>OY288288.1:6407054-7871220 GCA_958450335.1 Hibiscus tridactylites
TACACATGCAAGGAAAACAGGAAAGAATATTGACATATGTCTTGTTCAACCTAAAAAAGGTGATACTCAATTTCTTTCACTTTTTTGTGGAAGATTTTGGATGCTTTTAAAAGAGTAGAAAAAAAATAAAGAATTTGAGTATTAGCAGAATAGCAGTACTGTTAGGGTTTCTGTGTTTGCAGAGAGATTTGGTCCCATAAAGAAGTTGCAGGTAGAATTTAGGTATAGTGCCATAAGGAATATCACAACATGGCAAATTTTGCCTTTTCTGGATTCTCTTCAACAGCAACACCATGGCCAATTGGCCATACCAGCCCTGTGAAGCCAATGCTGCTTTTTAAATATAGTAAATCCAACCCCTCTACATTCTCAGTCATGTCAGCTTATATATATAGTATGAAAAAGAAAGTGATTCATTCATTCATATAGCCTACATCCTATCATACTTCAGAAAAGAAATGTAATTGAAGCAACAAGTGATCATCAGCCATTTTCTTTCCGAAATTATAAGGTTGTGATAGACACAATATTTTTATAAAAAAAAATTGCCAGCTTATGTCATTCTGATGTTTGAAAATGTATGCAAACATGAAGAGGAATCGATTCAATCTGTACCAAAATGACTTTATGGGAGTAAATTCTTTAATGTTATTTTGCACCAAAATATAGTCTTTAAAAAGTGTATCTACATGTATAAACAAACAATACCAGCCAGGAATTGTAGCCAATTAACCTAACCAGCATAAATGAAGAGATGGTAATATTGGAATGGTAGACAGTAAAACAATTATCAAATTTTGTAGTATACCTGGGAGTAGCTTCCATTAATAGACTTGTTTGGATCCTTTCTATCCGTATAGCAGGTGCCATATTCTTATTTTTGGGAAACAGCTGACCGACAAACATAGCCTAATCATACTGCTCTCTCACCATAATGAAGTTTCCTCCTTTCCCAATGTTCCTCTCTCTCTTTCCTCTTTGAACATGTTCATGGTCGTATAAAACAGGAAATAGGTAGATGCTCCCAAAGGTCAATCTTTCATGTAATCAGGTCTAATGCTTTGAAGCTAATGGTCTGTCTCCATCAATTTGGTTTTCATGTGTGACATTGCTCCATAGCTATCTTGTTTCTAAATCTTCTTTTTGGTAGGACTGGGTCATGCAAAAAAATATTTCTTTTGGGAGTGACTCTCCAAACACTTCAGCCTGGAAACTGCATGGAAACTATTTGACAAGACCATTGTACTATGAAACATCACATCAAAATGAGATAGGGTTTGGCAACTTACATGGGTACTACTGTATAATGCAACATTTCTCACCACCCTTTGAAATACAGGCAAGAATCAAGATGATCTAAAGGCAGAGTTGCTTTCACTGAAAACAGTTTCAGCTAAACAACAAAAGCTATAAAAACAGGGAAGTATCAAGTATGCTACTTCTTACCAGGCTAATCAGGACACTTGAAAACTGTAGAATCTCTCATTTCTTGGTCCATGTCCACAAAGCATGCAAAGCATATGCTTTTTCACAAATGAAAAAGTTTTTGCACAATTTAAACATGTGTATGTAAAACAGCAAAGCTGATTGTATAATTGAACATATGCGATGCATATCAGTTATCGTCGAAGAAGTCTTACAAGGTACCGTATAATGCTACACTGCTCACCCCTTTGAAGACCTGTTCCGATATACAGGCAAGAATGAAGACGACCTAAGTGCAGAGTTGCTTTCACTGAACAGTTTCAGCTAAACAACAAAAGAAATATGCAGCACAGAGAAACAGGGAGGTATCAAGTGTGCCACTTCTTACCAGGCTAATCAAAAACATGCCCACAAAACATGCAAAGCATATGCTTTTTCACAAATGAAAAGTTTTTGCATAATTTAAACATGGGTATCTAAAAACGCAAAGCTGATTGTATAATTGAACATATGGCTATACATATCAATTATCCTTGAATAAGTCTTCTAGCTTTCTGCGCTTTATCGTTTTTACTTCTGTTTCTTCCATACACACTTACTCAAATAGATATTTAGCAGACCTCTACAATCTAGACTTATTTCTATTTTTCTGTACAAGCAACAACAACAACAAATGTTTTCAAGGAGTAGCAGACTCAGCAAGCACGTGCTTCATGAAGCCTCCCGTTAACATGTCCAGAAACACCAGAAACTTTGAATGATGCAAAAAGGCACGACAATCTTGCTATCATTGGGCTGGCTCTCACCATTCTTGGTACGATAACAAGCTCCTTACCGGTGGTAATATTATCAAAAGTACTATGATAACCTTCAAGATCTGCTTTTGTAATCATAACTGCATCCACTGAAGGAGAGTGTATAGAAGCCGGTTGTCGGTGCATGCTGTACTCCACGACTGCCTGCTCAACCATTAACAAGCAAGGAATAAACAAGGGGGATGTGATGCAGTTCATTATTCATACCCATAAGTGGAAGAAATCTGGTAATTAGTTCTATTTGGAAACATGGATCTATTCTCAGATCATATATAATGTTGGAAAATCATGTTCTTTTTACTGAGCAAACAATAAATGGAGACGGGAGATTTTATCTTTCCATTAAGAAACCGATGTCAATCCATGCATATCTTAAAACTGACATATAAAAACAAAGGCACTTGAGAAAATAAATAAAAGTCCTGTGCTTATAGTACGATCTTCATTGTCATCAACCTCATTCCCCCCATTTCATGTAGACAGGCGCAAAACATGCAAAAAAATATGTATGTCTAAGAAGGCTTCATACGCTGCACGTGATAACAACATAACACACACCTTCCATTGTGAGGGGGCAAGCAAAACTCGAGGCCTTCGAGACCGAACATATTCGAGGGCACCAGCAGGTGTCATCTGCTTATGCTCTACCTGCCAGAGTTTAAAACAAATTCAACCATTAAAATAAAAATTAAATCTGGAGATAGCCTCAAAGGTCACTGAACAACAGTGCACATAGGTGTCAACAAGCAGCATGCAGATTTACCAAGTAGCAAAGCACAATGGTGGTGCTCCTTCCTCGTCCTGCTTTACAGTGCACATAGGTGGTTCTGCCACAAGAAGCATTCTCTGTAGCCAAAAAAGGGGTTACGAAATCGGGTGAGACAAGATGACCGTTGGGCCATAGTGACTAACACAAGAAGTTGAAAGAATAATCTTCTTACTATGAATGAAGTCCACAGCTCTGCTAATATCTGAAACTGAAGGAGCAAATAAATAATCTCTGGTTGGAATTACCAGGTGATCAATTTCGTGAGCCTGTCAATAAACCATAAAGCAATAGAAGTAAAGATTGAAACCCGAAATAAGCTATTTCCGTAAATTCATTCACCTTAAACTATATAATTTTTTTTAAATGGAGATCATTAAGGGATGGAGCTAGGATGAAACTTCAGGGGGTCAAACATAAATAGTAATAAAATAGAGGTTAGTGTTCAATTGTTAAGCTATCAATTTAAAAATTTAAAAATCCGGGGCTTAGGGTCTAGTTTTCTTAATTTTGAAATCAAATGGAAAAACATGGCAAGTTAGGGCTTAATTTGCCTAGTTTCAAAACTAAGATGACTTAAAAAATTGGGGAGCCAAGGCTTAATTTATCTAGCTTCAAAAGTAAGAGGGACTATAAATGCAATTGGACCTAAAATATTCTCTGGCTTCGTCCCTGATATCATTTCCAATTTCCATCTCCATGCATAGTAAAGATATATGGTCAATAACATAAACTGAAGTGGGAATTCTTAATCTTATTCAATTAAACATCTGAATATTTGAATCAAAGAAAGGAAAGGCATAGTACATGATATAAAGAAGTGGAAACCAGAGTTTCAAAAGGCTCATTGAGAGTGATGACTCCGCCAACGCCCAGCTGCTTCAGCCGCCGAACATCCCTCGGAAATGGAACCGCCCCCAGCAAAAGAAACTGAATTTAAAGAAGGAAAAAAAAACACCTCCGTCATCAGCAAAACAGAGGAAAAGCAAAGAAAGTCACAAATTTTAATCGAACATCAAAGCGAGAGTTACTGATTGGGGGAATAAGTAGAAATTGAAGGATCGGAGAGGAGAGAAACCTGATCAACTTCGTCCCACCATCTGAATTCGGATTGGATTTTGTTTCTGAAGACATTGTACAAAAGGGTCGGGTAGAAAAGGATCCGAGCTCCCGCTCCGACTAGAACACGCTTCGCACCGTCGACTCTAACTACCTGCAACTGCTTCGCGCCGTAACCGCCGTCTTTTATCCGATCATTCTCCACGTCATCCAAATCCTCGATCTTCATCTCAGGAAAAATGGATTTTGTTTGGTTTTCTTTAGATGGAATTGAAATTGACTAAACTTGAAGAAATCAAAAATAATTTGCAGCAACTGAGAGATGGTAACATGGAATTAAGAAGAGAAAAATGGAACATCGAAAGGATTTTTCCGAGAATTTTAAGAAAAAAATATAACGCGGATAGTAATAATATAAAGATGTGAGAAAAAAAAAACTGAATAATAATAAAAGAAAAGGTTTGTCAAAAAAAAAAAGAAGGGTAAACTACAAAACGGCCACTCAATTATTTGTAAAGTTACATTTGAGTTACCTAGTTATTAAAAGTTACATTTGGGTCACTCAATTACTGGTAAAGTTACATTTGGCTCACCCAATTATTAAAGCTTACACTTGGGTAACTCAATTATGAATAAGGTTACATTTGGGTCACCCTTCATAATTAAAAAAACTACATCAACTTAGTCATTTTTTTTCTTCCAAATCACGTGTATACCCTCGTTAACACTAGAGTACTTCATTTGAAATCATTAATTAATCTAATACACAAATTGATATATTTTTTAATTATATTTTTAACACTAACACGAACTATCAATTTATTCTTAATTATAATTCTAAATAATTTGATAAATCTAATCCTCCTATAAGATGATGTTATAAAAACTTTATTGACTTTATAGTTTTTCCTTAAAAAACACTTTATCACTTTACACTTTTTATTGATAATATCAAATGTTAAATATTTAAAAAATACAATATAAAGGAAAATAGTTTATTTTACACAATAATGGCTAGTTTGACATAAGTTAAAGTTTAGTGGTTTATTTCGTTACCATTTAAACTTTAAGATTTTAATTAAAGTTTAAGAGTTCATTTGGATACATAAATATACAAGGATTTATTTAAATAAAGTGACAAAGTTTGTGGACTTATTTAGTATATTAACTTAATAAATTTGATTAATTGAAAATGTCATACAAATATGAATGTACCGCAAAGCCCTTCAAAAATATTTAATTTACACTTGTACCCTTCTTTTTGTTGACTTGACTCTCTAGATCAAGAATGGATAACCTTCAGTTTCCTTTTAAATTGGAAATAATAATTTATTATCTACGCTAGTTATTTGACTAAGACATGTCATGAATAAGTGAAATGATTCAATAAAAAAAATTGAACTAAGACTTTTTAATTATAATTTTTAAAAATACACATATAATAAGATTTAAACCGAGAGTTTCAAGTTTTTGACCTTTTTACCGTTGAATAGGTTGGACGTTCGATCGAGTTGAGTCAAATTTTTTTGAGTTATTCGAGTTTTCAAGTCCTATTGTATGATTCAAACTTTATTTGAAATTTTTTCGAATCGAGTCGAGTTTTCGAGTTTCTGTACAAATTGAATTGTATGTATGTATATATATATACGTAGCGGTGCACATATATATTTCTATATGCATATACTTAGGCCTGGACGGTGCACATATTGATTCCAATTTTTTATTATAAGAAGGGGTTATTAACATTGGGGGTGGGCAAAAGTACCCGACCCGGTTGACCCGACCCGACGACCCGAACCTAAAATTCCGGGTAATTCTCAAAAAAAAAATTACCCGACCCGGCAAATTTCTTAGGATATGGGCCGGGACACGGGTCAGAAGTTTCCCCTTACCGGGTACCCGACCCGATAAAATTTAATATATATTTTTTTATATTTAAAGTTATATTTTTATTTTATGTTTCTTAATATTTTCACACTAAAATTAAGTTTAAATCCCTAATTTTTTCTATGTTTGTATTAAATTATTTTAATTTTTAAGTTTAATTTTTTAAATATTTTTGTGTTTAACATGTAATTTTTTTTTAATTTTAGAATAAAAAAAAAAAAATAGGAACCGGGTACCCGGTACCCGAATATAATGGGCCGGGACACGAGCCGCTTAATGAGGTACCCGGATGAAGCGGGTACCCGACAATGCCCACCCCTATTAACATGTGCCTCATTAAAAACCTCCCTAAGCTTAAATGGAGGAAAATAGTATACATGCTAATACAATAACAAAATGACGAAGGACAAAAAATCCTAACAAACAAGCACTTGGAACAAACACGTCCCAAATAGTCACTAACACATGCAAGAACCATGCAAAACCAACAAACTACGTCACAACATTACTACTAGTAACCAAATCAAGTTGCAACGAGTGCGCTACAGCCGAAAGCGGCTCCCAAAATTGAAACACCTCGAAGCTCTATTGGTTGATTAATTTGGCAAGACCATATGCCACATGGTTACCCTCACGTCGAACATGGTGAAACTCAAGTTGCAATGGGTATTTCTTCCACTCCTCTATGTGCACAAGGATTAAAGGAAAACGCCCATCCCCTTCTCGTATTAAACGAATCACATCCACATTGTTCGACTCAACCAATATAACCTACGAATTCCATCTTCTCATGTGCATTGTAAACCCACTAGAATACCCCAAAATTCCGCCTCACGGATTGAGCATACTCCCAAAACTTTATTAAATCCAAGTAGCCACTGGCCAAGATGATCCCCGAAGACACCGCCACAAGAAATAGACCCATTTGAACCCCAACAAGCTCCGTCCGACTTCAACTTGACCCACCTTAATGGCAGTGGAGACCAATATCGTGGACCAATTGGTATCTCAAGCTGAACGCCCGTTGATCCTAACGCTCGTGATGCTGGCAGACGCAGTCTGGGACACGACGCTGCACGCACCCTGTACTAATCGGCCATAGCAAGCAAGGATTGGCTCGAACCAGTCGGTGTGGGTCTAAAAAACTAAGCTATTCCGATCCAACCAAAGCTACGAAACCATAAGTCCCACTCTCTATCATCCTTGGCGAAATCATGGGGATGAGTCAAAGTAATAAAAACTCAATCCTTCAGATCTATTGATAAGAACATATCTAGCTTGTCAGCCCTAACAAGTGAGCACCATACAACATACGCAGGTGGGCAAGTACGAATAATATGAGAAATATCCTTAACCGGATGGTTGCACACCTGACAACGAGCACATAACGCAAAATGGCTCCTCAATATTTCATCATTGGTCATAACACGATCAAGACAAACTAGCCATAGAAAAATCTTAATCCGCTGGGCACCTCGAAACTTATGTACCACCTTCCACAACCTCTCATCTGAACTAAAAGGGGCTGGGTTGCGAATGGAATAAGCAGACTTAACACTAAAGTACGGATTTTGAGAATGACGCCAACCAATAGTAGCATTCCCAAGGTACGACAAAGGGCATTTGATTGCAGCAAGCCGGAGTAAAACATGAATTGAAAGAAGCTACTTAAGAACCGGCCAACGCCACTCACCATTATCCCTAACAAAATCAGCCATAGAGCTATTATCAACTAAAGCAACACAATCCGGGGAAACAAACTTGACCAGCAGCCCCAAGTCTGAGATCCAATTATCATACCAAAACCGGATATCCCGTACATGCCTGTTAATCCAAGTAATACTATCTCTAACATCATCCCAAATAATTCCTACTCCCTTCCATACTCGTGAGTAATTAGTGTTCTAAAGGAACATTAGAACCACATCATGACATTTATACTTGGAAGGCAAGAACCTTACCCATAAAGCATCCCTTTTAGCAATAAGATTAAAACCGAGTTTCATGAGAAAAGCATCATTTTGGTCGGATAACTTTCAGAAACCAAGCCCTTCAGAAAACAATGGTGTACACAACTCCTCCTATTTAACAAGGTGAATACCACCCTTCTCAAAATTACCTCCCCAGAAAAAGCGACGAATTAACTTCTCAATGTCCATACAAGTCTTTTTTGGTAACACAGTCGATTGCATGGAGTATGTGGGAATCGCAAAGAGAACCGACTTTGCTAAAGTTATACGACCAGCAAGAGACAAAGCCTTCGCTTTCCAACCACTAAGTTTACGTTGGACCATTTGAACCAGGTAAGTATAAGAAGCAAAAGATACTCGTTTATGTAAAAGAGGCACACCTAGATACTTTCTCAAGTCATCAACTTCCGAAAAACCAAAAGTCGAGCTCACATAATTACGTAAGTCCCCTGTTACGTTATTAGAGAAAAAGATTGTAGTTTTCGCTACACTTACCTTGTGCCCAAATATCTGGCAGAAATGGCCAAGAGTTCTTTGAATCACTTCTAATTGATCTATTGCAGCCTTCGCAAATAAGATCATATCATTCGCAAAAAAGAGATGAGATATACCTAGACTCGACTTTGATGTACAAAATGGACGCCAATGCTTTTTCTGGACCTGTAACTGGATTGCTTGTGTCAATCGCTCTATACACAAAACAAACAGGTAGGGCGATAAGGGATCACCTTGTCTAATATTGCGCGAAGGGGGAAAAGGAATCAGTAGTCGATCCATTCCAAAGAATCTGCATAGAAATTGAAGATACACAATGCATAATAAGAGACCGCAGAACAATGGGCACGCCAATATCCCATAATGTATCATCAATAAACCTTCATTCAAGTAAGTCATTGGCTTTCTCCAAATCAATTTTGATCACCATCCATCCCATACGACCCTTTTTCCTACGCATCAAATGAATGATATCCTGAGTGATAACAATATTGTCTATAATGGATCTTTCTAGCACAAAGCTGATTTGATTCTCAGATACCCAAGACGACAAGAAAGGCTTGAGACGGTTGATAATAACCTTCGATAAGATTTTGTACAACACAAGAAATAGGCTGATACGCTGAAACTGACTGATCAACTCCGAATTAAGTATTTTTGGTAATAACACAAGCAAAGTACGATTCTATGCATCCAGCAAAGGTGCACCCTCAAAAACAGATCGAATAGTTTGACATACATCTCGACCCACAACTCCCCAATTCTGTTGGGAAAACATTGCATGTAGTCCATCAATCCCAGATGCCTTAAGCGGATTCATCTCCCGCAAAGCACAAAAAATCTCATCATCCGTAACCGACTTCAACATGGCTTCTACATCATTTGCCGAAGGTTGGGTAAATAAGCCTCGTATAATATATGATTCCCCCATCACCGACACTAGTAAACAATGACTGAAAAAAGTCAACAGCCAACTGTTTCAAATCCTCTAAATCTGACACCCAATTGTTGTCATTGTCTTTCAACACCGAGATATGATTCACACAACGCCGCGCGAGAGTAGAAGCGTGAAAAAATTTTGTATTCCAATCCCCAAACCTTACCCAATTAGCGCATACTTTATGTTTCCAAAGGCTTTCCTCCTGCTCCAAAACTAGCTCTAATTCCTGCCTCAATTGCAGTTCTAGCTGAATAAGGGAGTCAGAGTGATTCCTTTGCAACACCGTATCAATACCTCTAAGCCTAGCCATTAACCGCCGCTTGCGCTTATCAGTGTGACCAAACACCTCCATATTCCATATTTGCACCTCAGACGAGAAAACCGATATATTAGAATCAATGTCAACACTATTCTTCCAAACTGAACGGAGAAAATCTTGAAACTGAGGATGCTCCTGCCAGGACTTAATAAAATGAAAAGGTCTATGAGACTTTTTAGACATAGGATCTGATAAGCGCAACATCAAAGGTCGATGATCTGACCTTAATTTGTCCAAATGGGAAACAAAGGATTGCAAAAATTTTGAAACCCATCTATTATTTACCAGACATCGATCAAGACGCTGATGTAAGAAACCCTTAGACCATGTAAAAGGTGATCCACAGTAACCGAAATCCATCAATCCTGCATCAAAAAGAAAATCGTTGAACAACTTACTACCATTAACATGACGATCCGAACCACCGTTACGTTTAGAATGATGCAATAAGGCATTAAAATCATCACCCAGGACCCAGGGAACCTCCTCACCCGGATTAATATCAACCAATTGACCCCACAATCTCTTACATACCGAGCTAGTGGGACTAGCATACATTGTCGTAAAAAACACCCATTCAGATCTAACATCCTGGCAGCATCGACCATGGATGAATTGGTTCACCACATAAATTATCTCTACCTCTACCGTATCCTTCCAAAGAAGCCAAATCCCGCCACTAAAGCCACGTGCTTCAACCCGAAAGGACTGTGGGAATCCCAATCTATTAATAACTTTCTTTGCACACCAAGAACTAATCTTCGGTTCAAACAAAGCAACCACTTGAGGTTTGTACTCACGTTAAAAAGACTTGAAATAATTTCGAAAGGTCAGGCTAGCAACACCCTGACAATTCCAAAACATGAAACTAATCATCGATAACAACTAGAAAAAAACGAAAACCTTACTGGATATACTCGGCACCCGAGCCATCCTGAGCCACCACATTATTATCGCAACATTTAGTCAGATCTATGATTGGCTACCCCGCTAGGTTTTCTACTCCATCGCGTGCCTATTGCTCCTTCAACAATCGATCCTGACTAGAGAGTGGTTCTGTTAGTTGTTGCACCCATTCTGCTGTTGCAGGTAGAGCCGCTATTCATTGATTACTCTTCTTACCAGTTTTCACACCTCGACAATTAACCTTTTTCAAATTCTTCAAAGACCCACAAGCCGATTTAGTGACCCTTTTTCCCTAGAACCACGACCTTTAAAGCCAGATTCGACAATATTCACCGACTTATGATTACCATTCATATTTGTCCGAAATTAGGGGTTGCTCTCAACAGCAACTGCAATGACCTCATGAGTGCCATTCACACCCTTTAGATTCTTCTTTACACTCTTATTTTTCCTATTCAGATTTGATTATAGAAATGCCACATTATACGTGAATTTAGGAGCATACAGAGCTGCAGGATTCTGGACCATCACACCCTTACCATGGTTTGCGACCGGTCGTCGCTCTACTCCTTCCATCGGGCTAGTCGGATCCACTATTACATCTTCTTCCATCGGAGCTTGATCCTCTAAAACCACAAACATGGATCCATTAACGTTCTCACGAGTGGCGCGTAAACTTTGTGCTGGCCTTACATTACGTCGTCTACGTGAATCAACCACTATCCACGACCCATAAAGATCTGCCCCTTTTGCATCCAACGCAGACACAACACATGGAGGGTTTACAAGGTTCGTAATGTCGTTAAACCCTTCCTTCGATCCATCTGATCCCTGCCCACAACTATCCTGGGAATGACCATAAATACCACATGAAAAACACACTTGGTGCAACCCCTCGTACTCTAGCTTTTGTACGAATCCATCGATACCCACGCACGGGAGGAACGGTTTATTTAAGTCAACCAATATAGCTAGCCATGCAAACTTACCACGTTATCCAGCTTTTATGTTATAATCCACCCTGATAACCTTCCCAATAACTTGGGCAATTTCACGGAAAAGTTTCTTCGAATAATACTTGAATGGTAGACCAGGTAAGCGAACCCAGGCAATCACCTGAGATGGATGTTTCTCAGTCTTGGAGAAGGTCTTACTCCATGGTTGGACCGTGAGGTAGCTCCCGTAGATTGTCCATGAACCCTCAGTCAGAACTGTTGTATAATCCTGATGATCCACAAACCGTACCAAAAAGCAGTTGTTGTTCATGTCAACCAGCTGGAGATCACCCACAGGCTTCCACAATGCATGAATCCGAGCCAATAATGTGCGGAAGCCAATAGTGTGACCAAGAAGTCTTACAATAATAGCATTTTGCATATTCCTATCAATCTGTGCATGGACCTTTTCAAAAAATTTAATCACCGGATATGATCCCGAATGATCAACAATAAAGTCTTCTACAAGTAATTCAATATCGTCACCATTTGGATCCAGCTCCAACCCTGGTCCAAAGTTCCTACTATTCGCTTGCGCTACCTTACTCTCATAAGATTCCATGTCTTTACCCGGCTCGACATCCTTTCCTCCTGACGTGAAACCAGAAGCGCCAGGACTAACGCCATGCAACCCACCACCATCTGCTTCCATGGCCTCTAAGACCTCATGGCTTGAACCATCGAGGAGGGCAGCCACACCCTTGTTCTTCTTCTGGCTACATAAATCCTTCTAATCAACCGGCAGACCCGACCTTTCAAGTGCCGGTGAAGAAGACAGTTGGGGCATCGAATCCGATGGCTGCCCACCGGGGTGGTCATAGTCATTTAACGACGGGTCACCGCTAGGGTTTTCTCTAAAGTTTTCTCTAGGGTTTTCCATTATTGATTCCAATTTTAACAGCTTTCTATATGCATATATATTTCTTCATATTTTCTCATGTGATATATATAATATATCATACAAAATTGACAAACTCGACTCGAATATGAAAACTGATAAATTAATTACTATAAATTTTGAGTTATTCAAATTTCCATTTCATAACTCAAACTTTATTTGAAATCTTTTCGAGTCGAGTTTATGAAATTACGAGTCGAGTCAAAACGAATCGATTTTTTCGCCTCGAGTCGAGTAATTCAATTTTTTCGAGTCGAGTCGAGCTTTGCCCACCCCTACTACTGAACTAACATCTCAATAAAATTGAGATTGTTAAAGTCGGAAGGCTTGAATCTTACAATACGTAAATTATGTGTATACTCTTTATTTAGTTTAAATTTAATTAATTGTTGGAAAAGTTATACAATTCAATACTTATGATGATTGATTTTAACCTTTCACGTTGTTACAATCATAAGTTACAACTTAAGAAAAAGTCTACACGGAATTAATATTATGATTGTTATTGGAAATATATATGTGTATCATTTTTCAAGTTTCCAGTTATTTTCAAAGAAATATAATATTCATTATTTATACTTTGAATGGGGTTGAGAAAAGAAATCGAAAAATCAAAAAATAAGTTAATCTGACATGTTTGAGTGATCTATGATTTACAAGTTATAAAAATGATGATTATTCGAATTGAATTGAAATTTATTTTTATTGAATTTATAATCAATTTTTTTAGGGTAAACTACCTGAAATACCACTCAACTTTAATGTGTGACTCTAATATGCCACTGAACTAAAATTCGATACTATAATACCATTGAACTTCACTGTGTGATTCAAAGTTAGCACTCCACCGTTAATCCCATTACGGAATTCTGACGTGGACTCTAACTCCCCTTACAGGGATGACATGGGTGATAAAAAAAATAATATCTTTTTTCAGGTATGATCCACCTCATTATATTTTATATTTTATTTTTATTGTAAAACGAGGTAGTTTTGGTAAAGACTCTAACCCTAAACGACGTAGATTGCAAGAAGAAGTGCGGAGGGTGATGGAGCAAGCCAGAGAGTTGCAGGAATTTGGGTCTTCGCTTTTATGAAAGGTTTCGAACGAGGAGCAATCGCTGCGCCAAAATGCCATTTCCTTTGAATCTTCCATTCGTCGCGTTCGTTCTATGATCAGCTCGCTTGTCGCTCAAAAGCTTTTGGATCGCAGTCTCGCCAGCAAGGCAACAACTCTTCTCCTTTTTCCATTATCTCTTTGTTTAGATCAAATCATGATTGTTTTTGAAATTTGGATTTGAAAGAAGAACAGTACAAAGAGAATTTACAGAGAGCCATCTGCATTATAGCCGAAGGAGACGCCGCTGGGAATGTTTGAAAGAAAACTGGGAATGTTTGAAATTTTAAGTATTTATGCTTGCTAAGTACTGTTTCCCTTAAACAGGATAGGACTGCCCTTATGTTTCTTCTTTTTCCATTAACTTTGCTTGTTTTAAGATCTTGGATTTGGGATGGATGCTTGCCTGCATTTCCAGTTCAATTGTACCATGTATTATTCCGGTTATTCTTTTGTGGTTTTGTCAAATCAAAATGTTGTTGATTTATTGCCAAGTTATTATTTTTGTGAATTAGTATCGAGTGTATGATGGGTTGTTTTCAGGCATGGTTGTTGTTCCTTTACACTGGCTTGGCTATGCGAGAGAACATATTGCGAGCAAATGGAAGTGATATTCGTCCATGGTAATTGCATCCTTTTTCCCAAATGTTTCTTGGAAGCAAACATGTAATGGAGAAATGGTTAATCAATCAGTATGATAATGTGGAGTTGATGTTTCTTTAAGTTTTGTTGTGTGGAATCTATCCTCCTGGTTGTTTCTCTGAGGATATAGAAAGAAAATGGTGTATGTCTATGTTAAATTCTGTTTCAGCCAAAAGAGATTTTTATTGTAAAAATAAAACATAAAATATAATGAGGTGGATCATACCTGGATAAAGATATTATTTTTTTATCGCCCACGTTATCTCTGTAACGGGAGTTAGAGTCCACGTCAGAATTTCGTAATGGGAGTAACGGTGGAGTGCTAACTTTGAATCACACAGTGAAGTTCAATGGTATTATA
The DNA here is from genome assembly GCA_958450335.1 of Hibiscus tridactylites. NCBI lineage: Eukaryota > Viridiplantae > Streptophyta > Magnoliopsida > Malvales > Malvaceae > Hibiscus > Hibiscus tridactylites. The sequence continues at coordinate 6,421,650 of OY288288.1, forward strand.
ATATCAAATTTTAGTTCAGTGGCATATTAGAGTCACACATTAAAATTTAGTGGTATTTCAGGTAATTTACCCATTTTTTTATAATGTAAAAAGTAAGTGATTTATATTTCAAATGGTAAAGAAAACTTGAAATATTATAGAATTGTGTTAGAATCGTCGTTAAATTTATCAAGATTTGTCACTTTTTATAATGTGTTGAAACAGTTTTGTAACGGTTTTATAAGTTAAATAATCATGTTTTAACTTTTGAAACATTAGGGGTTAAAACATCATTTTCTTAGTTTAATGACAATTTTAATACTTTACCCAAAAACAATGGCTTAAACCATAAAATATGTTTTGGTATTACCGATTAAAAGAATACAATCAATTTTTAAAAGATAATTAAAGGAGCCAGCACATCTGGCCGTTTGGTCAAACTGGTCATCTCTATTCACTCACATTTCCTTAGGTCATGGGTTCTAGAACTGGTAGGAGCACCATCTTCCTTCACCTAGAATTTCCCCTTCGCCTTCTCTCTAAGTATGATTAAAATTTGTCAAAAAATAATTAAAATGAAATGGAAGACATGCAAGGGCGGAGCCACCCTTTCAATTGGGGTGTCTCGTGAATAGAAAAAATTAAAAATATGAACAAATGACACCCCTTTTATGAATAAAATGACACCCCTTTATAAATAATTAATCCTCTTTAAATATCGTTGAAAAAATGACACCCCTTAGATATATTTCTAGCTCCGCCCCTGAAGACATGAATATTTTCTTGGTAGTCTTTAGTTTGGTAAAATTAGTTTTTAGTCCTCCAAAAATGATAAAATTAGTCCGATAAACATTTATAATTCAATTATGAAACTTTTGGTTTGGTCCATGTCCTTGATTATAAAAGTAGAGATGACACTTTATGATTTTGATAGTGGAAGGTTAATACAAAGAGAGTGGAAGTGGGTGTGAACAAGGATTTTGGTTGGTCTCCACAAGGCAAGGCAAGTAGACAAGTAATAATGGGTAGGTGGTGCACGTTTTGTTGACAATGGCATTTGTGCAACTTTAGGTTGGATATGGTAGATGCATGTACTTATAATATATACTATTGAATTATTTTCACGAGTTAATTCATACGTTTTCAAATAATAAAAAATATTATTACGATGATATTTTTTTAACTTTTATATAATTTTTCAATTAATCAACTGAAATTCATGTGTCTAAGAATTGAAAATATGTTTTTATAAATAATTATATACAAATTAGCACATGCTATACTAAAAAAAATCGAACGACCTTCAACAAAAGGATACTTGTATCTAAAATTGATAAAGATGGGTAGGTAGATTATACACAGGATCACGAGATAACTCTCTCTAAGAAATTCAACAAAATAACTTCGGAACTTCGAGAGAAGGGATACCTTTTCACAGAAAGGGTCATAATGACCAGACCCAAGCGATTGATTACCAGAAAACACACATCTTTGCAAAGTCGAAAGACCATGTATGGGGCCGACGCTTGCCCGATGCTAGAATGTCAAGGCAGTTGGTGACCTGATGACGGGGGAACCGACGATCGAAACTTCAATGAACGATGATCATATTGTTATTACTTTATTTACCATCATTTATTAAATAAATTTGTTTTTTGAGTAATATGTCGGTTGACATTAAGCCGTTAACTCTTAGGAGAAATAAGTGAATGCGATGGGAGCGGGAGACCAAGAGACACATGGAACTTCAGCGTGCGAGGACGGTTTCACTCCGGTTAATCGGAAGAACAAGGTTATGGCAGGGTGGAAGACGATGTTTATAGACAATCTAAGCAAACGAGTGCACAGGTCTGCTTTGAAGGAACTGTTAAGTTACTATGGGAAAGTCTTGAGAGTTTTCATCCCGGAAGTCAATAACAGACCTAGGTATAGGAACAGTACATTTGCTTTTGTTTCAGTAAGAGAGAAGAGAGAAATGGATCGCATCATCGAGAGATTCGATAATACCCCCATAGATGGAATGATAATAAAGGTATCGGAGGCCAAGTTTCCCAACACCAGGGTTGGGCAAGGTCCACCTAACAGGAAGACATGGAAGGAGAGTAGAGGACGAAGGGATGATTTAAGGAAGGATGGAGGTTCTGGTGGTGGATGGCAAAAGGGTATTGATGCTCGGAACAAAGGAAATGGGAGTCAGTGGTCCAAGAGGGTACCCGGAACTTCTTACAAGGAGGTCCTTCTGAACAAAGTAGGAGATGGGAATTTCCAAAACCATCAAGATACAGAAAAGGGAGAGTCATTTGAGGAAACGGAGTTGGACCTCAACATTACGCCTTCGGACATTGAGTGGCTGAAGGAGTGTCTAGTTGGGGTGTTGAGATCAAACTTCGAAGCAAATTTCGTTCACCAGGCTTTAGCTCATGAGGGGATACATGTGAAGATTTCTAAATGGGATAACGACATTGAATCCTACATTATCAGGTTTAAGTCGTCGGAAGAGATGAAGAAATTATGGGAATCCAAGCATGAAGCGTTATGGTACTGGTTTGACCATCTGGCCCCGTTACTCATCGACGGCGTTCCCTTCCAGTTCGTTTCAGTTCTTCTGTATGGAGTACCTTTAGCTTGCTGGCATGAAGACTTTTTCAAGTCATTAGGTCAACAGTGGGGTGATTACATCGGTATGGATAAAGCTACAAAAGAGAAAGTCAGATTTGATGTGGCTAGGATCTGGGTCAGAACAGCTAGTCGGAGAGTTTTTCCGAAGAAGCTGCTGGTTTCCTCATTGGGTGTTAAGTATTGCATATCGATTGCTTTTGGAGAACCAGAGGCGATTCAAACATTTTCCGATTTCGAAGAGGGTGGTGAAGATATTGGTGATGGGGGCGATAAGTATGAAACCGAGAAAGAAGATATCACTCCGGACAGGCCGACGGAGGATCGGCCGGCGTATGGTATTCCAGGAGACGTTCCAGTTCAGGGTGTTGGTTCTGAGCCCGATGTGGAATTTAATGTCAATAAAGATGCAGATTTACGAGGTTCTGATTCATTCCAGTCCGAGAACAATGGAAACATTCTAGACAATTCTTCATCAGTGTCGGGGGACCCACAAGAGTTTTATACTGGGGTGCCGTTAAATGGGTTCAGATCCGGGGGCCCATCGGCTATCCCTGAGGTGGGTATTAATCACGCATTAGTGGGCCTGGCTAATGTAAATGGCCCGATTTTGGAGAAAGTTTCCGTTGGGCCTCCTAATGGTCACGGAGAGGAGGCAGTTCATGAAGAGGGGCTTGTCGACTTGAGGAAGGAACCGATTGCCCACACAGAGGGCTCTGGGAACAATTCCCTTTATTCACGGCTCATTGTCTCTGGTGAAGAAGGGGAAGTAGTGCCAGATAGCTTTGATGCAAACAGGTCTCTTAGCAATGGCAGCTCTGCATCTTTCCAAGTGCAAGTAAGTCAATATAGGATGGTTGACCACTCGACCATTGTAACCCGGAATAATGCGGAGACCAGGTTCTTATTAAGGAGGCGGATTAGGAATTCCCTTGAGGAGCCGGCATGCAATTTGGTGGAAGTACAAATTCAAAGAGAGTCAAACAAATCGGGGAGTTTTAATCTTGAGGAAGCAGAGGGCGTGTGGGCTGTCAGCAACATGTTGGAATTCACATTTAAAGGGGGTAGAGATGCGGTGACCAGAAGGGTTATTGAGTTGGAAGAGGAACTCAGGGGGGGCATTTAATCCAAGCCTTATTCGGAGGTAATCAGTGATATTTTCATATGAATTTTAAAGCAATTTCATGGAATATAAGGGGAGTAAGGAAAGCCGAAAAAGCTTGGGCAGTCAAGAAGTTAATTCGCAAGGAAAAACCTACGCTCTTAATGCTTCAGGAAACTAAAGTAGAAAAGCTGGATAGGAGAGCGTTGAGGAAAATTTGGGCTGAGGATGATGTTGAAGCAATCTTGGCCCCTGCATTGGGGTCCGCCGGGGGATTATTGCTGATGTGGAAGAAGGAATTCATCCAGGTTAGTGACCGTTTCATATCTCAAAGGTTTGTTGCGATTATTGGTTCTATCGAAGAGAAGAAATTGAAATGTGGTTTCATGAATGTGTATGGTCCAAGCACTGACGCGGACAAGGTTTATTTCTTCAGTGAGATTCTCGATTTTTTAAAAAAATGGGATGTTCCTTGGTGCATCGGAGGGGACTTCAACGCAATCCTCTGCGTAGAGGAGAAGATGGGCCTTACGATTAACAGAGCAGTGATTGAAACTTTTAATTCCTTCGTGTTTGAAGCAGGCTTGATCGATTTACCTATGGTGGGAGGTAGATTCACATGGTGTAACAATAGGGAGAATCCTACTTTCGTGAGACTCGACCGGTTCCTCATATCGGAAGGATTTAGCCACTCATTTCCAGATCTTATTCAAAAACTGATAGATAAATCTCTGTCGGACCACAATGCGATTTCATTATCGGATGGGAGGAAGGATTGGGGGATCAAGCCGTTTAAATGTTTTAATTTCTGGTTGGAGGAGGATGATTTTAAACAAGCCATTCAAGACTCAGTTCGGATGTTGAAGAGGAGGAATCCGAGCGCATCTATTGGGGCGGTCCTACGATCAGCCAAGGTTGCAGCCAAAGGATGGTCGTTATCTAGAAATAACAAACAACTACTGACAATTGCGGATATTGAAAGAACAATTTCTGAAGTTGAATCTCGTATACAAAAAGACGGGGTTAACGAAAGTATTTTGAAAGAGTGGAGCAAGTGGAAAGGCAAGCTTTGGAAAGAATACAGAATCGAAGAGAGTTGTTGGTTACAAAAATCAAGACTGCAGTGGCATTGTGAAGGGGACAGGAACACTCGTTTTTATCATACGGTGGCTTCAAACAGAAGAAAGGGGAATGTGTTGCATGGTTTAAAGATGGATGACAATTGGACAGAGGACCCAGTCTTAATAAGGAAGATGGTTAGAGTTCATTTCAAAAATGCATACAATACAAACAATGCGCTGGAATTGTCGGATTTGAAGCTTGATTTCAAAAGGATTAGTAAAAGCCAAGCAAGGGATCTCGAGGTAGAATTTACTGAAGAAGAAATTTGGAATACTTTGCGCGAATCGGATGGGAACAAGGCGCCCGGTCCCGATGGATTTAATTTGAACTTTTTCAAGAAATTTTGGAATGAGTTGAGGTTGGATATTCTGAAATTTTTTGAGGACACGTTTTCCGGAAAGGCTTGGGAAGAAGGTACCAATCATTCGTTCATAACCCTTATTCCGAAAGTTAACAACCCGGTATCTTTGGATGAGTTTAGACCAATAAGTTTGGTCGGGGGAATGTACAAATTGTTCTCCAAGGTGTTAGCTCGAAGAATGCGTGGGGTGATGGATACGATTGTAGGCGAAAATCAGTTTGCATTCGTCCAAGGTAGACAAATTTTGGACTGCTCACTAATCGCCAATGAAACAATTGATTTCATGAGGAGGAAAGGGAGATGTGGGGTGGCCTTTAAGATTGATTTTCAAAAGGCGTATGACACAGTTGAATGGGAGTTCTTGATGTTAGTCTTGAAGAAGTGCGGGTTTGAGAGGAAATGGAGGAATTGGATTAGAAGGTGCGTCACTACGGCTTCGATCGCTGTGCTTGTTAATGGATCGCCAACAGATTCCTTCTCCATTACTAGAGGACTTCGACAGGGCTGTTCCTTGTCCCCATTGCTTTTTAACATAGTTGGTGAAGCCCTCAGCCTATCTATTCAGAAGGCAACGAAAATGGGCCTCTTTTCGGGATGTTTGATTGGAAAGGACAGCGGGGAACTATCAATTACCCATCTGCAATTTGCAGATGATTTATTGATTTTCTGTGGAGGAGAAGAGAGGCTAGTAAGAAATGTCAAGCGCGTTTTGAGAGTATTCGAGCTCGCTTCCGGGTTGAGGTTAAATGTCAAAAAGTGTAGACTGTTCGGCATCAATCTACCACAGGATGAGTTGAATAAATGGGCGAATTCGATTGGGTGCACATCGAGTGCGTTGCCTACGGAATACCTCGGGTTACCTCTCGGTGTTCGAAGAAACAATGTAGCTATGTGGGAACCCGTTCTCGGAAAATTCAATAGGTGGCTTGAAGGGTGGAAAACCAAGTTGTTATCCATCGGTGGAAGAGTGGTTTTGATAAAATCTATACTATCAAGTCTGCCGATATATTTCATGTCACTGTTTAAGATACCTTCTTCAGTGGAAAGACGACTTAACAGCCTTATGGCTAAATTTTTGTGGGGCGGAGACGTAGATAGGAAATGCATTCATTGGATAAAGTGGAGTAATGTTTGTACTTCAAGATCACAAGGAGGACTTGGCATTTGCAACTTATCTGTGATGAACAGGGCTCTTTTAGGGAAGTGGCATTGGCGGTATGGAAATGAACCGAGTAGCTTTTGGCGAAGATTCATCGCTTGCATTAACCCAAGTAATTCCTCTAGCACGATGCTTCCTGCCAAAAACCTTAAAAACACCTCGTGGATTTGGTCAGATATTCTAAAAGCTGTTCAAAAAGATGATGATTTTGGGATATGCTTCCGGAAAAATCTAACACTGCAGGTTGGGAATGGACAGCGAATTAGTTTTTGGTCGGACATATGGTTGGAAGATAAAGCCCTGAAGGACCTTTATCCTCGGATTTTCTCTGTGGCTATCAACAAGGTAGGATGTGTGGCCGAATTTGGTAGCAAGGGGGAGACTTCATGGACTTGGAGTATAGCTCTTCGTAGACCCCTTTTTGAATGGGAAATGGATCAGTGGGATAATCTCATGAACAAACTCGGCAACTTTAGAGCATCTATGGCAGTCGAGGATTGGATCAGTTGGAACGGAACTGGTGTTGGAGGTTTTTCCATTAAGTCGATTAGGAAGCAGTTGGAATTAAGGAATCTTGAGCACATTAATTGGGACAAGCTTGTTTGGATCGGGATCGCTCCGCCCAAGGTTGAAGTCTTTGTGTGGCGAGCATTGTGGGGAAGAATTCCAGTCAAGGTGGAGCTAGCAAAGAGAGGTATTTTGCCCTATAACAATTTATTTTGTCCCTTTTGTATTAGTAATCATGAATCAATAAGTCATCTCCTTATAAACTGTATGGTGGTTTGGCGAGCTTGGATGTATTTTTGTAATCTGCTTGGAATAGCTACAGTTTTGCCGAACTCTTTGGAAATGCTGATGAACTTGTGGGGGGATATCTGTAGTCATGACCAAGTTAATTGGTGGATCATCGTTCCCTTTGCGGTTTTGTGGACAGTTTGGCTTATGAGGAACGATATCATCTTCAAAGAAAAGATTATGGATGGGTCCCAATTATTATTCTGGATTCGCTATAGACTTGCATGGTGGATTAAAAATAAAGGTTGCAGCGATAGCATCTCGATTGAGTGTTTAATGGTTGATATGCGACTGGCGGGTTCATTGTGGAAAACTAAAAGCAAGAAGCAACAGAAGGTTATGTGCAAACCACCCCCGATGGGCTTCCTGAAATTGAACGTTGCTGGGGTTGGAAAGGAGGACAGAGATGGGTGCGGCTTAGGGGGAGTGTTGAAAGATCATAGTGGAAGGGAGTTATTAAAGTTTTCCGAAGCTTGTGTGCTTAATTCAGCTACACCCACTGGCCTGCTTGCAATTAAAAGAGGAGTTGAAATCTTTTTGGCGTCCCATTGGGCTGGTAAAGGTAGGTTGATTATGGAATCTGACGATGCTATGGTGGTGGGATGGGTCAATGGGAATAAGACAGTGCCGGATTCATGGCATCCTGAAGTTAATATGCTCAAGAGTATCTCGGGGAAGTATGGGATTTTAATTGTCTTTTGTCCTAAATGTTGTAATACATTGGCAGCCACCTTGGCTAAAAAAGGCATCGGATAGGTTCTTTGAGTCTGTATTTTCTTTATTGGATGGTTTTGAGGTCATGTAATTGTATCTTTTCACTTATTTAATAAATTATAGGGCACTCTTTTCCCCCTATCTAGGTTTAGAGGGGGTTTTTAACGAGGCCCGATATTCCTTCAAAAAAAAAAACAAATAAAGAAACATTCCAAATAAAATAAAAATGTAGTAGAAAATAACAAAAATAAAGGTAAATTAAAAAAATTAGAGATAAAAACATCAGACCAACAAAACATGTTCAGTAAGCTGCAATGACAAGGATGAGATAAAAAATAAAAAAAATCATAAAATAAAAGTTCTTGTTTTTATTTACCTACACGCTTAATGATCGAGATAGAAAAGATAAGTTGTCAGCTGATGGAATTTCTTCTTCGATAATTGCAAATTAAAGCCGAGCGTCGTGCGAAAATCATTATCATATTGTAATAAATTAATAGTGTTGCTTTCTCAGCTTATATTTTTAACCATGCCGGATGCCTCCAACTGCTCAATTTATGATTTGAAGAACCATTGACTATATGGTCTCAACTACCCAAATTTGCTCCTTTACTCTAATCTGCTCAACCAAATTATTTTATTATACTTGAACCAGCCTATTCCTCTACACTATACTATTTATTCATTACATTGATATTTTATACTCCTACTAAACACTTGTGTTTAACGACTTGAGAAATTTAGGTTAAACCGTTGGAAAAAAAAATAGGTTAAGATTGATTGAATTTCAGTAATTAGAATAAAATAAGGGTTAAATTTGTGTTGATATCTAAATAATTAATTTTTAATTAATAATGAACTGATTAGAAATTGAGTTTGACGTACAAAGTTATATTAGAGTTATGATTATATCTCATTGTCTTTATATCAGTAAGACGGTGATATGACATGACAGATCCTTAATTATTCAATTTTATATCATATTATTACGTTTTAAATAAGTGGTATATAACTCTCGTTATAAGAATATATTTTTATTTTTTAGATTGATTCGTTCATATGATATTATGAATTTAAATATTTTGACATGGTATTTCGATTATTGATTGATATTAAAATTTTAGATCAAAACTATTATCGTCCACCTCAAATTCTACTAGTGTTTAACTAGTCTGAACTCATGACAAGTAGCATCAATATAATATAATGATGTACCAGCCACATCTAAATTTAGAAGTTAAATTTGATTCCAGGCTCTTCTAGTAGCCTAAAGATACAAAGGCTTTCATAATTTTTTTTAAATAAGATTAAAGATTCGAATCATGATATTATAAAATAATATAAATTTAATTAAAAAATTACTTTTATAATAATTTTTTATAATATTTAATATGGATTAATAAAATAATAAATTGAATACTTTGTAAAAAAAAACTAATAATTTGAAACATATGATGCAATTAATCCTTGTTTTTTAATCAAATTATCCTCAACTGTAGGCCCATAGCCCATAGGGCATAGCTTCTTAGAGGTAGTTAGGGATGGCAAAATAGCATGTTTCCATTGGATCTCGACCTGATCCGGTTCTATAGGAGTGTAATTTTATTTTGTTAAAAAATCAAGTTTGTGGCGAGGTGAGGTGAGTTTTGAAAAAAATAATCAAGCTGGGGTGGGACAAGTATAGATTTAAGGTGAAAATTCAACTATCCGACCCAACTCGATATATATAATATTTTTATTAATTTTCATGAGACGGGTCAAGTTTAATCTATTTTTTATTAAAATTTAGGGTCGGTTATGTATTTATTATGTCGGGTCGGGTCATGTCAGAGATACAATGTATTAAATTTGGGTTAGGTCGGGACGACTCAAAACCCGCCATATTGTCATCTGTACATACAGTGGTTGGTGATAAGGACATAGCTAAGACTGAACTACGAGGGAGAAACTGATTAACTTTGAACGAATAGATCTTAAAAGGTAATTAAACCATAAAAATTAAGGGAATTTATGTTTAATTTTATAAATTTTAAAATTAAATGGTCTTAAAAAATAATTAAACCAAAAAATGAGAGATCAAGGTTTAATTTTATTAATTTTAATTGACAAGTCCTAAAAAAGAATAAACCATACAATTTTAGAAGTGACAAAGACTTAATTGCAATGACCTCAAAACTCTTAAGGCCTAAAATGTATTAACTCGTCAAATTTTAAGGGGCAATTGTCCCTCCCACATATAAGTGGCTTCGTCCCTGATTAATGACCTCCTATGACATTATAAAATGAAACAAATTAAATTAAAAAAATTTCACGATAAATTATTATAATATCTAATTTAAATTAATCAAATAATGAAACAAATACAGCTGATTATAGAGAAAAAAACTAATTAACCATTGTTTTTTAAATCAAATTAATCCTCAGGTTTAGGAAATAGGCCCATGGGCATAGGTTCTTATAGTTACAGGTAGGGGTTGGTGAGCTCCTAAATGCTTCAGCTTATTGAGCCATGTGCAGCAATTCAAAGTCCAGCATACTTTAGTTGGATCCTATCAGCCTACATCTTCCATTTTGATTTTAATTATTTCAATTTAATATCACCAACAAAACACACCACGGAAACCAATAAAGCTATTACGTACCAACAAACGATTAATTATATTATGTTTATTTATCAATTTAATCAATCAAATTCAATAACAATTTGATTAATTGATTTTTTATTCTTAATCGCTCTAATTAAATTGATTTAGCATCGGTCAATAAAATTAACTCGTTTATCTTTTATCTAAAAAATTAAGAAAATGATCTATATATATATATATACATATTAAGTTGATATATAATATAAAGGTGAGTATAAGGTAGTATATGTTCATATATATTCTTAATCATTTGATTATGCGCATACACCTTGTAGACAAAGCGATTTGAAATCGTGTTTCCTAGGATATAGATATATATTTCTTCATATTTTCACATGTAATATCATAATATATCAAGAAGAATTGATGGACTTAGCTCAAACTTGAAAATTATAAACTAATTACTAAAAGTTTCGAGTTATTAAAGTTATTCAAATTTTCATTTTATAACTAAAACTTTATTTGAAATTTGTTCGAGTCGAGTGAAAAAAGGTCAGCTACACGGGTAGTCACCCAACTATCACATTTTTCCTGTTTTGGTCACCCAACTAAATTTTTCGTCCAAGCGGTCACCAATATTTTGTTTCGTTATCGTTTTAGTCATCGACCGTTAAAATATTAACTAAGATGGTGACTTGTCATGGGATAATAACACTTTTAGTCCTAAAAGTTATACATTCTATTAATTAGGTCCTAACTCAAAATAATTCGTCAAATATATGGATCAATCCCCAAATTTCTCATTTTCTTTCTCAACTTGATTTCCAACAACTTATCTATGCACTCCACATGAAAGACATATTTTTCCTGGCCGTATTAATCCAAAGCATACAAGTAACTTATCACACAAGAACAATAATTTGGAGGGTATATTGGAATCTGTCGCTAACCAAAAAAATTATTTTCCAAGTAACAAAACCAAAACATACAATCTGTGCTAACTTAAGTGTGCTAGAAACGAAACGTTAAGGAAAATGGGAAACAAAAAAAAAAGAAAAAGAAGTGTTGTTGCAGAGAAAGAAAAAAGAAAAAAAATATTTAGGGTTTGACCCATATATTTGATGAGTTATTTTAAATTAAGACCTAATTAATAGAATGTGCAGATTTCAGAACTAAAAGTGTTATTATCCCCATGACATATCACCATCTCCGTTAAATTTTTAACGACTAGTTACCAAAGTGATAAAAAAATGAAACATTAGTGACAATTTTGACGAAAAAAGTGACCAAAATAGGAAAAAAGTGATAGTTGCGTGCCCACCTGGTTTACCCGGTCAAAAACGAGTTAGATTTTTTCACATCAATTTGAATCGAATAATTCGATTTTTTCGAGTCGAATTTTACCCATCACTATCTATAACCTTGAAGCCTATATCTTAAATCATAAACTCTAATCCTTACTTTTAACCCTAAACTCTAAACTAAACCCCTAACTCCTGAATCTAACAAACAAGTTTCTCTCTTTAATTAATGTGTAAAATAATTTATTGAGGTCAGTGAATTATTCAAAACCGATTTAATTAAAATGAGCCGTTTAAGTTAAAACCGACTTATGTTCTCCCCTAGTTCACCTGCAACCCAATATCTGGTTAAAATCAACCCTTCTAAAGATGACCCATCTGCCATTTTCATTAAAGAACTTCTTTAATATATTTATTAAAACCAGCTACTTGCATTAAACATTTTTATGCTTACTTCCCACATGTCTGATAAAATGTAGAGTGTATTTATTTACATGCTCAAAGATAATCCGGGACCAAGGTCAAGCTTTTCTACAGCATCAAGCACCAGACCATTAGGCCTGGCCATGGCTGCATCATAATCTCAGCAGCAGCAGCCCTTTTCTGCAACATTAGACTCTCAAGTCAACTTCTGCACAGTAAACTTAACGCGTAATATAAACCCCACTTGTGTACTGTCTTCAATGCAGCAGCCTAATCTGCAACACAATAAGCAGCATCTCACTGTCTTCAACATAGGGAAAAAGAAGAAAATGGGGAAGTTCTGGCTCCTGGCTTTTATCCTTTGGCAGATAATTCCAGCACAAGCAGCAGCCGTCACTGTGGGTGGTGGTGTTGGCATTAACATCGGCAATGCTGGTGGCGGTGGCGGTGGTGGTGTTTGGATTGGTGGAGGAATCAACAACAACAACCCAACTCCATCAAAGCTGGCCACTGCTTACACTGCCCTTCAAGCATGGAAATCTGCCATCACAGATGACCCAATGGGGATTTTAAAGACTTGGGTTGGTCCAGATGTTTGTGCTTATAAAGGGGTGTTTTGTGCCGGTTCTCAAGGTGCAATGGGTCCATTTGTTGCAGCCATAGATCTCAACCATGCAAATCTCCAAGGCACTCTGGTCAAGGAACTGGCTTTTCTTACAGACATTTCGATCCTCCACCTTAACAGCAACCGGTTCTCAGGCACAATCCCTGACACTTTCAAAGATGTTTCATCACTTCAAGAGTTGGACCTCAGCAACAACCGTTTCTCAGGTCCTTTTCCTGCAGTTGTTTTATACATGCCAAATCTTGTTTATTTAGACCTTAGGTTCAACAGCTTCTCAGGACTCATCCCTGCTGATCTGTTCAACAAAAGACTTGATGCAATCTTCCTCAACAACAACCTGTTTGAAGGTGAACTCCCACAAAATCTGGGGAACTCGCCGGCCTCGGTTATAAACTTAGCCAACAACAAGTTCAGCGGGAACATCCCTGTGAGTTTTGGATTAGCCAGTTCTAAATTGAAGGAGATTTTGCTGCTTAACAACCAGTTAACAGGCTGCATTCCAGAAGGTGTTGGGCTGTTCTCGGAGATGCAAGTTTTCGATGTGAGCCGCAACTCGCTGATGGGTCATTTGCCGGACACGATATCTTGTTTAAGTGACATTGAGGTTCTCAATTTGGCACACAACAAACTGTCTGGTGCACTCCCTGATTTGGTTTGTTCATTGAGGAGCCTTATGAATTTGACAGTTGCATACAATTTCTTCTCTGGTTTTAGCCAGGAATGTTCCAAGCAGTTTGGGTTCGATTTCTCGCTTAATTGTATACCCGGGAGAGACATGCAGAGACCACAACCGGAGTGCTCGGTGATCCCCGGTGGAGGGTTGAGTTGCCTCAGAATTCCCTCTGCACAGCCTCTGGTTTGTGGGGCATTGGTTGGGAACTTGGTGCTTAATGTAAGCTCAACATCTCCATGATCTCATTATAGTGGAAATTACTGGTCTTTTTGCATTAACAGATTGGCAACATGGTTGTCAATTTTCCCTCTCATTAATAGCAATTTTCAACATAGAATTTCTAAATTCATTTCTTCTAGGATTAAGTTACATCTTCGTTTCCTTTTTCTTTTAATTTTAAGGGTAAACTACACCAAATAACATCAAATTTTTAAGTGTGCATTGATTATACCGTTAAACTAAAAACGAGATTATTTTATCATTGGACTTTACTTTAGGCCTTAATTATATCACTGAGCTGTTAAAATTTCTCCACATCATCACAAGCAGACCGTTAAGATTCTTCCACGTCATCAATTTTAAGAGTTCTGTGATATAATTGAAGTTTAAACTAAAGTTCAGTGCTAAAATAGTATCAATTACTAAGGTTCAATGCTAAAATAGTGGTGTAAATGAACATAGCATTCGATGAATTGTTCGTGAATCGTTCATGTAATATTCATTTATTAAACTAAATAAATGAATATGAACAAAAATTTTATGTTCATTCTTTAATCTAAAACCTTAAACCCTAAAATTTAACCCTAAATCCTACAATCTAAACCCCTAAACTACACCCTAAACCTTAAATTTAACATGCTTGTGTAAATTTTAGTTTACACAGCTTGAGTATCAAAGTTTTTCCCTTTAAATATTGGTGAAGTTAGAGACTAAATTGGACACATGGTAAACTTTGAAGTTCAAACTCTAAAGCCCGAGGAGCTTAAGACTAGTGGCATAATTTTACAATTTTCTAAAATGAACATTTACACAAATTTTAACGAACATGTTCGCGAACCCTAAACTAACGAACACAACCACCTCCATAAATAAATAAATAAACGAACACTAACACAACCTTGTTCGTTCAAACTCGGTTATTTACTCCCATAAGCTAGGCCCAAAAGAGGCGAATACTTCTTCTAACAGTGACATTTCCTGAACCCCCCAATCCCAATATCTTTGGTCTGAACATGTCTCAAACTATATCCGAAGTCAAGCAAGGTCAGAACTCTTGGACGGGAGACATAACTCTCACAACATGGACCCAAACCTAAAGAGCATTGAATTCCTTATCCCTACAACTTCAATTCAGACAGACAAATTCCATAGATCTGCAGGGCCTGCTTAGACTTGCAAGACTAAGGCTACCGCGGAGGTGACAAAATCCAGGTTTGGGGTGAAGAAGCAGCGTTTGGGAGAAGCTGAAAATTTTAGTTTTTTCAAACCGAACGTTTGAGACCAAAATCAGGCGTAAAAACACGGTGAAGAGACGCAAACGCACGCACTTCCAAACATGTTGACGAACGAGCTCTAAGAAGCTATCAAAGATTTCTCTAGAGTAAAGTGAAAGACAAAATATTGCTGGATAAACTAGTCATTAAATTTGAAAAATCAGGAAGTGGAGTTGCTACAATAAGTTGCAGGCAATTGCCATTTTTACATTTGTTTTATGGTATGTAATACATTGGATTAGGCAATTTAAAGGAACGTTTTGCCACTGCAAAACCTAGCAAGTCACTCCATTGATCTCCAGAGCTCCCATGAATCCTGTAACCTCCATTTACTAGAATCGATCTCCTCTCTGATTTGTATACGGTCGCCGGTATCCCTGCATCTGATGCTCCTCTGTACCATAACCGAAATTATTATGTTTTCAACAAGTATGATGATTAAAACCGGAATAGAGGCAATGCTTGCTCGAAAACGTAACATACCTCATGATAAGCCCTTCCCAGCCGGTATACCCAGCAAGCTCAAGATTCTTGCTGGTGTCCTGCCTCTGATGTTCACTCCGGCCGGTAAGCACAAATATTTTGAACCCCATCTGCTTCAACGCATTATACAAGTTCAAACTCGATGGAATAGCTGGGGCCGTGGCTAATGCCACCCATTTATCCCAACAGCTCTCGTTGAAGATTTCTGATCTACATTCATCAACAGATAGCCTCGGCAACTTAAATGAGTGAAAGGCACAAGCATAGAAAATTTAAGACAAAATAAACAGATTAAATAACCCCTTTCCATTCGAAATACACAGATAAACATGACCCGTACTAAATTTTTTGCACAATCAAAGGCTGAATGCCATTAAGGCTATAGTTCCAAACATGATCCATTTCACTGCCATATACAGACCTTTGCAGTTTGCACATCACCCACCAATATTAGCAATAGACAAACAAAACAAGCAACTAGGACCATAGACATGCATGTTTTCATTAGTGGCGTTCTGAACAGGCGCAATATAAGCAACTGCACATGCTTTCATTTTGCTTGGATTGTCTTAACTCTTTAAAGTCACTCTTCAAAGTCCTTACATAATATTGTATAATCATGAATAAAAAATGAAATTTTCAAAAGAAGGCATTTAATCCAAAAGCATAAGTATTACCTAATCATTACCAATTCTAAATAATACCTAAAGAGATTATTAAGTAGCACAGTCCATTTTAATTTAAGGTTTTGGGTATTAAAGATAATTAAATTGTACCAGAAAAGTAATTGGCTTGAATGTATTTGTTTTTCCACTAAATTTAGTCATTACATTCAAGTTACTTCCTTAATTAACAATATTAGTAGGCAATGGGCGCATAATCTGAGTTTGTTCAACACCTTTAAATGACCAAAAAGCAAGGAAAGTGCATCCATTTCGAATCTTACCCGGCACATGGGATTAAGAAAAGGAAAAATAAGGAAAGAGTCGATCTACATACCCGAACCCGTGATCGATATAGTAGGGCAAATTGGTCAACAAAGTCTCGTCGACGTCGAAGATCCAGGCGTCTTTCCCTTCGGGATCCATCTCGACGGTGGAGGCAAAAGCGAGGGAGAAATTAGCGACGACATCGCAGTCGGAGTCAAAGCGTTTACCGGTCATGTAATATTTGACGTAGGACTCGCAGCGGGAGGGGATCTGGGTCCAACCCCCGGCGTTATTGGTCTCGGCGGCCAAATGCCAGCTTGCACAGTAAAGAGCGTCGTCGTCACTCTGGGATCTTCCGTCGGCCGTCGTTGGTCTCGTCGTCGGGAGTCGGATAACAGGGTCCAAAGCGGCGGAGGAATCGAGAACGGAGCAGAGGAGGAGGAGGAGGAATACGGAGAAAAGGGGCTGAGAAGCCATTGGAAGTGAAAGAATTATTCGGTATTTCGAGAGGGAGAGTTTTATTATTTGATCGGATCTCTCTCCCGGAGAGTGGCTAATGACGTGAAGATTTTGACCCGCCTTGTCCTAAAATTTATAGTAATGATTGCTGTGAAGCCTCAAACGGTGCCGTTTTGAGTTCCTGTTTTCTTGGCCGTTCGTTTTGGTTCTATTTGTGTGACGAGCCCATTGCTGTCGGGGCGGTTTCACTGTTTCAACTTTCTCCTTTTTAGGCAAATTATGATTATTTTAAAAGATTTTTTTGATAAATATTTTAAAAGATTTTTTTGGTAAATATTTTAAAAGATTTTTAATAACTAATCATCTCAAAAACTAATAATTTGTCCAATAATTTTTACTAGAAAAATTATAAAAATTAATGATAAATTCCAGTTAATTCGAAAATTGACCGAATTAACTAAAATTTGTTCGGTTCGGTTAATTTAAAAAAAAATCGGTTAAATTAACGGTTAAAGATTTAAAATTTTCAGTTAATTCGACTTTGAATAATTTGGTTCAACTACCGACCAAATTAACCGTTTGAACACCCCTGCTTTTTTATTAAACTTATTTGGAAAAAAAACATTCCAAGACGATACTCATTTTTCGATTATATGTGTTAGGTAAGAATCAAGATGCGACTTTTCTTTACGTGGCACACATGATCGGCAATAAATAATATTTAATTGATGAAAAAGGAAAGACTAAAATTGATGAAATGGGTAGAATGGACTTTTATTTGGGCTGTTATG
Organism: Hibiscus tridactylites; assembly: GCA_958450335.1. Classification (NCBI taxonomy): domain Eukaryota; kingdom Viridiplantae; phylum Streptophyta; class Magnoliopsida; order Malvales; family Malvaceae; genus Hibiscus; species Hibiscus tridactylites. The sequence continues at coordinate 6,439,260 of OY288288.1, forward strand.
AGGAAGATGGGCTTTAGTGAGGAATGGGTCTCAAAGATTAGTAGGTGTGTGTCATCCGTGTCCTACTCGGTGGTTTTGAACGGTATTGTAGGCTCTAGCTTTAAACCGTCACGTGGGCTTCGACAGGGTGACCCGCTTAGCCCATATCTTTTTCTCCTTTGCAGCGAAGGGCTCTCATCTCTCATAAGAGGCGCAGTTCATCAAGGTTTACTCAGTGGGGCAAGGATAACCCCCTCAGCTCCAACCGTTTCCCATCTCTTATTTGCAGACGACTGCATCATCTTTGGGGCTGCTTCATCATCAGAGGCCCAGAATATTAAGGATGTATTGGCTAGTTATGCTAACTGTTCGGGCCAGCTAGTTAATTTTGAGAAATCGGGCCTTTTTTCAGTACGAATGTGGATGAGGGTGTTCAAAATTCGGTAAGGAGTATATTGGGCATTTCCAGTATGATAAGCCCGGAGAAATATTTGGGCCTACCTACTGTGGTTGGGAGGAATAAAAATCAGGCTTTTGCGGCTCTGTTTGACAAGTTCGATGGACGCATTAATGGTTGGTCCATTAGACACCTTTCTGTCGGGGGTAAGGAAGTTTTTATCAAATCAGTCCTTCAATCGCTTCCCCTATACTCTATGTCTTGCTTTCTTTTACCTAAGACTTTGTGTAAGGCTTTAGAGGCTAAAGAAGCGAAATTTTGGTGGCAAAATGGCCCAAGAAAAAAAGGCATTTATTGGTGCGATTGGGCTAGCTTATGTGAGTTGAAGGAGGATGGGGGTATGGGCTTCCGAGACTTCTGCAAATTCAATGTTGCTTTGCTGGCGAAGCAGGGGTGGCAGTTACTCTCGAACCCAACTTCTCTTGTGGCTCGTCTATTACGCGCAAAGTATTTCCTCAGTACGGATTTTCTTCAGGCCCGTTTGGGCTCCTCGCCATCTCTAATCTGGCGAAGCATATGGAGTGCAAAGGGCCTCCTTGAGATGGGCCTACGCTGGCAGGTGAGGTCGGGTAACAACATCTCCATTTGGGATGATACCTGGGTACCCCATTACCCACCTCGAAAAATTCAATCCACTAGGATTGTAGGCCTTAAATGGGTTTTGGATTTAATGCACCCTAACTCTACGGCATGGAACAGAGATCTAATTTGGGCTTCTTTTAATCAGAATGAGGCAGCAGACATATTGGCTATCCCTACACCTTCGGAGCCTGAGATGGATGTCCGCGTCTGGTCGGGTGAGCACTTGGGTCACTACAGCGTCCGTAGTGGTTACAGACTTCTTCTCCAGGGCTCGTCTCCCTTAGTGCGAAACAATGGTCTATTCAAACAATTATGGTCTCTGCAATGCCCCTCCAAGGTCCGTATTGCTAATTGGAAATTTATCCTAAATTATATCCCGACAAAGCAAAATCTTTGTATTAAGCGCGTGGCTACTGATCCTAATTGTTTTAGATGCAATCAGGGAATCGAAAATTGCGAGCACTTATTCCGTGATTTCAGTTTCGCTTCTAGTATATGGTCTAAGCTTAATCTTTCATGGCCTACTCAAGTACAACAGTTATGTTTTAAAGAGTGGCTTGCATGGATTTTTAATAACATCAGTCCACAGAGAAGAATTACTATAGTGCTTACAACATGGGCAATTTGGTTTTCTCTAAATAAACTATGGCACGAAGGGATAAACCAAACAGAAGATGAGCTGCTTACCTTCGTTCGAAGCCATGAGTTGGAGATTGGGGCCCTAGCCCGAGCCAGAAACCCTTCTATCAGCACCGTCCCCATCCTTTGGTCACCCCCTCTTGCATCGATGGTGAAGATTAACGTAGATGCATCATATTCCTTAAGAAATAAAAATGCAAAAACTGGTGCTATTGTGCGAGATACAGAAGGTCACCTTTTGGGTGCATGTTGCTGGAAAAGTCAAAATATCCGATCGGTGTTTGAGGCGGAAGCACTAGCGGCGGTGCATGGTTTGGATTTTGTGGCGGACCTAGGGTTTCGACGGGTTATTTTGGAGAGCGACTCGAGGTCAGTAATCAACAAATTGACTTCTCCGGGGATCAATTTCTCTGAAATTGGCCCGATTATTGCTCAAATCAAGACCCTTCAACGGCGATTCTTGCAGTGTCTCTTCAGATTCACGGCTCAGAGCGCAAACACGGCGGCTGATGCAGCGGCAAAAACTGATCTGAGTTTCATGCAAGATCAGTTCTGGATTGAAGACGCGCCGGTGGAGATACTGTCACGGGTGGAGGACGATCGGAGACTTTTGATTTCGCCACCGTGAGATTTTCGTTTCGAAAGAGGGGAGCTTCATTTTCATCTCCTTTTCCCCTTTTCTCTTTCCTAAATGTTTAAAGGCTTTGGGAAACTAAGCCGGACTGATAAATGCTGTGTGACGTTTTGTTTTTCCACTTTTTGTTTTTTATTCTAATAATATATTAGCTGACATTTAGTCAAAAAAAAATTGATGAAATGTGTCTTCCAAAGATTTTGAATAGAAAAATTATCTGAATTTTGTTCAAAAAGAGGAAATATGCACGTTAGTACGAGTTGGGTCGGTGTTGACAATTGCATGTGTGTATGAGCTTTGTGTTATTTTAGTGAAAAACGTCTCATTTCAATGTGTCGGGCCATTAAAAAAATTTTAATTCAAAGATTAAATTTTAAAAAGTTGTTAAGTTTCGTGGCTAATATGGATAAAAATATCACGCATCAAGTTAGAAAATATTATTGATTTTTCTAACGATGTTTCTTTATTTTGTATTATAAATGTATGGTTATCAATAATTAGTTAGTATAACGGGATGAGACGTTAAATCTCTTAAATAATATCTAAAATTCAAATGTTTATATTATTAGTAAGATAATTTTTGTAAAGAGATATTAGTCACGAAAGTACTTGTGACATGATGGTTATACATGATTTGCATATTGTTTTATTGTTAGTTAAGCCATGTGCTATATGAATCTGATTACATTTATGAAATACGGTATGCTTTGAGTTTAGCTTTTCGTACTATTTTTTTTTATTAAATAGAGAAGTATTATATTTTTATATTAAAAATTAAATTTGTGTAAAATAAGATAAAATAAACATTATTAGTTGTGCATTAATTGTTAAACTATAAGAAAAATATATATTATTTGACTTAATGCACGAATTCACATATGAACTGAATATGTGTATCGAGGACCGCAACACCATCGAGAAAGTATAAACTATTTTCAGAATACATTTCATAATCGAATGGCATAGACTGGGCGTGTATATCTGGGACTTATTATTATATGAGTAGTATTACATGTCCTCAAACTATAACACTTATTTTAAATTCGTTATTAAATCTTTGAATATTTTAATTTTATTCTTAAACTATGACTCTCATTTTAAATTGTTTCTTAAACTTTTGAGCATTTCAATTCCATCCCAAAACTATGACCCTCGTTATAATTTGGTCCTCCAAATTTTTTAACATTCTAATTTAATCCTCAAATTATCAATATATGCTAATAATGTCCAATGTTAATAAAACAAATATAAAAATGTTGTTATCATGTAAGCATTGATGTGTAGTAAATGATACTTTATGGACGAGATTGGAATGTTAAAAAATACGAGAACTCATTTAGAATGAGAATCATAATTTGAAAATAAAATTAAAACATCCAAAAATTTTAGGACTAATTTAAAATCATGGCCATATTTTGATGATATGCGAAGCAATTAACTCTTATTCCATTGCTTTTGATTTGTAAACACTATTAAGTTGCGTTTAACCTTGTGAGCTTTTTGTTTCAAATGTTTAACCTTTTGTATAAAGTTTTTTTCTATTAAATTGTAGGGTAAACTATACAGATGACCACTGAACTATAGGTTTGATGTCAAAATGACCACTATATTATTTTTTGCCGCAAATGCACCACACAACTATTTAAATGGTTCCATTTTAGCCACACGCCGTTAAAAAAACGAAAAAGTTGACGGAACTGTTAAAAAAATTAGTATAATTACATATTTGGTCATCTATATTTATACAATATATCAATTTAGTCTTAATTTTAATCTAATAAAATAAATTAATTATTCAATAAGATGGTGACACGTTTCACCACCTTATTGGGGATTTTAATTATTTTTATTTAACTACACCCTGATTGGAGTAGGAAAAATGAAAACCAAAGAAGCGAGTTTGCCACTAGCCAAGCATACATCTGTGATATGTAATACTAATAATAATATATGTGTTATACTTATAGAGAAAGAAAAAAACAAACAATATACTCGACCTTAGAAGGATTTAAAGGCTTAATTTAATTCTTCAAGTAATAATTTATCATAGTGTGAACTGAAACTACAGAGGAGCAGCAACCAAAGTCTTGGTGGTGGGATTACAAACACAGTAAGTAAAGCCAGAGCAACTATTATCAATTTATCATAGTGTGAACTGAAACTACAGAGGAGCAGCAATAAGCCATTGCAGGACTGCAGAATTTCAATGCCTGAAACATTGAGAAACGACAGAGACGGTACCTTAAGCATGTTTCAATTCGTGTCGAAGTTAAGGAAACCGAAAGGGCTTCCATAGAAGTAGAGACCAGAAGGTCCAATGTCGACATGCAAAAGGGTGTTTTTGGCAGCAAGTTGAGGATCATAGATTATGGAAAGCCATCTTTTAGAGACACATTTGGATTTGGGAAGAGATTTAACAGGGAAACACAAGAGAATCTGTGTTAAAAGATCTTTGATTGGATTCTACCATCTCAGTTGAATTGTTATCAGCCATTTTTAATCTTCCATGCAAATTATTGCTGGCAAAACTGGATTTGGTTGATTGAAGAATTAAATTAAGCCTTTAAATCCTTATAAGGTGGAGTATGTTGTTTGTTTTTTCTTTCTCTATAAGTATAACACATATATTATTATTAGTATTGTATATCACAAATATATGCTTGGCTTAGTGGCAAACTCACATGCTACACCCCAAGGTCCTAGGTTTAATTCCTACCAATGGCAGTTCTTTGGTTTTCATTTTTCTTACTCCAATCAGGGTGACACGTGTCACCATCTTATTGAATAATTAATTTATTTTATTAGATTAAAATTAGGACTAAATTGATATATTGTATAAATATAGAGGACCAAATGTGTAATTATACCAATTTTTTAACAGTTCTGTCAACTTTTTCGTTTTTTTAATGGCGTGTGGCTAAAATAGAACTATTTAAATAGTTGTGTGGTGCATTTGCGGCAAAAAATAATAAAGTGTTCATTTTGACACCAAACCCATAGTTTAGTGGTCATCTGTGTAGTTTACCCTAAAATGTAAAGATTTAAACTCACATAAGATAGAGTAAAAATGTTCACTTTTTTGGTGTCTTTATATATAATTTAATACTAAAAATCAAAACCTAAATCATAAAAACTAAACAATTTGCAATAAATCCTAAACAGAAAATTGAACTCCAACCCTAAAATCTAAACCTAATTTTTTAAAATTGGGATATACATAAAGACACAAAAAATGAAAAAGAATATATATGTTCCACAGATAAGACAACATAAACATTCTTAACCCCTTGACCAGTTAATGAATCTCAATCTTTTGTAACCCTTTGTAATATAGTTTTGTATATTTGTAAGGACGTAAACGCAAAATAGAAGAAATGGAAAAATCATATTATGGGTCCGGCTTACCACATCAATTATGGTCACATTTAATAAAAACCAACAACTTCACCATTATTTTTTTTCATCATTTTTTCAACCAATGAATATTCACTAATATTTTTCTATGTCATTTAAAAAAATGTTATTTTTTAAAAGTTATTAAATTATTGAATTAATGACATGAAAAATAATGGTAAAGTAAAATTTTTATTAGATGAGATCATAGCCGATTTGGTAAGCCAGACATATAATATAATTTTTTTGAAAAAAATGGGATGTGGACAATGGGGCACGTGGAGAGAAAGAATAGGGTTAGGCCTTGGGACTCGCATGACTATGCTAAAATAAAGGGGGACGTGAATGGCAACAATGAAATGAAGCAAAACGCATGGCTCACAACCCACCAAAACCTTTTTCAAATCCCTTCTTCCTTTCCTTATTTATGGTCTGCTCCAAGCTCTTCAACCCCATCACCATTTCACAAGCATCACATTCCCCATACAAGAAAAGCCCCCCACCATCTCTCTGTAAACCAAAACCAGCTTACACAACTAGAAAAGAAGAAAAATGTCGTGGCAAAGTTATGTAGATGAGCACTTGATGTGCGACATCGAGGGCCAAAACCAGCGCCTCACTGCCGCTGCCATCATCGGCCACGACGGCAGCGTTTGGGCCAAGAGCGACAAGTTCCCCGTCGTACTTATCATATTCATAACAACCCTTTTTCTTTTCATTTCTTTTTGATCTGATATGATACGATTCTTTTGTTTCTTTTTATTTATTACTTATAGCTTAAGGGCAACGAGATCAGCGACATCATGAAGGATTTTGACTCGCCGGGCCACCTCGCCCCGACGGGCTTACACCTCGGAGGCGTCAAGTATATGGTGATTCAGGGCGAACCCGGTGCTGTTATTCGTGGCAAAAAGGTAATGTATTACTAACAAATCAATGGTTATTTGGACATATACAATTAAAATGACAATACAAAGTCCTGATAAAAGGAGAGTTTCAAAATGAATAAATTAAATGCTTACAAGAATTTTTAAATGGTTAATTATAGACTAGTGATTAAACAAATACAGAAAATAAAACGTCGTTGTCCCACACAAAAAAGTTACAAACATTCTTTTTAAAATTAAGTTTTTGTTTTAATAAATTGCATACAAATTTTTTAAATCGTACCGCTCCATTGTTCGTAGAGGTGGAACTTTTAAGGGACTAGAAGGGGTCATAACCTCTCAAAAATTTTGAGAAACTAAAATTTTACCCTTAAAATTTTTAATTTAGCCCCTCAAAAATTTTTAAGAATTCATATTAAACTTTAAAATTTTGAATATTTTTAATTAAATTTTCTCTAAAATTTATTAGGAATTCATATTAAATCTTTAAAATTTATTAAAAAATTTAGTTAAATCCTAAAAAAAATTGAAAATTTTCATTTAAGCATCCAAATGTTTTTAAAATGTAACTTAGCCCCCAAACTTTTACCGCAAGTTCTGCCACTGCAAACAATAACACCGCCGCTTCAATCTCGAGTAACTTGAGTTGTGGTGCAGGGAGCGGGAGGGATCACGATTAAGAAGACCGCTCAGGCGCTTATATTTGGTGTCTATGATGAACCGGTGACTCCGGGACAGTGCAACCTGGTTGTGGAGAGGTTGGGAGATTATCTTGCTGATCAGGGCCTGTAGTGGACCTGCCGAATTAATGGGATTTTTATTTTTTGCTTAAAAAGTTTTGGCTTTCCGAGTAATTTGCATTTTCTTCTCCCATTTTTTAAAAGAAAACTATGATTTGTTAAGTTTAAGATTGTTTGATTTACTGCTACTACTACATATATGTCCTTTTTTGGGCACAAATTGATGCCATTTTTTTTATGTTTTTTCATGTTTTGGGTTTCAATTCGAGTATTATGTAATCTTTCTTTGTAAAATGGGAGAATAATGTTCCAGGTTTCTTTTATTGATTGCACTTTTTTTTCCTGTTGAATTTTTATTTATTTACTTCTTTTCTTATTAAATGGATCGGGAAGCATGGACAAAGTTAGGACTAGATAATACGAGAGACAAAATCTTATCACTTTAAAATTAACAAGAAATTGCTCAGCTCTTGTTGTCCCAGTGGTAAAGCATGATGTAATTCATCTAGTTGACCCGAGTTTGAGCACTAATTCTGTACGGTGTGTGTGCCTTGTTAAGAAAGATTAAGGAAATTGAACAGATGCTACCTTGTATTACACCAGCATATTTTTTAAAAAAATTAACAAGAAATTTAAAAGTATATAATCTAAAATTTAAGATGAATAAAACTTATTTTGATAAATATTTAAATTAACATAGACTAAAAATATTATTAGACAAAAATATTAACAATAACCCATCTTATGCTTTAATATCGGATAGAGATCGTCTGCCCCAAATTATGCTCCTTTTGGTGCCCCTTTTAAAAAAGTAGGTTTAGGATTTAAGGTTAAAGTTTATGGTTAGAATTTAGGGGATTAAGGATACTCTATATTTTTTAGGATATATAGTTTAACGTTTATTATGTGAAATTTAAGATTAAAGCTTAGAATTTAGTTTATTAATATTTTTAAGTGTGAGACATAAAAACGAGCATAAATAAATAGGTGCACAAGGTTTTTGTTCCTTAATATCCTCGTCCCTGTCAAGAAACATGGACCGTTCTTTAATGAACAAAGAGATTGTTTATGGGAAAATATTATCTAAAATCTAAAACATGGAACCTTATGCGCCTATGGGTGTGTGGGTGGCTTGTACATGGTTGAACCGAGATGGTAGCAACAAGGTTTGGCTCAACCAGGGGAAGGAAAATATGGCACCCACTGCATGGATGCTGGAAATTCGACATTTCATCCGTTGGATGTTGCTGTGCGATGCAACAACACTATGGTCCGTTCGATCAAGGCTACCTTTTTTATTAGTTGGATTCGATCCCATGTCCTGGTGCTCAACATGGGAAAGTTATACGAATACAAGGATGGCTTTCCTTGGTGTCGATCACGGGACTAAGGCTTATACAAGTATGGCCGTTGGCTTTGCTTGGTTTTGATCTCGGGTCTTATGTTTTGATCCGTGTCATGGGCTGTCAACAACCGTTAGATTTGATGAATAAGTTGCAAGAGTCTACTATACACCATTGGATATATGATTTTCTAAATCTGTGTTTTCCCTCTTCATTTAGCCGTGGGTTATTATTTGTGATAAGCAACTTCGCATATCAAACTGCCTTATCACATGATCAGTTTGTGAATAACCAGCATGATCTTCACATTCATGGTAGTGGGCAGTTTCCACTAACTCACACAAGTATAACCACTTGGCCGGTTTCATTTGGCTATATAAACAAGGGAGCAGATTCATTTTCTTCCTTTTACTACACTGTTTTTTCTCTCCAAACTTGTGATATTCTCTCCTTTTTCGATGGTTGCAAACTTGCAAGCTTTGATGGCCAACTTAAGCTTCACGGACAAAGAGAAAGCTGCCCTTCTCGACAATGCCCCATCCGATAAAATATCCATGGCAACAAATGTGAAATTTGGGTTGGTGGGCAAGGTTATTATACCTCGTTTGATTAACGATAATACCTTCATTTGTGTGTTTTCTAACATAATGGCAGACGAGAATGTTGAGATCATGGCCCTTAAGCCGGGAATTTTTCTCTTCAAAGTTCCTACCGAGTTGAAATTTCGAAGTCTTCTCAAGCGTGGCCCATGGTTGTTCGATGGTGAACCCATTGCCATGACTTTGTTCCGGCCAGCAATATCTCTTGATGAGTACCGGTTTGACACCATGACTTGGTGGATCCGTGTTTATGGCTTGCCCTTGGACAAGATGACAATGTCCATGGCTCGCAAAATTGGTGAATGTTTTGGTGACCTTGATTATGTGGATTGCCGCCAAATTAATGGCAACTTGAGGGAGTCTTTTCGAGTCAAGGTGGAGCTTAACATCACTAATCCTCTCTTACAGATGGTGTTGTTGCCAAACGGATATGATGGTCACCGGGTGTGCCCGATACAATACGAGAAACTCAACAAATTTTGTTTCTTTTGTGGTGTCCTTGGACACGAGGTGGAGCTATGCCCTAAAGATGTTCCAAAAGACGAGGCTCTTCCGTATGAGCCATGGCTACATGTTCTTATTGAGACCAAGACGCCCCAACAACGTGCTCGAAGGGGCATTGTAGCTATCCGAGAGCTTGAGGTGCAACCTCAAGGTCCTATTACTCCAACATTGCTGACACCTTCCGATGCACCATCCTCTAGCACGGTGGCTCCTTTAATGCCTGTGCAAGGGGTGGTGGATGCTGATTTACCGTATGTGATAGAAGGGGATGGGCTAACCGTGGGTGACATTGTCGCCCTTGATGTTGATACACCCGTCTTGGGTGATGATCCGATGAAAAATGCTGTTATAATTTCCGAGTTGCTCTCGGATGATGTTGTTCAAGTGACCGGGGAGGATACCTTGGCTCCCCCTATTGTGACCGAGCCGGTTGAGAAAGTGGTTGATGGCATGGGGCTCACTTCCGAGCCAATTGCACCCGTAGGCCAGCCGATAATGGCCAAGCAGATTCCCTATGATGCAACCCGCCCTAAAGCTGCTCGACAGCTTGACTTGCGTGCGGATGAGGGGGCTGCAAAGACCAAGCCTAAAGGCCTCATTGACTGTGGTGATCGAGGGAAGGCGAAGGTGGGCTCATCCGAAAGCCTTGACAAGGCTGCCACCAAGTCCATAGCCGAGGATCACGTCCCGATTGGGCAGATCATGCGCAATCGAGATAGGAGCAGCAAGAAGGGTTCCTCCGATGCTTTGGTGCCCGAGAAGAAGGCTAGCCTCAAGACCGTGCAGGGCAGTTTTGGACCCGATGGTGTTGGCCATCGTACATCAGGTACTTATCGACGCAAATCTCTCCCGGGACGCATGGAGCCGAACCCAACCGTGGTGGCCGAGATGGAAACCGACGAGCCAGCCCATGGTGGTGTTCGTGACCGAGATGATCCGAGCCACAAGCACAAGCGTAAGGATCACTCGAAGCACCGTCCATCGTCACATGCAAAGCGTTCCCGTCCGGGTGCAGATTTGGTGATTTCGACTTCAGACATGACTACTTCTACTACTGATTCGGCGGAGGCTGTGGGACAGCCCCGCCCAACACATTGAAGGTTTTGGTTTGGAATTGTCAAGGGTTTGGGAACCCTTCGACAATTCGAGCTCTTGAGCGCTATGTGGAAATTCAAGCTCCCGATCTTATCTTTTTATGTGAAACTCGTATGAAAAAAATCTCATGTTGATCATGTTAAACGGGTATTAGGACTAGTTGGTTTTCTTTCAGTTGATGTTGGTCAATCTAGTACCGGGTTGGCCTTATTATGGAATAATAATATTCAGTGTGTGCTTTCTAGTTACTCGAAGCTTCATATTGATGTATCTGTCACTTGTAATGGTTCTTGTAACACCCGAGTTTAGGGTTCGAGTGAAAATAATATTTTAATATTATTTTGGGTTCGGTTTTATAATTCAAATAATAAAATATTATTTAAGTCTTCATATTTTAATACAAACATTATATGTTGGACTCAAATTAAATTAGGAATCAATTCCAGGGATTTTTAAATATGGATGAGATATGACATCTCATTAATGACATTTTGGTAAAATATAAAATGAAGGAGAAATAAGATGACAAAAGGGGGTTTTATTTGAAAAGAAATGCTCATCTTCTTCATTCCATCATTTTTGAAAACCTAAAACCCCTCTTATCCCCTAAAGCACTATTTCATCAAATCTCTTCATCAATTCAAGGGCTCTCTTTGAGGTAGTTGCATTTTTGAATTCTCCTCATGATTTCCAACATTTTCATAGCTTTAGTTTTCATAGAAATCATCTTTTTGAGTTTTTGAAGTTTTCAAGTTTGAAGAAAAGCATGAAACTTTAATAGCTTTTTGGGTTGTTTTTGATTAATAGAGTTGAGTTTTGATCTAACCTTGCCCAATGGAACATTATATCTCAATTTGGTTGGATTTTACAAAGAATCCCGAAATGGGTTTTTAGGGGTATATTTAAAGTGTCAAAATTTGTGTTTTTGGAATGGTTTTGTGAAGAATTGTTGGGCTGATGTTATAGCAACTTTGGGTAGGTGTTTTTAGATGTTTTATGATGATTTTTGAGAGGTTATAGTGTTGGTTTGATGGGATTCCCGTAGCTACTGCTGTAGGCGATTTTTAGGAGTGAAAATTAAGAGTTTTTGAAGTGTTTGTGTGGGGAAATGAAGGGCTGATGGTTGTACAGCATTATGATGATGTTTTGGACATGTTTTGGAGTGTTTTAAGTGTTTAAATTGGGAGGTAATGGCTGGCTTTTGCTGGAGTACGAAAATGAGATTATTTGGGAGGATTTCGGCTTTGAATTGTTGAGAAAATGTTAGAGAATTGAGAACTGATGTGTAACAGTAAATTTGTGGTTGATTAAGAGGTTAATACATTGCTTTTGATTGGTTAAAAACAGCGGATTTGGCCTTGGGAGGTTCGGGCACGATTCCGGAAGTTGTGGAGGCTTGGGTCGGCTTTGCTTGGTTTGCTTAAGGAAATATGGTGAGTGGTTAAATATTTTTAAATGGTTTTCAAGTGTTGGTTCAAGCATGTGGACTAGGTTGGGCTTGGTAGACCCACCTAGAGTTGGGATTAGAGTGGTAGCCTAATCCCAAGCTTTAGTTAGAGACCTTGGTTAATCTTTAAAGTGTTGATTTATGCCTCGTGTTTAATCGCGTTTATGGTGGATATGTATATGTTGTTATACGTGTATGTTGAGGCATGGCTTGTTGCATTGTTATATGCATGTTGATGATAAATATGATGGGGGATATACATGTGTATGAAATATGATGTGATATTTGTATTAATGATATACATGTGGTGTTGACATGTGAAATGATATTATGAGGTGATTGTATGATCTGAGGATCATGGTGAGTACATGCTAGGCATAGAAATGTGGTTTGTGCATGACGGTAAGTCATGGTGAGTACGTGCTAAGCACGGAAGTTGTTATGAAATGATATTGTGAAAGATTAATGAAATGTGTAGTATTGGCACTAGTATGCTTGGGTACAAATGATCAATCATTAGGATGTTTAGTGTGCACACGTGAGTCAAAATGCGCGCGTGGTCTTGATGATGGTAGTCATCAAGATGGAGTACGGGTTCGCCCGGAAATCTTCTTATATATATATTAGTCGGTGATGAGTGGAATCCCATCGACGGGCGTGAGGATGAGTGGAATCCCCTCCATGTGAAATGAGGCGTGAGGATGAGTGGAATCCCCTCCATGTGAAATGAGGCGTGAGGATGAGTGGAATCCCCTCCGCGTGAACGGTGATGAGTGTAATGTAACACCCTAAATATTGGTAAAAATATGAAAAAAAAAGAGGTTGTTGCTGCCATAGGGTATTGAACCCGTGGCTTATGCTTAATAAACCAAGGCTTTAGCCAACCAAGCTAAAGCAATCCTTGGCATCTGTTTAGATCATTTTGATCTTAAAGCTATGTTTTTTTAGGTTTGACTAAACATTAAATAAAAGTCTGAATCAAGTTTTTTCCCATGTGTTAATTAAACCCCTCCAAAGAATACCAATCGTTACCTCTTCTTCTTCGCGACCCATCATCTCCCCTCCGGCCATGCACCGATCTCAGCCACAGCCGACTCGTGGCGTGCACTGCCACCACCGGCATGCTCACCGTCGAGCAGTGAATCTAATGCCGCCAACCACTCGCGTTGAGCTGACACCGTTTGCCGTGGAGACCGATTTGAAGATCCGACGCCCCCTCATCTCGCCTTCTTTATTTTTGGTGATTTCCGGCCACTACCATCAATGGTGTGGCACGTCGACCGTCCGGGGGTGCTTGAAGTGCGACGATGAGCAAAACCTTCAAATCTCGCGTCATCTTGCTGCCGGGAAGACCCTGATCGGAGCTACGGAGATTTTCATCGGTTCACCACTATTTCCGTTAAATCTGGTAGGATTTCGACAACTTTCTGGATAACCAATCATATATTTTTAAAGCCCATGTTTTGATCTATGTATTTCTGACAGAATCGCGGTGATTCGACGTCTCCGACGAAGATTCCGGCGACCGGCCGTCGACCCTAGAATTTTTTGGTGAGTGAACTGGTCTGAACCCGGTCCGAACCGGTCCAACCCGAGTCCGACCCAACCGGTACCCGTGCTTGACCCAAACTCGTATCCGACCCGACCCGTTAACCCAGCCCGTCTGTCCGATCCGGAAACCCGAACCGAGTTAACCTGAGTCAGCCGAGTCAACTCGTCCGAGTCAGCCGAGTCAACTCGTCCGAGTCAGTCGAGTCAACTCGTCCGAGTCAACCCAGTGAGTCAACTCGCTGAGTCAGCCCTGGACCAGTGACGTCAGCGTTGACTTTGACCGCTGACATCAGCGTTGACTTTGACCAAAAAGTCAACTTTTTTCGAAAAGCCCTATTTTATGTTTTTTCGACGTCCTGAGTCCGATTTTGAAGCCCGTTTCGCAAAATTCTAACCCGAAGGCCTCCGAATCTGATCTTGAACCTGAGAGTGCTTATGTATTTATTTAATTAATTAATAGCTTTGTGAATAAGGTCTGATTTTGGAATTTGTGCGATTGATGGTAATCATAGTTCCTTGTATTCGGATGTTGAGGACGTCGCATTCGGGTTCGAGAGTGATCGAATGGAGTACCATGGTTAACCGATATAGCAAGGATTAAAGGTAATACACTACTACCCCTTGTATGCTTTATGAACATGTTGATTTTCGGTTAACGCATGCATGCTTATGATGACGTATACTGTAAATTTCTGCTTAAATTGAATCAGATTCGAGCAATAAGTATGGATATTAATAAGACCAAATTATCCGAATAAGTTTACTAATGGGCTAACAGTATCAGAAGTTCTAATAATTAAATTCAGTCAATCCGCAACTCAATCATCAGTGCGTAATAAGCGAGGCCCAGGATACAGAGTGAGAGCTATTAATTATGAAATTACGAAAATGCCCTTGGAGCTATTAATTATTCAAAAATGATTTTCTGAAATAGTATTTTAAACAGAAGTTGATTTTACAGCTTAATAAGTGTTTTGAGAAAGAAAAAAAATGTTTTCATGTGTATTTTACTGTGGGTCGCTCTTGTGACCCTAATGTGACTTCCTAGGATCCGTTGTAACGCATAGGCGGCTCTAGGGGGTTACATTTAGTGGTATCAGAGCTTAGAGTTGCATCTTTCTGGGTAGATCGGCCGATCGTCTGTCATAGGATGCCTGGTATGTACATGCCCCTAGATCATAATTGTACTCCTCAGTGCCGAGACTCTGATGTCGAATCCTTTTTCTGAAACAACTGAATCTAGGCTTTATCTTCGTTGTATCTCGGATTGTAATGACAAGGAATGTCTGTAACATTCGTCTGTTGGATTAACTTAATTGATCTAAATCTAGATAAAGAGCCTGAGATGTTTATACATGTGAAATTGAAGATCTGGTTTAGATTATGAATAAATGTTTGATCTTGTGAGGTAACCGATATAAGATTTTATGAAAGGCCATTCGATGATAATGATCATGTTTGAGAATACCCTAATGGGAATGTGAGAAAAAAAATATATACGAACAAAAAAAAGTGTTTGTGAATGTGCCGAAAGTGTATATTCTATGGTGCCTCTATTATATACGAGGGAAACAATTGCCTGAATATTGTGCTGAAGGTAAGAGGTATCCATTCAAGACCTTGGTTATGATTGGTTGATATAAAGAAAGAATTCCCTGGAAGTGTGGCATGTTGCATAGTTATACATATCATCCCTGACTGACATTCGGTGTTACGTCTTGATTCTGAAAGACTCTGTTGGAAGCCTTGAGTACTCGTCCGAATTTTAGGGACAATTTTTCATCCGTAAATTGGTGGTCAACTAGGAGAATTATGAATATATTTATGGGTAGTATGAATGACATCTCTGATTGTTGGGAAGGCTTATTATTCCTGATTAAGATCGTTTATGAGAAAAGTTATGAGACAAGTGTTCGCTTAGCACCATATGAAGTTCTATAAGAATCCAAATATTTTATTCTGATTTGTTGTCGGAGATGTATGATGGGATGACTTTGGGTTTAAGGATAGTTTGAGTGACTTAGGAAACTGCCAGATCGATATATGACCGACTAAGAGTCATGGTGAGTACGTGCTAAGCACGGAAGTTGTTATGAAATGATATTGTGAAAGATTAATGAAATGTGTAGTATTGGCACTAGTATGCTTGGGTACAAATGATCGATCATTAGGATGTTTAGTGTGCACACGTGAGTCAAAATGCGCGCGTGGTCTTGATGATGGTAGTCATCAAGATGGAGTACGGGTTCGCCCGGAAATCTTCTTATATATATATTAGTCGGTGATGAGTGGAATCCCATCGACGGGCGTGAGGATGAGTGGAATCCCCTCCATGTGAAATGAGGCGTGAGGATGAGTGGAATCCCCTCCATGTGAAATGAGGCGTGAGGATGAGTGGAATCCCCTCCGCGTGAACGGTGATGAGTGTAATGTAACACCCTAAATATTGGTAAAAATATGAAAAAAAGGAGGTTGTTGCTGCCATAGGGTATTGAACCCGTGGCTTATGCTTAATAAACCAAGGCTTTAGCCAACCAAGCTAAGGCAATCCTTGGCATCTGTTTAGATCATTTTGATCTTAAAGCTATGTTTTTTTAGGTTTGACTAAACATTAAATAAAAGCCTGAATCAAGTTTTTTCCCATGTGTTAATTAAACCCCTCCAAAGAATACCAATCGTTACCTCTTCTTCTTCGCGACCCATCATCTCCCCTCCGGCCATGCACCGATCTCAGCCACAGCCGACTCGTGGCGTGCACTGCCACCACCGGCATGCTCACCGTCGAGCAGTGAATCTAATGCCGCCAACCACTCGCGTTGAGCCGGCACCGTTTGCCGTGGAGACCGATTTGAAGATCCGACGCCCCCTCATCTCGCCTTCTTTATTTTTGGTGATTTCCGGCCACTACAATCAATGGTGTGGCACGTCGACCGTCCGGGGGTGCTTGAAGTGCGACGATGAGCAAAACCTTCAAATCTCGCGTCATCTTGCTGCCGGGAAGACCCTGATCGGAGCTACGAAGATTTTCATCGGTTCACGACTATTTCCGTTAAATCTGGTAGGATTCCGACAACTTTCTCGATAACCAATCATATATTTTTAAAGCCCATGTTTTGATCTATGTATTTCTGACAGAATCGCGGTGATTCGACGTCTCCGACGAAGATTCCCGCGACCGGCCGTCGACCCTAGAATTTTTTGGTGAGTGAACTGGTCTGAACCCGGTCCGAATCGGTCCAACCCGAGTCCGACCCAACCGGTACCCGTGCTTGAACCAAACTCGTATCCGACCCGACCCGTTAACCCAGCCCGTCTGTCCGATCCGGAAACCCGAACCAAGTCAACCTGAGTCAGCCGAGTCAACTCGTCCGAGTCAGCCGAGTCAACTCGTCCGAGTCAGTCGAGTCAACTCGTCCGAGTCAACCCAGTGAGTCAACTCGCTGAGTCAGCCCTGGACCAGTGACGTCAGCGTTGACTTTGACCGCTGACGTCAGCGTTGACTTTGACCAAAAAGTCAACTTTTTCCGAAAAGCCCTATTTTATGTTTTTTCGACGTCCTGAGTCCGATTTTGAAGCCCGTTTCGCAAAATTCTAACCCGAAGGCCTCCGAATCTGATCTTGAACCCGAGAGTGCTTATGTATTTATTTAATTAATTAATAGCTTTGTGAATAAGGTCTGATTTTGGAATTTGTGCGATTGAAGGTAATCATAGTTCCTTGTATTCGGATGTTGAGGACGTCGCATTCGGGTTCGAGAGTGATCGAATGGAGTACCATGGTTAACTGATATAGCAAGGATTAAAGGTAATACACTACTACCCCTTGTATGCTTTATGAACATGTTGATATTCGGTTAACGCATGCATGCTTATGATGACGTATACTGTAAATTTCTGCTTAAATTGAATCAGATTCGAGCAATAAGTATGGATATTAATAAGACCAAATTATCCGAATAAGTTTACTAATGGGCTAACAGTATCAGAAGTTCTAATAATTAAATTCAGTCAATCCGAAACTCAATCATCAGTGCGTAATAAGCGAGGCCCAAGATACAGAGTGAGAGCTATTAATTATGAAATTACGAAAATGCCCTTGGAGCATAAGTATGACTAAACTACCCCTCTGATAATGGAAATGACCTAAAATCTGCATTCGACCTGATTATACAAATTACACTACCCTAGATGTATGTTCTTTTGGAAAAGACTTCGGCATCATTATTCAAATGTGTGTGATACTAAAGGAAACTTGAATTTCCCCCAAGCTCTGTATAACACCTAAAGGCGAAATTACTGGAATTATTGTTGTATTCTTAAGCTGATACGTACGACAATAAGGAATGAATTAATCGAAATGATCGTAATGACCAAAAAGACTGTAGTGCCTTCGAGCACCGAAATTCTTAATTAATCAGAATGACAATTTTACCCTTAAGTTCTAAAATGAGTAAACCATCTGTAAGGGCCGAAGGGTTTAGAACGACTTAATCTCTACCGAATACGTAAACGATAGAGGTGCTAAATATTAAGATTTGACAAAAACGGTGAATTTATCCCGATTTCTAAAATGACTGAAATGCTCTCTTGAGTTAAATATACAATTATGCATTTGATGAAACCTTGAGAATTCTAATGAGACTTTAAGGGCTAACTGCCCCTAAGTGTTAGGAAGCACGCTCATATATGTTAATCACTCCTGATATTAATATAAGGGTTGATTAGTACTGTAAGATTGGGATATGTTAGTTCGAACAGTTGGAGGTTTGAAAAACTTCTGGAATTATTAACTATTGTAAATCGTCATTTTATCATTTCTGAGTTAAATTACAAAATCACCCCTGATAGTTAAATGACCAAAACGCCCTTGTTGGCCATAGTAACCAGAACAACCCTAGATGTATCCGATATCGCAAAAGATCTTATCATAGAAATCTCTAAATGCATGACTGGAAAACTGATGAGTAAATAGAATTTCCTGAGCGACTGTTTATGTCTCGTTGGTATAAATTACCAAAACGCCCATGTATGATAAAATGACCATAATGCCCTTGTAAGCTTAAATGACTAAAGTACTCATGATATATTCAAACTTTCTAAGATCTTAACGTACCAATTCTTGAATGCATAATATGAATCGTTTTACGAACCCTTTCTAATAGGAATCTCATTCTGGAAATTCGTCTAAATTGTCAAAAGTTTTAATGCGTCCCTTTCTGTAAATGCCAAGTATCTTCAGGAAATAAAATATTCCATCTAGTGTGTTCCATGTGTGTTATATTCTGTTGAATGGATTGTATAATTATTTAATCGTGAATAATATTAAGTTTGATAAACATTTTAATTGTTATTGAGATTGCATCACTATGTTAGAAAAATGAGATAAAATGATGAACTTGATATATGATGACATGCTCTGCCTACCTGATATATGTCTGTCCAATCTGTATACTTGGTATGTGGTTGTTTGATCTGTGATGGTATTGTCTGACTGTTTGATGAATTTGTTAGCATGATCTGTTAGTTTGACCAATGATGGTACAATCTGTTCGCATGATGAATGTTGAAAATGTATGCTCTGCTCAATAGTATGCCCATTTATCTGTCAAAAGCATGAACTTATGTTTCTGATACTCTGAATAGAATATGTCTGTTACATGTATTATGTTATTCATGTCTGAAATCTGATTTCTGATTGTCATCTGGGGTATACTGTTGGGTTATGATATGAAGTCTCTGTCGATACAGCCCTGATCAAGCTGGTAAATCCTTATGGACTCAAGGTCTCCCCTTGAGTGGCACCTACGCCCATCGGGCCTAGGGTAAGTCCTTATGGACCTAAGGCATCCTCTTAGGTGGCACCTATGCCCATCGGGCCTAGGGTAAGTCCTTATAGACTCAAGGTCTCCCCTTGAGTGGCACCTACGCCCATCGGGCCTAGGGTAAGTCCTTATGGACCTAAGGCATCCCCTTAGGTGGCACCTATGCCCATCGGGCCTAGGGTAAGTCCTTATGGATGCAGTTCTGGGGGACTGCATATTGGTGTAAGGTTGGAGGGTAGTTCTTGTAAACTTCTGTATGATCATTGAACGTTTGCATTTAATCTGTTATGCACTCATATGATATGATGTTAAGTACTTATGTATGTTGATCTGCACTTATTGGAACACACTAGACGCCGAACTCTCTGATTCCTACCTCGTATGTTATCAGCTTATATAATTTCCGTCTAATTCTCAAGGTCTGATTAAAGAACAAATATCATTATTCTTGAGTATGATGAAACCTCGAAATAGTAGAACAAAAATAGAGGACTATCACTGCTTGAAACATCATGAAAATGTTATGCCTACCATATGTCTGCATGAGCTTATAGCATCTTTTGGTAGTTCTGTATTACTGAGCTTTTCCAAGCTCACGTTGTTTTTACCATCGCAGGTTCAAAGAAAATAACATGACCTAATGTTTGACATCAGTGTTCGGAGTTCCCTCGGCGTTGCCTCTAGAGTACGGTATTGTATAGTTAGTGGGCATGTATGTCACGTATGGTTTTGTGATTGAGTCTGTAAAGTACTTTCTGAAATTTCTTGTTGTGTTTAAATGATTTTCTGAAATAGTATTTTAAACAGAAGTTGATTTTACAGCTTAATAAGTGTTTTGAGAAAGAAAAAAAATGTTTTCATGTGTATTTTACTGTGGGTCGCTCTTGTGACCCTAATGTGACTTCCTAGGATCCGTTGTAACGCATAGGCGGCTCTAGGGGGTTACATTTAGTGGTATCAGAGCTTAGAGTTGCGTCTTTCTGGGTAGATCGGCCGATCGTCTGTCATAGGATGCCTGGTCTGTACATGCCCCTAGATCATAACTGTACTCCTCAGTGCCGAGACTCTGATGTCGAATCCTTTTTCTGAAACAACTGAATCTAGGCTTTATCTTCGTTGTATCTCGAATTGTAATGACAAGGAATGTCTGTAACATCCGTCTGTTGGATTAACTTAATTGATCTAAATCTAGATAAAGAGCCTGAGATGTTTATACATGTGAAATTGAAGATCTGGTTTAGATTATGAATAAATGTTTGATCTTGTGAGGTAACCGATATAAGATTTTATGAAAGGCCATTCGATGATAATGATCATGTTTGAGAATACCCTAATGGGAATGTGAGAAAAAAATATATACGAACAAAAAAAGTGTTCGTGAATGTGCCGAAAGTGTATATTCTATGGTGCCTCTATTATATACGAGGGAAACAATTGCCTGAATATTGTGCTGAAGGTAAGAGGTATCTATTCAAGACCTTGGTTATGATTGGTTGATATAAAGAAAGAATTCCCTGGAAGTGTGGCATGTTGCATAGTTATACATATCATCCATGACTGACATTCGGTGTTACGTCTTGATTCTGAAAGACTCTGTTGGAAGCCTTGAGTACTCGTCCGAATTTATGGACAATTTTTCATCCGTAAATTGGTGGTCAACTAGGAGAATTATGAATATATTTATGGGTAGTATGAATGACATCTCTGATTGTTGGGAAGGCTTATTATTCCTGATTAAGATCATTTATGAGAAAAGTTATGAGACAAGTGTTCGCTTAGCACCATATGAAGTTCTATAAGAATCCAAATATTTTATTCTGATTTGTTGTCGGAGATGTATGATGGGATGACTTTGGGTTTAAGGATAGTTTGAGTGACTTAGGAAATTGTCAGATCGATATATGACCGACTAAGAGTCCTGAGAAACGATGATGCTATGATGTAATGGATTCAGTACAAGAATGAATGAAAGAGCAGATTTTGCATTTCTCTGACTTTGGAAAAAAAAATTCGAGGACGAAATTTCATTTAGGGGTGGAGAATTGTAACACCCTAAATATTGGTAAAAATATGAAAAAAAGGAGGTTGTTGCTGCCATGGGGTATTGAACCTGTGGCTTATGCTTAATAAACCAAGGCTATAGCCAACCAAGCTAAGGCAATCCTTGGCATCTGTTTAGATCATTTTGATCTTAAAGCTATGTTTTTTTAGGTTTGACTAAACATTAAATAAAAGTCTGAATCAAGTTTTTTCCCATGTGTTAATTAAACCCCTCAAAAGAATACAAATAGTTACCTCTTCTTCTTCGCGACCCATCATCTCCCCTCCGGCCATGCACCGATCTCAGCCACAGCCGACTCGTGGCGTGCACTGCCACCACCGGCATGCTCACCGTCGAGCAGTGAATCTAATGCCGCCAACCACTCGCGTTGAGCAGGCACCGTTTGCCGTGGAGACCGATTTGAAGATCCGACGCCCCCTCATCTCGCCTTCTTTATTTTTGGTGATTTCCAGCCACTACCATCAACGGTGTGGCACGTCGACCGTCCGGGGGTGCTTAAAGTGCGACGATGAGCAAAACCTTCAAATCTCGCGTCATCTTGCTGCTGGGAAGACCCTGATCGGAGCTACGAAGATTTTCATCGGTTCACCATTATTTCCGTTAAATCTGGTAGGATTCCGACAACTTTCTGGATAACCAATCATATATTTTTAAAGCCCATGTTTTGATCTATGTATTTCTGACAGAATCGCGGTGATTCGACGTCTCCGACGAAGATTCCGGCGACCGGCCGTTGACCCTAGAATTTTTTGGTGAGTGAACCGGTCTGAACCCGGTCCGAACCGGTCCAACCCGAGTCCGACCCAACCGGTACCCGTGCTTGACCCAAACTCGTATCCGACCCGACCTATTAACCCAGCCCGTCTGTTCGATCCGGAAAATCGAACCGAGTCAACCTGAGTCAGCCGAGTCAACTCGTCCGAGTCAGCCGAGTCAACTCGTCCGAGTTAGTCGAGTCAACTCGTCCGAGTCAGTCGAGTCAACTCATCCGAGTCAACCCAGTGAGTCAACTCGCTGAGTCAGGCCTGGACCAGTGACGTCAGCATGACGTCAGCGTTGACTTTGACCGCTGACGTCAGCGTTGACTTTGACCAAAAAGTCAACTTTTTCCGAAAAGCCCTATTTTATGTTTTTTCGACGTCCTAAGTCCGATTTTGAAGCCCGTTTTGCAAAGTCAACTATCAGGGGTGATTTTGTAATTTAACTCAGAAATGATAAAATGACGATTTACAATAGTTAATAATTCCAGAAGTTTTGCAAACCTCCAACTGTTCGAACTAACATATCCCAATCTTGCAGTACTAATCAACCCTTATATTAATATCAGGAGTGATTAACATACATGAGCGTGCTTCCTAACACTTAGGGGCAGTTAGCCCTTAAAGTCTCATTAGAATTCTCAGGGTTCCATCAAATGCATAATTGTATATTTAACTCAAGAGAGCATTTCAGTCATTTTAGAAATCGGGATAAATTCACCGTTTTTGTCAAATCTTAATATTTAGCACCTCTATCGTTTACGTATTCGGTAGAGATTAAGTCGTTCTAAACCCTTCGGCCCTTACAGATGGTTTACTCATTTTAGAACTTAAGGGTAAAATTGTCATTCTGATTAATTAAGAATTTCGATGCTCGAAGGCACTACAGTCTTTTTGGTCATTACGATCATTTCGATTAATTCATTCCTTATTGTCGTACGTATCAGCTTAAGAATACAACAATAATTCCAGTAATTTCGCCTTTAGGTGTTATACAGAGCTTGGGGGAAATTCAAGTTTCCTTTAGTATCACACACATTTGAATAATGATGCCGAAGTCTTTTCCAAAAGAACATACATCTAGGGTAGTGTAATTTGTATAATCAGGTCGAATGCAGATTTTAGGTCATTTCCTTTATCAGAGGGGTAGTTTAGTCATACTTATGCTCCAAGGGCATTTTCGTAATTTCATAATTAATAGCTCTCACTCTGTATCCTGGGCCTCGCTTATTACGCACTGATGATTGAGTTGCGGATTGACTGAATTTAATTATTAGAACTTCTGATACTGTTAGCCCATTAGTAAACTTATTCGGATAATTTGGTCTTATTAATATCCATACTTATTGCTCGAATCTGATTCAATTTAAGCAGAAATTTACAGTATACGTCATCATAAGCATGCATGCGTTAACCGAATATCAACATGTTCATAAAGCATACAAGGGGTAGTAGTGTATTACCTTTAATCCTTGCTATATCGGTTAACCATGGTACTCCATTCGATCACTCTCGAACCCGAATGCGACGTCCTCAACATCCGAATACAAGGAACTATGATTACCTTCAATCGCACAAATTCCAAAATCAGACCTTATTCACAAAGCTATTAATTAATTAAATAAATACATAAGCACTCTCGGGTTCAAGATCAGATTCGGAGACCTTCAGGTTAGAATTTTGCGAAACGGGCTTCAAAATCGGACTCAGGACGTCGAAAAAACATAAAATAGGGCTTTTCGGAAAAAGTTGACTTTTTGGTCAAAGTCAACGCTGACGTCAGCGGTCAAAGTCAATGATGACGTCACTGGTCCAGGGCTGACTCAGCGAGTTGACTAGGACGAGTTGACTCGACTGACTTGGACGAGTTGACTCGACTGACTCGGATGAGTTGACTCGGCTGACTCAGACGAGTTGACTCGGCTGACTCAGGTTGACTCAGTTCGGGTTTCCGGATCGGACAGATGGGCTAGGTTAACGGGTCGGGTCGGATACGAGTTTGGGTCAAGCACGGGTACCGGTTGGGTCGGACTCGGGTTGGACCGGTTCGGACCGGGTTCAGACCGGTTCACTCACCAAAAAATTCTAGGGTCAATGGCCGGTCGCCAGAATCTTCGTCGGAGACGTCGAATCACCGCGATTCTGTCAGAAATACATAGATCAAAACATGGGCTTTAAAAATATATGATTGGTTATCTAGAAAGTTGTCGGAATCCTACCAGATTTAACGGAAATAATGGTGAACCGATGAAAATCTTTGTAGCTCCGATCAGGGTCTTCCCGGCAGCAAGATGATGCGAGATTTGAAGGTTTTGCTCATCGTCGCACTTCAAGCACCCCCGGACGGTCGACGTGCCACACCGTTGATGGTAGTGGCCGGAAATCACCAAAAATAAAGAAGGCGAGATGAGAGGGCGGCGGATCTTCAAATCGGTCTCCACGGCAAACGGTGCCGGCTCAACGCGAGTGGTTGGCGGCATTAGATTCACTGCTCGACGGTGAGCATGCCGGTGGTGGCAGTGCACGCCACGAGTCGGCTGTGGCTGAGATCGATGCATGGCCGGAGGGGAGATGATGGGTCGCGAAGAAGAAGAGGTAACGATTTGTATTCTTTTGAGGGGTTTAATTAACACATGGGAAAAAACTTGATTCAGACTTTTATTTAATGTTTAGTCAAACCTAAAAAAACATAGCTTTAAGATCAAAATGATCTAAACAGATGCCAAGGATTGCCTTAGCTTGGTTGGCTATAGCCTTGGTTTATTAAGCATAAGCCACGGGTTCAATACCCTATGGCAGCAACAACCTCCTTTTTTCATATTTTTACCAATATTTAGGGTGTTACAATTCTCCACCCCTAAAAGAAATTTCGTCCTCGAATTTTTTTTTTCCAAAGTCAGAGAAATGCAAAATCTGCTCTTTCATTCATTCTTGTACTGAATCCATTACATCATAGCATCATCGTTTCTCAGGACTCTTAGTCGGTCATATATCGATCTGACAGTTTCCTAAGTCACTCAAACTATCCTTAAACCCAAAGTCATCCCATCATACATCTCCGACAACAAATCAGAATAAAATATTTGGATTCTTATAGAACTTCATATGGTGCTAAGCGAACACTTGTCTCATAACTTTTCTCATAAATGATCTTAATCAGGAATAATAAGCCTTCCCAACAATCAGAGATGTCATTCATACTACCCATAAATATATTCATAATTCTCCTAGTTGACCACCAATTTACGGATGAAAAATTGTCCATAAATTCGGACGAGTACTCAAGGCTTCCAACAGAGTCTTTCAGAATCAAGACGTAACACCGAATGTCAGTCATGGATTATATGTATAACTATGCAACATGCCACACTTCCAGGGAATTCTTTCTTTATATCAACCAATCATAACCAAGGTCTTGAATGGATACCTCTTACCTTCAGCACAATATTCAGGCAATTGTTTCCCTCGTATATAATAGAGGCACCATAGAATATACACTTTCGGCACATTCACGAACACTTTTTTTTGTTCGTATATATTTTTTTCTCACATTACCATTAGGGTATTCTCAAACATGATCATTATCATCGAATGGCCTTTCATAAAATCTTATATCGGTTACCTCACAAGATCAAACATTTATTCATAATCTAAACCAGATCTTCAATTTCACATGTATAAACATCTCAGGCTCTTTATCTAGATTTAGATCAATTAAGTTAATCCAACAGACGAATGTTACAGACATTCCTTGTCATTACAATTCGAGATACAACGAAGATAAAGCCTAGATTCAGTTGTTTCAGAAAAAGGATTCGACATCAGAGTCTCGGCACTGAGGAGTACAGTTATGATCTAGGGGCATGTACAGACCAGGCATCCTATGACAGACGATCGGCCGATCTACCCAGAAAGACGCAACTCTAAGCTCTGATACCACTAAATGTAACCCCCTAGAGCCGCCTATGCGTTACAACGGATCCTAGGAAGTCACATTAGGGTCACAAGAGCGACCCACAGTAAAATACACATGAAAACATTTTTTTTCTTTCTCAAAACACTTATTAAGCTGTAAAATCAACTTCTGTTTAAAATACTATTTCAGAAAATCATTTTTGAATAATTAATAGCTCTAAGGGCATTTTCGTAATTTCATAATTAATAGCTCTCACTCTGTATCCTGGGCCTCGCTTATTACGCACTGATGATTGAGTTGCGGATTGACTGAATTTAATTATTAGAACTTCTGATACTGTTAGCCCATTAGTAAACTTATTCGGATAATTTGGTCTTATTAATATCCATACTTATTGCTCGAATCTGATTCAATTTAAGCAGAAATTTACAGTATACGTCATCATAAGCATGCATGCGTTAACCGAATATCAACATGTTCATAAAGCATACAAGGGGTAGTAGTGTATTACCTTTAATCCTTGCTATATCGGTTAACCATGGTACTCCATTCGATCACTCTCGAACCCGAATGCGACGTCCTCAACATCCGAATACAAGGAACTATGATTACCTTCAATCGCACAAATTCCAAAATCAGACCTTATTCACAAAGCTATTAATTAATTAAATAAATACATAAGCACTCTCGGGTTCAAGATCAGATTCGGAGGCCTTCGGTACACCCCACCGTCAAGTAATGGTTGTGTTGTTGGATGTGAGTTCCAACGGTTATCCGCGTATTCGAGTCATAGCTAGGTGCCAATACAGATTGTGGATTATGTTGCTCATATGTGGTTATATGTGTTTCTATATGTGTGGATATGGACTCGTTGAGCATGACATGACATTGATACTATGATCATGCATCATTTATATTTTTGGCTCTTGCGGTTCGAAGGTAAGAGCTCATGCATTCTACCTTGGTTGTATGCTCGTGCTTGGACCCTGTATTGTCGAAAGTTTGATTTATGAGCATACCCTCACTAAGCATTTATGCTTACGCTCCTTTTTGTTCGACAATGCAGATCAAAAGCTAGAGGGTGGCAAGGGCAAGGAAAGGCCTCCAAGTGTTGCTTACGGTTAGCTCAAGTATGATCTTTAAATTGAAAGATTGTAATAGTAAAGCAATGGGATATGTGTCGTTGTTTGAGCCTTTGAAGTATGTTATGTTGGTTGTTAGGGACATGCTAGACTCCTTTTTATATGTTGTGTTGATTTGGCTTTTGGATGTTGGATTTGCCTATCTTAAATATCTAAGTATATGTCCTTGTTGAAGCATGTTAACTTTAATGTTATGTATGGAGGTATGATTCTTAAGCTGTTGATTCCTTCAATGCATGGTCTTGATATGTTTGATGTGTGTAAGCATGCTCGTTATGTTCGATCTGCCTTAGTGTTGTTGTATATGTGTTGTGGGAGGCTTTAGTGAGGTTTTGGGGCATCCTTGTGCCTTAAAACCAGCTAAAACCAATCTGCAGACAGAGAGCGTTTCGAAACGGTCGACCCTGTTCCGATACGACCCCTTTGTTTTTGGTCAGGCATTTCGATACGCCTAAGGAACGTTTCGATACGATTTTGCCACTAGAAATCTGAGAATTTGACGATAAATTGATGTATCGAAACGGGCCTTAGCGTTTCGAAACGGTCTTCGTATCGTTGACCACGAGAAGTTGACCGTTGACCTCGTTTCGATACGGGTCACCCCTGTTTCAAAACGGACTCATCATGTTGACTTTGGCTAGTTGACCAAGTCATAGCGTTTCGAAACACCCTAAGGGCGTTCCGATACGGCCTGCTTAAAAAGGATAAATAGGCTGTTTTAAAGTGTTGTTTCGGATGGTCGTTGTTATATTGTTTGCGTTTCCGCTGTCGTGTTTCACATA
Organism: Hibiscus tridactylites; assembly: GCA_958450335.1. Lineage (NCBI taxonomy): Eukaryota > Viridiplantae > Streptophyta > Magnoliopsida > Malvales > Malvaceae > Hibiscus > Hibiscus tridactylites. The sequence goes on from OY288288.1 coordinate 6,467,591, forward strand.
GGACTTAATAATGCATATAAACAAGATATAAATAAAAAGAATTTTCTAGGGTTGCTAACCGAGGTGGGACCTTAACGGGCTTCACATCGGTTTTCCCCGTGTAGCCTACTCGGACCGGTCATCCGGCCAGACCGGGACGAGGGGGTTACAGTTCTTCATTTCGATTCACCGGATTTCATGGTACATGCTCCAATAAATCACAAACATGGACTCTTATATCACGCTTACACGCATCCTCGAATATGCCTTGGCTTCTCGGAGGAGACTTCATTGAGATCCTCTTTGATAATGAGAAGCAAGGTGGTAGAAGACGTCCTTGAATATCCTTATTATTTTTGGGAACAACATGAGGAGACTTCAATGAGATCCTCGAAGAGGCCATGCATCGAGTAAAAGGAATGGCATGAGTCGGTGCACGCTCGAGTGTACCATTCAAAACATTCGAGCATTGTATGAAATCAAATTACGAAATTTTAAATAATAACAAAAGATGAGATTTGGAGTCCATAAGATAACACCATCATCCAATTCAGATTACAAAGCTAAAAGCTTTAATATCCTTATTATTTTTGGGAACAACACAGTTCTTAGATGAACTAGTTGAGGATGTTTAATCAATTTCTTGAGCGTAACACGATACAGTCCATTTACGAGTGTCGACATTGAACACCCAAATTTGTACTGAACTTGAAGCTTCATCGGTCTGGGCATACTGAATGTGTCCCCCACAAGAACCTATACATCATGTTCTCCTAGTCTTAATATCAACTCTGCCCGAAAGATCAATAGAATAAAAATCAACATCGACATTACTGTCTCCGATCGCAAACCAAGATAGGTTGTGAGGATAACATAATATGAATATCTTTCCGTTTAAGTAAACGCTTTTTTGATATAAATCGTAGGTACATTTATCAATTGAGCGGTGGTACTTGTTGTAAGTAGTATAATCAACTAGGCCGTAATTGGAGTTGTTGATGTATTTTACCTTGTGTTCAAACTATGTGGAATTACGTGAACAGAAAACGTCGAAAGTCTTTCAAAAAGTCCCTCTCTTTTGGGGGAACTAACAATCTTAAACAAATCTATCTTCATGTCTGGTTTCCAATGCCGAATATCTACTACAAGAGCAACGAAGGTCTCAGGGTTGCGTGGATGAGATACGAGGAGAAACTGGCTGGTGTTTAGATTCCACAAAACATACTTCTTCTCGGAGGGATGTCGAAATAGCATCAAACCATCTTGGGAGTCAAGCAAATGTTTCGCATCAAGACTAAAGCCACACGAGAATCCATTGCTCGGACCGCAAACAGTGGGATCATGAATGTTAAACACAGGAGGCCAAACATCAACATCTTTCCTGAACTCGGGGATTATCGCTCGACCGGTGACGAGATCGGTCGAAGAAGCCTTAATGCATACGTCACATCCCAAGAAGGAACTGATTCGGGATACACAATAACGTTATTTATCTTTAAATCCGAATAGTTCAAATTAAGATGAAAATATTTTTTTTTGAAATGGTAACTAAAGATTTAGGAAAATTTTACCACGTGCGTCGAACACCGCTGAACACCATTAATGCTGAACATTGCTAAACACCATTAAATTGATTAATAAAGATTAAAATTTTCAAGGATTAGACTTATAATTAAAATTTTATCAAAAGAAAATTAAAAATTAAATTAAGGGTAAACTACATAAATGGTCACTGAACTTTTAGAGCGATTTCATTTTGGTCACTGTACTTTTAAAATTTACGATAAAATCACCCAATTTTCATTTTGTTTTCGATACAGTCCCTCTCGTTATTTTCCGTTAACTAATGTTGATGTAACAGTTAAAAATTATTCCAACACTATTCATCTTCTTCATCACCTTACCGTCCTCCACTTTAAATTCTTATCTACATATTTCGGGTGGTAAAACAACAACGAAGCTGCTGCTACCCCTCATCATCACTGTGCCATACACGTCACCTGGACAGTGTCCCACAGTTCAAGCTCCACCTAGGCGAGTTTGTCACCGCACATCCTACTGTTGGTAGCAACGTTGAAGAGCTTTTTTTTTTTTTATAAAAACATCCGATTTCTCGATGATTTAATTTTTGGGTTTCGTTTCCTTAATCTTAATTAGTTTAATTTTATCGAAATAATTTGTTTTTTCCTTAATCTTAACGTTGAAGAGCTCAATGATTTGAATCAAAAAGGTTTAAAACTTGGAAATCTTTCAGGATCTTGCTGCAAATGGGCGTTGTCCTCACTTTTGTTGATTTTACCACCTGAAATATGTAGAGAAAAATTTAAAGTGGAGGACGGTAAGGTGATGATGAAGATGAATAGTGCTGGAATAATTTTTAACTGCCCCATCAACATTAGTTAAAAGGAAAATAACAAGATGGATCATATCGAAAACGAAATAAAAATTAGGCGATATTATCATAAATTTTAAAAGTACGGTGACCAAAATGAAACTATCCTAAAAAGCTTAGTGACCATTTATGTAGTTTACCCTAAATCTAATTTTTATTTTTTTTAAAAATAATTTTAATTATAAGTCTAGTCCTTAAACTTTTTAATCTTTATTAATCAATTTAATGGTGTTCAACGATGTTCAGCATTAGTGGTGTTCAGCGGTGTTCGACGCACGTGGTAGACTCATCCAAAGATTTAATATAAAGTGTAATTTAATATTTGTTTATGTTAGTTAATACTATGATGAGTACTTTTTTCCGCTATTTAGGTTATAGATGTTTTTAATGAGGCCCTTGTAGTATCGACATTTATATTCGAATCATATAATTCTAATATAATTACATGTTAAACATGATTTGAATATACTATGAACATGTTTCGAATATAATAGTTGAAAAAACATGTAATTATATTAGAATTATATTCAAATCATGTTCATAGTATATTTGAATCATATTCGAATTACATTTGAAATATCATATTCAAATTATATTTCGAAAATAATTTGAATATGATTCGAATATAATATAGACATGGTTCAAATATAATTCTAATATAATTTGAATTTTGCTCAAAAAAATATATTTCGAATATAGTAAAATTCGAATTAATAATTCGAACATAATTAGAAGGTGATTCAAATATAATTTGAATATGATTCGAATATAATACGAACATGATTCGAATATAATTTAAATTTTACTCAAAAACTATAATTCAAATATAGTGAAATTAGAATTAATAATTAGAATTTAATTGGAATTCGAATCTAAAAAATTACTAATTTAGTATTAAAATATTTGTTTTTATTTATTTTTATTAAATAATAACATTTTAATAAAATAATATTATTAATAATAACAAATAATGGACTAAATTATAAAAATTAGAAACAAATAGGGGTCAATTTAAGGTAAAAATAGACTTTTCAGTGACTAAATTGAACAAGAAAACAAACCTGACAGACTTGACATGTCATTTACCCTTTAAATAAAACCAGACGGATTGACTTAGTCAACCTGTTGATGACGTGGCAGGATGTTATTGGTCGAAAATTTTTTTAACGAAAAAAAATAACGGAATGGGGCAAAATGGGTAACGGCGAATTGTTTAAGGGGAAAAAGTGGACAAAATGAAATTTAAGGGGCAAGTTGGGAAATCGTGTATAGTTTAGGGGGAAAAAGTTGTATTAAGCCAATAGTAAAATAATAACGATAACAAATCTTGATAATACATTTTCAAGCAAGTCGATCACGAATTGAATAGTGCTCAACTCAACTTAAAAATCGTTTGATTCGTGCTCGATTTGAATCTCTGGCAAGTGGCAACACACGCGTTTTCAATTGTTGATGACCATTTTTTTGGGTAGAAGAAGTTCCTGATGTTGTTGAATCTCTTGTGGCTAAAGACTGGCGCCGGTGCGACCCTTTGTAAGGGTTTGGTGATCTTCCTGCCTTGTGAGGTGTATGATTTACTTGAAACCCCTTCTTTTTTCTTTTTAAATCTCACTTTCATATTAGAACCCCGCTTTAATTTTTTAAAGATTTCGAGTGAAGAGCACTGAACTGTATTTATGTTTTTGGTTACTTCCCTGGAGCTTGTGTGCTATTGTTTTGCTTTCCCCTTTTCTCGTTTGCCATTTTAGTTTTTTATTCTCTCTTTCTTCTTGTTTAAGCGGAGAACGAGCCTTCCAGCTTGACGCGTTTTTTACAAAAATTAAATTTAATAGAGTCACCACCAACTTTTTATTTTAGGTAGAATTAGATCACCTGGAAACACGGTTATTTTAATAAAATTCGTTTTTATCATTTTATTAAAAGGCAAAATTAAAAAATAGGTTCGAGAGTCAATTACGTGTGGGGAAGTATGAACACCCCACAATGCCCAAAATCGGTACCTAGTCATTGTGTGGGCTTTAATTTTGATGGGTTTAGGTTTTTGGTTTTTGGGTTGTTGTTAAATTAAATTTTATTCTCAGCTTGTTGATATTTTCAACATTTTCTTTACACCTCCAATAGTCATTGTGCAACTTATCGTACAGAGAAATTTAGAATGCGTTCTGTTATAGAGAATAGAGTCACTTTTCATTTTCATAGAAAATGAAAAACGATTAAGAAAATATATTTGATTGGAAAAATAGAAAATGAATTTTAGAAAATAAAAACGAAGATAAGTGAAAATTTGAAAACATAAAAAAATATTTTTCATTATTTTTATTGAAAATGAAAAACGATTAAGAAAACACATTTGATTAGAAAAATAGAAAATGAATTTTAGAAAATATAAAAACAAGAGTTTTTAAATTTTTGCCATTTTTATTAAAACTTTGATTTATTTTCTCCTCCTCCTCCTCCTCCTCCTCCTCCTCCTCCTCCTCCTCCTCCTCCTCCTCCTCCTCCTCCTCCTCCTCCTCATTATTATATTTTATAACTATATTTTAGTTTAATTACTTAATATTTTTTATTTTTATTATGAAAAGTTATATAACAAACACATTCTCACTATTTTTATTTTTAAAAATAATTTTTTATCTCTATTAGCCAAACATGTTTTCTAATTTTTAAAAAATTGAAAACAAAAAATAAAAATAAAAAATATTTTTACAACCAAACAAAACCTTAGCTTAAGTATTATGTTCATATAGTGTATTCACATAAGTATGGATGAATAAATTTTCTAGAATTCTTTATGGATGGAGCTAAATTTAGTGATTTTTTAAGCTCAAAATCTCTTCAAAAACTTATTGGACAACTTATTATTGTATATGTGACTCAGACATGAATTTGCAAAGTACATCTAATTAAATCGGATCAATTTGTTATATAATAAAAACTTATGGAGCGAAAGGGAATTGTTTGTGGCCCAAGGCCGAAGCCCCTAAACATGTAAGAAAATTGAACAGAAATATAGCAGATCTCGTTGTTCCTACGCTATATCTCCGTGTCTGCATTGCTGTTGCCTCTTCAGTCAAAACATTTAATTTCCCAAAACTCTCAAGCTCTACAAGAAGAAATCAAAGGAAGAAGAAGATGTCGTGGCAAGCTTATGTTGATGATCACTTGTTGTGTGATATTGAAGGCAACCATCTAACTTCCGCTGCTATCATCGGCCAAGACGGCAGCGTTTGGGCCCAGAGCTCCAATTTCCCTCAGGTTTTTTGTTTTTGGTTCTGGGTTTTGTTTCTCAAAGAAAAAAGGTAGATCCTTTGAGCTAGGGGATCTGATTGCCATGGTTGAATTCTCATCAGTTGATCTGATTTGATCCGAAATGACTATTTTTTGTTTTTTGTTCTTGTTTTGGGCTTATGATTTATTAGTTTATGTTGAAAGATTTGATTTTTCATGCATGGAAAACCTGTATGATTTCTGGGTTTGTTTTTGTTTAGATTTCTGGGTTTTATAAGCTTTAAGCATCGTGTAAATCAATTGAAGTCTACTTTTGCAAATGGATCTCTGATGAAGCTGACCATAATTCTAAAGCTAGCTTTTTTAGGCTTTTAGACAGTAGAATGTTATGTTTTTTTTCCTGATCAATCTGTGCTTATTGCTTCTCGGTTATATGTTAATTTCAGTTGAAGCAAGAGGAAATCACTGGCATCATGAATGACTTCAATGAACCTGGATCGCTTGCCCCAACTGGATTGTACCTTGGTGGCATTAAATACATGGTGATCCAAGGTGAACCCGGAGCCGTTATTCGGGGGAAGAAGGTGACGTCCTCCGTCGGTTCTTAGTTTCAGCTGCGATTATGACTCTAACAAATCTCATGAGCACTTGCATTCTTTTACATATTGATCAATGCATTTAGATCCAAGTATGGTTTCCGGTTCAACCTTTTGACAAAATTAGTTGCATTGATGCTATGCTCTCGTATGTATTTCGTATGCATCTGGCTTTTGCTATTACTTCTCTGTATGTAGCTCTTGTCCTGTCCCTCCATACATTTGAGATTCCTTAGGGAGTGAGGGTATTTGAGATGAGCAGACGAAGAAGGGAAGAACATCGAGGGATATGCATACAGCTGTTACCGCATATCTTTCTGTGTTGCGGTTATATTCTGAGCGTTTGTCATTTTAATTTCAGGGACCTGGAGGTGTTACCGTAAAGAAGACCAATCTGGCCTTGATCATAGGAATCTATGATGAGCCAATGACACCGGGGCAGTGCAACATGGTTGTTGAAAGGCTCGGTGATTATCTCATCGACCAGGGTCTTTAATCACTTTGGTGTGCCCTTATTTTGTTGCAAATCCTCTTGGCTTCTATACACAAGTGCACCTGCCACCTCATGTAGTAATGGCTTGAGTGCAGTTAAATAACAGTATTTACTAGTATTTTTAAGTCATGGGAACCTTTTTCCAGATACAGAATGGTTGGTGTTTGTAATGGTCATGCTTATCATCTCTTGCTTCGTTCATGTACTCGTTTCATGGATTGTATTATCAAAGATTGTCCGAGTGAAATACTTTTTTTACATTTACAACGGCATTTCGAATGGATTTGTTTAATTTTTGGCCAACTTGTTCTATCTAATCCATGCGCACACTTCAGTGCGTTCGGATGACGAAGTATTAGCAATGGCGATCGTATTACTTGTGGAGGTTATGCGCACACTTCAGTGCGTCCGGATGACGAAGTATTAGCAATGGCGGTTGTATTACTCGTTGAGTTTTTGTTGACCCTGCGCGATAGATAATCACAAAGTTCAGTACACAAATTAGTATTAGCAATGGCAAGTTGGCAACATAGATGCAATTATCATAGCCTGCACCGAGAATTACACAAATTAGTTTCCTTTGCACGACGGATCATTCCGAAAGGGACATTGGTAGTTTGTTCGATCAAACATGTTTGAAAATATTCACCTAAGCTAAAGATTCAGGCATACGAGCAGTGTCGGTATAGTAGGTAATGAATATGCATGTGTAATTTCGGAATCAGATTCATCTTTGGATCACGGATTTTAATTTTTTTTATATAATTGAAAATATTTACATGGTATAAAACCTGTATTGATTTTAATATAACAAATATTCTAAAGGGACTAATTTTACAAAGTAAACAAATTTTTAAGTATTTGAAAATCTCATAATTGGCAAGTTTTCCCAAAGACCAAAATTGTTTCTAAGTCAAATCTTAAACCCCACAAAATTTTATAAGTATTTTAAGGCCAAAATTCTCAAAATCGCACAGGTGTTTCGATACGGCCTGAAATTAATTGGCTACTGGAAGGTTTCGTTTCGATGCACCCTTTGGTGTTTCGATATGACCCTTTTCATGGAGGATCGATACAGATATAATCATTTCGATACGACCTCCTTCAGAACTTAAAAATTTTACTAAATGTTTCAATACAAGGCTTAGGAATTTTTAAAATAGGACATTTAATGATATAACCGTTCAATGTCAGTTATTGGGAACTAGCATTTTTAAAAAGTAATTGAATCGTTTCGATACAACCCCTTATCCGTTTTGATATGTCTTATGGTTGTTTCGATACAGAGTTTGGTAGTGTCTTAAGTTAGAAAAAACTTATCGAAACGGTTAAGACCCTTCCCGTTCCGGTACGCCCTCGAGCATTTTAATACTGCCTCTTTATTACATGCAACGACTTTTTCTGTTTTGAGACAGAGATCGATATGACCTCGATCGTTTTAATACGGTAAGTTGTAAAACAACATTTATGGTGAAAAAAATGAGTCCCAACGACTCTATTGATGATGTCAACCATCCAAGCGGTTAGAAATCAATGCAAGGGTAAAAAAGCAAGCCTCCAAAGCATCAACAACTATTGAACATATTTGCAACATCCAAGCATTTTATCCAAACCTTGTGCTAAAAGAGTCAAATTCTTGTACCCCACTTGTTGTAATTTTTATTGTACAATTTTCTTTCAAGTTTGGGTTGAGCTTGTGTGTAATTGGGCAATACATCAATCTTGTGAGAGATATTTTTTAAATTGTCATTCCTTCTTTATAATTGTGAGAGTCTTTATTAATCTTTGAGTAAAAAGATTAACCGGTTTGTAAAGGTTGCCTCCTTACCCTAGGAAAGGGGGTGGCGGATCCAGAATTTTTTTTGAGGGTGGGCACAAATCAAAACGCTTTTTAGGATGGGTACAAATCATAAAAATCTCAAAATTTCAAGGTGGGCACAAGTCATAAAATTTAAGGACTAATTCATAAAAATTATAAAAATTGAAGCTAAATATGTAAGGTTTGAAAAATTCAGGGTGGGCACAGGCCCACCCAAGGCAACATGTGGATCCGCCACTAGGGAAGAGTATCTAGTGATATTAGTTGGAAAAAAAAAATTTTAGTGGGAGCTAAGGTAGTGAGGTAGAGCTTGTTCTCAAGCTTAAATCACACTATAAGTGCCCTGCCTTCAATCTTTATTTTTTCATTTTGCTCCAGATACTTTTAAAAAACCAATTCACTTCCTTTTCACTATTTGTTCATTGATTGATCACTTAACACATAAAAATTCATATAACTATTTCTGTGGCCTTGTGTAAATTTGAGAAAAAAAATTAACAAAATTTCAATATAACTAGTATATCAAAATTTATATTATATATGATATATAATATAGTATGAAAAAAATAATGTTGTTGCATCGAGTGCACAAAAATTTTATTTTTTAATGTATAAGATTCATTTCCCCTTAATTAGCTAAAGTAAGATTTAAATTCATATTTTATTGTAAGATTCAATTAATGAAATTATTTAATTTTTTTTATATTCTAAGAACATGTGATAAATTTATATGTTCAGTTGATGAAATTGAATTTTTTTACTATTAATAAGTTATAATAATCCTTAAAAAGTAAAATAAAAAAACAATGTTTAAAGTATTTTTATATGTTCAGTTGATGAAATTGAATTTTTTTACTATTAATAAGTTATAATAATCCTTAAAAAGTAAAATCAAAAAACAATGTTTAAAGTATTTTTATGGTTTTATATAAATATAATTATATATTTGATATTATAATCGTTCTGAATATATATTTATTTTATAAAAAAACTGTATATATATATTCTCATTATCTATATATTTATTCATTGTCATATGTTTTAACTATGTGTCTTATTGTTTTTAATATTTGTTTATTTGTATGTAATTCTGTCTTATTTAATAATTTAAAGTAGCAATTGAACTCAGAAAAAGAAATGATATGATCATGGTAAAACTTGGAGTAAAAATTTAAGAGGTCCAACTTAATTTTTTTTAAAAATTAGAGGATTAAATAAAAAATTTCAAAAAAATTGAGGGTTTAACAAATTTTTTTTAATAATTTTGAGAGAGTTAACAAAAAATTAAAAATTTGAGGGGAGATTTAATTAAAAATATTCAAAAATTTGAAGCTCTCTGTGAATTTTTAAAATCTTGGGGAACAAATTAAAGTTTTTAAAAATTTTACGAGCAAAATTCAAGTTTCTCAAATTTTTGAGGAGGTTGTGGTCCCAGCGGTCCCTGAGAGCTTCCGCCCCTAGATATGATTGAAATGTTTCTATTTTATCAAAGGTATTTTTTGTCCTAAATACAAAGAATTGTCAAATACTAAAGAAAAGAAAGAGAATAAAATTTCCGGTATAAACTTAAAAAAATGCTACTGTAAGAAATGAAGTATCATCCCTTAGTGAGAATTTTCCCAACCAAACGTAAGTATAAATTTTTTTTAAAAAGAATTCTTACGATAATCATCTTTTTCACGATTCAAATGCGGATAGCCATCAAATTTAAAAGAAGCATAGGGCGAGCAGTCCACGTTCCCAAGATCACAAGCCCAATTTAGGAGATTTTGCAAACTTTCCTATGAGGCTTTGCTAGAAGTAAATATCACGTGTTAAAGAGATGAAAAGCATTAATACTACGTCGAAAAAAGAAATTTAAATCTTTTGGGATATAAAATGGTCATACTGACATTGTGCATTATCTCACACACATTTTTGAAAGAGAATAATGATAGTGTGTATAGTATTATAAAAATATATCAATCAAATTTTTAGTATCAAATGGGTCTAAAAACATTTAAATACCAAGATTATATATATATGGAATCCTACATTTGCCTGTTTTATGTGCTTGGACCATGATTTTGTGTTTGTATAATTTATTAAATATATTTAGAAGACAACCCATTTGCATAGGCATTTGAGATTCAATGAACAATTGGAAAGTTTTATCTAATGAAATATATAGCCCATACTTGACTCTGTAGTCATCCTCTTGTGTTGCATCTTCATTTGACAACCAAAATCTCTTGTAATTTACATATTTCTTGCGTTTCGCATGTATGTATATATAAGGATAAGATCCGTTTACACAAAACAAGAATTTTTAAGTTTCATACGTTTTTTAAATATTTGGTTGGGTCAAATGAATAATTGAGATTAACAATAGGATATGTGTATCAGTTGAGGAAAAATAATGAATTAATCTGAGCCATCCATTTTACCCATCCAACGATCCAAAAAATATATAAAACTCGTAAAACATGTAGGTGGATATATTTTGATACATAACCCGTGCAAAAATAAAAAACAAAAAAACTTATACAACCCTTCCTTCATATTTAAAATCTAAAATCCTACCCAACCTCCCTAAATTCTAAATCTTAAATCTTAAATTCTAATATAAAATCTTAATTTCTAAACCTCTAAACTTTAAATTAAACTCTCAAACCCTAAATTTAAAAATATTATGTAAACTAACATTTACATAACTGTATATCAAAAGTGTTCTCTTCTTAAAATATTGAATTAAATAGAAACTTTTAATTTTTAAGAATGAAAGAATTATCTCAATTAGACTTACTTACAAATGGCTGCTTCCCATCATCATATTTGTTCCCAAGTCAACCTTTTTATCCATAATTCATAGGTTGCCATCAAACCCTAACCAGACCCACCCACCTTTCAAACCAATTTGGCTTCCACGTTTTCTTAAAAGAATGCACTAATTGTGTTTGCTTTTTGACCATACAAAATTAGTTGTCCCTTAGATATGAGACAGTTGTTAAAACAACATGGTAGGTTTAAATTTGGCTTTAAGAGTAAAATATGTTATTAAACTATATTTTTTAGATAAATGTCTGAACTATATTTTGGACTAAATATGTGCCTAATATTTTTTTTCGTGATCTAAATAAGTGCTTCAACATGGCAACCGTTAAAAAAATTCTGTCATCCAATCAGAACATGACATGTGGTATGTTTTTATATATTTTAATTTCTATATTTCTTTAAAAATCCTTTTTTAAAACCCTAAAATTTTAATTTCTTTCAATCAAACCCCCAAATCTCATCTCCCTCACCATCAGCCATGCCTCACAAGTCGGTGGTTCACATTCACCGTTCAAAATGTCGAGTACCCCACCGTTCGACGTTCGTCATCCTCTACCTATCGGTGGGAACCCAACCGGCTTCTTTTTTTTTTCTTTAGTGTTGTGTTTGTCGACGGTGCAATAGATGACTCATTCGTCAGTTTTTTATGACGAAATAGTGGGAGTCTGATGAAGACAAGAGTGGGCAGTGGTGGTCGAAGAGGAAGAATTTAGAGATTTATGGTTTGGATTTGGGGTTTTTAGAAGAATTAAAGATTGTTGGGTTAATTAATTGTTTTTTTCTCATTTTTGGATTTTAATTTCAGAAAATGATAAACCATGACATATGTTTGTATTTCATTGGATAATGAAAAAAATAACGTCCGTCACGGTGAGACACCTATTTGGGTCATGAAAGAAAACGTTAGGCAGCTATTTGACCCAAAATATAGTTCATGCACTTATCTGAAAAAAGGTATAGATTGGACACTTATTTAACTATTAAGCCTCTAAATTTCGAGGTTTTTCGAAGTTATAATTATAATCATAATCAAATACAATTCGAACACATTTAATCAGAATAAGTTTTCTTATTGAATTATCAGAATGTTTAGAATATATTTCGAGAAAATTCCCTTCTTTGTATCAACTTTACAATTTGAATGCTTTAGGGAGTTGGGACATAAAACCATGTAAAATGTTGTCATGGTTTTTTGAAGCAAAGTTACTAAAGATAGAAACCTCATTTTTAGGCAAGACTCAAGAGGGAGGAGAGAGAATATGGATTCCTTCAAATTTAGATCTTATCCAATGTCCTTGTATAATGGGAAAGGTATATTGAATTTAGACCACTAGTGGATACATGACAATGACAAATCTTGGAATATAACAAAACTCATTTTTAAAATATAAATTGAACTGGTCAAGCTTATCCTATGCTTATATGCCAGCACATATTCTATCACCAAGCAACAGCTTTACATCTTTATATATATATATATACATATATGTTCCCTCTAGCAAGACCACATAGTTTCATAGGGTTTTCAGAACTCGGATCTTACTTTTGTTCTTGTTCTTGGTCCTGATATTGATCCAAATGGGAGAAGAAGCAACCCATATATTTCAAGATATGAATATCAATGAAGCTTGGGGCAGAAACTTGATGATCATACAAGGAGATGAATCCTCCCTGGGTGAAAATTCATCAGAAAACTCCATTTCTTCAGTATCTTCATCAGACTTGGTTGATGATGCATCTTCTGCAACATCATCATCATCATCCAATGGACCTCTTTATGAATTATCAGACCTCATGGCTCAGCTTCCTATCAGGTAAACAAAAATAGATCTTTTCAATAACATCTGTTATGTCTGCAACCATGATAGAACATTGCGACATTGCGACTAAAAATGTAGCCGCAAGTGCAATTTAAATCCCTGATCAGTACTTGTGAATGAATGGTTATAACTTAAACATCAATCTAAATTACCAATTGCAGGAGAGGGCTTTCAAAACATTACCAAGAGAAGTCTCAGTCTTTCACATCATTAGCAAGGGTGACGAGCATAGAAGATCTTCCAAAGAAAGTGGTGAATCCTTTGAACAATAGAGCAAAGATGAAGTCATGCAAGAGCTATGCGTGGGGACTTGATGGTCAAAGAACCAAGTCCTATAGTCCTAAGGCTACCATATCAAAGAAGGGTTTAAATTATAGGATTTAATGTTATAGTTTAGGACTTGACTTGAGTTTATTGTTTAGGTGATATCAGATTTTCATTCAAACATATTTTAAATATTTTATTATTACATCACATAGTGCTTGAGTCGGATATCAAACTCTAAATATTGAATCGATTATTACTATTTAGGCTCGACTCAGTTACATCCTTAATGTTAACAAATACTTATTAAACTAATACGCACATAATTTTAAATAAGCAAATATAAACATAATTTCAAATATCTGAATAAATAAAAACCAAACACAAAATAGTTTGAAAGTAAATAAACGGGACGCAAATAAAAATTGATAAAAAAACCCCTAAGAACTAACTTAAACTGCGATTTGATCTTCACTAATGTGAAGAACAACTGTACTAAAAGCTGGTGAAAGATGAGGAAAAGAAAGAAAGAAAAAGGCTACCTTCGGGGTCAAATTTTAAAGTTTATGATGAATTTTTAAAAATTTAGAGGGATCAAATTGAATTTTTAAAATTTTTTGTAACACCCCTAAAATGCAGGGCAATCTCGACCATTAAAATGAGAGCAAGTTAAAAAAATAATAAAAAGAAGAGGGAAAGAAAAGATTTTGTTATTAAGAGGACTCAAACTTGTGTCTAGTACCAAGTAACTATAAGCCTTAACCGTTGAGCTAGGGGAATCCTTAGACTCAATTTGCTTTGGTTTAATTTTAAATCAAATATGTGGTTATAAAAAATAATAAGAATAGTAAATAAATAAAAAAGGGGTCCGAAATATTTGCCCCTAATTCAGGCATTCATCTGTATCGTGTTGTGAGGGAGACATTAAAAAGGATTCCAGAAGCTTTCCCCCAAACCTTTCACCTTTCCCGTTGGACTCCGCCCGATCCCAGTCACCGTCGCTCCGTGGCGTTCACCGCCACCACCGATGGCTTCCCCGTCGAGCCCCGACCAAAACCCCCATAACCACGCGCTGTCTGCCCTCCCCGATCACCGTGAATCGCCATTCGAAGCTTCGTCGGAACCTTAGGGTTCTAGCTTTGATTTCGGCCGCCTCTCGCGTCGGCTCGTCAAGTTGACTTCACCGCCGTGCTCGACGCATCGCGGCGAGCAAAGCCCACCTAGGTAGTCGTCTGTTTGTCGACAGGAAGAGTCTCATCGGAGCTACATAAGTTCCGGCGACCTTTCGTTTTTCGCAAGGATTTCTGGTAATTTTCCGGCTTGTTTCGCGTTGTTGTTGTATGGGTTGAAATCGTGGATTAACGCTCTACGTTTTTCCGACAGGATCGCGGCTTTTGGGGCTTCCAACGACATCACTGGCGACTTTTCGACGAAGATTTCGGCGAGATCTGTTAGGGTAAGTGAACCGGGTTTAAACCAGCCTAAACCGGCTAGATCGGTTGAATTGGTCAACCCAACCTGAGTCCGACCCGACCCGTTGACCCGTACCCGGCCTGTTAACCGAGTCAACTCAGTGAGTCAACCTGCCCGAGTCAACACAATGAGTCAACCTGCCCGAGTCAACCCAGTGAGTCAACTCACCGAGTCAGCCATTGGACCAGTGACGTCAGCGTTGACTTTGACCCAAAAAGTCAAATTTTCCGAAAAGCCCTATTTTATGTTTTTCGACGTCCTGAGTCCGTTTTTGAAGCCCGTTTCGTGAAATTCTAACCCGAAAGCCTCCGAATTGGACCTTGAACTCGAGTCCGCTTATGTATTTTAATAATCAATTATGAGCAATGTGAATAAGGACTGGAATTGGAATTTGTGTGATTGAAGGTATTCGCAATTTCTTGTATTCGAGATGTTGAGGATGTCGCGTTCGGGTTCTAGAGTGATCGAACGGAGTATCATGGTCGACCGATATAACAAGTATTAAAGGTAATACACTACTACCTCTAGTATGTTTTATGAACATGTTGGTATTCGGTAAATGCATGCATAAATATGATGAGGAGTGATGTTAGCTCTACTTAAGTCAAATCGGATATGAAATTGAGTTTGATAACCTGGATAAGATTAAAATGCTCGAACGAAAAAGTTAATAAATGTAAGGATCTGGAGTTCAATAAATAACTAATAAGGCAACTAATCTCCAAATCCGATTATCAGTGTCAAATGATCAAATGTTAAAAATATTCGGATATAAAATTACGAAAATGCCCTTAAAGTATGAGAATGACTAAAATATCCTTAGAATTGGAAGCGATCTAGAAATCTATGCTAGATATGGTAAGACAACATGATTCATCTGAAAACCTCGAAAAAAACCTGGAAAATTATGGTAACAAGATTTGAACCTTCGAGATTGTAAGGTGTTAAGTTTCCTTGAATTCGGAATGAGTCTCTGAATATAGATTTACGAGAAGTTATTCGAACCCCTGAATTAATCAAACGGCTCAAAATACGGAATTGACTGAAATGACTAAATGTATTGGAAATATTGTTATGGTTAATTTATTGGAATGATCGTATTGACCAAAAAGACTAAAGTATCCTCAGACATCGAGGTTTGCAAATTAGCTAGAATGATGGATAAATCTTTGAGTTCTGAAATGAATGAAGTGGTTGGAGGTACCGAGATTACTTGAATAGCTGAAACACCCACGGATACTTAATTGATTGAAATACTATATATGGTTCAAGTGACATGAATGATGGATATCCCGAGCTTCAAAATGACTAAAATACCCCATTGACTGGAATAAGTAAATTACCTTTGATAAAATTTTGGAAATGCCAATAAAGTTGAAAATGACAAAAATGCCTCTATGGGTTGAAGCATGAATTACGTACGTCAATCACTCTTGATATTAAAATAAGGTTGGAAGTTTTTCCGCACAAAATATAAGTTCGACTATTCCGTGGCAAGTTTTGTGGTGAAATAAGAAAGCAATCGTTCAGATATACGATACAGTTGGATACATTAGAAGGGTTGGTTCAGAATATGTTAGTTCGAATGATTTTGGAGGCTCGATAAACTTCTGGAAATCTTAAAATATTGTGAATCGTCATTTCAACATTAATGGGCTAAATTACAAATCATCCATAATAGTTAAATGGCCAAAATGCCCTTGTTGGCCAAAGTAATCAAAATAGCCCTGATTGTATCTGATATCATGAAAGATCTTGACATAGGAATCTTAGAATGTCAGGTTGGAAACCTGATGAGAAAATAGAATTCCCGAGCTACTGTTTATGCTTTGTTGGTATAAATTACCAAAATGCCCATGTATGATTAAATGACCATAATGCTCCTAGTAGGCTTAAATGGCTAAATTACTCACGATATGCCCAAACTCTCAAAGATCTTAATGTATCATCTCCTTAATATCCAGTTTGAACCGTTAGTACAAACCCCTCTTTTAATAAGATCCTTGTTTCAAAGATCCGTCCGATTGTCAAAAGTTTAATGTGTTCTCTTTTGTAAATGACAATTATCTCCAAGGAAATAAACTATTCCACCTAGTGTGTTCCACGTGTGCTACACGACTGTTTTTGTATACTGATTTACATGCTATAATACTGATCACGTGCACATGATTGACATATTTGAACTCACATGAACATGACATGTTTTATAAATTAAGCATGACCGTACTATATTTCTGGTATATGCCTATGCACCCGATATGACAAACATGCTATATGGATAACGTGTTACTAAAAAAATGTAGTCGTTGATTAATGAACTATTGATGATATGATTCACTAGGGTACTTGGGACATGATATGAAGTTATCGTCGGCTTAGCCCTGATCCAGCTGGGCTGGTAAGTCCGCCCGTATTCGGAACCTAAGCTTCGGCTAGGTCTGCCATTTTCGGATCCTAGGCTTCGGCCAGGTCCGCCCGTTTTCGGATCCTAGGCTTCGGCTAGGTCCGCCCGTTTTCGGTTCCTATGCTTCGGCAAGGGCCGCCCGTATTCTAAGGTATATCCTTAGGATGGTACCCACGCCCAATGGGCTCGGGTTAATGCCTGTACATGATACCGCACTAGGGAAACTATATACTGGAGTATGGTTGGAGGGTAAATAAAGAATTAAAAATGAACTTTACTGCTACATGAAACAAATGTATTTGAAATAAAAAAAAGGGTTTACTGCATTGTTACGTTTCATGCATTAGCGTTGCACTATTGGAACACACTAGACACTAAACTCTCTGATTTCCACCTCTGTATGCTATCAACTTATATAATTCCCGTCTAATTCTCGTTGTTTGAATAAAGAACAAATATTGTTATTCTCGGGTATGAATCAACCTCGAAATAGTAGAATAGAAGTGGAGACTGTTACTATATAGAACATCATGATAATGTTATGCCTACCTTATATCTGCATGAGCTTATAGCCTCTTTTGGTAGTTCTGTATTACTGAGCTTTTTCAAGCTCACGTTGTTTTTACCATCGCAGGTTAAAAGAATATATCATGGTATAATGGTTGACAGCAGTGTTCGGAGTTGTCTCGACGTTGCCTTGGAGTACAGTACTGTATAGTTAGTGGGCATGTATGTCATGTATTGTTTTATGGCAGTGTCTGTAAAATATTTTCTAAAGTTTTTATTATGTGTTTAAATGACATCTCGAAATGATATTTTAAACAGAAGTTGGTTTTACAATTTAATAACTGCTTAAAAAAATGTTTTTACGTGTATTTTTAATGTGGGTCGCTCTTGTGACCCTAATGTGACTTCCTAGGATCCGTTGTAACACATAGGCGGGTCTAAGGGGTTACATTTAATGGTATCAGAGCTTAGAGTTGTGTCATTCTGGGTTGATCGACCGATCGTCTGTCATAGGGTGCCTGGTTTGTGCATGCCCCTAGATTATAACCGTACTCCTTAGTGCCGAGACTCTGATGTCGTATCTTTTTCTGTATTAAGTGTATCCAACCATTCTGCTCTTAACAGCTCGATCTGTACTGGCAACGAATGCTTGTAACATTCGTTTGTAATTTAGATTTTCTTGGTGATTTTGGATTTGAAAAAAAGAGAAGAGAACATGATATGGTTAATGAACGTGCAATTAAAAATCTGATACAGATTGAGAGCAAATGTTTGACCTTGTGAGGTGATCGATGTAAGATTACATGAAGGGTTGTTCGCTGATAATTGTTATGTTTGAGAATATTTTAATGGAAAAAAAATATAGAAGAAGAGGGTTATGAATTTAAAAGAAAAGTGTTTATGAATGTGGCGAAAGTGTAAATTCCGTGCTGACCCTGTTATACACGAAGGAAAAAGTTGTCTAAGTATTACGCTAAAGGTAAGCGATAGTTGTTTAAAACCTTGGTTATGTTCGATCGGCTTGAAGAAAGACATCTCTAAAAATATGGCTTGATGTATCATTATGTATCATCCCTAATTGAAAATTCGATGGTATACATTCGATTTCGGAAGGCTCGACTGCATGCCATGAGTACTCATCTGGATTTTAGGGACAATTTTTCATCTGTAAATTGATGGTCAACCTAGAAGAGTTATGCATATACTTCTAGGATGTTTGAGTGACTTCTCTGATAGTTGGAAATGTTTATTATCCTCAATTACGATCGTCTATGATAAAAGTTATGAGATAAGTATTTGCCTAGCACCATATGAAGTTCGATAAGAATCCAAATATTTTATTCTGATTAGTTGTCAGAGATGTATGATGGGATGACATTGGGTCTAAGGATAGTTTGAGTGATTGAGGAAACTGCTAGATTGATATATGACCGATTGAGAGTCCTGAGAAACATTGATGTTATGATGGAAAAGATTCAGTACATGAATGGATGAAAGATCAGCTTCTCTATTTCTCTGACTCTGGTAAATTTCGAAGACGAAATTTCTTTTAAGGTGGGGAGAGTTGTAACACCCCTAAGATGCAGGGTAATCTCGACCATTAAAATGAGAGCAAGTTAAAAAAATAATAATAATAAGAGGGAAAGAAAAGATTTTGTTATTAAGAGGACTCGAACTTGTGTCTTGTACCAAGTAACCGTATGCCTTAACCGTTGAGCTAAGGCAATCCTTAGACTTTGTTTGCTTTGGTTTAATTTTAAATCAAATATGTGGTTATAAAAAAATAATAAGAATAGTAAATAAATAAAAAAAGGGTCCGAAATACCTGCCCCTAATTCAGGCATTCATCTGGATCGTGTTGTGGGGGAGACATTTAAAAGGATACCAGAAGCTTTCCCCTAAACCTTTCACCTTCCCCGTCGGACCCCGCCCGAACTCGGTCACCGCCGCTCCGTGGCGTTCACCGCCACCACTGATGGCTTCCCCGTCGAGCCCCGACCAAAACCCCCATAACCATGCGCTGTCTGCCCTCCCCGATCACCGTGAATCGCCATTCGAAGCTTCGTCGGAACCTTAGGGTTCTAGCTTTGATTCCGGCCGCCTCTCACGTCGGCTCGTCAAGCTGACTTCACCGCTGTGCTCGACGCATCGCGGTGAGAAAAGCCCACCTAGGTAGTCGTCTGTTCGTCGACAGGAAGAGTCTCATCGGAGCTACGTAAGTTTCGGCGACCTTTTATTTTTCGCAAGGATTTCCGGTAATTTTCCGGCTTGTTTCGCGTTGTTGTTGTATGGGTTGAAATCGTGGATTAACGCTCTACGTTTTTCCGACAAGATCGCGGCTTTTGTGGCTTCAGACGACATCACCGGCGACTTTCTGACGAAGATTCCAGCGAGATCTGTTAGGGTAAGTGAACCGGGTTTAAACCGGCCTAAACCGGCTAGACCGGTTGAACCAGTCAGCCTAGTCAACCCAACCTGAGTCCAACTCGACCCGTTGACCGAGTCAACTCGCCCGAGTCAACTCAGTGAGTCAACCCGCCTGAGTTAACCCAGTGAGTCAACTCGCCTAGTCAGCCATTGGACCAGTGACGTCAGCATTGACTTTAACCGCTGACGTCAGCGTTGACTTTGACCCAAAAAGTCAAATTTTCCGAAAAGGCCTATTTTATGTTTTTCGACATCTTGAGTCCGTTTTTGAAGCCCGTTTCGTGAAATTCTAACCTGAAAGCCTCCGAATTGGACCTTGAACTCGAGTCCGCTTATGTATTTTAATAATCAATTATGAGCAATGTCAATAATGACTGAAATTGGGATTTGTGTGATTGAAGGTATTCACAGTTTCTTATATTCGAGATGTTGAGGATGTCGCGTTCAGGTTCTAGAGTGATCGAACGGAGTATCATGGTCGACCGATATAGCAAGTATTAAAGGTAATACACTGCTATCTCTAGTATGTTTTATGAACATGTTGGTATTCGGTAAATGCATACATAAATATGATGAGGAGTGATGTTAGCTCTACTTAAGTCAAATCGGATATGAAATTGAGTATGATAACCTGGATAAGATTAAAATGCTCGAACGAAAAAGTTAATAAATGTAAGGATCTGGAGTTCAATAAATAACTAATAAGGCAGCTAATCTCCAAATCCGATTATCAGTGTCAAATGATCAAATGTTAAAAATATCCGGGTATAAAATTACGAAAATGCCCTTAAAGTATGAGAATGACTAAAATATCCTTGGAATTGGAAGCGATCTAGAAATCTATGCTAGATATGGTAAGACAACATGATTCATATGAAAACCTCGAAAAAAAACCTGGAAAATTATGGTAACAAGATTTGAACCTTCGAGATTGTAAGGTGTTAAGTTTCCATGAATTCGGAATGAGTCTCTGAATATAGATTTACGAGAAGTTATTCGTACCCCTGAATTAATCAAGCGGCTCGAAATACGGAATTGACTGAAATGACTAAATGTATTGGAAATAGAGTTATGGTTAATTAATTGGAATGATCGTATTGACCAAAAAGACTAAAGTATCCTCAGACATCGAGGTTTGCAAATTAACTAGAATGATGGATAAATCTTTGAGTTCTGAAATGAATGAAGTGGTTAGAGGTACCGAGATTACTTGAATAGTTGAAACACCCACGG
Organism: Hibiscus tridactylites; assembly: GCA_958450335.1. Classification (NCBI taxonomy): domain Eukaryota; kingdom Viridiplantae; phylum Streptophyta; class Magnoliopsida; order Malvales; family Malvaceae; genus Hibiscus; species Hibiscus tridactylites. Next base: position 6,489,040 of record OY288288.1, read on the forward strand.
ATACTTAATTGATTGAAATACTATATATGGTTCAAGTGACAGGAATGATGAATATCCCGAGCTTTAAAATGATTAAAATACCCCCTTGACTGGAATAAGTAAATTACCTTTGATAAAATTTTGGAAATGCCAATAAAGTTGAAAATGACTAAAATGCCCCTATGGGTTGAAGCATGACTTACGTACGTCAATCACTCTTGATATTAAAATAAGGTTGGAAGTTTTTCCCCACAGAATATAAGTTCGACAATTCAGTGGCATGTTTTGTGGTGAAATATGAAAGCAATCGTTCAGATATACGATACAGTTGGATACATTAGAAGGGTTGGTTAGCACCGCAAGGTTGGAATATATTAGTTCGAATGGTTTTGGAGGCTCGATAAACTTCTAGAAATCTTAAATATTGTGAATCGTCATTTCATCATTAATGGGCTAAATTACAAATCATCCCTAATAGTTAAATGACCAAAATGCCCTTGTTGGCCAAAGTAATTAAAAGACCTTTGTTGGTATAAATTTCCAAAATGCCCATGTATGATTAAATGACCATAATGCTCCTGGTAGGCTTAAATGGCTAAATTACTCACGATATGCCCAAACTCTCAAAGATCTTGATGTATCATCTCCTTAATATCCAGTTTGAACCATTAGTACAAACCCCTCTTTTAATAAGAGCCTTGTTTCAAAGATCCGTCCGATTGTCAAAAGTTTAATGTGTTCTCTTTTGTAAATGACAATTATCTCCAAGGAAATAAACTATTCCACCTAGTGTTGTAACCCCCTCGTCCCGGTCTGGCCGGATGACCGGTCCGAGTGAGCTACACGGGGAAAACCGAAGCGAAACCCGTTAAGGTTCCCCCTCGGTTAGCAACCCTATTTTTTCATTTTAAACTTGTCATTTTCGAACCCCAAACCACAAACAAACAACCAAAATTCAATCTTGACTAAATGCACATTAAATCCTATGTCTTTATACCATTAAAAAGGTCAACAAGTCAAAACAACACAATTTTAAGCAGGAGTTTCGAAACCTTATCCAAGGGTTTCGAAACTTTTGCTGACAGAAACCCCTGGAACCAAAATCTCCCCCAAAGTTTCAAAACTTTAGGGAAGGTTTCGAAACCTTGGACCTTAGTTTCGAAACCTTTCCCAAAGGTTTCGAAACTTTGGTGGACAGAATGCCTACCTGGGACCAAATCCTCTGCAAAGGTTTCGAAACCTTACCCATGGTTTTGAAACCTTAGTGCAGGGGATCACATTCTGCTCAACCTAAGGACTTCCCAACCTTGCAAAACCCCAAAATCATACATGGACATGTATAGGAGCGTAAAAAGGACCAAAAGCATGCATCAACACTCACAAGACCCGCACATACAATCATTCAAGCAATCATACGTGAGCCATACATAGCAACCAAGCATATTAACAAGGCATCCATATATATCATTCATACAAGAGCAATTCATGCATATATGGACATACAAGCATTTAAGATTTCATGCCTTAGCAACCAAAACACGTAGACATGCCAACACACACAACATTCATCATAGCATATCATGCGTTATAAACCATAATCAAACCAATACAACAACATAAGGCATTAACAACATGTGGCCAATACAAAGGAGTCTAGATACAAGCTCCTAAAACACGTAACACTTCCCATTGCTAGACTATTACATTATTTAATTAAACCATACTTGAGCAAACCACCACACGCTTGGACGCCCCTATCTTGCTCCTTGCTAACTCCAAGCTAAAGATCTGCATTGTCGGAAAAAGGAGAGCGTAAGCATAAAGCTTAGTGAGCGGAGCTCTAAAACATAACTACGACAATGCAGGGTTCAAAGCTTTCTTTAAAAATAAAGGCCAACGCAAAAGATCTATTCACTACCTAATCCTCTTATTAACAAGCAAGTTCAACCACAATTCAACGATATAGACATTTAACATGGCATTACACTTCATGGTATACATGAGGACATAATCCTAGATTAAAGCAAAACAATATAAAGGGATGATATAGTGAGATACAACATGAGCACACATGGTATGCAAAAGCATAACCAAAACACACACGGTGGGACTACACATCACCGTTTCGACTAGTAGTTTTCCAATGGGACTACACATCAAAGTACTCTTCTACTAGTCACTACCGGTGGGACTACACATCACCGGAGTCTTATACCACTTGCTACCGGCGGGACTACACATCACCGGAGCAACGACAACCATCACGTGAGGTTCGACACCAACCATGCAACACGATGTACAATCACTACCATACGACATGTACTCACTATATCATGCACAACCAAATCAAGAAGTAACAAAATCCACAATTAGGCATCACTTACTACTTGGAATCTTACCAAACCACAAATGGTCTCACTCACAATTTTCGCGCACAACTTGCACCAACTTACTCACACCTTACAAGGCATATCAACAACATCACTATTACCATCAAACAAATCATCGATTTAATAAATAGCCACATGCTTCCTCCCAAAGAATTTGAATTTCATGCATATCAACATAACATTTCAAGCAATGAAAAACAATGGTAAAAAGGGGATTTAAAGAGGCATTTCACATCACTTACTCTTAGAGTTTAAATCATTTTCAAGGCCAAATCTAAACCACTTTCAAAATCACCTTTGAACCAAAACTATTCTTGAAAACCATTTCCACATCCACGTACTCGAACCAACCTTAGAAAATCAAATTAAAGCATTAACCACTCACCTCATTTCCTTAAGCAAAACAAGCAAAGCCAAATCAAGCCTCCTCACTTCCGGATTCGATCCCAAAGCTTTACCAACGCAATTCCTTGCTTCTAATCGCCTCAACACAAGTGAATTAACCTCGAATCAGTCCACAACACAACATAGCAAACCTGGAATACAATTCAAACATTAAACACTTGTTTTTCGAACCAAGAACAACCCCCAAAAAGCCATTCCCGAGCAGCCCCTTTGCACAGTCCAAAACCGATGATTCCAACTCTTTTAACACACCTAATAGCTTCCAAAACAACCCTTAACTATCATACAACCATCAACCCTCATTTTCCAACATAAAACACACCCAAAATCAACCATTAAACCCTTCAAAAACCCCATTACAACCCAAATTCGGGAAACTTAACAAAACCCTTTAAAAATCATATATGTTGAACCATTAAGTTCATAAACTTCATATCTATCACTATTAAATCAAAACTTTAAGTTAAACAAAATAAAGCTACCATTTTTATTCAAATCTCCCAAAAATCCAAATTCTAAAACATTGGTGAAAATGAAATATATTTGTACTTCTAAGTAGAGGAAGATAAGAGCAAGTCGGAAATGTAATTACCTTTCAAAATGCTCCAAAAATAGAGGCAAGATTTGATGGAAAGGCACAAAGGAGGGGGAGGGGAATTTGACGTGATATTGGAGAAGGGTTGGGGAAGAAGATGACAATTTGTGTTTTAAGTAAAAAGAGGGGTTTTTAATTTGGTTGGCCATTTTATTACAAAAATGCCATTAATGAGATGGCAATCTCATTTACTTTAAAATCCATGAATTTGAGTTTCAATCCAAATTGGTCCAACACAAATGTTTGTTTTGAAAAATACGAAGACCAAAATAATACATTATTATTTTAATTATAAAACTAAAACCCGAAACAATATTAAAATATTATTTTCACCCGACCCCTAAACCCGGGTGTTACAAGTGTGTTCCACATGTGCTACACGATTGTTTTTGTATACTGATTTACATGTTATAATACTGATCACGTGCACATGATTGACATATTTGAACTCACATGAACATGACATGTTTTATAAATTAAGCATGACCGTACTATATTTCTGGTATATACCTATGCACCCGATATGACAAACATGCTATATGGATAATGTGTTACTAAAAAAATACAGTCATTGATTAATGAACTATTGATGATATTATTCACTGGGGTACTTGGGACATGATATGAAGTTACCGTCGGCTTAGCCCTGATCCAGCTGGTAAGTCCGCCCGTATTCGGATCCTAAGCTTCGGCTAGGTCCGCCCGTTTTCGGATCCTAGGCTTCGGCCAGGTCCACCCATTTTCGGATCCTAGGCTTCGGCCAGGTCCGCCCGTTTTCGGTTCCTATGCTTTGGCAAGGGCCGATCGTATTCTAAGGTATATCCTTAGGATGGTACCCACGACCAATGGGCTCGGGTTAATGCCTGTACATGATACCGCACTGAGGAAACTATATACTGGAGTATGGTTGGAGGGTAAATAAAGAATTAAAAATGAACTTTACTGCTACATGAAACAAATGTATTTGAAATAAAAAAGGGTTTACTGCATTGTTACGTTTCAGGCATTAGCATTGCACTGTTGGAACACACTAGACACTAAACTCTTTGATTTCCACCTCTATATGCTATCAACTTATATAATTCCCGTCTAATTCTCATTGTTTGAATAAAGAACAAATATTGTAATTCTCGGGTATGAATCAACCTCGAAATAGTAAAATAGAAGTGGAGACTTTTACTATATGGAACATCATGGTAATGTTATGCCTACCTTATATATGCATGAGCTTATAGCATCTTTTGGTAGTTCTGTATTACTGAGCTTTTTCAAGCTCACATTGTTTTTACCATCGCAGGTTAAAAGAATATATCATGGTATAATGGTTGACAGCAGTGTTCGGAGTTGTCTCGACGTTGCCTTGGAGTACAGTACTGTATAGTTAGTGGGCATGTATGTCATGTATTGTTTTATGGCAATGTCTGTAAAATATTTTCTAAAGCTTTTATTATGTGTTTAAATGACATCTCGAAATGATATTTTAAACAGAAGTTGGTTTTACAATTTAATAAATGTTTAAAAAAATGTTTTTACGTGTATTTTTACTGTGGGTCGTTCTTGTGACCCTAATGTGATTTCCTAGGATCCGTTGTAATGCATAGACAGGTCTAGGGGGTTACAATTTTAGAGATAAAATTTGAATTTCTCAAAGTTTTGGGAGGTCATGGCCCACTCTAGTCCTTTAAAGGTTCTACCCCCTGATTGTTCGTTCCAAGAGCGGTAGAATGATGTAGGGAACTTTGTGTGCAATTTATTATAACAGAATTTTAATTTTAAAAAGAATGTTAGTTGACTTGTGTGTAGAACTAATTGTTTTGATATAATAATTAAAAAATGTTTTAGATTAAATTGTAAACAATTTAAAATATGTTTTTAGTCAAAAACAACTTGAAAATATGTTTAAGGGTTTTACAAGGCATTGGAATGATTTAAAGTGTATTTAAAGTAGTCAAAACCATGTTTTAAATGTAACCATATCGATACGGTGTGGAACCATATCGATATAGGGTTTTAACTACAGTAATTTTTCAGTAGCCAAAACTCGTACCGATACGCCTTGCCATATCGATACGGTGTGCTTTAAAATACCCAACGGCTAGTTCGCGTACCTATACGGTTGTATCGCGTACCGATACGCCCAACTACCCCCAACGGTCATTTTCCTAATGGTCTTTTAAATTGCAGGACCGTACCGATACGCTTACTATGCGTATCGATACACACCAGCTGAAGTGCTCAACGACTACTTCCTTATCATGACCGTATCGATACGGTTTGAGAAGTATCGATACGCCGAGCCGCAAAACTGCATTTATGATGGGAAATAAATTCTCCAACGGCTCTAATTCAACTCTAACGGTCCTCAACGACTACAAACTCAATTAGAAGTATAAAAGGAACCTCCAAGCATCAAGAGATGCATAATGCTTCAATTGTAACAACATTATGATGAAATATTGTCTTTAGAGCTAATTTGTATATTTCTTGTATAGACAACACTTGTGAGCTTAATTGTCAAATTTGCTCAAGTGTATAGATTTTGGGTGAGTGCTTAGAATTGCAAACATACACCTATTAGAGGGATTTCTAGTTTGCTTTGAATTTCTCTTGTAAGAGAGTGCTTGATCAAGCTTTGGGTAGAAAGCTTGATCGTTGTAACGGTTTCCTCCTAATTCGAGAGAAAATGGACAAAATTCTTAATGAATTTGGTTGAAGTCTTTAGTAGGAAGCTAAGGTAGTGGATGTAGGCTTTGGGTTAAAAAGCTGAACCACTCTAAATCCTTGTGTTCAAATCTTACATTTTAGCTTCCACATAAACACTAAAAAATCAACATTCTCCACCACTTGGCAAACACTTAGGTTGTAATCATCGAGCTCAACAATTGGTATCAGAGTTTGGCTCAATTGAAGAAGATTAACATTCTATTGAGGTGATCCGACAAGCTCGAACAACATTTCAAACAACCGGTTCAATGGCGCAATCTATGGACAAGCTTTGTGACATTATTGAGGATGGTTTGTTTGTACCACAAAGAAGCAAGGCGGAATGGAGTGCCGACGACTATAAGAAGATGAAATTAAATTGCAAGGCTTTGCACTTCATCTTTTGTGCACTTAGCCTCAACATCTATGAGAAGATGTCTTCTTGTGAGAGTTCCAAGGAAGTATGGGACAAGCTTGAAGTCACATACGAGGGAACAAACGAAGTAAAGGAGACCAAGATCGGCCTCCTCAACCACGAGTATGAGAACTTCAAGATGGATCCGAAAGAGGACATTGAGAAGATGTTCCATCGATTCTCCACCATCACCAATGGACTAAAAGGCTATGGAGAAGTCATTTTGGAAGAAAAGATTGTCCGAAAGCTTATCTACTCTCTTCCCGAGTCATGGGACTCGAAAAAGACCACCATCATCGAAGCCAAAAATCTCAAGACCTTGAAGCTTGACGAACTCATGGGGTCACTTCACACTCACCAAATCATGAAGAAAGACAAAGAAGAAGAGAAGAAGAATGAAGATATAAGAAGGATGGGGAAGAAGAAGATCATGGAGCTAGGCATCAATGCGAGTGTCGTTGCTCTCAAATCCTCCACATGCCATCACGTAGAACTAAGTGAGAAGGAAAGCGAAGATGAAGAGATGGCTTATCTCTTCAAGAAATTCACCTGATTCATGAAGAGCGAGATGGATATATCCAAGCATGAATCAAAGAAGAAGATGAAGGATTCCCACAAGTCTAACAAAAAGGGATCATCTTCAAAGAAAGCATATGTGGCGACATGGAGTGATGAAGACTCCACCGATGATGAGGTAGCCCACCTATGCTTCATGGCCCTCAATGAGGGGGAGGTAACTTCTAACTCATCTAGTTCAAATTCATATTCTTTTGATGAGTTACAAGAAGCCTATGATGAATTGGTTTTTGAATTCAATGCTTCATTTTCGAAAAACAAGAAATTGATTTCAAAGATAAAAACCGAAAATTATTTGCTTTCTAAAACCAATTTAGAGTTTGAAGCAAAAATCAAAGATTTTGAGCTTAAAGTTTTAGACTTACAAAATTTCCTTCAAATGATTGAAAAAGATCATAAAAAAGAGGCAGATGATATTAAGAAGGAAAAAGATTTGATTTTCAATGAACTTCAAAAGAAAAACAATTTTGGAAAGTCACAATTTTATCAAAGACAATCTAGTGCCCCTAGATTTTTGAACGGTAACTGTTTTAGAAGTGTTTGGGTTCCAAAAGAACTAATCACTTCAACAAAAATGGATTCCTAAGGGGACTAAACTATGTACAACTAACGTCTATGGATCCAAAGCAATTTGGATACCAAATATTACTTGATTGTCTTGTGTGGGTGTGATGGAGAGTGATCAACAAGTCCATATTTGAGGGGGAGCTCCATACACACAAAGAGAGCACTTGAAGAAGGAAGGTTTCACATCCTCCCTTGGGTTCAAGTGTGGTAAACTAAGTTGAATTTCTTTTCATTTAGCTTTGTTTCTTTTAATTCAACTACTTTAATCATATATGCTGGATTAACATTGTTTGATGCTTTGAGTAAGGGGAGCCAATTTTGAAACCAAAATTTTTAATTGTGTCAATTTTCTTTTTACCTCTTAAGTTATTTTGAGCCTAATATCTTTTTAAATTATTTTTGATATAACAAAAAAGGGGAAATGGTTTGAAAATTTGATTTTTCAAGTTTTTCAAGAGAATAAGGGGGAGCTTTAATCTCATTCAAATTTTAAAATCTCTTATTCAAAATTTTAAAATACAAAGGGGGAGAGAATCCCAAACAATTTTTTAAGTTGGTTTTATTATATCAAAAAAGGGGGAGATTGTAGAACTAATTGTTTTGATATAATAATTGAAAAATATTTTGAACTAAATTGAAAAGAATTTAAAATATGTTTTTAGTTAAAACAACTTGAAAATATGTTTAAGGGTTTTACAAGGCTTTGGAATGATTTAAAGTGTATTTAAAGTACTCAAAACCATGTTTTAGATGTAACCAAATCGATACGGTGTGGAACTGTATCGATACCCTTTAGGGTTTTAACTACAGTAATTTTTTAGTAGCCAAAACCCGTACCAATACGCCTTGTCGTATCGATACGGTGTGCTTTAAAATATCCAACGGCTAGTTCGCGTATCGATACGGCTATATCTCGTACCGATACGCCCAACTACCCCCAACGGTCATTTTCCCAACGGTCTTTTAAATTCCAGGACCGTACCGATACACTTACTATGCGTATCAATGCACACCAGCTGAAGTGCTTAACGGCTACTTCCTTATCGGGACCGTATCGATACGGTTTGAGGAGTATCGATACGCCGAGCTGCAGAACTGCATTTATGCTGGGAAATAAAGACTCCAACAGCTCTAATTCAACTCTAACGGTCCTCAACGGCTACAAAACCAATTAGAAGTATAAAAGAAACCTCCAATCATCAAGAGATGGTTAATGCTTCAATTGTAATAACATTATGATGAAGTATTCTCTTTAGAGCTAATTTGTATATTTCTTGTATAGACAACACTTGTGAGCTTAATTGTCAAATTTGCTCAAGTGTATAGGTTTTGGGTGAGTGCTTAGAATTGCAAATATACACCTATTAGAGGCACTTCTAGTTTGCTTTAAATTTCTCTTGTAAGAGAATGCTTAATCAAGCTTTGGGTAGAAAGCTTGATCGTTGTAACGGTTTCCTTCTAATCCGAGAAAAGGGGACGAAATTCTTAGTGAATTTGTTTGAAATCCGTAGTAGGAAGATAAGGTAGTGGATGTAGGCTTTGTGTTAGAAATCCGAACCACTCTAAATTCTTGTGTTCAAATCTTACATTTTTAGCTTCCACATAAACACCCAAAAATCAACCTTCTCCACCACTTGGCAAACGCCTCGGTTGTGACCATCGAGCTCAACAGTGTGGTACAACGATGTTTTGTTTTTTGTACGTGTTTAATCACTAGTCCATAATTAATTTTAAAAGTCTCATTTTCTCGGGAGTTTGAGTTGTCATTCTAATTGTACATTTCCAAATCGATCACTGATTTTTTTCGTAACACATTACCTTTTTGCCACGAATAATAACTCCGAACTTTCCCTGGATCACCATATACTTGACTCCCCCGAGGTGTAAGCCCGTCGAGGCGAGGTGGCCCGGTGAGTCAAAATCCTTCATGATGTAGCTGATCTCGTTAGCATTCAGCTGTAAGTAATAAACAAAAGACTAGGGTAAACTATATAAATGGTCCTCCGACTATGCTCTAATTATCTTTTACGTCTCGCGATTATCAAAAGTTACAAATTTGTCCCTTGACTTAAAAAAGTAACAAATTGGTCCAGCGCCGTTAAAAATATAATGATTGATGATGACGTGGTAGTTAATATAAATTGATATAGTTACATAATTAGCCCTCAAGTTCTACATTTATTATAACTTGACCCTAATTTTGAAAAATTAACCCACATAATTTTAATAATCTATCAATTTAGTCTCATTTCACCCTCAAGTTCCATTTCACCCTCGAACCACTCTCTCCTGCTTTTGGGCTGTAAGTATTTTTTGTTTGAACTTAAGTCTGAATCTCCTATTTCCATAAAATCAATAACTTCTCAAATTCCAACATCTTTTGTCTGTGTTGTTACAGAACTTGGAGTCGTTTGTTGTTCTATATTTGTTTCTAAAAATTATTTTGTGAATAATAACAATAATAATTAGAGAACACTAGAATTGGTTCTCAAGATGGGAGGAGGAGTTGTCGTCTCCAGAGGAGCTGATGCTACTTTCCTAAACCCTAATTACGCCTGATCCTACTCTTGCCTTCAACATTCGTAACCCAAACAACCACCATCTGTTGTTGTTGTCGCCTCCTCCTCCCCTTCAATCTTTAGCAATTGTGCCACCTCCTTCTATGCCTACCTCTTCAAAATTTGCCGTCGATTTTGAGGAATTGGGGTCCGAGGTGCCGAAGATGAGCTTGCATGCACGCTCAAGTGGCTTCGACTCGTGTGGACCCCACAATTGTCCCCAAGACCATAATGCAGATGATGAGGGTTGATGGTTTGACAAGAGAAAACATCGCTATTCATTTGTAGAAATATCACCTTTATTTGAAGAGAATGCAAGGCTTCTTTGGCAGTGGCGGTGCCAACGACGGAGCTGGCAGTGCCAGATTGAGTGCTACAACTAATCCTGCAATTGACCACTTGTTTGCAAGCTCACTAATTCCACCGCGCTTCCTTCATTCTGGTCAAGTAAGAAGAAAAGGGGTTGGGTGAAATGGACTAAATTGATAGATTATTAAAATCGTGTAGGTTAATTTTTTAAAATTAGGGTCAAATTAAGAAAAGTGTAGAACTTGAAGGTTAATTATGTAATTATATCAATTTATATTAACTTTGAAATTATAAGAACTAAAGCGTGATCATTTTTTAGAAAATAATGTGTTGAAACATTTTTGTCACTTTTTTAGATTTTTTAGTTTATGGTATTAATGTTTCTATAAAATTTTATTAAATTTGAATTAAAAAATAAAAAACTAAAAAATACACAAAAAAGTATTTCAACGTATTTTATTATAAAAAATAATCACACTTTAAGTCCCCATGATTTTAAAAGTTATTAAAATAATTAATTGTACATATCGTAACTATATAGTAGTGGAGTTGTAGAACTAATGTTTTGATATAATAATTGAAAAATATTTTGGACAGATTTAAAAAGTATTTAAAACATTTACAAAGTCCAAACAACTTGAAATTATGTTTAGGGAAGTTTTTAAAAGGGTTTTACATGTTTTTCAAAGCCAAACTTCACAAAACTGTCCATACGTTTCGAAACACCTTAGGGCGTTTCGATACGGGAATTCCAGTAGTAAAAACGTTTCGATACTTGTATCGAAACGAGCATTCCATGGATGAGATTTTTGCCCAGCGTTTCGAAACGGGCTATGCCGTTTCGACACGCCTACGTGGCATTGACCACAACGGTCATAAACCCCAACGGCTATTTCCCAACTAACTTTTAAATGAAGGCGTTTCGATACGGGTTTTAACGATTCGGTACGGGTGTTCCAAAACGGCCAGAGGCGTTCCGAAACGGGTGCCCTGACAGACTGCAACGACTCTTTCTACTTAAAGAGCGTTTCGAAACGGGTTCGAGCGTTTCGAAACGGGTTCGAGTGTTTCGAAACGGTGAGCTACAGAACTGCATTTATGGTGGGAATTAAAGTCTTCAACGGCTCTAATTTGATCCCAACGGCTAGTAACGGCTACAAACTCAATTGGGAGTATAAAAGGGACCTCCAAGCATCAAGTAAAGGCTAATGCTCATATTGTCAAACATCAAATGATCAAGAATTGTCTTAGAGCTTAAATTGTCATTTATTGTATAGACAAACACTAGTGAGCCAAAATTGTCAAATTTGCTCAAGTGTTTTAGGTTTTGGGTGAGTGCTTTAATTGTGCAAACAAACACCTTTTAGAGGGATTTGTGTTTGCTTTGTTTATATCTTTGTAAGAGAGGGTTTCAATCAAGGCTTTGGGTAGAAAGCTTGATTGTGTGTAAGGGTTACCTCCTAAGCCTAGAAAAGGGGATGAATCAATAGTGGATTGATTGGAAATCCTTCGTGGGGAGCTAAGGTAGTGGATGTAGACCTTGGTTAGAAGGTTGAACCACTATAAATCATTGTGTCAATTATCTTTTTAGCTTCCACAACCCTTCCACCCAAAAATCCACCTCTCCACCACTTGGTGAGCCTTATCGGTTGAACGAATCGAGCCCCACACAACTCAACAATTGGTATCAGAGCTTGGCTTAATCGAAGGGGATTCACATCCTATTGAGAAGATCCGGCAAGCTCGATCACTATTTCATCAACCGGCTCAAATGATGCAATCCATTGACAAACCGCCTTTCTTCAAAGGAACCCACTATGCCCATTGGAAGACAAAGATGAAGTTCTTCATCAAATCTAGAGATTACAAGCTATGGGATATAGTTGAAGATGGTTCGTTCGTGCCTCAAAGAAGCAAAGCGGAGTGGAGTGCCGACGATTGCAAGAAGATGGAGCTTAATTGCAAAGCCTTGCACATCTTGTTTTGTGCTTTTGGCCCAACCATCTTTGAGAAAATGTCTTCTTGTGAGAGTGCCAATGAGGTATGTGACAAGCTTGAAGTCACATACGAGGGAACCGATGAAGTCGAGGAGACTAAGATTGGGCTCCTAACCTTAGAGTATGAGAACTTCAAAATGGATTCGGAAGAAAACATCGAGAAGATGTTTGATAGGTTCTCCACTATCACCAATGGTCTCAAAGGCTATGGAGAAGCCATCCCGGAGGAAAAGCTTGTTCGAAATCTCATCTACTCACTTCCTGAGTCTTGGGACTCAAAGAGGACTGCCATCATCGAAGCCAAAAATTTGAAGACCTTGAAGCTTGATGAACTCATGGGGTCACTCCTTACTCATCAAATCATGAAGAAGAATAAAGAAGATGAGAAGAAGAGAGAAGAAATTAGAGCTATGGGAGAGAAGAAAATCAAAGGGCTTGGCATCAATGCAAGTGTCATGGCTCTCAAATCCTCCACTTGTCATCATGTCTACTCAAGTGAAGAGGAGGATGAAGATGAAGAGATAGTTCATCTATTCAAGAAGTGTGCCCCGTTCATGAAGAAAGCCTTGAGAGAGCTTGAACGAGAATCCAAGAAAAAAGGAGAGGGCAAGCACTTCAAGCCATAAGAAGAAGGCACATGTGGCTACTTGGAGTGATGAGGACTCTACAGACGATGACCAAGCCAACCTTTGCCTTATGGCCATCGAAGAAGATTCAAGGGTAACTTCTAATTCATCTACTTCATGTTCTTACACTTTTGATGAATTACAAGATGCCTATGATGATTTGGTTTTAGAGTTTAAAAATCACATTTTGAAAAACAATAAATTGATTTCAAAGTTGAAAATTCAAAATGATTTAATTTCTAAAACCAAACTTGAACTTGAAGCAAAACTCGAAGAGTTTGAATTGAAATGTTTTGATTTACAAAATTTGCTTCAAAAAGTTGAAGAAGAAAATGATTTGATTTCCAAAGAGTTTGGAAAGAAAAATAATTTTGGAAAATCAAATTTCTATGTTAGACAATCTAGTGCCCCTAGATTTGTAAAAAGAAAATGTTTTAGAAGTGTTTGGGTCCCAAAAGGACTAACCACTTCAATTAAAAAGGATGACATTGAAAAATGGATTCCAAAGGGACTAAACTATGTGCTACTAACGTTTATGGATCCAAAGCAATTTGGATACCAAAAATTACTTGATTGTCTTTTGCTAGGTGTGATGGAGATGTTCAACAAGTCAAACATTGAGGGGGAGCTTCAAACACACAAGAAAGAACACTTGAAGAAGAAAGGCTTCACATCCTCCCTTGGGTTCAAGTGTTGGTAAAAATTCTAGTTGTTTTTGATTTCATTTGTTTATTTTATTTTAAATTCAACTAAATGATCATATTTGTTGGACTAACATTTTTGATGATGCTTTGAGTAAGGGGGAGCCATTTTAAAACCAAATTTGTATTTTTGTCAAAAAAAATTTCTCTAGTGATATTTTGCAATTAATGTTTTAAATTCTTTTTGATATAACAAAAAGGGGATAAATGGTTTGAAAAATTGAATTTTCAAATGAATAAGGGGGAGCTTTATTTGATTTCATATCTTCAATCTCTTATTCGCATTTTTAAAGTTAAAGGGGGAAAATCCCAAACAATTTTTCAAGTGAGTTTTATTATATCAAAAAGGGGGAGATTGTAGAACTAGTGTTTTGATATAATAATTGAAAAATGTTTTGGACTGATTTAAAAAGTATTTAAAACATTTCCAAAGTCCAAACAACTTGAAATTATGTTTAGGAAAGTTTTTAAAAGGGTTTTACATGTTTTTCAAAGTCAAACTTCACAAAACTGTCCATACGTTTCGAAACACCTTAGGGCGTTTCGATACGGGAATTCCAGTAGCAAAAACGTTTCGATACTTGTATCGAAATGGGCATTCTATGGATGAGATTTTTGCCCAGCGTTTCGAAACGGGCTATGCCGTTTCGATACGCCTACGTGGCATTGACCACAATGGTCATAAACCCCAACGGCTATTTCCCAACTAACTTTTAAATGCATGCGTTTCGATACGGGTTTTAACGTTTCGATACGGGTGTTCCGAAACGGCCAGAGGCGTTTCGAAACGGGTGCCCTTACAAACTGCAACGGCTCTTTCTACTTAGAGAGCGTTTCGAAACGGGTTCGAGCGTTTCGAAACAGAGAGCTGCAGAACTGTATTTATGGTGGGAATTAAAGTCTTCAACGGCTCCAATTTGATCCCAACGGCTAGTAACGACTACAAACTCAATTGAGGGTATAAAAGGGACCTCCAAACATCAAGTAAAGGCTAATGCTCATATTGTCAAACATCAAATGATCAAGAATTGTCTTAGAGCTTAAATTGTCATTTATTGTATAGACAAACACTAGTGAGCCAAAATTGTCAAATTTGCTCAAGTGTTTTAGGTTTTGGGTGAGTGCTTTAATTGTGCAAACAAACACCTTTTAGAGGGATTTGTGTTTGCTTTGTTTATATCTTTGTAAGAGGGGGTTTCAATCAAGGCTTTGGGTAGAAAGCTTGATTGTGTGTAAGGGTTACCTCCTAAGCCTAGAAAAGGTGACGAATCAATAGTGGATTGATTGGAAATCCCTAGTGGGGAGCTAAGGTAGTGGATGTAGACCTTGGTTAGAAGGTTGAACCACTATAAATCATTGCGTCAATTATTTTTTTAGCTTCCACAACCCTTCCACCCAAAAATCCACCTCTCCACCACTTAGTGAGCCTTATCGGTTGAACGAATCGAGCCACACATAACTCAACAGGAGTAGATTAGAGATCTATGTCGTTAAATTTATCATTGTCCTGTAACTGACATGTTTTTTATATAAATTCTAGTCCTACCTAGAGGGGAAGAAAAGGAAAGATTGTGTTCCTTGTGGGTCTAGAACCCATAACTTAAAAAATATGAGAAAACAAAAATAAACATCTTAACCAATCAACCAAACGTGCTTGCTCTTTCATACTTTATTGTAGATGAATAATCTCAAAACCTACTATCACTTTTATGAATGTTGTATACCTCGTCCATCTATTTATTATATATATTTTTATTCTTTTAAAGATAAATGAGAATTAATCTAATATTTTAAAAAAAATTAAATAAAAAAAATAAAAAAAATCACAATTATTTAAGCTTAAAACAAAAATATAGATCTTTAAGATCCACTAGTTGACCTAGTGGCTAAGGATACTTGTCTTGCCCCATCTTGTATGGATTCAAATCCTGGCATGAGAATATAATATCCTCTTTATTTAATCAAAAACATATAGATATTTTGGTTTGACACATTTTTTACCCTTTGACGTTTTATACATGTCTAATACAATGTAAAAAATTCTTATAATTTTTTGGTGTACATTTCATGACCAATCATTTACATTTTAATGAGAACATTCGCGACGAGAGGATTAACTACTGTTATTGGCGATGGATATCAACAAAAATTCCTATAATTTCACCCATTTTGTATCAACTTTCCAAGAAAAAATATTGAAAATAAATCGGTTCGAAATCTAATAAATGGTTTTGGTTTTCATATTTCATAAGAAAGCTTTACGTGTGTTTCTCTCTAATCAACACATTGAAATATTAAGAAACTATATGATATACACACAACAAATGAAAATCATAATAATCTAATACATAGAGACATTGATGACAATGAAATTATAGTAGCCGAGAAAGGAGAGGTTGTGAATAGAGATGATTGAGTTATCTAAATTTTACAGTTTCAACTTAGTTTTATAGAGGTAAGTTTTCTTTTAAAAAATTTAGGTTTCAATAGAGTTCGGGATTGTGGTAAAAAATTCTCGATCCGAATTAACTTGGGATAATAGTATAATTTTTTCCATGATTTAGGTATAATTATTCTAATACCTTTTTATATATATCTTTAATTATTTCCTTGTTTTATCGAATAAAAATAAAATTATATATATGTATCGAATTAAATCGAAGAAATTTTTACTGGGGATTGTAATAGGGCGGATTGGGCTTTGGCCGCCCAACCCAACCCAAAATTTAGGCATCCTAATTCGACCAGACTAATTTTATATAACTTAATTCAATCTAACTCGAACCAGATATAATAGAGGCATAACACAACCATGACCTAATAAAAAAAAGAATTGATAAAATTTTCGACTAAACTCGTCCGAACCCAAAAAAATAATAAAAAATATTAAATATACTATATAAAAATAATTATAAAAATAAGAAAAGAGCATTTGAGTAAATAAAATCGGGACATGCTCATTTAATCTTGGCTCTAAAAATTTTAACGAAAAATCAACTCGACCACCAATTTAAAAAAGAAAAAACAGACCCGGCTAGATGGAGTCGAGACCTGTTAGGATCAGAAAAAAACGGCATCCCTAATTTTATCCAAATTTTAAATTAGGTTAATGATGCATTAGATCTCTTAAGATCATGACATTGTGAATGAAAAAAAAAATAGATTGGAAGGATCACCTCTATGTTAGACCTCTGTAAAATCCAAACTGAATTAATCGGTCAATAGGTCGAAAATTAATTATTAAAAAAAAACTTTTAGTTTTTGAATGGAAATGGAGACGCTCAAAAACTTGACCCAACTTGGTCCATCCCTAGTTTTGATTAGAATCCAAAGGCATGTAATTAAAAGGGATAAGAATGAAAGAATTATGTCCAACAAAATTAGACTTACAAATGGCTGCTTCCCATCATCATATTTGTTCCCAAGTCAACCTTCTTATCCCTAATTCATATGTTGCCATCAACCCTAACCAGACCCACTCACCTTCCACACCAATTTGGCTTCCACGTTTTCTTAAAACAATGCACTATTTGTGTTTTCTTTTTGACCATACAAAATTAGTTGTCCCTTAGATACGAGACACTTGTTAAAACAACATGGTAGGTTTAAATTTGGCTTAACAGTTAGATGAGTGTACAGATAATACATTTTTTTTCTTTGAATTATATTTTGGGCTAAATAAGTGCTTAATGTTTTCTTTCGTGATCTAAATAAGTGACTCACCGTTACCGAAGTTAAAAACTTCATGTTATCAAATCAGAACATGACACATGGCCTATTTTTTATATTTTTAATTTATAAATTTCTTTTAAAATATGAATTTCTTTAAAAATTTCAAAGTTTTAATTTCTTTCAATCAAACTCCCAAATCACACCTACCTTACCGTCTGACATCCCTAGAAGTCGATGGTTCACCGTTCACCGCCCAAAGCATCGAGTACCTCATCGTTCGACATCCGCTATCCTTTACCCGTCGGTGGGAACCCAATCTGCCTTTTCTTTTCTTTTTTGTTGGGTGTTCATCGACGATGCAATAGACAATTTATTCTTCGATTTTTTACGACGAGATGATACGGGGCTAGATTTTCAACCTAGCAAACCGCACAACCTTAGACAATTTTTTTTAAATATGAATGATACACTACTGATGTAAAACTCGTTTCAACTCGAAAAATTATTTTTTATGTGAAAAGGAATATCATTACAAGCCTCATTAAAAAACCCTTACACCTAAATAGAGGAAAAGAGTACTCATATTGATACTTACAAAAGAAAAAAAGAAATTACTCAACCAAAGCACAACGTTTGTAATGAATGAAATAAATAACACAAAATATTAAAAGACATTACAATCTGCATGAAACAACAAAATTATTCCAGGCGGCAGCTGCACATATATATTTTTTTAATTGCAGCAATTTCATATATATTATTATAAATTAACCTTGTAGCAATTTCATGTAATATTATATATATATATATATATCCATCAACAAACCAATAAAATTTTGTTTTGTTAAATCGAGTTGTTTTCGGTTTGGATTGTCTTCGGTTCAGTTGAAAATCGTTCTGGTTTATATAAGTTCAATTAAAATTCGAGTCGATTTCGGTTTAATTTATTTCTAGGTTTTGGATCATGTTTTGGTCAAAATCGAGTCTCGGGTCAAAGTTGGTTGGTTCTTGGTAAAACAACTATCTCATAAGTCAACCGTTTCTACCATTACATGTCCTATTTCAAAGAAAAACCCATTGGCAGAGCTAAATCTTTTGGTAAAAGTTAAAACCATTGTAGTTGTATACTTGGATGCCATGTACAAATGCATACACGTGAATTTACACAATTAAACTTCTGGTTTACTGATAAACCAGTATTCTGTAATCTTAAAACCCCTTATTAACATTATAAATTCATATAAATCATCTTTAAACCTTTGCCAAACTACAACTCTATATGGATAAATCCCATTTTCGTTTGAATCCACACAAAAAAATGTGAGCTGATCATTTGTTTCCTTCCATGAAATGGAAAAACTACTATAATTCAAAAACCCACCTCGCTTGCTGCTAATTAGCTCGAACCAATCTCGAATAATCCGAAAGGCTAATGTGCAAGGAGGATGGAAAGTATGAACAAAATTACCTCAATCCTTCATTTTCACTAATCACTAGATTATTACTACTTCTCTTACCTAGAGAAGACATGAAAAAGCTTCTACTAGAACAACCCTTCTTTGATATGGTAGCCTTAGGACTATATGATTTGTTTCTTTGAGCATCAAGTCCCCATCCATAGCTCTTACATGATTTCATCATGGCTCTGTTGCTCAAAGGATTCACCACTTTCTTTGGAAGATCTTCTATGCTCATCACCCTTGCTAATGATGTGAAAGACTGAGACTTCCCTTGGTAATGTTTTGAAAGCCCTCTCCTGCAGATTGATGTATAAGTTATAACCATTAATTCATAAGTACTTATCAGGGATTTAAATTGCGTTTGCGGCTATGTTTTTAGTCGTAGTGTTCTATCATGGTTGCGGACATAACAAATGTTATTGAAAAGATCTATGTTTGCTTACCTGATAGGCAGCTGAGCCATGAGGTCTGATAATTCATAAAGAGGTCCATTGGATGATGATGATGACGATGTTGCAGAAGATGCATCATCAACCAAGTCTGATGAAGATATTGAAGAAATTGAGTTTTCTGATGAATTTTCACCCAGGGAGGATTCATCTCCTTGCATGATCATCAAGTTTCTGCCCCAAGCTTCATTGATATTCATATCTTGAAATATATGGGTTGCTTCTTCTCCCATTTGGATCAATATCAGGACCAAGAACAAGAACAAAAGTAAGATCCGAGTTCTGAAAACCCTATGAAACTATGTGGTCTTGCTAGAGGGAACATATATGTATATATATATATATAAAGATGTAAAGCTGTTGCTTGGTGATAGAATATGTGCTGGCATATAAGCATAGGATAAGCTTGACCAGTTCAATTTATATTTTAAAAATGAGTTTTGTTATATTCCAAGATTTGTCATTGTCATGTATCCACTAGTGGTCTAAATTCAATATACCTTTCCCATTATACAAGGACATTGGATAAGATCTAAATTTGAAGGAATCCATATTCTCTCTCCTCCCTCTTGAGTCTTGCCTAAAAATGAGGTTTCTATCTTTAGTAACTTTGCTTCAAAAATCCATGACAACATTTTACATGCTTTTATGTCCCAACTCCCTAGAGCAATCAAATTGCAAAAGTTGATGCAAAGAAGGGGATTTTCTATAGGTGAATTTTCTCTAATTCAATAAGAAAACTTATTCTAATTAAATGTATTCGAATTGTATTTAATTATAATTATAACTTCGAAAAACCTCGAAATTTAAAGGCTTTTCAATCAAATAAGTGCTCAAATTTTGGGCCAAATAGGTGTAATGTTTTCTTCTGTAATTCAAATAAATGTCTCACCGTAACGGATTTTTTTATCCAATGAAATACAAACACGTGTCATAGTTTATCATCTTTTGAAATTAAAATCCAAAAATAAAAAAATAAAACAATATTAATTAACCCAACAAGTGAAAATAAGAAGAAATATATATGTATATTATATATGAATATAGAATGTCATTTAAATTAAAATCAATATGTATTACAACATTACAAATAATTACAGGTAAATTTATGCAGAAACTCAAAAACTCATACTCGAATTTCATAAACTTGAATTGAATCGAAAAAAGTTTAAATAAATTTTAATATTTAAATTAAACTTGTAAACTCAATTTTTTTTACTAGACTCGATCTAACGCCCAACACTACTTGAAATAAGGATTAGTGAATTTGTAGAATCTAGAGATATATCTTGTATCCCTTCATTCTTACTTGAGTACATTACTGTCTCAAGTGTAGGCCATCTTGCTGAATTCATGTTAAATTTCCATTGAGGACTAAGGAGGCATGCCGGACAGCCCTAGCAACTCTCCATACTTCATGTTGCACCAAATTCCATGACTCGGCAGTGTTTAGTTTCTTTGCATTTTCAATTGCATCCCCTATTCCCGGGAAAGATGTAGATCCATAATCATTGTGCCTCGACGGTGCATATATCTGTATGTCATGGTTGTAGGTAATTCGATCCATTTCGTAATAAGTGTTGTATCGAATAATATGCATCTAAAGGTTTCCATCTTGGGGTTGTGATATTAAGAAAAACCTCACCAAGTGTTTGTACCATGGCATTCTAAGAAGTCCGTCGCGATCTGTAAATGCCCGTTCTGTCATCATTAGTCTGTCATTGAGTTCTCGTACTTTGACACCGTCATTTCTCCGCATTGATGTCCAACCTTTAGCTTCTTTTATTTCCTAGAGACAATAATACTATCCTAATTTCTGCTCAATACTATCTTGTTTTTCATTTTCAAACTTGATTATGGAAACTAGTCTTACCTTTTTCTGGCTATTAATCTTGCTGGCTGCTTCTGATAGCTCCTCAATAGACTTGAACAATGGAGAAAAGGTTATGTCCTTGTCTGAAATCTCATTTTCCAGGTCTTCTGCACGCTTCTGTTACCATGGATTTTGTTATATTACATTAAGCTTTTCTGATTATACACTAAATCTATGTGTGCTATACTATATTGGAGTGGACATAGTTATTTATTTCCGAATGATTACTTTACCTGGATTTCAAATGCATAGGAGTGATAATTAAAAGGCAAGAACTCCTCGTCTGCCAGCCGAAGAGCTACTAAACCCCAAACACTTGCCGCTGTTTTAGTGAAAAAAAGACTCATTTGTAATGTACTTTATCTAAATTTCTCATGTGAATTGTTTGATTGAAGCTAAAGTAATTAATGCACAATATAAATCCTATTTATCAAGGTGCATGCATATTAGTGTGTCGACTTTTAATGAGCAATGATGAGGAAAAAGCCTTAGATGCTACCATTTGTTCAAGGATTTCGAGTTATGAGACGCTGTTATGTACCTGCAACATGTCTTCGAAACATTGGGTCACCAAATTTTTCCATCTAGACGTAGTCATCATACATTGAATGATATACCGGGTACCCTGTATGAACACAAGTACTATCATTAGGCAGAAACATGAAAACTCTATACAATCATATGTTTGCATATACTTTACCTGTTCCGAACTGCATATCTGCTGCTGGAACACCAATATGTTGCAAAAAAGCTGCATAATCAGAACCTGCTCCTCCTAATCGCCCAATCTTCACAGTTAATTGGCAGGAAAGCGAATATGTTATCTTGATGTAGACATGCGAACCATACGTACCAACCATACAAGTTCTTTCGAATTATTTAGTTTTATTATGCTCACCAAAGGAGAAGCACCGGACTGAACCCACTGTTCATAGATTGTTTGTGACGAGTTATCCGGGTCTTGAACCTTCGAAAATCAAATAAAAGAATAAATTTAGTCTAAGGAGAGACGAGTGACACCGATAAAAGGATTAAATTCCAATGACACCATGACTGTATGCCATTTTTTTCGGCGTATAGAACTACTTTGGTTTTATTTTGTTTCTTTCTGTAGACTTGGCTACTATTGCTATTGCCCTACTGTTGTTTAATTTAACACTTCACATACCTGTTGAGCAGCTTGTTTGAGCAGATCATCAAGTTGTGGGGTAGCAGAAGCATGAAATCCTGCTCCAGTTATTGCACAATCAACATTTAAGTACGCAACCGCCCTTGAAGCCAACAATTCTCTGTTTTCTTCTACCCATTCTGTTGATCCTACCTGGAAGTACTAGTCTGTTTAAATTTCTGTTCAGAAAGAGGGATATAAAGATAGATGCATACGAGAGACATAGGTAGGCAGACAAACCAAGCCATACTCCTCAGCATCCCAATTGCACAAAATGATTGTTCGTCGCGGTTTCCAGCCTTTTCTTTGCAGCTTCCAGAGTCTTTGTGCAATCTACATTATAGGGAAATTCAGCTGAAATGCACAAATTTGTCCAAATGGTGAAATATGCTTAGCAAGTGTGGGATGTAATAGGATTATAATCACCTCTAGCAGTGTTGCAGTACCACTGTTGGGATCAACAGCTCCAAATGTCCACGCATCACGATGATTACCGAGGATGACGAACCTGAGAATAGTTACAAACTTACAATAAGAACAGGGGAAACCATTACAAAGCAAGTAAGTGTTCTTATTGTTAGTAACTCATACAGCCTTGTCCATTGTTGTTTCTGAACTCACCTGTCGGGCTCTTCCTCTCCTTCGATAAAACCGATGACGTTTTGAATCGTTGCAATGACTTGTTTCCCCTGAAAATCTCATTCAATAAACCAACACAAATTACTGATAATTCAAATCCAAGTTCACAGATGCTAAGATTCAATGCTTACTTTGTAATTGAGATTCACAACTCCTGGTCCTGGTCCAACTCTGTAAATTGGGGCATCTTTGCTTCCCTGCCAATCATCTTTAGCAATTTCTCCACCAATTGACCTCATGATCGTTTCGCCATCTGCGGCGGATATCGGCAACGAAGGAATCAAAGGAACATCTCCACTGCTCTCCACTTCCTCAACTGAAACCCTCTCACACCCTTCAGTGCTAGCCCAACCAGGGGTAGTCGGGTCACCGGAACCGTTATATACCGTTCCCACCTGAACCCCACTCGGCGGCATCCATTTGTCATCGGGAAACCAGTTCACATCACCTCCGCCGCCGCCATAATCTTTCCTATCTGTATACACCAGTGCCCCAATAGCACCAGCATCAAACGCATTCATCACAATGTCTCCCCTGTAAATCTCTCCGTATCTAGCTAAAACAACAGCACCGGTAACGTTTATTCCCATTTCTTTCAACGTCTGGTAGTCCTCCACCCGCCCGTAGTTCACATACACCACTTGCCCGGCGACCGAACCGGACTTGGCGTATGCGTGGAAAGTAGGCAGCACTTCATCGGCCACATCTGCGTAGGGGTCACCATCGTATACTTCTTGCTTCAAATCAAAGATTATAGGTGGCTCCGAAGGGGAAGGTGTCAAAGTCAAGGAACGTGAATCTGGGTAGGTTAGTAAAACATCATAGGAGACGATTCGTGCCTCCATGTTGCAGGCGGTGAGTGTGGTGAGAACATAGGATGCAGCCTGGGCGTTGGCTTGGGAGCCGGCGACGTGGGGGCGGCGGGTGAGGGTGTAGAGATGGTGAGATATGGAGACATTATCAGAGAGTGAAGTGGATATAAAGAGTGAGTGGTAATAAGATTTTGGAGGTGGAAAAGAGAGGAGAACAAAGAAAGAGGTGGTGGCTATGGCCAGGAACACGGCGGCGGTTGTTTTCAACATGGAAGAAATGATGGGGTTGGGGGGAAGAAGAAAAGAGAGGAGCAGAGTGTGTTGGATAATATGATCGGATGAACAAAACTAACATATGGTGTTGGATTTGGACATCATTTGACATCCTGTTTCTTGCATCTACTCTTTTGATTCTTATCTTAGCTCGGTTTTGTCGGTTTATCAAACATGGTTGCTTACTTTCTTTCCTTCTTAACAAAGTGAGAGTTTTGAAAGAGAGATCAAACCTTTTTATGATGTGATCAGGGGAATCTAATCCTAATACGCCTGCGGGATGATGTCAACTCGACAGAGACATCAGGTTTATCAATTATAAAATTAAGGGAAAACTACACTGGTGGTCCCTAACCTATTACCGTTTTCCTATTTTGGTCTCAAAACTATTTTTTTTATCAAAATCATCCATTCTTTTACATAGTTCTTCTGTTTTAGTCCACGTTTTTGCTGATGTGGCATTTGTAAAATATTTTTAATCATTTCTCTTTCCTCTTAAATTATTTTTATTTAACTTTATCCACCCAATCATGTGGTGCCACGCAGCATTACCCTATTGGTTGAAAAATCCCCCAAAAACCTTTAAAAGCCACATTTGGTGCTGCTAAGATTCAAACCCAAGACCTCCAACACACAAGCCATGCACATGAACCATTTATGCTAGGCTAATTACTTAATTCAAATCTACTAATAATTATATATAGGCTATACATATTGACCCAAAAAAAACCCTTAAAAACACAAATTGGGGTTGCCAAGATTTGAACCCAAGCAACCAGCATGCAAGGCCAATGTGCAAACCAACTATGCTAAGCTAATTATTTGAATTCAATCTTCTAACATTTATATTTAACCTATAAATATTCAAAACAACACATGATTAATGAATATAAAAGGTAAGGAGTAATTCGAACATTATACCTTATTAATTAAAATTTAAAAATTTAACCACCAAATTAACTAATAAATTGTGCTATTTTGAACTTAAATATATTTAACTAAATTATGTTTAAAATTTTAAAAAATCAAACTAGATTTTTTACTTTGTTCGATAATAAAAAACTAATTAAATATTTATTTTATAAAAATAAAAAATTCCTAAAAATATTTAATTAAAAATAGCACAATTTATTAGTTTAACTTGGTGGTTAAATATTTAAAATTTTATCAATAAGGTATTATGTTCAAATTACTCTCCACCTTTTATATTCATTAACTATGTGTTGTTTCTAATTTGTATAGGTTAAATATAAATGTTAGAAGATTTAAATCAAATAATTAGTTTAGAACAGTTGGTTTGCACGTCAGCCTTGCATGTTGGTTGCTTGGGTTTGAATCCTGGCGGTCCCAATTTATGTTTTAAGGTTTTTTTTTGGGTTAATATGTATAGCTTATATATAATTGCTAGTAGATTTGAATCAAGTAATTAGCCTAGCACAAGTGGTTCACGTGTATGGCTTGTGTGTTGGAGGTCTTGTGTTTGAATTCCAACAGTACCAAATGTGACTTTTGAAGGTTTTGGGGGGGTTTTTAACCAATAGGAATGCATGTTTCACCACATGATTGGGTGGATAAAATTAAATAAAAATAATATAGAATAAAAGAGAAATGATAATTTAAAAATATTTTTAAAAAATGCCACGTCAGCAAAATTGTTAGCTATTTAACGGACCAAAACATGAGAACTATGTAACAGAAGGGACAATTTTGCCGAAAAAATAGTTTTTGAACTAAAATAAGAAAACAGTAATAGTTTGGGGACCACTGGTGTAGTTTTCCCTAAAATTAATTATAGAATTACTTTTCGGAAAACTACATGGTTAGTCACCAAACTCGTATTTTTCCTGTTTTGGTTATTGAACTAATTTTTTAGTCAAAATCATCCCTTCTGTTAGAAAACTTTCATGTTTTGGTCCCCTCCGTTAAAAACTTAACGAAATCGCTGACTTAGCATTTTATTTTTATTTTTTTGGTCACTAACTATTGTTTTTTTCATGCTTTGGTCGCCTAACTATCGCATTTTTTTGTTTTGGTCCTCCTCCTGGCTTGATCGAATAAAAAATATTATAGTATATCATTAGGTTTGATGATGAGGACCAAAAAATACTATAAAAATGAAAATAAAATAAAAAATGCCAAATTAACGATTTCGTTAGGTTTATAATGGAGGGAACCAAAATATGAAAGGTATCTAACGGTAAGGACGATTTTATTAAAAAAATTAGTTACATGACCAAAACAAGAAAATGTGATAATTGAATGACCACATGTTGCAGTTTTAACTTTTTTTAATTAACAAAGAAAATTTTATTGAAAAAAAATACCATTACAAAAAATATTAAGGGTCTCAACGGACACAGGCTCGACAAATGTTGAGAAATAGAAAATGGCAACCAAGCCCTAAATAAATAAGACAAACCAAAAGGTCCATCAAAGAAAAAAAACTAGCTTTAAATTATATGGAACAAGCGATGAAAGGAAATACCAATACATGCAGTGGAGCGGTGTCGAATGTTCGGACCAATGATGGGGAAAACATTGATGGTCGGAAAATTTGATGGCTGTTTCAAAGGATTGAATTGACAAAAATGACCAAAAAAGCCACAAAGGTCGCTGCAAATGTTGAAACCTTAGGGTTTCTTGATTTTGAAATTATGACGCGTGAGAGAACGCGAGAGAGAAAAAGAATCGAAAAAGATTATTATTATTGAAGTAAGAATTAAAAGTGGTTTTACAATATAAGACATTACTTATATAATATTAATTAAAATATTAACCGTTTCTTTAACTTCTTTAACAACTAAGCTCTATTATCCCCCTCAAGTTGGAGCATAAGTATCATGTATGCCTAACTTGGATATAACATGATTGAAAGGAGAAGGTTGCAAAGCCATTGTGAAGCAATTTGCCAATTGATGATGTGTTGAAACAGGAAGTAGAGTGATCAACCCTTGATGAAGCTTTTCACGA
This sequence comes from Hibiscus tridactylites, assembly GCA_958450335.1. Classification (NCBI taxonomy): domain Eukaryota; kingdom Viridiplantae; phylum Streptophyta; class Magnoliopsida; order Malvales; family Malvaceae; genus Hibiscus; species Hibiscus tridactylites. The sequence goes on from OY288288.1 coordinate 6,516,177, forward strand.
ATGAGATGACAGTCAATCTCGATGTGTTTGGTCCGTTCATGCTGGACCGGGTTTTCTGCAATGCGAATAGCAGGCATATTATCACAATAAAGATTTGCATGGGTAATAACATCAAGCTGTAAATCAGAAAGCAAATAGCTCAGCCATTGGATCTCGCAAGAAACGGATGCTAGTGCTCTATATTCAGCCTCACTTGATGAACGAGAGATTGTTTGCTGTTTCTTTGAGCGCCAAGATACAAGAGCTGAACCAAGGAAAATACAAAAGCCAGTAACTGACTTCCTTGAACCAGGGCAGAAAGCCCAATCAGAGTCACAAAATACATTAATTTTTATAGAATTATTGGCAGGAAAGAAAATCCCTTGTCCAGGGGTGTCCTTAAGATATCTAAGAACTCTATGGGCAGCTTGTATGTGAATATCAGTAGGACCTGAAATAAATTGAGAAAGTTGATGCACAACAAAACAAATATCAGGTCTCGTGTTTGTCAAATACAATAACTTTCCTATTAACCTCCTATAAGAAGTAATGTCCGATAAAAGAATTCTTTCATGTTTAGAAAGTTTAGCCTTGGCAAGTAAAGGAGTTGAAACAGATTTTGAATTCAAAAAATCAGTTTCTCCGAGTAAGTCTAGAGTGTACTTCCTTTGGCACAAATTAATACCCTTTTCAGACCGAGCTACCTCAAAACCTAGAAAATACTTTAACTGTCATAAATCTTTATTCTTAAAGCAGTCATGCAAATAATTCTTAATAGAAGCTATTTCATGCTCATTGGGACTAGCTAAGACTATGTCATCAACATAAACTGCAAGGGCAATGAAAGTATTACCTGATCCTTTTATAAAAAGAGAAGTATCAGCAGAAGCTTGCTTAAAACCTTGGTGAATCAGTGTTGAGGTTAGCCTCTCATTCCACTGTCTACTTGCTTGCTTAAGACCATATAGGCTCTTTGTTAATTTGCAAACAAGACCAGATTTATCAGGTTTAAAACCAGGAGGTAAGTCCATATAAACTTCCTCATCCAAAAAATCATGCAAGAATACATTATTAATGTCTAACTGATGCAAAACCCATTTTTTTAGAAGATGCAACAGCAAGTAATGTCCTAATAGTTGTTATTCGAACAATTGAACTAAAAGTATCTAAAAAATTTACCACAGATTGTTGTGTGTAGCCTTTTGCTACAAGACGGGCTTTATATCTCTCTAAAGTGCCATCAGATTTCAATTTGATTTTAAAAACTCATTTACAACCTATTGTTTTCTTTTCTGGAGGGAGAGAGACAAGTTCCCACGTTTTATTAACTTCCAAAGCTTTAATTTTATCAGCCATTGCATTTTTTCAACACTCATGTTTTATGGCTTGACTATAAGAGATGGGTCCAACAAGAATATCAATGTTATTAACATATGCATTATGAATATTAGATAATAACAAAAAATACTATTAATGTTATGTGGTGATGTTCTAGATCCTAGAATAATAACCTCATAACTAAACTTAGAAGGTAGACAAGCATCCCTGCGTGGTATTGAAACAGATGGAATAGGCTGCTGAATTAATTGAGAATGAACAGGTTGTTGAACCTGTTGAGAATCTGGAACATGGTTAACTAATTCAAAAGACTTAGCAGTTTGAACAGGTTCAAAGTTAACAGAAATATTTTGAATAAGGTGGAAAACAGAACTATCCAGAAGAATTTCAAAATAAGTGCCATCCATGAACATTTCATCAGCAGAAACATCATTAGCATACGTGGGAAGAATAATTTTATTGACAGTTTTAGTGGATTTGAAAAGAAAATCAGATTCTGGAAAAATCACATCTCTAGATATAAAAACAGACTTAATATTAACATTATAGAGCTTATAACCCTTTATGTGTTTAGGAAAATCTATGAAAACACATTTATCAGCTCTTGGATCTATTTTGGTTCTAGGCTTAAGCAATACTGAAGCAAAAGCAATGCATCTAAAAATCTTTAAATAACCTAATTTAGGAAGTGTATTATATAGAATCTCATGAGGAGTTTTGTTATGTAAAATTGGGGTGAGTGTACTATTTATTAAGTATGCAGCAAGAATAACACAATCAATCCAGAAAAATAAAAGTAAATCAGCATGTATTCTTAATGTTCGAGCAACTGATAAAAGATGTTGATGCTTTCTCTTCACAACACTATTTTGTTGTGGAGTATATGTGCATGAATTTTGATGCACAATGCCCTTAAAATTGAAAAAATCAGTGAGCTCAAACTCCTTTGCATTATCAGACCGAACACATTTTATTTTCTTTGAAAATTGTGTTTCTACAAGATGATAAAAACTAATAAGTATGTTCCTAACTTTAGATTTTATTTTCTTGGATAAATCCAAACATACCTACTCTTGTTATCTACAATTGTTAAAAAATAGAGGTGGTCATAGACACTCTTAACCGAAAAAGGGCCCCACACATCAACATGAACTAAATTAAAAATAGATTCAGAGACAGTATTACTAATAGGAAAGGGTAAACGCTTCTGTTTAGCTAGGTGATAAACATTACATTCAAAAGTATTAGGAAAAGAAAAAAGTTCTTTATTTATATCAGGAAAACACCTCATTCTTTTCATAGAAGGGTGGTCTAACCTAGAATGCCAAAGTCTAAAGGATTCAGAAGAAGAAATACAAACAGTAGATGAAGAAACAGAATTACTTGAAGCAGAAAGTGCTGAAATACAATTCGAAACATGATTACTTGAAGCAGAAGTAACAAATTGATACAGACCACTAACATTTTTAACTAAACCAATCAACCTCCACGTGGACATGTCCTGAATAGAACAAAAGTCAAAAGAAAACAAACAAACAATAGAAATTTTAGTTAGTTGAGATATAGAAACAATATTAAATGCAAAACCAGAAATGTAAAAAATATTATTTAAAACCAAAGATTCATTTAGCTTAACAATGCCCACATGACTCACCCTAACTAAAGAATTATTAGGCAGCCTAATGAATTTATCTGTTACTGAATGATAAGAAGTAAAAAGATTTAGATCATTACAAATGTGATATGTTGCTCTAGAGTCTAATATCCATGACACATTAGAATTAGAAGTATAATTTGAACAACAAATAAAGAAATTATTACCAAGACTATTACTTTCATCAACAACAAGAACATCAAAAGTAGAGGAAAGTGCATTGACTTTTGAATCAGTATTACTAGTAGAGTTTTGAATACCAAAAGAATTCTGAACCGAGATATTTCTCTCTTGCAACATGCTCAGTAAATTGTCATATTGTTGCTTAGTAAAGACAACATGAGAATCATATTCTTGGGCATTCTTATTAGTATCAAAGGATCCCTTAAAGGGCAGTCCTAAGTTTTCTACTTGATTCACCCTAGGTTGGTTGCGGTTCTTATACCCTGGTGGAAATTCATGCTTTCTATAGCACTTTTCAATTGTATGACCATACAGACCACAAAAGACAAACAAAGGCCTTTTGACAGAATTCAAATTACTGAATTTTCTACTGACGTTTCTATTATCAGACACAGCATTTTCAAAAACTTTTCTAGAAACCCTATATGTTAGCAAAATATTTGATTCAAGCACAATAACATACATAAGAGACCTCTCATGTTGAATCACTACGGCAAAAGCATCACTAATTGAAGGAGTAAGTTTCATCATCAACAATTGAAACTTAGGCACATAAAAGTTTCCGTTCAACCCACGACTTGATTACGATATTTTATAGCAGAACAATTACAAGATTTCAGTGGTCTAAAGTTACAAATTTCGTCCCAAAGAACTTTCAATTGCGTATAATATGTTGTGACAAGAGCATTACCTTGCTAACAAGAATAAAATTCTTGAAGTAGATCCGAAATGCGTATCAGATCTCTCTGGTTGAATCGATCGAACATATCTTTCTACAAATCATAAGCAGTGTCGAACCACAAAACACTCTGAGCAATCTCCGGTGTTAGGGATCGTTGCAATCAGAAAAGTACAAGATTATTGCACTTTAGCCAAGCTTTGTACTTGGGCGAATCTTTCTCGGGTTCTTCAATGGAACCATCAACAAAATTCTATTTATTTTTGGAGATGAGAGACATCTTCATACTCTGAGCCGAACTGTGATAGTTTGCTCCATCAAGCAGAGAAGAAGTGAGAACTAAAGCTGGGGTTTCGTTGGGATGAATATAATACTCTCTGGAGGGATCGTCGTTGCGAAAGGAGCGACCGTCGGCAGAGGAAGAACGATTGACGGACGAGAAATCAACTGATACCATGTTGAAACCTTAGAGTTTCTTGATTTTGAAATTGGGGACGCGTGAGAGAACGAGAGAGAGAGAGAGAGAATCGGGAAAATTTATTATTATTGAAGTAAGAATTAAAAGTGGTGTTTACAATATAAAACATTACTTATATAATATTAACTAAAACAATTAACCGTTTCTTTAACTTCTTTAACAACTAAGCTCTATTAGCAAACAAGCGTTTTTTTTTTTGTAGGGATGGCCAAATCATTCGAATCTCAACTGATTCGGTGTCTTTCGATCTTACCCAGTTGAGTTTTTAGTTTTGAATTTTGGACATCGGACGGGGCGGGCGGGTTATTTATTGTGTTGAGTCGGAGTAGGGTGGGTTCAGGTATATGCTAGAAATTTCATGCCCCGCTATATATTTAAATATATATATATATATATATTATAAAAATATCACTATATATAAATACTTTTATGGTTGTTAAGCTTTTTTGTTTGTTTGTGTTTATCGTAAAAAAAATTTTGATGTTCAAGTTTTAACATATATAATTCTAACAGTCAATGGTTCAAGTTTACTTTTAAATATATGTAATTATTCATGTGGGTAATTTAATATTAATTTTTTATACATGTTTAAAGTATTTTGAAACTAAATTTGATGACCGTAATGGTGGATTGATCGGATCTAATTTTTATCGTTGTTAGAGATTAAGATTTTTTTTTTAATTTTCGAGTCAGGTCGGTTCGGAGTCGAGTTTAAAAGTTGGTATATCGGGACAGAGCGGGGCGGGTAAACTAATATTTTAATCTGGGGCGGGGTCGGGTTTAGAGACTTATAGATCGGGACAGAGCGGGGCGAGTAAACTAATATTTACGTTTAAATTTTACTATTCTTGAATTCGTAGAGTGGTTTCGGTGGTAAATGATGATATATTTTATTCAGGTGATCTAGGTTCAAACATTATGTTCGTAAGATGTGTCTTTTATTAAAAGACTAAAAAAATTAAACATATACTACATTATAATCACACCAGCATATTCTTTCATTCGATTTTACGAAACTTGTAACATATTGTGACATTGTCTTGATCATAAACTGAAATAAAATCTTATAACCTAAAATTTAACCAATAAAGGAGATTTCACTTAATTCTTTCAACTTTAGGTACGGTATCACTAACTTTAATCTATCTTTACCTAACTTTAAAGGGTAATTATTCAATGCATAAGTGCTTTTAGAAATTTTGTTTACACAAGTAATTTAATTTTAAAGTTTAGGGATTCTGTTTAATGTTTTAAGGTTTAAGGGGTTTACGTGTAGTAGTTTTGAATTTAGGGGTTGTTAATAGAATTTCGAGCTTAGAGTTAAAATTTAAGGTTTATAAGTTAAAATTAAATCTCTAACTATATTACTCTGAAATATAAACCTTAAATTCTAAATATAAACCCTAAATTCTAACCATGAACCTTAAATTCTAAGCTCTTATACTAAAACCTAACTTAAGACGCTTGTAGAAATAAAAAATTTCCACCACACGTGTACGAGATAATAGTTCAACTTTTAATTGGATTTTTTTTAACCCAAAATGTAGTTGGTTTCCATTATAGAAACGGACATGATCTAAATTTATGGCTTTGGATTTACAGTTATAGAAAATGGAAGGTAGTCTGTCCGCCACTTGTCCTTTTCCTATTGAATTTGAGAAATTTCAGCTCTATCCATTTCCAAATGTTATAACTTACATGTTTGGTGGGCCTATATGTTGTGTTTGTTTTGGGACTGCTTCTGTCATTACTCATGGACCCTTTTCGTTGTTTTTTTTTCTTTTCTTTCTAAAGATTTAACTTACACCTGTTTTTTTTAGTAAAATGACAAAAAATGCTTTCACATATTTTGTTATCTAATTTTATATTTTTTGTTTAAATATGCCCCAACATTTTAATTTAGTACAAATATACTATATCAGTGTTTCGGGCCTCCTCATAGTATAGTAATCAGCGACTAATTGTAGAAAGTGATAGCGCTTCTGTTGTTGAGTGAATCCTTTGCGTTATCAAAGCTCCGCAACCTTTTTTTTGGTAATCAGCGACTAATTGTGGAACGTGATAGCATTTATTAATAAAATTTTTGGCGGTTCTTTTTTCCTTTCTCTTTTCGATTTTAAATTTTAACTCAGTATCGATTATAAAAGTGGTTTTAATCAAGCCCCTCCTATTATAAAAAACATACCATAATAAATTCTTAATCTCCATATATAATAGTCTATTCAACCTAGTAATTCCAAAAGAAAATTCCACGCACAATGGTGCATGAACAAACTATTGCCTGATTCAAGCTTTCCTTTTATTATAAGATTATTTATTTTATTAACACATAACATTAATGAGAAGGGTTAACATTCGTTAAAACCCTAAACGTTGTTTTGGGGTTAAAGATTATTATTGTACATATCAACTACCGCATCATGCGAAATCTCAAAACTTTAAAAAAATTCAAACCAAATCAATATAAAAAATAAATCAATTGGTTCTCAATGGTTTAATATGACGAGGCATTGATGCCACTTGTTAGAACCAAACTATAATAAGTATGAAATCTAACCCATGATTTATCATGTTAAATTATCAAAAACAATAAACTGAATGCAGAAGCGTACCTAAATTAATCGATAGATAAAAACTTTGAATCATTTGAAAGAGATCACTTAAAAAGTGGTTGTGAACTTCCAATAAGATAAATTATATTTTAGTCTGTGTGCGTATGAATTTGGTGTTGGTATACTTTTTCGCGAGATTCAGTTGGTCTTGTGTGGTGTATTTCATTTATCTAGTATTTTCGGTATTTGAGATTCTGAAGGGTTTAAATTGTGTTTATCTCGTGTATCTTAAAGTTAATTGTACTTTTTTTCTTTAATTAGATTAGGAAGGCACTCAAGTTGATTTAAAGTAAATGGTTTTTAAGAGCCTTGTAGCCACTTTTATGTATCTTACTCTAATAAAATTTGATTTTGCGGAGAAGAAAAAGAAAAGGCTAAAGATTTCATCGGTTTGGTTTTTGGGAATTAAAACTAGTTTTAAGAATATTAAATGACTATTTGAATGTTCTTATTTTATTTTTATTCTTTTAACAATATTTATTAAACTTTAGTTGAAAAATAAAAATATATGTATGATGATGTGACATGATATTATTGGTCCAATTTTTTCCTTACTAACAGTGTTAGATCTTGAAGCAATTTAGGTAATGTCTCAAACTTCAGAAGATACAAGAGCTCAAAAATACATTAGATACCGAGTTGAAAAAAATAGTAAATGTTAGTGAGGAAATTTCTGCATTAAGCCTTATTAAACTAAAAACTTTTGTATCCCCGTCGATTCTAAACAACCCAAATTGGCCAGTTATGGGCCAACATTTGATCCGGCCACTACGTATAATTTATTATTGTTTATATTAGATAGGGTAATTAATTAATTATTTTATGTTAAATCTTCACAAATGCCTTAATTTTAGGGTTTGAAGATTTTGTTTAAGGTTTAGTGTTTAGGGGCTCAAGGGTAGGAGCTTTGAATTTAAGGCATATAGGTTAAATCTTAAATCCCAAACTATATTACCTTAAAACTTAAACCCTAATCTCTAAAGACTAAATTCTAACCGTAAACCCTTCAAGATCGTTGTCGATAACTTTTCAATTTTTTGGTTCCATTCTCGTAGTGACATAACTCATCGAGATCTCTTCAAGATTTCAATCTTTATTTCAGGCACCTGAAACTCTGCAAGAGTTTTATTATTAGTTATGCCTTGGGTCTCTTCAGGAGCACCCGCCTCCAATATATGACCATCTCATACTATTTTTCATTTACGAGAATTTTGATCATTGGAACCAATTTCAACTACCATGTTTTAGGCATGATTTACATCCATTCGCTCTAACATGTAATTTAAACTTAGAGCATTTTCAGCTGGTATATGAGACTTGATTACTCTCATTAGGTCAGTAAATATGTCTAGCAATTGACATACAATGACTTGAATTATCTTATGAACTTTTAGTTCATATTCGAGGATCTAGATAACGATAATCCATTTCCTTCTTTATCCAGTTGATTATTCTCCCCCATTGATGTTGAGAAAAATCATTTCATAAATGATTCTCCAATTAATGTTTAAGAATTTAAACATGAAAGGAGACTCGTACTCAATATATATTCTCAACCCTTTTTATTTACCCATTTTGTGCGTTGTGGTAAAGCAATTCAACAATATATCGCACATTCAAAATTCTAAAATGAGAAATATGACTTCTGACCAAAAGTCAAATCATAATGGGAAGTTTATTATAACTCGTTGGCTTGATGCGTATAAGTGTTGCTATATGAAAATACCATATAAATAATAATTATCTTGTTCTCATAGTTTAGCTATTAAAGAGGAGACATCCAATTAAAATTTTGCTAAACTGTATTTTTATAATCAATAGGCTTTGTAACAACTGATATAGCCTAAAATATAAACCCACAAACTTTTGCAAGATAAATAGTCTAACTGCATAATCTGAATCCTTTTATAATCAATCTCACAAACTTTTAGTTGTATGTTGATAAAACAATGTAGATGCATCTACTAATGTAATACCCTAGCTTAAATTTTAAAGGTTAATTAAATGGACCAATGAATTGATTAGATTAGAAATTGTAGAAAAGAAATTAAATTAAAATCGTTTGGTGATTTAATTGGAAAACGAGAGAAATAAAAGACTCAATTGCTAAGTGACTAAATCGAACAAGAGAAAAATTAGAGGCGTTGCATGCCAAATATTTGGATTTTCGGGCTGTCCTTGATTTAGCTTAATATTAAGAGATAAACCAAGGACAAAATTGACAAATCCTACACTTAATTAAGACCCCATTATCAACCCTCATCATTCTTTTTCTTCTCTCCATAACCGGTACTTTAGTGTGTAAGAGAGTTTTAATGAAAATTGAAAGAAAACTTTGAGAGGAAGGGGAGAGTTCGGCCATTATTATCAAGAACTGAGGAGGAGAAGCTTGCATGTTTGTGATTTGAGTTTGCAAACTCAAATTGGGGAAGAACAAGTAAGCTTAATTTTTTCCCTAGTGTTTGAAATTTGCTTAAATTCTTTAATGGTTATATTTCGATTTCTTTGTTAAAAAATCTCTAAGAAATTGCCATGAAATTAGTGATATTTGTTAATAGAAATCTGGAAATTCATTAAAAAAATGAACAAAGGCTGAATTATGCAAATGAAATGATGACCGATTGATAAGGGTTAAGAAATTGTTTGGCTTAAAAGTATAAGGACCGAAAGTAAATCGTTTAAATTGATGATGTTGAAAGCTTAATTAGGAAAATCTTATGTAGGGAAAACATTCTAGAAATGAGATAAAATGTAGAATTAAAGTGTTAAGAATGAATTTAGATTAAGTGTATTCAATAAGAAACTAAAAATTTAAGTTAAGTTAGAATGTTTAAATCTGCCCAGCACTGTTTTAGTTTTGGCAGTGAACTTTAAAAATTCATATAAAATCATACACTTGAAATTTAGGTCCGAAATTTTGATATGTGATATTTGAGTATGTTAATTGGTCACGAAAACAAACGGAATTGAATTCCGACTAGTATAGAAAAATCTGGAGCTAAATCCATATGGAGCTAAATCCGTAAAAGAGGTATAAGCTGTCCGATTAGTAAAAATGATGAACCTTAAGTAAATATCTGTATCGAAATATCAGAAATTAAAATGAAGAGTTTAATTGACATTAAATAAGAGTTCAGTAGCTTTAAATCGGTATAAACTTTTTTTTAAAGTCGACGGGCCTCGTTAAAAACCCCCTCTAAACCTAGATAGGGAAAAAAGAGTGCCCTATTTACTAAAGAGTCTGATGTTCGAAACGAGACAATTACATGCCGATACACAATCAGTACACCTCCCACCTACAACTTGCCATCGTTACGCAATATTACCCACCCCAAAATCCTAACCTGCACTAGAGTTTACTTCAGGTTTAACACTTTCCACATACTTGCAGTATACATTTCTATTCCTCCTACATTCTACACCTGCCCATTAACCATCACATGTACTAACACACGGTAACTAACACTGTGATCAATTCAAAGTTGGCACACCAACCTGCTACTTTTTGACTTCAGTTACACTGTGAAGGTTGAGGCTTCTACAGAAATCAAGTAATGACAGAATAGCCCGTGGCCATTTGCATTGGCACCAATACCCTATACGAACTAGCATCATGTCACGGATCTTATTAATGCAAACACTATTATGATTGAAGATCGCGTCATTTCTCTCCAACCAAATCGACCAAACAATGCCGAAAAACGCGAGAGACCAAATGGGTTTTGCCGCTCGACATACGGGAATCTGACTCCAAACCACCAGAAGCTCTCTAATCGTGGATGGGATTACTAAATTGACTCCCCACAACCCGCACCAATGTTGCCAAATTTTCCAAGTTATGATGCACTGACAAAACAAATGGTCACCAGTTTCTTCACATACACCACAAAACACACACATACCTTCACCTGAGATTACCACACCCCTCTTTCTTAACGCACTACCCGTCGGAAGTCTATTTAATACCACTCTCCACATAAATGTCTCAACCTTTGGTGGGGCAAGGTTGGACCAAACCAGCTCCCAAATCCTCTCCTCTTTAGTGCCATCCGAGGCAATTATAGTAGAAAACTCCTTCGAATTATAGGACCCATTTTTTGATCCCTTCCACGTTAAGCATTCCTGGATTAAGGGTTTGACCACGAATCTATTGATACAACACAGGAACAGATTCCAGCACTCCTCCTCCCACTGGAAAAGGCTCATTCTAAGTTCCACAACCCACGACCACCTCCCGTTCGACATCTTACCAAACTCACTTACCATCCATTTTTTGTTCAACGCAAGATTGAAGATTCTCGGAAAGGCCAATCTAAGTGAATTATGTTCCGTCCATATGTCATCCCAAAAGTTGATGTTTTTCCCATCGCCAAGAACAAAGGATAAATTCTTTGTAAATACGTCGTTTGGGTTTTGGATAGGACTTACAATGTTTCTCCAAACCCAAGACTGTTTATTTCGAACTTTAGATGCTGGCAGCAAGCTATTTTCGAGATACCCGTACTTAGCGTTTAACACTCTTCTCCATAGACAACTACCCTCTTTGCCAAATCGCCATACCCACTTATTCAACAAGGCACTGTTCTTTATTTTCGCATAGACAATGCCCAATCCACCAACGCCCCTTGGTTTGGCAATGTCTTGCCATTTTACCTAGTGAATAGCTTTGGAAGAGTTTGACCCCCAAATGAACCGAGCACTCAACTTGTTTAGTTTATCCGCAACTACCGAAGGCACTTTGAACAGACTTAAAAAGTACACAGGAAGGCTGCTTAATACTGATTTTACTAGACATATTCTCCTAGCTATGGATAAGCACTTGCCTTTCCACCCTGCTAATTTTTCCGACACTTTCTCAATAATAGGATTCCATAACTGCACTGAATTCTTTGAGGCCCCCAACGGTAAGCCGAGGTAGGTTGAGGGAAGATTGCCCACCATGCACCCAAGCTCCTTCGCCCATTCAACCACAGAGCCCTGATCCACCGCGATACCAAATATATTGGTTTTCTTGATGTTGAGACTAAGCCCCGAAGCAATTTTGAAAAGTCTTAGCATTCTCTTAATGATAATCACATTTTCCTTGCTGCCTTTTGCAAAGATGATAAGGTCATCGGCAAACTGGATGTGAGACAATCTCATTCCAACCGAGCCTATCTGAACACCCTCCAAAAAACCTGAGTTCATTGCTTTAAACAGTAGAGCACTAAGGGCCTCCCCGATGATGTTAAACAGCAACAGAGATAGCAGACAACCCTGTCTTAACCCCCTTGATATAGGGAACAACTTTGAATTTTTATTGTTTACCTTGACTGATATTATCGCGGTAGAAATGCATAGCTTGATCCACCCTCTCCACCTGACGCCAAAGCCCATTTTCTGCATGATTAAATCAAGAAACGCCCAATCTACAGTGTCATATGCACGCCTGAAATCTGCTTTGAATACTATGGATTCCTTCTTCTTGGTCTTTAAATCATCAATCACCTCGTTTGCAATCAACACACAGTCCGATATCTGTTTACCGGGGATAAACGCGAACTGGTTCTCCCCGATGACTTCATGTAGATGCTGCCCGAGCCTCCTGGATAACACTCTTGCTAGAATCTTATAAATGCTATTTACTAGCGAAATGGGCCTGTAGTCGTCTACTGATATAGGGGCCTCATTTTTTGGTAATAAGGAGATGAATGAATGGTTAAAAAACTTATCTTTCACATTCCTCTTAAAAAACTGGTTGAAGAACTGCATCAACTTATCTTTAACACACGACCAAAATTTTTTGTAAAAATCCAGATTAAACTCATCTGGACCTGGCGCTTTATTTCCGTCGGCGAACCAAATGGCTGCTTTGATTTCTTCCTCAGTGAAAGGTGCTTCAAGACTTCCACTAGATTCGACGCTCAATTTGTTCATCTCGCAATCGAAATTCTACACTGGAAATGTGTTAGAGTTATTGAAGTGGGTCCTAAAAGCTTCTTCGAACGCATTTACGATCCGCATTTCCTCTGATAAAACAGTGTTTTTCCATTCCACATTGTGTATCAGATTCCTACTTCGACGGAGAGAGGCCACCAAGTGGAAATACTTCGAGTTTCTATCCCCCTCCGCAAAACATTTCACGCGAGATTTCTGGTGCCATTCCTTTTCCTCCCTTCTGTATGCAGCCCATAGCTCATTTTTCAAACTCTTCAATTTACTGCCCACATCAGCATTATAGCCATTAATACGACACTGGTCTCCCAACCTTGAAATATTGGCTTCTAATACACATGTTTTACTTTCTTCATTAGCACGAAAATTTTTTACCCAGACTTTTATCGCTTCCTTAACTTTCTTCAGAATGAAACTCAGTTTTTTTCCTTGGAGGGCACCGCAAGTCTTTTCATTAATGGCAACCACTTCAGGCCTATCGAGCCAATGGGAAACCAATTTGAACACCCCACTACTCCCGCTACCACTCACTTCTCCCACAACAACAGGCTTGTGGTCAGACAGACTTCTAGGGAGAGCTCGATGTATTACACTCGGGAACCATACTAAAACTTCATGAGACAGTAAAATCCTATCAATCCTATTTGCCGATACTGACACACCCCCTCTGAACCAAGTAAAATTATCACCAAGCAATGGTATATCCACCAACGCATTCTGCTGGATGAAATCTGCCAAAACTGTTCCCCTTTCATCACAAGCCACTGCTCCGACTCTTTCATGAGCATTCTTTACTGAATTAAAATCTCATGCCACAACTACGGGAATGTGCAGATTGCCAATTAATACAGATATTTCCTCATAAAAACATTTCCTCTCCTTGGGGTCATTAGGAGCATAAATGTTAATAATGCAGCACCTTTTCTTCGTTGGCACTACAGTCCCCACAATCGTTATATACCTTCTGTTAATCGAAGTCGATTCTGCCACAAAGAATAACTCATCCCATAGAGAAATTAGCCCCCCGGACGCCCCATCCGAGGGTGAACGCGCCAAGCCATTAAATACTTTCCCCTGTAAGCGATTTACCATACTTGGTTTAAGTTGCCCTAATTTAGTCTCCTGGATTAGACACACCTTTCATCTGATCGTCTTTAACAACTTTATCAATGCCCTAACTTTCTCAGCTCTGCCCATCCCTCTTATATTCCAGCTTAAGAAAAGAGAATTCATCAAGAAAGAAGACACGATTACACCCACTACCACACGTCAATCACTTACCTCGACTCACCGTTCCACCCCTTCTTCTATCTCCAATAATCGCGACACTACGCACTCATCGGATGCTTCGAAAGAGACCCCCAAACAATGACCCATGTTTACTGTGGCTCTAGCTTCTTCCACTCCATCGGAAACCACCTCTCGGACCGGTGGATTATATGTCGGTTGACACGACACACACAACGACAGAATACCCATTTGCCTGTTTTTCTTTTTGATCTTTTTACTTGATTTTTTTACCCCTCTGTTCTCTCTGAGTCTTATTTGCTTAGACAAAAAACGGGCCTTGTCTAACCCGGCTCTAAAAACACACCGCCCACTCCTGCTAGGATCCACCACTCCACCTTGGGTCACTGGGATGCTTATTGCTAGAGAAGGCCTACCAGATCTCTCATTTGTTAGGCCCACTTCGATATCCACTAGCTTGGAGTCATCCGACACCTCCATATAATGGTTATTGGGCCAGCCCGAGAAATTTTCTGAGTTACGGATTGGAAGATATAAATCAGTATAAGCTAATTGCAAATCTGAGTTACGGATTGAAAGATATTAATAGTTTAGCAAACTAATTCAAATCTGTCTGAAAATTATAATTAGTTCAGGGACTATAATGAATTTGTTTAAATTGAATAATGAATTGATTTGATTGATTCTGAATTGTGTCTCATATTATTGTAAATGATTCATTAGAACCTAGAGGAGAAGATATCGAATAGAATCCAATTGCCGGATCAGCGAAGGATCACGGAAAGAGCATTCGAATTCAAGACTAGCACGTCGATTGTGAGTGAAAGAACTCTTAGAGTTGAGAATAGAATCTCAACTAAGTTTGTTTAATTTTGTTATTTAATTGCATGAAATCAGACATTTTAATGGATTGATAATTAACAAGGGAAGAAGGATAATAAGAAAACATGTTTTGTGATATATTGGTGTGTGATCGAATATATGTGTACTTGATTGAAAAGTTTGGTGACTTTCATGCTTAATTCCTATAGAATTGAATTTTGTGGACTTGAATTTTCTTGATTAATGTGTAAATTGCTTGCTGATCGAGTACGTTATCATTGTATGAGTGACATGCAATATTGATGAACAATTAAGAAAACTGGATAAATTGAATTTTTTTTAAAGGTGTCGGGCTTCATTAAAACCCCCCTCTAGACCTAGTTAAGGGGAAAAGAGTGCCCTTTAAGGCTTACAAAATAACATAGCTTATATGCCCCTAAACATGTCAAGCTATCGACTATGGACAACAAAAAGGATCGACACAACCATAGCTTGACTTACATTTTTACACAAAATAATGAGGCTAACTACTTAGATACAAAACATGATTCTAGCCTCCTAACCGAACATTACGGAGCATGTAGTTTCAAACACCATTTCAAACTTAAGTTTCGACCAAATAAAACAAAACGGATCCTGAGACAAACTTCAAAGCCACCATCTAGGAGTCTAAAAATAAGACTTAGATCGTACATATTTCGGAACTGTGAACTTGATAAATCTTGATCCAACGAAAGCTAGCTTTAGGGTCCGAGCTATCCTGCTAAGGTTGGGAAGAAGAAAACAGAGGAGCAGTAAGTACAAAAGTACTTAGCGAGGTAATGCTAACACTAATTTGTTCTTGAGCTTAAGCGTGATCAAACATTGAGGTTACTTAGCTAGGTTTATTAGCAATTCGGTGTTCACCCAACTAAGCTCACACAAAATTCATACATATGGCAGTATACATGTCATATCAACATTCATAACACATGCTTGAACACATAGCATATCACGATAATTTATTACATGCTTACACATGATTCGATCAATAGCATATTTCATTTCATTTTCAGCATACTCAATATCATGCTTTATGTAACACCCCTATTTTAATAAGGCAAAAAATAAAAATAGTGCAGCTACAAGGGTTTGAACCTGTGACCTACGCTTGGTGGATCCAAGCCTTAACCGTTTGGGCTAAGGTCCCTTTTGGTTATATCACACGACCACAAATATTAGACTTATATTTTTGTCAATCTGGTTCAATAATATAATTACAAGTCAGACTCTTCACCTACCGTTTGAAAAAAGAAAAACAAGCAATCGAATCTGAAAATAATGGAGAATCTGGGAAATTTTCCAATCTTCTACGTCATTCACCGGCCCGATCAGCCCCACCGCCGGCCGGTGGCGTGCACCGCCCCCATCGTTATGATCGCCGTCGTGCTCTAAACCCGATCCCGTCAGCCACTCGCGGAGTCTCGCCGCCGTTCGTCGTGAAAAAGCCCTGGAAGGTTCGGCGAGAAACCTAAAGGGGCGCGCCACCTGTCTTTGTCGATTCCAGTCACCTCCGTCGTCCGTGGGAGACACGACCACCAGATTCGGGCTCCCCGTGTCGGTGCGGACAAAACCCCTCCGACCGTTTGCTCGTCCGACACCGGCAAGCCTCTCATCGGAGTTACGAAATTTTCCGGCGTAATCGCACCATTTTAGAATCGAGCATTTTGAGGGTCATCGGCGGTTTTCCGGCAAAGTTTCCGGTGAGTTGGGGTCTTGGTACCCTCATACCTTGGTGTTCGAGATGTCGTGGGACATCCATTTTGGGAATTCGAGTACGGTCGAATAAAGTATTACAAAGCGACTGGTGTAGCTCGGAGTTAAGGTAATACACTACTACCCCTAGTATGCTTTTTGATCATGTTGATATTCGGTTAACGCATGCATGCTTGTGATGAAGTGAATTCGTGAACCCTTCTTGAGTCGAATCAGATACAAAAAAAAAATATAAGTATGAGAACCAGTAAGATCAAAATATTCGGATAAGAATATTAATAGATCGGGAGTATCGAAAGTGCTAATAGTATTAAATAATACAGTTAAATCTGAAACTCTATTAATGGTGCCTAAGAACCAATGCTCAGAATGCGGAGTATGAGATGTTGGTTATAAAATTACGAAATTGCCCTTGGGTTATAAAAATGACTAAATTACCCCTCTAATAAAGAAATGACTTGAAAACTGCATTCTCTTTAACTAAGCAATTTTACTCCACCTACGATGTATAATTTATTGGAAAGACTCCGGCACTTTTGTACAAATTCGTGTGATTCAAAACTTGGATTTTCCCTGAGCTATGTATAACACATAAAGGTGAATCATCTGAGAATATCGTTGTAATCCTACGTCGATCCTTACGACAGTAACGAGCGAATTAATTGGAATGACATTTATACCTTCAGGTTCTGAAATGAAGGAATCGTCTGTAACTGTCAGAGGGATTAAGACGACTTAATCTCTACCGAGTACGTGAAAGATGGAGGTACCAAATGGTAATTCAGAAAAAGAATGGTGGCTTTATCCCAAATTTCCAAAATGTCCAGAATACCCCTTTCAGTTAAATAGGTGGTTATACACCCAATAAAATCTTGAAATTTTCTAATAAGACTTAAATGGCTAAAGTGCCCCTAAGTGTTAAGAAAAACGATTCGTGTATGCCTATCGCTTACCATACTAAGGTAAGGTAGGAATATTTGCAAGGATTATATGCTTGATTACTCAAAGCTAAACCTTATAGTAAAGTATGAAGGCGACCGTTCAGATATACAATTCAGCCGATGTTAAGTTCTGATACACGCAAATTATTCACATCTGAATGTTAGTAAGTATTGTAAAGTTGAGATATGCCGCATTAAACACATTTTAGAAGTTTGATAAACTATTAGAGCCCTGAGAATTATAATCGTCGTTTTGTTATGATTGTGTTATATTAAAAAAATTGTCATGATAGTTAAATAACTAAAATGTTATGTTAGCCTAAATGATTAGAGCATCCCTGGAATTATCTGATAACTTAAAAGACCTTGTTATAGAATTACTTGAATGTCTAGTTAGAAAACTAATGAGCAAACAAGATATCTGAGTTCTGTGAACCATTGCTTATTCAATGTTGGTATACTTACCAAAATGCCTATGAATGTCGAAATGACCATAATACCCTTGTGAACTTAAATGATTAAATCGTTCACGATATATTTGAATTTAAAGAGCATGATGTATGAACTCCTAGAATATCTGATTCGAGCCAAAAGTTCAATGTGCCTCATTCTGTAAATATCAGGTATCTCTGAGAAATAAAATTTGTTCTGTCTGGTGTGTTCCACGTGTGCTGCATTCTGTTGTGTATATATGTATCTATATATGGATTATGATTATGTGATGATTGTCTGATCATGATATATGATGCACTTTGAGTTGAAAAACATGTTTATCTGATAGGGTGTGAAATCTAAAAGTATGAATGATTCTGTTTGAGAAGCATGATTATATCTGTTGAAAAAGTCTTGTATGCGCAATATGATTGAGATTATACTCTGGTATGTTCTGAACTTATGATATCTGAATCTCTGTATAATGGATATGCTATATGCTCTGTTGACTGAAATCTGATGATAATGTGTTATAATCTGAACTGTTCTGCTTAGGGATACTCTTGGGATATGATTGAAGTGTCTGTCACAGCCCTGATCCAGCTGTTCTGTTAAGCTCCTACGCCCATGGGCCTAGGGTAAGTCTTTCTGGACCTAAGGTATTCCTTTAGGTAGGCTCCTACGCCTCAGGCTTAGGGTAAGACCTTCTGTATGCAGTTCATGGGGAATTGCATTCTGGTGTAAGGTTGGAGGGTAGTAAATTTCTGTATGAACTCGAACCTTTGCATTTAACTGTTATATGTTCATATGAGGTGAATGATATGTACCTATGCATGTTTGATCTGCAATTTATGGAACACACTAGGCTTCTTGAATTCAACTTCATTAATCTGTCACCATGTTGATTCTCTGAACAATAAGATATCTCTTAATACTCAGCAGTGTAGGAAGAACAAACCTTGTTGTCCTCAAGTATTGTGCATTACTAAAATAGCGAATCATAAATGAAAATAACTAATGTCTGGAACATCGTAATAATGTTATGCTTCACCATATATCTGCATGTTCTAATAGCATCTTCTGGTAGTTTTGTATTACTGAGCTTTTTCAAGCTCACGTTATTTTTACCATCGCAGGTTAAAAGATTATAGCATGGTATAATGTTTGACATCAGAGTTCGGAGTTCCCTCGGCGTTGCCTCTGGAGTATGGTATTGTTTAGTTAGTGGGCATGTATGTCATGTATTGTTTCATGTCAGTGTCTGTAAAATGCTTTCTGAAAGTTTTGTTATGTGTTTAATTGATTTCCAGAAATTGTATTTTAAACAGAAGTTGATTTTACAGTTTAATAATTGTTTCGAGAAAGAAAAATGTTTTCATGTGTATTTATTTCACTGTGGGTCGCTCTTGTGACCCTAATGTGACTTCCTAGGATCCGTTGTAACGCATAGGCGGGTCTAGGGGGTTACATTTAGTGGTATCAGAGCTTAGAGTTACGTCATTCTGGGTAGATCGGTCGATCGTCTGTCATAGTGTGTCTTGTATGTGCATGCCCCTAAGTCCTGACCGTACTCCACCAAGCCGAGACTCTGATGTCGAATCATTTTTCTGAAATAACTAAATCTAAATTTTCTGTTCGCTGTAGCTCGAATCGTACTGACAAGGAATGTCAGTAATATTCGTCTGTGAATTGGAATAACTTAATTGATCTAGATCTAGATAAAGAACCTGAGATGATTTATGCATGTGAAATCGAAGATCTGAATCAGATTAAGAATAAATGTTTGATTAAATGAGGTAACCGATATAAGATTACTTGTAAAGTAGCTTGGTGATAATGATTTTGTTTGAGATTGTTCTGACGAGAATTTGATAAAAGTATTTTGAATTTAAAGGGAAGTTGTCCGTGAGGTTGGTGAAAGTATAGATTAGGTGGTGACTCTGTTATGCATGAAGGAAAGAATTATCGGAGTAATACGCTGAAGGTAAGTGATATCCGTTAAAAAACCCTTGTTATGCTTGATCGGTATGAAGGAAGACATTTTGAAGAAGAGTGACACAATGCACCGTCATATACATCCTACTTACTGGAATCTGATATTTACATTCTGATTCTGGAGGGCCCTGGTTAAGGCTTTGAGTACTCGTATGAATTTCATGCGCAGTTGTTCGTCCGTAAACTGATGGTCAACCTGGAAAAGTAATTTGGATTTTGGAAGATATACCCTTGGGTTGTATGATTGAATCCTGTGGTAGTTCGGAATGTTTCTTGCCCGTGGTTGAGATAATGTATTATAAAAATTATGAGGCAAGTGTTTGCTTGACATCGTATAAAGTTCTGTATGGATGAAAATATCGTTTTATGATAAACTAGACTGAGATGAACGATGGGGTGAAATTGGATATAAGGTTACTTTGCGTGATTGAGGATATTTCCAAATTGATCTATAACCGTCTATGAGACACGAGGATTAAGCATACTCTGATGGACAAGTTTCAGTAGGTGAATAAGCGGAATTTCAGTTTTTGCGTTGATTCAACTCTGATAAATTTCGAGGACAAAATTTCTTTAAGGGGGAGAAAGTTGTAACACCCCTATTTTAATAAGGCAAAAAATAAAAATAGTGCAGCTACAAGGGTTTGAACCTGTGACCTACGCTTGGTGGATCCAAGCCTTAACCGTTTGGGCTAAGGTCCCTTTTGGTTATATCACACGACCACAAATATTAGACTTATATTTTTGTCAATCTGGTTCAATAATATAATTACAAGTCAGACTCTTCACCTACCGTTTGAAAAAACAAACAAACAAGCAATCGAATCTGAAAAAAATGGAGAATCTCGGAAATTTTCCAATCTTCTACGTCATTCACCGGCCCGATCAGCCTCACCGTCGGCCGGTGGCGTGCACCGCCCCCATCGTTATGCTCGTCGTCGTGCTCTAAACCCGATCCCGTCAGCCACTCGTGGAGTCTCGCCGCCGTTCGTCGTGAAAAAGCCCTGGAAGGTTCGGCGAGAAACCTAAAGGGGCGCGCCACCTATCTTTGTCGATTCCAGTCACCTCCGTCGTCCGTGGGAGACACGACCACCAGATTCGGGCTCCCCGTGTCGGTGCGGACAAAACCCCTCCGACCGTTTGCTCGTCCGACACCGGCAAGCCTCTCATCGAAGTTACGAAATTTTCCGACGTAATCGCATCATTTTAGAATCGAGCATTTTGAGGGTCATCGGTGGTTTTCCGGTGAAGTTTCCGGTGAGTTGGGGTCTTGGTACCCTCATACCTTGGTGTTCGAGATGTCGTGGGACATCCATTTTGGGAATTCGAGTACGGTCGAATAAAGTATTACAAAGCGACTGGTGTAGCTCGGAGTTAAGGTAATACACTACTACCCCTAGTATGCTTTTTGATCATGTTGATATTCGGTTAACGCATGCATGCTTGTGATGAAGTGAATTCGTGAACCCTTCTTGAGTCGAATCAGATACAAAAAAAATATAAGTATGAGAACTAGTAAGATCAAAATATTCGGATAAGAATATTAATAGATCGGGAGTATCAAAAGTGCTAATAGTATTAAATAATACAGTTAAATCTGAAACTCTATTAATGGTGCCTAAGAACCAATGCTCAGAATGCGGAGTATGAGATGTTGGTTATAAAATTACGAAATTGCCCTTGGGTTATAAAAATGACTAAATTATCCCTCTAATAAAGAAATGACTTGAAAACTGCATTCTCTTTAACTAAGCAATTTTACTCCACCTACGATGTATAATTTATTGGAAAGACTCCGGCACTTTTGTACAAATTCGTGTGATTCAAAACTTGGATTTTCCCTGAGCTATGTATAACACATAAAGGTGAATCATCTGAGAATATCGTTGTAATCCTACGTCGATCCTTACGACAGTAACGAGCGAATTAATTGGAATGACATTTATACCTTCAGGTTCTGAAATGAAGGAATCGTCTGTAACGGTCAGAGGGATTAAGACGACTTAATCTCTACCGAGTACGTGAAAGATGGAGGTACCAAATGGTAATTTAGAAAAAGAATGGTGGCTTTATCCCAAATTTCCAAAATGTCCAGAATACCCCTTTCAGTTAAATAGGTGGTTATACACCCAATAAAATCTTGAAATTTTCTAATAAGACTTAAATGGCTAAAGTGCCCCTAAGTGTTAAGAAAAACGATTCGTGTATGCCTATCGCTTACCATACTAAGGTAAGGTAGGAATATTTGCAAGGATTATATGCTTGATTACTCAAAGCTAAACCTTATAGTAAAGTATGAAGGCGACCGTTCAGATATACAATTCAGCCGATGTTAAGTTCTGATACACGCAAATTATTCACATCTGAATGTTAGTAAGTATTGTAAAGTTGGGATATGCCGCATTAAACACATTTTAGAAGTTTGATAAACTATTAGAGCCCTGAGAATTATAATCGTCGTTTTGTTATGATTGTGTTATATTAAAAAAAATTGTCATGATAGTTAAATAACTAAAATGTTATGTTAGCCTAAATGATTAGAGCATCCCTGGAATTATCTGATAACTTAAAAGACCTTGTTATAGAATTACTTGAATGTCTAGTTAGAAAACTAATGAGCAAACAAGATATCTGAGTTCTGTGAACCATTGCTTATTCAATGTTGGTATACTTACCAAAATGCCTATGAATGTCGAAATGACCATAATACCCTTGTGAACTTAAATGATTAAATCGTTCACGATATATTTGAATTTAAAGACCATGATGTATGAACTCCTAGAATATCTGATTCGAGCCAAAAGTTCAATGTGCCTCATTCTGTAAATATCAGGTATCTCTGAGAAATAAAATTTGTTCTGTCTGGTGTGTTCCACGTGTGCTGCATTCTGTTGTGTATATATGTATCTATATATGGATTATGATTATGTGATGATTGTCTGATCATGATATATGATGCACTTTGAGTTGAAAAACATGTTTATCTGATAGGGTGTGAAATCTAAAAGTATGAATGATTCTGTTTGAGAAGCATGATTATATCTGTTGAAAAAGTCTTGTATGCGCAATATGATTGAGATTATACTCTGGTATGTTCTGAACTTATGATATCTGAATCTCTGTATAATGGATATGCTATATGCTCTGTTGACTGAAATCTGATGATAATGTGTTATAATCTGAACTGTTCTGCTTAGGGATACTCTTGGGATATGATTGAAGTGTCTGTCACAGCCCTGATCCAGCTGTTCTGTTAAGCTCCTACGCCCATGGGCCTAGGGTAAGTCTTTCTGGACCTAAGGTATTCCCTTAGGTAGGCTCCTACGCCTCAGGCTTAGGGTAAGACCTTCTGTATGCAGTTCATGGGGAATTGCATTCTGGTGTAAGGTTGGAGGGTAGTAAATTTCTGTATGAACTCGAACCTTTGCATTTAACTGTTATATGTTCATATGAGGCGAATGATATGTACCTATGCATGTTTGATCTGCAATTTATGGAACACACTAGGCTTCTTGAATTCAACTTCATTAATCTGTCACCATGTTGATTCTCTGAACAATAAGATATCTCTTAATACTCAGCAGTGTAGGAAGAACAAACCTTGTTGTCCTCAAGTATTGTGCATTACTAAAATAGCGAATCATAAATGAAAATAACTAATGTCTGGAACATCGTAATAATGTTATGCTTCACCATATATCTGCATGTTCTAATAGCATCTTCTGGTAGTTTTGTATTACTGAGATTTTTCAAGCTCACGTTATTTTTACCATCGCAGGTTAAAAGATTATAGCATGGTATAATGTTTGACATCAGAGTTCGGAGTTCCCTCGGCGTTGCCTCTGGAGTATGGTATTGTTTAGTTAATGGGCATGTATGTCATGTATTGTTTCATGTCAGTGTCTGTAAAATGCTTTCTGAAAGTTTTGTTATGTGTTTAAATGATTTCCGGAAATTGTATTTTAAACAGAAGTTGATTTTACAGTTTAATAATTGTTTCGAGAAATAAAAATGTTTTCATGTGTATTTATTTCACTGTGGGTCGCTCTTGTGACCCTAATGTGACTTCCTAGGATCCGTTGTAACACATAGGCGGGTCTAGGGGGTTACACTTTAGCATTTAAATAAATCAAGATCTCATGCTAAACCATACATGGCATTTTCAACTTATCAAATAATATTCACAATTTCACCATAGCATATCATTCGAATGATCTCAATTTATCATTCCAAAAATCAGAATTTCTCATGTCATAATCACATACATTCGAATAGGGTTATTACCCAATTTCTCATAATCGAACTTGTAAGCATTTCATATGCTTCATATCATAATCGGATAGGACCAATGTCCACATATCATAGCACTTCATTTCATAACGTATTCGGAAAGGATCAATGTCCATATAACATAGCATTTCACATCATAGCATATTCATAAAGGATCAATGTCCATATAGCATAGCATTTCACAACGTAGCATATCATATTAAGTCACATTATCCTTTATCCACTTCATAAGCTTAAATAACTTAGCAAATTTCATTCAATTCATATACTTCATATCACATGATGATTCTTGTCATTTCTTTAATGTGATTTCATAACACAAACATTTAATTTAGTATTTTTGCCCATGGTAGAATAGTCGTAACAGAAATTCGAGCCATCGGAAGGGTAACATGTAACGCATATCGGAGTTGTGTTGCCCGCGGCAACGTCATTGATTGCACAAAGCAAAATCAAAGGTGATGCCCATAGCATCGTATGTCTCGAACAGCAATCAAGATCACACATCTTATCAAGAGTACACAAAGTACTATCAAAGATTGCACAAAGCAATATCGGAGGGTGAGCTCAGACTCTAGGCATGCCGTTCTTATTTAGAATGTCCAAACGACCAAGGGCGGAATCTTGTTAGGTGATTAGTCCATTAATTCATTTCATGGGTATTTTTCAGAATTCACATCGCATACTCATTTGCTCATAACATGGCAGCAACATCATTCATACATAACATATGCATTTTCAAGCATAGCATATTCATGTCATAGGGCAGTCCACATAATCAGCATATCGATTACGATAAAAAATTCATTTCATGCTTTTCTACCATACAATCATTTACATGGGCAGTCCAAATTTGTACATACTTAATCAATCATCAAAATCCACATCAACATAGAATTCATGACATTTAGCATCATGCAAAACAGTCCATATATCGCATTCGATCAAACATGTATCACAAATTGCAATCATGCACTCAAATTCCTTTATAACTTCTTCCCTTACTAAACATATTACCGGATAGCATTTAGTCCAATTTCATGCATATAAAAATATAAATTTACAGAATATTAAGTGGTTCGGACACTAGTCCCAACCCTAAGACAAAATTAAACTCATAAAATTACACTCACGATCCTTATGCTTGATCTCGAATTGAGATGCCTTTGCTTCTTCCTTTCGAACGATCGATCCTAGCTTCCTCCGAAGTTTCTTCGCTATTACGATCTTAACTCTCAACATTAAACAAATACACTATATTAGGAAGCAATTCGACCATACTAATTCACAATTCAAGCATGAACTCCTAATTTCAATTCTGACTTTTTCATTACACTAGTTCGAGGACTAGTTATCGTTTTAATCATAACTTTTTACTTACTAATCCAAAATTAACATATCATATACCGTTGGAAAGGTATTAAACCCAATTTTTCAGTCACATTAACCTCATATTTTTATCTTATTCGGATTAATACAGTTTATTACTTATTTATACTCAATTCGGCAATTCTGGACAGCATGCACTGCCCGACTTTAAAAATTCGTATCTTTCAAATTACATACTGAAATTTAGTTCCATTTTCTCTCAATGATTCTAGACATTCTAAGGTTTATACAGTATAAATTTCAGCTTCAAATACCTTATATTCGATTTTTAGTGAATTTCCAAAATCACTGCTTTTACATTGAACTTCACTGGGCAGATTTCTTAATCAACACTTTAATTTGCATATACTCTTAATTACATACTTAAACCTAAATTTCTTTCATAGCATGACTTATTATACTTTTCAAGGGTATTTTTACAATCCATGTAGGTTTCTAATTTCAACATTTAGGCATGCAAATTACCGATTCTTTCATAACAGTCCCTAATCTTCACAAATTCGATCTCTGACCATTTTTAGTTCTAATCATCATACCATCTTCCTACTTCATTTTTCCAGCAATTATTAAACTTTTATAACCAAATGTTTATCCCTTAACAAGTTTCTCTTAGTAACCATTTTCAGATTTTGACTCTTAACAAATTTTCCATATTTTATCTTGTTATTACATTTAAGACTCATATATCTTCATGTTCATATAAAACTTAGGTTTGCATGCATGTTTTTAGCTCAACCGAAAGTTTCAAAGTGTAAGAGACTTACTTTCTTTAATCTCTTGACAACCTTAGTTACACTCTTCAATATCCTAGCTTAATCCTTCTTCATGCAACCGAAAACTCACACATTTTTGCTCTCAAACATGGCTGACTATTGAGCTTCCCTCTTCCCCCATTTCTTCCCTTGCTTCACGGCAAAGAAGAGCAAAAATGGGAAAAAGATGACAAGCTTTCATCATATACTTGATTTGATGGCTTGTGTATTTTACCTATAAACCTTTTTCACTTATTCATTTACTCTTAATTTACTAGGGGCATCCCCAAGGATAAATCATCTTTTACATGCAATATTTGCTTTTTAATAATCTTATAATTTAATCCCTAATTTGCTTTGTTACAAGCTTAATTAAGTTTTATCAATTTCATCCAATTTTAAGGAGTACAATGTTATTTTAATTTCTTTCGTATTCTTTTAGTCCCACATTAAATCTAGACATCACTAATTCGATTTCCTTGGCTTACCAATCGGCTAGACCGATTCATTCGAATCTCATTTCTTTTCTAATTCGAATTGGTGCACTAATTGCCTAATTGAGGACTTTAGGGACCAAATTGCAAAATTTACAAATTCGCAAGCTCAATTGCTTCTAAGAATAAATAAAATAAATAAATTCTACGGCGATAAATTCTAGGACGGAAATGTGGATGTTACAAAACTCATAAGCCAACAATTCACGAAACGAGACAAACATAGACAACTTACGCTCGGGTTTAGGCTGCCCCCTAAGGCTCCACCCAACCCCAAGAAACCTCGTTGAGCAATTAAAGCTTCAAAACAATTTCTACTCGCCAGCCCAAAAACCACAAACAAGCTAACGGTTCTCCTTCAAGCTTCCGCAACTCTCGGTGTGACGTTCAAAGGACCCGAATCGTTACCCGCTGCTATACCCAAATCAAAACAATGGATTAGTACATCTTTCAACATTCAAACTTGCTAAAATCATTTCCATCAAAATTCGACAACAACTAGCCATCTATTTCTGTTCCAAACTATCCAAAAACCATTCTTCAAACCTACTCTAACTTCAAGCCAGCCATATCCCCATCAATTTACCATCCTAACCACGTTCAAACACTCTAAAAACATCGACCCGACAACACCAAAACATTAGGAACCCTTCTCCACCAATTTTAAGCCAAAAACCCAAATACCCATTAGTCAAACATATCCATTTCTCCAAAATTTGGAATTTTATGCTAACCCCAATATCTCAACACCATTTTACCCCCAAAATACGATTTACAACTAACCAAAAATGTTGTTTTCATCAAAAAGTTTAAACCCTTCAAAAACCCCATTTTTTTACTCAATGGAGAACTTGAGAAAATCTTCAAAACTTGAAAGAACAATGCTAAAAACAAGACTAGAATGATGAGGGGAGTAAAACCAAGTGCTTACCTCTTTGAAATCTCTAAAAATGATGAAGCTTGGTGAAAAAGTTGGTGTGGCTATGGTTCTATAGGGTTTAACGTGAAATGGGATCTTGGGGACGAAGATGAGATGACAAACTTTTGAAATATATTATTTTATTTTAATTCAAAATTTATCTTAAAAACTTATTCTTCCGGGTCTTTTAAAATCTCTTTCCTTCAAAAGCTCTAAAATTAGTTTTAATTTAAATTGTTTCCCCAAAATTGCTTTACCTGAACTGGCTTAACTAAACTCGAATATCTCACGGGCCCAAACCCGGGCGTTACATTCTATACTAGAATTCTTTCCAGTAACTTTTTTTTGGATTCGAACGATGAAGGCCTCAGTTGATTAGATTCTCGTGCTGATAACATGTTATGAATAAAATAACGAAGAACAACGAACAAGAATAAAAGAACAAAGAGATGAGAGAAATTGGAAGACTTGTATTATTCTCAAATATTGATTTGTTTACAATGCCTTCAGTAAATCATCTATTTATAGGCATAAGAAATACATAATACATTAACTCTAATTAATGTAGATAATATTTCTAATGATAAAGTAAGTCAAATCTCCTTGATAAAGTTCTTATCATGATAGACATCTACTTAGATAAATATTCATAACACACCATACGTTTTTAAATTATAATTATCTTTTTAATTTATTGAATGTTTCAATTTCATTCTCAAACTATGACTCGTTTTAAATTAGTCTACAAGGTTTTGAATATTTTGATTTCATCGCTAAACGATGACCCTCATTCTAAATTGGTCCCTAAAATTTTGAACATTTCGATTCTATCCACGAATTATCATTCACATAATATAATTGAGAAAATATTTCATGAACTGATGGTGGAAAAATTATTTTTCACAAGTGGGTTTAATTTAGGGTTTATGGTTCCAACTTTAAGGTTTAAGTTAGAATTTAGAGTTTATTGTGTATGATTTATGATTTTGGGTCTACGGTTATAAATTTATATGTTATATTATAGTGTTTAAATAGGCATGCTTGTGTAAAAAAAAAATTTAAAATGTTCGTGCATACATAATACACACCAGAGTTTACATGAAAATAATAATTTTTATATCGGTCTTACTAACATGAGATTTTATTAGCATATACTGATAATTTGGTATGAAATTAGAACGCTCAAAAAATTGAGGACTAATTTAAAATAAGAAATATAGTTTGAGGATGTGTGGTGCAATTCATTGTAAATAAATATTTATTCATAAATTTATATATGAACATTTTTTAGATCGAGTGATAAGAAATTCGGTGTACTTTAAATAAGATCTCATATTGAATCATAAAAGTTTTATTCCATTTCAAAGACCCGACCTGATTCAACTCTGAATATAATCGTAGTTCATAATCTACTTATAATTAACTCAAGTAGGTAGGTAGGTAGGTAGTGAGCAGACAGGGGTAGAAGAATTTTTTTTAATTAAATAGAGAAGTATTACATTTTCATACCGAGATTTGAACTCAAATACATACAAAATGGGGCGACATGAACATTTTTAACCATTAAGCCAATTAGTGAATCTTGGGACATACAGATTTTGATAAAACTACAAGTCACATTATCTGTTGAAGAATATATTCACTCTTTTCTTCATACACAAACAGGGAGATACCACTCACGGGCATTACAACACAAACAACAGTACAAAAGCAGATAATAATAATAAAGAAAATGGTTTAAATTTAAGAGAAAGGAACAAAACAAATGTTTTCATATGCTAAAAAAGTGCAACCTGGTCCTCTCTTTGTGGCCTAGATTGTTTGCTTTTCCCCACCCCATGTATCCTTCTCTCTTCTTTGAAATCTTCACATCTTTGCCACCATAAAGCACCCGTGACCTCAACTTCCTCTCATTCATTCTCCCAACAACAACAATATAGTATATAATAATGATAAAGAGTTTGATGTCTTTTTAGCGTCGAGAATTTTTTAATTTAGAGATTTAATCCGATTTGATTTTGAATATAATTTGAACTTATTTGATATTTTTTGATTAAATAGAGATATTATATTTTTATATCAAAATTCGAACCCATACAAGATAGAGCAATATGAGTATTCTTAGTCATTAGACCAATTAGTGGATTTTTCGAACTGATTACTAAAAGAACACACAAAAAAAAACATATATATGCATGCATAGGCTTAAGGGTGTAAGAAGCTAAACTTCTGGAGAGAAATTAA
Source organism: Hibiscus tridactylites (assembly GCA_958450335.1). Taxonomy (NCBI): domain Eukaryota; kingdom Viridiplantae; phylum Streptophyta; class Magnoliopsida; order Malvales; family Malvaceae; genus Hibiscus; species Hibiscus tridactylites. The sequence continues at coordinate 6,546,315 of OY288288.1, forward strand.
TCAAGCTCTTAAAAATTTTTTCACCCAATTAAGCCATTGAATCATAAATTGAATCAATTAAGTCCTTTATCAATATTGACTATTGAATCTAACGAACTTTTTTGAATTTGTTGGTGCAACGTGTTCTGTCACAGTGTTACCACTTGATATTTTCAGATTTTTATTTAATTTTTTAAAAAAATTCTATTAAAAACTTATGAAACTTATAAAAATATATTTTAAAAAAAATTGTAAATGGCACGATATAGAATTATAGTGTATCATGTGCTAGTAATATTTAAAGAAAAAATGTTAAGATTTAATGCTCAAAGTTAGTCAAAGAGCTTGACTGGTTTAATTTTTTTGGTTCAAGGCTTAATTGATTGTCAAAAAATTTTAACTTAATTGATTTTTTTCAAAGGTTCAAGGACTTCTTACGCACTTAAGTTGTCTATATATATATATATATATATATATATATATATATATATATATATATATGGATGAGATCAAGTTACATGGTGAAAACTCATTTAATTTTACACCGTGTAAGTTAATCCTAACTCATATATATATATATATATATATATATATATATATATATATATATATATATATAGGGTTAGGATCAACTTACACTGTGTAAAACTCAATTACTTTTACACTATTTTTGGACTGTTGGATGATGGTAATTAATGGCCCAGATTATTTCCTTATCTTTTTTTCCCAAGTGATAATCTTCACATTTTTTACTGTTAATCTCATCCATACATTTCACTCATCCAATGGTCCTAGATTGGTGTAAAACTAAATGAGTTTTACACCATGTAACTTGATCCCATCCCATATATATATATATATTCCAACTAACAATAAAGTAGTAACTCACCTGTATATAAACCATGATTGCAACTGGCCACTCCCATCACTTGAACTCATTCTCTTTTGGCTCTCATTCTCGTTTCCATTCTTAAAACCATGTCAAAGTTTCAACTTTTTCTCTACATCACCATCTTTGTTCTTCTCTTGAATTCAGGCCACACATTGTGCCGTACCAAATCAATCAGAGCCAAAATCTCTAAAGGGAAGCAGACACAATCAAATATGACGGAAACCCACGTCTCGGAGCAGCAATTCATGCAGTGGGTCAAATTCGTTGGCAGCCTTAAACACTCGGTTTTCAAGTCTGCAAAGAACAAGCTTTTCCCTTCTTATGTCCTCACCGTCGACAAGAATCCGGCCGCCGGAGACTTCACCACTATTCAGGACGCCATTGATTCTCTCCCTTCTGTTAATCTCGTGAGAGTGGTCATCAAAGTCCACGCAGGGGTTTACACGTGAGTACTTTGACATTACATGTGGTTTCCATTTTTGTTTGTTTGCGTCTTTTATCTGTATGATCAAATCCCCGTTTGAAATGGTTTCAGAACAAATAGTCGAATTCAAGACCCTTTTTTCAGACCAATCTTGTCTTTCGTGTAGTTCATGTCTTGCCTGTGAAGGAAGTTGATTGTTTTGATTTGGTTTCAGAGAGAAGGTTAACATTCCGCCATTGAAATCCTTCATAACCATTGAAGGCTCAGGAGCAGATGAAACAATTGTTCAATGGGGAGACACAGCTCAAACGCCTGGTCCGAGAGGACAACCTATGGGAACCTATGCTTCTGCAACTTTTGCTGTGAATTCACCTTATTTCATAGCCAAAAACATAACATTCAAGGTAACATAATCGAACCATGTCTTGAACTAATTTCCTTTTTTTTCAACTGTAATGATTTTCTTATCTGTGAATGAAAATTACACTGGTGCAGAACACAACACCGGTGCCACCACCAGGAGCAGTTGGAAAGCAAGCAGTTGCATTTAGGATATCTGCAGACACGGCTACATTTTTAGGGTGTAAATTCCTTGGAGCTCAAGACACACTCTATGATCAATTGGGCAGACATTACTACAAAGATTGTTACATCGAAGGTTCGGTCGATTTCATCTTCGGCAACGGTCTCTCCCTCTTCGAGGTCAGTAACTAACTCCTCGCCTGCATTAACTGATCAATCCTATAGGCTATACATACATAAACATATACATATGTTGTCTTTTGGGATGATTTTTTTTTTTCAGGGATGTCACGTGCATGCAGTAGCAACATTAACAGGGGCAGTAACAGCACAAGGAAGAGGGAGTATCTTAGATGACACGGGCTTCTCTTTCGTGAACTGTAAGGTCACGGGGTCGGGGGCACTGTACCTCGGGAGGGCATGGGGTCCTTTCTCTAGGGTGGTCTTTGCTTACACTTACATGGACAACATTATCATTCCCAAGGGCTGGTATAACTGGGGCGACCCTGCTCGTGAAACGTAAACTCTTTTTTCTTTCCCCTTTCTCTTTCATGCATGCATATGAGCCATGAAACTTTAGGGTTGTGATTTGATCATCCATTAATTAATTAATTAATTGAAACTGATTGCATTATTGGATAAGTAGTGGATATATGCATGGACGGTGTTTTTAGGTACTGTTTGTCAGCTTACCCTTTTCCCCAATAGCACCGCCTCCAATACAAAAGCTTTTCTTCTTTTCCTCTAGGCTTATCATCACATTCATCTATTGGGAATTTAGGAGAATATATATAGAATCGTTTTATATATAAAATTCGATAGTTCTACAAATTTTTTGACCGTTGGATGAAGATAAATAAATGATTGAAATTAGTCGTAAAATATAAGAAGATTATACCTCTGAAAAAATAAATAAGAAAACATTCTTAGTCATTTATTTGTCCTAGTCCAACGATTCAAAATATATATAAACAATAATTAAGCTTTACGATGTAAGTGGGCGTAGATCATACCTTATGTATGTGTGTGTGGAATCTCACTATCTAGTAGTCACATAAACTTTAATTATATTCAAAATGATCATATTTTTAATTGAGAGTGAAGTTATCTCATAACTAGAGACAAACTACGTGCATAGTGGGAGAGAATTTAGTCCGTCCTTTTACAATTTTGAGTACAATTGTATTTTAGGTCTCTGTTAATTTTAAAATTAAACAATTAAACTTAGTCCTTAATGTTCTTCGATTAATTCGAATACCTTTTAGGTCTTTGACAAATTAAATTTAACCCTCATTTTTGTTTAAATATTTCTTTAGGTCCTATCGATTTCAAAATTGCTCAAATTAGACCTTCATTTCCCTGATTTTTAAATCGATGTGAAGCTTCATCCTGGTTTCGTCCCTGTCACATTTGTATTTTTTATCCGCAATACTCGAAACAAAAACTTAAACATCAAACTCTTTATCTTTCAACCCGACATGCATGATGATATATATAAATGGCAAACAAGTAGGACAAGAAATTTGGGCGGTTACTGATATAGGAACTTGAGGCTCAAAACTGTGTGCCCTTTCCTTTGATCTGTAAAACCTACGTGTAATGCACCATTGAAGAAAGAAAATGGCACCCAAAATATATACTAATATTAGATTAGGTAGTTTTGTTGGTGGGGGATTATAAAAGATTGAGAGCCACGCCAGCCTAGTGGTGGTGATCGGTGCTGCTAAAGTTATAGTATTTTATTAGGAGCAGCAAATGTTTGCAGAAGCTATATAGCATGCGCATGCATGATCGGCTGGTGCTATAAAGTTTTTGTAGTTTTGTATTTAAGTGGTTGGTTTTGCAGGACTGTGTTTTATGGGCAGTACAAGTGCATGGGGCCAGGAGCAAGCTTTGCAGGCAGGGTTTCATGGTCGAGGGAGCTTACGGATGAAGAAGCTCAGCCTTTTATTTCCCTTAGTTTCATTGATGGCTCCGAATGGATCAAATTGTAATCATTGGAGACTTTTCGGATATATTTTGTATATTGACAAAGATAAAGGAATGCTATAATCAATGATCAAAGTGATTATTAGATAAATCTGTTTTCCGGATATAATTATGCTTTTAATTCGCACATTTTGATGTTGTGACACTTTAATATTATATCAGGTGTCGCCATTTAGAATCATGTATCATCAAAATGACTAAAGGTGGGAAAAGTGTCCGGTACAAGGACAAAGAAAAGTTCAGGAATCAAGTTGGGAAAGAATTGTCAAGAAAGAACTAAAAGTTGTTCTATCCCTTAATCAAAAGGGTAAAAGGATTAAGTTCTTAAAATTAAAAGTTGAGGGGTTATGTTTCAAATATGTTGAAGAATATAAGGATGGGTTTAGGCCCTAATCCATTTGTCCGGTGGGATTGAGGCCCTGCTTTTTGTGCTTTTGAGGTGTCTTAGAATAGGGGTATGTAAAATTTAATTCGAAAAAATTAAATTATTTTAACTATTTAAAACGGAAAACTTCAACACGACACGAAAATTTTTTTACTCGATTTTAATTCAAATCTTAATCACATAAACTCAAATAATTCAAAATTTTTAGTAATTAGTAGGGATAATTACATATTTGGTACCCACCTTTACTGGTTTTTCTGTTTTGGTACCTCACATATTTTTTGACAAAATAGTACCTATTATTATGTTTTGTTCCTATTTTGGTACCTTGTCGTTAAAAAATTAATATCATGTCGACTAAGAGAGAGAAAAACATAAGTTGTATGCTGATAAAGAGAGAGAAAAAGCACACATAGCATGCTACCACATCATTTCCTCTCTCCTAGTCAGCATGTCATTGTACTTTTTTATGATCTTAGTTAATATGGCATGCTGACTAGGAGAGAGAAAATGACATGGCCTACAGGTGATTTTTTCTATCCTAGTTAGTATGTTGTTAATTTTTTAGCGACGTGGTACCAAAATAGAAACAGAATGTAACGTTAAGTACTATTTTTCCAAAAAAAATATAGGTGGGTACCAAAACAGAAAAACGGGTAAAGGTGAAGTACCAAATATGTAGTTATTCCTAATTAGTATATCAATTTTCAAGTTTAAATAACTCAAAAAAATTTAAATAAAGTTTGAGTTATAAAATGATACTTCAAATAACTCAATTTTTTAATAATTAGTAGGGATAACTACAAATTTGGTACCCCACCTTTACCGATTTTTCTGTTTTGGTACATCACATATTTTTGGCAAAATAGTACCTAATGTTATGTTTTGTTCCTATTTTGGTACCCTGTCGTTAAAAAATTAACATCATGCCGACTAAGAGAGAAAAAAGCATAAGTTGTATGTTGATAAAGAGAGAGAAAAAACACACATAGCATGCTACTACATCATTTCATCTCTCCTAGTCAGCATGCCATTGTACTTTTTTATGATCTTAGTTAATGTGGCATGCCGACTAAGAGAGAGAAAATGACATGGCCTACATGTGATTTTATTTCTCTTAGTCGGTATGTTGTTAATTTTTTAGCGGCAGGGTATTAAAATAGAAACAAAATATAACGTTAGATACTATTTTTCCAAAAATAAAATATAGGTGGGGTACTAAAACAGAAAAACGGGTAAAGGTGGGGTACTAAAACAGAAAAACGGGTAAAGGTGGGGTACCAAATATGTAGTTATTCCTAATTTGTAACACTCTGAAGTTAAAAATAAAAATAAAAATAAAAATTTAGAGAAGGAAAATGAAAAAAAATGGAAATATTTGGAAATAAGCTTGTGGGGTGTTGAACCCGTAACATCAACACCCATAAGCTTGGAGTTTAACCGCTGAGCCAAAAGCTCATATTTGTTTAAGGCCCCTCCGAATTTATTCTAAACCTTGTAGAATAATAAAGTTAACCCCCCCCCCCATTTATTTTGGATGGTGACCTTTCAGCTACCAAAAAATTATCCCCCTGATACCCGATTTTTCTAGAAACACCCTCTCTCCAACTCTTCATTTCTCCGGCGAGCCTGCACCGCCGCTTCGTTCACATCACCGCCACCGTCGGTGTATGCACCGTCCGTCCCTTATCTCATTTCTGTCAACCACGCGCGACGTCGGCCGGCTGTTTGCGGTAGAAAACAGATCTAGAAGCTTAAAGGTTTCGGCCGCCACCATTTTCTCATTTCCGGCTGTTCCCGACGTCGGCTCGCCTCACCGTGGGCACAGCCGTCATCCTCGCGTCGAGCTCTTCAAAACCTAGTCAGCCGATTTTTGAAACGACACCGGCGAGGCGTTCATCGGAGTTGCGCCATCTCCGGCCACCTTGAGCCTTTAAGGTGCGATTCGATCTATTTTTCCGACGAGTTTCACGTTGCTTTGGTTCGATTTAATGTATAGGGTTGAAACCTCACGTTTTTGCAGGTGAATCGGGCGATTTTGACATTCTCCGGCGAGATTCCGGTTGCTGCCGGCGACGTCCTCCGTTTAGGGTAATAACCCGGCCCATAACCCGTTAACCCGACCCGACCATGTTGACTCGTCGGGTCAACTCGCCCGAGTTGACTCGCCCGAGTTGACTCGTCCGAGTTGACTCGCCCGAGTTAACTCGTCCGAGTTGACTCGTTCGAGTTGACTCAACTATCTTTGACTCGGTTGACCTGGTCAGTTGACTGCTGATGTCATGCTGACGTCAGCATTGACTTTGACTGCTGACGTCAGCGTTGACTTTGACCAAAAAGTCAAAATTTCCGGAAAAGCCCTATTTTATGTTTTCGACGTCCTGAGTCCATTTTTGAAGCCCGTTTTGCAAAATTCTGATCCGAAAGCCTCTGAATCTGACCTTGAGCCCGAACTTGTTTATGTACTTAATTATTGGTTAAGAGCTTGTGAGTATGGTCTGACCTTGGAATTTGTGTAATTGATGGTATTCTCGGTTCCTTGGATGCTCGATGCTGAGGAATGTCGAATTCGGTTTCGAGGGTATTCGAATGTCGTATCATGAATCAACTAGTGTAGCTCGGAGTTAAGGTAATACACTACTACCCCTTGTATGCTTTATGAACATGTGGATATTCGGTTAGCGCATGCATGCTTATGATGACGTGTACTATAAATTCTGCTTAAATTGAATCAGATTCGAGCAATAAGTATGAATATTAATAAGATCAAATTATCCGGATAAGATTACTAATGGGCTAACAGTATCAAAAGTTCTAATAGTTAAATTCAGTTAATCCGCAACTCAATCAACAACGTGTAAAGATCGAGGCCCAAGACACAGATTGAGAGATATTAAATATGAAATTACGAAAATGCCCTTGGAGCATAAGTATGATTAAACTACCCCTCTAGTAAATGAAATGACTTAAATTCTGTATTCGACCTGATTATGAAATTTACACTGCCCAAGATGTATGTTTTAATGGAAAGACTTCGACATCATTATGCAATACGTGTGATACAAACTTGGATGATCCCTCAAACTCTGTATAACACATGAATGAGAATTTTCTGGAAACATTGTTAAAATCCTAAGTCGATCCCTATGACCGTAAATTAAATGAGAATGATCGTAATGACCAAAAAGACGGTAATGCCCTCGAGCACCGAAATGTCTGATTAATTTGAATAACGATATACCCTCAAGTTCTGTAATGAATGAATCCTCTGTAAAGGGCCAGAAAGTTAGGACGCCCTAATCTCGTTTGCATACGTGAATGATGGAGGTACTAAATAGCAATTCAGAAAGAAATGGTAGATTCATCTCAGTCTAAAATAACCGAAATACCCTCATGAGTTAATCGGTAATTATGTATTTGACGAAATTCTGGATTTGTTAATCAGACTTAAATAGCTAAGGTTCCCTTAAGTGTTGAGAAATACGACATGTGTATGCCCATCGCTCACCATATCGATGTAAGGTAGGAAGATCCGCATAAATTGTATGTTCGATTGCTCAAAGCTAAACCGTATAGTAAAATATGAGGGCGACTGTTCAGACATACAATTCAGTCAGTGTTAAGTTCTGATGCACGCTAATTACTCATATCTGAACGTTGGTAAGTATTGTCAAGTTGGGTTACGCCGCATTAAACAAATTCTGGAGATATAATAAATTGTTAGAGCCCCTGAGAATTATAATTTTCCTTCTGATATGATTGTGCCATAGTATAAAATTTTTCATGACAGTCAAATAACTAAAAGGCCATGATAGCCTAAATAATCGGAACATCACTGAAAATATCTGATAACTTAAAAGACTCTAATTTAGAAATTCTTGAATGTCCGGTTAGAAAACTAGTGAGCAAATAGGATACTCGAGTTCTGTGAGCCATTGTTTATTCAATGTTAGTATAAATTACCAAAATGTCCTTATGTGATAAAATGACCATGATGCCCTTGTAGGCTTATATGACTAAATAACTCATAATGCGTCTAAACTCTCGAAGATCTTAATGTATCACCTCCCGAATATCTGGGTTAAACCGTTAGTATGAACTCTTTTTAATAGGGGTCACGTTTCAGAAATTCGTTTAAATCGTCAAAAGTTTAATATGTCTCATTCCGTAAGTGCCAAGTATCCCTAAAAAATGATGATCTGTCCCACCTAGTGTGTTCCATGTGTGTTATATTCTGTTGAATGGATTGTACAATTATTTAATCGTGAATAATATTATGTTTGATGAACATTTCAATTGTTATTGAGATTGCATCACTATGTTAGAAAATGAGATAAAATGATGAACTTGATATATGATGACATGCTCTGCCTACCTGATATGTGTCTGCCCAATCTGTATATTTGGTATGTGATCGTTTGATCTGTGATGGTATTGTCTGACAGTTTGATGAAATTGGTTAGCATGTTCTGTTAGTTTGACCTATGATGGTACAATCTGTTTGCACGATGAATGCTGAAAATGTCTGCTCTGCTCGATAGTATGCCCATTTATCTGTCAAAAGCATGAACTTCTGTTTTTGATACTCGGAATAAAATATGTCTGTTACATGTATTATGTTACTTATGTCTGGAATCTGAACACCGATTACTATCTGGGGTATACTATTGGGTTATGATATGAAGTCTCTGTTGGTACAGCCTTGATCAAGCTGGTAAGTCCTTATGGACTCAAGGTCTCCCCTTGAGTGGCACCTACGCCCATCGGGCCTAGGGTAAGTCCTTATGGACTCAAGGTCTCCCCTTGAGTGGCACCTACGCCCATCGGGCCTAGGGTAAGTCCTTATGGACTCAAGGTCTCCCCTTGAGTGGCACCTACGCCCATCGGGCCTAGGGTAAGTCCTTATGGACCTAAGGCAGCCCCTTAGGTGGCACCTATGCCCATCGGGCCTAGGGTAAGTCCTTATGGATGCAGTTCTGGGGGACTGCATATTGGTGTAAGGTTGGAGGGTAGTTCTTGTAAACTTCTGTATGATCATTGAACATTTGCATTTAATCTATTATGTGCTCATATGATATGACGTTAAGTACTTATGTATGTTTATCTGCACTTATTGAAACACACTAGACGTCAAACTCTCTGATTTCTACCTCGTATATTACCGGCCTATATTATTTCCGTCCAATTCTCAAGGTCTGATTAAAGAACAAATATCATTATTCTTGAGTATGATGAAACCTCGAAATAGTATAATAGAAATAGAGGACTATTACTGCTTGAAACATCATGAAAATGTTATGCCTGCCACATATCTGCATGAGCTTATAGCATCTTTTGGTAGTTCTGTATTACTGAGCTTTTCCAAGCTCACGTTGTTTTTACCATCGCAGGTTAAAAGGTTATAGCTTGGTAAAATGTTGACATCCGTGTTCGGAGTTCCCTCGGCGTTACCTCTGGAGTACGGTACTGTATAGTTAGTGGGCATGTATGTCATGTATGTCACGTATGGTTTAGTGATCGAGTCTGTAAAGTACTTTCTGAAATTTCTTGTTATTTATTTAAATGATTTTCTGAAATAGTATTTTAAATAGAAGTTGATTTTTCAGTTTAATAAGTGTTTTGAGAAAGAAAAAAAATGTTTTCATGTGTATTTTACTGTGGGTCGCTCTTGTGACCCTAATGTGACTTCCTAGGATCCGTTGTAACGCATAGGCGGGTCTAGGGGGTTACATTTAGTGGTATCAGAGCTTAGAGTTGTGTCATTCTGGGTAGATCGGCCGATCGTCTGTCATAGGGTGTCTGGTCTATACATGCCCTAGCCTAACCGTACTCCTCTGAGCCGAAACTTCGATGTCAAATCCCCTTTCTGAATTAAGTGAATCTAAGCATTATGCCTTATGTAGTTCGATCTATACTAGCAAACAAAATGTTTATATCGTTCGTCCGTGTTTGGATTAAATTGATAGTTTTGGATATGGGTGAAGAACTTGAGATGGTTCATACATGTGAAACCTAAATATCTGACACTAGTTGAGAATAAATGTTTGATTATGTGAGGTGACTGATATGAGATCATATGCTAGGCTTTTCAGTGATGTTGATTATGTTAGAAAATGTTTTGAAGGAAATATGATAAAAGTAGCTTGAGTTTAAAGGAAGTAGCTTAAGTTTAAAGGAAATGTGTCTATGAACATGATGAAAGTGTAAATTCTCTGGCGACTCTCTTATACCCGAAGGAAACAATTATTAGAATGTTGTGTTGAAAGTAGTTTGAAAAGTTGCATATCCCTGACAGAATTCATTTACAGTAAAAGTCATAAGGCAAGTGCCTCCTTGACCCCGTGTGAAGTTCTGTACTGATTCATGTATCATTTTTTTTGATAAGTGGGTAAAAGATGTATGACGAGACGATTTTGGGACACAAGTTAGCCTAAGTGACTAAGGATGCTACTAGATTGACCTATGAATGTTCAATAAACATGAGAAATAAGGATACCTTGATGGATAAGTTCAGTGCAAGAATGGATGGAAGAACTGTCTCTGCATTTCTCTGACTCTGGTAAATTTCGAGGACGAAATTTTTTTTAAGGGGGAGAGAGTTGTAACACTCTGAAGTTAAAAATAAAAATAAAAATAAAAATTTAGAAAAGGGAAATGATTTGAAGGGGAATGAAAAAAATGGAAATATTTGGAAATAAGCTTGTAGGGTGTTGAACCCGTAACCTCAACACCCATAAGCTTGGAGTTTAACCGCTGAGCCAAGAGCTCATATTTGTTTAAGGCCCCTCCGAATTTGTTCTAAACCTTGTAGAATAATAAAGTTAAACCCCCCCCCCCCATTTATTTTGGATGGTGACCTTTCAGCTACCAAAAAATTATCCCCCCGATACCCGATTTTTCTAGAAACACCCTCTCTCCAACTCTTCATTTCTCCGGCGAGCCTGCACCGCCGCTTCGTTCACATCACCGCCACCGTCGGTGTATGCATCGTCCGTCCCTTATCTCATTTCTGTCAACCACGCGCGACGTCGGCCGGCCGTTTGCGGTAGAAAACAGATCTAGAAGCTTAAAGGTTTCGGCCGCCACCATTTTCTCATTTCCGGCTGTTCCCGACGTCGGCTCGCCTCACCGTGGGCACAGCCGTCATCCTCGCGTCGAGCTCTTCAAAACCCAGTCAGCCGATTTTTGAAACGACACCGGCGAGGCGTTCATTGGAGTTGCGCCATCTCCGGCCACCTTGAGCCTTTAAGGTGCGATTCGATCTATTTTTCTGACGAGTTTCACGTTGCTTTGGTTCGATTTAATGTATAGGGTTGAAACCTCACGTTTTTGCAGGTGAATCGGGCGATTTTGACATTCTCCGGCGAGATTCCGGTTGCTGCCGGCGACGTCCTCCGTTTAGGGTAATAACTCGGCCCATAACCCGTTAACTCGACCCGGCCATGTTGACTCGTCGGGTCAACTCGCCTGAGTTGACTCGGTGAGTTGACTCGCCCGAGTTGACTCGTCCGAGTTGACTCGTCCGAGTTGACTCAACTATCTTTGACTCGGTTGACCTGGTCAGTTGACTGCTGATGTCATGCTGACGTCGGCATTGACTTTGACTGCTGACGTCAGCGTTGACTTTGACCAAAAAGTCAAAATTTCCGGAAAAGCCCTATTTTATGTTTTCGACGTCCTGAGTCCATTTTTGAAGCCCGTTTTGCAAAATTCTGATCCGAAAGCCTCCGAATATGACCTTGAGCCCGAACTTGTTTATGTACTTAATTATTGGTTAAGAGCTTGTGAGTATGGTCTGACCTTGGAATTTGTGTAATTGAAGGTATTCTCGGTTTCTTGGATGCTCGATGCTGAGGAATGTCGAATTCGGGTTCGAGGGTATTCAAATGTCGTATCATGAATCAACTAGTGTAGCTCGGAGTTAAGGTAATACACTACTACCCCTTGTATGCTTTATGAACATGTGGATATTCGGTTAGCGCATGCATGCTTATGATGACGTGTACTATAAATTCTGCTTAAATTGAATCAGATTCGAGCAATAAGTATGAATATTAATAAGATCAAATTATCCGGATAAGATTACTAATGGGCTAACAGTATCAAAAGTTCTAATAGTTAAATTCAGTTAATCCGCAACTCAATCAACAACGTGTAAAGATCGAGGCCCAAGACACAGATTGAGAGATATTAAATATGAAATTACGAAAATGCCCTTGGAGCATAAGTATGATTAAACTACCCCTCTAGTAAATGAAATGACTTAAATTCTGTATTCGACCTGATTATGAAATTTACACTGCCCAAGATGTATGTTTTAATGGAAAGACTTCGACATCATTATGCAATACGTGTGATACAAACTTGGATGATCCCTCAAACTCTGTATAACACATGAATGAGAATTTTCTGGAAACATTGTTAAAATCCTAAGTCGATCCCTATGACCGTAAATTAAATGAGAATGATCGTAATGACCAAAAAGACGGTAATGCCCTCGAGCACCGAAATGTCTGATTAATTTGAATAACGATATACCCTCAAGTTCTGTAATGAATGAATCCTCTGTAAAGGGCCAGAAAGTTAGGACGCCCTAATCTCGTTTGCATACGTGAATGATGGAGGTACTAAATAGCAATTCAGAAAGAAATGATAGATTCATCTCAGTCTAAAATAACCGAAATACCCTCATGAGTTAATCGGTAATTATGTATTTGACGAAATTCTGGATTTGTTAATCAGACTTAAATAGCTAAGGTTCCCTTAAGTGTTGAGAAATACGACATGTGTATGCCCATCGCTCACCATATCGATGTAAGGTAGGAAGATCCGCATAAATTGTATGTTCGATTGCTCAAAGCTAAACCGTATAGTAAAATATGAGGGCGACTGTTCAGACATACAATTCAGTCAGTGTTAAGTTCTGATGCACGCTAATTACTCATATCTGAACGTTGGTAAGTATTGTCAAGTTGGGTTACGCCGCATTAAACAAATTCTGGAGATATAATAAATTGTTAGAGCCCCTGAGAATTATAATTTTCCTTCTGATATGATTGTGCCATAGTATAAAATTTTTCATGACAGTCAAATAACTAAAAGGCCATGATAGCCTAAATAATCGGAACATCACTGAAAATATCCGATAACTTAAAAGACTCTAATTTAGAAATTCTTGAATGTTCGGTTAGAAAACTAGTGAGCAAATAGGATACTCGAGTTCTGTGAGCCATTGCTTATTCAATGTTAGTATAAATTACCAAAATGTCCTTATGTGATAAAATGACCATGATGCCCTTGTAGGCTTATATGACTAAATAACTCATAATGCGTCTAAACTCTCGAAGATCTTAATGTATCACCTCCCGAATATCTGGGTTAAACCGTTAGTATGAACTCTTTTTAATAGGGGTCACGTTTCAGAAATTCGTTTAAATCGTCAAAAGTTTAATATGTCTCATTCCGTAAGTGCCAAGTATCCCTAAAAAAATGATGATCTGTCCCACCTAGTGTGTTATATTCTGTTGAATGGATTGTACAATTATTTAATCGTGAATAATATTATGTTTGATGAACATTTCAATTGTTATTGAGATTGCATCACTATGTTAGAAAATGAGATAAAATGATGAACTTGATATATGATGACATGCTCTGCCTACCTGATATGTGTCTGCCCAATCTGTATATTTGGTATGTGATCGTTTGATCTGTGATGGTATTGTCTGACAGTTTGATGAAATTGGTTAGCATGTTCTGTTAGTTTGACCTATGATGGTACAATATGTTTGCACGATGAATGCTGAAAATGTATGCTCTGCTCGATAGTATGCCCATTTATCTGTCAAAAGCATGAACTTCTGTTTCTGATACTCGGAATAAAATATGTCTGTTACATGTATTATGTTACTTATGTCTGGAATCTGAACACCGATTACTATCTGGGGTATACTATTGGGTTATGATATGAAGTCTCTGTTGGTATAGCCTTGATCAAGCTGGTAAATCCTTATGGACTCAAGGTCTCCCCTTGAGTGGCACCTACGCCCATCGGGCCTAGGGTAAGTCCTTATGGACTCAAGGTCTCCCCTTGAGTGGCACCTACGCCCATCGGGCCTAGGGTAAGTCCTTATGGACTCAAGGTCTCCCCTTGAGTGGCACCTACGCCCATCGGGCCTAGGGTAAGTCCTTATGGACCTAAGGCAGCCCCTTAGGTGGCACCTATGCCCATCGGGCCTAGGGTAAGTCCTTATGGATGCAGTTCTGGGGGACTGCATATTGGTGTAAGGTTGGAGGGTAGTTCTTGTAAACTTCTGTATGATCATTGAACATTTGCATTTAATCTATTGTGTGCTCATATGATATGACGTTAAGTACTTATGTATGTTTATCTGCACTTATTGGAACACACTAGACGTCAAACTCTCTGATTCCTACCTCGTATATTACCGGCCTATATTATTTCCGTCCAATTCTCAAGGTCTGATTAAAGAACAAATATTATTATTCTTGAGTATGATGAAACCTCGAAATAGTATAATAGAAATAGAGGACTATTACTGCTTGAAACATCATGAAAATGTTATGCCTGCCACATATCTGCATGAGCTTATAGCATCTTTTGGTAGTTATGTATTACTGAGCTTTTCCAAGCTCACGTTGTTTTTACCATCGCAGGTTAAAAGGTTATAACTTGGTAAAATGTTGACATCAGTGTTCGGAGTTTCCTCGGCGTTACCTCTGGAGTACGGTACTGTATAGTTAGTGGGCATGTATGTCATGCATGTCACGTATGGTTTAGTGATCGAGTCTGTAAAGTACTTTCTGAAATTTCTTGTTATTTATTTAAATGATTTTCTGAAATAGTATTTTAAATAGAAGTTGATTTTTCAGTTTAATAAGTGTTTTGAGAAAGAAAAAAAATGTTTTCATGTGTATTTTACTGTGGGTCGCTCTTGTGACCCTAATGTGACTTCCTAGGATCCGTTGTAACGCATAGGCGGGTCTAGGGTGTTACATAATTAGTATATCAATTTTCAAGTTAAAGTTGAGTCTCTCAACTCTGATATATGAATATCACGTATAAAAAAATATGAATCTATATATGTATATCGTATATGATTAAAGGAAATCGTTTAAACTGGAACAAATTAGTACCACAACGTTATGAATATTTACAATTAAATTTGAATAAAAACTAAAGCAACTCGATTTTACTTGACTCCACTTGAAAATTTTTAAACAAAGATCAAACTATAAAATAGGACTCATCAACTCGACTAACTCGAATTTCTACTCGACTCGACCCGAATTTCTACTCAACTAGTAATAATCATGTGCAACAATAAGCACTTTCTTACATGGAAATCTCAAACCCCTACACATTTTGTGTTGTTGTCTCACCTATGTTTGTGCACTAAAATACATGAGATCCATAGAGGCAAAGTTGATATGCTGCATTCCTCATAGTTTGCTCTCCACGTTCACCAGAATCACCACTTCCTCTTCAAATAGTTTCTCTCGGAGTCTCTGCCGAACTCCGAGGATCTTTCGAGCTTCCCCATCACCGCATTCTTGAAATTAATAGCTTCCTGAACTTGTGAACATGATCTCTGCATCTTAACTCCACTTAAACTACATCGAGATTCCATCATTTCGTTGAGCGAAACCCGCTTTTTCGGCCCCGGCTCTGGCCTTTGCTTAGGAGCACTTTGGGACCTCAATTTAGCCTTGAAAGATTGTGTGTTGGACATGTAATTGGGAAAATCCCCGTACTGTCCAAAATAGTTTTCAGCAGCACGTACACTCCTGCTCGGTGTAACCGGGGCATTACATACGCAAGAACCGAGAAACCGAGGGGTACTTTGTGGCGTAGAAAACCTGCATTCCTCTCCGGTTAATCCCCAATCGGTGTCTCGGAAATGGCAGCTATCTGGAACTTGATATGGAAGCGGAGAAGACATCATTTGATACAGCAGGTCGTCGTCGAAATCCGATACAGAGACATTGGTTCTTCGAGATCTTGATTTCGGCCTGCCGGTATCAACCTCCAAAATTTTGGGACTTTCATCAATGTAATCCATCGAAGAAGTGTCGAGAGAAGCCGACAATCTTCTGCTGCTATGGATCGAAGCAGTATGTTCACTCCTCGAATCATCGAATCTCTCCTGCAAGATGGGATTTTAAACCGATTCAGAAATTACAAGCCTAAATGTAAGCCATAAAAACAGTGTATCTGTGATGTTCCAGCTCAAGTGGTACTGGTACCACACTCCTCGAGGCGTACCGGTACCTGTACCAACTCTATGAATTCACAGGGGCTCTCGACGGAGCCGAGCCGCGTCGACGTAGAGTAGAATTAACGAATTAAATGAAAATTTTACCACAATTGCTCGAGCTTTCCGGGACCTAATGGTAGCTTGTGCTCTTATCAAGGCCTGCATACCAAGAAAAGTAGCCGTTGCTTGTTTCCTCACTAAATATCCTCTAACAATTGCCTGTATCTTCACCAATCCTTTCAAAGCTCTTAGTGCTTTTCTTGCCTGTGTTTTGAATCCAAAATTTGTACTCAAACTCTATATAAAATCCTTAATTTTTAATACGAGGGTAAACTACGTCAGATACCACTAAACTCGGTTTAGTATCGATTATACTACTAAACTAAAAATTAATATTATTTTCTTACTGAACTTTAGTTTAGACTTCAATTATAACACTAGATCATTAAAATCGATGTCGTAGACGGGTTTTAACGTTCAATGTGTGATGAAGTGGAGGGATTTTAACGGCCTAGTGGTATAATTGAAATTTAAACTAAAATTCAGTCTTAAAATAATATCGATTTTTAATTTTGTGATATAATTGATACTAATCTTAAAATTCAGTGGTATTTGTTGTAGTTTACCCTTAATGCAAAATTGAATGAAACAGAAACACTTACTAGGTAGCCTCTAAAAACGGTCTGAATCTGAACAGCAGCCCTCCTCTCACGTCCGCCACCGAACATGTTCCCTCTACCATGACTCGTCAGCCTCACCACCGCTACTGCTGCCTGCGCAGCGGCTACCGCCGCGTCTGCAGCCGCTGCTGTGGCGGCCGCGACGGCGATTGCGTGCTTGTTCTGCTCTTTCTCCGTTTCATTGCAGTATGAACTTAGCCAATCCGCCTCTGCTTTTGATATGTTTGGTGGTATTGTCGTAGGGTCGTGACACTGAAGTTGTCGGCCCGAATGGCCGACATTATACCTCTCGTTGTCTTTTTTCCGGTCACCGGAATTCGAGTAGTCTTTGCTGTTCTTCACCCCAAACAAGCTCTTCAGCCACCTAGTAGCTTTCCCCATTGTTTTTATTTTCTCTGTGCACTGAGCAAAAGGCAGTTTCAGCCTTTCAGGAAAATGAGAGACACTAGAAAAGATGGTTTTTAAAAGTGAAATCTACAAAAAATGAGTGTTTTTCCATGTGTTTGAAAGAGTTATGGTTCAATGTTTTTTTGTTTTGTTTTGTTTTTGAACGAATGATTCAATGTTTGTTGAAGAATAAGGTTACACTACACTATTACTATGATTTTAGAAAGAGATGAAGAAATATAAAATATATAGGGTTAATTGGATGTGATATCCTTAAAATATAACTCGGATTCTAAATTAGTCACTTAATTTCAAAGCATTTTACTCTGAGTTCTCAAAATATAAGTATTAATACAAATCAGATCATTCACATAGTCTAGTCATTTATTTGGACATCAATACCCGTTTAAATATGACGTGAAACATATTTAAATTTGTTTAAAATATGCTCCGTGTTACTATAATATAATGTCAAAGGTCTACTTCTTCATTTAATTTTTAAAGCGTTTTCGGAATAAAAAACACCTTTTGACACTATAACAATGAAGAACAAGGTGGTTTTGAATGAAAAATATTTTCAAATGAGCTTTTAAACCCTAAAGTAAAAGTAAAAAATCTTTTAAAAAATATTTTTTTGATATAAAATTAACAATTAAGGACAAACACAGGAGTGCTGGGGGCAGTCGCACCCTCTAAAAATTTTAAGTTCCTCTATATTTTATATACTTCCTTTGTATTTTCTATTGATAATCTAATTATGCACCCCCTACATTTCTAATAGAGCTTCCTGATAGTTCGCACCCCTTACATAAAATCTTGCGCTCGTCCCTGGTTAACCTAACACTTCCATTCAAAAAAACATAACACTTAATTTATTTTTTTTTATCTTTTTCAACTGATAATACTTTTTTAAAGCGTGTTTAAAATAGGCATTTTATTTTTTTCACAGTATCTTTCAGCCCAACATCAATGTAAAAACTAGCTTTAAATTGAATAATGAATACAGTACTATGCTTTAAATAATCAATTAGAATGTTTTAAAATTTGAGGACCAATTGAAGATCTGGACTATAGTTTATGGACGTTTAGTGCAATTGACCAAAAATATATGTGTGTGTGATGTGGAGATATTTCATAGTATTTGAAATTCAAAACAAGGCATGGGGAATAAAAAATAAAGTGATGGGTTGTGTGAGAAACATCAAAACATGACAAAAACATACCGCTGAAAGATTCAGAGGGACTATATAAAAACAAAATTTTTAATTTAAGGAAGTTACTGCAAATTATAATGTGTGGTAATAAGAATTGTGGTAAAGTACATCAATGGTGGTTAAATTATAAAAATGATCGTTTTGGTCATTATCCTTTTAAAGGTTAGAAAATGATCATTAAATTTATCAAATTGTTATAAATTGATAATTGAATATTTTAAAATAGAATAAAAAATTGATTAATTTAATGATTACTTTGTAATATTAAGATAAATTTTTAATGCATATTTTATAACAATATGATAAATTTAATAGTCATTTTCTAACATTTAAAAGATTAATGACTAAAATAATCATTTTCATAGTTTAATGACTATTTATATATTTTATCCTAAAAATTAAAACCCCACACAAGCAGAAGCGTTAAACAACGAGGAAGTAAAAAAATTGAGAAAAGGATGTAAATATATATAGGGTAATTATTCTATTCACATGCATTGCAAACAAAAAGATTTTACGAGCGCCTTAGTTTTAAAGTTTAGGGATTCTTTTTAAGGTTTAGTGTAGGAGTTTTAAATTTAGGGGTGGTTAGAATTTAAAGTTTAAGATTAACATTTAGAGTTTATAGGTTAAAATCTAAATATCTAACCATATTACCCTAAAACCTAAACCTTAACCTATAAACTTAAAATTCGAACTATAAACTCTAAATTCTAAACACTTAAACTTCTAAACCGTAAAACTAAAATGTTTGTGAAAATTTTTCGTTTCCACCTGGTGCGTGAGATATTTCCCATATATATTCAGTGGGATAAAATACACATGTTAAACCTCTTGCTTTTTTTTTGGGGGGAGGGGGGTAACATTATTATCTAAGATTATTCGAATCCTTACTTGACGACGTCGAACTTTTCACTACTTAAAGAACAACACTCTTAGTAATGTTAAAAAGAAATAAATGAAAAATAGATCAAATTATGGTCTTGGTTTCTCCATTAATTTCAAATTTTATTTTTTTAACCATCGGTATTCGACTTATTGGTTGATTAATCCATATCGGGTTTTGCAGAGGCTCAATACGGGATGATTATCCCAGCCCAGTTTTCTCCATTCACTATGCCAGGATTCGAACTTTTAACCTTCAAATTTTTAAATTTAACCATTGTACTTTAACCTGACATAATTTAAACTATCATTAGTTAGTTCGAATAATTAATATCATTAAACATTTCAGAATAACGAGTGATTTTTTAAAATATAGAATCAAATTTAAAATTTGAATATAGTTGAAGGACCAAAAGTGTAGTTTGACCATAAAAAGTCTCCCCAAGTCCAATTTTGGAACAACGTGAGTTCAAAAAGAAAGATATGTCAGGAGGGTCCTCAGCTTCTGACAATCTCGTGAAGCCTTTCATATATTTTTTCTATATGCCTATGTACACCTATACATATATTAACCATTGTTCTTTGGCTTAATACTTAAAAGATCCTTATACTTTAATAAAATACTCATTTCACTCCTTCTATTACTTAAAAATCTAAAGCTGAGGGGAAAGTATTAAGCCCTTTTTTGCACCTGTTTTTACTCACAGCCTTGTTAATTCTTTGAACCCTGCACCCCATGAATCCATTATTTTTATCCTGATGATTTTACACTGACAGTGACAGTGACAGTAACTATTCAAACAAGATTTGAATGTAGATGCAGATATTTTTCAGAGCTCTGCAACAATGGACAACCTCAAATTTTGTCCATCGCCAACACAACAAGCAATGCGAGAGCATATATTATCCTCTCTGTCTCCACAGTAAACAAAACACAACACCCATGATATGTCACGTTTGTCACTGTAAAAAAAAAAGCACAAATCTAGCTAAGCTTTTCTGTCAATTTCTTTTCCTTTTCTTCATCTTATTTCCCTTTGCTATGGTTCCGAATTTCAAGCCCCTTTAAAAAGTAAACTAATATTGTATATTTCTATTTTACATAACACAAATAAATATTATTTCAATAAATAATTAGAAAAGAATATCAAAGCCGTAAATAATTTTTTGATAAAGAAAACCTCAATTATAGTGGAATATTTTATATACAAGTTTTTATTCTTATTTCCCCCCCCCCCCCCCCCCCAATTATTCTGCTCTAAATTCAATTCTCTTGTATTTTTTTACTTTATCTGCATAAACCTGTGACTGTGAGCCCAGATAAAAGGTAAATACTCTATGATAAAGTTCCTTCTACTGTTCATGTACTTTTTTTTATCCCTACTCTCTCAGTCATTTCGCAATCATGAAAAAATCCAACTTGAATTTCCACAAATATATATATATATATATATATATATATATATATATTAAAAGGGATTTTTCATTAGTTAATGCCAAGTATGTTGATGATTATGTCCAGACAAATGAAAACTAAATTGTCCATTGCATGTCTCTGTTTACGAAATAGGTGTCAATGTTGGGGAATGACATGGAGAACTGAAGGATGATAAAATTATTCGGCCCTATTAGGTCTCGACACGATATGATAGAGTTGATTTTTTTAATAAAAAAATTGAATTCGGTTTGAGTTTTTTTTAAAAAAATTAAATGTAGTCGAGTTTGAGCTCAGGTGTAGGGTAGAAATTCTCCGACCCACTTAATTTTTAACTATACATATTATATTTAATGTTTTATTAATTTTTATGAGGCGGGTCGGTTTAATCAGGTCTTTTATTAAATTTTCAAAATCAAATTAGAGTATGGTTAAAATTTTATTATGTCAAGTCAAGATCAAGTCGAAATAAGATATATTAAACTCTGATCAAATCGCTATCGAGTTTAAATTTTAAAATTTCAGGTCGAAGTCGGAGGGGATAAAAACACGTCCTGCCCCGTTGTCAATTGTCATCCACGTGGAGAAGGAAATAGGAGAGAGAGAAAGGGAAGGGTAAAATGGTAAGTCTATAGATGATATAGAAAGATGAAAGATCAAATTTACAATCATAACTATGAGAATTAATTGTTTCTTTCTCATGCATTTTAGCCTAATTTTCAGTTTTATCCGTGTGTTATTTTTTAAATTTATTTTATATACTATCATTCTGTTTATCTGTTTATTTTTTAGGATAATTATTATGTACATTAGTGGTGAAAACTGAAAATTTTTACAAGCGCCTTAATTTTAAGGTTTATGAATTTAGTTTAGGGTGTATGGTATAGAATTAAGGATATTAATTATAATTTAGGGATTATAGGTTAAAATCTAAATCATCATCATATTACCCTAAGGGGTCGTTTGGTTCACGGAATGTAAGATTACCTTTGGGAATGAGATTACCGGAATGTTACATTACCTAACATATTACCCGGAATGTTGTATTACCTTGTTTGATTTGTTTGGCGGGAATGTAAGATTACATTGTTTGGTTGAAGGAATATAAGATAAGAAAAATGCATGTTTTACCAAATTGTCCTTGAAATATATTTTCTTTTTTAACCAACTGAAATTTTAAGATTAAAGTCAAAATATTTACATAAAAGTTCATAGAAAATATAAAAAAATATAATATGAAAACCTTTTTATGAAAATTGATCTAAATAATAAATGTAATAAAATACATATCAATAATAAAATTTGAATCAAACACATATATAAAAAAATTGAAATAAAATAAAAATCTGATATATTTTTATTTTATATGCATCATATTATTTTATAATAAGTATTAAAACCCTAAACCACTAAAAAGTAAAATAGATTTATACTTGTGTAATTATATACAAAAAGGAAAGATTATTTTAAAATAATTATATTTTCTAGCGATATTCTTGTCCAAAGGGGAGGGAATTGTCTAATACCTAAGAAAAGGGAGGGAATGACATTCCCGGAAAAAGAGCCAAAAATAGCTACTATTGGGAATATTTCATTACCCCTGGGAAGGAATGCTTTTGAACCAAACGTGGGTATGTGATTCCGGAAAAGATTATTCCCACTGGTAATGATCTTTTCCGCGAACCAAACGCCCCCTAAGAATAAAAGTCTAACCTCTAAACCCTAAATTCTAATTATTATTCCTAAATTCTAAACCACTACACCTAAACCCCTAAACCATACGCCCTAAACTAAGTCCCTAAACCTTAGAACTAAGGCGCTTGTAGAAATTTTTAATTTTCACCGCTAGTGTATAGGATAATAATCCTATTTTTTATAGTTGTCGTTAAAGGAAAAATCATGTGGTCCAATCAAAATAAGTTACATGTATTAATAAAATTAAGGCTTAACTCAGAAATAGGTGTCCAAATTCTATACCTTTTCTGAGATAGGTACATGACGTTTTATTTAGCTAAAATAGGTGTCTAAAATTTTATTCTGTTAGCGTTTTAAGGTAATACCGCTAAACAAATTCACCACCCAAAATAGATTGACAAGTAGCTTTTATTTTTTATTTATTTTTTTCAAAAATAAATTAAAAATAAAATAAATTAAACAATCTCCCAAAATCTTCAAAAATCACAATATAGTCTCAAATCTCTAAAATCCGAAACCCAAAATTAACGCCACAACCGCCGTCGAAAATCTCACCGGACCCTACCGCCGCCATCATCGAAGGCCACCGTTCATTTTGTCCAACCACCCATCGCCGATAATTGGCGGGATGGGTGTCAATCGAACGTCGAACGATGAACGCGAAAGGCTCTAGTCGTTCGACGTCCAATTGGCGCACCTCTCGCTGGTTAACGCCCATAAACCTATTTTTACTACTTAAAATTATAATAGAAAAAGCTCCGAAATTTAATTATAATATTAGATAGAGGCTTGTACTTTGGGTCATAAATAACAAGTAAACGAAATAATAATTTGGTTATAATATTAGATAGAGGCCCCTCTTTTTAAAAAAAAATTACTACTTAAATAGTTATAGTTTAATTTTTTTTTCTACTAGTTAGTATTAGGTGTTCAATCTTTTTTTTCAATACTTGTTATTTGAGGCCCAAATTTTTTCAATACTTGTTATTAGAGGCTCAAATTTTTCTTAATATTTGTTATTATGGGCTTACTCTTAAAATTCTTTTTTTCAATACTTGTTATTACGGGTCTAACTTTTTTTCTTCAATATTTGTTATTTGAAGCCCAATTTTTCTTTATATTTATTATTAGAGACATACTCTTCAAGAAAAAAAAATCAATACTTGTTATTTGGGGTCCAATTTTTCAATACTTGTTACGAGAGGCTCAATTTTCTCAATATTTTGTTATTATGAGCTACTCTTAAATTTTTTTTTCAATATTTGTTATTAAGGGACCAATTTTTACAATACATGTTATTTGATGCCTAATTTTCCTGGTATTTGTTCTTAGGGGTATACTCTTAAAATTCAATTTTTTTCAATACTTGTTATTTAGGCTCTAATTTCCTCAGTAATTATTATTTAGGGTTTAATTTTTTCAATGCTTGTTACTATAGACTCATCCCCCCAATTTGTTATTATATGCATATTCTTAAAATTAAAAAATTTCAATATTTGTTTAGGGTCTACTCTTAAAATTCATTTTTTAAAATATTTTTTTTATTAGAGACCTAATATTATTTTTTTTCAAAACTTATTGTTAGGGGGTTAAGTTTCCAGTTCGCTAAGGGCCTCTAAAATTTCAGGACCGACTCTATTACCGGCGAGGGCATCGACAACGGTAGTAGCGTCAATTTTGGATTTTTAAGGTTTGGAGTTTTACGGATTTGAGACTTTTTTTAGATTTTAAGAATTTTAGGTTTTTTGAAAATTTATTTTCTTTTTTTTAGTTTTTTTCATAAAAAAATAAATAAAGACACATATTAAATTATAATTAGGTGATGCATTTTTTTAACGATGTTACCTTAAAACAGTAACAGAATAAAACTTTAAGCACATATTTCAGCTAAATAAAACGTTAGGCGCAAAACTCAAAAATAATGTATAATTTGAACACTTAATTCTAAATTAAGAGTAAAATTAATTATCAATCATTAGAATGTACAATTAGGGTCGTAACCAAAATATATCCAACTAAGATACATATGCGGCGAGACTTAAATAAAAACTAGTCTTAATTATAAAATAAATGTTCAAATTATGGTCATATTTGGCAATTAGCGGATAGCTGATAGCAGATTGCATTATCTGATAGCTGATAACTGATTGTATTAGCTGATTTGACTGGCGTATTGTATTAGCTGATTGTATAAAAGTGTTTGGTAAAATTAACTGATAGCTGATAGATGTTAGATTATTTAAACAAGCAAAATGACATATAAGAACATAATTATATTTAATATTTGTTTGAATATTTTATTAGTTATCAATATTTTGTATCTAATTAATATTAATTAGATTTATAAAAAATATTTTTAATATAACTTTTTTAAACATATTCGAATGATTTATATATTAATTTATTATTTATATAATTATTTTAATATACTTTAATTAATTAATAAGTTCAAATACACATATAAATATGCGATAATAAAAAAGAACAAATAAATAGGATTAGCTTATAAATAGGGTGAGAAAATATTTAATTTAGGTTATTTGGAGATTTTTTATAATTGGTAAGGGTAAAAGAGTCTTTACAACTCTAATATCAAACCTCTAATTTCAAAAGCTCCTATTAGGAGCTTTTTTAAAATTACCGGTTTCACCTCAATCCGCTCTTTCAATCCGATGTTCACCAAACAACAATATTAGCGGATTTGACTAGTCAAACCTCTAATTTTTACCCAAACCACTCTTTACCAAACAGGGCCATATGTCTCTTTTTTATAATAGGTGCATAAAGTATTTTTTGTTGAAATATGTGACTAAAGTTTTATTTTTGCTGAAATAGGTGCCTAAAATATTTTTTTGTTGGAATATGTGCCTAAAGTTTCATTTTAGATTGAAATAGATGTCAAGTAGGTGTCTCAGTTGACTTTAAAACAAGCAAAAAAAAAATGAAACTTTAGTCACTTATTTCAGCCAAAAAAAAACTTTAGACACATATTACAAAAAAGAAACATAATTTAAGCACTTATTTTGTTTTAAGCCTAAAAACAAATATAGATTTACACTCGCATATAATATTTATACATAATAAGACTAGAATCTTAAATATCATACGACTTCTATCGTAACTTATTAACTACAATCTTTTGTTTTTACAGCAAAATTATCATTCGTGTTTATTTTACTATTCATAAAGACTATTTTTTTTTGAAGTTTATAGCTACACTTACTAATAATATCGTTGTTAAAACATGTATTTTAACTAAGTTTGTAACAGAATTCAGTTTATTTTTTTAAAAAATAAACTGAATTCTGTTAGTTTGAGGGCATTTGGCAGTGGTCTGATCTCAGATCATTTTTTGAAAGACAAAATCTAAAATGAGATCATGGCAATTGGCTGTATCTCAGGAAATAACAAACCAAAGTTGACAAAATTCAGACAAAGTGGGCTTTCATCAACTTCTTGTACTGATTTGATAAAATGATGAAGATTTTGGTTAAAGGGGCAGAAATTCAATTTCTATTTATCCACTTTGTCCGTTCTATTTCTATTTGATATTCTCTGTACTGTCGTGCTGATAGAGTTATGATTCCATCTGTTCACAAGATATAATGGCGAAATTTAATATTATTTATTAAAAAGTTATTTAAAAATATATTTTTGAAAGAGTTAATATATAATTTTACTATTGTCTCGATTTTTTTTGAGGTCATGATCTTTCTAGTCCCAAAAGATTTCATCTATCATAAGATGTGTCGAGTCTTAGTCTGGTATCGATTTTTTTTTTTAATTTAGATTTGAATTCGGATCAACCAAGGATGAAATTAGAATAAAATATTTAAAGAAAATCAAATTGTCAGATTTTTTAAATTGATAGATACTTAATAAAGCTTAATATATCTAATATCAAAATAAGTGGGAACTTAAGTGTTTAAATCAAAATTTTGGAGGTCCAAGATTTGATTTAATTAGTATTTAAATTGATAAGACTCAAATCCCCAGTGTTAATAATCATTTTTCATAGATAATTTAAAAGTATTATTTTCAACCCTTTAGAGCTTTAGTAAATATTGTAGTTAATCGTTTTTTTATTATCTCATTTTGGCCAACGATCAACGATATTAATCTTAGTGTTGGTCGTTAATCGTTGGTGTTTAATCTTTTCGATGTATTCTTATTTTTCGTTTTAATTTTTTTTAGTTTTTAATAAAAATTTTATGTATTTTGATTATCTTCTCACAAATTTTATTATGTTTGTTTTTCTCTGTTTTTGTGGCACATTATTTTTTCTGTCTTTATGACATGTCTCTGTCTTATGACATGTTTTCTAGATACTTTTGCGGCCTCTTGATGCTTGTGTAGTATTTTCTCACGACGTTTGTTCTTGATTCGGGTTTGTCAGTGATTTTGGATAGCTTGATCTCTTTTGTGGTTGTTTGCCGATGTAATCAGAATTGTGTAGCGGATCGAAACCTATAGAACCGACGTAAAAGGTATTTACAGTTTTCTATTGGTGATTTCATTTAGTTAATGTTTTGACAACTCCCATGAGACTCTTCCTACAATGGACTTCAAAGATTTGTTGCCGTACAAAGAGGAAGCGTCTAATTTATCCGGAACAACCTTTAATTTTCTTTTGGATATGTTATTTCTTAATTGTTCTTTTTTTTTTTGATGTTTGAAATCTTTGAAAGGTTGTGTTTTTAGTTTTTTTTTTATTAATAAAGCTGCTGGTTCCAAGTTCAAAAAAAATATTGTAGTTTACTATGGGTTGTAAAGATCGCCTCATATTAAATTTTCGTAAAACTCGTTATAAATTAATGGTCAATAAGTTAAATACAGGTGGTTAAACTAAAAAATATTTAAATTTATTAGATGACTATAATTGGTCATAATTACAAAATTTGTCGCTTCACATTGCACGATAGATCAATAGGATTCAAATCTGAAATCTCATAGAATCAACTTATCATTAAATTAAGATCTAATTGGTTCTTAATTTTTTTTTGGATAAATGGATCATAATATTTCAAAAGGAAAAATCCAAAAAATATATTTAAAAAAATGTAATAAAATTTCATTAGTTTAGATTATTCCTCGAGAGAGAGCCCTGCATGATTTGCACAACCAGAACCCCAAATTTCATTATATAGCAGATTGGGCAGTCCATTTTGAGCCAATTTCTGAAGGCTGGCTTCTGCATTTTTCTCAACAAATAAGGCCAGAATGAAATCAACCCAATTTCACCTAAGACTATCTAAAATTAATGTTGGATACGGAAAAATATTTATTTCTTTGGCTTAACGGTATAAAAAGTCCTTGAATTTTTTTAAAAAAATAATTAAGTTTTTAAATGTTTTACACCCAATTAAGCCTTCAAACCAAGAAATTGAATCAACTAAGCCCTTGAAACTAGAAATTGAATCAATTACGCCATTTGACCAAATTTTGATAGTTTTTTAGATATGTTGGTGCAGCGCGTCGTGTGACATTGTTTCCGCTTAACATTTTCATATTTTTTTATTTTATTTAAAAAATCTTTAAAAGTTATAAAAATTAAAAAAAAAGTTATAAAAAAATTTAAAATTTCTGTAAATGCAACATGATAGAAATATAGTGTATTATGTATCAGTAATATCCGAAGAAAAAAACTATCAAGATTTAATGGCCAAAAATGGTCAGAGAACTTAGTTCAAGGGCATAATTAATTCAATTTCTTGGTTCAAGGACTTATTTGGGTGTAAAAAATTAAGGGGCTTAATTGATTTTTTTTAGTTCAAAGGCTTCTTACACCCATAAGTTTTTTTCTTTTGGATTTAATTTTAGGGTAAATATATATTTTAGTACTGTAATTTGATTTAAAAGTTTAATTCAATAGTTATTTTTTTCAATTACGTACTTGAACTTAGTTTTAGGTTCAAATTGGAACAAAAGCTTAGTTTCATATTTTTAAGGCTAAATTATATAAATGGTCCCCTGACTATGCTCCATTTTTTTGCGTACCTTGACTATTGAAAGTTATTGTAACACCCGGGTTTAGGGGTCGGGTGAAAATAATATTTTAATATTATTTGGGCTCGGGTTTATAATCAAAATGATCCTTTAAAATTTCGGGTTTCAAAGTAAATGTTTGAAATGGGACCAAATTGATTTAATTGCAAGTTGAAGAGCTATTTAAAGAACAAGGGAATAGCCATTCATTAATGGCCTTTTGGTAATTTACCCATTTTCTAATTTAAATCCCCCTTTATACAAATAAAACACCCTTTTACTATTCATCATCTTCTTCTTCAACGGGTTTGAAGAGCTCCCTCCCCTTTCACTATTCCATCTCCTTCCTCCCTCATTTTGGCTCGGTTTTGAAAGGTAAACACGTTTTCCACTTGCTCTCACCTTCCTCTTTTCAAAAGTACAAGTAACTTTCATTTTCATCCATGTTTTAGAATTTGGATTTTTGGGAGTTTTGAATAAAAGTGGTAGCTTTATGGTGTTTAACTTGAGATTTTGATTTAATATTGATAGATATGGTGTTTATGAATCTAATGGTCCAACATATATGATTTTTATAGTGTTTTAAATGAATTCCCGAATTTGGGTTTTGGTGGGTTTTTAGGAGGGTTTTTAGTTGAGTTTTGGGTGTGGTTTGTGTTGGAA
This sequence comes from Hibiscus tridactylites, assembly GCA_958450335.1. Lineage (NCBI taxonomy): Eukaryota > Viridiplantae > Streptophyta > Magnoliopsida > Malvales > Malvaceae > Hibiscus > Hibiscus tridactylites. Next base: position 6,575,728 of record OY288288.1, read on the forward strand.
ATTGAGGGTTGATGTTAGGGTATTGGTTGGGGGTCGTTTTGGAAACATTTGGAAGTGTTAAATGTGTTGAAATCACAAGTTTTGGACTGTGCAAAGGGGCTGCTCGGGAATGGCTTTTTGGGGTTGTTCTTGGTTCGAAAAACAAGTGTTTGATGTTTGAATTTCATTCCGGGTTTGCTACATTGTGTTGTGGACTGATATGAGGTTAATTTACTTGTGTTGAGGCGATTGGAAGCAAGGATTTGCGTTGGTAAAGCGTTGGGATCGAATCCGGATGTGAGGAGGCTTGAGTCGGCTTTGCTTGTTTAGCTTAAGGAAATGAGGTGAGTGGTTAATATTTTAAATTGATTTCAAAGGTTGGTTCAAGCATGTAGATGTGAAAATGTTTTCAAGTAATGTTTTGGTTCAAAGATGGTTTTGAAAGAATTTAGATTGGGCTTGAAAAGTCGAATTAAACTCAAGAGTAAGTTGTTGTGAGTTGGCTCTTTAATTTTCCCCTTTTACCATTTGTTCTCATTACTTGTGGTGATGTTTTGTTAAGCATGAAATTTAATTAAATTGGGAAGAAGTATGATTGCTTAATATTATATCGTTGATCATGTATGATGGTATTAATGATGTTGTTGATATGCCTTGTAAGGTGTGAGTAAGTTGGTGCAAGTTGTGCACGAAAATGGTGAGTAAGACCATTTGTGATTTGGTAAGATTCCAAGTAGTAAGTGATGCCTAATTGTGGATTTTGTTACATCTTGATTTGGTTGCGCATGATATAGTGAGTACATGTTGCATGATAGTGATTGCATATCGTGTTGCATGGTTGGTGTCGAACCTCACGTGATGGTTGTCGTTGCTCCGGTGATGTGTAGTCCCGCCGGTAGCGAGTGGTATAAGACACCGGTGATGTGTAGTCCCGCCGGTAGTGACTAGTAGAAGAGTACTTTGATGTGTAGTCCCATTGGAAAACTACTAGTCGAAACGGTGATGTGTAGTCCCACCGTGTGTGTTTTGGTTATGCTTGTGCATGCCATGTAACGTCCATGTTGTATCTCACTATATCATTGTCTTCTTATTGTTTTGCTTTAATCTAGGATTATGTCCTCATGCATACCATGAAGTGTAATGCCATGTTAAATGCCTATATCGTTGAACTTTGGTTGAACTTGCATGATAGAAGAAGGATTAGGTTGTTGGATGATTTGTATGCGTTGATCTTTACTTTTAAAGAAATCTTTAAACCCTGCATTGTCGTAGTTATGTTTTAGAGCCCCGCTCACTAAGCTTTATGCTTACGCTCTCCTTTTTCCGACGATGCTGATCTTTAGCTGGAGTTAGCAAGGAGCAAGATAAGGGCGTCCAAGCGTGTGGTAATTGCTCAAGTATGGTTTATTAAATAATGTAGTAGTTAAGCAATGGGATAGGTTTTAATGTATGTCGATATTGGTTTGATTCTTGGTTGCCTTGTTTGATCTATAAATATCGTTGTTGTTGCATGCCTTGAATGTCTATTTGTTTGGTTGCTAAGGCATGAAATCTTACGTGCTTGGATGACCATATATGCATAGATTGCCCTTTGTATGAATGATATGTATGGATGCCTTGTTAATTGCTTGATTGCTATCTATGGTTCATGTATGGTTGCTTAAAAATTAGTATGTGCAAGTCTTACAAGTGTTAATACATGCCTTTGGTCCTTCGTAAGCTCTTATGTATGTCTATGCATGATCTTAATGTTCTTCATAGTTAGGAAGTCCTTAGGTTGGGCAGTAAGTGATCCCCTGCACTAAAGTTTCGAAACCATGGGTAAGGTTTCGAAACCTTTGCAGAAATCTGGGCTTCCAGACCTTACTGCCAACCAAAGTTTCGAGACCTTTGGGTAAGGTTTCGAAACTATGGTCAAAGGTTTCGAAACCTTCCCCAAGGTTTCGAAACTTTTGGTGAAAATTGGGTTCCAGGGGTCACTGCCAGCCAAAGTTTCGAAACCTTGGTGAAGGTTTCGAAACCTTTGCTTAAGACGGCACTGAAATTGACGGTTATATGTTTTAAAATCCTTGCGTTTTGGTCCTGAACTTTGTATATGCAATTGGGTGTGTTTGAGATGCCCGTTTGAGTTGAAATTTGGCAGAGATGCATGAAACATGATTAATTTCATGTTGGTAACTTAAAAACTGATTGAGTCCCCCTAATTTTCAGATTTTACAATTTGGTCCCTAAACTTGTAAATTGTGCAATTGAGTCCCTAAATGTTTTCCGTTCGCTACGATTTTTGAGTATGTTGATTGTTTGATCAAATCTAAGGTTAATATGCATTTAGATAAGTTTTAAAAGAAAAAAAAATAGGGTTGTTAACCGAGGGGGAATCCTTAAGGGGTTTTCACTCGGTTTTCCCTGTGTAGCTCACTCGGACCGGCCATCCGGCCAGACCGGGACGAGGGGGTTACAGTTACAAATTAATCTCCTAACTAATCAGGACTTACAAAACAGTCTTATTGTATTAAAAAATAGACGGGCGTACATTAACTAGTGAGTGAATTTAGATGGAATTAGTTTTTAATTACATCACATTTCCATGTCATATTGTTTAAATAAAATAAAATAGAAAAACATTTCTCCTTTAAAACCATAATCAAAATCCTACTCAGATTACTTAAATGCCACAAACATTTCCATGGAATTATTGGCTGTGAAGCTGGAATGGTTAATTTTCTTATTCTTTACTTGTTAAAGGTGGGGATTTTCTTTTATCTCAAACACAGTGTACGTCGCTTGTTCTCGATGTGGTTCTTATTGAGTATTGAATTCATCTGGTAGAAATTATAGTGTTATCCGGGTCTGAAATGATATTGTTTTAAAGAAGAAGATGGAGTTTGTTCTGAGAAATATGGAGATGAAGTATGAAAGAAGAAGATGGAATTTGTGGCATTTGAGTAATCTGATTAGGGTTTTAAAGGGAAAATATTTATTTTATTTTAATTTATTTAAAAAATATGACATGAAAATGTGATATAATTAAAAAATATTTTCATCTAAACCAGTCAACAGGTTAATATCCAGTCAGACGTCCGTCTATTTTTTAACAGAATAAAATTACTTTGTAAGTCCTGATTAGTCATGGAACTAGCTTGTAACTATTAATAGTTAAGGGACGCAAAAAGAAATTGGAGTATAATCAAAGTAGTAAATGATATTGACGATATATTAAGGCAAACTGATAGAACTAAATTAGGTTGCTGTATGTATCAATTTAGACCACTTTAAGTTATAATTTGAACTAACAAATTAAGTTTAAATACTTAATTTTTTTTGATAAAATGCCGGTTGAATTTATTAGGCCCAAACAAAGATACAAAATAATCCCAGCAGGAGCTTAAAAGACACATAAGGAACAGAACTTAAGAAAAGGAAAAACCAACAAACTAAGGCAACCGGCTATCCTCCACAAAGATGAAACGTCGGCGATGAAGGTTTAGTGTGGAAGATGCAAGATTGGGGATAACCAGATGTAGACAGATGAGAAACCCCAAAAAAGAAAGCAAACCCTAACAGATTAGGGCGGATCCAATAATCGACGGTCTTAATTAAACTAAAAGAATTATGTATCAAATTACACATCAAAACTAAATTCAGGTACCAATACATATTGACCTTTGTTTTATTACACTTTGATATCTTAATAGCCCTATTTTTCCACATGTGTATATTACTTCCAATTATGAGGCTAATTTTTTATTATTAATATTGTCAAATAATTTGACATGATTTATTTCTAAAAACATATGACGATGTGTCATATACGTCTTTTTCTAAAGCAGATACTTTTTCTCATTTTTTTAGAAATTTTAATGGATATGAAGGTAGTGTCTATTTGGTTTTAAACCTTTATAAAATTCATATACTCTTTGTAGATAAAACTATTCGAATCTCTTAAGAAAATAATATTTTTCATTTAAACCCTTCCTTAAATTTCTCCCTCTCTCACTCTCTCTCTCTTTTGATAAGTATATGTCTATTTTATAGTCCATATTCGGGATTCGTGGCTCTCCCTCTTAATGATATCGTCCTTAAAGTTTGAACCCAATTTTCATTCTTTGAGAGAGCATTATGATTTACCATTGCATTCAAGCCTTTGTTAGTCTCTCTTTTTTTTACAAATCTTAATTTTAATCCTAATCCTACCTAAAGGGGAGGAAAATGGGGACTCACTTTGCTTCACCTCCCGTATATGTATGGAGAACTCGAAATTAGCTTTGCAGTGTCAGTCGATTTCCCCATACACACTTATACGCAATGAAGAATCTAAGAAAATATCATTGACTGGGCCAATATAAATAGAATTAGATTTAAACAAAATTCGACTCAAAAAAATTAAATTTTTCGAGTTGAAAATTTTAGTTTTTCTAATAACTCAAAAAATAGAGAGTTCAATAACTCAAAATTTCTAGTAATTAGTAGACCGGTTTTCATGTTCAAGTTGAGTCCTTCAACTTTGTATGATATATGTATAACATATGAAAAATTATATATAACATATATGGTTTTAGAAAGCTGTTAAAATTGCAACCAATTAGTATCTTAATATTATATATATATATATATATATGGTTTTAGAAAGTCGTTAAAATTGCAACCAATCAGTATCCTAATATTGTAAATACTACAATTAAATTTAAACAGAAACTCGAACAACCCGACTAAAAAATCAAATAAAGTGAATTGTAAAATGTGACTCGTCAACTTGAATAACTCAAAATTTGTTGACTCGGCCCGATTTAATCAAATGTTCACCCTAAATAGAACAATAAATTTATCTAACATAACTCGTATATATATATATATAGTTTTGAAATTATAAAATTTCATTTTTCAATAAGTTTAAATTTTCTTTTTATTATTTAGATCTTTATTTAAATAAAATCAAAGTATTTCCTTAAAATAAGTCATAAAAAATGAATTTAAATTTATTTATCTAAATATTAGTTTTTCCCACACGTTTTAATTAAAATAATTAAAAATATACATTACATTTTCCCCTTTTAAGTTATTTTTTTATAGATATTAGAGATGAACTATATGCTTTTACTAAAAAATAATTTTTTGTTGTGAATAAAATAACAAAGAATAATAATAAGAACAAGAATGAAAGAACAAAGAGATGAGAGAAAGAGGGAGATTTGTATTATTCTCAAAAATAGAATTCGTATACAATGCCTTCAATGAATCATCTATTTATAGGCATAAGAAGTACATAATACATTAAACTCTAATTCATAGATAAATATCCATAACACTCCCCCTTGGATGTCTATGAAAATAATGTGCCTCGTTAAAACCTTACTAAGATAAAAACCCAGTGGGAAAAAAATTCTTTAGTGAAGGAAAAAGAGTACACACATCTTTGATGCGCATAACATGTTGCCTCATTAAAAACCTTACCAGGAAAATCCATTGGGACAAAACCTCGGTTAAGGAAAAAAGAGTGCAACGCATATTTACTCCCCCTCATGCAAACATCACAGAAGATCTTTGAATCTTCATAATTTAATCTTGAATATCATTTTTCTAAAGATCGTGAGGGATGCAACTTTGGAGTAATATGTTCCATGATGTATCTACTTTCAAACTGAGATATACATCTTGCGTTATCTTCACACAAGATAGCTTTTATCATATCTTGTAAAAGTAAATCCACATATCTTTTGGATATGTTGGGTCAATAGTCTTAGCCAAACACATTTTTTTGGCTTGCCTCGTGCATAAAAATTATTTCTACGACATTTGAGGAGGCATCAACGAATGTTTGAAGATCTAAATGTAATGATCTTTGTATATTCATAGATATTTCTTGACTAACTAATATATAGTGCTTCAAGACCAAGAAAGATATAATTATCTTTATTCACATCCAACAATCTTACAACTATTGGGAGACTTAAACTGTTAAACAATTGTTAACCAAATCATTACAGTTAATTCATAAACCTCGGCTTTGGTAAGAATAAAAATATATATATATTGCAGATTGCAAAAGAGCTTTACTTCGTTGAGGAGGAATCATGTTTTGTTTGTTTGGTTTTTTTTTACTAGAATACGCGACTAGGTTTTATTAAAAGAATAAAAAGGATTATAAATATGATACATTCTAAAACACGAATAATCATGGAGAATAAAATAAAGTAAACATTAAATTATAAAAAGAAAGACAATCAATAGCTAAAAAAATATGAGAGAAAAAAAAACTTATCTTTAGTTTCATTCTATAATCGAATTCATTCTTTTCGGTAACTTCTTTTGGATTCGAACGATAAAGATCTCAGTTGATTAGAGTCTTGTGCTGATAACGTGTTGTGAATAAAATAACAAAGAATAATAATAAGAACAAGAATGGAAGAACAAAGAGATGAGAGAAAGAGGGAGATTTGTATTATTCTCAAAAATAGAATTCGTATACAATGCATTCAATGAATCATCTATTTATAGGCATAAGAAGTACATAATACATTAAACTCTAATTCATAGAGATAATATTCCTAATAATAAATAAATCAAACTCCTTTGATAAAGTTCTAATCATGATAGACATCCACATAGATAAATATTCATAACATTTTTTAATTTTAATTTTGTTATTTATGTTTTACCATCTTTATATATTAGAGTGAAACTCCAACTACATTCGAGAAATTTAATTTTTTAAAAATATATTTAATTAATTAGTAGCAAAATGTATACTCAAAATATTTTTATTAAAAATAATTATATATTATTGTAAAATGTAATGAAATATAAACAATTTCATTTTTAATTTTTAATTTTTATTTTACTCAAAATTCAAAATTTAAAAATAAATGACTTTTATATCAAATGATTTTTTTTTATTTACCCAAAACTCAAAATATATTATATTATTTTAAAGAAAACCCAATATATATTATTTTTTAATAAAATAGGAGAAAAAATTGGCATGGGGCAGATCAGGGCTTAAGTAGGCTCAGGCTTGCATTTGCCCCTGCTTATATGATATGGAATCTAGGGGAAAGAAAATGGTGTTTTTAATGGGTCTAGAACTCATGACCTAAGAAAAATAAGAGAACAAAGATGACTAGCTTGGCCAACCGACTAAATGTATTTTTTTTAAATGTATAAAAAAAATTCAAATATACCAATAATGTCAAGATATATAAGTCACGTCATTAAAAGGTAACTCAAGTCAAATTATTCCACCAAAATCGCATAAAATAAGGGCATTTTATAAAATCTTAACTATAAAATATAGTAGAATTTGTTATGAATATCTTTATTTATGGTGGATATTCATATATTAAATGAGACTTTAATGGGCTTTATTATTAGGGTTTAATACCCATTGAAATTAGGGTTTCCATCTTATGCCTATAAATATAGACTTTTGAAGAAAGCATTGTACACAACCCTACATTGAGAATATAATAAAAGTCTCTCTCTTTGTCTCTCATCTTTGCTCTTATTTATCTCTCTTGTTCTTCTTTACTTTATTCACAACACGTTATCAGCACGAGACTCTAACCAACTGAGGTGTTTTGCATTCGAATCCTAAAGGAGTTATTGAAAAGAATTCGATACTAGCATGAATCAAAGATAAGTTCTTCTCCCTCAATTATATTTTAATTATCGATTCTCTTTCTTTCTTTGATCTTTAACTTAACTTTTAATTTTTGAAAAATCATTGGTTGTTTGGTGTTAGTATAGCCATAGAGTGACTCAATTACCGTGGTTCTTGTCGACAATTCCCGAAATTTTTTTAACAAGATATTGATAAAAGAGATTATGAGTAGCTGTCTTGGTCATGTATATCTCCATTGTCCTTGAGAGAAAAATCAATATCGATAAACTCTATTTTTATTTTTATTCTTTAATTTATGGTTTTAAGGTGTTATAAATTATGGTGATTTGTGTTTTTTTTTATTTTGATGGTTATAAAGTCTATATTTGCTTGAAAGCAATATTATTTTTGTGTCGAAAAATTCGACTATAGACTTCTCCCAAGTTCAAGTTACGAAAATTGTCTTGATCCAAAAAAAATTTTTATGGGAGACATTCCCTGAAGTGAATGCAAGCATGATATTTATTTCATGCGATTATTGGACTTATGTCATTCCTTAAAGTGAATGCAAGCATGATGTTTATTCCATGCGATTATTGGATTTGTTTCATTCCTTGATGTGAATGCAAAAATGATAATTCACTATATGGTTAGTGAATAAAACTCAGTTATGTGTCATAGTATCATTGATGAGGTTTTAAAGACCTATTGGCCTCCGCTACATTCCTTGACGTGAATGTGATATTTTTATAGCGGAAAAAAACAAATGTCACATTAGCAATTGTGGTTGCGATTGAGGCCATAAAAAATAGACATGGATATGATGATTCTTTTGAGAATGTTTATATCCACCGAAAGTGGGATTATAAGGATGACAAGAATGATAGATATCATATCAAAATCTTTATGTTATCAATACGATGGTACAAACCATTGGTCTCGTACTTGTCAAACGCCAAAGTATTATGGACTTTATCCACAAGCATGAATGATAAATGAAAGAAAATATAAACAAGTTTTGTTTATGGAGAAAATAATTATGGCGTTGTTAGTCCAACTCAATTGGATATTGTTAATTTCTTCATAACCCTTGAAGGGAATAATTCGCCATTTATTTTATTTCTCTTATAACCTCTAAAGGGAATAATTGATCTTTTATTTATTTTGTTTTATGTTAATTTTATACACTTTCATGTGGTCATTATTAAAGAACTAAAATTTTCTTCAAGGTAATATTTTTCATGTGATACTTGCTATCAAAGCAAATCGATTATTCAATCATCATCAGCTAAGATAGATTGTGAATCTATTAATTTCTGAAACGGATACAAGGTGATATATGTGGGCCCATACACCTTTCTTACAGTCCATCTAAATATTTTACGATTTTAATCGATGCATCGAATAGATGGTGATATGTATCCTTGTTATCAACCCGTAACTTGGTGTTTGCTAGGCTACTTGCTCAGTTGATAAAATTATGAGCACATTTTCCAGATTACCTTACAAAGACAATCGATCTTCATAATGCTGGTGACATGTCATTTTACATGTAGTATCACTAATTCGCATCAAGCCAACAAATTATCATAAGTTCTCCCCATTACAAATGGTTTTTGGTCAAAACCAAATATTTCTCATCTTTTTTTGTGCGATATATGTTCTGATTCCTCCACCACAACGCACAAAGATGAGTTCTCAAAGGAGGTTGGGAATATATGTCAGATTCAAATTTCCCTTGATAATTAAATATCGTGAGCTTCTGATAGGAAATTTATTTACAACTTGATTTACTACTATCATTTTAATGAGTCAGTTTTCCCAACATTTGGGGAAGAAAATAAAATAAATGGAAAAAGAAATAAATTGGAATGAATTATCATTATCTTAGTTTGATCCACGTACTCAACAATGTTAACTATAAGTTCAAAGGATAATTCATTTAGCAAATCAATTGCCAGATGGTTTTGTTGACCCTAATAGAGTGACTAAGTCACATATACCAGTTATGAATGCTCCGTTTAAATTTGATGTCCCGGAAGGACAAACTCTAGCTATTAATGAGTCTAACTTACGTCTGTAGCGTGGTAGACAAGTAGGTTCCAAAGATAAAAAAATCCTCGAAAAAAAGGAAGGGAGCTATAGTTATGATGGTTTGATTGAGGAATCAATGAATTATGAAAATCTCAAGAAGAGATTAAAAGGTCTCCAATAAAGACATTAACATGACTCAGGTACCTGATAATAAAGAGATCTCAATAGATTATGTCATGTCTGGTAATAAGTGGAACTGAAATCAAATCGACGTCGATAATACATTTGCATGCAATATAGCACTAGAAATTTTATTTGATGATGTGGATCATGAATCATTGTCAATTGGACAATGTAAACAAAGAAATGATTGGCCAATATGGAAAGAGGCAATTGAGGTGAAACTAAGATCTCTTTCGAAAAGAGAAGTATTTGGGCCTATAGCCCGTATATTGAAATGTGTAAAGCTCGTGGATATTAATGAGCCTTTGTGAGAAAGAGAAATCAAAAGGAGAAATCACGAGATATAAGCTCGTTTGGTTGCACAAAGATTCTCACAAAGACATGAAATTGATTATGAGGAAAATATATTCCTCGATGGTGGATGTAGTTACTTTTAAATAGTCTGACAATAAATGAAATAACTCAGTTTCCGCCTAATAGATGTTGTTACATCTTATTTGTATGAGCCTCTTAATAACAACATTTACATGAAGCTTCTGGAAGGATTTAGACTGCCAGAAGCAGTTAATTCAAGTTTTCGAGAATATTATTCAATTATATTGAATATATCTTTTTATGGATTAAAACATTTTGGGCACATTTGGTATAACTGCCCCATTGAATACTTATTAGCGAAAGGCTATAAGAATGATTTAATTTTCGGAGCATTTTATTAAGAGGTTTAGTTCTGGATTTGTCTTTGTTTTTATTCTGTATGTTGGCGATTCATTGAGACTCGTGAAGAGATCTCCTTAATAATGGAATCCTTGTGCAGCAATCGGCATACACAGAAAAATGTTTAAAGAGACTTTACATGCATAATGCATATTCGTTGATCACTATTTGGTTGCTAGGTCTATTAATGTAAACAAAGATCCACTCCGCCCTTGAGAAAAAGGTGATGATATTCTTGGTCTAAAAGCACCATATATGCATTAATTGATCTGGAAGCATCGTATCTTAGCTGGTCCAGAAATACTATCTAAGTGCTACGAGACCATTGCCTTTAAATAATTGCTATGCATAAGGCAAAGCCGAAATATGTGTTTGGCTAAACATATCCAGAAGATATGTGAATTGCTTTCACAAGATAAGATGCAAGCTATCTTATGTAGAGATAATGCAGAATTTATATCTCAAGGAGGATACATCAAATGTGATAAAACGAAACATATCTCTTTAAAGTTTCGTCCCTCATGATCTTCAGAAGAATTGTAACCCCCTCGTCCCGGTCTGGTCGGATGACCGGTCCGAGTGGGCCACACGGCGAAAACCGAAGCGAAACCCGTTAAGATTTCTCCTCTGTTAACGACCCTAAAAGTTTGTTTTTATTTTATCTTGTCTATATGCAAAATTAAACCTATGTGAAGCACAACAGCGGAAAATACAAACATTTCAACAAACATTGACCAACCCAACAATTAAACAGTTCATTTTATTGATGTACAGCAGGCCGTTTCGAAACGCCCCTAGGGTGTTCCGAAACGCCTTGACCTAGTCAACGGGCCTGGGTCAACCATAAGGTGACCGTTCCGAAACAGGGGAGACCCGTATCGGAACGACCTTGACGGTCAATATCTCGTGGTCAACGAGATTTGACCGTTTCGAAACATCAAAGGCCCGTTTCGGAACGGCTTCATCTCGCCAATTTCTCAAAATTCCAGTAGCAAAAATGTTCCGAAACGACCCTCATCCGTTTCAAAACGGCAGGCCATTTGCAAAGGGCTCGTTCCGGAACAGGGGGACCCGTTCCGAAACACCCTCTGTCTGCAGACTTGATTTTGCTGTTTTAAGGCACAAAGGTGCCCCAAAACACCACCAAAACACATCACAACACCACATTAATTCAACTTAAGGCTTATCAACCATACTAGCATGCTTCAACAACGATTTAGACAAATCTAACACTAGGCAACACCTCACAAACATGCATTCATACAAACACCATTCAAACACATATATCAACTCTTAAGGCATAAGGCTAACATTCAAAAGAGCAACTTAGGCATGAGTTAACATTCATCATGGCAACACAACCATGCAAAAGCAAGATATAAGGGAGTCTATACATGCTCCTAACAACCAACAACTACTCAACCAAATCCATACATGTCCCATTGCTCAAACCATTACATGTTTAACATTAAAATTCATACTTGATGAACTCAAGCCAAAATCACACTTGGAGGCCCTCCACTTGCCCGAGCAACCCACGAACTAAGGATCTGCAATGTTGAACAAAGAGAGCGTAAGCAATGATGCTTAGTGAGGGTGAGCTCTAAAAACAAACCTCAACATCGCAGGGTCCGAGCACGATCTAGCCAAGGTAAATCACAATCATACCAAAGGTCCACAAGATAAAATGCATGAGCAATAGACAATATTAATGCCATGATCATAAGCTCAATTTCCATGATACATGTAATCACAAACAAGTATCCCAATAAGAACCATGAACCTCAACACATTGATATATGCATCAAACAACATTGGCACCTAGCTAAGACCCGAATACGCGGATAGACATGTTGGAACTCACATCCAACAACCACATTACCTCACGGTGGGATTTCACTCATCACCGGTCTCGCGGAGGGGATTCCACTCATCCTCACGCCCCATCGATGGGATTCCACTCATCACCGACTACATTTAAATACAATTTCGGGCGAACCCGTACTCCTCCTTGGTGACTCAACGCCACCAAGGCCACGCGCGACTTTAGACTCATGTGTACACACTAACATCCTAATGATCGATCATTTGTATTCAAGTTTACTAGTGCCAATATTTACTCACTTCACATTACTCCTTTCGATAACCTTGTGCTTAGCACGTATTCACCAACAATCATCACCATGCATGTCTCAAGCATCATAAGTCCAATCTCATTTCACATGTATAATGCAATATACATAAACATTCACATCACATTTCATAAGAGACATACACAACCATGTAACTAAGTTCAACCAAAGGCTCTAGATCAAGCTTAGGATTAGGCTACCACCCTAATCCTAACTCTAGGTGGGTCTACCAAGCCCAACCTAGTCCAAATACTCGAACCAACTATTTTAAAATCAGCAATTAACCACTCACCTAAGCTTCCAAGCTCAAGAACAACCTTCAACTTCCCGGATTCACTTCTGATGCTTCACCGATGCCCAAACTCGATTCTAATCAATCCCAAACACAAACAAAACATCCACAATTAATATCTTATCATCGAAGCTAACCCGGATTAACATTACCAAGTATCCAACACTCAAAATCAACCCCAAAAACAGAATTTTCGAGCAGCCCTTAACACCCACTGAAATCTTCTATTTCAAGCATCCAAACAACCACCAAACACACCCAAAGCAACCCCCATTTACCATACTAGCACCAGCCCTCAAGAACCAACGTTAACCCACCCCAAAAACCCCTTTAAAACCCTCCTAAAACCCCTTTGAAATACAAATCCGAAAATCATTGTAAAACTTTGTAAAAATTAGATATATTGGACCTTTTGAACGACAAATGACTTATCTATCATTACCAAATCAAAAGCTCAACTCAAAGTTAACAAAGTTAACATTTTTAATTTCAAACTCTAAAACTTCATAACACAAAAACATGGGTTTTAAAGAAAACTATGGGTATGAGCATGTAGAGGAGAGTGAGGACAAGCTAGAAACATGTTTACCTCTCAAAAATCACCAAGGATGTGAGTGTATGGTGATGGAATAGTGATCCCCCAAGGTAAGAAGAAGAGAACGTTAGGTTTGAAAGAGGGAGAAGAAGAAGATGAGAAAGGTGGGAGTTTTATTTGACATGTGGTAAATTTTTAAAGCTCAAAAGACTTGTTTGCCCTTAATGAATTAGGGTATTTGCAAGGAAGGTAAATCCATGGCTAAATGGAGTTTAATCTTAAAACATGGTCAACCCCAAATTAATAAATTTTGAAAACAACTCGAAATATTATTTGGAGTATAAAACTGAGCCCAAAATAATATTAAAATATCATTTTCACCTAACCCCTAAACTCGGGTGTTACAAGAATAGTATTTGATGAATCATTTCAAGCAATAATTTGGAAGATTTATCCACTAGTGCATACTCTATTTCAACATTTGAAGATTATATTCAAGATTGAATTATGAAGATTCAAAGATCTTATGTGATATTTTCATGAGGGGGAGTAAATACGCGTTGCACTCTTTTTCCCTTAACCGAAGTTTTGTCCCAATAGGTTTTCCTGGTAAGGTTTTTAATGAGGCAACATGTTATGCGTATCAAAGATGTGTGTACTCTTTTTCCTTCACTAAATTTTTTTTCCCACAGGGTTTTTATCTTAGTAAGGTTTTAACGAGGCACATTATCTTTATAGATATACAAGGGGGAGCGTTATGAATATCTTTATTTATGGTGGATATCCATATATTAAATGAGACTTTAATGGGCTTTATTATTAGGGTTTAATACCCATTGGAATTAGGGTTTCTATCTTATGCCTATAAATATAGACTTTTGAAGAAAGCATTGTACACAACCCTGCATTGAGAATATAATAAAAGTCTCTCTCTTTGTCTCTCATCTTTGCTCTTATTTATCTCTCTTGTTCTTCTTTACTTTATTCACAACAGAATTGTTATAAGGACAATTTTTTTCTGTCCCTTTCTATGCTTTAACACTAAAAAATACTATAAAATAAATTTTAAGTCCTAACCTTAAATTTTAAATCATAACTCCTACACTCTAAAAATTACATACTATCTCAAATTCTCTAAATCTTAACCATAAATAGTGGCACCAAATAACGTAGATAATTTCTATTCATAACTAAAGTGCAACACTCATATGAGGTATTATGGACATCCACGTCGTGGTTTTCGATATTATAAACATTTTAGAAATATTAATATTTTCTTATAGTTTTTATACATTAATAATTTATGTTCAAGTTTGGGCACCGGCATATTTAATTAGCGCACCTCTTACCTCTTGCTTTTGATAAACCCTAATATATATATATATATATATATATATATATATATATATATATATATATATATATCCAAGTTGCAACCCAATGAACAACAATAATAGAAGAGTTAGGGCATGTTTGCGTGCTTAGGGTTTTTCTCTACAATAACGGTTGAGGCGTTGAGCAATACTTTGACATGTAATTGGGTAGGATGTGATACGGACATGATGATATATACCATAATAATAAAAATATAATTTTCATATCTATTAAAAAATTTAAATAAGAGTCGAATTTGATTAAAGATAATAAACGGCACAACAAAACACACTTTAAACATAAAAAAGAAATCTGGAAGCTATGTTCACCAATAACTTATACACAAAGGAAAATAAAACATGAAAACTTAAAGGGTGTGAATAAAAACAAAATCTTCCCTTGGACATGATCTTCAACTTCCTTAGAAACTTAGCAACCGTTATTAAAATCTTATTGTTTATATTCAACTAGACGCTTATTTAGTGATGTAGGAGAGGTGACAACATCAATCTTGCTGATTTGCACCACTAATAATTTTGATTATGTCAGCAAACTGTCACAAAAAAATCTAACCATACTAGACTATCAACTTTTCTTGATTAGGAACATGTGTCATGATGATTGTTATAGAGCGAAAAACGGCCACAAAGATATATGAAAATCGTGTCACAAGACAGAAAAAATCATGCCACCAAGGCATACGAAACAATCGCAGCAAGATGCGCAGAAATTGAGAATGCAATATAAAGAGAATTCTTATTAGAAACTAAAAATAAAAAATAAGATAATAGAAAAAAATCACCGGTAGTTGATAATCAGTACAAGGCACGTCACTACCAACAAGGTGAAAAAAGAAAAAGAAAAACAACAATAGAGAGGGGGGAAAAGAATGGCTAGGGTTTTCTAATTGTTGATATCCATTAGAATTGAATAATTTAAATTATTCACTCTTTGACCAACAGAGTCGGTTCAAGTAGTAATCAGTTTGGTATCGCTTAAGGATGTCACGAGTTCAAGGTCTTGTGTATGCAAAAAAAATTATGTTGTGAGACTCACTTATCATAGCCAGTGTGATACGGGTCGATCCAGATTAGTCAAGACAAAGCCGTAAAGAACTGAGAGGGCAACAAAAAAAATTATTCATTGTTTGATTACATACATGTTTGACATATATTTTGTGAGTCAGACATATGTTTGACACTTAAATACTCTCCTGACAGAAGAGTTGGTGTTTCATGGATTACAAAGGAGATGTAGCTCGTCCTCAAGGGGACATATGCAACATGTCAAGTTGTGAAATAAAGAAGCAAGAGTCGAACAAATCATGGAAAACCAACCCTACTCTATAGGCAAGTGCTGCTTCTGATGAGGAAGATGTTGAGGTAGGGGACAAAGATGCATAAAGTTAAAACAAAATGGGGTGGTTGCCAAAGATAGTAGCCATGTGAGAAGCATGATGCTCTAAAATAATGGTGTGGGTCTTTTATTTTACCCTAAAAGGAATGCCCAACTTGATTTCAGCTGCTTATTATAATCCCTATGATTTGCAAGTATGTACACTAAGTGTAATAGGTTGGTTCAACTTGGAAAAGATATTTGGTATGATTAGAAGCAGCAAGTTGACCTGGTTGATTTTTTTTAATATGATAATATGCGTAGTATATGTTCATATATTTTTTTAATCATTTGACAACGTACATACACCTTGTATATACAAGTGTTTGAACTCAAATTTCTTATAATAAATATCATCTTCTTTTATTTTGGAGCCACTCGTTGAATTTTGACTTTGTTAGAACTTATAAAAAGACACCCACAATTATTCATTCTTTATAAAGATAGGTGTTCTTTCGGATGATTACGGGGGTAGACAGCTATAACTTTGTTCCTTAAAATACACCACGTTGTTGTGTTCTAGTTTTGTGCTAAACTGCGGCCTTTGCTTGTTTAGTAGTCGCGACAAGTTTCTAACTAAATTTTAAGATTGGGTTGGATTAAATTAGAGAGAAGAATTATGAAATACAAGTTTATCAAATTTAAAGTTTAGGGTTTATGTGATGTAATTTAGAGTTTAGAGATTTAGATTTTAGATTGTATAATTTAAATAAGAATGGTCGCGTAATTTTTTACACATGCTTTGTATTAAAATATAACTCTAGATTTACCAACAATAAGTTGGTCTAGCGAGATGAGACACTAGGTCCCTTAAACAAGGTTAGATGTTTGAATCCTGATATTGTGAATAGAGCAAATTAAGTTGGGAGTGTCTTCCCCATATTAAACCTCTATAAAATTCGATCTGAATTGATCGACTAATGAATCGAACACTGGTAGTTAAAATAAAATAATCTTAAATTACATTAACAAAATATCAAATAATAATTTAATTAAAATTTAATTTTCATGAGTAGATATTATGCGTGGATTCAATCTATTCTTTTTAGATTTTGCTCTGATCCAATAATTGTGTGTCTGTTATAATTCAAAACATGTTTAATCACCGTCCAAAAGTTGACGTTCATAATCAATGGAGTGATTCTAAACCTTTGATTGGCGATTACCAATGTATTAAGGTGATAATGGATAAAAGTTAAAGGACCCTATCCTAACTGATCTAGATTTAAATATTATTCTAATTATCAATTTGATAATACTTTGTAATAATTAACTACGTTGATAATTATTTGAATATGTGTTTTTTGTATTTGTAATTATAAATTAAATAGAAGCTGTTTTCTACGTAAGATATTATATATTCAATCATCTTAGCTTTTTAATAATACAACATTCCACCGATTTTTCAATTCTAGCCGCTTTTTCTTTTGTTCAATCCCTTTAATCGGTGGTCGGCAATCAATCTTCATATTGGTTGTCGACTACCGATTTTATCAGTTTTCTTGCTTTTATTTCAATAAGAATCTATGCTTCTGTAGCACGCTCTTTCTCTGTCCTAGTGACACGCTTCTTTTTCTGTCTTTGTGACATGTTTTTGTTTTATTTTTTTTGTTTGGTTCATCTGTCTTCGTGGCAGGTTTCAGCATACTCTAGCATTCGATTGTTGTTCGCACAGATATTCACTCGGCGCTAGTTTCTGATTCATGGTGTTGTCGGTGGTCACTTGGAATGTTTTATCCCCACTCGTTGATGGTTGTTTGCCGATAAAATCAGTCCTAGGTAGCGGTACCTTTTGCCTGACAGAATAGATCGCGCACCACTCATTCCTTCTTTATGCGTCTCGTTTGAACAGAGACAAGGAGATTCAGAAAGCTTTTGAATTTTCGTTGGTATGCGTATTTCCATAGAAATTTTCGTTTTCATTGTTTTTGAGTTGTAAGAATCTTTTGGGTTATTTTAACCCAAATCTTTTTCTTCTTAATTGCGATGTAATTGAATTTTTCTATGGTTTAATGAAAATTCAGTAGCTATTTCAAAAAAAATACAACATTCCACAAATAAATTGTTTGAATTCAAATCATCTAAAAATAACAATATATTTTTTCACCGAACCCAATTGATGGGTTGGCCTCTATGCTTTGTTAAATGTAGTGTAACAAAAGCATCAATAACAATGGAGAAGTATCAACAATCGGTTGGTCTAGTAGAATAAAACATTAGATAAGTAATATTAATGGTTCTAATTTTTGTGTTGTGAATGGAGAAAATGAATTGATAATGAACATTTGTAAAATTCGATATGGATTAGTCGGTCAGTGCACCGAAAACTGGTTGTTAAACCAAAAAAATAATAATCACAAAGGGAAAGTATATTATAAGAGAAAATTTGTCAAGAAATTTAAGTTGTCAAATTTTTTACCAGTTGTTTAAATCGTAAATTTAGTCCATATACTCTAATTTGTTCATTTACAATATTTTTTTAAATTTGTAGGTTACATTTTAACCAAACAATCATTATGAAATCTGTTAAGTAAAATACTGCAATTAAATCATGTATTTTACATAAATTATGGATTTACTTTAAATTTTCCAATTCAAACATTTTAAGTCCATATTTATCGTTATATTATTTCGTCGACTAAAATTTTACTCAACGAAGAGGGATAAATTTAGTGAAAATAAAAAATAAAAATCAGACTGTAGGATTACTAATTGGGGTTAATTAAGCAGAACATATCAACGGCTGTTCTTCCTCACCCTTGTTACAATCAAAACCATCAGGTTGCCTAAGATCTATACACGTCAGCATCTGGGCCCTCTTAGCTTGTAGTCCCCAGTCAGTGGACCCCACAACATACAACATAAGCCCAGCGCAACACACCTGGGCTGCAAGTAGGCCCAACCACAGCCCAGAAAAGCCGACTCCGACATAGAACGCGAGCCCAATCGCAACGGGCATGCCCACCAAGTAAAACGCACCGAGGTTCACATTCGCCGCCGTGGAAGGGCGTGCACTCCCTCTGAGGACCCCACATCCCACCGTTTGCGGGCAGTTCCCGAGCTCGCACAGCCCCAGGATCGGAAGTGCAACGGATGTCAGCCGTAGGATCTCGGTGTCGGATGTGAACATCCGGCCCCACTTATCCTTCAACGCCGACGCGAACGTCGAAGCTGCTAAGCCCATCATGGCCGATAT
Source organism: Hibiscus tridactylites (assembly GCA_958450335.1). Taxonomy (NCBI): domain Eukaryota; kingdom Viridiplantae; phylum Streptophyta; class Magnoliopsida; order Malvales; family Malvaceae; genus Hibiscus; species Hibiscus tridactylites. The sequence continues at coordinate 6,595,159 of OY288288.1, forward strand.
AAACACCGCCGCCGCAGCCGATAACCTCGCTTTGTAAGGACGGTTGGCCCCTAACTCGTTCCCGACGCGAGTCGAAACCGCGAAACTCAGTGAAGAAGGGAAAACGTATAACAACGACGTCGTTTGGATCAGTATCCCCATTGAAGCCACCGGCGCCTTGGGGTTCACCAGAAGCCCACACATCACGATCATGATCTCGTACCACCACCACTCCAAACAAACCGAAACGCAGCTCGGCGCGGCCAGCTTCAGCAGCGGCTTCCAGCCGGTTAAACACTCAAAACTCGGCCTTTCCCACGTCGGCTCGTGGATGCCCGAGACCCAAATGTAAGCAACCAAGGAGACGAGAACAATGAAGTTGGATATAGAAGCCGAAGCCGCAACGCCAGCGACGCCGAAGTTGAAATGTGAGACTAGCAGGAAGCTGATCGGCAAATGGAGAATGACGGCGAAGAGGGATGCTAAAGCGACGGGACGGGTGATGCCTTGAGCGCGAAGGTAAATGCGGATTGGGTGAACAAATGAGTTGGTGAAGAGATCGGGGAGGGAGAAAAGCAAGTACCTTTGGCCGATGCCGATGATATTCCGATCTTGGTGAAGATAAAACAATATATCCGCCATGTTTATCCAAAGAAAAGAGATTAAAACCGAAGTGAACAACAGGAAAACAACGTAGCGGTGAAGGGTTAACGATAAAAGCTTGTGTCTTTGAGCTCCGAACGCTTGGGAACAGATTGGTTCCATACCCAAAGCAAGGCCGGAAAGAACCGAGTAGCCAGTGATATTAGCAAAGGCTATAGCTAAGGAACCGGCGGCGAGTTCGATATCGCCGAGATAGCCGAGGAAGAGCATGGAAATGATGGAACGAGAGTATAGAATGAGACCGGTTAAAGCTATGGGGAAGGCCAGATTGAAGAGTGATTTAGCTTCTGATATGATCTCGGAGATTGAACCGCATAGGTAATCAGCTCCATGGCGATGCTTTTCAGGGTAATGGAAGTAAATGTGGGTCGGAGATAATTTATCAGCGGCGGCGGCGGTTTGGTTACACATGACGACGATGGTGATAAGAGGGAAGAAGAATCGAAGAATTCAAAACAGCACTCTTTTTTTGTTCACTCCTCTTCACACTCTTGTTTTGTATGGATGCTAAGTTTCCAGTTAAGATAGACAGATTTGGTTGATTTTGGGCAATATAAATAGAGAAGTTGAGGTGTTTTTTTCCTCTTTATTTTTTTTTTTTCTTTACGATATATTTAATATATTCTGCAGCACACAGCATATGAATACAGTATAGGTAGAGATATAGTGCGATAATTTTCATACTTTATGTGGTTTAGATAAACAGCCGTCAGGGATTGGCTTCAATTTCCGATAAGTGAAATGCTGTTATTTTTTACATAATCTTTCATGGTCGGTAAGATGATTATTCGATTGAACTCGGTCGAGTTAAAAATATTTAAAATATTTGAGTTAACGAATTATATTTTATAACTTAAAATTTATTTAGTTTTTTTTTTACTTAAGTCAAGTAGAATCGAGTCATTCGAGTTTATGTTTAAATTTATTTATAAATATTTATATTGTTATGGAATTAATTGGTTCTAAATTATATGATTCTCTATAACCATATATATCTTTATATTTTTTTATATTAGATATATATTAGGCAGGGTTGAGGGACTCGACTCGAACTTGAAAGTCGTATTAATTGGTTCATAATATTCGATATGTTAAGGGTTACAACAATTAGTAGAAATCTCCGGCCTCTTTTTGGTGTTCTACTTATACCACATTAGTTAAAAAAAATTAAATTTAGGGTTTGATATTATGGTTTATATTTGGGCTAGGGTTACGGTTTTGAGTGATGGGTGTATGGTGTGTTTTTTAGGGTGTGAGGTTTAAGGCTTACGATTTAGAATTTAAAGTTAGGGCTTAAGATTTAATTTTAGTGTTGAGGCACCAAAAAGAGAAGATGAATTTTGTCTTACAACAACACCAATTGGGATAGATTTTAATCATTTTTTGTTTAACCACCAATATTTGACTCATTGGTTGAGGTTCAATTTTCTCTATTCACAAAATCAATAATCGAATCTCTAACATTGTTTAAGGAATCTAGTATTTTATTCGATTAGATTTTAATCATTTTTAATTTTAAATGAAGTAAAGTAAAAGGGGAGTATAAATGAAAAGAATCCATTACAAAATCAAAAACTACAAGATCATGGTTCCCGTGGAAAAGTGGATGATGTTCATCATAATTCAAAAAATTTGAGTTCAATTGCAATGTCCGCAAAATTGTGTGTATTGTCAAAGGGTTAAAAATATCTATAAACATATATTATCTTATAATAACTTTAAACTATTAAAAAAATCAAAAACGACAGAGATGATTAGAGTGGCACATGACAGATCACACGTGCATGCAGTTAAGAAGTTGCCTTTTCCTTTTAGGCAGTCCTTAAAAGGGGCATGGTGGTGCAGACACAGATTGGGCAGGTCGGACATGCGAAGAAGACAAGGATGATGCAAGAACGGTAACATCCCTTAAACTAAAACTGGGATTTCATTTCACTGCCACAAACAACTGCTGTTCCTGTAATTCTCGTCCCCACAAAAATCACACATATTTCTTTCTGGGTGTGAACTGAAAACACTGCAAGTAATTCCTTTGATTCATTTTGTATCCATTCTTTGTTGTCTCTTCCATTATTCCCCTGTCCATGTTGAGTTGGGTGAAACAGACTGTTGCGTCGTTTTGTCCGAAGAAAAACAAGCTTGTGTAGTGGAATATTTATGACAGTCCCCACCGGGCCACCACCGCCTGACAACGGCTGGCCTGCGCCACTCCTTTGTGTTTCTATAACGGGAGCGCGTTTGTTTGTGTCGTGGGGGCTCCGTTCCCAATGGAAAATGATTTCTGCAGTCTTTTTCTGGACCATTTCATTCCCATTATAGGCAAATCATAATTGCTTCTATTTGCATTAACGAAGATCATTCTTCAGACTCTTATCAAATATTCGAGCAAGTTGAAGTGTGTTCTGGTCTGACGTTTATATTCTCGGACAATAATTGGCCGCCAAAACACTGGTAATGATTTCGTGGATTTACGTGCGTGCATGCATGTGATTTGATTGATGTTCATCGTTCATGCACATGGTTTGCATACAGCTGCAGGTACATTTCAAACCCAATAAGGGAAACAAAATCTTGGAGGGTACGGTTTGGTTTACTTTATAAGGCATATTCTGATTTCCTCCATTAAATCTAATTTGAATGTCCTTTGTGTATGCGGTTTGAACTTTTTGACGTCTCCATGAATTCTTATTCGATTCGAATCAAACTCCTAAACGTAGGTAAATTTTATTGATATTAATCATTTTTCGTTCATAAAATTCAAATTTTATTTAAAATTATTTCGGGTTTCATATTACTCGTGACATATGAGCAAGTTTAAGCAACAGACCCACACACTCGCATGTCATAACGTATCTCACGTGGGGAGCATCTCTGCACATGGTTTTAGAGACATTTTTGTCCTAAACAAGCACTGCACAATTGGTAAGTTGGTTAAGTTGTTCATCGTTGTTTTCTCATATTTTTTTAAGTTATGGGTTATAGACTTATTAGGAATACTCCTCTTCCTTCTCTTAAGGTCCCTCTTCCCTTCTCAAAAAAAGATTAAGTTTAGAATTAAAATTTGTCAAAAAAATCATCATCTTCATAGTTCGATTTACCTTTTTTTTTTCACAAACAACGATCCAAAATTCATGATCAGTTTTCCATTTTGTGGCCTAATACATCAAAAATAAAATCTATGATTCGATTTGATTTTTCATTACTTTGAGTGTTAATTGACAGCAATCACCATTGACCGCGACCTTTGATTCAGCCACAAGGTTTGACCCACCTATAATTCTTCAAGATCTCACAAGCTGGGCTGAAAACAACAGCCAAATTGGCCAATGGAGTGTTTATACAGTCAGAGTGTTAGAATCCACTTATCTATTTATTATAGGACCTGTTTATACAGTGTAAGAGTTTTTAAGTTTAACACGTTTTTTGAATCGTTAGATGGTAAAATAAATGGCTTAGGATAGCAATAAATATGCGAAGATTATCCCTTGAGAAAAAAAAAGTTAGGTATTAATCTCAATAGTTCTTTTTTTAATAATCTAAAGGTGATTACAAAGTAGTATTTGTTAATACATATTCTTAATCTCTTTGACGATACGCATATATCTTGTAGACAAATCGATTTGAACATGTGTTTCCTAGGATGAACATCATCCGCTTTTTCAATGGGGCACTTGTTGGGTTCTAATCTCAAAAGCCAATTTCACTCATCCAACTATAAAAAAAAAATATGTAAAACTGTGAGTTTTACATTTTGTGTAAGTGGATCCTAACCCCCTATATATGTATATATATCATTCGTTTACGCATTGTAAAAGTTTTTAAGTTTTACATGATTTTTGGATTGTTTGACGGGCAAAATAAATGGTTGAAATTAACAGTAGGTATATAAAAAATATCACTTAAAATTAAAGAATTAATTATAATCATTTATTTTACTCATTTAATGATCCAAAACAACGTGTAAAACTATGAATTTGTGTATTGAGTTTGTGGTACATCGACAGTTGATATCAATCCATTCTCAGTCTCCTTATTGAAAATAATAATAATAATAATAATAATAATAATAATAATAATAATAATAATAATAATAATAATAATAATAATAATAATAATCGCACTACATCTCCGAATCACGTTCAAATTTTAAATCAGTCTCCAAATTCTAAAATATTTTAAATAGGTTTTAAAGTTACCAGTATTGTTTCAATCAGGTCATTATGTTAATTTCGCAAACCGCTTGAATAATAAATGTTAAGTTAGATTTAACATGGAATAATTCAAAATGTATAGATAATTTTTTTATAAAAGCCACTAAAATTTTATTAAATTTACAGAAAAAACACAATTACAATATATTCAAGAAGAAGAATATTTAGATTAAACAACCCAAAAACAAATTTTTTTTATGAAAATAAGCATACCAACAAAATTTAGCAGCCTCCTGAATCTTTTTGTCTCTTTCCAAACGAGACGTGTAAAGAAAAAAGGAGTGACGCGCAATCCAAATTGTCAAGCAAAAAGTACCGCTACTCATGACTAATTTCATCAGTAAATAACTATCAACCGAGTGAGGATATAACTTTCCAAGTAACTACGACAAAAACGTAAATCAGAAACTAGCGTCGGTTGAATCTCTGTGCAAACAACAATCGATCACTAGGGTATGCTGAAACATGTCACAAAGACAGATAAACCAAACCACAAAATAAAAACAAAGACATGTCATAAGGGTAGAGGAAAAATGTGTCAGGAAGACAGAGAAAGATATTCTTATTAAAATAAAAAACAAGAAAAATAATAGATTCGGTGGTCGACAAACAATACTAAAATTTATTGTCGACCGCGGATCAAAAGGGATTTATCCAAAATAAAAAAACAGCTAAGGTTGAAAGAATTTTATGGTTAATGATTGTACGGATAATTTAGATTTAACATATAAAAAATAATTCGTATCATTAAAATTTAGCATGAGTATTTTTTAGCATAACTATTTTTTAATATATAGATCAGATTTTAAACATGTATTCACTTGTTCACTTGCTGTACGGATAATTTGGATTTAACATATAGAAAAGTAATTCGTGTCAATTTTTTTATGTATAGAAAAGTAACTCGTGTTTAAAATTTAGCAGTGGAGAAGGGCTAGAGTTAATGTATAGATCAAATTTAAAACACGTGTTCACTTGTTGTACAGATAATTTTGATTTAACATATAGAAAAGTAATTAGTATCATTAAAATTTAGCATGACTATTTTTTTAACACGTCAAATTTAAATTGTCAATGCAATAGTTGCGCAATATTTAAAAAGTTGATTTTACATGTTTTAAATATATTTTATATCATATTTAAGCTGATTTTTGTTGTAAAAATTAATAATTAAATTAAATAAAGACTCGATTAAAACGATATTGTTATAAAATCAGAACATTTTGAAGTTTAGAAATGGATTAAAATTCAAGCTATATGTACCCAACCAATATGGGCCTTGGTACACCCACAGGCCACAATGTTAATAACTTTGGGCCTCATATCCACAATAGTTTCTTATTGCCCATGATCTGTACCACCAACTCTGCATATAAATCTGTAAAAATTTGAAGGCGGCAATGAGAAAATGGAAGGACCTGAAGTCCAGAAGAGGAAAATCCATAAGCCACCGCCTCGCAGGTAATGTTCATTTTACACTTTTCAGCTCTGGGTTCTTTGTTTTTTCTTGTATATTTCTTTGGCTTAGGAAAAAAATCTACTCAGCTTAGTTGCTTGTTGCTTAGCTGGATTATAATTTGTGTTGGAGAGCACTCTGCAATTGTGTTTTTTTTAATTGTATGCCATTTTTTGCAGATTGAATTCTAGGTTTTTAGTGAAGGTTGGGATTCGGGTTAGAATTATGTTTTCAACGATTGTTTTGTATTTGGGGATTGATGCATAAGATAAGATGGGAAAGGGTGGATTGTCAAACTAGGGTTAGAATTATGTTTTCAATAATTGCTTAGCTTGATTGTAGTTTTGGATGAAATCGAAATAGTGAGACACTTCGTTTGAAATTCCGATTATGATCTCCGATTTATATCCCCTGCCTCAAGTTCCAGCCTCACAAGAAATCCTAAGAAAATAAAAATGTTAAGCAATCTAGTGTTTAACTAATACGGGATAAAATCGATTTAACCGGCTTTCGTTTCGTGTAGTTCGAGTAGGATGAGCCTATCATATGATATGACAATCTCGGAAGAGGTAAAAGACATGAATAGGAAGCGAGTACAACGTAACAAAACCTGTGCTCTAATGCCATGTTAGGCATCCACCCGGAAAGGATTGGTAATAGGGTGAAAAGTCTGAATGTGAGATGACAGACAATCTAAAAGTTTAACTGATGTGGGATAACAAAACTTAATTTCTTGCCAGTTTGTTGCTTTAATCTTTATGCAGTTTTGTTGAAGACGAACTCGTGATCGGGCCTATTTTTTATAGGTTTGTCCCTTCACTTGCTTCAAAGCATCCCAGAGATGCAAAATCGACAAGTATTTCGAGGGTAAAGCCTTTTTCTCTTGCTTCTATTCTCTTGGTGTTCCACTTTTCTACTTTTTAAACCCTGTTTATTTTACAATGTGAACTATAGGTTCAGAATCCGTGGGTACAAACAAGTGATATTACTAGTTTCAGAATCCAACATGACAAAAACTTTGCAGTAGCACAAGCACAACAAGACAGCTGCACCGGAAATTTTAAGAAATTTGATTCATGGTATGGGAATTTTTTGGTGCCGGTTGACGGAACTTAACGGATAAGTACTTATTGGTTTTGATCTAATTTTATCTGTGGAAGGTGTGGATTTGATATTTTCTATACACAAGTCGAATCTATTCTTCTTAACTACTTGCCTTTGCCATATGGATGAGATTCTTCTTCGGCAGCTGGTTCTCACTTATCATCATGGATTGAGAGTAGGGCTAGCCTAAGCATATATATTTTGTGCCGATGACGATCACGAGCTTACCTGCTCGATATATATCTGTTTTACTCCTCCGTTTTGTTTGTTCATGGGCAATTTGTCATCATTATGTTTGTAGAACTAATGTTTTGATATAATAATTGAAAAATATTTTGGACTGATTTAAAAAGAATTCAAAACTATTTTCAAAGTCCAAATAACTTGAAACTATGTTTAGGGATGTTTTCAAAATGGTTTTACATGTTTTCAAAAGCCAAACTACACAAAACTGTCTAGGTGTTTTGAAACACTCTTAGGTGTTTCGATACGAGTGATTCCAGTAGCTAAAACGTTTCGATACGGGTATCGAAACGGGCTTTCCCTAGATGAGAATTTTTCCCAGCGTTTCAAACTGGGCTATGCCGTTTCGATACGCATACGTGGCAATGACCACAACGGTCATAAACCCCAACAACTATTTTCCATCTAACTTTTAAATGCAGATCGTTTCGATACGGATACAGGCGTTTCGATACGGGTGTTTCGAAACGGCCAAGGGCGTTTCGATACGGGTGCTGCATCGGGCTGCAACAACTTTTTCTACTTAAAGGGTGTTTCGAAACGGTCACGAGTGTTTCGAAACTGTGAGCTGCAGAAGTGCATTTATGGTGGGAAATAAAGTCCTCAACGGCTTCAATTCAACCCAACGGCTAGTAACGGCTATAAACTCGTCAAGAAGTATAAAAGGGACCTCCAAGCATCAAGATATAGTTAATGCTTCAATTGTCAATCAACAAATGATCAAATATAGTTTTGTACTTAAATTGTCAATTCTTGTATAGACAATACTAGTGAGCCAAAATTGTCAAATTTGCTCAAGTGTTTTAGGTTTTGGGTGAGTGCTTTAATTGTGCAAACAAACACCTATTAGAGGGATTTGTGTTTGCTTTATTATCTCTTTGTAAAAGAGGGTTACAAAGAGGGTTTGATCAAGGCTTTGGGTAGAAAGCTTAATCGGTGTATAAGGGTTTCCGCCTAAGCCTAGAAAAGAGGACGAATCAATAGTGGATTGATTGAAAATCCTTACTGGGAAGCTAAGGTAGTGAATGTAGACCTTTGTTAGAAGGTTGAACTAGCTTCCACACCACATCTACCCAAAAATCCACATCTTTACCACTTGGTGAGCAATATCGCTTAAACGAATCGAGCATCTTACAACTCAACAATTGGTACCAGAGCTTGGTTCAATCGAAGATGATTAACATCCTATTGAGAAGATCCGGCAAGCTCGATCATCATTTCACCAACCGGCTCAAATGACGCAATCCATCGACAAATCGCCTTTCTTCGACGGAACCTACTATGCCCATTAGAAGATAAAGATGAAGTTTTTCATTAAGTTAAGAGACTACAAGCTATGAGACATAGTTGAAGACAGTTCGTTCGTGCCTCAACGAAGCAAAGCGGAGTGGAGTGCCAACGATCGCAAGAAGATAGAGCTAAATTGCAAAGCCTTGCACATTCTCTTTTGTGCATTTGACCCATCCATCTATGAGAAGATGTCTTCTTGTGAGAGTGCCAAGGAGGTATGAGATAAGCTTGAAGTCACATACGAGGGAATCGATGAAGTCAAGGAGACTAAGATTGGACTCTTCACTCTAGAGTATGAGAACTTCAAGATGAATCCGGAAGAAAACATCGAGAAGATGTTTGATAGGTTCTCCACCATCACCAATGGTCTCAATGGCTATGGAGAAGCCATTCCGGAGGAGAAACTGTCCGAAATCTCATATACTAACTTTCCGAGTCTTGGGACTCAAAGAGGACCGCCATCATCGAAGCAAAGAATTTGAAGACCTTAAAGCTTGATGAACTCATGGGTCACTTCTTACTCGCCAAATCATGAAGAAGAACAAAGAGGATGAGAAGAAGAGGGAAGAAACTCAAGGGGCTTGGCATCAACACTAATGCCATGGCTCTCAAGTCCTCCACTTGCCGTCATGTTTATTCAAGTGAAGAGGAGGATAAAGAAGAAGAAGAGATAGTTCATCTCTTCAAGAAGTGTGCCCCGTTCATGAAGAAAGCTTTGAGAGAGCTTGAACGAAAATCCAAGAAAAAGGAGAGGGCAATCACTTCAAGCCATAAGAAGAAGGCATATGTGGCTACTTGGAGTGATGAGGACTCCACCGACGATGAACAAGTCAACCTTTGCCTTATGGCCATCGAAGAAGATTCAAGGGTAACTTTTAATTCATCTACTTTATGCTCTTACTCTTTTGATGAATTACAAGATGCCTATGATGATTTGGTTTTAGAATTTAAAAATCACATTTTAAAAAACAATAAATTGATTTCAAAGTTGAAAATTCAAAATGATTTGATTTTTAAAATCAAACTTGAACTTGAAGCAAAACTCGAAGAGTTTGAATTAAAATATTTTGATTTACAAAAATTGCTTCAAAAAGTTCAAGAAGAAAATGATTTAATTTTCAAAGAGCTAGAAAAGAAAAACAATTTTGAAAAATTAAATTTTTATGTAAGACAATATAGTGCCCCTAGATTTGTAAAAGGAAAATGTTTTAGAAGTGTTTGGGTCCTAAAAGGACTAACCACTTCAACTAAAAAGGATGACATTGAAAAATAGATTCCAAAGAGGACTAAATTTTGTGCTACTAACGTTTATGGATCCAAAGCAATTTGGATACAAAAAATTACTTGATTGTCTTTTGGTAGGTGTGATAGAGAGTGATCAACAAGTCAAACTTTGAGGGGGCTTCATGCATACTAAGGAAGAACACTTGAAGAAGAAAGACTGCACATCATCCATTGAGTTCAAGTGTGGTAAAATTTAGTTGTTTTTGCTTTAATTTAATTTATTTTCATTTCAACTAGATTATGATCATATATGTTCGACTAACATTCTTAATGATGCTTTGAGTAAGGGGGAGCCATTTTAAAACCAAATTCCTAGTTTTGTCAAATTATTTTTCTATAGTTATTTTAAACTTAATGTTTTTAAATTCTTTTTATATAACAAAAAGGGGAGAAATGGTTTGAAAAGTTGAATTTTCAAATGAATAAGGTGAGCTTTATTTGATTTCATATCTTTAATCTCTTATTCACAATTTTAAAGTTAAAGGGGGAGAATTCCAAAAATAATTTTTCAAGGTAGTTTTATTATATCAAAAAGGGGAGATTGTAGAACTAATGTTTTGTTATAATAATTGAAAAATGTTTTGGACTGATTTAAAAAGAATTCAAAACTATTTCCAAAGTCCAAATAACTTGAAACTATGTTTAAGGATGTTTTCAAAAGGGTTTTACATGTTTTCAAAAGCCAAACTACACAAAACCGTCTAGGTGTTTCGATACGAGGGATTCCAGTAGCTAAAGCATTTCGATACGGGTATCGAAACGGGCTTTTCCTGTATGAGAATTTTGCCCAGCGTTTCGAAATGGGTTATGCCGTTTCGATACGCCTACGTGGCATTGACCACAACGGTCATAAACCCCAACGACTATTTCCTAACTAACTTTTAAATACAGATCGTTTCGATACGGATACATGTGTTTCGATACGGGTGTTTCGAAACGGCCAATGGCGTTTCGATACGGGTGCTGCATCAGACTGCAACGGCTCTTTCTATTTAAAGGGTGTTTCCAAACGGTGAGCTGCAGAAGTGCATTTATGGTGGGAAATAAAGTCCTTAACGACTCCAATTCAACCTCAACGGCTAGTAACGGCTATAAACTCATCAAGAAGTATAAAAGGGACCTCCAAGCATCAAGATATGGTTAATGCTTCAATTGTCAATCAACAAATGATCAAATATAGTCTTTGTACTTAAATTGTCAATTATTGTATAGACAAACACTAGTGAGCCAAAATTGTCAAATTTACTCAAGTGTTTTAGGTTTTGGGTAAGTGCTTTAATTGTGCAAACAAACACCTATTAGAGGGATTTGTGTTTGCTTTATTATCTCTTTGTAAAAGAGGGTTAGAAAGAGGGTTTGATCAAGGCTTTGGGTAGAAAGCTTGATTGGTGTATAAGGGTTTCCTCTTAAGCCTAGAAAAGGGGACAAATCAATAATGGATTGATTGAAAATTCTTAGTGGGAAGCTAAGGTAGTGGATGTAGACCTTGATTAGAAGGTTGAACCACTCTAAAATCATTGTGTCATTTACATTTAAGCTTCCACACCACATCCACCCAAAAATCCACCTTTTCACCGCTTGATGAGCAACATCGGTTGAACGAATCGAGCACCTTACAACTCAACAATGTTGCTATTTAACCAATATTGGCTTAAGTTTTGTTTCGATTGCCTTTGTATGGGAGAAAACCAGAACATGTAGATGTATATTTTCATAAACAAGTAGAGAAAGTAAAATGAGAGTGTATATATAGACTTAAATTTTATGTACAGCGAGGAAGGTGACCCTTGGATTAAGCATTTCAAGGGTGGATTACATCGTGAAGTAATGTTCCACCGTTGGCCGCCGTCCGAGGACCAATCTGCAGCTAGGTGACAATTGAGGACCAATTCCCTTCAAAATTTTAAAGTATCTTCTCAAGATTTTGGAATCAATATGATGCTCTTTTTATCCTTTTCCTATATAGAATCTAATTCCATAACGACAACTTTTTTTATTTTTGCTAAAATTATTAATATTTCACCTTTATACACCACTCAAAGCAAATTTATGTATTATATAAGAGTTGTATTTTGATATGCAAAAATTATTTAAGTCTTCGTATTAAATTTATAAAATTTAAATTTTAAACTTTAAATTTTAAACACTAAATTAAATTTTTTATAGTTTGTTTATCCAATCATTTTAAATCATATAACATATTCAAAATAATAATAATTTTAGATCGTATAAATATCATATTAGAAGTTATAATTATGTGTAATTACAATTAAAAATAAGATAAATTATGTGAATCGTCACTGAACTTTACTCTTAAATTTGTTTTGGTCACTAAAATTTTAAAACATTTAATTTACTTGGGTTTACCTCTAGGCGCCAAGAGTAATTCAGCCACTCTCTGGGATCCTATCGTCGATAAGTTCTTCGTCCACCTTGCTTCGTGGAAGTCCAAGCAATTATCCTTCAGCGGGCGCCTTACTCTAATTCGGTCAGTTTTATCATCTCTTCCTGTGTACTTTATGTCCTTGTATCGAATGCCGGTGGGAGTCATTAGGAAGATTAATAGTATCATGGCTGGTTTTTTGTGGGGAGACGAGAGAGATAAAAAAAAGTTGCATTGGGTTAATTGGAATTCGATGTGCATGCCGGTTGAAAATGGGGGGCTGAATATTAGGAACATCGACTTGCAGAATAGGGCGCTATTAGGCAAATGGTTTTGGAAGCTTGCTTCGGATGTTGATAGTCCTTGGAAAGAAATTATATGTTGTAAATATAATATTGATGCCGCCTCGTTATGTGTGGATGACAAACCACACCGATCAGCTTCTTGGCAATGGAGAAGCATCGTGAACTTGGTCGGGGCTAAGGATGCGTGTGGGGAAACAATGAGGAATAACATGAGGCTGCAGGTTGGTGATGGTTCAAAGATCCTCTTTTGGTCGGACACGTGGATTGGTGAAGCCCCTCTACAATCATCCTTTCCGCGAATCTTTGTGCTAGCTAGGAATCGGAAGGGGTCAATTTCCGAGTTCGGGAGGCGAATCAATTCTAAATGGATTTGGGAGGTGCAACTACGTAGAAATCTCTTCGATTGGGAGATTGATCAATGGGAGTCATTCTCAAATGTCTTGAACAGCTTCCGTCCGAGTGGCTTCCATCGGGACTGTGTAACGTGGAAAGGATCGAGCGATGGAGTGTTTTCTGTAAGTTCTTTTTATAAACTTTGTCTATCTTCGCCTCCTAGTAATAATTTCTGGAAAACGTGCGTTTGGAATGGTTTGGCTCCCCCTCGGGTGGAGTTCTTTGTTTGGCAGGCTGTTTTAGAAAGAATTGCCGTGAAATGTGAACTAGAGAAGCGTAAAGTGGGTGGGGTACAGGACGTTAATTGCCCCATGTGTGCGGCGTATCCTGAGACGGTGGGACATCTCCTTGTAGAGTGCAAGGTGGCTGCGGCTGTTTGGGAAAAGGTAGCAAGCTGGTGGGGTGTCGATATCAATCTACCTGGGAAGGTAAAAGAAGTGCTGGAGTTGTGGTTCTTCAAGGCGCCTATTAAACAGAGGCATTCTTTGTGGTTTTACATTCCAGCAGCAGTCTTGTGGTCACTGTGGTTGTTTCGAAACGAAATTGTTTTTAGGGGATGCAAGGTTGACTCTTCCCAAATCATATTCATCATCAAGAACCGGATGGTGTTTTGGCTATTGGCAAAAAATCCGAATCTGCAGGAGCATAGAGATGCTATTTTCAGTGACCTTAGGGTGGCGGATGGTCTCTTGGAGCGGAAACAAATCAAGAGTATTGAAGGGGGATGGTGTCCTCCACCGATTGGTTTTATAAAATTAAATGTGGACGGGGCGATGTCGGTGGATCGGAGTAAGGGGGGCATTGGAGGGCTTGCCCGTGGACAGTCGGGGACAATCATCTTCAGCTTCTCGGAATCGTGTGGTGGTGGATCCCCAATTCTAGCTGAGCTTTTAGCCATCCGCAGGGGGTTGAGGCTATTCATTGATAATTCCGAGTGTTGTTTGGGCCGGCCGATTGTTGAATGCGATTGCTCAATGGCTTTAGCTTGGATCAACAATGAGGTCACATGCCCACCTCTGTTCCAAACGATGGTGCAGGAGATTAAGGTGTTGGGCAATTTGAGGGGCTGTGTGTTCTCCTTCACCCCTCGGGTGAGGAATTTAGATGCGGACAAATTAGCCAAAGAGGGTATTGGCTGAATCGGATTTGTGGTATTTATTTTAGACTTGGTCATGTATGGTATAGTCTCCTGTTGGTTGAACTCTGTTTCATTGTAAGCAACTTTATAATGTTGAATAAATTGGCACTCTTTTCCCCCTTCCGCTGTTTTAAGGTCGATTTGTGCTTTAAGATATGAGGGGGTTTTTAACGAGGCCACCCTTTTATCAAAAAAAAAAAGACATTGAAGGTGTTCTGTTACTGTTCTATTGAATTTTTGACGATATACATATATCGGCGAACAAATTTTTTATTATTATTCTGTTAATGAGAAACGAACTCTATATGACAACAGAAAAGGCAAATAAGCAAGAGAGAAATCGAAAGATTTTTCTTCAATTCGTGTACTTCATGACACTTTTCGGTGAAATAGAAATTGGATTCGAACTTAGGGGATGATATGAAGTGAATGGTAATATTTTATACCGAACGGCGACCGTTTACGGTGCTTGTTCGACGATGGTGAACAGTGAAGTGGTAAAAATATGCTTAATGTCTAAACTTCAGTGACAAAAAACGTTTAATGTCTAAACTTTAATGAGTAAACTGAACATTTTGAAACTGCAATGACCAAAATAGGTTTAATAATAAAATTCAGTGATAATTTATGTAATTTACCCTTAAAAATACATCATAATGAATTATTAAAAATATTATCTGAACTAGGATGACAAACAAAAAATTATCATCCAAACCATGAGTTTAAATGTGATTTTATCTAGTGAATTCACTGCTTCTATAGGTTTTCTTATGTTTATGTTGTGTATTCTTTGATTTATTTCAGATATCAAATACCTCCCTGAAATTGTGGAAACTTATTGTCGACTCTCTTATCTGCCGCCTGAATCGTAGGCATCCTCAAGAACTTAGGAAGAGACACAGTAAAAGATGGTGAAAAGCAGAAGCCGGTGGTAACTTTAGATGTTGGCTTGTATGAGCACTACACTAAATTCAGGACCTGGCTTCGATAATTGCTACGAGGAGAAGTCTGCGAGAACATTGCCGTTGAGCACTCCAACAATGGCTCTGGCATCGGGGCACTGGGGCAGTCCTCTTGGCAGACTCTCACCCCAATACATTGAAGTCGAGGATCCTCATTCCACCCTCATCTTTGCATCTCCGGATCCAACAGTTCACTCCGGCAAATCCATCATCCGGGATGTATGTAACACGTGACAGCAGCCATACCCATTACGCTTTTATTGCCGCTACTCGTAACTCAGCTCCACTTGCGGTGTCGGAGGATTATACTCAGATGCACCCATGTATAAGTTCTTGTCTCTTGACTTATAAGGTAATAAGATAGGCATATATATGTAAGCTACTCTTTCGAGTTTTTGATCTCTGCACATTGAGAATTTGAAGTAATCTTATAGGTCATTGCCCCAACCTTTTGTTTAATATACCCGAAATGTGTCCGACTCGATTCGACATCGAATGTAGTTGGAACTCTGGTGGCTATGGAGACACTTGGACTTGGGTGAAATTAGAGCATAAAAAGAGGCTATAAATGGCAGCAAACAAATGCAGAAAGCTATGAGAAACAAGTTGAACAATTGAACCATTTTTATAAAACAAACGATCACGATTCACACTACATAATTTCAAGTTTGGCATAGTATTGGAACATGGTTCAACAATGGAGTATTACTAAAAGTTCAACACTTTACCAGGTTTAAGAACCAAGGGTCGAATTATTGAGCCTCTCCAGCGCCAAAATCAAAGCTTGGGTACCCAAATTCCCTTCCCCATGAGCCTTTAGCGACAAATAAAGCTGCTGAGCCAAAGCCAGACCGGGCAGAGCAAGTCCCATGCTTTGACATTCCTGTAAACAAATCCCCAAATCCTTAACGAAATGGTTCACGAAGAAACCCGGTTGGAAATCCCTCTTCAAGATCCTGCTCCCGTACAAATCCAACGATTTTGAACCGGCCGCTCCGGTCGATATCGCGTCCAAAAACGACGCCACATTGAGTCCCGCTTTGTGTGCGTAGATGATTCCTTCCACTAATCCGACCATCGTCGACGCGATCGTGATTTGATTCGCCAGTTTCGCGAATTGGCCTTTCCCGCTCGGCCCCATGTAGTTGACTTTTCCCATGAGGGTAAAAACGGGATTTAACCGGTTCACGACGGTTTCGTCTCCGCCGGCGAAGATCGCGAGTGTCCCGTTCTTGGCACCGCGGTCGCCGCCGGATACCGGCGCGTCGATCGAGGAACAGTTCTTAGATGAAGCGGCAGCGGATATTTCGACGGCGAGAGAAGGCTCCGATGTGGTCATGTCGACGAGTATCCCGCCGGGGCGAAGACCAGAAAGAGCTCCGTTTGTAGGATCCAGTAGAACTTGGCGAACGTCGGAAGGGTAGCCGACGATGGAGAAAACGATATCGGATTGAGCGGCGAGGTCGTGTGGGGTTTGAGCCAAGCGTGCGCCCATGTCAACGAGGGGTTGGGCTTTGGAGAGGGTTCGGTTGAAGACGGTGAGAGTGTAGCCGGCGTTGATTAGATGAGCACACATGGATCGGCCCATTACACCGGTTCCGATCCACCCGAGCCGGGTGGTGGATGGGTTGATGGGCTCGGCGGAAGTGGCCATGTAGCGGAGGAGAAAGGTGCGGTGTGGAGGAGAGGAAGTTTGAGATTGGGGATAGTAGTGTCGAGAGAGTGAGCGGAGTAGATATGGTAGTGACCGCATTTTATCCTTATGTGAAATATGGAAATTTACTTAAATTGTTTGGTTCAGCTTTATTCTCATATGATTTTACAGGTTCAATTACATAGATATTGTTGTGGGATTATTTTTTCCCAAAATATTGCATGTTCATTTTTATTTCTTAAGAGTCCGACTTTAAACAATGATTTCAATTTTCGAATAAAAAATTAAAGACTTATCCAGGTGAGTCCGACTTTAAACAGTAAAAAATTTAAAGACTCACCCAGGTGAGTCCGACTTTGAAGTCCCAATATATTGCATTCTACGTATCTTTCACTATTTAAAGTCGGACTCACCTGGGTGAGTCTTTAAATTTTTTACTGTTCAAAGTCGGACTCACCTGGGTGAGTCTTTAAATTTTTTACTGTTCAAAGTCGGACTCACCTGGGTGAGTCTTTAATTTTTATTCGAAAATTAAAATCATTGTTCAAAGTCGGACTCAAATGAGTCCTTCTTTATTTTTACTGTAGAAAGTGCAATATATTAAAAAATAAAAATGAACATGCAATATTTTGGAAAAAAAAAATAATCCCACAACAATATCTATGTAAATTATCCGATTTTACATGCATATTTAGACTTTTTTTTAGAAGAGAAAAAATAGTGAAATATTTTGACAATTGACTTGAATTTTAAAATTGAGTTAATTATTGTTAAAAAAATTAAGCTATTTTAGTCACATTTTTTAATTCAGTTATATCTCATCGCCAAATAACTCATGCATCACGTCTAGGGCTGTAAATAAGACGAGATAGATCGCGAGCTACTCGAATTTGACTCGGTCAAAGTTCGGTCTACACTCAACTCGAGCTCAAACTCATCTTGAGTTCTTAACGAGTCGAGTTCTCGAGCTGAGTTGAGCTACTCGATACTCGACTCGAAAAGCTCACAAGCTATTCAAAAATATAATATACTGTTTTTTTAAAATAAATTTAAAATCTAAATTCCTAAACCTGAAACCTTAAAGCATAACCCTAAACATAAGTCTTAAACCTTAAAATTTAAATTTTAAATTCTAAACCGAACAAAATAAATTTTTAAACCCTAACATTAACAAGCTTGTATAAACTTACACAACTTGTGTATCAGTGTTTTTTTCCTACTTGGGCTTTAAATGAGACGAGACAGGTCACGATCTACTCGATTTCAACTTGGTTAAAGCTTGTCCAACACTCAAACTCGGCTTGAGTTCTTAATGAGTCGACCAAGTCGAACTCAGATTATTCAGGCTCGTTAAAAATTACTCGAGCTCGACTCGGCTCGTTTACACCCCTAATCACACCTCTCCGCTTACCAAACTATTCGGGCATAACCCTTCATGTAACACCCTAGTTTTGGGCCTAGATGTTTTAGACATTGGATCAGACCGGTCGGGAACGATTCGAATCGAGTTTGGTGATTTAAGGAAATCAAGGATCGGGATAGGATAAAAATATGGTAAAAATTGTTAAAATCCTCTAAAATTATGATTAAGAGGTTGGTCAAGTCAATTTTACAAAAAGAGTTTCGAAAGTAATACATTTTGGGTAGTGACCAAAATGTAAAGTTTCAAAACTGTGGAAAATGTAATTTTAAAAGATGAGCCAAAATCTTAGAATCTTTAAGGATATTTATGGCAATTTAGCCTTTCTTTAATATGACATGTGTTTTAAAATTATTTTTAAGTGGTTAAATAAAAGAGTTTTATTTAATTAAAATTAATAAAAAAGAAAAATGAGATTTCATTTGACGTAACTTCCTTTCTCTTCTCATTTTCAGCCAAACACCATTTTAACTCAATTTCTTAAGAATTATTTTCTCCCAAACACTCTCTCATTATTTTCTAAACAAATTTCAAGAGTTCTTTCAAGTTCTTCAAGATTTTTGCTAAGGAAAATTTGTTATTCATTGAGGAAAGCAAGGATCGGAGGTAAATCTCGTTCTCAACCTTCAATCTAGGTTCTTTATTGAAATTACCAAGATCTTTGACTTCTAATTAATGTTTTTAGTTGGGTTTTTTTTATAGTATTGATTTGAGATTGAAATCTTGCAAAATACGATGAAACTTCTGATTTTCGGACTTGTTTCGTTAAGCTCTATTTTGGTTTGATTTTAATTAAGTTTTGAGGTGGTTAATATGTTGAAAAGGGATTTTGTTGATATATATCTCGAAATCCTTGAGATCCTTGAGTTTCTTGATAATTCTAGTTGGGTTTTTGAGGTGAAATATTGGAGTAATGCTTGTTGGAGGTATAAGGAAGGGTTTAGATTGATTTTAGATGTGTTTTGATGTTTATAATTAATTGGAAGTGATGTATGTTGGTTGGCCTTGGTTTAAGAAGCAATCGATTGAATTTTCGGTTGTTTCAGATGGGTAAATTGGTGTAGTTTGGGTGAGCAACGAGTTTGTACTTAGTTGCTGGTGTTGAAATGCATTTTAATGCATTTGGATCTCTGTTTTGATGATGTGAAAACATAGAATCTTGATCTGAGAGCAAACGAAGCATTTTTAGAGGCTTTGAAAGGGTGATCTTTGCGTTGGCAAGTGTAGTTTCGCGTATCGGTGAGTGGAAATGAATTTTCCAGCTTTATAACGCTTTGAGCGTGGTCTTGGGAGCTTAGTGTAAGTTTGAAACACTTAGCTAAGCTCAAGAGTAAGTGATTCGAAAGTCTCTCTCGAAATGTGCTATGTTTTTGTTGGAAAATGGACTTGTTATAAATGTGATTTATTTACTGTTTTAAAGCATCTTTTGAGCATTGATAATGTTGGTGTTTAATGCCATGTTGTTAAGGATGCATTTGGTAGATGATCCTTGGATTTGAAAAAATGTATGTATTTAAGATTAAGCATGGTTATGCTTGTGAACATGGTATTGTGTTTATGCTTGTAAAACAGTGGAATATTGATGTTAAATGATTATATTGGCAAGTGATGAAAATGGTTTTTGGTTACTTTAATCGGATATAGTTAGCCGGCTATATGATTGGGTGCACCGTGAATAAAGTCAATTTGGATGTCGAGGGGTTGTGATTGTACCGTATATTCCATCCAAGTACCCTAACGATTGAGGTTAAGATCACAACGATGGATGTTAATCCCGTGTGTGAATCTTGTGTTATGTGTCTCGTGCTCTCGTTAGTGGAATTATACAACTACCGATGAGTGGTGTTAAGGGGTTGTGATGTACCGTTATACTTCGCCACGGGTGTCACAGCGATGGAGGGTTGCTCTCGTGTGTGAGCCTTGCGTAGTCCGATAATGTGTATGAAGCGTGTTAGACAACGCTTGTAATCCGCGTATCTGATTGTGTCATTTGTGTTGATTTTGGTATCATTGAGAATGGATCACTTGCAAGCCAATATAATGTTGTTGATTAATGATCTAAGCATGAGATGCTTGAAGTTTATGCTAGAATGCATGTGATGCTTGGTTTAAGCATGAGCAAAAGATTATTTGATGTTATTTTAATGATGTTTTAAGCATGTGGTTTGAAAAGTGCATTGATGCTTAGAAGAGCATGTTTAAGAAAGGCATGAGGTTGCATTTGGTGATGCAATGGTTTTATGAAATGCATTGATAAATGTTACTTTGAGCGATCCTCACTAAGCTATATACTTACGCTAATTTGTTTCATCAATGCAGAGATTTGAGCATTCAAGGCAGCCCGATAGCAAACGATATCTAAGCTCTTGATTAAACAAAGTATGTAGTTTCACCTTGATGTAATAAGAGGCAATGGTTGGGATTTCTACTCTTGTTAGTATTTGGTGATGTTAAACACCTTAAGCATGTTTGGTTTGCTTATTTTGGTTTGTAAATGGCCTTTGAGGATTGATTTGTGCTTGAATGTGATTTGTAGCTTTGTATGATTTTGAAGACTAGGAAGCATGCCTATAGTTCTAATGCTTGCATGAATGATGCTATGTTTTAGTTTGTGCTTCATGTTAATGATCTTTGATGCTTATACATGTTGAATGTGTGATGTGGCATGTGTTGGAATGATTTCGGAGGTGAATGTTTGAGAAAAACCAGCAAATTGTGAAGTTGTAGGGCAAGGCGTTTCGAAACGCCCTTATCTGTTTCGAAACGATGGCCTGGAATGGTCATGGCGTTTTGGAACGGGTAAGCACGTTCTGTAACATTTTGCTACTGGAAAGCATTGTTTCGAAACAGGTTTCAGAACACACCTGCGTATCGAAACGGTCAACTTGGTTTCGAAACGGTCGTTCCGATACAGGGTCTTGTGTTTCGAAACACCTGACCGTTGGATTTGAATTTGAATTGTTTCAGGTTTCTGTTTTCTTACGTTATGGTCCCTGAATGTTGAATGTTTAATTAAATGAGTTTGGATGATCTGTTTAAGATGCAATTTGACATGCTAGCATGTTATATGATTAATTTTGGATTGGTAACTTTAAAACTTGTTTAGTCCTTATAATTCTGGAAATTTACAATTTAATCCCTAAAAGACGTTTGTATGCAATTGGACCCCTAATTGAGTTCAGTTCGTTGTGTCGCTTCCGCTAAATCCAATTGCTAATCATATAGAATAATAATGTGCATCTAGAAAAGAAAAGAAAAAAAGGTCGTTAATCGAGGTTGACTTTTACGAGTTAACTTCAATTTTCCCCGTGTAATCTTTTCAGTTCGGGTCGGGCGTCTAGGCCGGGCTAAGGGGGTTATACTTCAAAACTACCCTTCTGGCAATACTTAAGGGACACAAACCAAGTGGGCCTCCAGAGTAGGATGTACCAAAGACCTTCGGAGTAACTTTATTCCAAAGTAACATTGACCTTGACAAGACAAATGTCAAGGCGACTGACTCGCTATCTAAGCTTACTCGCTAGAAAGCATGATTGTTTTATCCCATCTATCATATCTTACAAGAAATAGACTTGACATTATTGCCAAACCTTCCAAATATTTACACACACGAGAAAAGTCACTAGCTTCCCTCAAATTGAACCCCACGCACGAAGGTTGATCAAACTTCATTTCTCTTTTTTTACATCTTCATTATTTCGATAGATTGCGGCTCTTCGCTCGGATTACTCTGAGTGAATCGCTTGAAAGTTCACCACTATTACCCTATTCACATCATCTACAAGCTTAAATTTTATTTAAAATTTTTGAGTCGAATCAAATTTATAAAATTATTATTTAAGTTTTGTTTTTCTCGTTTGATTCAATTTAAGAGTTTTATTTTTTTTTTCAAATCCAATTTTGTTCACTAGAACATTAGACCCCTTAACATGTGATTTGGATAATCGATGGGGGAGGGCTTATGGCAGGGCCAAGAACCAGAGTTTGAATGTAGTAGCCCAGCATGTTCAGGTTGAGGCCCAACAATTGGGTTCGACCTTAGAAGCACTCCGCAAAGATGGGGCGAAAGAAGGAAAAATGGCGCATGCAGTTGCTCCGTTTTAAGGCTTTAAGCCTATATTGTACATAGGGGTGTTTAAAAATATCTAATCTAGTTGATCTCACCCGACGACTCAAACCTAAAAATATCGGGTATTCGATCCGATTCGATAATTTTTAATATATACTTTTTATATTTGAAATTATATTTTTATTTTAAGTTTCTTAATATTTTTACTCTAAAATTAAATTTAAATCCCTAAATTCTTTCTATGTTTGTAATATATACTTTTAAGTTTTAGTTTAAAACTTTTTAAAAATATTTTTGTGTTTAATATGTGATTTTTTTTATAAATTTTATGATTAAAAAATATATATATATAAACCGGGTACTCGGGTGTAACGGGCCAGGACACGGGCCGGTAAAGTAAGTACCCGGATGAACCGGGTACCCGAAAATCGAGTACCCGACAATGAACACCCCTAACTGTACCTATCATCATTGATAGGAGTAGGCATTCGATCGAGTCGAGTCGAGTTAAAAAAATTTCGAGTTAGTCGAGCTGAAGAGTCATATTTTATAACTTGAATTTTATTTGATTTTTTTGAATCGAGTCAAGTTGTCAGAGTTTCTGTTCAAATTTAATTGTAAACTTTATAATGGTATAATACTAATTAGTTACAATTTAAACCGTTTTCTATAACTATATACGATAAACATATATATCTCTTCATATTTTTCTAAGTGTGATATATATATATGTAAAATTAAAAAACTCAGCTCAAACTTAAAATTTAATTCACTAATTACTAAAAATTTTAAGTTATTTAAATTTTTATTTTATAATTCAAACTTTATTTGATTCGTATAATTTTCGATGTTTAGAATTCTACTTTTTCGAGGAAGGCGAAATGAGTTTGGATATTCTCCGGTCCCTGTACAACAAACATAAGCTTAATGCCTAAGGTAAGGGATGTCATGTCATGAAAGAGTGTATCGTCATTGACAACTGTTACGTTGACTTTGTTAAATATTTTTAGATGAAGATGATTATTTAATTAGAGTCACTTTGGTATTATTTTTTTAAGGTGCTGTGAAAAATACTTTTAAAATGTTGTTTTAAAAAATGTTTTTAAATTATTCATTTTAAAGTTGAAGCATCTGTTTTTAGGGATGGGAATGAATTTTATGTAGGTGAGTTGTTAATTTTTATGGGGTTTCACTAAAAATTTAAGAGTTAAAATTAAATCATCAATAAAAAATACATAAAATATATGGAAATTTAAAATTTTCAAAGGTGAGACTACACCCTTAGAACCCTTCGATCCATCTCAATTTGACATTTGTTGTCAAAAATGCTTTTAGATATATAAAACGCTATTTTAGACATTTTTTCAAAAACATAAAAAGAATTGGTGACATAAATAAGGATAAATAAGTAATTTTGCTAAAAAAACACTTTTGGCAATTACCAAAAGTTAGAAATTTCAACTATTAATTAGTTTGTCTAATTAGATGAGACATTAGACCCCTCGAACAAGGTTAGAGATCTGAATTTTGACATTGTGAATAAAACAAAATAAATTTGACCCCATAATAGACCTTTATAGTACTCAATTCGAAATAATTAACTATTTGATTGAGTATCGGTGGATTATAAAAAAAACCTAAAAAATCAACTTTCAAAAAGCATTGAAATCTCAAATTGGAAAACAATGTTGACTAATAAATTAATAGTTTTATATTTTTTTGAAAGAAGAATCGGAGTCGAAATCTCAAGTTCAAAAAAATAATAATAATTTTATATTACTTTTAGTCTCAAAAAAACACTTTTTAAAATCGACGTAAAATAAAATAAATAAACTTTTTAAGAAAAAGGGAGTGGAGGTAGATGGAATCTATCCCAATATCCAAAAATTTTAGGTTACAATGTGGAACTAAAAGCCTGGTTGAAGTTTCCTTTAGAGGTGTTGGCAACCATTTTCTTCTAAGGTTTGTTTTCAATCAATGTAACCAAACACTTGGTGTCGCTTTTTGAATGCCCAAAAGGAGGTGAGGTCCTTTTTGTCCTTGCCAGCCTCTTATGGAATGCAAATTAATCCTCTACAACATTCAAAGGTTGATAGTTGATTGAATACATAATCTCTCTTATTGGGCTTATTTGGAAAGCATAGTAATCTTTCGTCATCTGTTCGTGTGGTAATATGAGTTAGTTTTCCTATTGTCGTACAAATTTGATTTCAAGTGTGGTAGTTGTAATCTCTTTTTTTTTTTGGTGTAGCTTCAACCGTGTATCTTTCAGGATCAATAAAATTAGACACTCTTTTCCTCCTATTTAAGTTTATAGGAAATTTTAACGAAACCCGTTATTTTTCTAAAAAAAAAAAGAGAAAACGACAAATTAAAAATTCATCTCACAAAATAAAATTTGTCTAATTTGATTTTGAATTTGATCAAATTCTTGTAATTATCAAACGCAAATTCTTACATATAAAAAATAGAGTTAATTGCACTATAAGGTTTTTTAAACTATAACTCTCATTCTAAATTGGCCCCTCAACTTTTGAATGTTGTAATTTTTTTCATAAACTATGACTATCATTCTAAAGTGATCACAAACTTTTGAATGTTCCAATTCTATCCCCAAACTATAACCCTCATTCTATCATATTATTACATAATATACATCGGTGTTTACATGAAAATTAACAATTTTATAATAATTTTATTAACATGTGATATGATTAGCATATATTCATAATCCAATGATGAAATTATAACACGCAAAAGTATGGGGATCAATTTAGAAAGAGAGTCATAGTTTGATGATGAAATTGGAATGTCCAAGTGTTTTGGGGCCAATTTAGGGTGAGGATTATAGTATGAGGATGAAAATAAAATGTTCAAAAATTTTAGAACCAATTTAGAATGAGAGTCGTAGTTTGGAAACATGTAATTCAATTAACCCAAAAAAAACTAAAGTTATTTGCTCAATTGGCAATCACCATCGTCCAGCATGGATCGGTCCCCTTCATTTGTAAAAAAAACCCTCATTATCAATGGATACCTCATCCTGGTCCCTCCTGTTCCACAAGCTTTTCTCGAAAGTCATAATAAATTAATTTGAACTCATTACCCCAATCTCTCCATTTCATAATATTTAAATACATGACATTCAAATTGCAATTAAATATTCTTTTTTAGAATAATGTTTCTTTACCAAATGAACTAATCAAATTTGAAATTTCAAAAAAAAAAATCAAATTTGAAAAGGCAGTCTGAAATTGAAAAGCTAGCAATGATTATCAAATAGGTGGACCGGTATATTGAGGTTACCCAACCAATCCACCCCTAATAATAATACTAATAATAATAATAATAATAATAATAATAATAATAACAATAAAAATAATAATAATACTAATAATAATAATAATAAGGGTAAATTACATAAATGGCCACTGTACTGTGAATTTGGATTCGATTTGACCATTATACTTCAAATTGCAGCAATTAAACCACTGAACTATTAAATTGGACTCAATGTGACCACTAGCCGTTAGAGACTAACGAAGAGAGTGACGTGACAATTAGTAAAAATGTGTATAATTACACGTGTTACCACCTTATTGGAGAACTTTAATTATTTTTATTTAATTTAATAATTTTATTTTTCTCCCCAATGATTTGGTGACACGTGTCATCAGATTAGAAGAAGAAAATGAAAGAAATAAACATTTTACCTCCGGTGGGAATCTAACCCAATTTGCGTAGTTAGGAAAGTTGTACACCTACCATTAAGCCAACAATACCTTTGTGACACATGCTACAAAATTTAGTATATATCTTAGTATATTGCTCATGCTAGGAAAAAAAGAAATATATACGGATGAAAGGAACTCGAACATGACACTTTTGGGATGCATAAAAATATTTAAACAATTGAAATAGATCTAATAATTAAATTATTAATAAATTTATTTTTTATTAATTTTTAATTAAATTATTATATAAAAAATCAAAAGTTTAAAATTATATGAAAAATTAATTTAACGAATCTAAACTCATGAACATAATTTAAATTTATTGATATAACTTTAAAATTTTTAATAATTTAACTGTCGTTATTTGATTTATTGGTCAACTAATTCGAATCAGATTTTACAATAGTTCGATATAGAGGCGATCCTCCTAGTCTAATTTGTTATATTCACAATGTCGAAATTCAAATTTTAACTCTACTTAAAAAACCTAATACTTTATTGGCTTAATATCCAAATAGGTGCACAAACTATACTTGTAGATCACTTTTGGTGTCTAAACTATTTTTAGCTCTAAATAATTGCCTAATGTTTCAATTTTGGTCATTTTAGGTGCCTAACCGTTAACTACCGTTATTTTTATTAATTTTTATTTTATTTTTTAACTTAATATTTTAAAAAAAAACCCTAAATTTCCCAAAACTCAAAAAATGGCCCCAAATTCGAAATCCCTAACTTCTCCGACCGAACTCGCCGCCAATGGTTTCGCCGCCACCCCCATATCCGCTGTCGGACTACCAAGATCGTTTCTCCAACCACCCACCGCCGGTAAACGGCGGTAGGTGTGTCGATCGGCTTCCTAACGTCGAAGAAGCCAAAATCGCGAAAGGAAGTCGTCGGCACATCTATCGTCTGTTATCGGCGATGGGTGGTTGGGAGAAACGGTCGTGGTGGTCCGGCGGCGGTAGTGGTGGCCTCCGGTGAGGTAGTAAACGGCGCCAATGATGGTAATTTGGGGATTTGGGACTGTTTTGTAAAGATTTAAAACTGTTAATTTTTTTTAAAAAATTGAATTTTGAATTTTATTTAAAAATTAATTAAAAGAAATTAAAAATTAAAAACATGCCACTTGTAACAATTTAATTGGCTAATAGTTTTTTATTAACGGTTAGGCACTTAAAATGACCAAAATTAAAATTTTAGGTACCTATTTAGAGCTAAAAATAGTTTAGGCAACAAAAATAATCTACAAGCATAGTTTGGACACTTATTTAAATTTTAAGCATACTTTATTCTACTAAACCAACTAATTGTTGATGAATAATATTTTAATTAAAATAAAATGAAAACGAAAAGTGTGGGGGCACATGGGGGAGAGTGGAGACAAGGGGAAGTAGGCAAAAACATGTTATGCATTTGCAAGAGCATATCAAGCAGAGCTGGCACCTGGCAGCATCCATGTGGGATTGAAAACAACCTCGGCCTTTCAAAACCAAACACCAAATCCGCTCCCTTGTTTATTTATCGAATTAATTGCATTACACGTTTTCAAATCATAATCCTCGATTTGAATTTATGTCTACGTTTTAAACATTTCATTCATAATGTTAAGATGCTTACAATGTAGTATATGTTTATACATGTTTTTAACCATTTGTCAATGCGCGCGTACACATACCTTGCAGACAATGCGATTTGAGCCCGAATGTCTTAAGATGAACAACATCCTCTTTTTCTGAGATATTGTATTCTCAAGACAAATATCAGGATTCGAACTCATACAAGATAAGACAACATAAACATTATTATCCACTCGATCAATTAATAGATCACGATACATACATTATATTATTAATACTTGAAAATTTTCATTCCTTCCTCTACCCCTTACTTTTCCATCATATCCGTTTCTTTCTTTTCATAATCAAAATAGAAATTAAGTAAAGAAAAAAATATTTACAGGTTACAAAATGGGAAAAATCATCTTCAATTAATTGAGATTTCTTTAAAATCTTTAAATAACATTAATTATATTCAGTTTTAGCATAAATATTGCTGTAAAAGCTTTAATTACATTGATGAGTTGACAAAAGAATAGTTTTGTTCAATGTGTGTTTTATAATTATCCGTATTAATTTATTGATTAAATAATTTAAATTATATATAAATTTATTACGAAAATACCTAAACTTTGAACGTCAGACCTAACACCTCCAATTTACAATAGAAACTTCGAATTTTATCATAAAATTGATTTAACTTTTTAAGTCATTTTGTTAAGAAATTAATTTGGATATTAGAAAGTCAACATTTCCCATCGATATCGACGAGGAACAAATGAAATCAAACTTGAAAGTTGGGAACATATCTACGCTCATAATGTCTTAAAAACCCAACACACGTGAGATTTTTACGTTAGAGAATTTTTATATTTAATAAAACAAAAAAAGAATGGGTAATCTTCACTCGTGGTCACTTTTGTTTTGAGTTTGTTCTATTTTGGTCACTCGAATTAAAAAAAGATTATTTTGGTCACTTACGTTCGAAACCGTTTCTGTTTTGGTCACTGGATCGTTAACCTCCGTTAATTAAAAATAATAATTTTTAATTTAACCCCCAAACTTTCAAACCTTCATTTTTCACCATCTTCCCCAAAACTCAATGAACTTTCCCAAAACTACATTAAATGTTTTCTTATATACATCCACTAAGAGCAACAAGACACGGTAAGCTGACAGCAAAATTAAGTCTTTCCCTTTGCTCTTCTTAACCATTAAAATTACAAGAAGTGCAGTCAGGAATCAAAACTCTTTTTGTTTTTTTTAAGGTTACTGAGCTTAGCTGTTAGTTTTATATCAAGAATATTCTCCTAAAAGCAGCTTTAAAAAGCCACACTACAACTAGAATAATTCCAAACCGCTTAAAGTGGATTTTTGTTAATGCTTGCGCCTACAAAATTATCATCTTTTTTCAATCTAAGTTTTTAATATTATTGCAAAATCATCATATTGCTCACCCACTGGAGATGCCAACAACAAATATAACTCTTTATAACCAGTTCACAACAAAAATTCTGACTTTTAAGTATATATTAAATTGAATCGATAACTGTTGAGTGGATCGCAAGATCGAAATTGACCAAGAGGGGGTGAATTGGAAATTTAAAGGTTTGTGGTGGAAATTTGCAAATTAAAAATTGATGGACAAGGGATTTAGAGTGGTTCAAGTTCCAAATGAACTCTACATCCACTACCTTAGCCTCACTAAGGATTTGCAACAATTCCACTAAATTGATCTTCCCCTTTTCTAGGACAAGGAGGCAACCCTTTACAATTTCGGTTGATTTTTCTACCCAAAAATCAACTCAACCCTCACACAAGTGAACAAAGAAATTTAATGGCTAATTAGATATCTCTCAATACAAATAATAGCCCAAATACAAGCACTCAACCCAATTGAACAAGATATGAATGAAAATTACAATTGGGGTTTTAGACAAAGTGGGATTTTTGCACAATTGCTTGAATTTGATGTTTGGATGTTTGCTTTTGGATCAATAGTTCTTGCTGATGCTTTTGGATGTCTCTTTTATACCTTCTCATTGATTTCTAGCCGTTTGAGTGGTTGAGAACATAAATGGAGCCGTTGGAACCCTCTCTTGCCACCATAAATGCAGTCTGCACCAACCCATTTCGGAACACGGGGTACCTGTTTCGGAACGGACTAAAATAGAAAGAGCCGTTGGGGTGCATTTAAGAGCCCGTTTCGAAACGCCTTAGGGCCGTTTCAGAACGCTTTTGCCACTGTCAAGGGTCGTTTCGGAACGGTCTTAGCCCGTTTCGAAACGCCTTAACGATTTTTAGAAATTCAGTTAAAAACACATAACAGTCATATTTTTTAAATTCAACTTAAGACCTGTTTCGAAACGATATGAATCCGTTTCGAAACGGAATTGCTACTGTTAAGGGTCGTTTCGGAACGACCTTGATCCGTTTCGAAACACCCCTTTTATATTTAAAAAATCAGCAAATATTTGAACCGTTGTAGTCTTTTTAAATCAAATATGATGAACAGTTTCGAAACGAGTGATACCGTTTCGAAACGGGGTCAAGTGTTTCGATACGCGTTTCGGAACGGTGGTCGACAGTGATGAAAACGTTTCGAAACGCCTCAGGGCCGTTTCGAAACAGGTGCTTGAAAATCACTGTTTTGGCTTGAAACACTTAGAAAAAAATATTTGAAAAGCATGTTTTTAACTTGGGCATAATCTTAAACTTATATAGGGATATTTTGAGGACTTAAAATTCATTTTGACTTTTTCAATTTAGTCCTTAGGTTTTTAGTTATATCAAAATTAAAATATTTGTTTCACAATCTCTCCCTTTTTGATATAACAAAACCAAAGTTAGAATTTTTGAGAATTTTGAAAGTTTTGAAAATATTCTAACTCCCCCTTAATTTAAGATGGGTTTTTAAAGTTAAAAGAATTTTTGATTTGGAATCCAAGTTGTAAACCTTTAAAAACCTTTTAAAATTTAAAACGAATTTTAGTGTGGCTCTTAAATTTCTTCTCCCCATTTTTGTTAGATCAAAAAGAACAATAAAAGCTCATAGAGAAGATAAAGGATTAGTACCAATAAGCAATAATAAGCAACCATAATATTAATTCATAATCAAAATATCCAAAACATAAATCAAACATTAAGTTCAACATAAAATCCCAAATAAAAAAAGCCATAAGCATAGGTTCCTAAAACATGAGAAAACATAAAGATGCAATCTTAATCCTAAAATGTATAGATAATATGATATGGTATGATATGGAGTTCCTAGGCCTCGTCATCATCATCCGAAGTATCATCATCGCTCTTGGCTTGAGAACGGTGAAACTTCGTCCATTGCCCATAAAGCGTAGAGAAGGATAGATCCAAGTTGGAATGAGAGGTCTCAAGAGTATGAAGACGATCCTCGACATTCTTCAAACGATTGCCCATAGATTCAAAACCCGAAGCAATGCGAGTGTCCAAAGCATCGAACCGAGTGTCCAAAGCATTGAATCGCTCGGTAAGGAAAGCCGTGAGGGCGTCATTGTTTGCAACTTGAACTTGCGGTGGAGGAGCAACGAGAGGAGGAACGGCTTCTCTATCAATTCTTTCCCAAAGATCATTCGCATAAGTAAATCCGGACTTGCGAAGGGATGACTCACCAATCTTGGTCTTGCGAGGTTCGGGAGAGTCGTAGGAACAATCGATGCCAAGATCATGAAAAATGTAGCTCAAGACTATGCCATATGTAAAAGACTTCAACTCATTTGTGTCAATAAGCTTGATATTATTGACTATCTCGGCAAAAATTATCTTAGGCACATTTGGGCGCTCACCCTTACGGAAACACTCTAGCCAAAAATGATCGGTTTGACGGATGTGGGAGTATTTACCTCCGGAAGGTCGAATGAACCAAGAAACCATCAAGTGAAGAACTCGATCGTGCACATCCAAATGAAGTGCCTTACCGGTGAAAGTGCCAAAGTGGCGTTCATCCTCAATACCCTCATCCTTAAGTTTAAGAGAAGACTCCAAAAGAGCAACATTAACAACAAACTTTTTGCCCAATAAGGATGATTCAATTCCTATAATCTCGGTTTTGGTCTCATCATAAATAAAACGAGCATTAGAGTAAAAAAGGAGTACCATGTGTTTGTAGCGAACATCCGGAATGCTCAAGAAATACATGAGATTCCACTCACTCAAACGGCCGAGATAACGGAATAGAAAACGCTCGGAATTGAGGAAATCAAGATCAATGACACGTTCCTTGCGAATTTCAAAATCCTTGACATAAGAGAATCGAGCACGCATCTCCGAAGATTTGAGGGTTTTCTAAAAAAGCAAAGTGAGATTCGGACGAACGCTCAAATCGCCGGTTTGAACGGCCTTGCGCTTTTTGTTAGCTTGATCCGCCATCTAAAAGAAATTAAGCAAGTATTTTAAAATTAAGTGTATGCATTGATAGTTAAAAATCAGTCCAATAATAAATCCCACTTAGGTTTTTGAAAATAAAATTAAAATAAATAAAAAAAGTAAAGAAAAATACGACTGAAAAATTTTATATTCGAATCAAAAATTTTGAGATTTGGAAATTTTTTTACAAGATATGGAAAACCCACAAATAAAAACATATAATTTAGACAAAAATAGAATTTTATAACCTAAGATTCGAACATAAATTGAAAGAAAAAGAAAAATAGAAAAATTACCTTAGTTTGGGATTTTGGATGATTTGATTAAAATCCTTGCACAAGGTTGATGAAACTTGCTTAGACTTGAGATTTAGAGTAAAACCCCTCACAATTTTGTGAAAAACAATGAGTTTGAGAGGGTATTTATAGAGAGGGAGGCGGTTTAAGGTTTAAGAGTTTTGATAAAAAGTGATTTGTATCATTAAAAGCCCTAAATAAAGCAGTCCGCGATGCCGTTTCGGAACGGTCAAGACCGTTTCGGAACGGGGCGGCTAGGGTTTTGACCGTTTTAAGACCATAGGCTGTCCGTTTCGATACGGTGTTGACTGTATCGAAACCCCTTTGACCCGTATCGAAACACGTTTCGATACACCCCTTGGCAGTAGCAAAAACATTTCGGAACGCATTGGAGGCGTTTCGAAACGCCCTTCTCTCAGAGCTGGATTTAAGGTATCTGTATCGAAACAGGGTCACCCGTTTCGATACACATGGGCCTGGAAGTGCAAAAAAGGCTCTAAAAATGCAGAAAAATGAGGTTTTAGAAGGCCTAACATGCATAAATGTTATGAATGAGCAGGCAAAACATATTCAAGCATAAACATACTCCTTCTAACTATAGGCATGGATGAAATTAGGAGTTTAAACACATCAACATGACATTTCACAAAATCAAGCATATTTAAGCACAAAAGAGGTCCTAAAAGGTCAAGATAGGCTAGCTAGACCTAACTCTCTCCTAAGGGACCAAAAACGCTCTTTGTCTAAGGGTTTTGTAAATATGTCCGCTAATTGATTCAAGGTGTCTACGTACTCTATAACCACATCTTCCTTAAGGACATGATCTCTAATGAAATGATGCATTATTTCTATGTGTTTGGTTCTAGAGTGTTGGATGGGATTTTTAGTTAAGCATATTGCACTAGTGTTATCACATTTTAGGGGTATGGTTTCAACTTTAATTCCATAATCTAAGAGTTGTTGCTTCATCCAAAGGACTTGAGCACAACAACTCCCTAAGGATATGTACTCGGCTTCGGTGGTAGATAAGGCTACACTATTTTGTTTCTTAGAGAACCAAGATATGAGCATACTACCTAAGAATTGGCAAGTTCCCGAAGTACTTTTCCTATCAATTTTGCAACCCCCATAATCCGCATCCGAGTAAGCATGAAGGTTGAAGGTAGAGTCTCTAGGATACCAAAGGCCTAAACAAGGAGTGTCTCTAAGGTATCTAAAGATTCTCTTAACGGCTATAAGGTGAGACTCTCTAGGACTAGCTTGAAACCTAGCACACAAGCAAACACTAAACAAGATATCCGGTCTACTTGCGGTAAGGTAAAGCAAAGATCCAATCATAGAACGATAAAGCTTAGAGTCAACACACTTACCTCCTTCATCTTTGTCAAGCTTTGTAGATGAGCTCATAGGAGTGGCTTGAGGCTTTGCATTCTCCAAGCCAAACTTCTTGAGCATATCCTTTATGTATTTTGCTTGGTTGATGAAGGTGTCATCCTTCTTTTGCTTGATTTGGAGTCCCAAGAAGAATGAGAGCTCCCCCATCATGCTCATCTCAAATTCACCTTGCATTAACTTAGCAAACTCTTGACAATGACATTCATTAGTAGAACAAAAAATAATATCATCAACATAAATTTGAACTACTAAGATGTCATTTTTATACATTTTTATAAAGAGTGTAGTGTCCACCTTACCTTTTTCAAATCCTTTTTCAATCAAAAAATTTGAAAGCCTTTCATACCAAGCTCTAGGAGCTTGTTTTAAACCATAAAGAGCTTTGGTAAGTTTGAAAACATGATTTGGAAATTTTGAATCTTCAAAACCTGGTGGTTGTTCCACATACACTTCTTCATTTATAAAACCATTTAAAAATGCGCTTTTAACATCCATTTGAAAAAGCTTGAAATTATGATAACATGCATATGCAAGCAACATCCTAATGGCTTCCATTCTAGCTACGGGTGCATAGGTTTCATCAAAATCTATTCCCTCTTCTTGAGTGTAACCTTGTGCTACAAGTCTAGCTTTATTTCTCACAATGTTACCACTCTCATCTAGTTTGTTCCTAAAGACCCATTTAGTTCCTGTAACACCCGCGTCTTAGGCCTAGGAGTTAACCGGGTTTCAGTTGGGTTAAATAAATAGTTAATTAAAACAACTCAACTTCAAATAGTGACCTAATTAAGTTTAATTTAAAAAGAGGGGGACTCATAATGTAATTTTCCCAAACTATTTGAAAAAGGATGACAACTTTTCCATATTGTCATCTTTTTTCCCTTTCTTCCCTAAACCCATGTAAAACTCCCCCTCCTCTCTTTCAAAACCTCTCAAATAGCAAATCACTATTCCATTCATTTTCAACTTCAATCCAAGGGCTTTTTGAAAGGTAAAGTCATTTTCTTAATCTCCTCTTTACCCTCTATTTAACCATTGTCTTAGATTTCAAAAATATGGAGATTTGGAAATTAGGGTTTATGTTGAAAATTGGGTTTTAATGGGGTTTTTCAATTTGTCTTAAGAAATTGTGTTGGGGTTTTTGTTAATCATGCTATAGTATACAACATATATGAATTTGGTCAATTTTGGGTGAAATTTCGTAGTGGTCTTTAGGGCAAATTTTAGGGTATTAAAATTTGGGTTTTTGGTAAGTTTAATGTTGGAATTGAAGGGCTGATGGTCTACCTATGTTAGGAGGGTGATTTGGGGTGTTTTGGAAGTCATTTGGGTGCTTGGAAATGGGTATTTCAGTCCTTGGTAGTGGGAGTCCGAAAATTGGGTTTTGGAGGTGTTATGTGGTTTGGAAATTTGAGGAAATTGGGTTGTGTTTTGCAAAGTAGATTGATGGTTGAATTAGAATTGAATTGAGAAGTAATGTATGGGTTTTGTTTGACTAGAAGCAAGAGGAAACGTAGAAGAGGCTTTGGGACTGAATCCGGGAAGTTGAAGGTGATTGCTTGCTTGGTCGTCGAGCTTGGAAGCTTAGGTGAGTGGTTACTTGCTTTTAAAGGTTTTAAAATAGTTGGTTCGAGTATGGACTAGGTTGGGCTTGGTAGACCCACCTAGAGTTAGGATTAGGGTGGTAGCCTAATCCTAAACTTGATTTAGAGCTTTTGGTTGAACTCACTATATGGTTGTGTATGTCTCGTATAAATTGTGGTATGAATGTCTATGTATATTGCTTTATACATGTGAAATGAGATTGGACTTATGATGCTTGAGACATGCTTAATGATGGTTGTTGGTGAATATGTGCTAAGCACAAGGTTAATGAAATGAGTAATGTGAAGTGAGTAAATATTGGCACTAGTAAACTTGGATACAAATGATCGATCATTAGGATGTTAGTGTGTACACATGAGTCAAAAGTTGCGCGTGGCCTTGGTGGCGTTGAGTCACCAAGGAGGAGTACGGGTTCGCCCGGAATTGTAATGAAATGTAGTCGGTGATGAGTGGAATCTCATCGACGGGGCGTGAGAATGAGTGGAATCCCCTCCGCGAGACCGGTGATGAGTGAAATCCCACCGTGAGGTAATGTGGTTGTTGGATATGAGTTTCCAACATGTCTATCCGCGTATTCGGGTCTTAACTAGGTGCCAATGTTGTTTGATGCGTATATCAATGTGTTGAGGTTTATGGTTCTTATTTGGATACTTGTTTGTGATTACATGTATCATGGAAGTTGAGCTTATAATCATGGCATTATTATTGTCCTTTGCTCATGCATTCTATCTTGTGGACCTTTGGTATGTTTGTGTTTTACCTTGGCTAGATCGTGCTCGGACCCTGCAATGTTGATGTTTGTTTTTAGAGCTTACCCTCACTAAGCATCATTGCTTACGCTCTCTTTGTTCAACATTGCAGATCCTTAGTTCGTGGGTTGCTCGGGCAAGTGGAGGGCCTCCAAGTGTGGTTTTTGGACTTGAGTTCACCAAGTATGGATTTCAAATGTTAGACTTGTAATAGTTTAAGCGATGGGACATATATGGTTTTGTTGGATTGTTGTTGGTTGCTTGGAGCATGTGTAGACTCCTTAGTATCTTGTTTTTGCATGGTTGTGTTGCCATGTTGAATGTTAACTCATACCTAATTGCTTACTTGAATGTTAGCCTTATGCCTTAAGAGTTTTTATATGTATTTGATTGATGTTTGAATGGATGCATGTTGTGGGTTGTTGCCTTAGTATTAGACATGTTTAAATCTTGTTAAAGCATGATAATATTGTTGGTATAACTTGGGTTTAATTGTTTTGCTGTTGTATGGTGTTTTGGGGCACCCTTGTGCCTCAAAATAGCCCAGACGAGTCTGCAGACAGGGGGTGTTTCGGAACGGGTCCCCGTGTTCCGGAACGGCCCCTTTGTAAATGGCCTGCCGTTTCGGAACGGATGAGGGTCGTTTCGGAACATTTTGGCTACTGGAATTTTGAGAATTTGGCGAGATGAAGCCGTTCCGAAACGGGCCTTTGAAGTTTCGAAACGGTCAAATCTCGTTGACCACGAGATATTGACCGTCAAGGTCGTTCCGATACGGGTCTCCCCTGTTTCGGAACGGTCACCTTGTGGCTGACCCAGGCCCGTTGACTAGGTCAAGGCGTTTCGGAACACCCTATAGGCGTTTCGAAACGGCCTGCTGTAATGAAGTAAAATGGACTGTTTACGTTTTGTTTGGTCGGTGAATGTTTCGTTGTTTGTATCTTCCGTTGTTGTGCTCCACATAGGAATTAAATATGCATCTAGATAAGACTAAAGTTAAAAGAAATTTTCTGGTCGTTAACCGAGGGGAAGCCTTAACGGGTTTCGCTTCGGTTTTCCCCG
Organism: Hibiscus tridactylites; assembly: GCA_958450335.1. Taxonomy (NCBI): domain Eukaryota; kingdom Viridiplantae; phylum Streptophyta; class Magnoliopsida; order Malvales; family Malvaceae; genus Hibiscus; species Hibiscus tridactylites. Next base: position 6,632,511 of record OY288288.1, read on the forward strand.
TGTGGCCCACTCGGACCGGTCATCCGACCAGACCGGGACGAGGGGGTTACAGTTCCTATTGTAGATTGATTACTAGGCCTATCAACTAATGTCCATACATTACTTCTCTCAAATTGATTTAACTCTTCTTGCATAGCCATAATCCAAAAGTCATCTTTCAATGCTTCTTTTATGTTTTTAGGCTCTATGCATGAGATAAATGCAACATGGTTCATTAATCTAAGAGAAGAACGAGTGGTTACCCCCTTGGATGGATCACCCAAGATTTCACCATCTTTGACATAATTCAACTCCCTTGGGTAACTCACTTCCTTTTCCTCAATGGCCAAGTCCTTCAAGGCTTCAAGAGGTGGATCTTGTGAGTCATCTTCCTTTGTTGGAATCTCATCCTCCTTTGAAGTTTGACCTCCATCAAAGGCATTTATGATCCCTACATCATCATCATCACAAGAATCCTTCCTAGGAAGGAGGTTATCATCGAATACAACATGTATAGATTCTTCTACTACTAAAGTTCTTTTGTTAAATACTCGATAGGCTTTAGAGGTTAAAGAGTAACCTATAAAAATGGCTTCATCACTTTTTGCATCAAATTTACCTAAGTTGTCTTTTCCATTATTTAAAACAAAACACTTGCACCTAAAAGGGTGGAAATAGCTAATGTTAGGCTTTTTGGATTTTAAAATCTCATAAGGTGTTTTCTTTAAAATTGACCTAATCATTACTCGATTTACAATATAACAAGCGGTGTTTGTGGCTTCCGCCCAAAAATATTTAGGTAAATTGTTTTCACAAAGCATAGTTCTAGCCATTTCTTGTAAAGTTCTATTTTTCCTCTCAACTACCCCATTTTGTTGAGGAGTTCGAGGAGCCGAAAAATTATGGCTAATACCATTTTCATTTAAAAATTCTTCAAACCCTAAATTTTGAAACTCGGTTCCATGATCACTTCTAATATGTGAAATTCTAAGTTCAAGATCATTTTGGGTTAATTTTGAAAATGTGATGAATTTTTCCAAAGCCTCATCTTTAGTACTTAAAAAGAGAACCCAAGTAAATCTAGAAAAATCATCAACTAGCACAAAAGCATAAGACTTACCACCCAAGCTCATAGTCCTAATTGGCCCAAATAAATCCATGTGAATTAATTGTAAACATATACTAGTAGAAACATCATTAATGGATTTAAAGGAAGACCTATGTTGTTTACCCTTTGAGCATGCATCACAAATTTTATCATTTGAAAATTTTATTTTGGGTAAACCTCTAACTAGATTTAGAGAGACTAGTTTTTCTAAAACGCTTATGCTAGCATGTCCTAGCTTCCTATGCTACAACCATGCATCATTTTCATTTTGAGCAACTAAGCATGCATGAGATGTATGTATGTCATCTAAATGCACCATGTATATGTTTCCTATGCGATGACCTATGAGCATAATATTATTAGATTTAATGTCTACAATTTTGCATCCATTTTTATCAAATAAAACATTAAATCCTTTATCACACAATTGACTTATGCTCAATAAATTGTGTTTAAGACCATCGACATATAAGACATTTTCAATGAGAATGGTAGAGTGATTACCTATGGAGCCAATACCTTTAATGTGGCCTTTGGAGTTGTCACCGAATGTTACTACTCCTCCACTTTTTGGCTTTAAATCCATGAATCGACTCTTGTCTCTGGTCATGTGTCTCGAGCATCCACTATCAAGGTACCATGAGTTTTGACTTTGTGCTTTGGCCTTGTAGCAATGCTCCCCCTACAAACAAATATATTAAACTTTGGTTTTTGGTACCCAAATCATTTTGGGTCCATGAGTGTTAGCTCCCAAAACCTTGGTTCCCTTAGGAATCCAAGATGACATAGCAATAATATTATTAGATTTTACAAGTTCCTTAGGAACCCATACACTTCTAATTCTTTTAGCTCTACTATGTCTAGGGTAGCTACCTTGTTTGTAGTAATTAGTCTTTTTCTTAGGTTGGTGTGTTCTAGAGGATTCTCCTACTTCATGCTTGACACTACCAACATTTTTTAAAGACTTTTTGAGCTCATTTAGCTCACCTAACACCTTTTGATGTTCACTATTACATTGAGATAAAAGGTTATTAAGATCAACATTTTCATCTTGAAAGAATTTTAGCTCATCTTTTAATCCTAATATCTTTTTCTCAAATTTTGAATTAGCTTGAGTGAGTGAGTCATTTTTCTCATTTAGTTCTAAAATGATTTTCTTGTTTTTAATGACCGACTCTTTAAACTTCTCAACTAATTCATCATATACCTCTTGTAACTCATCATATGCATCATTTAACTCTTCATATGAAAAATCTAAAGTAGATGAGTTAGAGGTTACCACGGAGGAATCTTCCTCAAGTGCCATGAGGCAAAGGTTAGCCACTTCTTGTTCGTCATCCTCCGATGACTCCTCATCACTCCAAGTAGCAAGCTTGGCTTTGAGCTTTTTCCTCTTCTCAAAGCCCTTCTTCTTGAGTTGAGGGCACTCCGAACGTATGTGGTCGGGTTGTTTTCACTTAAAGCAAATGATTGGATCCTTTCCATCTTCCTTGTTCTTGCTTTTGAAGTCCATCTTCCTTTGGATTTTTCTTCCCCGGTTGGACCTCATAAAGCGTGAGAATCGTTTGGCTATCATAGCCAATTCTTCAAGTTCATCCTCCTCACAAGATGAGCTCTCATCATGTTGTGAAGCTTTAGCCTTGAGAGCTATTCCCATCTTCTTCTTCTTCTCAACCTCAAGCTTCTCTACCCTTTTCTCTTCTTTCTTCTTCTCATCTTCCCTTCCTTGCTTCATGATCTCATGAGTAAGGAGAGAACCCACAAGCTCATCAAGCTTCAATGTCTTCAAGTTCTTTGCTTCGATGATAGCGGTTCTCTTCCCATCCCAATATTCGGGAAGTGAATAGAGTAGCTTCCGGACAAGCTTGTCTTTCGGTATGATCTCTCCAAAGCCCTTTAGACCATTGACAATCGTGGAGAATCGATCAAACATCTTTGACACCGTCTCATCGGGCTCCATCTTGAAATTTTCATAGCTAAGATTGAGAATCCCAATCTTAGTTTCTTTGACATCATTGGTGCCTTCATAAGTGGTCTCAAGAGTGTCCCACACTTCCTTGGCACTTTCAATTGATGAGACCTTCGAGTAGATGTCCGGACCGAAAGCACAAAATAGCATGTGGAGAGCTTTATCATTGACTTGAATCGTTTTCCTCTCCTCTTCACTCATTTCGGCTTTCTTCTTCAACACCATCTTGCCTTCACCGTCTTGCTTCAATGGAATGTATGGCCCATCCTCAATGACATCCCACACAAGATAGTCACTTGACTTGATGAATAGACGCATTCTATTCTTCCAAAAAGAATAGTTATCACCGTTGAAGAAGGGAGGCTTTGTGGTTGATTGTGACTCGTACATGCCGGAACCGGAGGTTGAAGCCATCTCTTGATATTTTGATGATCACACTCTTCCAAGGATCTCCTCTTGTGGTTGTTAATCCTCAAAGAGTTAAGCTCTGATACCAATTGTTGAGTGGATCGCAAGATCGAAATTGACCAAGAGGGGGTGAATTGGAAATTTAAAGGTTTGTGGTGGAAATTTGCAAATTAAAAATTGATGGACAAGGGATTTAGAGTGGTTCAAGTTCCAAATGAACTCTACATCCACTACCTTAGCCTCACTAAGGATTTGCAACAATTCCACTAAATTGATCTTCCCCTTTTCTAGGACAAGGAGGCAACCCTTTACAATTTCGGTTGATTTTTCTACCCAAAAATCAACTCAACCCTCACACAGGTGAACAAAGAAATTTAATGGCTAATTAGATATCTCTCAATACAAATAATAGCCCAAATATAAGCACTCAACCCAATTGAACAAGATATGAATGAAAATTACAATTGGGGTTTTAGACAAAGTGGGATTTTTGCACAATTGCTTGAATTTGATGTTTGGATGTTTGCTTTTGGATCAATAGTTCTTGCTGATGCTTTTGGATGTCTCTTTTATACCTTCTCATTGATTTCTAGCCGTTTGAGTGGTTGGGAACATAAATGGAGCCGTTGGAACCCTCTCTTGCCACCATAAATGCAGTCTGCACCAACCCGTTTCGGAACACGGGGTACCTGTTTCAGAACGGACTAAAATAGAAAGAGCCGTTAGGGTGCATTTAAGAGCCCGTTTCGAAACGCCTTAGGGTCATTTCGGAACGCTTTTGCCACTGTCAAGGGTCGTTTCGGAACGGTCTTAGCCCGTTTCAAAACGCCTTAACGATTTTTAGAAATTCAGTTAAAAACACATAACGGTCATATTTTTTAAATTCAACTTAAGACCTGTTTCGAAACGATATGAATCCGTTTCGAAATAAAATTGCTACTGTCAAGGGTCGTTTCGGAACGACCTTGATCCGTTTCGAAACACCCCTTTTATATTTAAAAAAATCAGCAAATATTTGAACCGTTGTAGTCTTTTTAAATCAAATATGAAGAACAGTTTCGAAACGAGTGATACCGTTTCGAAACGGGGTCAAGTGTTTCGATACGCGTTTCGGAACGGTGGTCGACAGTGATGAAAACGTTTCGAAACGCCTCAGGGCCGTTTCGAAACAGGTGCTTGAAAATCACTGTTTTGGCTTGAAACACTTAGAAAAAAATATTTGAAAAGCATGTTTTTAACTTGGGCATAATCTTAAACTTATATAGGGATATTTTGAGGACTTAAAATTCGTTTCGACTTTTTCAATTTAGTCCTTATGTTTTTAGTTATATCAAAATTAAAATATTTGTTTCACAATAACCCTCCAAATCCACTACATGCTAAATTGTTTGTCAAAAAGCCAATACAAAATAAAAGACTTAAACTACACATTCATCCGGAATTCAGATGCTACATCAACAAATATTCAAGAAACATGAAATCAACAGAAAGAAGAGAGGGAGGGGGTAGAAACAAAGTTTGGATTGTAATGAATAATGGGTAATACATGTTTAATCCGAAAAAACCAAAAGCTTCGCACTTTGAGTTTGTGTTCCCAGAATCAAAGGTGTTCACTTTCCAGAGAAAGAAGCTGTGGAGTTTTGCTTCGAAGTGGTGAAAAAACAAAATGACACAGCTTTTTGAGATGCAAATTAACCCTTTTCCTTCGCCTCCAACAAAAAAAGTCAAACTTATCGTATTGGGATCACATTCACATTCACACTAAATTTGGGGTCAAATTAAAAATTATTATTTTTAATTAACAGAGGTTAACGGTCTGTAACGGGGTTTTTTTTCGTCCCGCTACTTTTGAAAAATATTCGATTTGATTTAAAAAGGGGGAAATTTTGAAAACAATTCAGGTTTGGGTTTTGGGAAAATCCCTTTAAAAAAATCCTTTTCTCGGTTGGAGTCGCCACCGGCCACTATGGTAGGCCAGACACCGTAAAAAAACAAAACCAGAGATTCGTTTGAAAGGGTTCGGGAGTTGGTTACGTGTGGGGAAAGGTTAGCACCCCCATCACGCCCGGAAATCGGTACCAAAACAATTGTTGCTTTTAAGTGATGGAAATTATCTGAATTTAAAAAGAATTTAATTAGTGGTTCTTGATTGAAAATTAGGCTTTAATCACGAGCTTTTTTCAAATTGGTGGTATCGAATTAATTAAGCATTTAATTAAAAAGGATGACGGTACACCGGACCAAAGACTAAACCGACATCATATAAGACTGACTGCCGTGTTAGTTTAGGGTTCGGATCCCGTACGTCACCTTTATGCATGATGCAAACAGATAAATATAGTGTTATGGTCTTGTCCGTTTTAATCTCGAATTTACCTTTAGACGATTCGAATTAATCCGAATATTCGCGGGACATCCAATAAGCTAGGTATGTCGACCCGAATACGCGAATTAATAGGTATCTCCGTTTCATAATTAAAAATGAATTAATTTAAAAATGCTAAAGTCACATGAATGACAATAAAAATGCATGTCATAAATATATTCGAACGACATTAAAAAAAGCATACAACAAGCATATATTCGAATGATATTAAAACAAATAGGCATGCAACATTATGAACATATATGTACATACTAGCATAGACAATATGGCAAAATATATGTATTCGATATGAAGAAAATGCAACATGCATGAACAACAACATATGACAAAAATGCTAAATAAATAAAAGAGGCAAACTGGCAGGGACCACAATAGAAATAAACCATTCACAGAATTAATTAAAATGCGAAAAGGGGGCAAATTGAAAAGATACGGAAACTTTAAAGGACCAAAAAAGCCATTTCTCCACTCGAAAATCAAATGAAACCAGATTTCGGACGAGATTGAAAACACTGAAGAACGCATAGGGACCACAGGCGTGGTTTAAAAACGCGGAAGCCCTCCCCGCGTAAATAGAGTGACGCGGGAGGGCTTAAAACGCCATTAGACCGGTTTTAAAATTAAAAACGGTTATAAAACGCAAGTTAAAACTTTTAAACCTCTTTTTCACAAAACCTAACCCTAAACCGGAGATAGGCTCTCCCCCCTTTCTCTAGTTGTCCTCCGGCGCCGCAAAGGGGTTCCGGTCGCCGTTGCCGGCGCCGGAACCCTAAAAAAGTTTCTTTTTTCTTTCTTTCTTGAAACCGAAAAAACCCTTCTCTTCTCAAAACCAAAACAAAAATCGTTTTCCTTCGTTTCCGAACCCAAATCGAAACCCAGAAATATTTTAAAAAACCTTTTTTTGGCGTTCGTTCCTCACCGACTCACCGTATGTGGTCTCGGAGGAGACCCAAGGCTTGTCGCCGGCAAGGGAAACGAAACAGCGAAGGAGGGGACGCGGAGGTAAAAACCCTAACCCTCTCTATTTTTTATTTTTTGGTTGCGATTCAAAACTGAAGAAATGGAGACGAGCGTATACCTCTAAAACTCGAGATTGTTTTCTGCCTTGTTTGTATTGATTGAAATCTGTTGGTTACAAACTCTCTGAAAAAAAAACCCTCTGATTACAATTTTTTTTCTGAGAATATCCTCTTCCTCCTTAATGGAATGTTGATTCCGGCTTTATATAAGCCCGGAATATTACATATTTTCCCCTTTTCTAAATACATGATATTGCTGGAAATTGTTGGGTTGTTTGTTTGTATTCATGCGTTGTGATTCTGTTGCAATTTGTCTCTGAAATCTCTGAATTTCGGTTGCATATTTGCCTCTGACATTTGTGTTTTTGTTGCATGCGAGGGATCCGTACAAAGGGGACCAGAGGAAGGCTGGGACGTGGACGGACGACGCGGCGTTATCCTAGCCGTCACAGAGGGATCTGGACGGTCGCGAGGCATCCGAAGAGGCGCACGGTGAATCACACGCGCGCGTGGGAGTTGAGGAGACGCGGACGCGCGGGCGCGTGGAGGCTCTAGAAGCTTCTCCGCATTGATCTCGGCCGTCCGATGCACTCCTGATCCAACGGTCCTGAGGGGTGCGGCGCGAGGGCTTCAGTAGAGGGCTCGGCTAGGGTTTTTGCTTCCTGGTGCAATCTGGACCGTCAGATCTAGATCCAGATCTGACGGCTGAAATCGGGCTGCGCAAGACAATAGGGTGCATTAGGGTTTTTAATTGTGATCAGATTAGGGCTAGCTTATTCGGGCCAACGGGCCTTGTATTTTTTTTTGGGTTTGTATAATGGACTGTAAAATTAAATAATCACTTGGGCTTTTATTATATTATATTGGGCTTTTATTTATTTAATGTTTTTGGGTTTTCAGATTTAATAATAATAATAATATTAATAATAATAAGGATAGTATAATAGATAAATAATAACAGATAATAATAATATTACTAGTAATAAATAAAATGTATAAATAATACATAAGTACTAGTTAATGATAATAACAAATATAGTAAAATGACATAATAAGGTATTAATATGGTAATATAAATGATAATATGATAGGTAATGATAGTAGGTAGTAATTAATATAATGATGATGATGTTAGTAGATAATAATAGATAATATAAATAATAATACTAGCAATAATAAGTATAGTAATAATAGATAATAATAATATTGATGGACAAATATAAGCACGATAGTATTATAGTAATGAGATTAATAGGTGATTAATAATAATATTATATTTAAGCCCATTATTTAAAAGAAGAAAAAAACGGGTTTTAACACCCCGGACAAAATAGGTGATTACAGCTGCCCCCCTTTGCTTATACTTGTGGAACAAGAATAAAGCAAAGGCCATAAACACCAATTTTGTCCGACTTCCCTGTTTGGATTCCAAGTCACCATGCACTTGAACTTTTGGCGGTCCGGAAGTCGGTACGGGAAAATACAACGGTTGCGGAGGCTTGAAGTTGTTTCTCTTACTTCAACATTCTTCAACCCTTCGAGGTCTGAACATATAGACAAATAGTTAAAAATCTCCATTCTCCGAGTGCCTGAACGGATAGGCGGGTTCCATTCTCCAAGAGCCTGATCAGATAGGCGAGCTTCCTTGTATGAGAAAAGCTTTGATATTCCATTCTCCACGAGCCTGAACGGATAGGCGAGCTTCCTTGTATGAGAAAAGCTTTGATATTCCATTCTCCACGAGCCTGAACGGATAGGCGAGCTTCCTTGTATGAGAAAAGCTTTGATATTCCATTCTCCACGAGCCTGAACGGATAGGCGAGCTTCCTTGTATGAGAAAAGCTTTGATATTCCATTCTCCACGAGCCTGAACGGATAGGCGAGCTTCCTTGTATGAGAAAAGCTTTGATATTCCATTCTCCACGAGCCTGAACGGATAGGCGAGCTTCCTTGTATGAGAAAAGCTTTGATATTCCTGTCAAAAATAGGTAAAAATGATATGCTGATGTAAGTTAGCATGCCCCTAATCCTAGGGATGCCTAACTACAAATGATGTATGAATTATGACATCAAAATGCTCGGATGCTTCTGCTCTCCGAGTTGGTCAATCTCGACCTTCTTATTGTCTCTTCTTCTCCTCAATTTCTTCGGGCTTTCTCATCTTTGCCAGATCTCGATTTCTTGGTCTCTTTTTCTTCTCAATCTCTTTTTCCAAATCTTGGTCTATTCTCGTAACATTTCTCGTAGTGCACGTTTTCAAAGCATTGCGCCCTATTCAAACTGGGTGCTCAACCGTTCTCTTCGTCTTTACTGAATGTGACGAATTTTCTCTTTTCTTAACATCGGGGGAACACATGCCCCCAAGTCTCTGAACTTTTCTCTTAAGTTCATTAAGGAATGCTCAGACGCTTCCACTCTTCAGATTGGTCAATCTTGACCTTCTTCTTCTCTTTTGGCTTTCCTCCTTACCAAATCTCGATCTTTTGATTTCTTCTCGAAAGATAACCACTGACTTTCACTGGTCATACTGGTCATAACACTTATCGTAGTGCTTGCTTCCAAAATATTGCCCCCTTTTCAAACTGGGTGCTGAATTATTTTCTTCGTCTTAACTTAATATGACGGCTTCATCTCTTCTCAACAACAGGGGAAACACATGCACCCAAGTCCCTGAACTATTGCATGTAGGAACTGATTACAATCTCCACCATAGCCACTGACAAGCTGTCATTTGTATTCATGGCATTGCATTCTAGACTTTATCCCTGAAGCAAAGGGAAATTAATTTGTGTTCACAAAAAGATTTAGACTGCATCTTCTAATTTCAAAATAAGATGCGTTTTCGAAAACTAGATTTTCTTTTCAAATCATGGATATATTAAGCTAGATCAAATACCCTGAATATCAAGTGCGCGAACGACACTGTTATGGCTTACCAAGGATTGCCTCAAGCATCATGTGTCTAGGAGACCTCGAAAGCTAAGCTGATGTCTGAAAATGTGACATACTCTCCAAGTTATTTCAGCCTTTAATCAATTAGATTTATCTTCAATAGGCTTCGCCTTTATCAATTCATTACGATTTTGGGGAAGTCAACTCATCACATTCCTTTGGCTCGAGAATAAAGATGGAGCATACAACGATACCCCGAGTTACTCGGCATTGTCACGATTTTACCACCACTCATGTAGCTAAAGTGGATGGTGCATAGCAACCTTATTGGTCTTTTGCTACAGCGGAGTGCCCAAAAATTAGATTTATCTTCAATAGGCTTTGCCTTTATCAATTCTTTATGATTGTAGGGGAGTCGACTCATCACATTCCTTTGGCTCGAGAATAAAGATGGAGCATACAACGATACCCCGAGTTACTCGGCATTGTCACGATTTTACCACCACTCATGTAGCTAAAGTGGATGGTGCATAGCAACCTTATTGGTCTTTTGCTACAGCGGAGTGCCCCAAAAATTCAACATTTGTATCTGAAAATACCTATTACCAGGCTTCGAACATTGTTAGGCTTAGTATTCTTGATTTTTTTTTTTTTAGCACGAAAAACTTCCGATTATTCTCTTGAAGGTCATAATTCTATGTGTGTTTGATTAGGTGACCAAATTAACTTGGAGCGTAAGCCACATATTCATCATCTTCAAAGCTTTCGATTTCCACTAGACAAAGGCGGCTCGAAGTCAACCTTTGGGGTCACGGTCGATGTCCCTTGTGCAATTGATATACGGGGACTCAATAGGCAAATATATACACACAAAATGAAAAGGAAATTGAAACGTAATGCATCCTTTCATTGAAATTTTGAAAATGCAAACTTGGGCCCTTACAAAAAAATCTTTGCTACCTTCGGGCAAAGGGTAGCAAAGTGGATTCCACACATCACTTCTGGGAAAAACTAAAATGCAATGAAATGAAAGCAAACAAGCTTGGATGCATTAAACTTTTGATTAAATTGGTCGTCCATCCCACCCCTTTAAGCTTCCTCGAGGAATTCAACCTCCCGATTGTCCATCAAATCCTGGACCAACTGCTTGAATTCGGGACAACTCTGAATCTCGTGCCCCACAGTCTGATGGAACTCACACAAGGATTCAAGACCATCACATGCTTCATCCGGGCCTTTCTCGACTAAACCCGCTGTACACAACTGCTCGTACACCCAACTCAGAGGTGACTTGATCTCAGACACTTCCATCCTTGTCTTCTTCGTATCTACCACTTCGAGGGCATTCACGCCTCGACCTCCATGGTTCGGAAGCGGATTGGTCGTCACATTGGGCTTTTCTAATTCGAGGACCCCGGTGTTAATCATGTTTTGCACGAGCTTCTTGAATGCTGTGCAGTTCTCTATCGTGTGCCCCGGTACTCCGCCGTGGTACTCACAGTGTGCCTTCTCATCGTACCATGCAGGGTAAGGCGGCTGGAAGGGAGTAACATGATACGGGCGGACCAGATCAGCCTCGTATAAGTGCTTGTACACCTCCTTGTACGGTATAGGTAGAGGGGTGAAGGTCATTCTTTCTTGTTCCTTCCTGGGAGCCTTATTCTCTCTTCGGTTCGAGCCTTGCGCATTCCCAATTGCGACTTGAGGCGCTGAGACTGTGAAGTGCTTAGAAGCCTCATAAGTACCGACATTGTTCACATCATGGTCCTTCTTCTTAAACTGCTTTCGGGCATTCTCGTCTCCATCAATCCTACCACTCTTGATAGCTGCTTCAATTCGCTCACCGGTCATAACCATATCTGAGAAGTTACCGATAGGGTTGCTTATCATGCGGTCATAGAGGGTCCCCTTTAGTGTATCGACAAACATAGGGGATATCTCATTCTCACGGAGCGGGGGCTGAACCTGTGCCGCTACATCTCGCCAACGCTGGGCGTACTCACGGAGGCTCTCATTGGGCTTTTGTTCCAAACCTTGTAGCATGAGTCGGTTCGGAACCATGTCGGTTATGTGCCTATACTGATCGGTGAAAGCTTTGGCCAAATCCTTCCATGACCTGATTTGAGCACGAGTCAACTGATTGTACCACCTCACCGCGGGCCCCGATAAGCTGTCTTGGAAGCAGTGAATTAGCAACTTCTCATTGTCGATGAAACCCGTCATCTTTCTACAAAACATGGTTATGTGAGCAGTAGGGCAAGTCGTCCCGTCGAACTTCTCGAATTCTGGTGTCTTGAACTTAGGCGGAATTGTCAGATCTGGAACCAAGCTGAGGTCTCTAGCATTCATTCCGTATGCCCCCTCTTCTCCTTCTTTTGTACGGAATTTCTCCTCGAGGTCTTTCCGGGTCTCTTCTAGTTGTTTTGAGAACTCGGCCTTCACTTTGTTTAAGTTCTCGATCTCATCCAAGTCCGGGACACTATCCCCGACATTCTCCGTATTAAAAATCAGACCCGATGGAATATGGGTAGAGGCGCCCGCCTGGTGTGATGTTGCCCCATCTCCTTGGGCAGCCGCTCCTTGCGAGGGCTTAGGGGTATCGGTAACAAAACCGGGAGAAAACGAGGGGTCTCCCTTATCCTGACTAGGGTTTCCGGAAGCACCCTTTCCTTTCAAATTGGCTTGTAGCAACTGAGATATCTCTTTCATCATATCTTGTTGGGACTTGATGATGGTGTCCCTTAATTCTTGCTGGGCTCGCTCTAACTGACCTCTCAAATCAGCTTCCAACTTAGCAAAACTCTCCTCCATTTGCCTCCTTTGGTGGCGAGTAAAGTGTGGGTGCGGAATCTTCGATAGTCACGAATGCTGCCATGACCCCGAACAATTAAATTCCATGAATCAATGATGCCATGCATGATATGTCAAATGCAAAACATAAACATATGATTAAATGCAACAAATTAAAAAACAAAACCGAATGCAAGGAAATGTTGGTTCGACGAACATCCTTATCAAACAACTTTCCCTAACGGAGATCGAGTTTTCTTACAACGCGGTAAGAAAATAAATACGAGGGTATGATTTTTTTCTATAAAATAAATTTCCTTGTCCCTTTCCATTAGGGTTCCGAAAACTTCGTTGCTGTGGACTCTTTCTCCCGTTATGAAAGTTTTCAACTTAGACTGTTCTCGAATCAACACTTCGTATGAAAATGCGATGAGTATGCAAAAATAATCAAAACAAGACAAAAAGGTGACTGGGTTAGTAACACCAATAATGAATATCTGGATAAAACAAATAAACAGGAAACACCAAAGCAGGTTAACAAAACAAGACCTAATAGCACGAATTCTAATTCTACGGTTATCCGCATGGCTCTAACTGGGGTAGGCTTCTTAAATTCTCACTCATGTGGTTCGGTTCTAACAAGGGTACCCGAACCTATCTTATTACCTACTAAGGTAACAAGAACCCCAATTCTGGCCCATTACAAGCTTGCGAATTGGTTTCGGTTCGAGGGAAAGCACGACCTAATGACGTGGAGGGCTGCTCACATGTCAAAGGCGTGGATTCCGGAAGTGAATTACCGACCCGTGGAGGGAGACTCACGTGGGTATGGGCGTTTCACTCCCACTTAAGGGACGAAGCTCGGGTATAGAGCCTAATGCGTGATGCAACACATGTCGGTGATTCCTTTGAAATTAAATGAAAAATTAATTCAAGACCACCAATTATCCAAGCTCGTGTACTTAAAGTCTTATTTTCAAAGAAGAACCATCTCGTTAAAGTCAAATTAAATTCCAAAAATTTCCATCATTAAAAGCAACAATTATTTCTTTGGCCTAACTCTCTTTTTGTTTTGAAAAACAAAATTTCTCCCCAGCGGAGTCGCCAAGCTGTAACGGGGTTTTTTTTCGTCCCGCTACTTTTGAAAAATATTCGATTTGATTTAAAAAGGGGGAAATTTTGAAAACAATTCAGGTTTGGGTTTTGGGAAAATCCCTTTAAAAAAATCCTTTTCTCGGTTGGAGTCTCCACCGGCCACTATGGTAGGCCAGACACCGTAAAAAAACAAAACCAGAGATTCGTTTGAAAGGGTTCGGGAGTTGGTTACGTGTGGGGAAAGGTTAGCACCCCCATCACGCCCGGAAATCGGTACCAAAACAATTGTTGCTTTTAAGTGATGGAAATTATCTGAATTTAAAAAGAATTTAATTAGTGGTTCTTGATTGAAAATTAGGCTTTAATCACGAGCTTTTTTCAAATTGGTGGTATCGAATTAATTAAGCATTTAATTAAAAAGGATGACGGTACACCGGACCAAAGACTAAACCGACATCATATAAGACTGACTGCCGTGTTAGTTTAGGGTTCGGATCCCGTACGTCACCTTTATGCATGATGCAAACAGATAAATATAGTGTTATGGTCTTGTCCGTTTTAATCTCGAATTTACCTTTAGACGATTCGAATTAATCCGAATATTCGCGGGACATCCAATAAGCTAGGTATGTCGACCCGAATACGCGAATTAATAGGTATCTCCGTTTCATAATTAAAAATGAATTAATTTAAAAATGCTAAAGTCACATGAATGACAATAAAAATGCATGTCATAAATATATTCGAACGACATTAAAAAAAGCATACAACAAGCATATATTCGAATGATATTAAAACAAATAGGCATGCAACATTATGAACATATATGTACATACTAGCATAGACAATATGGCAAAATATATGTATTCGATATGAAGAAAATGCAACATGCATGAACAACAACATATGACAAAAATGCTAAATAAATAAAAGAGGCAAACTGGCAGGGACAACAATAGAAATAAACCATTCACAGAATTAATTAAAATGCGAAAAGGGGGCAAATTGAAAAGATACGGAAACTTTAAAGGACCAAAAAAGCCATTTCTCCACTCGAAAATCAAATGAAACCAGATTTCGGACGAGATTGAAAACACTGAAGAACGCATAGGGACCACAGGCGTGGTTTAAAAACGTGGAAGCCCTCCCCGCGTAAATAGAGTGACGCGGGAGGGCTTAAAACGCCATTAGACCGGTTTTAAAATTAAAAACGGTTATAAAACGCAAGTTAAAACTTTTAAACCTCTTTTTCACAAAACCTAACCCTAAACCGGAGATAGGCTCTCCCCCCTTTCTCTAGTTGTCCTCCGGCGCCGCAAAGGGGTTCCGGTCGCCGTTGCCGGCGCCGGAACCCTAAAAAAGTTTCTTTTTTCTTTCTTTCTTGAAACCGAAAAAACCCTTCTCTTCTCAAAACCAAAACAAAAATCGTTTTCCTTCGTTTCCGAACCCAAATCGAAACCCAGAAATATTTTAAAAAACCTTTTTTTGGCGTTCGTTCCTCACCGACTCACCGTATGTGGTCTCGGAGGAGACCCAAGGCTTGTCGCCGGCAAGGGAAACGAAACGGCGAAGGAGGGGACGCGGAGGTAAAAACCCTAACCCTCTCTATTTTTTATTTTTTGGTTGCGATTCAAAACTGAAGAAATGGAGACGAGCGTATACCTCTAAAACTCGAGATTGTTTTCTGCCTTGTTTGTATTGATTGAAATCTGTTGGTTACAAACTCTCTGAAAAAAAACCCCTCTGATTACAATTTTTTTTCTGAGAATATCCTCTTCCTCCTTAATGGAATGTTGATTCCGGCTTTATATAAGCCCGGAATATTACATATTTTCCCCTTTTCTAAATACATGATATTGCTGGAAATTGTTGGGTTGTTTGTTTGTATTCATGCGTTGTGATTCTGTTGCAATTTGTCTCTGAAATCTCTGAATTTCGGTTGCATATTTGCCTCTGACATTTGTGTTTTTGTTGCATGCGAGGCTTTCGTACAAAGGGGACCAGAGGAAGGCTGGGACGTGGACGGACGACGCGGCGTGATCCTAGCCGTCACAGAGGGATCTGGACGGTCGCGAGGCATCCGAAGAGGCGCACGGTGAATCACACGCGCGCGTGGGAGTTGAGGAGACGCGGACGCGCGGGCGCGTGGAGGCTCCAGAAGCTTCTCCGCATTGATCTCGGCCGTCCGATGCACTCCTGATCCAACGGTCCTGAGGGGTGCGGCGCGAGGGCTTCAGTAGAGGGCTCGGCTAGGGTTTTTGCTTCCTGGTGCAATCTGGACCGTCAGATCTAGATCCAGATCTGACGGCTGAAATCGGGCTGCGCAAGACAATAGGGTGCATTAGGGTTTTTAATTGTGATCAGATTAGGGCTAGCTTATTCGGGCCAACGGGCCTTGTATTTTTTTTTGGGTTTGTATAATGGACTGTAAAATTAAATAATCACTTGGGCTTTTATTATATTATATTGGGCTTTTATTTATTTAATGTTTTTGGGTTTTCAGATTTAATAATAATAATAATATTAATAATAATAAGGATAGTATAATAGATAAATAATAACAGATAATAATAATATTACTAGTAATAAATAAAATGTATAAATAATACATAAGTACTAGTTAATGATAATAACAAATATAGTAAAATGACATAATAAGGTATTAATATGGTAATATAAATGATAATATGATAGGTAATGATAGTAGGTAGTAATTAATATAATGATGATGATGTTAGTAGATAATAATAGATAATATAAATAATAATACTAGCAATAATAAGTATAGTAATAATAGATAATAATAATATTGATGGACAAATATAAGCACGATAGTATTATAGTAATGAGATTAATAGGTGATTAATAATAATATTATATTTAAGCCCATTATTTAAAAGAAGAAAAAAACGGGTTTTAACACCCCGGACAAAATAGGTGATTACACGGTCCAGTGACCAAAACAGAAACGATTTCGAACGTAAGTGACCAGAATAGTCTTTTTTGAATTCGGGTGACCAAAATAGAACAAACCCAAAACAAAAGTGACCACGCGTGAAGATTACCCAATAAGAATTCAAAATCTCTAGAGATGTGTAATGCTAAAAAGTAATTTTTAGAGATATAATATTAGATTATAATATAAACTATAAATATATTTTTAAAATATATATAAATTTAAAATTTCCAAGAGTGCGAGCGATTGCCCCACGACCCTTTTAGGTCCATCCTTATACATAACCCCTTTAGGTCCATCCTTATACATTCGCACTACACGTGAAATGAAAATATGTAACACTAAATTAATAAAGTCATAATTCAACATTGAATATTGGTATACCTTCACCAATATCTTATTTTTAAATTCGACATTGCCTTTGAGAATACGTGCATACCTCTAAAACCCCCAGGACTAAACATGATATTACTTTCGGAGAGATTCTCATGCCTCTAGAACACTAATCTTCGAATCACTAATTTTCAGGTGCACTGACAGACATGACCATTGTCCAATTAGTTGAATCTACTCCTGCCAGCTTGCCAGTAACTATCGTGACGTTAAATTTGACACTTTTCGCCAATAAAAACTTTAAAGGCCACGACATTAAAAAGTGTTAGAGAGACATATATATACACAAAAAGAAATGGAACGGGATTTCTCTCTCCCCCCCCCTCCCCATATACTCTTCACTCTTACATTGTTTGCGGTTCTCGACCCAAAGCTGAAGCGGGTGAGCCTCTATTGACCACCACTAATTCTCTCTTTATACAACGAACATAATTAAACTAATAAAATTTATCTGTCATAAAATTTAATTTTAACTTTGTTTTAGATTATAATTATAACAAAACTAATGTCAGCAAAATTGCTATAGTAATACTCATATTAAATCTCAATTAATTTAATGATTTTAAAAATCTTAATCTACCTAATATGATTACCTTAAAATATTATTAGTTGATTAATTAACGATTTTAAAAATCGAAAAGGCCAAAAAGTAAAAATAAAATAAAACCCGAAGATTCGGATCATTGGATCTTAAATGCAGCATCTTCTTCTTCCTTGTAGCTACTTGTTCAATTTAAGAGAGAACAAAAAAAGAAAAAAAAAAGAATGGGTCACGTGCCAGCTAACACGTGGTGGTATAAAGTATCAATTAATTTTACCAAACTTACTATACAATAAATTAATTCGCTAGTCAAATCAACTAATGTTATCAGTTATCAATTAATATAGTCCGCTATATATTATCAACTATCCGTTAATTGTCAAACGAGTTTGATATCTATTTCTATATATAAAAAAAGGTTTAAATAAAAAATAAGTGCTCGAAGTATATCTCTTTTGAACTTTAGGTGCACATAGTATTTTTTATATAAAAATAGGTGCTTAAAGTTTCAACCGTTATATTTTTAGGTGCTTGGTAGTTAACTACAGTTAAAAAATCTATTAACCAATAAAAAATAGACATGTGTCGTGTTTTAATTTATAATTTTTTAATTAACCTTTTATTTTTAATAATTTGAAAATTTTCAAAAAAAATCTTGAAATTTTAAAAACTTTTAAAATAGTTCTCAAATCCCTAAATACTAAACCCCCAAATCTTCACCACTGCCACCGCCGGTTGCCGTCGTTGACCTCATCTGTCGGTCGCTAGACCCAGTCGACTATTTACCCTAACTCGCCGTCACCAAAAATCGGTGAACAGTGTGCCAATCGAACATTAAACGTTAAATGTGAAATAATCGTTCGATTGACACACCGTTCGCCGATTTTCAATGACAACGAGTTGGGGAAAACAACCGACTGGGCCCGACGACCGAAAAAGTGGGGTCGATGACTGCGGCTGACATCGGTGAAGATTTAGAAATTTAAGATTTTGTTATGTTTAGGGATTTAGGGACTAATTTGGATATTTGTTAGAATTTCAAAACTTTTTTAAAAACAAAAATTTTAAAGTTTTTTTTTCAAAAATAATTTAAAAAAATTTAATATTTCTTTCATGTGTCGCGTTTTGATTGAGTAACGAATTTTTTTAAATGACCAGACACCTAACATTATAACAATTAAAAATTTAAATATTTATTTTTACAAAAAAAATATTTTAAACCCCTAAAGTTCAAAAAAAAAAATATATATTCTAAGTACCCATTTTCATTTATAATTATTTTTTTCTTCCTAAAACATAAAAGAGAGTATGTATGAATGTGGGTCAATCATCTTTGATTGCTCAAATCCACAGTTACAAAAATTACGCGCTCACTTACTCTCACCGTCTTCTCTCTCCGTTTCCCTCTATCTCTCTCTCCCCCCTCCCCCTTTCTGCCGCGCTCCGCCGACGCACGGCGGAGATAGTGAAAGAAAGAGCTAACAGCTTCCAAGGAGCTTAATTCTAGGGATTTATACATATATATTTTAGAAATTTTCTGTGCGGTTGATTTTCTGTTTGGCTAGTTAGATTGAGAGAGGGAAGAGGAAAAGATAATACAATAGAAATGTCGGCGACATTGGACCCTGTCGATTGGCTTCTCTTCTCTCTCAGCAGAGCTTTCTGTAGTCCTCTCGCTGTTTTTATTCAGATCCAGGTTTGTTCTTCTTTTCTCTCTTTCACAACCGTATGCTTTGTTCGATTCCTCGGTAAACTAAGCCTGATTTTGTATATTGTTTTTTCGCATTTTCGCTGTTTGGATGGTTTTATCATGTTAATTCATTGCCTTTTTTAATGGATGTTTGGTTAGTCTCTTAGCTTTGTATCTTACCTACAATTAGCTTAAAATTTCAGTGTAATCATTAAGATTTAGAGTACACCTTGAAAAAATATGATTTCCTTTTACAGTAAAGGCGCTGGCTTTTCATTAGTATTGGATCTCGATAGCTATGTTCGGAACTAAAAGCTAAATCTTGTTTTTTTATTTTTTTCTTTGATTCACCAAAAAAAATGAAAAGAAGAATTCTGTATGTGGTATAATTTAAATGAAATGTTTGGGAATTCGTCGGAGTGGTGCTGCTATTAAGATATTTAGCAATGTGTCTTGCAACGATTACGTAATTTGTAGGTGTTGAGGCAGTAACAGTTTTAATTTGCTCTGAGTTGATCTTTGTTTGTTATATAGGCTTATAGCATTAGAATCAAATGTAGTAGGAAGCTCCTTTTCCTATATATGTTCTTTCTATATCACAGGAGCTTTGTCTTAGTTTAATTGTTTATGTTGTATGAGGGAAGGATGGCATGCCAGTTAATGTAGCGAGGATCGTCTCATTGGAGGACAGACAAAGTGAGCTATTAACCAATAGTTTATCTAAAAGAGAAGCTATTGAGACATCCTTTCTTTTATAAATTACCAATCACAAATTTTCTAGGAAATATATTGTTTACTAATTTGTGTTACCGTTCTGCTAGCTGATATACTTGTGCTTTTAACTAATACCTTTTATCATGAATACAATATTTTCACTTTGATTGTTTTAGATCAGTTACCTCTCTTTCGCTGTTTTTCTGCCCATTTAAACTTCAAAAAGGTTACCAATCTGAATGCTTTGTATATGATGTAGGGATGTGTAATATGCTTGACTCTTGCTCTTGGGTGGGCTTTTGCTGCTTATGTCAGGTACATGGTTTTAAGAGAATTTAAAAAGCAGCCTGCTTGCTGGCATGACTATTCTATGTTGTCCTATGACCTAGAAAGTTGCCTATTTCATTTATATATACCTATATTTTTTCCCTTCACAGGAACAGAGAGATCAATAGAATGAAGGTTGCCATGAAAGGTGGCAATAGCTTTGCTTTTTTATGCCATGATATTAATGAACTTGAGCACTCTAATCAGGTCAATCTACCAAGAGTTACAGTTGTGATGCCTTTAAAAGGTTTTGGAGAACATAATCTACACAATTGGAGGAGTCAGGTGAGTACTTTATGGTCTAGCTAGCACTTGGTTTGAGGTGTTTTCTCAGTGCGTGGTAAAGAAGTGTGCATTTACCTATTCCTTGTCTACATTTTGTTCATCAGGATATGGAAAACTGATCTAAATTCCCCTCTTTTCTTCTTCTTCTTCTTCATATTTATCTGCCAAAATTGATTATTTTAAAATATTTTTTTAATGTCAATGGAGGCAGATCACATCACTCTATGGTGGCCCTGTAGAGTTCCTTTTTGTGGTGGAAAGTACCGAAGATCCTGCTTACCATGCTGTATCTCGGTTATTAAGAGATTTTAAGGTATACCACAAATTAGCTTTATTATGCATTGTCAGAAAAGTCAAATAGGCTTGTTACCAATTTATAATCCTTTATTCCCCTTTCACTGAACCCTCCAAACTCATTGTTTGCCTTTTGTTTCATGCATGTGTTAGAGGGCATCCTTTGAGTGTTTTCCCTGGGCTTTACTTCTTGCCTTCCTGATTTCCTTGCATGTTTTTCTGTGCAGGATGATGTTGATGCTAAAGTCATTGTCGCTGGTTTAGCAACAACCTGTAGTCAGAAAATACATAATCAGCTGGTATGTAATGTAACGACTTTTCTAACAGTTTTTGCAATTAATCTCGCCTTTTACTTTTGTATTGATATTATGTTTAAACTATGCTTCAGTCTCACTCGTACCCAGTGAAGAATTAAGTTAAGGCCTTAGTCGAAGAATTACTCTTTTGCTAGTCCACAATTATTTAATGTTATTCCTTGTATGTTGTCAATATCTCTTGGCTAGAAATGGTATTCAATATATCATATCATTTGGAATTTCTTATGAAGGTTGGGGTGGAAAAAATGCATAAAGATACCAAGTATGTATTATTTTTGGATGATGATATTAGGCTCCACCCTGGATCAATTGGAGCCCTCACTGCTGAGATGGAAAAGAGACCTGAGGTATGTTTGTGCACATCAATATACATTAAATCAAAATAATTAGTTTTTTTTTTCTTCCTGAATCTGAACTATTAATATCTTTTTGTGATCTATGGTGCGCAGATATTTATTCAAACTGGATACCCTCTTGATTTACCGTCTGGAAGTTTAGGGAGTTACTGCATCTACGAATACCATATGGTATGATGCCTTATATGACTTAATTTTTCTTCCCATGATACTCCATATACCTGACCATATATCATTATATTGTTTTTGGATAACTTGCTCTGTATTCATACAAGTGAGCAGTGAAAAATCTGCCATCAAAACAACAGTACAACCAGAAACAAAGCCATAAATGATTACGATTTGTGTATGCCTTGTTTCGTCCATGTCCTACTATCCAATCTACCAGTAAACCTGTAGATAAGTTGCACCTTTGATTGCTACAGAAGCATATGCTAGCTGATTAAATACACTCATATACACGCTTCAACAGGCAAGCACTTATTGAAATAAAGCAGCAACAAGGTGGGAAATAATCGTCTCTCGTGTGCTGCTAACTTATACCATAGCCCAAAGTTTAAACAATAGTAGAGCACTATAGATTGAGATAAATCTTTTTCTACTGTTTGAATTTGGCCAAGAGGTGCTGCATAGCTGAAAGCTCTTGCTTATTTGACTGTCCTCAAGCGGTTGATATTGGTTCTTTTACATTAATCTCTCTCCAATAATTTAGTTGTTGTATCCTTTAATTCATGTACTCCTTATCCAATATTTCTTTTCTACAGCCTTGTTCAATGGGATTTGCCACTGGTGGGAAAACATTTTTCCTTTGGGGAGGGTGTATGATGGTAAGTAGCTCCCCTATTGTTCTCAGTGCATCCTGTACAAAATTGAAGGATTATTTCTCATTCTTCTAGATTGTTTTTCAGATGCACGCTGATGATTTTAGATATGACAATTATGGTGTGGTCTCGGGACTTCAAGATGGTGGATACTCTGATGATATGACACTAGCTGCTATATCTGGTAACCTAGTTTCTATTAAATGTTCTCGTATACTAATATTTCTGTTGATATTAGAATTACAGCCTTGTATACTCATAGACATGCAGCCCTTTAACTGATAATCTCTTCTCAGGAGCCAACAAGAGGCTTATTACATCTCCTCCTGTAGCTGTTTTCCCTCATCCTCTTGCAAGTGATCTTAGTTTCTCTAGGTTTGTGATTTTACCCATTAAGCTTTTCTATTATAAATATATCCCTGTTGACTTTGACTTCTTCTCCAGGTACTGGAATTACTTGAGGAAGCAAACATTTGTTTTGGAATCATACATAAGCAGGGTTAATTGGCTAATGAATAGAGGACTATTTTCATTCCATAGCTATATGTCGTGGGGATTTGTAGCACCATACTTGATGGCTGCAATTCATGTTGCAGCAGCATTAGAAATCTATATCAAGGGTTATTCATATGGGGAAACAACTTGTACTACCACTGGTGAGCTCACTTTTTCTTTTTCCTTTTCAGCTAGGTTAGGCAAACCAAAGTCTGGGATTGTAATCAGGTAGTATACCAGTCTATTTGATGCATTTTGAGTAACAAGAGTTTGTTTTGTCTTTGGTCGAGACGGTACAAAGTTATACCGATAATCTACAAGTTCCTTGTGGCCCTCAGCATGTTGGATTTCTAGTAATTTAGACTTGTATTCAGGGATGCATAACTGTTATGCATTAAAGTGTTCAATCTAATAAAATGGAGGCTAGAGACATATAGTATGATATTAAAGTTGGTAATAGCTACTGCAACTAAGCAAACTGACTTTCCACAGGATTGTTACTGACAAGTTGCCTAGCTATATGTACCTTTACGGAGCTACTTGCTATGTGGAACTTAACAAGGATTGAAGTTCAACTATGCAACATGTTATCTCCCGAGGCACCTAAGCTCTCGCTTGATTATTACAACTGGAGCATGGTAAGCATCTCTCTCTCTCTCTTTAATATGGAGGATGGTCATGAATGCGTTCCCATGAAAACTAAGTTCTTATCTCAAGTATATTCGCATTTTCCTTTCCCCCCAACTGTATATTTCTCTTAAGACCTACATGCATAGAGTGATGACGAAAATGTCTGGCCTTTTTATCCGTTTCAACACCTCGTCTGAAAGTTTAAAATCATGGAATAATCTCCATCTGATTGTAGTGAAGTAGTGTGTACTCAAAGCTTTTATATGTTTTTGTGATTGAGCAGATCTTTGTTGCAATGCTGGTTGATAACTTTCTATACCCTATCTCCGCATTCCGATCTCATTTCTCTCAATCTATCGATTGGTCGGGTATCCGATATCACTTGAAGGATGGAAAAATAAACAAGGTATGTCTGTTGAACACAGCACACAATCCACCATTCATATCGAACTCGAGCTGAGCAGAATTTGGGTAATGTGCAGATCGAAAGGAGCAAAGGTAGGGGTCCGAAGTTCACAGACTTGGGAGGCAAGCATTTATATGGTAAAAAAGGAGCTCCTCCAAAAGCCTCATTCTTAAGCACATTGGCCAGAAGCTTATGCCAGTGGCACCAACCCAAGAAATACGAGGTCTAGATTTGGCAGAGGATTCAAGAAGCAGCACAGATTCAGTAGCTGATTGTTGTTGGTGATATTTCTTATTTGATTGGTTTTAGTGGTTTAGGAAATTTCTCCCTCATTTGTTTTTAGTCTCCATTCAATCAAATTTATTCTTGATTTTATCACCTCTCTTTGTTGGAGGGGGGCTGATTTTTGTAATTTGCGTCCTGTAATTTTATTGAATTTTAACAGTTAGTGTTCGAATTTGAGACAGTACCAATCGGAATCTCTGCATTTAGTGTTATGTGTGCAACATTTTACTGGTCTTTTTTGGTCATTCAAATTTCAAGCAAATCAGTTGATCTAGTAGGATGATGTATTAAATTTATTAAGCAAAATTAGGGTTTAATTATGATATTATGAACGAATGAAATTGGATTTGAAGGATTGTTCTATAATAAATATAATTTTTAATTTGAATTAATCAATCAATAGATTAAATGCAAGGTATAAGTTGGCTTTCAAGCATTGCAAAGAATTTTTTAATTGGTATAACTAAGGATTTATATACATCTCGATACTTGAACTTAACTTTAATTAAATACTTGAACTTAATTTTAAGATTTAATTTATTACTTAAAGCTATTTTTTGTCAAATTATATATTTGAACATGAATTATATGAATAAATATTATTTTGTAATTATTATTTAATTTTTAATTTGAATTAATCAATCAATTGAGCGTTTATTGTCAAATGGTTGAGAGTATATTTAGAATAGATATTATTTGTAATCACTCTAACTTTCATCCAAAAAAAAGAAATACCTGACGGCTTGAAATGATTAAAAATCTCATTTTCTGCAAGTTAGTCCATTTTCAATTTTGGTATCGTTTATGGATTGATTTACCCTAATTTTTTCCTTCTACCCCTTAGCGCCGTAGCTTCTTGATTTTTTCGATTTTTCGGCCGGTGATTGGTAATTAATTTTAGTATTAGTTGTTGACCACCGAGTTCATTATTTTCTTTTTTTATATATTTTTAATAAGAATTTTTGCTTTTGTAGCACGTGCTCTCTCTGCCCTTGTGGCACGTTTTTTTGTGGTTCGTCTCATCTGCCATTTTTGTATGATTTCAGTATATTTTAGCGGTCGTTTGATGCTCCTACAAAGATCTTCATGGCGTTAATTTCTAATTACGATTTCGTTGATTGATGGTTGTCGATGTAATCAGACCTGGATAGCGGAGCAATTTGCGATAGTTTGGTTCACTCATCACTCCTTTTCATCTCATAAAGCGTTTCATTTGAATAGAGACAAGAAAATTTAAGCAGGCTTCTGGATTTTGACAATATGCTATATTTATAAAAGTATTTACTTTTCTTTGCACCTATGAGTTTTTGTATAAAATTTTAGTAGACTAATCATCGTTATTCTCTACCCTAGACGCGTAGATACGTTGTATTTGTAATATCTTTTATATTTTTTTAATAAAAATTCAGTGACCATCTGTAAAAAGAAAATTGGGATCGTTTGAAACGTGACCCCAATATACTACATTTTCATGTTATGATTTATGATTTTTTACCAATGAAATGATTTGTTTTAATTAAATTGAGAATGAACAAGTTTTTACCAATGAAAATGGAAAATAGTGCACGTGATCAACATTTCGATTTCCATAATAGGAAAACCACAAATGAAGGTATAAAGTTGGAATCCAACATCAATCCTTCACCTATTTAAATGCTTGTTAATTACTTTAATTCCAATTTTTAAACAAATCATGTACCCCATAAGCAAAATAAACAAATCAGCACATTGACAACATTTTATTTTATCTTTAGTATAATTATTGGTATCTAATCTACTAACTAATTAATCTAGATCCAATATCAATGTAAAGACTTGTTATGGGGTATCTTCTGAATTTAAGTGACTTCATTCACAATACCAGAATTTAAATTATTGGTCTTGTTTAAAAGATCTATTGACGCATCTCGTTGTTGATCAATGAGTATATTTCTGAACAAAAACTATATGTTCCTTTTTGATGTCTCTATTCAAATCCCAACATTAAAAAAATAAATCTTAAACTCTAAGCTTAAACCCTAATTTTTAAATTTTAATCTTTGAACTCTAAAAATTAAACTTTATATCATACACTTTAACTTTAACCTTTAAACTTGATTTTAATGTGAAAATATAAACACGAGTATCCAAAAGGGGCATAGTATTTCTGTTTGCATTTTCTTTTTGGATGACAATATTTTACATTTTGCTTTGATGTAATGGAGAGCAAGCTTTTTCACTTTTGTTTTGTTTTCTTCTTTCCCTGCCCATTTAAGCATTGTTAAGAAAACCCTAAATGCATGAACAGAAACCCTAAAGTTGAAGGAGTCAGCATATCCATGAGAGGCAGACAAGAAGCGAGATCATGCATCAATTCCTTTATTTATTCTCTTTGGACTCGTCAATCATGACAGTCATAGTGATTAAAGGGTTTCAACAATTAATTAAGAAGGTTCGCGTGGGATTAAAGTAGTGCTTAAATTAGCGGTTCACAATTAAAGTCAAGATATTTAGGTCCCATCCCATTTTATTAAAATAATAGATTATCATCCCACACATCTACGATGAAAACTTTAATTTCCACAAATAAATTTATTTAGGGGTTAGAGTTTTAGGTTATGAATAAGTTATGGGTTTAGACTGTATGGTATAAAATTTGATATTTATGATTAAAATTTAGGGTATAATGTTTAGGGATTAAGGTTTAGTATTCAAGGGTTTGGGTTAGTGATTTCAATTCAACAATTGTCTTTTATTAAATACTTTTATTGTTTTGAAAAATTCTAAAACGAGCGATACACACAGCTATACATCATTAACACTACAAATCACTATACATCTTTAATTTTTGGCTTAAGGGTGTATAAATCCCTTAAACTTTTGAAGAAAAAAATCAGTTAAACCCATAAATTTCTTTTGCAATCAATTAAGCCTTTAAATCAAGAAATTTAATCAATTAAGCCCTTTAACCAATTTTGACATTAAGTCTAACAACTTTTTGGATCTGTTGGTACAATACGTTGTGTCTCAATGTTTCTACTTATATTTTCAGAATTTTTTTATTTTATTTAAAGAATTATTTAAAAGTTTTAAAAATTCTAAAAAACTTATAAAATTTATAAAGAATATTTAAAAAAACTGTAAATGCAACTTAATTGAACTATAGTATATCATGTGCCAGTAATATGTAAAGAAAAAAACTCCCTAGATTAATGTTCATAATTGGTCAAAAGACTTAATATTTTTTTAAAAAAAATTTAGAGGCTTAATTGATATTTTTCCCCAAAAATTTTAAGGGATTATTAAAAATTAAATTTTTTATGACATTTAAATAAATTAAAAATTTTATGCGCTTGACATAAAATTAACTATATTTCAAAATAAAGTTAGAATTTAAATTATTGATCGAAAGTCATGCCAACTTATATATCAAAAAGTGGTAACTTTTCAATGGCCGGTAGGGGAATATCTCCGACGGCGGTTGCATGAGTAGAAGAGTTTAGGGATGAGTCTAGGGTTTGTAGAGGATGAATAATTTAATGCTAATGTTTTAAACTAAAGATTAAAGAAATATCAAAAAAATAAAAAAATAAAGAATCATTCGATCTAAATTTTAATTTTGTTTTAAAATATGGTTAATTGCATGTTGAATGCTTAAGAATTTTAATATTGACTTAAAAGTCATTAAAAATTAATTGTGTGTACCAACAAGTGTTGGGTGCGCGCATTGGCAAGGCACATTGCACTCCTAAAGTGAGGAAGTTCAAACATTGGAGACGACATTGTTGGAAGGGACGACCTCGCACCTCGAACATAGACCATAAAATGGACATACATATTTTAAAAAAATTTAATTATGTGTAGCATCAATAATGTATAGAAGTGTGTGTCATCAGTTCTAGACTCATCCTATTATTTATATTAATAGTTTTATTTACCGTTTGCGTGTCAATTCATAATACATGGATGATTATAAGGTACATTATTATGATTTTTTTAATAATCTGAATCGAAACGATAACACGTTATTTATTTATTTTATTTTTGAAAAATAAACAAAGAACATATATATGTTTTTAGACAATCCATATTTTATTTATGGAATCCGGTGCTACATTTATTTTCCTATTTCAATTTAGATATTTTTAAATGCTTCTGTCAGATAATATAATCGGTTTAAAGTTTTAATTTTATGGTTTGGAATTTAAAAATAAAATTGTATATTATTTTACACAACTAGTACATACATGTATATACAAACTCAATTAATACACCTAATGGAAAGTAATCTAACTCCATTTTTTATATGTAATTATCTCGTTCTCAAATTTGCACATCACATATTAATACACATAAATAAAACAGTCAGAAATTAAGCACACATGCATATGAAAATGGTATAATATTTTCAACACGCCCCTGGTTTTCAGCTACTTTATGTCTTGATTATTAATATTATTTGTTAATTAACAACATTCCTTTCAATGTTTAGTAACAATTCCACTACTTTTTCGTACCAAATTAGGCAGATAATTACCATTAATTAATTAATTTTAGATGCCCTTGTCATCAAAGGCACGTGTTTCATATGTTTTTATTATTTCCCTCGAAACTACTACGAAAAAAAAAATAATGTAAAACCACTTTGTATTTCAAATACGGGTGAGCAAAACTCGACTCGAGGCAAAAAAAAAACTCGATACGTTGTGATTCGACTCGAAATTATATAAACTCGATTTGAAATTTATTTAAATAAAATTTGAGTTGTAAAATGAAAATTGGAATAACTCGAAATTTTTAGTAATCAGTGAATTGATTTTTAAGTTCGAGTCGAGTCTCTCAATTTTTCCTGATATATATATCGATATAAAAAATATGAAAAAAATATATGTCACATACGAAGAAATATGTATACATATTTTATACGATTAGAGAAAGTCGTTTAAATTAGAATCAAATTATATTGTAATATGATAAATAATTACAATTAAATTTTTATAGGAATTCGAAAACTTGAAACGACTCGAATTTCATAAACTCAAATAAAATTTGAGTTGTAAAATATGACGCGTCAACTTGAATAACTCGAAAATTTTTTACTCGACTCGATCGAGCGCTCACCCATAATTTCAAATATATTTAATTAATTATTTTATTGAGTAGTGCACCAAATGGAATTAAAAGCATCCAAGTTATGGTTAACCTAAAACACATAGATAATGGTGAATTGGTGATGGCTTAATCTTAATTTAATTAAAGACTAATCGCCTAATTAGCACGTGGTGATTAGGTTCATTTATAATCCTCGGCATTCGCCATCGTATTGTTAGGCCCGAATAGGATTTTCTCTTTTTGGTTTTACAAGTAGAATTATATGAATAATTAAATATGGGATGAGTCTACCACGTGCGACGAACACCGATGAACACCACTAATGATGAACACCGCTGAACACTATTAAATTAATTAATAAAGATTTAAAATTTTAAGGACCCATCGTATAATTAATAATTATTTTTAAAAATTCAATTAAATTATTTTCTATATATATTAAAATTTTATTTTTATTAAGGTAAACTATATATTTAGTACTTCGCCTATTTTCGTATTTCTATTGAACCCTCATTATTTAAATATTATTTCAATTTGACCCTATTTTCTATAAAAAATTAATCTAACCCTTAATCTTCAACCTAAAACGCTAAACTATTAAACCTTAAACCCTTAAACTCTTAAACATATACCCTAAACCATATACCATTAAAAATAATTTCATCATCATCGATTCAATTCAATTCAATGAATTGTTAAGTTCTCCTAAAAAATCAATTAAATTATTTTTTATATATATCAAAATTAATTAAACTCGAATCTCCTAGAATTAATTAAACACCGTCTACTGCTCCGACATCCTCGATGTCGCCACCCGTGACCTTGTCACCATGCTCGGTGGACCCTACTATAACGTTTACCTTGGCCGCAAAGATTCACAGTTGTCATCGGCGTCTTCGATAGAAGGGAAGTTGCCTAAGCCCACCATGGGTATGTCACAACTCATCAATCTCTTTGCTTCGAGTGGGTTCACTGTTCAGGAAATGGTGGCCTTGAGCGGCGCACATACGATTGGGTTCTCTCATTGCAAAGAGTTCATTTCAAACGTCGGCAATGACACCCATTACAATCCCAGATTTGCTCAAGCATTAAAACAAGCTTGTGCAGATTATCCAAAGAACCCAACTTTATCTGTTCTTCATCTCAAATAAGATGATAGTGTTAATTCTAGGAGATTCGAGTTTAATTAATTTTGATATATATAAAAAATAATTTAATTGAATTTTTTAGGAGAATTCAACAATTCATTGAATTGAATTGAATCGATGATGTGAAATTATTTTTAATGATATATGGTTTAGGGTATAAGTTTATGAGTTTAAGGGTTTAAGGTTTAATAGTTTAGGGTTTTAGGTTGAGGGTTAATGGTTAAATTATTTTTTTATAAAGAATAGGGTCAAATTGAAACAATATTTAAATAATGGGGGTTCAATAGAAATACGAAAATAGGCGAGGTACTAATATATAGTTTACCCTTATTAAAAAAATAAAATTTTAATATATATAGAAAATAATTTAATTGAATTTTTAAAAATAATTATTAATTATATGATGAGTCCTTAAAATTTTAAATCTTTATTAATTAATTTAATGATGTTCATCGATGTTTATCATTAGTGGTGTTCATCGGTGTTCGTCGCACGTTGTAGAATTTTCCTTAAATATGATTCATATAATTTTGATTAAAATTAATTATTATAATGTATTATTAGAATGATAATTGGAATATATTTTGACCGGACGTAACTTAAATCAATATAAAATAGGGTTAACTACCGGAATAGTCGCTTATGTTTTTCTACAGTATAAAGTTGGTCACTGATTTTGAAAAACGACCAGTAAGGTCACTTACGTTTTCGGGACGTAAATTTTTGGTCAGCCGTTTGTTGCCGTTAAACATTTACGGCTTGTTGACCTGACAGCAAAAAAATAAGGGTAAACTACTTCAATAGCCATTAAATTTTATCCAATGTACATTTCTGCTCCCAAATTTTAAAAAATAAACATTATGGTCACTACTGAAAAGGTTTCTTTATAATTTTACCCTTGAATTTTTAAAAATTCATTTTTCAAACCTAAAACTTTATAACCAATTAGTACAATAATATTATAAAGGCTTAAATGAAAAATAGGTGCCCAAAGTATACCCTTTTTAAATTTTAGGTTCCCAAATTGCTCCTATTTAATAACTAAACTTTCAAATTGCTCCAATTTTTTTACTCTAGATTATTTTATTATTATAACATGACATGTCATTTTTTATTATTGTTAATTAAAAATAATTTAAAAATAAAATAAAATCATCATTATTATTATTAAATTTAAAATATTTAAAAAATATTACTTCTTAGAATAATTTAGGTGTCTAAAGTATTTTTTGTAATAATAGGTGCCCAAAGTTTCCATAGTTACAATTTTAAGTGCCCGATTGTTAAATGTGTGTTAAAAAAATTGTCAACCAACCAGTGCTTGACATGTGACATTAATTTATTTTTCTTTTAAAATTTTTTAATAGAAAATACTCAGATTTTTTAATTTTTTATAAAATCTCAAAATTTTACAAGCTTCACAAAACAGTCCTTAAACCCCTAAAAATTCCCAAACTTCCGCCGTCGATTGTCGCCGCTTCAGCCACCGGTCGTCGTCGCTGACCACACCCACTTCGTCGTCGGACCAAGGTGACCATTGTGTTCGACGTTCGATTGCACACTGTTGGACGTTTCTGACGACGTTGTGTTAGGGGAAATGGTCGCCTTGTTCCGGCGACCAAGTGGGTGTGGTCAGCGACTGGCGGCAATCGATGGCGAAAGTTTGGGAATTTTTAGGGATTTAGGGACTATTTTGTTAAACTTGTAAAATTTTGAGATTTTATAAAAATTTAAAAAATCTGAGTATTTTCTATTAAAAAAATTTAAAAGAAAAATAAAATTAATGCCACGTGTCAAGCACTGATTGGTTGACAAATTTTTTAACACACATTTAACAACCGAGCACCTAAAATTGTAACTATGGAAACTTTGGGCACCTATTATTACAAAAAAATATTTTAGACACCTAAATTATTCTAAGAAGTAATATTTTTTTTAAAAAAATATTTTAAATTTAATAATAATAAAAAGATTTTATTTTTAAATTATTTTTAATTTAAAAATAATAAAAAATGACATGTCATGTTATAATAATAAAATAATCCATAGTGAAAAAATAGGAGCAATTTGAAAGTTTAGTTATTAAATAGTAGTAATTTGGGCACCTAAAATTTAAAAAGGGTATACTTTGGGCACCTATTTTTCATTTAAGTCTTTATAATATTATTGTACTAATTGATTGTAAAGTTTTAGGGTTGAAAATTGAATTTTTAAAAATTCAAGGGTGAAATTATAAAGAAACCTTTTTAGTAGTGACCATAATGTTTATTTTTAAAAATTGGGGAGTAGAAATGTACATGAGATAAACTTTAGTGGCCATTGCAGTAGTTTACCCTTATTTTTTTGCTGCCAGGTCAGCAAGCCGTTAATGTTTAACGGCAACAAACGATTGAGTGATCAAAAGTTTACACCCCGAAAATGTAAGTGACCTTATTGGTCGTTTTTCAAAATCGATGACCAACTCTGTACTGGAGGGAAACATAAGTGACTATTCCAGTAGTTAACCCTATAAAATATGATTTAAATCCTTGCATGATATTTATACATGATGAGACTTGAACTTGAGATCTCGAATCTTTCGAAACTTCAACCTTATTATTAAGTTTATACCTCATTATTGCGAATTAGAATTGTTTAAGTTTTTATCCTATTCGAGTGGTTTTAGAGAAAAAAATAAATATTGTTATACCTAGGAGACCTGAGTTCGGACCATTTGTTTACAAAGTGTGTTATCAAATTGCTAAAACTCATTTGATGTGATCTTTTGACATCGAGAGTGATGGCCTGGATGCTTTCTTGGTATGTGTATTGTCAATTCCGTAAAAAGTCCAATGTTTTTTTAGGTTCGTTCGCCTGCGACAACTGTCGACATTATGTATGTTGAGGGATTGATGGCTCTTAGGGTGTGCTGTGGTTCTGTGGTCTGCTTGATTAGCTCGAAATGATGTCATTTTCAATCAGAAGATGTTGGCTGTCGGGGAAATTTTTTTCTTAGTTAAATTCTGCACCCTTTATTGGGTCAAGGTGTGCTCTCCATCGAAGTTGATCCCCAAATTTGGTTGGTGAGATTTTCTGAGAATGTATGCACCTTCGATGTTAGTTTGACTGTCGCGTCTTGGTGTTATTTGGTATCCACTGATTGTTGGTTCCCTTAAATTTAATGTTGATGGATCGGCTCGTGGCAAGCTGGGTCCAGCTGGTTGTCGGAGGTGTTGCGTGATGCAGATGGTTCGATATTGGCATTATTCTCAAGGACTATAGGGATAGCGAATTCGAATGTTGCCGAGCTAAGGGCAATTTCTTATGCTATGGATATTTTGGTGAGTTCACCATGGGCAAAGGATATGTTGTTTATTATTGAGTCAGATTCTCAGATTGTGATTGGGTGAGTGTTACAGTCTTCGAAGTGATCTTAGAGTTTATGATATTGGTTCCATCAAATCGATAAAGCATTTCAAGTATTGTCATGTGTGTGTTTCCACATAATTTTTCGGGAGGCCAATGGAATGGCGAATGCGTTGGCTAGGGAAGTTGATCGGACATCGCGGTTTCCTGTGATCTTGTGACTTTGAATCTCTCAGATGGTGCTAAGGTTAGTGTTGCGTGATGGCAGTGTCGAGTCCGTGCTTTTCCTTGGCTAGCTAGGGGTTGGTTTGGTGTCGAGTTGTGCTTGGTTCTGCTAGGATATGCCTGTGTTTGGGAGGTGGTTGTGAGTAGTGCACAAGCTAGGTAATATGACGTTGCTTTAGTTGGTGTTCTCCCTTGGC
This sequence comes from Hibiscus tridactylites, assembly GCA_958450335.1. Lineage (NCBI taxonomy): Eukaryota > Viridiplantae > Streptophyta > Magnoliopsida > Malvales > Malvaceae > Hibiscus > Hibiscus tridactylites. The sequence goes on from OY288288.1 coordinate 6,666,673, forward strand.
AACGAGATGTTTTATGCTCATTCGTTATGTTTGTTTTCTTTTGGCTTTTTTATTATCGAAGGTACTCTTTTTTTTTAACTTAAGCTTATAGAGATTTTTAACGAGGTCTACAATGATACCTTTTTATGATTTCCCCCTTTTAATAAGAATCATACATGCTTTGATAAAAAAATCAAATGGCTAAACAAATGAGCAAATAATATCCGGAGGTCACATTATATGCTTAAAAAAAGAATTGTTTAAGACCTTGTTATTTATTTTATAAATGATTATTATATGCATAGACAACAAAAAAACTTCACAAGTGGGATTGTAGTGTCGCCATGTGTCATTGTTCTTTTTAGTTTTTAAGGGTTAAATATAGCTTTGGTACCTAAACTATACACATTCTCTCAAGTTTGTACCTAAAGAATTTTTTTCCTAAGTTGGTAATTGAACTATACACTTTGTAACCCCTGGACCCTGTCTGGGCGAAAGACCTAACCGAACGGATCACGCAGGGAATATTAAAGCAAACCGAGAGGTTTACCTCAATAAACAATCTTATTTTTTCGTTTTATCTTGTCTTGATGCTCATTATTATCCTATGCGATAAACATGGCAGCATAACAATTTGCAACTCAACCAGGCAGCGTTTACGAACTCAATTGCATGCAAACGCCTTTTAAGAACTATTTTGTAATTTTATCAAATTGCAGGGACTTCTTCCATTTTAAGTCCCCATCCTTTAGTTAAACTTATTATATGTCTCTATGTCAAATCTCATCTCAAAACAATTATCAAAGCTCATTTAATTGCATCCACAACATTTAGGGACTAAATTGTAAAGAACATAACTTCAGATGATTCCAATAACCAACTTAACTGCTGGGTGTTTCAGTACAGGTTGATCGGAACACCCGTTTCGAAATAGGGTTGAGCATCTCGAAGCTCGTGGTCGTATCGAAACAACCCCTAGGGTGTTTCGAAACATACAATTCCAATAACAAAACGTATCGAAACATCATTTCCCCGTTTCGATACCCCTAAGCCATTTCAGGCTCACCGTTTCAGTACAGGCTCGAGTATACCGAAACACCTGGGCCTGTAATTACACTTTTTACTGATTTTTTTTCACTTTAATCCATACAAAATCATTCCAACATGCATACAACTTAATTAAACATCAAACCTCAACTGTTCATGGCAATTCCAACATCATAACATGTCAATAAGCACTAAGAAAATCTATAGGCATACTTCCTATGCACAAAGTCCATTCAAAAGCCAAAATGCAAACCAAAACAAATATCAATGAGCAAAGTCCATTTACAAGTCATCAAAGGCATCTCAAACTTACCACAAAACATGGAGTTTCAAAATATACTCTCCCAAAACATTAATGCATCCTCCCATTGCCAACTATTATTACTAATGAGTAAACATAAAATCATACTTGAGCTAAATCTTACTCTTTGAGATCCTTCTTGCTTCTTTGCTGCCCAAAATATATTATTTCTCTGCATTGTTGGAAAAGAAAGCGTAAGCAATAATGCCTAGTGAGGGATGCTCAAAACAAACCAACAACAACAATGCATTTTAAAACCATTCCTTACGTAGAAATCTCTATCTCATCATGCTCATTCTACCTCATGCTTGAAATCATTTTCAAAGCAAAAACCACATCATTTAAACCACATGTACCATCTATCTCATGCATTAATCAAAATGCAAAGTCTCAAAGCAAAGTCATACATGCTTATTTCACATAAAGTATTTCTCAAAATATAATCTCATATGCAAATCTCATTTCATTAAATCATTCATAAACATGGTATATGTGAATCTCATATATTGACATTTAAACAACATTACTCGGATATGTGGATAGCTTGACGACATCTCACATCGTCAAGTCCTACCTTAGTGGAATCTCTCATCGCCGAACTCTTATGGCGATATCTCTCATCGCCATAAAGCTTGATGAAATCTCACATCATCAAGACCTACCGTGGTGGAATCTCTCATCACCACACTCTCACTTTGGAACGAGATGGCACTACCGCCATTGCCCGAACCAAAGAGTACGTACAAATTTTGTATATTATAGTACACTTCTCATACTATTGTTCGACCAATTATATCCGATAACAATAATTTCGTCTCATGCCAATATACTCATTTTAAACATCATTTACGTACTGTTTTTCAATGCATCAATATAAATCATTTTCATCCCATTTCAAAAGCATAAATAAGCATAGTATTTTCTCAACAATTTCTATCTCTTCAAAATCATAATTCTATCTCATGTGATCTCATAAATCATCAAATCATTTCTCAAAACATGCATAAAATAGTAGGTTTACATCTATCTTCAAAACACGAGCATGATCATATAAAACAATGGGATAAAAAACGAGAAACAATGGCGAAACATCTCAAACTTACTTTTGAGCTTAGATTAGTGTTTCAAACTCAATCTAAACCCCCAAACCTTGCTTTCAAGTCTTTGAAAGGCTTAAAAAACCAATTTCACTCACAGACAACGACTCACTTGCTTTCCCAAAGCGTAATCAAGCTCCCAAAGCTCTTGAAACTTCAGTGATTCCTTCTGATATGTTCTCCTCTGTTTGTACCACACAAGAATAGAGGATTAATACATCTCAATGCATTAAAACACCAGCAACCAAAGCCACCACGTTGCTCTGCCCAAAAACACCAAAACACCTATATGAAACAACCGAAAAAACTTTCGATTACTCTACAAACCCAACCTAGCCAAGACCTAACACTTTCATTCATTTTCAATCATCAATTAACATCCAACAACAATCAATTTGCATCCTTATACCTCCAGCAACACCAAAACTCAAATCTAACAATCTTAACAACTAGAGTTCCAACCTATTTCGGGACTCCTTTGATAAAACATTTATTTCAACATCATTTAATATCCAAATCATGATTAAAATCAATCTCAAATTAACCAAAACAGTACCATTACAAAAATCTTGACATATCATCTTTTAAAGCTTGATCAAACCATTTTCATCAAATAGATTATAAAACATTGTTATTAAACACGACTAGAGAGTCAAAGACTTGAGTATTTCATTAAAGAACCTTGATTAGAGGAGTTGAATGAAAATTACCTCAAACTCTTGCCTATTCCTTCAATTGACAAGATTTGATGAGAAATCTTCAAGAATCCTTTGAAATAATTGAAAGAATCATCAAGGAAATCATTTGTAATTCAAAGTGAAATAAGGAGATGAAAATGTCTCGAAGTTTGAAAGAAAAAAAATTGTTTGGCTGATGAAAAAATGAGAGAAAAAGAAGTTACGTCAAAATAGAAAATAGAAGACTAAATTCCCTTTTTATTAAAAATATTTTTATTCTTTTTAACAAATACATTTAAAATGGTCAATTAAAATGCCCATTAAATACACATTAGTTCCCTAAAGATTTTAAGTTTTGACCATCTTTCAAAAAAGTCCTTTAAAAACAAATTTTACACTTTTACAAAATAGTCACTAACCCGAAATGTCAATCCTCCAAAATTCATTTTTCAAAATTGACTTCACCAAACTTATATATATATATATATATATATATAGAATATTTTAGGAATTTCCCCATAATTTTATCATAACCCAAACCATGTTTTCCCTGAACCACTCCAGAACTAACCTAGATCTCTATTCTAAGTCCTACGAACCCTTAGTCAACCTTAAAGACTCCTAGGCCCAAAACCGAGGTGTTACACATTTTCTCCCAACATGGTACCTAAAGAATTTTTTCTCCCAAGTTGATACCCAAACTTTAATTCCATCCACTATTTGTATACTTTTATTAACAACTTTAGTCCCCAAAACTTATACATTCAATCAATTTAGTCATAATTTGAAATAATTCAATAAATTTAACATTTTATATTTAAAAAATTCATCAATTTAATCGTTTTTTGTGAGAATATCAAATCAAGCGAGTCTATCGGATCAAAGCAACAATTGGATAACTGAATTATATCAACAAGTTATGTTTAAAATTTTATTATACCAAGAAAGTAATATAACATTTCTAAGAGAAGAACAAACAATTTAGGTGAATAACACATAGTAAATTGATAGAATTTTTAAATATCGAGAGTTATTTTTATTGAATTGTTTCAAATTAGGACCAAATTGATAGAATGTATAAGTTTTGGTACCAACTTGGGATAAGGTGTATAGTTCAGGTACCAACTTGAGAGCAATTTTTTTTAAATACCAAGCTGGGAGAAAGTGTATAGTTTAGGTACCAATGTGAGAGAAAAAAAAATTTAGGTACCAACTTAGGAGAATGTGTCTAGTTCAAATACCAAATGTATATTTAAGCTTTTTTAATGTAATTATAGGACACACGATGACATTATAGTCTTGCTTGTAGAGTATTTTTCACTATCGTGGAATAATAATCTTCATTCAATTTGTAAAATTAATTAAATATCATTTAATCATGAGAAATTTATCGTTTAATAAATAAAAACATAATTTAAATTATTCGTAAAAATTTATAACTACTAATTTAAATATTTTTAGTGATAATTTAAATTCAATTTTTGAATTTTATTTAAAATTAAATCCATCCTTGCATCATCTATATATATATATTGTGTAAAACTCAATTACTTTTACACATTTTTGGGACTGTTAGTAATGTTAATAAATTACTAAGATTATTTTCTTATCTTTTTTTCAAGCCATAATCTCACATTTTTACTATTAATCTCATCCATCCATTTTACCTTCATCCAACGGTCCAAAAAATATAAAACTCGGTCAATAAAATCTATTAAAATGTAATTAATTACATTCCTAAAAAATTAAATATTATTAATTTATGGTGTTTAATTGAATTAAACTCTAAACCTTAAATCATAACCCTAACCTTACACAATAAGCCTTAAACCCTAAAACTTAAACCTAACCCTAAACACTAACTCTAAACAATAAGTACTAAACCTTAACCTTAAACCCTAAAACCATACATTAACCTTAAATATTAACCCTAACTTTAAGCCCTAAACCCTAAAACCATAAAAATACAATAACACTAAAACCCTAAAATTATAAACCATAAACCATAAACCCTAAACACCTAAACTCTTTTATATTATTATTAATTACATTAAACACCTGAACTAATAATGTTTAATATTTTAAAAATATAATTAATTACACTCTAATAGATTCTATTAAAAATAAAATATTAATTAATAATAGAAAACTAGTGGAGTAGTTCATATAGCAAAACCCATAAAAAAAAGTCTAAAACACCATACATAAACTTTTTACGTACGCGGGGACGAACTAAATGATTAGTGGGAGGGGCAAGGCAGGAAAACCGTTTTTATAAATTAAAATAATTTATCTAATAAAATAAGAATTTAAATCCAATAGACAGTAAAAAAATTTAATTTCTATATGCACTTTAGTTTTAGGATTTATGGATTCAGTTTAAGGTGTAAAGTTTAAGCATTTAGGTGTATTGGTTTAGAATTGAGGGGTAATGGTTAGGATTTGAGGTTTAGATGTTAGAGTTTAGGTTTTAGGGTAATATGTTGAAGATTTAGGTTTTAACCTATACACCTTAAATTCTATTCAGAATCACTAAATTCTAAACTACTAAACCTAAACCTAAACCTAAACCCCTAAACACTACACCTTAAACCATACACCCTAGACTAAATCTCTACACCCTAAATTAAAAAAATTTCATTGCGAGTGTATCAAATAATTATCTATAAAATAAATCTTTTATAATTAATATTTTAATAAAATGGTGTTTAAATTCATCAAGATAGACATATTTGTCAAGTACATGAATTTTCGAATCAATTCAATGTCTTCATTTTATTGGTCTAAAATACATTATTTACTAATATATTTTTACTATTGATTTTTTTACATCAAACAAATAATTAGATGTTTTTAATTTATTCAAAACTCGACGTACATTGTTGCAATTAGACACAAGCACAACCCTTTAAGCCGTACTGTGAAAGCATAATTCAAAATAGTTCCCTTTGGACACCCACAAATAGTGATGGTTATAGGTGAGTCGGTTTTTTTATCAACCCGAACTCAACTCGAATATTTGACTCTTACAATCAACACCCAATTCAATCTAGAGTTAGAGAGATTTTACCTGATCCGATTTTAAAATAAAAATTCATCTCCGACATGATCCGATGAAAATATATAAAAATTATATTTTTATTCAACAAAATACTAAGTTAATTGAAAAAATATAGAGATATGCATTATAAAAATTCTCCCTGAATATATAGAGTAAAATCACACTATTAATCCAGGTTGAGTCGGGTCGAACTTTTTCATCCTAAATCCAATCTGACTCGATATCATCTTTAACAAAATTAGTCCGAACCCGAATTTCAAATAACCCAGGTCAAATGGTCATCTAGCCACAAGTCCCTCAAGATTTTATCATTCTCAGACGTGTCTATACAAATTCAAACTCACGCCCTCGAACACAAAGTGCATTTTATATAACAATTACAGAATTTGTGGAGGCCTATTTGAGGAAAGTGGTAGATCCACCCCTTAAATCAGGATAAGTAAGGGCACACATAAATTTTTTAGCCTTTACATATTTGACTTCAATTTTTTTAGTTTTTATGAATTAGTCTTTAAATTTTTTTAATCTTTATAAATTGTGTCCACTCTGAGATTTTATATGAGTCTATCTTCTAAAATATTTTTGGATCTGCTACTGCTCGAGGATGATAACATTGTCTAGGGACATGTGAGTATACTCTACCATATATTTTGATGGATTGGATCGTATACCTAAATAGAAAACGTGTCAAGTGTTTGACAAATGAAACATAACTTTAATTTCATGAGTGGCAGAGAATAAATGGAACATGAAATTGCCTCAAGAAAAGATTGGTCTTACCACTCCACTTTAAACATCTGAAGATTCCTTCAAATCATTCAATGGACACGTGATCTAATTAAGAAGGTCATTTGAATATAAGCCAAGGCCCCATCCACAGATATACAGTGGGCAAAGATCCTTATTCTAACATGAAGAATCTGCACAAAGTGACCACCGGCCACCCACTCCGAATATAAGCCAAGTGCTGTAATCACATTAGGTTGCACTGATACTGATACAAATACGAATACATGGACAAAAAATGGTAATTTTCAAAACTACAGATATGATTCATAAGAAATCATTTACAATCTGCATGTTTTCTTTCTGTTTTGTACGTTAAGCAATATTGGTCTATTGTAATTAGAATACAGCTCAAAATATGACGGTATGCCAGCATATATAGGATCCCTTCAACAATTGACTGCAATTTTATATTGGCATAATACCAAAAAATACCTCTAATATTTGACTGAGTTATTATTTTGTCCTTTATTCTTTTTTAAACAATTTAGTCTTTAACGTTTTATTTTGGGTCAGAATGGCCCTTCTGCAAATGAAAATTGCTAGTCAATCAACGGTAAATGGCTTGAAATGATGTGGCAAACCTATATGGCAGTGCACGTTGCGATAGCAGTGTTATAGGAAAATATGCTTACTTTATAGAATAACACATCAGTCAAAAAATAATTATAAAAAATTATATAAAATATAATTTTTTCTTCTTCTGACGTGCCATTTTGTCAAGTCACTTTAAGTTGTTTATCGTCAGTTGACTAACAGTTTTCATCCACATAAGGGCTATTTTGACCCAAAATAAAACGTTGAGAGCTAAATTACTTAAAAAATAAAGGCTAAAATAACTATTCAGTTAAACATTAAATTTTTTTTTTAGCATTATGCGTTTTATATTTAGAAAGGACAATGCTTTGTGTTTCCTTCTTTTTAGAATAAGAAACCAGCTTTACTTTAGAAAAGGAGGGAACCCCTAAAATTTTGCTAGAAAAAAAGAACCTTTTATTTCAATTTCTCTCATACCTAAAACTAAGGCTTCTTTTGCAATCTTTATGTAACTAATTCATTAATTAATCAGTATTGGTCTGGTGCATGTCGTTCATATCTGTAATTATTACTATTATATTGTAATATGCAAAATGCCAAATCATATTGGAATATTGGGTTTATAGCTGGAGAAATGACATGTACTTAGATAATCAAATTTTTCTTCTTTTCTAGTTTAATAACCGGTTTTTAACTTATTAGCCCACTAATTCAAATCAAATTTTACAAAAATTTATTATGGGAGTGACTTCTCAGCACAAATTTTTCCATTCACAATATCACAATTCGAAACTCCGACCTTACTTAAAAAAATATAATGTCCCGTACTATCAAACCAGCTAATTATTAATTTAATTAATCAAATCTTTAATCACCGAACTAAAAAGCATGTTCAATAAAAAAACTAAAAAGCATTAAGTGGAAATGATTAAAAAGAATTGAAAGAAAGAAAAAAGAAACAAGAATGGCTCCCCAATTAAAGGGTGGTCACAGTCCTCTTTATTTTAACTTACATCAAATATGATTTCTCCAAAGTAACAATATATTTTTCTCAAGATTCTTCGATATTCTATAGTAATATAGATCTCTATTACATCTAAGAATGAATTAATGGGGCTGGAAGGGAGCGGTCGTGTCCCTTAAAAATTTAAAATTCGTATATGATTTAAAAAATTTTAATGTATTTTTTTTAAAACTATTTTTGTTTCTTCTAAAATTTTACATATTCACCCCTAAAATTATATAGATTCGCTCTCGTAATATAAAGTTTTGCGTCAATCTCTGATCACATACGAAGTTAAACATATAAAGAAACTCAAGGTCGAAAGGCAAACAAATACATGATCTTGCTAGTGTTTGGTATAAAAAACCATCTTTTAAGGACCCCACAAAGGGCTTTCACACATGTATAAGTGTTTGGTATAAAATTTTATATGTTCACCCCTAAAATTATATAGGTTTGTCCTCATAACATAAATTTCTGTATCCATCTCTGATTACATATGAAGTTAAGAAAAAAAAAAAACTCAATGTCCAAAGGCAAACAACTCTAACTTAAAACCTTACTTATAAAATACATGATCTTGCTAGTGTTTGGTATAAAAAAAACAATCTTTTAAGAACCCCACAAAAGGCTTTCATACATGTATATACAAGGGAAAGTTAACATCATGGAAAATCAGCAGACATCATTTCTCTATATATTATATAAATAGATGCACAAATGCACCAATAGTTGGTAGAGCAAAACAAGTGCTACCAACACTTTTTTATGTTTGTTTTTTTTGCTTTTCTTCCTTTTGCTTTGGATATATACATCTAACAAAGCTTCTTTGAAACTGAGGTTTTTTATCTGAATTAGGGAGAGAAAACAAAAATGGGTTCTCCAGACAAAAATGGGTTCCTAAGGGAGAATGAAACAAGGCACAACATATTCATAATTTTCAGATATGCCGATTGGCTTGATGTTCTGCTCATGGTAATGGGTACCATTGGAGCTATCGGCGACGGAATGTCGACCAACTGGTTAATACTCTTTGTCAGCCGGATAATGAACAGCTTGGGCTATGGCAGTTCCCAAAAAGACAGTAACAATTTCATGGGAGAGGTCGAAAAGGTCAGCACCTGAAATCAGATCCTGTTGTGTTCTTTATTCTGCTGTTTCTTCATGTGTTCTAAAGTTTTTTTTTTTACTTTATCGACATTTAACAGTGCACCTTATACTTTACATACTTGGGACTAGCAGGCATGGTGGTTGCTTTCATGGGTAATTTTCAACTTCTTTTTTCCCAGCATTTTTGTTTAGCTTTCTGAGGGCAAAACTAGGAGTCAGGAGACAGTCCCCTCTTGTGAAACCCTAGATCAATAATAATACAGTATTAAATTGCGGTTGCGGTGATGTTCCTTCAAAATTGTTACCACGCGGTGGTTATATTACGTTGCGGCTGCAATTTAATATTATTGTTAATACCCTAAATTTTGAAAACACTGATCTCTTGCAGAAGGGTACTGTTGGAGCAAAACCAGCGAGAGGCAAGTGCTGAGGATTCGTTACAGGTATTTAGAAGCAATACTGAAGCAAGAAGTCGGGTTTTTCGATTCGCAGGAAGCAACAACTTCAGAGGTCATCAATGGAGTATCTAAAGACACATCTCTCATACAAGAAGTCCTTAGCGAGAAGGTGACTTGCCATTTCTTAGTTCTTATGCACAGGGACGAATGCGGGATTTTAGGTTAGGGGTGAGAACAGTTAAGTAGTTATATTAGAAACTTCGGGGATGCGAAAAAAATACATAAATTATGTGAGAGTTCAAAATTTTTAGGCTCCAGCACCGCTCGGCCCATCCTTGCTTACACGCTGCTTGAATTTTGCTTCAATATGATTAGCTTTTGATTGTCGGATTCTTTTCACAGGTTCCGTTGTTTGTGATGAACATGACGGCCTTCATCTCGGGTCTGGCATTCTCGGCATATCTTTCATGGAGGTTGGCGGTGGTGGTTTTCCCGACGATTCTTTTGCTGATAATTCCCGGAATACTTTACGGGAAGTACCTGTTGTATATTTCGAAGGAAGTTTCCAAGGAATATGGGAAGGCGAACGCCGTGGTGGAGCAGGCTCTGAGCTCGATTAAGACGGTGTACTCGTTCACGGCGGAGAGGAGGATGGTGGAGAGATATTCGGCAGTGTTGGACCGGGCGGTGAAGTTGGGGTTGAAGCAAGGTATGGCCAAAGGGCTGGCGGTGGGGAGCACGGGGATTTCTTTTGCGATATGGGCTTTTGTTGCTTGGTACGGAAGTCACCTCGTGATGTACAAAGGAGAGAGTGGTGGAAGGGTTTATACTGCTGGTCTCTGCTTTATATTGGGTGGTTTGTAAGTATCATTAAACCCTCACTAACTTAATATGTTTCGGATTTATATTCGATGCGTTAATGATATATAATTTTATGTATAGTTAATGAATTAGGTTATGATAAATTATCAGGAATACAATTAAATAGATTTAATTTCAAAATGTTACAATAATATGTTGATATCTGATTTACGATACATAAAATTATACACTATCAATACATCAATTATTAGTCTTATTACTTATATAGGTTATCTAATATATATAGTAAGTTCATTGCAATGTACTTTATAAGGGATTTGATTGATAAATTAAGAAAATTATATATTGAAATGAGTAGTTTTCTTTATATTTTATTATAAAAATAAGTATAATTTTCTCTTTCAATTGATAATAATTAAAATTAGTGTAATTTCAATCCAACAAATGTTATAGTAGAAAAGCGGATGATATTCATCCGAGAAGACACGTGTTCAAACCGCGCTGCCTACAAAGTGTTAAGAATATCTATTTGGTAATAATATTGATTTTTTATAATTATTTTTGGATTTGAAATTCATGTTTATACCTTTTTAGTTTTAACTAATTTATGTAGCATGTATTTTATTTTTCACAAATTAAATTGGGTTTAACGGATCCGCTTGTAAAACTAACTGTGAGTTGACATGGTGGATGAAATGTACGTAGGGCACTTGGAGTAGCACTGGCTGATCTAAAGCACTTCACGGAAGCCACCATCGCCGCCGGCGGCATCTTTGCCAGGATTGACCGTACACCCCAAATCCAAATCGAAGACGCCAAATGCGTCGTGCTACCCACGATCCGTGGCGACATAGAGTTCGACAATGTCGATTTCGTGTACCCTTCACGCCCCGATTCGGTCATTCTCAAACACTTCAACCTCAAGGTCGAAGCAGGCAAAACTGTGGCCCTCGTCGGTGCAAGTGGAAGCGGCAAATCCACCGCCATCGCATTGGTGCAACGGTTCTACGACGTGAACAACGGAGCGGTGAAAATTGACGGTGTCGATATAAGAACACTACAATTGAAATGGATCAGAGGTAAAATGGGGCTGGTTAGCCAAGAACATGCATTGTTTGGGACTTCCATAAAGGAAAACATAATGTTCGGGAAACTAGAGGCTACCATGGATGAAGTAATGGCTGCAGCCATGGCTGCTAATGCACATAATTTCATTAGACAGCTTCCTCAAGGTTACGAAACAAAGGTTCGAGTCGTACTCGTAGATTTATTCTGATTTAAGTTTAATGTGCATGGTTTATGTCTAAATATACAAATATATTTCAGTTATGGATTCGTTATTCGAATGTTTTATTTACAAATTTGAATCTAAAAACGTATATTAACAGATTGGGGAAAGGGGAGCACTGTTGTCAGGGGGACAAAAGCAGCGTATCGCCATTGCTAGAGCCATTATCAAGAACCCTGCGATACTGCTACTTGATGAGGCGACGAGTGCCCTTGATTCTGAATCAGAAACACTGGTACAGAATGCACTTGATCAGGCCTCCATGGGAAGAACCACTCTGGTAAGTGCTAACTCCTTTGCATTAATTCTAGTTTAATCTTCTTAATTTATTTCTTATAATTAATTAAGCTAGCATTCCAATTTGATGAGCAGGTCGTTGCCCACAAGCTCTCCACTATTCGAAATGCAGACCTCATTGCTGTTGTTAACAATGGTTGCATCATTGAAATGGGATCCCACAATGACCTCATAAACACGAAGAACGGACACTACGCACGGCTCGCTAAGCTACAACGACAATTCAGCTGCGATGACCGTGAAGAAAATCACGAAACGTGCCTTCCGTCTGCTGGAAGAATGAGTACCGGCAGGCTAAGCGCTGCGAAATCTAGTCCGAGTTCAGCTTTCTTCGCTACGCCGTTGCCTAATATCGAAACTCCGAAACCGGTATCTCATCCCCCTCCTTCCTTCCTTAGGCTCCTCTCTTTAAATTCCCCGGAATGGAAACATGGTTTGATCGGTTGCCTCTCGGCTATAGCATTCGGCGCTGTGCAGCCTGTCTATGCTTTAACAATTGGTGGCATGATTTCGGCCTTTTTCGCGACAAGTCACCAAGAAATGCAGGCTCGGATACGTACTTATGCTTTGATATTTTCTCTGCTCACGTTGTTGTCCTTCATCCTGAATTTTATTCAGCAGTATAATTTTGCCTACATGGGTGAGCGGTTAACTAGGAGAATCCGAAGCAGAATGCTCGAGAAAATACTGTCTTTCGAAGCTGCTTGGTTCGATGAAGAGAAAAACTCTAGTGGAGCTTTATGTTCGAGTTTGAGCAATCAGGCATCGATGGTTAAGACTCTCGTCGCAGACCGAATCTCGTTGTTAGTTCAAACCACTTCTGCCGTTACCATCGCAATGATTATCGGACTGATTGTCGCTTGGAAATTAGCAGTGGTGATGATTGCAGTCCAACCTCTTACAATTATGTGTTTCTACACACGAAAAGTTTTGCTTTCCAGCATTTCAACTAACTTCGTCAAGGCACAAAATCAAAGCACTCAGATAGCGGCAGAGGCTGTTTATAATCATAAAATCATAACCTCGTTCGGGAGCCTCAGTAAGGTTCTTCAACTTTTCGACGAGGCGCAAGAGGAACCGAGGAAAGAGGCTCGGAAAAAATCATGGCTTGCAGGGATTGGTATGGGATCAGCTGTTTGCTTAACCTTTATGTCATGGGCTTTGGATTTTTGGTATGGAGGTACATTGGTTCAAAAGGGGGAGATATCAGCAGGGGATGTGTTTAAGACATTCTTTATCTTGGTTAGCACCGGAAAGGTCATAGCTGAAGCCGGAAGCATGACCTCGGATCTAGCCAAGGGCTCAACTGCAGTAGCGTCCGTGTTCGAGATCCTTGATCGGCAATCCTCAATTGTTCCAGGGTCTCAAGTAAGTAGATTTCTTTAACTTAAATCTTTGCTTATATTACAACATACAATTTGCTATAACTTAATTCGTTTACTATTGCATTAGGGAGGAGATGGTACCAATGGAACAAAGCTAGAAAGAATAAGTGGAAAGATAGAGTTGAAGAAGGTTGATTTTGCGTATCCAAGCAGGCCGGATACTCTAGTGTTGCGCCAATTTAGCTTGGAGGTGAAACCGGGCACGAGCGTTGGACTAGTCGGAAAAAGCGGATGTGGAAAATCAACTGTGATTGGATTAATACAGAGATTTTACGATGTCGAAATGGGGTCAGTGAGAGTAGATGGTATTGACATAAGAGGACTAGACATTCAATGGTACAGGAGGCAAATGGCATTGGTCAGCCAAGAGCCAGTATTATATTCAGGCACCATCCGGGATAACATTGTGTTCGGAAAGCTCGATGCATCAGAGAACGAAGTCGTGGAAGCAGCTAGAGCTGCAAATGCTCATGAATTCATCTCGTAAGTTGTTTACTTTCTAACCATCACATTAACGGAATTCGCAAACTTGAAATCATGCTAACAATTCTTCGATTCACTATAAACTCTGATGTGTAGGGCATTGAAGGAAGGATACGAAACAGAATGCGGAGAAAGAGGAGTGCAACTATCAGGAGGACAGAAACAAAGAATAGCCATTGCTAGAGCTATAATTAGGAACCCAAGAATACTCTTACTAGACGAGGCGACTAGCGCTCTCGACGTGCAATCTGAACAAGTAGTTCAAGAAGCATTGGATCGAATCATGATGGGAAGGACCACAGTTGTGATCGCTCATCGACTTAACACGATAAAAAATGTCGACTCAATCGCCTTTGTGGCCGATGGAAAGGTGGTGGAGCGAGGTACCTATGCTCAACTCAAGAACCAGCAAGGAGCATTTTCCAAGCTTGCAAACCTTCAAACATAATCGTACTAGTTAGCTCTTTCAAAAGCTGGAAATGCCATTGCCACTAGCTTGCGTGCGCTTGGCTAAACTTAAAAAAGCAGTATATATATATATATATATATATATATATATATATATATATATATATGAAGTGCAGAACATTGTATTAAATTAACTGTAAAGATATCAAAACACGGGGAAACTGGTTATAGATATAGATTAATATTTTCTACTCAAGCATGCAGAAAGTGTAGTTAAATGATAAAATTCAGAAAACCAATTAAATAACAATTCGAATAAATAAATAATATACACGCCATTTATATGTATCAATCACTTGTTTATCAAATTAACGGATCACTTTTTTTTTCTTTTTATTTTTTTTTTCTATCTCTGATTTTCAATATCCTGACCAGACCTGTTAAAAGTGAGGATTGGTCGACTTTAGTAGGAGAGAAGGAATTGGCTTACGTGGTATAGTTGACAAAAGGAAAGAATGCTTATTCTCCTTCTTCAATGTTCACTGCCTCGGCTGGCGTTTCCTCGTTGGTTTTAAATCGACAACGATAACTGATATATTATCAGCACTGTTGCGTCCTAATGCTATTTCAGTAAGATTATCAGCTACCACTTGAGCAGGTGAAACTCCGTCTGCCCTCGTATACCTGCGACGTCGTCTTAGTATGCTGCGAGATACCTCCCCTGCTTCTTCATTACTCACCACATCCCACAACCCGTCACTGGCCAGTATCAAACACTCATCCTCACTGCTCCTGGTCATGAAGGTAATCTCTGGCACTGGAATTATCCATGGCCTTAAATACCGGTCACCTGAACACACACATCACTGACTTTAAAAGAAATAAAACACAACTTCATGAATGCACACGCGCGCGCACACTTAGAGACATCATATAATAACAATATGGAAGGGATCCCATGTGAATAATGACATTGAAATGAGCACATAGTAGAAGAGGCCTTGAACCTGTTACCTGTATGATTGAAGAAGCTTTGATAAATGCTAAACAGGAAATTCAAATGAAATAGAAATGTAGAGATGAAGGAGAAAACCTATAGCTCTGGACATTGCAAGAACTCCAAATACCCTAGCACCATTCCAGTTTATGACTCTCCCTCCGTCTCGTTCGATTCTCACAAGCTCGTCTTGCCTATCAGGCTGCAGTAAGCAGAACATAAGAGTGAAAAATAAACACTTCTTTTTTATCTTCTTTAAGAAACAAAGCTCAAATACACCACTACAGAACCAATGCCATGAGATACATACACATTTTATGTCTAAACCAAATAATTCTTAACAAAAGAGGGGGAAAGTAAGCAAAGCCCTAAAATTATCTGATTAGCGATCCGATGTGTTCTACTTGGTCTTGCTTGACGATTGAAACAACGGGTTAGTTTTTGAAGCAGGCTAGTTTATTTGTTGAGGTACATGATAGGGAAACTATTCGTTAAAAGCCTGAAAATGTTGTACTTCAAAGGTTAAGCAATACTATAAGACTATGAAAGAGGGAAAGCAGACGAACAGTTCAGAATTTGACTAATTACTAGAAGATAAAATATGGCAATTAATCATTTGTAGAACAGTAACAATTAGAAACAGTTATCATAGTTACCTTCTGATCAACAGTTAACGGAATTGTATCAGTTCCCCGGCAAAGAACTGCCCTTGAATCACCACAATTGGATGTAATTATCTGGCAACCAGATAAAACTGCTACGACAGCAGTTGATCCCACCATTTCCGGTGCAACTGCAGTGGTATGGACTTCATTGTCAGCTCTCTCAAAGCCAGTGGAAAATGCCGCTTCCCATCTCCTCTGCCACCCAGAGTCGTCAACCACTTCACGGCCCCATTCCTCTGCTATCACTCCATGCATCCTCTCAGCACAAAATTTAGCCACCTAGCAACCATGGCTGAAGTTAATATGTGGAATGAAGGGCGTCAAAATAAAGAACCCTCTAATTTGCCTTGACATGCAAACCGGCAAAGCTACCTTGTCTTGCCAGAGAATCAAACTAGAATGTTCTACCAGTGGAAGTAGAGCTCTAAAAATTAGTCAAGTGGACCATTAAATTTAATCATGCATTCATTTAAGACATTATTAAACTGTCCATTTAGGTAATAACATAAATACACAATATTAGTACTTTCTTCAATTAGAGAACACAGTAAATACAACCAAAAAGTGTTCAAATTTGTTTAAGAAGTCAGAAGATGATGTTGAAAGCACGACAATTGCATGAAAGCTATATACATAAGAAAATTATTGTGATTTGACTAAAAAAAGTCTTGACGTGAAAGAAAAAGATAAGCTGGTATGTCATTCTCTTAGTAACTAAGTAGCAGATGCTGATACATACAATACAAGTATTGCAAATCAAGGGAAAAAGCAAGCTTCTCTAGAGAGGCAATATTCTTAAATCTAGCAAAAAAGCAAAAAAAATAAATAATAATTATTGTCAAATGTAAAAACATGACAAAAGTGACATACGGATGGCCACAAAGCG
Source organism: Hibiscus tridactylites (assembly GCA_958450335.1). Classification (NCBI taxonomy): domain Eukaryota; kingdom Viridiplantae; phylum Streptophyta; class Magnoliopsida; order Malvales; family Malvaceae; genus Hibiscus; species Hibiscus tridactylites. Next base: position 6,683,900 of record OY288288.1, read on the forward strand.
GTTCACCAACCCACCGCCCAAACCCTCTTTTTTCCTGGTCTTACTCTTTTTATAGACCCGACCAGCCATCGTCCCCATGCTACTACCTCAATTTCTAAACATGGTACACCAAAGAAAACATTTTGGTCCCGCCATTGACTTTTCTTATTCCCACAATAAAGGAATTTCATAATTCCTCGTGGAGCGCCCAAGGTAGGATTCTTTATACCTTGCTACCATCGGGTTCATTCCGTTCCTTTGGACAAAATCATTTACCCCTTTTTACTGTTTTTTTTATGCTTTGATATTAAAAAAATTAAATATTTAATTCTATTTTAAATTTTAAACTTAAATTTTGAATCCTGAACTATGAAATCCTAAGCCCTAAAAATACATCCTACACTTAATTTTTTAAACTCTAACTCTAAACCATAACATTGAACCTTGTCCCTAAACATAGTATTCTAGTGTGGGAGCATACATAGGAACTTCAAAAAGAGCAGATAATTTCTATTCTGTTACGATGGACCGTACAAAATAAAAAATAATAATATAGCAACGGGATTTATCAATATAGCAGTGACATAGAACATTATAACGATAAAATCAAGAATAAGGTACATGTTTGAGCTAATGAGACCTTGAAATTTCATATTCATGTCTTACTTACTATACATAAATTATATACGGATGACTCTATGCAAATATATTTTTATATAAATTCAAATATATTTTGATAATAAATTTGATTATTTGTACGTGTAAACCGTGTAAGTCAAATGCAGACATCATTGACAAAAATTCAGCGGTCCCATAATAAAAAAAAGTTCCAAATTTAACCAATAATAACTTGGGAGCTAAAATTATTAATGCCCTTGACTTACTTACAAATGCTGATGTATTTGTATATGATATTTGCAATTCTCAATACCTTGACAACAAAACCCGGACAAAAATCTTTTGTTTTGGTATTCTTTTATGCTCAAACACTAAAAAAATTAAATTTCAAACTATAATTTTATATTTTAAATTATAATATAAAGCCTAAAAATACATCATACCGCAAGTTTTCTAAACTTCGAATACCATAACTTAAACCTCGGCATATCTCAGGAACTTAGCGAGGCTTTTACTATTATTATTATTGTTATTATTATTATCTTTAAGAAAAAAACAAAGCGCCTGGACTTCTTGAGCCAAAACAAAAAACTGTTGTGCTGGTTCTTAATGACACGCGTCCAGGAAGAATGCAAAAGGCTGTATTCCTATGTATCAATGTATGTATAGAACGGACCACTAGCAATTGAAAACGTGTCAAAGCATGAAAAAAGAATAATTGTTTATGTCCAATCAATAATAATATATATTAATTTATTTAAAACGTTTTCCTATAATTGTTTATTTATGCATTAATATGTTTTAATAATTAAATTCTTGTATACAGTAGTATTATTTTGATACACCATTGAAGAACACACAAGATTTATGGAAATGTGGAGGGCCTCTCTCGAGCGATCTGCCCTCCATTTTCTCTTTATGGAGCCACTAAATTAATCGTACTTAACCAGTAAATTTTTCTGAAGAATTCCTTACCTGTGAACCACCGTGGCCATCGTAGACGCCGAAAAAGTGAATAGGGGAGATTTCGGCTGCGGTTTTAGAACCAGGAGCCGTACAGCCTCCGACGTGATCGCACTTGTGAGACATGAACGCCGGTATAACGGAGAGAGCGTCTTCCATCTCTCTCCGTCTCCCGATCACAGAAGTAAACCCCCATGTCACTCCGTTGTTCCTCCCAACGCACTTCTCCCTCGCCGATACCGTCGCATCAAGCTCGTCACGAGCAGGCACGGGGTCGAGAAACCTCGGAATCGCAGCCTCCGCGGTTAAAATCTCACCGGAACTCCCACTTGTGCCAGAGATATCGCCGGAGCTCGTCGTGCTCCTGGAATCCTCCCAGCTGAGAATCGAGGAAACGCCTGAGCTGGTTGAAATCAGGTCCGGTTCGGGGAGTGAGTTGACTCGGTGGACTCGCTGTTCCTCTTGTTCTTCCGGTGGAGGTTCCATGTGGCATGGAGAATGAAAAAAAAAAGATAAAGGAGAAAAATGAACTAGAGAAGGACGAGATATAAAAGAGGGGGGAATACTGAAGCCAAATGCGACACGTGTTAGAGAAATTGAGTCGATATCACACGCATCCTCAATGAAAAAAGGTTTAACTTATCGGATCTACTACACTATTAGTCACTGAATTTTAGGTTTTGTATTGATTTGGTCCTTAAAATTTAAATTGTTTCAATTGAGAATCGATTTGGTCATTAAAATCTAAAATTTTCAATTTTATCACTAACTTTCAATTATGAATCGATTTGGTCTTTGGACTGCTAAAGCGTTAATGATGTGATGATTGCAGTTGTTTCCTCCTATTTTCAGTAGAAAATCGACAACTCATTTGATCATCGTTGTTGGTCGATTGTCGCTCATCATTTATTGCAATTTACGATAATATTGATACCAAATCATTTAGATTTTACTCATTTTTCTTCATCTTTAATTAATTTTTCTCAAAACACACTTAAAATCAATGAAAAATAAGCTGAGAGTTCAACATTCTAATGCTCTAATCTCCTCTGAAAGTCATATGATGAAGTTAATATTGAGGTATGTTATTCGTCTTCTCAGAAGAATATTTCTCGCTATTTAAATTTTCAAATAAATACCCAAGCCCAATCCCTTAAATCCCAAAAAAAATCTCAAACCTCAAAAAAGATAAATTTTATGGTTAAATCCGTAAATTTTAAAGAAGTTTTTGACAAAAATCTAAATCAAAAAAATTTGTAAAGGATAACTAAACGAATTCATCAATGTCTATGATGGCTGCAAAACACACTAGAGAATGGTAGTTCTCTCAACGGTTGAATGGGTGAAAAAACCTTAATTTTGATGAAAAATATGTTAAGTTGGAATAAAAATATTTTTTACTACCACGGCATCTAGTTGTTACTGATTCAACAATTTAGTGACTAAATTTATACACAACTGAAAGTGAAGTGTTAAAATTAAATGTTTTAAAATTTAGTGATTAAATCAATATACAACCTAAAATTTAGTGACATAATTTACCCTAAATACTTTTGACCCTTGAATATACTAAAACTACTGGTATAATCTCTTTTTTTTTAACATTTCTACCTAAGAGAATGGGAAGAGAAATTTTACTCCTAACAGTTTTAGAACCCACAACTTGAAAAAAAAAAGAGATGTGTTAATTTAGAATTTTAACCATTTATTTAAAAAAATGTTGGCAACTTCCGGTGTAATCTTTAAATTTAATATGACAAAATTTTATCTTTCTACTTTTACGATAGTATTAGCTAGTGTGAATTGTTAAGATCACTGTATATTCCCATTAAAGTGTCCATGTCTGAATGTATTCATAAAAAGACTTTTATGTCAGTAGTTTTTTCAAGTATATATATATATATATATATATAAAGATAGGATCTGTTTATGCTATAATATTTTTAAATTTTATATGTTTTTTGAATCATTTGATTGGTAACATAGATAGATAAAATTAACAGTAGGACATGTGAATAACATCATTTGAGAAAAAAGTAAGGAATTAATTTCAGTTATCTATTTTCTCCGTTCAACGATCTAAAAAATATGTAAAACATTATATGTATCCAAAGACAATCACATTAATATTTGAATGTATCCAAAGTCATAATAAAATAAATCTAAATAATATATACATGTGATGTCATTTAAATCAAAATCAAAATAAAATAAAATAAAATATAAAGACAATCCATACATAGAGAGAGCCGAACTTAGATACATAAGGATACAAGGTCTTTATAGTTGCCAACTTTTCTAATGTGTTGTCACTTTAATTTGAGTAGTTAGCGATTTAGACTAACTAATGATTATAATACTTAAGAATGTGGGTTTATAACTTTGTCAATTCGGTTAAGATCTCATTAATTTAACAGAAATGGTTAATGATATTAACAATTGGGATGGACTATTAATATTATTAAAGTAGGTCAATTGTATTATACAAAATTAAATTTATGGACCAAATCCAATGTTTTTGCATAGTAGAGGAACCAGAACAAAAATTTAACCAATAATAAATAAAAGTCATTTGAGTCGTACTCACGGGCTTTTTTGTTTCAACGCCACGTGCCCATTATTCAGTGGTGCCGCGCTTACATTACGGGTCAGGGGAGACCGGCCCGAACAAACCATTATTCGGTGGGGACACAAGAGTACTCTACTCACCCGGAATTCCCTGCACCAGCGGGCCATTCAATGACGTGTCGGAATCCAGAATGATTTGGTTGCTGACATGGCAGTTTCAATGAGTTTGATTCAGTGTTTGGTGTTCGGGTACAGCGTGCTGTTAAACTGTTATCTTGCACTGGATTCCAGTTTGTATACATGTGAGGAATCTAAGGTACGTCCTAAGGTGGGACCCAAACGAACAACGTGGCGGTTATGAGCAGGAACTGGGGCCCATCTATTAGGTGGAATTAGACTCTATGGCAGTAGAGTCTATAGTTGAAAGCTGGATTTTCATTTTTCAATTCTGTTAAATAGTCCTAGGAAGCTAGTGAAGGGCCACGTCACATGCGATAGCTTTTAAATAAAGCATTAATGATTTAATTGTGAATTACTTTTTTTTTTTCCTTCGGGTACCAAGGTTAGACCTGGCAAACTTGACCCGAGACCCGAAACTCGAACCGAATTACCCGAACCGAAACCCGATTTTGACCCGAACATGATGATTCGAAGTTGACCCGAAACCCGAACCGAACCGAATCGAACCGAACCGAACCGAAAATTTTTGTTGAACCGAAATGGACCCGAACCGAAATAGACCCGAACTGATTGGACCCGAACCGAATGCTACCCGAACCGAAAGCTGAACCGAATATCGACCCGATTTTAACCCGATTTTGACCCGATTTTAACCCGAATATCTATTGTTAACAATATAATAAATAATAAAATAAAGTATAGAAATTTGAGATCATGGTGACCAATTTTATAATTTCATCATAAAATATAACATAAAATTGAAATTGTAGACTAAATTGACAATTTGGAAATGGAGAAATTTGAGAGTTCAATGATCAAATTTGTAATTATACCATATAAATAAATAGGGGTCAATTTTGGCTAAAAATTAAATCTTTGAAATTAAAATGAACGAAAATATAAATATATTAAATTAATAAACTAAATTACAAAGATTAGTCAATTTCAACTAAAAGTAAATTTTTAGAGACTAAATATCACTACGGGGAGGGGATTTGTATATCCGAAGTCTAAACCGTGGGAATACTTGTGACTAAATTAAATTAAACTAAAACTTAAAGTTGACTAAAATGTAACATTTTAAATGCAACATGACCTAAAAAGTAATTAATCTTTAGCTTAAAAAATTGGTGGCTTATTTCCCTCCAAAATTTTGTCTTTTCTCTCTTTATTTTTTCCAATTGTCTTTTTCTTTTTTTTTTCAATCTAGCTTAAAAAATTGGTGGCTTATTTCCCTCCAAAATTTTGTTTTTTTCCCTCTCTATTTTTACCAATTGTTTTCTATTTTTCTTGATTTAATTGAGTTTCAATTTAAATTAATCTAACTGAAATTTCACATTTAGTTTTAAAATTATTTTAATTATGTCCGTGATTTATGCTTTTAGATTTTAGTTAATTCAATTATATCCTAAGTTTAATAAATTAATTCATTTCAGACATTATTATTATTATTATTATTATTATTATTATTATTATTATTATTATTATTATTATTATTATTATTATTATTATTATTATTATAAACTTTGATTCAATATAATTATACAAAAAAATTATATGGATACATGAAGCTTTGATTTAAATATTTAATCAAATTTAAATGCATAGATTGACAAGTTGAATTAGAATTAATCTCATACATCAATAACTCTAAACCCTAAACCATAAATACTAAACCTCAAACCTTTAACCCAACTCAAATCAAATTGACCCGAAAATTTAAATGTTGACCAAACCCGAAATTGACCCGATTTTAACCCGAACCGAAAGTGACCCGAACGACCCGATTTTGACCCGAACCGAAAGCGACCGATCCGATATTGACCCGACCCGAAAACAACCGATCCGATTTTGACCCGATCCAATACCCGAACCGAATCCGACTCAGCACAGACCCGAATTAAACCCGAACCCGAACCGAACCGACCCGAACCGAATCTAAACCGATTCTAGATAGACCCGAAATGACCCGAACCGAAACGACCCGAACCGAATCCGAACCGAATGACCCGATTGCCACCTCTAACCAAGGTAACGCCTTGAATAATTCAAATTAACTCGCATCGTATATTTAATATTAGTGGGTCTTTATTCTAACGAATTTTTTTTACATATATAAAATTTTAAACTCGAGACATACTTAAATAATATCAAACTGCTTACTATTAAGACCAACACCGTTGGTAATTATTATTTTTTTAGCCAAATTGTAAATTCTTTTTTTTTAAATCGTACATTACTAATTACACTAACGGAAGAACTTGGATTCGGTATAAAAGAAGTTGATGTTTAAGAGACTTAAATTCGAGCACTTGTATATACAAGATGTATGTCTTGTTAAAATATTAAGAAAAAATATGAACATAAGATACTATTTAATTACACTAATTTATTAAACATATATCAAAAGAAAATCAAATCAAATCCAATTGTAAAGTTCGAACGGTTTATGGATGAATAATTTATTATTTTAGAATATCAGATTTATTTTTAACTTTCGTTTAGATTATAAACATTTAATTTTATTGTATATAATCAATTTTCATAGAGATTAAAATAAGTATTTCATAATTTTAAATAGTGAAACTAACTTAAAAGAATATACGAAGGCTTAATATATTTTTTTCCTTTTTAAACTTTACCTGTTTTTTATTTTAATTTGTCTCTTAAATTACGTTTTGACCACTTTTGCCCCTTAATATTTTTAACATTACTCATATTGTCCCTTATCATTATTTTTTTATTTTAACCAATTAGAATGCGCCATATCATTTTTTATTTATTTTTAAATTTTAAAATAACATAAAATAAATAAAATAAATTTTATATTTATTTTATTTTAAAATTTAAAAATAAATAAAAAATAGCGTGTCGCATTTTGATTGGTCAAAATAATGTTTTTAATGGTGTTTTGGCTCTTGTGACTTTCTTCTTCCACTGTACATTTATCCCTATTTCAAAAAAATAATATGCACCTCCTCAAATCAACAAATCTTTTTCTAAGATAATATCAAAACAATTTTGCCGATTCAAATACAAAACTACTTTTTAATTTTTAAAAAAAAAATATGAATTGATGTTTAAAAGTATAAGACACCAAATATGGTAGTAGAGATGAAGATCAAAGTGGTGATGTGATGGTTGATGGCGGTCTGCCTCTTTCGAAGTCGGTCTACCTCTTTCGAAGTGGAAAAAAAGCGGCGAAGGATATAGCGGTAATCTAAGTGGATTGAGGAGGGTTGCTGGAGCCTGGAAGATAAGGTGAGAGGAGTTCGCTCGCTGTCCTCTCCAGCATAATGATTATTTATAGTCAAGTAGCACTGTTTGATGGGACGAAATTAAATCTAACGTTATAATTATTGTTGATGGCCAATAAAATAAACTCAGATGTCAAGAAATAAAACCTAACGGATAGGTCAAATATACTTGATAGTTGTCATGTCGAAGCACAACTGAGCATAAAAAGTAATTCATAAGAGGTGATAGTGCATTACATATTGAAGAGTAGGGGCTGTAGAGGTTTTACAACGAAATCATGTAAATTTCAAAGGCTTTACATATTGTAGATAACAGTATGCAAGTGATCAATTGTTAAACTTCATATGTTTACTCACCGTTAGATTAACTTTTCAATTTCAGTAATTAAAGAGAGATTCGGCATGTTGGTTTGAATCACAAACAGAGAGACGGTGATTCACGGCATCGTGAAGGTAGAGAACGTCAAAATCAGAATCAGAAAACGGAGAAATTCTCCCAAATCGACACGGAGAATTTTACCTCAAATCTCAAATGGACAGAGCGACGACAATTGGAGTAATGAGGTAAAATTGTTTTGTGCTTTAATTTGATAACTACAGTGCTTTCCCCACATGTTTTTCCATTATCAGATTGCTTTGCTTTCTTTTATGTTTATCCAATTTCATATGCACACAACCAACTTGACAATATCATTTCTAATTAATTTCTCACCACCTGTCCACGTAAACAATGCCTCCAATTATATATATATATATATATATATATATATAATATCCACTCTCCTTACATAAAACTCAATTAATTTTACACTAATTCATAATCAATAGATTAATGAATTGCGGTAAAAAAGCTATCAAAAACAAAAATCATCTGCTCCTTAAGCATGTTCCTTTCTACACCTTATACTAAAAAACATTTAAAAATTAAATTATAATCCTCAACTCTAAATTTCAAATCATAAACCCTAAGCTCCACGCCTTAAAAAATACATCATACTCTAAATTTCTTAAACCTTAACCCTATATCTTAAATTCTAATTTTTAGTGTGAAGACATGCTTAGGGAGCAGACGATTTCCATCCACCTCTCAATTATAAAAAACTCATTTTAGGAGTCTTTTGAGTTAGAAATTTGGATACAAGAATTATAAAGACCCGTTTGTCCTTGCCAATTACAGAAAATTTATCTAAATAACATAAATTCAAATAAAAAATAAAATTAAAAAGATAATTGCATAAATAAGAAATTAATAGATAAATTAATATATGCATCTAAATTTAATAATTAATAAAATTATATTCAAAATATAATTTCATAAATAAAAGATTATGTATATATATATATATATATCTAAATTTAATAATGATTAAAATTATACTAAAAAAGATAATTTTACAAATAAGAAATTAATATAAGGTTATATTTATATATTGTATAATCATCGGTATCCAATTCAATGGCTGACTAATTCAGATTGTGTATTGAAGAGATTTATTATGGGGAGGCTCTAATTTGCTCCATTCATAATGTCATAACTTGAACTATTAACCTTGTTTAAAAGATTTAATGTCTTATCTCACTAAATCACCTGATTGTCGGTAAACATGAAATATATTAAACTCATATATAAACTCTATCTGATCCGACAGTAAACAGCTCATTCATAAATGAAATGTTTAGTTAAAATAGCAAGGATGTTATGCTAACAAATGAGTCTAGATATTTACTAACATAAGTTGAATTTGATCAATAAATTTTTTAATTATGTTAGTATTTGTTTAACTTATGATACTTAAATATTTAGGTTCGAGTTTAATTATACATAATTATCTGTGTAATTTTCCGGGATTTATTTTGAGTTCAAGAAATGTAATGCGTAGATTCTATACGAATATATCTTAATTTTTAATTCATTTGAACTTTATATTTATTTTATAAAAAAAATATTTTGATACTTAGTTTATACGTGTATTTTAATTTTAAGGGTTAGAGTTTTAGTTTAGGAATTTAAGTTGTAGGGGTTATAATTTAAGATTAGTGTTTAAAACTTAGAGTATATGGTTCAAGGTTTAGTTTTTTAGGGTTAGGATTATGAATGTATGATTTAGGTTTTATAATATAAATATGCTGGTTTGTGTAAAATTAATTTTATAGGCATTAAATTTTTACCCTTATTTTATTCCAAGGCTTAATGGCCCGTTTGACTCATAAAATATACACAAAATACTAAACAACTCTTTAAAGTATTTTTTGGGACGTTATAGACCTTGAACTAAAAATCGTTACCCTATTTGGCCCCTCCGTCTAACACCGCTAATAAAAAAATCGCAGGCCAATCAGAACACTCTACATGTCATTTTATTAAAAAAATAATGCGACTTAAATAAAAGGTGTAAATTACACCTTAAGTGTGCTCAAATTTATTTTTTGTTCATTTAATCCCAACTATTTATCTTCATTTTCGAGTTTATTATGTTTGTTGCCGCCATTAGACGCCGCAAGCGACAGCACATACAAGCAAAAAATAAAAATAAAACAGTAGAATTATACCAGATTTTGGCACTCAAAAAACCGAGCAGAAACTTTAAACCCGTAAGCGACAGCACATAGAAGCAACAGTTGGGCAATAAGTATGAATCCGATAAGCAATAAAGCAACTAACATGAACCACAAAAATAATTAAAGAAGACAGCAAAACATACTGGCCAGCTAAAATTCGATCCATGTCTTGTAACTCTGCTTCAAGGAATCTACAGCCACGCATGAACTTTTCGTTTTGATATGAATTATTGGAACATGATTAAACTTTTGTGAAACATATTATTTTTATTGTTAGATTAATTTATTTATTTAGAAAAAAATTAGTTTTTACTAATTAAATTAATTATTTAATAAATAAAAATATAAAAAATTAAAATTTAGGATCCCTAGACTGGTTGGGGACCTGAGCGATCGCTCATGGTGCTTCCCCACATAGTCGACCCTGTCTTTGCCTGCATAGGACATGCATGATCAAATCCATATTTTTATAGCTTACTTCTTAAAGCTTGAAGAAGGAGCCATAGCAACGGTAGACATAACAAACTCGAGGGAACATTTGGGACTAAAATGAATAAAAAATAAATTTTAGTACACTTAACGTGTAATTTACCTCTTTTATTTAAGTTAGATTATTTTTTTTGTTAATAAAATGACACGTGACACATTCTGATTGGCCCGTATTTTTTGGTAATGACGATATTAAACGGAAGGGCCGAATGGGATAACGATTTTTAGTTCGATGGCTATAATATCCTAAAAAATAATTTAAAGAATTGTTTAGTATTTTGTGTATACTTCAAAGGTCAAACGAGACTTTAAACCTTATTCTAATGACTAAAATGTTAAAGTTTACTGTTTTCAGTGTTTTGAGCCCATATTGAGGCTAGAAATGTTTAGGGTTTGGGCCAATTGAGGCAAAGCCTTAAAGGCAGCTGACCTATCATTATTTAATGACCAATCCCCTCTGCAAATTAATAACCCAAACTCATAGGTTTATCACTAAAGTGGAAATGAGCGAGTGCCTTACTTACCCTCTAATTTACCTTCTTTTATGCTTATCCAATTTCATATGCACACAACAAACTTGACAATATAATTTCGAATAAATTTTTCACCACCTGTCCACAAAAAGGATGACTCGAATTTTATATACATGGATAAGATCTACTTGGATTGAGGTAAAACTTCTCAATTTAAAAAAATTATTTTAAAAATTTTTTGAGTAAGAGATTTGGATACAAGAATTATAGATTCTTTTGTCCTGACAATTATAAAAAAAATTATTTAAATAACATAAATCCGAATAAATAATAAAATTAAAAAGATAATTTTATAAATAAGAAATTAATATAGAGTTATATTTATATATTCTATAATCACCGGTATCCAATTCATTGACGAACTAATTCAGATTGGGCTGAAGAGATTCATTATGAGGGAGACTCTCTCAACTCAATTTATTCCATTCACAACATCAGAACTCGAACTATTGACCTTACTTAAAATATCTAATGTCTCATCTTACTATACTAACGATAAGCATAAAATATAGTAAACTCCTATATAAACTCTATCTGATCCGACCGTAAGCAGCTGATTCATAAATTAAATGTGTACCTAAAATAGCAAGGGATGTTATGTTAACAAATGAGTAGATATTTACTGACAGAAGTTAGATTTGATCAATGAAATTTTGATTATGTTAGCATTTGCTTAACTTATGATACTTAAATATTTATTTTTAGTGATTAGAGTTTTAATTTAGGGTTTATAATTTAAGGTGAGTGTTTAGAATCTAGGTACATAGTAAAGGGTTTAAGGTTTATTTTTTAGGGTTAGACTTAGAAAGTTAAAATTTGGATTTTATTAGGGGTGAGAATTGAGTGGGGAATATCTGAAAATCGTGAGGATCTGAACCGATGAGATGAGAAATAATCGAAATCTTGACCTACGGGGACAGGGTGAGTGAAGTTTTATCAGTGAAGCTCAAATGGAGATTGAGACGAGAATTGCTATATCCGAACCGCGAGGATAATCGATCCGTAATTGTATAAATAAATCTGGGGATCCCTGAAAAAATATTCGTAAGGATCCATGATATTTTACAAATTTTTTAAATATATATATATATAATTAATTAATTAACTCTCATTTACTTGTATATCCGACTATTTTATTATCAATATTCTAGTCCAACAAAATATTTGTGTCTTTTGTTTAAAACTTATTTAATTTGGGTGACCTCTCTACAATCTACCATTTTTTGTTAATTCGGAGTATATAGTCCATTTATCTCCCTATTTCTATCATTCATGTTATGCAAAAAGCCTATTCCCTTTTAAGCATACATTTAAGTGTATTGAGTATATGACTTGTAAATTGAAATCTATCGTGTTTTTGTTAATGAAGTAGTAAATTTTGTTTAACTATTTGAGAATGGAGATTCCCCGAAATCTGTGGAGATTTGATGGGTATGGAGACAAAAAATCACAGAAACATATAATGGAGATTACTCCAAATCGTATACGCAAATGTTGGGGACAGTGTGAGGAATATAAAATTATTCATGCATTGACCGATTCCAACCCCTAGATTTTATAGTGTAAATATACATATTTGTGTGCAATTAGTTTTACACATCTATGTATTAAAATTTTACCCATATTTTATTCTAATCGTCTAAGACCTCTAAAAAAAATTTATCCTACAAATGACACAATCAAAGCAAATATAAATATTATTTTTGAACTATAATAGATTATCTATTACAATGACATTATTACCTTAACAAGATCCATAGCCTATTTTTTTGTTACTATTCGAATCTGACGCCGTGACTCATTATTGATCGGCAAAATTGAAGAATTGCGTGCAACAATGCATAAGTAACTGCTCAAAACACCTGCTTCTGCCTCAATAGATTGGCCGACATCGTTTCTTGAAACTTTCACGCATTCCCCAATGAGACATTCAATGTCATGCGCCCTCTAGTCTTACGCCTTCAACCATTTCCAGCTATATAAGAAATAAATCAATAATATTTTTAAAATCAAGTCAATAATAACAAACAACTAGCATTTAAATAAAGTGTTCAACGTTACCTTCAATCTCTATACTTTCAACTATTTTCGAAACTTGTGAGGATCCAACACCAGACAAATCATCATCATTTGTTACTTTTTCCTCTCTTGGAACTTGAACAATTCACAGATCACTTAAATTTCTCCTAGGCATAGTATATGCAATAAACTAAAGACAATTTTAGTAACTAAAGACAACAATACTATTAATGTATGTATTCAACAACAAGTAAAAAACAATAATATAATAAATTAATAAGGTAAGATCTTAGTACATTGTTATGCGGTTAGTTTTTATTAAAATCTTCATTCATGTCCTCTCGGACCTATTGGAATTGTGAACTAGAACTGAGGATTGTTCTATCTAAGTTTTGTGCTGCAAAAGAAAAAGGTTTTAATCTTATTTCAATGTTATCTCTACTTCCACCCCGATGTATATCAAGTCTCTAGGGATGTTACGGAGTACAACATACCAACTCTCTTTCATTGGATTAGGACAATAGAAAATTTGTTTGACTTGAGAAAGAAATACATATGGTTCGTCCATCAATTGATGACCTTTGTGAATTAATCGAGAGAAGTTCACCATTATAAAACTAAATTGATCTCTTTTAATGCCTCGACTCGTATTTACATCAGCCCAGTCACAACGAAATAACACAATTTTCTGTTTGACATAATAATCCAACTCAATAATGTCTGTAAGAATTTCATAATATTCTACATCTCCCTCCACATGATGATTATCCCTAGCACTAGCATAACTTGTAGTTGAAGAAGTTACAACTACTCCACAATTTTGTGTCCTTCTTAATCTTTCTCGAGATTTCGCGTGGAACCTAAATCCGTTAATGAGAAAGACATTATATCTTTTAACAATTCTATACGGACCTTGAGAAAGTCATTTAACCTTTCACTAACTTTTCTCCCACACCAAACCTATTACACGTAAAAAAGTGAATAATTTAACATTTATATTGATATAGTAAAACAGAAAAGTTATTAGCTACAAATCGTACAAAGATTTAGTTACTTATCGTCTTTCTAACCAGTCATGGAAAGTTTCTATGAACAACTTATGAATCTCTCGTTGATGTAATCTTCGAGAGCGTACATGAGATTACAACTCTTCTTTAAACTCACTATAAAGTAAGTTACATAGTTGAAGAATGAGAAATATAAAAGATGAAATGAATACATTATCTAATGACTAATCCAACCAAACTAATCCATTGTAAGAACAGAAAACTCTTTCTATTGGCCACAATTTTATTTCGTTTGTGCTTACTTGGGTAACCTTATTTAATGACTAATCCAACCAAACTAATTATTTATTTATCATTCACATTAACAGCTCAAACCTGCTAACTACCAAACTGATTCAACTCAACCTTAAATAATAAAAAATTTAAATTTAAATGTAAGAAAACCCGAAACTTAGTTCTGAATTCATACAATTATACTTAAAGGTGACATTAAGTAGACCCGAAACTCGAATTCTAACACCAACAGAGAGTTCAACAATCTTAATGGAACTCCAAACGCATTCGAATGAAGATAATTAGTTTTTTTATGAGTACATAAGCAGAGAATCATGGTATGTATGTAACCCCCTTAGCCCGGCCTAGACGGTCGACCCGAACTACGAAGATTACACGGGAAAAACCAAGGTCAACCCGAAAGTCAACCTTGATTAACGACCTTTTTTTTTTCTTTTTAATCTTGTCTAAATGCATATTAACCTTAGATATGTTCATAAGATCAGTATACCCAAAAATCACAGCGAACGGAAAACATTTAAGGACTCAATTGCACAACTTATTAATTTAGGGACCAAAATGCAAATTCTGGAAATTACGAGGACTTAACCAAATTTTAAGTTACCAATATGAAATTAATCATGCTTCATGCTTCCCTGCTAAATTTCAACTCAAACGGACATCTCAAACACAATCAATTGCATAAACAAAGTTCAAGACCAAAACACAAGGATTTCAAAACATATAACCATCAGTTTCAGTGCCCAACGGTCGAGTGTTCCGGAACAGGAATGATCTGTTCCGAAACGCGAGACCGTTCTGAAACTCGTTGCGGAACAAGGCTTGGCAGTGGCAAATCTGTTCCGGAACGACTCTACCCGTTTCGAAACGCCAAGGCCATTTCAGGTCCTCTGTTCCGAAACGGTAGAACCTGTTCCGAAACGTGCTGCCCAGATTGCAGATTTTTTCTGGTTTAATTCACTTTCAACCAATCAAACACATTCCAATGACCCTCAAATCATACCAGCAAGTCATTTAACACTTAAGAAACATATTAGCATCATCCAATCACAAACATTGCATCAATCAAGGAAAATCCCAATTCTGTAGGCATACATCCTATATTAGAAATCATGCAAACACCAATTCACCAAAACCAAAAACCAAAAGGCCATTTACACGTTCCAACATATCATAGGCATAAACCAAACTTAGGGAGTCCAAAACATCTCCCAAAATAACAACATAGGTTCCCATTGCCAAATGCCAAAAGCTAAACAAGTTGTGAAAATAGTCACCATACATGAGCTTAAGCTTCCACTTAGATTCTTGACCACCTTGCTGCCCCTTTAAGTACTCCAATGCTCTGCATTATTGGTTAAGAAAGAAAGAGAGCGTAAGCACATAACTTAGTGAGGAATGCTCATTTAAAACATCACAATAATGCATTAGTAAAAACACCTTTTCAAAGTCTTAGGTTCAAAACATCATTTAATCATGCACATATGCATATAAACCAAGCATTTCATGCTTCAAATCATTAACATGTCATATTGGCTTACAAGTGATAATCATAACCATTTACAACTCGAAACACAATCGACAATCGGATACGCGGATTACAAGCGTTGTCCCATACGCTTCATACACACTACCAATATCAAGGTGGAGCAAATGGTACAATCACAACCCCTCAACACCCGTGATGGAGACTATGGTACAATCACAACCCCTCCACATCACTCATTGGTAGTTGTATAACATCACTAACGAGATCACGGGACATACAACACAAGATCCACACATGGACTTTTAACCACCATTGTGATCTTACAATACACAAGGTCCACACATGGACTTTTAACCACCATTGTGACCTTAACCATCTCGTTAGTGTACTTGGATGGAGTCTACGGTACAATCACAACCCCTCGACATCCAAGGCGACTTTATTCACGGTGCACCCAATCCTATAGCCGGCTAACTATATCCGATTCAAGTACTTTTAAACCAAGACATCACTTGCCAATATACATCATTTAACAACAATAATCCATTGTTTTAAAGCATTTAACAAAGCCATTAATCATCATGCATCACTATGCATTAAAACCACATTTATCAATGTACAAAACAAGGATCCCTTACCTTAAGCATCCTTCAACACATGGCTTATAAAACCGGCAATAAACATGCTAAAATATGCTTTCAAAAACAGAATTTAAACATGCAACAAATCACTTTGCATTCAACCAACTCATGGCTCATCAACAAGAGAGTTTTTCCGAAAACTTACTCTTGAGCTTAGCTAAGTTGTTTAGACTTAAACTAAGCTCCCAAAACCTTCAAAACATTGGTTTCAAAGCTGAAAACCAAATTCCACTCACCGATTCCGTTTCGCAACTTGCCGAAACACCGATCAAGCTTCCGGATCAACACCACAAGGATCCGAAGATGTCTCCCCTGTTTTAAACACATCAAAGCAGAGGATTAATGCATCGTCATGCATTAATATCTTCAACCAAGACACCTAAACTCGCCGCTCTCACCAAAACTCACATTTCGGCCACCAAACACAACCGAAATCACATCCAAACACCTCTACAACACTACCCAGCCAAGATCCATCAACTCCAAACATTCTTAGACATCAATTAACATCCAAAAAGAGTCTAAACACGTCCTTATACCTCCAGCTATAACAGAACATCAAGATCACCCCAAAAACCACCATTAACACAAGCAAAACTTAGGAAAATCAACCTATTCGGGATTGCATTGATTAAACCTCAATTTCACATCAATTATATATCCAAAATACATCAAGAAAACATCTCAAAATAGAGCCCAATCATTTAGTACGAATTTAATCAAAATTAAATCCAAAACTTGCATTTTAAGCCAATTTCAAGATCATATCATCAAAACCTTTAATAAAACACAAATCAAGGATTGAGAACTTGAGAATTTCAGTAAAGAACTGAGTATTTATAGGAGAAGGACGTTCATACCTCTAAATGTGAGTTTATCCTTGTTTAGAACCAAGATTCTTGAAAATTCAATAAGCAAATGCTAAGGATTTGATGTAGAAATGATTAGAGATCAATTGAAGATTGAAATCTCATCTTTAGATGTTAAAATCAGAATAAAATTGGCTGGGGAAAAGTGTTTGGGCTGAGAGAAAAGTTGAGAGAAAAAGAAATGAAAAATTTTGAGAAAAGTTAGTTATGAAGTCAAAATATCTACTTCCCCCCCTTTTCCTTTAATTAGAAATCATTAATTAAAACTTTAATATTATGAAAAATCTGGAGAAAACTCTTCTTGGGAAAATTAGCTTCTTAAAGATTCAAAGTTTCAATCCTTTTAAAACAGTCACCAACTTTTCAAAAATTACATTTTAGTCACTAACTCAAAATGTCACACTTCCAAACCTCATTTTGTAAAATTGATTTCACCACTCTCTTATATATAATAAAAGAGGATTTTAAGATATTTTTCCATATTTTTAATGCATCCCGAACTAGGCTTTCCTAAAATCACCTTTATATATTCGAACCGCAGTTCGACCGATCCGGTCCAAACCCAAAACTTCTAAGCCCAAAATTGGGGTGTTACAACTCTCCCCCCCTAAGAAATTTCGTCCCCAAAATTTACCTGAAGGAAAGAGGTACGGAAACTGCTTCAACATGTCATCCTTCCGTTCCCACGTGGCTTCTTCAACACCACGATGCTTCCACAACACCTTTACCAACGCAATGGTCTTGCCTCGAAGAACTTTACTATCCGAATCCAGAATCTTCACTGGTTCCTCATCATAGGTCAAATCCGGATTCAATTCCACTTCCTCCACAAACATAACATGAGATGGATCCGATCTATACTTTCGAAGCATAGAAACATGAAACACATCATGAATCTTTTCCAACTCTTGCGGTAACCTCAACTTGTACGCAACAGGACCCACACGCGCAATCACCTCGTTTGGTCCAATGTACCTAGGGCTCAACTTACCCTTCCGGCCAAACCTCACCACCTTTTTCCAAGGCGAAACTTTCAAAAACACATGATCACCCACCGCATACTCAATCTCCTTACGCTTCAAATCCGCGTAAGACTTTTGCCGATCAGAAGCTGCCTTCAAACGCTCACAAATAAGCTTCACCTTCTCGGTGGTTCCTTTCAACAAAGTTGGCATCGAAACCAACTTCTGACCCGTTTCAGCCCAACACAGAGGAGTTCTACACTTCCTTCCATACAAAGCTTCATAAGGTGCCATTTGAATACTTGCCTGATAACTATTATTATAGGCAAACTCCACCAAAGGCAAATGTTTCTCCCAAGAACCCTGAAACTCAATCACACAGCACCTCAACATATCCTCCAAAACCTGGATAACACGCTCAGACTGTCCATCCGACTGCAGATGATAAGATGTACTGAAATTCAACCGTGTACCCAAAGCCTGATGCAAACGCTGCCAGAAACGCGATGTAAACCTCGGATCCCTATCCGACACAATCGACTTAGGCACACCATGCAGCCGCACAATCTCAGCAATGTACAGCTCCGCAAGCTTATCCAAAGTATACGTAGTATGCACAGGCAGGAAATGCGCACACTTCGTCAGGCGATCCACAATCACCCACACCGAATTCTTCTTCGATGGCGACAAAGGTAAACCAGACACAAAATCCATGGTAATCCTTTCCCACTTCCATTCAGGAATTCTCAACGGTTGCAACAACCCTGAAGGAAACTGATGGCTCAGCCTTAACTCGCTGACACACCATGCACTTGCTTACAAACTCAGCAACATCTTTCTTTAAACCCACCCAATCGTACTCATCACGAAGATCACGGTACAACTTAGTACTACCAGGGTGCATAGCAAAAGGACTACTATGAGCTTCAGTCAGAATAGCACGCCTCAACTCAGTATCATTGGGCACTACTATCCGACTCCCAAAGCATAAAACTCCATCATCATTAAAGCAGAAATCCGAAGGCCTATCCTTCGCAATATCCTGAACATGTGGCACCAAGGAATCATCCAACAACTGCTTTTCCTTAATCAACTAAACCAAAGATGGTTTTACTTGCAACTCAGCCACAAGACCACCATCACGCGAAATGCTCAAACTGGCAAACATAGCCCTCAACTCAACAGCTACAATCCTACTCAAGGCATCCGCTACAACATTAGCTTTACCCGGATGATACTCAATCGTCAAATCATAATCCTTAAGCAACTCCACCCAACGTCGTTGCCTAAGATTCAACTCCTTCTGGGACATCAGATACTTCAAACTCTTGTGGTCCGTGTACACAGTACACTTCTCACCATACAGATAATGCCTCCAAATTTTCAAAGCAAAAACCACCGCAGCTAACTCAATATCATGCGTAGGATAATTGCACTCATGCACCTTCAACTGACGCGATGCATAAGCCACCACCTTACCCTCTTGCATCAACACACATCCCAAACCAACGTAGGACGCATCACTATACACCACAAACTCTTTCCCTGATTCAGGTTGAACCAAGATAGGAGCTTGCGTCAAAGCTGCCTTAAGCTTCTCAAAAGCCTGCTGTCTCGCTTCCGTCCACTCATACTTAACATCCTTCTGCAACAACTTCGTCAAAGGTGCAACAATCTTTGAAAATCCATCCACGAACCTCCGATAATATCCTGCCAAACCCAGGAAACTACGGACTTCATGAACAGACTTAGGAGGCTTCCAATTCATCACTGCCTCAATCTTTTGAGGATCAACACGAATCCCCTCAGCAGAAACCACATGACCAAGAAACACCACTTCTCTAAGCCAAAACTCACACTTGCTCAGCTTAGCATAAAGCTGATTCTCCAACAAAGCTTGCAACACAATTCTCAAATGCCCTTCATGCTCCTCCTCAGTACGCGAGTACATGAGGATATCATCAATGAACACCACAACAAATTTATCCAAGTATTCATGAAATACTCGATTCATCATGTCCATGAAAGCTGCAGGAGCATTCGTCAAACCAAACGGCATCACAAGGAACTCATAATGCCCATACCTCGTTCTGAAAGCTGTCTTTGGCACATCCACATCCTTCACCTTCAACTGGTAATACCCTGACCTTAAGTCAATTTTAGAGAACACAGCCGCTCCCCGAAATTGATCAAAAAGATCATCAATTCTCGGCAATGGATACCGATTCTTGATAGTCAACTTGTTAAGCTGACGATAATCAATGCACATTCTCATAGTGCCATCCTTCTTCTTCACAAACAAGACCGGTGCACCCCACGGTGATACACTTGGCCGAATGAAACCACGATCAAGCAACTCCCGCAGTTGCGTCTTCAGCTCTTTCAACTCTTTAGGTGCCATTCGATAAGGAGTAATGGACACTGGAGTTGTGTTTTCATACAGCTCAATCCCAAACTCCACTTCGCGATTAGGAGGCAATCCAGGCAACTCCTCCGGAAACACACCAGGAAACTCTCGCACAGTCCTGATATCTTGCACACGCAACTCCTTAGAGCTAGGATTCATCACAAAAGCGAGGTAAGCTTCACAACCTTGCCTCAGCATCCGGCTCGCCTCCAATGTAGACACCACATTGGCAAGAAACTTCACATTCTCACCAACCACCACTACCTCATAATCATCCGCAAGCTTCAGCGAAACTCGCTTATTCTCAAAATCTACTACAGCTCGATGCTCAACAAGCCAATCCATACCAAGGATTACATCAAAACCATAGAAAGGCAATTCCATAAGATCAACATAAAAAACATGATCTTGCACAACCAAAGGACATCTTCTATAAAGCTTTCGAGTCACAACAGTCTCACCAAAAGAACTAGTGACACGCATACCAACATCTAAAGACTCAACAGGCAAACCAAGCAATTCATCATGCTCACGCAAAATGTATGAGTGTGTAGATCCAGAATCAATCAAGGAAAGTAATGACAAGGATTGCAAAGTGAATGTACCTGCGATCACATCCGTGTCATTCCTCCCCTCCCTCTGAGCATACACTCTGGCTTGGCCACCACCCTCAGGCTGAACAGCTACAACATGAGCCACGTTCCTTCCACCCTCTTCTCTACGCTGGAAATTACCACGGCCGCGCCCACGACCTCTCTGCGGTGCAACAACTCCAGGAGCATGTCCTTGGCCACCACCGGCCAACAGAGGACACTCCCTCCTCATGTGATCCGCCGAACCACAGTTCCAGCATGAGTTACCAGTCGCCACAACAGGAGCCTGCACCTCCCTCGCTGCTCGAGGACAATCACGCCTCAGATGGCCATGCGATCCACATGTCCAACATGTGTTCGGACCAACTCTTGCCTTGTCTCCTTGAACAGGCGCACCTTGCCCTCCACCACCTCGCCTAGCCGAAGAATGATACTTCCGATCACGTCCTCTCTTGTTCCGTCCACCACCGGAACCATACTCAGCAGCTCGCTTACCAGCACTAGAACCAGCACTTCTAGAAGATAAACTCAAATTCATCTCAATGTCTTTTGCTCTACCAACCAGCACATCAAAATCAGTATACTCGGCAGCCAGCATATATGTCTTCACCTCCGTCACCAAACCATAACGGAAATGTTCACACCTCTCCCGTTCATCTGGAACAAGCTCAGGTGCGTACTGACTGAGTCGAACAAACTGAACCTCGTACTCAGCTACAGACATGCTCCCTTGAGTAAGAGACATGAATTCTCTTTTCTTTTCATCTAGATACCTCACACCCAGATACCTTCTCTTGAACGCGTTCAGAAAGAACGTCCAAGTCACATCAGCATCCTCCATTCCGAAGATAGTGGTTGTCCACCAGGTATACGCATCATCATGCAACAGCGATATTATGCAGCCCAGCTTCTGCATATCACTACAGTTCATTTGACCCAAGATTCTCTTGGTACTTTCCAACCAAGACTCAGAACCTTCAGCAGACAAACCCCTAAACTCAGTCCCTCCCAGATTACGCAAACGTTCCAAAGGTAGTCTAACACCAGTATCTCCCTGATGCCCAGCTCCCTGAGCTCCAGCTACCGCCGCCCGAAAAGCACCAGCAATAGCTTGAATCAACACTGTCATGTCAGGAACAGCTTGCCCCTGACCAGCTTCAGGTCCAGCGACCCCAGCACCTGCTGCAACACCAGCTCCTTCACCCCCAGCACCACCACCACCAGGCGGAGGAGGTAAATCCACCACATTCTCAGCGTTCTCTTCATTCTCATTTTGAGCCATAGCTCGCGTATTAATCCTCGTCTCTCTACGAGGTGCCATTCACTAAACAATGCAATTACAATGCAACAAACAAAGTCAGGCTCAGCAAGGTAAGCAATCCAAGTACTCAAGCTCATTTCCAATTAAAAACGAATCATTTCATTAGCTTTGATTTGGCAATGGGTCCCTCAAACATGCTTCACCACAGCATACATCACAATTGTAACATACTTACAATTCACACAACATACTTTCATTCAACTAGAATACAAAGCATTCATACACTCATCACCCACATATCCATTCCCAATTACTCGAGAACCTGGCTCTGATACCACCAAATGTAACCCCCTTAGCCCGGCCTAGACGGTCGACCCGAACTACGAAGATTACACGGGAAAAACCAAGGTCAACCCAAAAGTCAACCTTGATTAACGACCATTTTTTTTCTTTTTAATCTTGTCTAAATGCATATTAACCTTAGATATGTTCATAAGATCAGCATACCCAAAAATCACAGCGAACGGAAAACATATAAGGACTCAATTGCACAACTTATTAATTTAGAGACCAAAATGCAAATTCTAGAAATTACGAGGACTTAACAAAATTTTAAGTTACCAATATGAAATTAATCATGCTTCATGCTCCCCTGCCAAATTTCAACTCAAACGGACATCTCAAACACAATCAATTGCATAAACAAAGTTCAGGACCAAAACGCAAGGATTTCAAAACATATAACCATCAGTTTCAGTGCCCAACGGTCGAGTGTTCCGGAACAGGAATGATCCGTTCCAAAATGCGGGACCATTCCGAAACTCGTTGCGGAACAAGGCTTGGCAGTGGCAAATCCGTTCCGAAACGGCTCTACCCGTTTCGAAACGCCAAGGCCATTTCAGGTCATCTGTTCCGAAACGGCTCTACCCGTTTCGAAACGCCAAGGCCATTTCAGGTCATCTGTTCCGAAACGGTAGCACCTATTCCGAAACGTGCTACCCAGATTGCAGATTTTTTTCTGGTTTAATTCACTTTCAACCAATCAAACACATTCCAATGACCCTCAAATCATACCAACAAGTCATTTAACACTTAAGGAACATATTAGCATCATCCAATCACAAACATTGCATAAATCAAGGAAAATCCCAATTCTATAGGCATACATCCTATATTAGAAATCATGCAAACACCAATTCACCAAAACCAAAAACCAAAAGGCCATTTACACGTTCCAACATATCATAGGCATAAACCAAACTTAGGGAGTCCAAAACATCTCCCAAAATAACAACATAGGTTCCCATTGCCAAATGCCAAAAGCTAAACAAGTTGTGAAAATAGTCACCATACATGAGCTTAAGCTTCCACTTAGATTCTTGACCACCTTGCTGCCCCTTTAAGTACTTCAATGCTCTGCATTATTGGTTAAGAAAGAAAGAGAGCGTAAGCACATAGCTTAGTGAGGAATGCTCATTTAAAACATCACAATAATGCATTAGTAAAAACACCTTTTCAAAGTCTTAGGTTCAAAACATCATTTAATCATGCACATATGCATATAAACCAAGCATTTCATGCTTCAAACCATTAACATGTCATATTGGCTTACAAGTGATAATCATAACCATTTACAACTCGAAACACAATCGACAATCGGATACGCGGATTACAAGCGTTGTCCCATACGCTTCATACACACTACCAATATCAAGGTGGAGCAAATGGTACAATCACAACCCCTCAACACCCGTGATGGAGACTATGGTACAATCACAACCCCTCCACATCACTCATTGGTAGTTGTATAACATCACTAACAAGATCACGGGACATACAACACAAAATCCACACATGGACTTTTAACCACCATTGTGATCTTACAATACACAAGGTCCACACATGGACTTTTAACCACCATTGTGACCTTAACCATCTCGTTAGTGTACTTGGATGGAGTCTACGGTACAATCACAACCCCTCAACATCCAAGGCGACTTTATTCACGGTGCACCCAATCCTATAGCCGGCTAACTATATCCGATTTAAGTACTTTTAAACCAAGACATCACTTGCCAATATACATCATTTAACAACAATAATCCATTGTTTTAAAGCATTTAACAAAGCCATTAATCATCATGCATCACTATGCATTAAAACCACATTTATCAATGTACAAAACAAGGATCCCTTACCTCGAGCATCCTTCAACACATGGCTTATAAAACCGGCAATAAACATGCTAAAATATGCTTTCAAAAACAGAATTTAAACATGCAACAAATCACTTTGCATTCAACCAACTCATGGCTCATCAACAAGAGAGTTTTTCCGAAAACTTACTCTTGAGCTTAGCTAAGTTGTTTAGACTTAAACTAAGCTCCCAAAACCTTTAAAACATTGGTTTCAAAGCTGAAAACCAAATTCCACTCACCGATTCCGTTTCGTAACTTGCCGAAACACCGATCAATAGGGGTGTTCATTGTCGGATATCGGATCGGATCCGATCCGGTTTTTTCGGATATCCGGGTTTTCGGATCGGCAATATAGTGATCCGTATCCGATCCGGAAAAAATCGGATATCCAGTTTTTCGGATACCGGATAACCGGATCGGATATTCGGATATCCGATTATCCGAACATATAATTTGATTCAAGTATTTTTTTGAATTTGAAGGTTGTATTTATGAAAATTTCAGAATTTCGAATATAACAAACAACAAATTGCTAAATATAACAAGATTTACATCTATGAAATATTCGATTTTTTAAATTTTCGGACATAACAAGCATCAAATTGTTAAATATAACAAGATTAATATTTAAAAAATATTAGATTTTCGGATTTTCGGGTTTTTGGATAATCCGAAACTTGTAATATTGCGATCCGTATCCGATCCGGAAAATCTATAATCGGATCGGATATCCAATCCGAAAATAAAAATCGGATCAGATATCCGAATTTTCGGATCGAATCAATGGATAATCGGATCGGATCGGTCGGATCGGATATTTTTGAACACCCCTACCGATCAAGCTTTCGGATCAACACCACAAGGATCCGAAGATGTCTCCCCTGTTTTAAACACATCAAAGCAGAGGATTAATGCATCGTCATGCATTAATATCTTCAACCAAGACACCTAAACTCGCTGCTCTCACCAAAACTCACATTTCGGCCACCAAACACAACCGAAATCACATCCAAACACCTCTACAACACTACCCAGCCAAGATCCATCAACTCCAAACATTCTTAGACATCAATTAACATCCAAAAAGAGTCTAAACACGTCCTTATACCTCCAGCTATAACAGAACATCAAGATCACCCCAAAAACCACCATTAACACAAGCAAAACTTAGGAAAATCAACCTATTCGGGATTGCATTGATTAAACCTCAATTTCACATCAATTATATATGCAAAATACATCAAGAAAACATCTCGAAACAGAGCCCAATCATTTAGTACGAATTTAATCAAAATTAAATCCAAAACTTGCATTTTAAGCCAATTTCAAGATCATATCATCAAAACCTTTAATAAAACACAAATCAAGGATTGAGAACTTGAGAATTTCAGTAAAGAACTGAGTATTTAGAGGAGAAGGACGTTCATACCTCTAAATGTGAGTTTCTCCTTGTTTAGAACCAAGATTCTTGAAAATTCAATAAGCAAATGCTAAGGATTTGATGTAGAAATGATTAGAGATCAATTGAAGATTGAAATCTCATCTTTAGATGTTAAAATCAGAGGAAAATTGGCTGGGAAAAGTGTTTGGGCTGAGAGAAAAGTTGAGAGAAAAAGAAATGGAAAATTTTGAGAAAAGTTAGTTATGAAGTCAAAATATCTACTTCCCCCTTTTTCCTTTGATTAAAAATCATTAATTAAAACTTTAATATTAAGAAAAATCTGGAGAAAACTCTTCTTGGGCAAATTAGCTCCTTAAAGATTCAAAGTTTCAATCCTTTTAAAACAGTCACCAACTTTTCAAAAATTACATTTTAGTCACTAACTCAAAATGTCACACTTCCAAACCTCATTTTGTAAAATTGATTTCACCACTCTCTTATATATAATAAAAGAGGATTTTAAGATATTTTTCCATATTTTTAATGCATCCCGAACTAGGCTTTCCTAAAATCACCTTTATATATTCGAACCGCAGTCCGACCGATCCGGTCCAAACCCAAAACTTCTAAGCCTAAAATTGGGGTGTTACAATGTACATGCAACCAGCTTTCATCAGACCCCTTTTCTTATTTACACTTCCAATGCCTAAAATTTTATGGTCAAGCAAGCAAGCATAGAAAAGGGTGTGGGTGAAAAATGCGGTTGATGAAAAAAAATGATAGATGAACTTTCATCGACAATAAAGGTGATCGTCGTCCTCAAACTCCGAAACCCCTAGCATTGCCAAGGCTAAGTGAAGAACAAGAATTGAATTTTACCAGTAACTTTTAACTGAATTTATCTACAATTTTAATTCAAGAGGGTCATCACATTTACCTCACTTGTAGCTTCAATTTCAAACTAAAAATGGTGAACCAAAAAAAAGAAGCAAAATAATTTAAATGGACAATGAAACACACTTTGATCACCCTAACCAACCTCTATGAAAATGATGAAAGCAAACTAGGCAAAGAAGCTACATCACGCAGAAAGAGGAACAAAACCAAAAGAACAACAAAATGAAATAGAAAAACTCCCAGGCTGACGAGAGTGAAACCAACAACTAGTCTTCAACTTTGGGGGCATGCAGTGATAGCAACCATCGTGTTCAGAGATAAAAATAAATGCAAAAATTAGAATCGATTATTAGTTGTTATTTGGGCATATTTAAACCTCTTTGAATCACTAAATACACCAACGAAGAAACTTACAGAGATCAGAAAAGAAGAGTAGAAAAATAACAACGAAAGAAACGAGAGTGACCTTTGGCTTGCTAGTGTGATTGATATTCCCGAGGAACGACCGTTGACGAGGATCGACGATGAAAAACGGCCGCTGACGAGGATCGATGGCGAGAAACGTTCGCTGACGAGGATCAACGGCGATCAAGAGTACAACGACCGGGAGAGCGTGAGGAGCAAGAGCAGTTAGGAACTTGATTTTTGACGATTGATTTGGAGAGGGGGAAATGGTCTGACTAAACGACATGTTTTATATTTCGCAACGTTTTTAAACCAAATGCCACCATAGAATGACAATTGCGGCGTTTTACAAATAAAACGCCACGATAGAGACCAATCGCAGGCAAATACTTTTTGCGACGTTTGGGGCTAAATCGCTACTATATGTCCACCAATTGTGGCGTTTTTCTTACAAACGCCACAATTTTTTATTTGGTGGCGGTGTTTTCGTAACAAACGCCACTATATTGTTTCAGTAACGACGTTTATGTAAAAACGCTATTAAAAAGCAATCACCTTTTGCGGCGTTTGGGTAAAAAACGCCACGAAAGGTCGACCAATTGCAGCAATTTTAAGACAAACGCCACTATTTCTTACTTGTTGGCAGCGGTTTTTTAACAAACGCCGCTAAAGATTCAGATTTGTGGCATTTCTAACAAAAACGCTGCAATAAGTTTAATAAAACTAAAACGCCACGAAAAGCGTCGCTATATCTCAAACCTGGTGTAGTGCCTAAACCACACCTTAAATCTCTAGACCCTAAAATTAACAGGCTTGTGTAAACTAAAGCATATCAAAGTATTTTCCATATATACTTTTTAAAACGTTAGGGTTAGATTTATCATGGGCGAAATTTGGTGAGGGTCGGTGGGGCCATGGTCCCCTAAAATTTTGAAATTTTATAGTTTGACCATGTACTTTATTTAAAAATATAATTAAGTCCCTTCAATATTTGAATGGCCACCTCAAAATTTTGAAAGTTCATTATTTGGCCCTTTTGAAATTTAAAAGTTTTCATTAAACCCCTTCACATATTTGAATGTTTAAAATTATTTTAAAAAACCCATTAGTGTGGTCCCTAAAAACACGTTCTTCCGCTGAGACTTATTATTATTTGAATTTAGTTATGGTGTTTAAATGGTCGGTTCAGTTATTAATTCAAATAAATTATCATTAATCGAACCAACCAAAAATTATAAATTATTGATTGTTAATCGAACTAAACCTTTTTGAAAGTAATTGATTGAATCAAAACCTAATCTTGATTAATTCATAGATTTTCAATTTAATCTAAAAGTTTATATTAGTTTTTTTTTAACTTGATCAAAGAAGTCGACATGTTTGAGTTTGTTGAGTTATTTTTTAATGGGAGTTTGTGGAGTTTTTAATGGGTTGTTGCTAATTGAACCGAACTTTTTACGAAAATAATTAATTGAATCAACCTAATTTTGAGTAATTCATCGATTTTTGTTCTTTTGATTAATTTTCAATTTAATCTAAGTTTATAACATTTTTGTTCTTTTGATAAAAGAAGTCGACGTTGTTGGTTTATGTATGAAATTGTTTGATGAATGGTTTTTTTGGAGTCAAAATTATTGATCGTTAATCGAAATGAACTTTTTACGAAAATAATTAATTGAATCAACCTAATTTTAATTAATTTATCCATTTCAATTTAATCTAAGTTTAAAACCTTTTTTCTTTTGATTAAAGAAGTCGACATGTTTGACTTTGAGTTTGTTGAGTTTTTTTTTTTGGTTGGGAGGGGGGGGGGGGGGATTGGAGTTTGTTGAGTTTTTAATGGGTTGTTGGTTAATATATGATATTGTTTGATAGATAGCTTTTTGAGTCAAAGTTTAAAGTTTAAATTATTTTTAGATGTTTGACCAATTAAATTCATTAATTTAGATGTTTGATAAACAAAAGTTTGTAACAAAAGATTGGGTGAAATAAAACATCTCAAATTGAAAAAACAAATGAGCTTTTTGGGTTGGAAAATTAGATATAAAAGTTGTAAATATTTTGTCTTTAAAAATTACATTTTTTTCCATCTAAATAGCCTAAATTTAAATAACTACTAAAATTACAAATATAATTTCATAAATAAAAAATTAATATATACATCTAAATTTAATAATTAATAAACTATATAAAAACATGATTTCATAAATAAAAAAATATTATATACATCTAAATTTAACAATTAGTAAAATTATATTAAAAAATATGATTTCATAAATAATAAATTAATGCTCATATACAACCTTAAAATATGCTTAAGAATATATTAAAAAATAATTTTTATAATTTAATTAATATTAATAGATAAATAATATTAATAATTAATAAATTATTCGAAAAAAATATTAAAAATAATCATATTATTATACGTGATTTGACTTATTTACATAATCAAATTGCTATAAGTAATAAGTTGTGTATTGCATTGTTGATTCTACGTTATAGGATGCAATTTTGGGTTGGTCTTGTTTTTTTGCCTTCAAGTGCTATTTGGATTTGTCATTGTTGTGGGTGGTGAGGGATGTTTTTTTTGGTCGTTTTTCTTTAGCTTTGGGTGATGTTTTGGGGCATGGTTACTTATTTCGACCTAGTGTTTTATTTTTCGTCAACGTGTTAGGTTTTTTTTTATTTATCGTCATATGTACTCTTTTTCAATGTTCATAAATGCCGTAAATTATTATGGTGTTTTTCTAACGACGGAAAAATTTGTAACGGTGATTAAAAACGACAATAAAAGCATGCTTTATTGCAGTGCTTACTTATGCTTCCACCCTTAAAATAGATTTAAGATTTAGAGTTAAGGTTTAGGGTTAAGAAAGTTTAACTAATCGAGGTAAGTTGTATTTTTAGGATTTAATATTTAAAATTTAGGGTTAGGACTTAAAATTTAATTTCATTAGTGTTGGACATAAAAAGAGACACCGAAAATATACAAATAATTTTTGTTTATAGTAATAGCAATTAAATACCACAAGATGCTTAGACCATGTACGGATTGTTTCAGTTTAATTAGCAACGATGATAAATTATATGATAGGCTCGGCTTGTCATGTCATCCATAGTCCCCACCAATAAAAATCAACTATTCATTAATTTTTTGAAGTCATATTTTTACCAAGTAAATATGATTGAAGATTCACTTGGTAAAAATATGACATGAAAAAAGTTAATAAAATTATTGATTTTTATTGGTTGGGACCGTGAATGACACGACGAATCGGACCTATAATATAATTTCTCGGTAACGATAAATGCCCGATGAGAACAATTTTATCTTTTTTTTTGAAAATGAGTACGCCAGTTTTATTCATAAAGGAAAAATCAAGAAAAAAATTTACAACTCGATCCAGACAAATCCCTAAAACAAAACTGACGTCTCTAGATCATGAACATCATAAACAAGACCAAAGAAAAAGGTAAAAAACTTAATTCAAAGACTTGAAACAAAGTAGATACAAAATATCACCAAAGTTCAACGATGAAGGTATAAACATCAACAACATTGAAAAATGGATATTACAGAATTGAGGCACGTTGACAACATGTTTATTACCACAACTTAATCGCGAACAACAACGGTGACTTACTTGCATCTAGATCCAGATCGAGGGTCCAAAATAGGGAGCTCAACAGGATAATCAAAAGAGCGCCATCTTAATCAGTCGTGAGTCGTGATGACTGACGACGTTAAATCTATCACTGACAGAAAAAGCAAATAACAAACAAACGTATCAAAAGATAAAAAAACGTACTAAAAAATAAAAAATACATATCAAAAGAGAAAAAAATTTATTAAATTAAAAGAACTAAAAATCAAATAAATGAAGTAAAAAAATTAAAGAACAGATAGATAATAAACTCCGCGGTCGGCAACAACATAAAAATTAAAACTGCCGCCTGCTAATCAAAGAAAAAAAATGGGAACCCTTGCCGCGCTATACTTCTTTCTCTTCTAAAAATTTTATTTTCTTGTTGTTCTATTTAAAACTAATTTTTATTTAAACAGTGTTAAATGAATATGTGGGGTTCTTATAAAAATTAATGTTACATGATACTGTGCTCACACCTGCTGCATGTTGAATGAATTAATGTTTAATTAAATGAGTAAAATAAACTTTCTCTGTTTATGATTATAATTATATTTATTATAAATGATACATTTAATAACTACAATTTAAATGAAATATGCAACATATAATTAAATTGAGAAAAATTAAAATAAATCTAGATGTGAATTATACATGCTAAAATTTTAATTAAAATAAATTTAGATATAATTTAAATCTAATTGAAAATTGGAATCAAGATGAACGAGATCAAAATAAAATGGCTTAATACACTTTTTCTTCCTAAACTTTACGTGATTTTTTAATTTAATTCATAAATTACGTTTTGTTCAATTTTGACCCTTAATATTTTTGACATTACCCATATTATCCCTTACCGTTAAAAAATTATCTTAACCAATCAAAATATGCCACATCTTTCGGTCAAACCAAAACAAAGCATGTCTAGCAAGTATCAGAAACGCTATTAACTGACAAAAAAAAAGTAAAGGATAGATAAAAGTTCCAAACTAATTAGCCTAGTTTTCATAAGAGTCGTAGCCAAAGGTTGGTGGAGATGGAGGAAACAGTGAAGAACAAGGGGAAATCAGAAATGGGTTCGGGGAAGGAGGGGATAACGTGGGGATAAAGATGAGGGTTTATTGGTATTTTAATATATTTATTTCATTTCATTTTTTATTTTATTTTATTTTTAAGTTTAAAAATAAATACAGAAAATGATGTGGCGTGTTCTAATTGATTTTTTAGGTAAAATGAGTATCAGCGAATACTTTAGGGGGCAGAAGTGGCAAAACGTAATTTATGGGACAAATTAAAAAAACATGTAAAATTCAGGGAGAAAAGTGTATTAAGCCAAATACAAAGTCGATGTTTGCACACTAAAGCACTCACCCAAACCTAAACACTTTAGAAAATTTGATAACCTAAGCTCACAAATGTTGTCTATACAAAAAATGAATAATTTAAGCCCTAAGACAAATTTCTCATCATATGGTTGTTGACAATTGAAGCATTAACCTTTCTTTGATGCTTGGAGGTCCCTTTTGTACTTCCAATTGAGTTTGTAGTTGTTGAGGACCGTTGGGATTAAATTGGAGCCGTTGGAGATTTTATTTCCCACCATAAATACAATTCTGGTGATGTCTGTTTCGATATACAGGTAGCTGTATCAAAACACTCTTCTTCAGATTTAGCCGTTGGAGTCTGATGTAATATGTCGTATCGAAACACTTTGGGTCGTACCGAAACGCCCGTATCGAAACGTCTAGTGCCGTATCGAAACAACCTGCAATTCAAATAGCCGTTGGAAAATATCCGTTGGGGGTTTTAGTCGTTGGGGTGTATGCTACGTAGGCGTATCAAAACAACAAAGGGTGTTTCGAAACAACCTATATTCGGATCGAAACAGATAAGCCCTGTATCGAAACGGGTACATTAAAAGCATTAGTTTGGCTACTTAAGAACATTTCAAACATTGCCAAAACCTTTTGAAAACACCTCAAACTTATTTTCAAGTTGTTTTTGACTAAAAGCATATTTTAAATTCTTTTTTTAATTTAATCCAAAATATTTTAAATTATTATATCAAAACATATATTTTTACATACGGTTTTGAGGAATCCCCATTAAATATTTTAGGGAGTTTTTTGTCCTCATACCCATCCCCATCCCTTACGAATCTCTGCAGTTTTCGGTTATTCCCTGTACAAAAAAAAAATAAAATTTAATGCATTAAAACAAATATTCAACATTAAATCTTCAAAATTACAAATATAAATGATAAATTTAATTTTACCAACAACAAATAAACTATTTCAAAACTATAAAACGTGACTAAAATATTAACTATGAAAACTTGACAACTTGCACCACCTTTAAAAGGAAATATGTAACTAATAATCTACAATTCGAAATCATGACATGTTTGTTCTAAAAGAAATTAGATTAGATAATGTTCCCAACCATATTAATTACCTCTTCTAATTTTACTCGTATGATCTATAGCGAATTTTTGAAGTCACTGTCATTGTTGTTTTTCGAAACAGTTGCAATCTTTTCTTTTGACATTTGCTCACTAAAAATTAATAACTCCTAATATATAGCTCGAAATCAAGAATTGTTTGTTTTAAACGAATATAGACTTCAATATGTTTATAGAAATATAAGACTCACTTTTTGATTTATCTCGAAGATTTTTGGGTGATTTTTCAAAGTCACTGCCAAAATTGTTTTCTAAAAAACTTGCTAGAAATTTTTATGGCCTTTCAACATTCAAATATTCATATTTTTGAAAGAATACACATCGAAATCAATCACTGTGTATTTTAAACAAAGCCAGACTGAATCATGTTCAGAACGATGTATAGACCACGTTCTACTTATTTTTATGAAATTTACGAAGAATTTTCAAACTTACTATAGCGGACCATACTCATGTTATGAGATATTAGATTTTTGTTGAAAATGGGTAAATTGACCTTATGGCCACCCACTTTTGTAAAATATTAAGGATTCATGCGGATATGTTTTGAGATCCCCACGGTGAGGTATACGGGTACGGTTCGGTTATCCCTGCGGTTGGGATATAACAATCCCCAACTCATCCCTATTTGAGTTTCGATTATAAAACTTCCATGTCCTCATCCCTGTAGATGAAGATTTCTGTTATTTTTCATACCTATCGGTTCGGATCTACACAATTTTTTATTATTCTCCACCCTATTGACACCCCTACTTCGAGGTGCCTTGTACTCCCTTTGATTGGTGAAAATATTATTTCAAACCTTGAATTTATAAAATTTTAATAATAAAATGATAAATTCTTCTTCGGCCCTTGCTTAGTTTGATTTTTCTTCTTCTTTTAGACTAAAAATTTATAATTTTTTAGTTAATATAATGACATATCTACTCCTCGACATTCCTAAAAATTTACAAAATTCGCACTTGATTATCATTAAACTACAGCTAGATATCGAGATTTTTTAATGTTAAATTAAGGCTTAAATGAAAATCTACTTAGATCGTACTTTTTTTTTCTGTAAGTACTTTAAAAAAATTAATAAAACGTACCTATGCTTATTTCATCACCATTTTAACCCCAATCATTAATATCATTAAAAATAATTATTCAACCAATTTTATGTTACACTCAATCTCAATTTATTAAGAACAATCCTCTAAATTTAATTTATTTCATTCACAACATCAGAATTTAAATTAAATATATTAACACACGAATAATTAAATAAATTTTTTATGATTAACCGTTGAAGAGTTAAAATAGTAACGGATTATAACGTAGCTCTTGACCAAAAGAATTAGAGAGAATATACAATCCAAATACTTGCTTTTTATTTGAAATATTATTTTATTTCCCATAAATTGGCGGTGGAAAAACAATTCCACAAAGTTCTTTAGGGTTTATTATTTTAGTTTAAGGTTTAGGGTTATAGTGTTTAGGTGTTTTAAGATTTAAGGATTAAGATTTTAGTTTGAAAATATACATGTGTATCAAATATTTACTTTTTCATTTTTGCATTAAATTAAATAATATTTTTTTTAGATATGTTGGTGTAATTAGAAGGTAATATTGTTCAATTTTCTTAACCTTTAATAAAGCACACATACCGTGCACACATGGCGATTTAACATGACTATAAATACGACCGTAACCTTAAATTAAAATTTTATTTTAGGGCTCATTTTTATATTCGCCCTGGGCCACCAAAAACTCAGGACCGACCCTGGTCATCTGGTGTGATTACAAGGTAGTATTTGTTTAATTTTTTTTTTATTAATATGCCTCGTTAAAAAGCCTCCCTATCTTAAATTGGAGGGAAAAGAGTACTTCCATACCAAACCAATCACATATGCCGCAGAGAAATACACCTCTATGAACAAACTATTTCAACCCACACCAGTATCATCCACCATTTGACGTGTATTATGCCTTGTGTTAACATACAATGCCCGTTGCTGCTCAACATTGGTCATCGCCTATAGCATCTCAGGCGTATGGTAAAATGCCATCTCTTCCATAGTTCTGCCACCAGACCAAGCAGCCACTGAGTTGGCTTGACGATTAATTTTCCGAACAACAACATCCCAGTTCTACACGCATATAACGAAGCCTCCACGCATGTCGTAAACCGAGTTCCGCATTAAGCACTGAGCACTTACCAATGCTTCGTGAGAAACCAAAAAGCCAATCTCCATGTTCCGAACGGATCACACCACCAATCGCTGCATATCCGAATTAGTATTAGGGGAAAATAACATTTGAGTCTTCGCCCTATTAATTTTGTGTCCACAGGCTGCACAAAAACCATCCAACACACCACGCACACCTGCTGCTTGCCTTGATTAATCTGAGCCGCCCTTCATCTCTCAGCTTAAATTTTCTTCGTACACAACACTTCGAATTTAAGACTTAATTAAAAGATATCAAACTAATTATCATTTTGACATCGGTAAATTATAACGAAAAAAAAGTGTTGTCCGAAATATCGCCGAAGTTGATGTTGATATAGTACGAGCATAAGTCAATAAAAATGTACCTTTTCCATAGTCAAACTTTGCCATCCCCACACCTTTATAAATATAACACCACAAAATGCTCTCAAACTTATCCCTTCTCCAAAACAACACTAAAAGGAGAAGCTTTTCTGATGGCCGCCGCCTCAACCAAACACCATGTTGTCGTTTCCAGCAATGATACTGTTCCTCTTCCTGTTCTTGTTCCTTTCGACCTCGATGATGCCATGATGATGCCGGAGGATCTCGAAGCCACGGCTCAAACAGTTGCCCGTCTGGTTTCCGACATGTCGACGGTTGATAACGCAACCGGGAATTGCTCGATTTGCATGGAAAGTTTCTGGCCGTCCGAGGGTTCATGTGCTTCAAGGCAAGTCTCGTGCGGACATGTTTATCACCGTGATTGTATTACCGATTGGCTCTTATATGCCAACAGCTACTCTTGCCCTCTTTGCCGCCACCAAATTTCCCGATGATATATATTCATATATCCTCGTAGCTTCTTCCGCCGTTTTTCCGGTGACGGAAATGATATATATATTTTAATATTTCTTTCTTTCTTTTTTTCATTTTAATTTATGGCATGAACTTGTTTAATAACCGATTGGTAATGATGAAATCTTAGTTCGAGTAGATAGTTATAAGTTCGATCGATATTATTATTATTATTGTAAAATTATGGAAAATTTGAATTTAAACATATTTAAATGCTTAATTTTTTTTAACAAAAAATTTCTAAATAGTGTGACCTTTGTTAATTTTTCACATGTCGTTATAATTTAAATAATATGATATTTTAGTATCCATCCATGATGGTTTTTCGTACACAATAAATTTTTATTTATGGAAGAAAAAAATTATACAATCAAAATGAGTAAATATATAAAATAAATCATCATTAACTTTGACACTGCATATTAAACTCCATAAATGGAAAGGGTGACTATATTTGACTTTAGATTTAAGAGTGATATGTGATTAGTCTAGCGAAATAAGACATTAATTTTTTTATTATTCTTTTAATTATTTGAGCTTTATTTTGATTCATTCGGATTTACCTGTGTTGCATACTTGATTTTGGTAGATAAATTTTCTTGTATGAATTTTCTGCATACACAGAGCTTCGAATTCAATACTTGCTTAAACAATATTAAATTGCTTATCATTTGGACCAACTCATTAGTAGATATTAATCTTTTAAACAATATTAATGGTTCAAATTCTAAAGAATGAAATAAATTAGATTGAGAGGATCACCTCACATATATATAATATCCCATAAATCTAATGATATGTTGCATATTTTTATTATTTTTTTATAAATTCTAAATCTAATTCTAATCTTAGAATGGAGGGGAAAGAACGACTCTAAGAAAAGGAAGGGGAATGTTCATAGTGAGTCTCGAACCCACAACTTACGAGAATATGCCAATATGGGGAATAAAAATAAACAGCTTAACCAACCTCTTGATCAAATATTTCTAAAAAATTATATATCCAAACACCACATTCTTATAGGTATAATTTTTTGACTAAAT
Organism: Hibiscus tridactylites; assembly: GCA_958450335.1. Lineage (NCBI taxonomy): Eukaryota > Viridiplantae > Streptophyta > Magnoliopsida > Malvales > Malvaceae > Hibiscus > Hibiscus tridactylites. The sequence continues at coordinate 6,721,667 of OY288288.1, forward strand.
ATCAGGATCATTAGAATATCTTTCCGACGTAATTAATTAATTAGATATTTAGTTGATTTCTCCTCAATTTTATTTTAGTGTTGGACTTTGTAGACATAATATAAAGTTGCTAGAGGGAATGAAAAATCGGATTGCAGTTGACTTATGTCCCCTAAACACCAATAACACGTGTTAGACTGCTTTTACGTTGCACTTGAGATTCACGACCAATTAAAAAAATTGAAGTAATTGAAAAAAAATTAAATTTTAAAAATAGATATCTAATAATAAGTAATAGTAAAAAAATTATCTATAATAATAAGTATTTAAAAAATAATTTTTAAGGATGTGTCCTTAATGAAAAATATTAAAAAAAAATTGTTGACTCTAACAACATATGCATACAAAAGTTACTCCTTTTTAAATTACAAATTAAATTTGGATAGTATGATTCTTTGAGTAAAAATTAAGTTACATATAAGAAAACGTCTGATTCAATAAAAAATGTCGTTAAGAACGTGAATGTCAAAGAAGATAAAAGTTTTAATATTGGCTGAAGAAAAGGGTGAAACATGGAGATCTTAAAAAATAGTATATAATAATTTATTATTTCCCATGAATTATTATTTTTTAAAATAATTCTTAAATAAATAATGATGAGTTTCGGTTATTAGTTTAAAATTTTACACTAAATATAATATTGATGATATTGTTCTTCACTGATATAAATATATTAAATTATTTATGTCAAACGTAAATAAAACGTGTCATCTCAAAAATAAAATATTAAATTGACATGGACTTGCAAAACACAAGTTCACGACACCTTCAGAAAAACAAAAAATGCTAGCAGAGAAACCACCTGATATGGCGCGGAAGTACTATAGAAATTGTGGAGGCAATTGACCTCACTTGTTTTGTTGGAGTATAGATTTTTTAGGAGCTAGTATAAAATTTTTCATAAAAATATTAAATTTGACCCTATTTACTTTGTTACGGTTTAGGATCAACGATATTTATTGTAGTAGTATGAGAACATTTTATATCTCGTACTCTATTTTGACTCCACTATATGAAAACTTTAATTCCGCCACTACTTGCTCAAGTAAGGTGAATGATCGGCCCGACAGATCCTAAGGAGTCACTAGAGACCAGAGCAAAAGCTGCTTTTTTTTTTTTTACCAAGAATAGAATAGTATAACAAAGACTAAGAGTTTGGTTTTAGAGAATAAAGCTTGTTTTCATTTTCATTTTTTTAGAAAATTTAGAAAATGAAAAACGTTGAAGAAAACGCGTTTGATTGTCAAAATAGAAAATGATTTTTATAAAAGGAAAACAAAAATAAGTGAAAATTAAAAAATAGAAAATGTTGAAGAAAACATGTTTAGTTGTCAAAATAGAAAATGATTTTTAAAAAATAAAACAAAAATAAGTGAAAATTTGAAGACATAAAAAAGTATTTTCATCGAGAATGTTTTAAGAAAATGGAAAATATGAAAACATGAGTTTTAAAATTTTAACCGGGGTTCGAATCCTTCCAATGCCATTTTTTTAAAACTTTAGTTTATTTTCATATTTTATTATTATTATATTATTATTATTATTATATTTTATTTATTTTGTAACACCCTCAAACTAATTAAATAGTTAAAGCTATAAATATGGAAGAAATTGTGTAAAAAAAATAAAAATTATAAGTTTCACTGCCAAGGGGATTTGATCCCACAACCTTAAGGCTTCTAAACCAAGCATCCAACCGTTGGAGCTATAACAGCTCTTGGTGTTAAACCCATTCACCTTAAATTTATTCCACACATTTTGAATAAAAATAATAAAATAAGTAAAATATCCCAACCACCCACATGTATCAAATTAAATGCTCATATTGGAATCCTCCAGATCCAATTTCAACCCTCACTTCCCTCTCTCCCACCCTTTTGACTACCACACCGGCCACCGTCTCTGATCTCCACCACCGCTCGACGGTGTTGTACACCGCCACTGTCGTCGGCATCCTCGCCTCGCTCTGAGCCAAGCCCAGGTGACCACTCGCGGAGAACCGGTGCCATTTCCTGTGGAGATCGATTTGAAGATTCGACATAAACCCCAAATTTCAACGCTTTCGTTTCCTACATTTTTCGGCCCCGTCCGCCGTCCGTTCGCGATGCTGCCGCCAGATCTGGGCTCTCGACGCGACGACGAACAAAAACCCTCTGGCCGATCGTCGATCCGCCACCGAGAGAGCCGTCATCGGAGCCCTGTCGTTCTTGCGCCGTTTAACCACGAAATGGGTAAGTTTGGTAAGTTTTGTTCGATTTTTGTGTAATAAACATGTTGGTGGGATGAATCGAATCGAAAATATGCATTTTGGTGCATTTTCTGGCCATTTTAGGCCGCGCGTGGGCCTTACGCGCCGTCCGGGGCGATTTTCGGCCGCCCTGGACGGTGGTCGTTGACCTGCCGGCTCAGACCCGGTCTAGCTATGAACCGAGCCACTTGAACCGGTCCAACCCAAACCGGTCCAAACCCAATAACCGACCCGACCCGACCCGACCTAACCCGTTGACCGACCCGACTTGACCCGTCGACCAACTCGTTGACCGACCCGACCCGACCCGACCCGACCCGTTGACCAAACCGACCCGGTGAGTCAACTCGCCCGAGTCAACCCAGTGAGTCAACCCGGTTAACCAGTGACGTCAGCATGACGTCAGCGTTGACTTTGACTGCTGACGTCAGCGTTGACCGTTGACCTGCCCGTTGACCGTTGACTTTGACCAAAAAGTCAAAAAATCCCAGAAAAGTCCTATTTTATGTTTTTCGACGTCCTGAGTCCGATTTTGAAGCCCGTTTCGTGAAATTCTAACCCGAAAGCCTCCAAATTGAACCTTAAACTCGAGTTTGCTTATGTATTTTTAATTATTCAATTAAGAGTAATGTGGATAAGGACTAAAATTAAAGTTTGTGCAATGAAGGTATTCACAGTTGCTTGTCTACGAGATGTCGAGGGACGTCAAATTCGGGTTCGAAAGTATCGAAATGTCGTTTCAAGGGTTGACCGATATAGCAAGGATTCAAGGTAATACTTTACTACCTGCTGTATGCCATATTGAATATGTTGGTAATTGATTAATGCATGAACATTATGATTGGTCATTTGATTACCGTCGATTACTATAAGTTGTACAGTTACGATGCTATGATAATAAACTGGTGAAAATCGAATGACTCGAATAAGGAGCAAATGACCGATAAGGAAATTCAAGTTTAGTGAACACTTAATAAAGCGACAGCCTTGAAGCCCTAATTTTAGATTATGTTCTTGATAAAAGATTTAATGCACGAAACGTTAGAATGAGAAATTACAAAAATGCCCTTGAGATATCTGAATGACTAAAATGACCATAAAAATGAAAGCAATCTAGAAACCTATCTTAGACCCTGTTAAACAACCGGTTTACCCAAAATCCTCAAATTACTTGGAGAGTTACGGTAACAAGACTTAAACCCTCGAGATTGTGAAGTGCTTGTATTTCCTTGAATTCTTATTAATCCTTGAAGATAGATTTATAAGAAACTGTTCGTATGTTCGGAAATTATCAAAGTACTTTCAATTATCGAATTAAGTGATACAATTGAAATGACAAAAAGGTTGAAGGTACTATAAGACTGAATTGATCAGGATGGGTGTAATGATCGAAGGCACTAAAGTATTTCAGCATCGAAACTTCCCAATCAATCGAAATGACGTTTATACCCTCAAGTTTTGAAACGAATAAATGGTCTGGAAGGACTGAAAAGACCAAAACGACTAATTCTCCATTTAATACATAAATGATTGAGAATATATAATTAGTATAATTGACGGAAATGATGGATCTATCCCGAGCTCGAAAATGGCCGAAATACCCCCTTGACCGGAATGGGCAAAATTTTGCCTTTAATGAAATCCCAAAATCTAAATAAAGCTTAAATGACTGAAATGCCCTTAAATGTTATGAAGCATGACTCATATATGTGTCTGTCACTCACGAATCATGATACTAATATGAGGTTGGAAGATTTCGCTTGGAAAATAAGTTTGAATGCTCAGTGGTGAGCCTGTGGAGAAATATGACGACGACCGTTCAAACATTTTATACAGTAGATTTTGGAAATGATGCACGTGGAGCGCACACGTTTGAATGTTTAGTAAGTATTACAGAGTTGGGATATGTTAGATCGAGTGAGTATTTGGAGGTTTGATAAACCGTTGGAAATCTTGAATATTGCAAATCATCGTGTTGTCATTATTGGGATAAGTTACAAAATTACCTCGGATAGTAAAATGACCAAAATGCCCTCGTTAGCCAAAGTGATCAGAACAACCTTAATATAGTTGATATCTTGAATGATCACAATAAAGCATTTTTTTCAAATGCTTGGTTGGCGATGTTGGCTACAAAGTCCCCTCTAATCGGGACCTCATTACCGGCATTAGTTCAAAATGTCAAAAGCTCAGAGTTTTCATTCCCCGTGTAATATGAAGTATCTCAGAGAAATAAATGGTTCTTTTTAGTGTGTTCCAAGTGCATAAATAATTCCACCGTCCTGAACCCAATGCGATCTTTTGATACGAAATATGGCTTTTATCAAACCGAAATATAACTATGTATCTGAACAAAAAAAAGAGAGAAAAAGAAAATAAAATAAAATTTATATGCTCGCTAGTTATCGTTTCATAAAAAAAAACTAAAGTTTACTATATGTTCACTGTTATTACTGATTAACAATGATTGCTACCAAATATTGTTATTATCGATCGTTACCGTTTACTACTGATTTCTATTATCACTACCTAGACCGTTACCGAGAACTTGGGATAGAGTATGAAGTTACCGTAGGTTCAGCCCTGATCAGGCTGGTAATTCCTTACCGTTACAGGTTCCTATGCTTCGGCTAGGGTAATTCCTACCGTACCGTACCTAAGGTATCCCCTTAGGCTGGCATCTACGCCCAATGGGCCTGGGTTAATGCCCGTTATAGTTGCAGTTCTGGGGAACTGCATACCGGAGTTTGGTTGGAGGGTAGTTAGAAAATATAAAATGAACCTTATCGCTAACATTACATAACCGTGAAATAACGTTCACTACATTGTTACCTCGTATGTGTTAACTTTGCACTGTTGGAACACACACTAATCCCTGACTCAACTACCGTAATTCATATATTGACTAATTCTTCGGTCTATATGTTCCTAGTATGATACCGTAATTCGTATGTGTTAACTTCGTAGTTGCATTGTTACCGTAACATCTGATCGTATTTTTGGATCCTATCATTTCTCGAAACAACACAATAGTGTTATGCCTATCATATACCTACATGTTACTTATAGCATCCATTGGTAGTTCTGTATTACTGAGCTTTTCGAAGCTCACGTTGTTTTTACCACCGCAGGTTAAAAGAAACCTAACATGGCTCGATGACCGACAACAGCGTTGGAGTTCTCTCGGTGTTGCTTTTGGAGTACGGTACCGACATAGTTAGTGGGCATGCATGATTTGTATTATTTTATGACAGTGTCTGTAAAACGTTTTTTTTAAATCCTGTTATATGTGTTTTTCAGAGGAAATGTTTTATGTGTATTTTTATTGTGGGTCGCTCATGTGACCCTAATGTGACTTCCTAGGATCCGTTGTAACGCATAGGCGGGTCTAGGGGGTTACATTTAGTGGTATCAGAGCTTAGAGTTGCGTCATTCTGGGTAGATCGGCCGATCGTCTGTCATAGGGTGTCTGGTCTGTGCATGCCCCTAGATCATAACCGTACTCCCTAGTGCCGAGACTCTGATGTTGAACCCTTTCATGCAATAAGTGTACTTAATCATTCTGTCCATTATAGCTCAATCTGTACTAGCAAAGAATGTTTGTAACATTCGTCTATGAATTGGATAAACGTGATGGATTTGAATTTGGGTAAAGAACCTGATATGGTTAATGCATAAAAAAAAGATCTGAAACAGATTTAGAATAAATGCTTGATTGTGCAAGGTAACCGATGTATGATTTCACGTAAGGTTATTCGATGATAATGTTTATGTTGGGAATATTTTGCTAAAAATCGAATAAAAGTGTTACGAAATTTAAAAGAAAGGTGACCGCGAGATTGGTGAAAGTATAGATTATGCGGTGACTCTGTTATGCACGAAGTAAACGATTATTGGAGTATTACGCTGAAGGTATGTGACATCCGTTTAAAATTTTGGTTATGTTTGATCGTCTTGAAGAAAGACCTTATAAAAAAAGGGGTTGTCTGAATATTATTATGAAGGTAAGTGATATTCATTTAAGACCTTGATTATGTTTGGTCGTCACAAAGAAAGACTTTTCCTGGAAATTCGAAGCATGGTAAACTGTTATAAATCATCTCTGATCAAAGTTTGATGTTTACATCCTGATTCTAGAGGGCCCTGTTGGAAGCCTTGAGTACTCGTCTGGATTTTAGGAACATTTCTTCATCCGTAAATTGAAGGTCGACTTAGTAGACTAACTCAAATCCTAGAGGAGATGCTTCTAAGAGGTATGATTATTACTGTGGTTATTAGAAAGGTTTCACATTCATGACAGAGATCATTTATTATAAAGGATACGAAACTAGTGTTTCTTTGGCACCACATGAAGTTCGTATGGGTTCAGTTGTTATATACTGATAAATTAGTCCAAAATGTACAATGGGGTGATTATGGGTCCAAAGTCAATTTGAGTAACTAAGGACACTCCCAGATTGATCTGTGATTGTTTGCGAGTCCCGAGAAACAAATATGCTCTGATAGATAAGTTTCAGTACAAGAATGGATAAAAGAGTAGTTTCTGTATTTCTCTGACCATAGTGAATTTCGAGGACGAAATTTCTTTTAGGAGGGGAGAGTTGTAACACCCTCAAACTAATTAAATAGTTAAAGCTATAAATATGGAAGAAATTGTGTAAAAAAAATAAAAAATATAAGTTTCGCTGCCAAGGGGATTTGATCCCACAACCTTAAGGCTTCTAAACCAAGCATCCAACCGTTGGAGCTATAACAGCTCTTGGTGTTAAACCCATTCACCTTAAATTTATTCCACACATTTTGAATAAAAATAATAAAATAAGTAAAATATCCCAACCACCCACATGTATCAAATTAAATGCTCATATTGGAATCCTCCAGATCCAATTTCAACCCTCACTTCCCTCTCTCCCACCCTTTTGACTACCACACCGGCCACCGTCTCTGATCTCCACCACCGCTCGACGGTGTCGTACACCGCCACTGTCGTCGGCATCCTCGCCTCGCTCTGAGCCAAGCCCAGGTGACCACTCGCGGAGAACCGGTGCCATTTCCTGTGGAGATCGATTTGAAGATTCGACATAAACCCCAAATTTCAACGCTTTCGTTTCCTACATTTTTCGGCCCCGTCCGCCGTCCGTTCGCGATGCCGCCGCCAGATCTGGGCTCTCGACGCGACGACGAACAAAACCCCTCTGGCCGATCGTCGATCCGCCACCGAGAGAGCCGTCATCGGAGCCCTGTCGTTCTTGCGCCGTTTAACCACGAAATGGGTAAGTTTGGTAAGTTTTGTTCGATTTTTGTGTAATAAACATGTTGGTGGGATGAATCGAATCGAAAATATGCATTTTGGTGCATTTTCTGGCCATTTTAGGCCGCGCGTGGGCCTTACGCGCCGTCCGGGGCGATTTTCGGCCGCCCTGGACGGTGGTCGTTGACCTGCCGGCTCAGACCCGGTCTAGCTATGAACCGAGCCACTTGAACCGGTCCAACCCAAACCGGTCCAAACCCAATAACCGACCCGACCCGACCCGACCCGACCTAACCCGTTGACCGACCCGACCCGACCCGACCCGTTGACCAAACCGACCCGGTGAGTCAACTCGCCCGAGTCAACCCAGTGAGTCAACCCGGTTAACCAGTGACGTCAGCATGACGTCAGCGTTGACTTTGACTGCTGACGTCAGCGTTGACCGTTGACCTGCCCGTTGACCGTTGACTTTGACCAAAAAGTCAAAAATCCCAGAAAAGTCCTATTTTATGTTTTTCGACGTCCTGAGTCCGATTTTGAAGCCCGTTTCGTGAAATTCTAACCCGAAAGCCTCCAAATTGAACCTTAAACTCGAGTTTGCTTATGTTTTTTTAATTATTCAATTAAGAGTAATGTGGATAAGGACTAAAATTAAAGTTTGTGCAATGAAGGTATTCACAGTTGCTTGTCTACGAGATGTCGAGGGACGTCAAATTCGGGTTCGAAAGTATCGAAATGTCGTTTCAAGGGTTGACCGATATAGCAAGGATTCAAGGTAATACTTTACTACCTGCTGTATGCCATATTGAATATGTTGGTAATTGATTAATGCATGAACATTATGATTGGTCATTTGATTACCGTCGATTACTATAAGTTGTACAGTTACGATGCTATGATAATAAACTGGTGAAAATCGAATGACTCGAATAAGGAGCAAATGACCGATAAGGAAATTCAAGTTTAGTGAACACTTAATAAAGCGACAGCCTTGAAGCCCTAATTTTAGATTATGTTCTTGATAAAAGATTTAATGCACGAAACGTTAGAATGAGAAATTACAAAAATGCCCTTGAGATATCTGAATGACTAAAATGACCATAAAAATGAAAGCAATCTAGAAACCTATCTTAGACCCTGTTAAACAACCGGTTTACCCAAAATCCTCAAATTACTTGGAGAGTTACGGTAACAAGACTTAAACCCTCGAGATTGTGAAGTGCTTGTATTTCCTTGAATTCTTATTAATCCTTGAAGATAGATTTATAAGAAACTGTTCGTATGTTCGGAAATTATCAAAGTACTTTCAATTATCGAATTAAGTGATACAATTGAAATGACAAAAAGGTTGAAGGTACTATAAGACTGAATTGATCAGGATGGGTGTAATGATCGAAGGCACTAAAGTATTTCAGCATCGAAACTTCCCAATCAATCGAAATGGCGTTTATACCCTCAAGTTTTGAAACGAATAAATGGTCTGGAAGGACTGAAAAGACCAAAACGACTAATTCTCCATTTAATACATAAATGATTGAGAATATATAATTAGTATAATTGACGGAAATGATGGATCTATCCCGAGCTCGAAAATGGCTGAAATACCCCCTTGACCGGAATGGGCAAAATTTTGCCTTTAATGAAATCCCAAAATCTAAATAAAGCTTAAATGACTGAAATGCCCTTAAATGTTATGAAGCATGACTCATATATGTGTCTGTCACTCACGAATCATGATACTAATATGAGGTTGGAAGATTTCGCTTGGAAAATAAGTTTGAATGCTCAGTGGTGAGCCTGTGGAGAAATATGACGACGACCGTTCAAACATTTTATACAGTAGATTTTGGAAATGATGCACGTGGAGCGCACACGTTTGAATGTTTAGTAAGTATTACAGAGTTGGGATATGTTAGATCGAGTGAGTATTTGGAGGTTTGATAAACCGTTGGAAATCTTGAATATTGCAAATCATCGTGTTGTCATTATTGGGATAAGTTACAAAATTACCTCGGATAGTAAAATGACCAAAATGCCCTCGTTAGCCAAAGTGATCAGAACAACCTTAATATAGTTGATATCTTGAATGGTCACAATAAAGCATTTTTTTCAAATGCTTGGTTGGCGATGTTGGCTACAAAGTCCCCTCTAATCGGGACCTCATTACCGGCATTAGTTCAAAATGTCAAAAGCTCAGAGTTTTCATTCCCCGTGTAATATGAAGTATCTCAGAGAAATAAATGGTTCTTTTTAGTGTGTTCCAAGTGCATAAATAATTCCACCGTCCTGAACCCAATGCGATCTTTTGATACGAAATATGGCTTTTATCAAACCGAAATATAGCTATGTATCTGAACAAAAAAAAGAGAGAAAAAGAAAATAAAATAAAATTTATATGCTCGCTAGTTATCGTTTCATAAAAAAAAAAACTAAAGTTTACTATATGTTCACTGTTATTACTGATTAACAATGATTGCTACCAAATATTGTTATTATCGATCGTTACCGTTTACTACTGATTTCTATTATCACTACCTAGACCGTTACCGGGAACTTGGGATAGAGTATGAAGTTACCGTAGGTTCAGCCCTGATCAGGCTGATAATTCCTTACCGTTACAGGTTCCTATGCTTCGGCTAGGGTAATTCCTACCGTACCGTACCGTACCTAAGGTATCCCCTTAGGCTGGCACCTACGCCCAATGGGCCTGGGTTAATGCCCGTTATAGTTGCAGTTCTGGGGAACTGCATACCGGAGTTTGGTTGGAGGGTAGTTAGAAAATATAAAATGAACCTTATCGCTAACATTACATAACCGTGAAATAACGTTCACTACATTGTTACCTCGTATGTGTTAACTTTGCACTGTTGGAACACACACTAATCCCTGACTCAACTACCGTAATTCATATCTTGACTAATTCTTCGGTCTATATGTTCCTAGTATGATACCGTAATTCGTATGTGTTAACTTCGTAGTTGCATTGTTACCGTAACATCTGATCGTATTTTTGGATCCTATCATTGCTCGAAACAACACAATAGTGTTATGCCTATCATATACCTACATGTTACTTATAGCATCCATTGGTAGTTCTGTATTACTGAGCTTTTCGAAGCTCACGTTGTTTTTACCACCGCAGGTTAAAAGAAACCTAACATGGCTCGATGACCGACAACAGCGTTGGAGTTCTCTCGGTGTTGCTTTTGGAGTACGGTACCGACATAGTTAGTGGGCATGCATGATTTGTATTATTTTATGACAGTGTCTGTAAAACGTTTTTTTTAAATCCTGTTATATGTGTTTTTCAGAGGAAATGTTTTATGTGTATTTTTATTGTGGGTCGCTCATGTGACCCTAATGTGATTTCCTAGGATCCGTTGTAACGCACAGGCGGGTCTAGGGGGTTACATATTTAATAATTGTTTTTCATTCCTATTTCGAAAAGCAATAAACCAAACACATTCTCAATATTTTCATTTTTAAAAATAACTTTCTATCTCTATTAACCAAACATGTTTTTCTAATTTTTAGAAAACTAAAAATGAAAACTATTTTCTGATAATAAAAAAACAAAAACAAAAAATATTTTCTACAACCAAACGGAGCCTTAACCTTTCCGGTTCATTTTACCAATTTTTTTTGTTACCTTCTTAGTTTTCAAAATTTTGTTGTGATTAATTTTGATTAACCCACATCGTATATCTAATTTTGGTAGGTAAAATTTTCAATATGAAGTTTCTGCATAACAAGATCTCAAACTTAAAAAGTATTTAAACAATAGTAAACTGCTTATCACTTAATACTAACTACACTAATAAGAGTAGGGGCATCAACTTAATGATGATTCTTCATATGTGAGTTTCATGAGCACTTGTCATCCAATTGCACTCCTCCACGTTTTGAAAACTACGGGAAATACAACCCCATGTCACTCACTTATCTGCATGGTTACAAATGACTACTTTTTCTTTTTAAAAGTTATAATTCAATCACTCTAACGTTAAAAATTGAAATATGATAAGATAATAATAGTCTTAGTCCATAAAATTTACATATTTTATCAACAGACTTAAATGAAAAATAAGTGCCCCAAGTATACACTTTTTGAATTTTAGGTGCCTAAAGTATTTTTTTTTAAAAAAAATAGGTGTCTAAAATTTCAAAAGTTATAATTTTAGGTGCTCAGCTGTTAAAAAAATCGTTATCCATTTAAAATACGAAACATGGCAGGAATATTGATTTTCTTTAATTTTTTTTGGAAAAAAATTTAATTTTTTTAATCCTAAAATTTTCAAAAATGTTCAAATCAATCCCTAAATCCTTAACAATAACAAATCCCCAAATCCTCACCGTTGCCCCCGCTGGCCACCGGCGCCAACCCCTCACTTTCGGTCTCCAGACCCATCCCTCCATTTCCCCCAACATTCTGTCGTCGGAAACTGGCGACTGGTCTGTCAATCAATCGACTTTTTAACATTCTCCGTTCAATGTTCAATTGGAAAATCGTTCGCCAGTTTCTAGCGATGAAATGTTGGGGGAAATGGTCGGTTGGGTTCGTTGACCGAAAGGGTGGGGTTGACGGCGACGATCGGGGGCAGCAACTATGAAGATTTGGGATTTGTGATTTAGGTATTTGTGGACTATTTTACAAAATTTCAGAATTTTGATATTTTTTTTGAAAATTTTAAATTATTAAAAACAAAAAATAATTAAAAGAAATTATAAATTAAAACATGACATGTGTCAAAATTTTATTGGGTACTGGATTTTTTTAACAGAAGTTAAGTCTCGGACACCTAAAATTATACTTTTGAAACTTTAGGCACCTACTTTTACAAAAAAATACTTTAGACACCTAAAGTTAAAAAAAAGGTATACTTTAGGCACTTATTTTTCATTTAAGCCTTATCAATTTGATCCTAATTCATTGAATTTAACCCTTCATATTTAAAAATCTCGACACGACTCCCTGGCAATACAATCTCTTACACTTACCGCATTCCCCGTTACTATCCATTAGCTCGATAAAGCGACATATTAGAAAGCTCGACAAACAAAATTACTTTGCTACTGAACAACTAATAAACTAATGAAATAAACTCATTATGACCATAACGTCGTCTGCTAATAGACACAATCACTTCATTAATAAAAAAATTTCAAGAAGAGTTAAATTTATTGAATTATTTCGAATTAGACTAAAATTAATAGGATGTATAAATTCTCGAAATCAAAATTATTATTATACCAAGCAACATTATACATTCGTTTCAATTTAAAATGTAAAGTGTCTTGTTTGTACTAAAATTGTAATTGAGTGATGAATTCATCCACGTATAAATTATCATCTCGAATGCCGAAACTAGCCAGAGATTGTATCGGCATGGCCATAATAATATCAATCCCTTTGAATCGACAAGCCAGATCTTTTTACGAGTCTCTTCCAAGGGAGCATTTGTCTATAATTGAGACCGAAAACCATAGCCAGCAACACAATGGTTGCATTTATCAGAAGAAAAGGAAAGAAGGGTTCAAGAAGATTCAAGTATATTAAATATAATGTATCAAGCACAAGAAGAATTGTTAGTCTCTTCTTCTTCTCATTTATATTTCTTATCTTTTTACTCTATACCCTTACGAATGTTTTCGTTGAAAAGGAAACAAGATGTTGAAAAGAAAACAAGACAATGATATGATGAAATCTTCCCCCTTATAGTTGTCGCCGCCACCAATTCTCCCCGTTATAGTTGCTGACAACGATGTTCCTCCTCCTCCTCATGCATCTGCCGATGCACCTATTGCTCTACACCGCGATTCCGTTCCACCTCCTGCTACATATGGTGCAGCTATTGTTGTTCCAACTAGCACATCTACTGTATTAGGACGAGGGCTTTCAACCCGAAGAGTTAGGCAGTGATAATGGTTTTGGTGGCAACAACTATGCAAAAGAACCCAAAAGCAAGGACAATTTAGGAGGATATGACTCCGACTAATGGGTCACGTGTCCATCAAGATCGGACAACGATGACTATCCATCGTAACCTCCTAGACCCACTTATGCGTTAATACGGATCCTAAGAAGTCACATTAGGGTCACCGGAGCGGCCCACGTTAAAATTTCAAATAAACAAATTGCTAAACCATTTAAAATCATAAATCAAGTTTTGAATTAAAATATAATTTCAGAAAACATTCAAACAATGAAACAAAACTGTGATAAAAGTTGTTAATAAAAGTTTCATACTCGAATATAAATCAAAACGTGACATACATGCCCCCTAATTACACAGGTGACGTACTCCGCAAGCAAAGCCGAAGAAACTCCCATACCGACGTTAATAGCTGCATCATGGTCGATCTTTTAACATGTGATGGTAAAAACAACGTGAGCTTTGGAAAGCTCAGTAATACAAACTACCAGGAGATGCTAAAAGCACAAGTAGGTATATGGCAAGCTTTACATTATCATGAAGAACTAGGCAACGGTAAGATCAAATTACGATTCGAGATTTCAGAGGAGCATTATACCAGAAGGTAACAGATTTGTTCTTTATTTGGTCACCCGAACCTTAAGAGATGAGTCTAAAGTCAGAGATTCAAAAGAGATTCAAATTTCAGAAGTTGAATCAAGGAGTTTAGAGTGGTTCATTAAGCGCGAATTGTAAGTTTACATAGAGTTCAACTTTGATACATTAATTTAGTATGGTATGTTTTAGAAGAGGTCGAAAAGTTTTATAAATTTACTTAACTACCCTCCAACCGAACTCCAAAATGCAATCCCCCCTGAACTACATACAGAAGGTCTTACCCTATGCTTGAGGCGTAAGAGCCTACCTAAGGGAATGCCTTAGGTCCAGAAAGACTTACCCTAGGCCCATGGGGCGTAGGAGTTTAGGTCCAGAAGGACTTACCAGCGCTGAGCCTACAGATCTTCGTTCATATCCCAGATAATATACTCCAGATGATTTCAATTTATACTCAGAAGACAGTATTACAGAAAATAGATATCGGATCTACTTCTATACCGTAAGACATATGTCAAATTTATTTTATTATTATTATTTCGTATTCAATGTCATATATCAGATATATTTTTCATATCAGAGGTCAGAAACCATGGTATTGCTTTCCTTTCGTATTACAGTGTCATAATTTTAAATTTTAAGCATATGGTCTTAGTTTAGAACAAAAAGTATTTACAGATACATGGTACGAGCTTTATGACCCAATTCATTTCTCAGAGGTAATTGATAGATATCAGAAAGATGACATTTGACAATTTTGGGTTGATTTTAGAACGAGGTCCCTACGAATAGAAGAGTTCGATAAGACGGATCGAATCAACATCGAAGGTTGATGCATCAAGATCATTGGGATTTCAGATATATCGTGAGAAAAATCAAACGTTACAGCCTAGGAAGGTATTATGGTCATTTTGACCTTTAAGGGTAAATTGGTAATTTAAACTAACACGGTATAAACGGTGATGGACATGATTCAGGAATTTTAGTTGCTCATCAGGTTTCCGAATCCTTTTGAATTAATCGTAACCCATCAATACCTTACTTACCCCTCAACCAGATAGATACGTCATAAGTATTCATTTCTTAAAAAAATAGACTTCATTACATGACAAAGCAAGACACCCTTACAATCAACCACTAAACGAGCTACAGAAATTCGAACATCAATTCAAGCAGTAATTTCCAAGTATTTGAACATGTGCATTGCACCCGAGGTCAAACCGTAGCATCGAATGTACCTTAGAACATATTACTCTTATTGTTAACTATGTACTTTCCCTCAAATAAACGAATATGCCATAGTATGGTATTCTTCCAAGTCTTAGAGGTATCTTCAAGTCATTTTAGTATTTAGAGATATTTCAGACACTTCGGTGCTCGAAGGTGACACACTTATTCTGAGTCTTTCGGTCCTTCTCAACTTTTCATTCAACATAGATCTCGAGGGTAAATTCATCATTACAGATAGTTTGGCGTTTAGCACCTGAGGGTATTTTAGTCTTTTTGGTCATTAAGATCATTTCGATCAATTCAGCCTTATCAATACTTTAAGATACTTTTAGTTATCTCAACCCATTAAATCTTTGCACCACAATAACTAACCCAAACATACGAATGGTTTTCCATAAACTTATCTTCAGAGACTTATTCAGAATTCAAGAAATTTCAAGTACTTTACAAATTCGAAGGTTTAAGCTTTGTTACCCTAACTTTCTGAGCAAGACGAGGTTTTCTGATGAGTCAGTTGATTTCTCAGACCTAGCGTAGATTAAGATCATTTCCATTATCAAAGGTATTTTAGTCATTCTTACATCTCAAGGGCATTTTCGTCATTTATTCATAAGATATTCCATATATCAAATCTTTTAACACTATTAAGTAGATCAGGAGATAATTGCCTTGTTAATCACTTACCCTAACCCATTCGATTGCACTCGAACCTGAATTCGATGTTCCATAACATTTCGAATACGGAGATACTTGGATACCTTCAATAAAACAATACCCTTAATCAGTCCCCATTTACATTGCTTTTATACTGAATATTTAACTCATGCACTATCGGGTTCAAAGTAAGATTCGGAGGCTTTCGGGTCAGAATTTCGCAAAACGGACTCAGGACGTCGAAAAATATAAAATATGAGTTTTCAGAAAAGTTGACTTTTTGGTCAACGATCAAAGTCAACGCTGACGTCAGCAGTCAACTGAGTTGGTTCAGACGAGTTGACCCAGGCTAACTCGGACGAGTTGAGTCGGACGAGTTGACGGGTCGAGTCAGACTAGGGCCGGATCAGACAAATCGGATACGATTTTGGTTTGAGCTTGGGTACTAATGGGCCAAGCTGGTTTAGTCTAGGGCGGTTCGGTTTGGTTGGTTTCAGACCGGTTTAATCGATCTAGGCCGTTTCATTTACCAAAAAAAAATCCGACCGTTGGACGATCACCAGAAAAGGTCGTCGGAGACCCTTTTTGAGTCGATTTTGCCGGAAAAAGAGTGTTTGTCAAACCCATAATGAAACATATTCATCAGAAACACAAAACAAACCGGAATCAAGTCATAAATTACCTAAAATGCCAAAATCTCGTCGGAAAGCTTGAAGCTCCGATGAACGTCTTACCGGCGTCGAACACATGATCGGTGGGTCTGGTTTTGTTCATCCTGCTACGCTGAACATGCCCAGACCGTCGACGCGCCTTAACGACGATAGAGGTGGCCAAAATCAACGAAATACAGAAGGACGATCTTTGGTTTCCTCGTCGAAGCTTCAAACCGTTCTTCACGGTCGATGACGATGATTTACGGCGAGTGAATGGCTGGGTTCTGATCGACGCACGACGACGATTCAGATGCGATGAGCGGTGCACGCCACTGGCCGACGACGGCCGAGAGCGAGGCGGTCGGAGCTAGGAAGACGAAGGGTTAAGGGGGAAGAAGAGTCTGGAATTAAATTTTGTTTCAAATGGTAAAAAAAATAGGGCAGATGAACAAGTTCGGTCTTTTATTATTATTAAAGGTTTGAACTAATAGGCTAAAACATAAAAGAAAATTCAGGTAGTTTAGACACCAAAAGCTACTTAGCTCAATTGGTTGAGTCATTAATGGTTTGAACCCCAGAACTAGCACTCCACCTCCCCTTCTCCTTTTTTTTTTAACGTATTTTACCTTAATATTTTTAGGTGTTACAATTCATCAGTATTATCCCCAGTTTATGATTTATAAAGCAAACATTGATTTGATTAGGCTCTTTCCTTTTGTATATAGCTAAGAGTTACCATATTATAATTGTTTTTTTTAATGAAATATGTAGAATAATGACATTTTTTTAGAATCTGACGCAAGACAAATCATTGCCCACCGCATGTTTGTTAAAATTAATCCCATAGAAAAAAAGACATCTTTTTTTAATATATTTCCATAATTGTTTTAATGTTGGGTGACGTGGTAAGATTGTAAGACCTGAAAGTTCCTTAGGTCAAAACTATAAAGAACGACTTTGTAAACTAAAAGAAGAAAATTCAAGAACACGAAGAACAACGCAAATAATATTAGAGTGAATGCCTTGATTACTTCAAAGAGGAATAATTGAATGATTTATAATTATAGTGGGGAACTTTTATTTATAGTTGAATTCCCCTTGATCTGACGATCAAAACTGATTTACATCAATGGACGATATTACACAAAATCTTTACAAAATCTCTAAATATCTCAAAATTATCTAAATAAAACATTTGAAATAATTCAAATGGATAATGTTAGACTAAGTCTTCCAGAATCTTTCATAAACCGGGCTAAATCTAGTGGTCTTTTCAAGCCTAATTCCTCTATCAGAACCCCTTGAGCTGTTAATTGTGCATATGACTCAGGCTCGAACTGGCGGCCAATGACAATTTCCCCCACCAAACTTGGCCACTACCTCGCCGCGCATTCGGAATGAAGTTGGACTAGATGATCTTGGATTGACTTCTGCACCTTGACTCGCTTTCAAATCAGAATCGAGCTTGGTTGTCCCCCGATAAGTTTAATATACTTTTTTGAAAGCATGACTTTAATATTTTATATGTATCCCATAATTCAGAATTTGAAGAATTAAACAAGTAATAATTCCTAATTTTATATCAGGATTATTAATATGTCTTTCCTACGTAATTAATTAATTAATTAGATATTCGATTGATTTCTCCTTAATTTTATTTTAGTGTTGGACTTTGTAGACATAATATAAAGTTGTCAGAGTGAATGGAAATAGGAAAATTTAAAATTAGCCGCATTAAAATTAGGTTAAAAGTAGGCGTATTTTAGAGTAGTTATAAAATTTCTTACTATTTTAGTAAGGATTTGTGTAGGATGGATAAGAAATTGTGTAACTGCATAATTACTGTGTAAGAAATTCTATAACTACTTAAATTTTTATCATTTTTATAAAAAAAATGTGTAACTACATAATTATTGTGTAAGAAATTGTACAACTCACGTCATTGTAAGAAATTGTGTAACTACATAAATCCTTACTATTTTTATAAGAAATTTTGTAACTCGCCAGTATAAAGAATTGTATAACTACATAAATTCTTACCATTTTTATAAGAAATTTGTAATTCCCGTCTAATTTTAATATAATAGTAAGTGCCTAACTCTATAAGCTCCCATAGAAAATCAGATTGTAGTGGACTTATGTCCCCTAAACACCAATAACACGTGTTAGACCGCTTTTACGTTGCACTTGAGATACACGAACAATTAATTAATTTTCAGTCTCGTTACAGGAGAAATTATATTATAGGCTTATCTCGTCACGTCATACGTGATCTCAATCAATAAAAATAATCTATTTTATTAATTCTTTTTCATTTCATTTTTTACCAAGTGAATTTTCACTCAAATTTTACTGTAAATTAAGTTAAAAATACATTTTACCAATTGTAGACTCATTTGGTAAAAAGATGACACAAAAAAATAATGAAATGAATGATTTTTATTGGTTGGGACCATAGATAGCGTGGCGAGCCGAGCCTATGATATAATTTCTCTCATAGCGGATAGGGATGGATCGCATGTCAGAAGCAGGTCCATTTTTGAGATTTTGAAAATCACGAATCTAAAAATCAAGCTCTTATTAATAATTATTGAAAAAAGAATTTTAAAAGTAAACATGCAGTAACAAGTACTAGCAAAAAAAAATTAATCTCTAAAAACAAGTATTAAAAAAAGGTAAATTTTAAATTTATATCCTCAATAACAATTATTAGTAGAAAAATGGTCTCTAACAATATATGCATAAAAAAGTTACTCCTTTTAAATTACAAATTAAATTCGAATAGTATGAATCTTTGATTAAAAATTAAGTTATATCGAGAAAAAGTCTGGTTCCATTAAAAAAAAAGTGTCATTAAGAACGTGGATGTCAAAGATGAAAGTTTGGATAAAGTACACAAATGGTCACTAAATTATTTTAAAAAAATATAAAATAGTTACCGAACTTTTAAAAATTACATAATGGGTATTAAATTTTATTTTTTAATAAAATGGTCACTGAGCCATTAATTGTCATTAAGTGAACAACATAACAGTTACAAAATTTTGAGAATAACATATTTAATCCTTCATATTTACAAATTCAATCAATTTAGTCATAATTTAACCTTCATTATTGATGTTTAAATTGACTGAATGTGTAAATATTGAGAATTAAATGTGCTATTATACAAATTTTTGTAACCGTCATGTTACCTAGTCAACAAAAGTTAACGGGTTAATGAGCATTTTATAACACAAACTAAAGTTTAATGCTTATTATGTAATTTCTAAAAATTTGGTGACGATTTTTATACTTTACCCTAAAAGTTTTATCGTTAGCTCAATATAAGGGTGAAACATAGCAGAGTTTATTGTAGCCATGATCTCATAAAAATATTTAAAAATAAAAAATTACTATTCTTTAATCTCTTAAAAATAATATATAATAATTTATTGGGTAAAATACTTAAATCATCACTCAACTTTGTTCTATGACCTACTTTGGTCACTAAACTTTAAAAAAAATCAATTTACTCACTCAACTTTCAACGTTGTGTTTTTTCCATCACTCCTCCGTTAACTCACTTAGTAGACAATAACATGAATTTTTTAATAGTTTCTTCATACACATAAGATTTGATTCATTTAAAAATTGATTAAAAATTAAATTTAAAGATTAAATCCTATGTTAAGGAATTAAAATCCCTAACCCTAATTACATCTTCAACATTCGAAAGAAAAGAAAAACTAGATGTATATGTGGCGAAGAAGAGGAAGGAAGAAAAGAAGGTGGAGAAATAGAGTCAATGCCAGACACGAACGATATTCTAATATGCATGTGGGAACAACTTGACCGTATGATTTAAAATAAAAAAAAAAAAAAATTTAAATTTTACCCGAACCCTGCCGGCATCACCCTCCCCTCCCCAAAGCTTCATCGTCTCTTTAATTAACCATGGCCCCGAAGTTTCACCTGAACCATTCTTTCATTCATCTCGGTCAACAACGTCCTTGCAACTCACTTTTGTTCATTTGGGAAATTCACGTATAATTCCCGCTAAGTTAAACTATTTAGTGAAGAAATCTAACAAAAGTCACAACAATAAACAATGTGCAGCAAGATAAAGACAACAACAACAAAGAGCAGAAGTATTGATTGGGAAATATGGGTTCATACATGAGCGTGTTGTTAATCGAAATATGAGCATACCCATTCGGTAAAAAACAAAGAGGAACAAATTAAAAGAAAAATATTAGGCAAAAAGATCGGTGAAGAGATTATATATATCTGAGATAGAAACAAGACCATAAGGCAATCCCATTAAAACGACAATAACAAAATAGAGTAGCAGAGGAGAAGGCCGACAGCGGCTAGGGTTTTATTCGAGAGAAAGAAATGGTCTGAGTTTACTTTACTCAAACCGCTAAGAAAATGGAGGGGAAATGAAAAAAAAATTATAGGATATGAAACGATGTTGTTTTGATGCAAATTATGTTTTTTCAAAACGACGTCGTTTTGGTTTTGTTTGCCATATCATAACATTGTTAATTATTTAACGGCGAATGACCAATATAGGTCAATGTATAAAGTTGAGTGAGTAAATTAATTTTTTTAAAATTCAGTAACCAAAATAGGTCATTGAGCAAAGTTCAATGATGATTTAGGTATTTTACCCTAATTTATTATTCCCCATGAATTAATTTTTTAAATAATTCATAAATAAGTAATGATGAATTCGTTATTAGTTCAAAAACTGTGCATCTATTTTGTCACTGCAGTGTCACTTGGACTATTTGGCAAAAATGGTGGAAGCTTTGGAGGGTCCATTTTGTAGTCCCTAATTATGTTCATGACTTGTTGTTGTGGTCAAATTGATCTAAACATTTGCTAGATGATCAAATTTGGTCTATGAGTTTTTTTTTCAGTTTTCTGTGGACTATTTGGAACTTTAGAAATGAAGTCATTTTCAAAGGCGTTAGGGTGGATGTATCATTTCTATTTGACTTATGTGTTCAAAGACTAAGTTGGTTGTGCAAGGCCAAATGGCCATCCGATGTCGTCTCAATTTCTGTGTTGTATTGTTGCCCTAAACAGTTCGGTTATATAGTGCTCAACAAGATTAGCCCGAGTTTGGGTGCTTGGAGGCCCTCGCCCAATGGTTATGTAAAGTTCAATATTGATGGCGCGGTGAGTGGAAGCTTTGGTGTTGCGGGTATCGGTAGTATACTTCACAACGAATTTTCGGTGACATCGTTGTCTTCTCAAAATCTATTGGATTAGCTGACCCGACAATGGCTGAAGCTTTGAGGTTGTTCAGTAGCTCGAAGTGGTCGCACTCTTTTAGGTTGATTGTAGAATGCGATAGTAAGTAAGCCGTGTAATGGATTCAGAACCCCCAAAGATGTCTCGCTGTTTTCAAGCACTTGGTGTTGTCTTGTATTGAATTTGCATCTGATCTGAATTGGCAGATTCAAGATGTGTCTAGAGAAAGCAATTCGTTCGTTGATCGCCTTGCTAAGAAAGGGATTGCTCGTAAGTGTGACTTAGTGAATCATGGAGATGTTTGATTTTTTGTATGCCTTTAGGATGTCGTAACCTTTTTGTGTGGTGGTTTTGCCCATGTTATATTTGTCGCACTTTTTTTCGTCTATTTAGATATAGAAAGATTTTTAATGAGGCATCTATTTAGTCTATACCACTCTAACATTAATAATAATTCCACTTACCATAAAAAAATTACACTAAATATAATATTATCATATTGTTCTTCACAAATGTAAACATATTAAATTATCTCTGTCAAACGTAAATAAAATGAGTCATCTCAAAACTAAAAAATCAAATTGACACAGACTCGCAAAACACAAGTTCTTGACGGCTTGAGAAAAACGAAAAACGCCAGCAGAGAAGCTACCTGCCATGGGCAAAGGTACTATAGAAATTGAGAGTGCAATTGACCTTAATTTGTTGGGAGTATAAATTTTTTAGAAGCTAATATAGATTTTTTTCATAAAAAAAAAACATAAAGTCAAAAAATACACCAACTAAAATTAAATAAAGAGTCAATTTTAAACAAATGCTCGTTCACCCGTGCAATCTGTAAGGATCCTTGGCCGACCATGAATTCTTTAATACATGCATTATTCCACCCTTTTACACCTTTAGGAGAACATATGAGGCTCCATTTCACTATAGCACCTTGAGCAGAGGCATCATTTTTACTAACACTAACGTCACCTTCCATTAGATTTTAACGACAAATGGTCAAAATAGATTTAATTAAATAATTGAGTGGTTGGATTTTAAATTTTTGTAGTTCGTTGGTCAAAACAGATCACAGCCAATAGTTAGGTGGTCACCGATATAATTTACCCTTAATATAACTGTATTTTCACTCATGCATTGTGTCACGTGGCTAGAGTTTCGGCTAGCCCGACGTGCAGCCTTAGTCGATGTTCTTAAACAAACGAGTAAGTAAGCCTAAAATCCTTCTCCGGAAGATCGAAACTTCCAAGTCTCACAAACACAAGATCACTCGGTGCGGAATCTAATCAAACGAACCCTGAAAGAGATTGGCACAAGAACAGTGGAAAGAACGCGAAGAATGCTACAAAGTGTTTTAGAGTAAAAGCCAAGTGTATTACTCAAATGATGGATGATTACAAATGAGGGAGGGGCTCTCTATTTATAGTTGAGCACCCTCCAAATGAATGGCCTAGATCGAATTACACGGATGGCCCAAATTAGCCTGCTATCTTTACAAGATCTCTTATCTATGGAAAGAGAATCAAAATCCTATCTAATTACATCCATTAGTAGGAAGCTTTCCTCGGATAGGTCTCCACACCGAATATGGCAAGATTCTTCCACAATCCTCTCTGATATGTTGTCTCCTGCCATGTTTACCAAATCAATGTGGACGGGCTCATTAGCATTCTCCAAGTGTTGGGCCAAGTCTGGTGGTCTTGGCAAGCCCAATGATCCGTCCTGAACCTCTAGGGCGGATCTCTGCGCCACTGTCTCGGGCCAAGAGTGTTGGGCCGTGATATTCTCCCCCACCGAACTTAGCGACGCCCTCATCGCGTCACTCGAACGATCCTGGGTAGGGCCACTATGGATACTGCTTCTCGCTGCCTTAGCATGGTGCGGTTCTCCCATACGAACTGCTCACCTCGGCTCTTGCCGCCATCTAACCATTCGATCCTCTGCGCCATTTCTCACATCAACTTGTTGTTTGAGCAAGGTCTCCGCTAGCTCCCAATTCGAAACCGGGCAACAATGTCCTCCCACAAGGACCGCTTGCTTCGACGATTCCCGACAAGTGATGTCGCATGCTGAGACGCTCTCGGGTACATCATCATCGTAGGAACTCCATCCTACACTCGTCGAAGATGACGAATCAGACTCATAATCAATAGAGTTGAGTTTAAGATGTACCTTGCCCTTGGTAGAATTTACTCTAAACGGCATCCTCTCTTCGCTAGTGAAGTTTAGTGCCTCGTTGCCCAATGGCAACTTCTCTCGCATTAACCCTTCTTCACACTTGAAGTTCAATGCTCTGCCCACCTTGCCCAAAGGTGTTTTTCCCATGGGCCTCATGTCGCTAGCTGGTTTGGGCAACTCTTGCCCCACTAAAGCAGTCCCTTCAACAACAGTCTTTGAAGCGATGTCTCCTTGACTTGGAACATCCTTGATAAACTGAATGGCAGTCACCGTTTTGTTTCCTTGCCCCTCGTCTCAGTACGTGGGCACAACACATTGTTGTTTGGAATAAAAAATGTAGACAACATCGTAGCAAGGAACAACGAAAGCATTAATCCGGTCAAGGAATTTAAGTCCCAAAATGAAATTAAAGTCGTCCAAATGGATTACCTTGTAGTTTTCCTTGCCCTTCCATTGACCAATCTGTAGCTCCACCTTCCTTGCCTCCCCGACAATCGGAACTTCCTTAGTGTTTGCAGTCTTGATCTTACCGGTTGAGCTCTCAACTTTAAGACCAAGTTTCTCGGCAGCCTTCTTGGACATGAATAGATCAGTTGCTCCGGTGTCCACTAGAGCATTCCTCGGTCTACCCACAATGTTGATGTCGACAAACATCAACCCTTTCTGCTTGCGTCCCTTCGCCTTAGTAGAATTCAGTATCATCGAATCAAGTCTCTCAGCCTTGCTCTGTTCGGGCTCATCCACCACCTTGGATGGCTTGACTCGATGTGGGCATTCGCGCACTCTATGAGGTCCCTTGCATCGGTGGCACTCCATTGGCGCCTTCTCACCCTCGGCTTGACGGCTTCATCATCTGTTATCACACCGGGTTTCGGCCTTAGCTCAGCTACTTTGACAGGCGTAGTCGCTCATTGGCTCCTTCTTGGCTTATTGACTCTTACAATTGCGCCAAGTCTCATCACCTCTTCCTCCGACTCCTCAGTCTCGTCACCATGGATAGCATAGAGGTGATCTTTCGTGGGACAATCACTCTTCATGTGGTTCCCACCACAGTTGAAACATCTAAGAACTTCAACGTTCTTGACTCCCCCACCATAGCCCTTACCTCGGGGCTTGGTGGACTCGGTTACCTCGAACTCAGCTATGGATTCAGATGCGGCCATAGCCTTGGAAAGTTCCTCGACTTCCATCCTCTTCAGCTCCATTTTGGCCCACTGTTTCAACCCATTCTTGAAGACAAAGAGGCCTTCCGCTTCAGTCATGTCCGTGACTTGAAGTTTGAGTTCAGTGAACCGTCTGACATACTCGGTAATGGAACCCTCGTGCTTGAGTTCGTGCAGCTTCTCCCGAGCCTCCTGTTGGGCGTTAGTTAGGTAGAACTGCTCTTTGAACTCAGACCGGAACTCTCCCCACGTCCCAATCGGGCAATCCTTGCTCTTTTCCTCAGAGCATCTGCGTCGCCACCATAAAAGGGCAAAATCAGTCAAGTAAACTGAAGCAATGTTTACCTTATCCGCATCATCCTTGATGCCAACGTCACGGAAGTACTGCTCCATGCTCCACACAAAGTTCTCCACGTCCTAGGCCGACCTAGTCCCATTAAACTCTTTCGGCTTTGGCACGTCCAACTTTGGTCCGACTGTTGTCGTGGATAACACACCACTCACAACAACCTTGTAAATCTACAGCTCTGCCTTGAGTTGCTTCATTTCCTCCATTATCTCCGCCTTCAAAGCCTTCAGCTCGGCTTCGAGTGCATCACTCCGTATGTCCGAACTATCGGCACACCAGTCAAGGTCTCGCACGTTGCTCTTAAGTTCCCGCACACTTCTATCGAGCTCCTCGTCAGCAGAGTCTAGCTCTTCAATGCGCACTTTGGCAACGTCGAACTCTTCTTGAGTATCCTTCAAGGACTTCTCAAGCTTTTCCACCCTTTCTTCCAGCGTAACCACAGTTTCACTCGAACTGTCTCGTTTTCCGTCATCAGCCTGGGTCTCAGTACCCTTTTGTGCTGCAGTATTCCCTCATTTCTTTGCCATCTCGAAGCTGTGTTTGCTCTCGAACACTCTCTCTGATACCAACTGTCACGTGGCTAGAGTTTCGGTTAGCCCAACGTGCGGCCTTAGTCGATGTTCTTAGACAAACGACTAAGTAAGCCTAAAATCCTTCTCCGGAAGATCGAAACTTCCAAGTCTCACAAACACAAGATCGCTCGGTGTGAAAGCTAATCAAACGAACTCTGAAAGAGATTGGCACAAGAACAATGGAAAGAACGCGAAGAACGCTACAGAGTGTTTTGGAGTAAAAGCCAAGTGTATTACTCAAATGATGGATGATTACAAATGAGGGAAGGACTCTCTATTTATAGTTGAGCACCCTCCAAATGAATGGCCTAGATCGAATTACACAGATGACCCAGATTAGCCTACTATCTTTACAAGGTCTCCTATCTATGGAAAGAGAATCAAAATCCTATCTAATTACATACATTAGTAGGAAGCTTTCCTCGAATAGGTCTCTACACCGAATATGGCAAGATTCTTCCACAATCCTCTCTGATATGTTATCTCCTGCCATGTTTACCGAATCAATGTGGACGGGCTCACTAGCATTCTCCAAGTGTTGGGCCAAGTCTGGTGGTCTTGGCAAGCCCAATGATCCGTCCTGAACCTCTAGGGCGGATCTCTGCGCCACTGTCTCGGGCCAAGAGTGTTGGTCCGTGACAATTGCATGACATATGTGTGATTTATTAGTTTCAATTATATATTCTAAAAATTAATAATATATGAAAATAATATTAAAAAATCACTCATATTTACTATAAATCAAATTTAAAAATAATTTTTATCACATGAATATTTATTTGGTAAAAGGGTAATATGGAAAAAGTTAATAAAATAAATATATTTTATTAGTTGGTCTCATAGATGACGCAGTGGAAGAATCATATATAATTTTTTCTTGAGTCGTGAGTTTCATGAGCACTTGTCATCCAATTGCAGTCCTCCACGTTTTAAAAATTAGGGTAACTCAATGATGAACATGATTACAAATGGCTACTTTTTCTCCATTTTAAAAAGTTATAATTCAATCGTACGATTAAATTTTGTTACAAATATAATAATATGCCATTAAAATTAAAATATAAATTGATATAATAATGATAATTTAGTACTAAAATTTATATATTATATCAATTTTCTCATAATCTAATTATTTTAACATTTTATATTTAAAATTTGTGACACTATTCCTCCTGACACTTGTCATATAATAAGAGAAATTATTAGATAGACCCGACTTATCACGTCATCCGTGGTCCCAGTCAATAAGATCCATCCATTTCAATATAATTATCCACTCTTTATGAACATGTAGGAAAGAAGTGATGATTCACCTTAGAAAAAAATAACATGGATGAACCTTATTGGCTATAACCACGAATGACGTAGTGAGTCGAGTTCATCTAATAATTTTTCATGGTCACAACCCTACTAATGTCCATTAGCTTGATAGCCGACAAATAAAATGGCTCTACATACAAAATCACTTCACAATTAGACAACTAACAAACTCATTAACGACGTTTGTTAGTAGACAAAATCACTTTACTAATGAAAATTTTAAAGACGAAAGGCTAAATTTATTGAGTTATTTTGAATTAGGACCAAATTATTAAAATATTTAAGTTTAAAGACTAAAACTGTTATTATATCAAACAATATTAGATGTCTATTTCAATTTTAATGCTAAAGTGTCCTATTTGTACCGAACATTTAATAGACTGATTCAATGCTAACTTGTAGAACAATGTTACTCGATTATAATCAATTACATAATTGAGTGATCTGTAGTGTAATTTACCCCGAAAATTATTGTGGCCACAATTTCATCGGCGTTTAAAAAAAAGTCGTCGTTGGCCGCTGAATTCATCTCGAATGCCGAAACTTGCGGGTCTTTGAACTAACGAAACCACGAAAACCAAACGGCGCCAAAAAGAGAAGAAGAAGAAAATGGAGAATCAGAATCAAACCGGACCGGAAGCTCCTATCAAGGTGTCAACACTCAATTGTATCAATCTCTCCAACCCTGATATTCACCAGTCCGTCTCTTTACTCGAGCAGGTTTGGTTTCCCCTCAGCATTTCTTGTACTTTTTCATATGAATTCACTGTTTGTTTCCCCTGATGATTTCAAGTTGATATTTTGTTGCCATGGTTATTAATTATAAGATAACCCCATAGTTAAAGTTTGGGTTTTTCTTGGTGGGTTTAGGCTTGTTTGGATTGTGGGTTTTTCTATGTTGTAAACCATGGGATAAGCCAAGAATTCATGGATGAAGTGTTTGTTCAAAGCAAGAAGTTCTTTCATTTGCAATTAAACCAGAAAATGGAAGTTTTGAGGAATGAAAAACATAGAGGCTATACTCCCCTGCTTGATGAACATCTTGACCTTGAGAATCAAGTGCATGGTCAGCTACTCTTTCTCCCTTTACCTTTTGTATTCCTTTACCATTCGTATTTATCAAATTTTCCCCCTCTTCTTTCATGGTTGGGTTGTAGGAGACTACAAAGAAGGGTATTATATCGGGGTCGATGTGCCTGAAAACGATCCTGAATCCAATAAGCCGTTTAACGGGAGTAATGTTTGGCCCGCGGATGGTAAAATGTTTTGAATTTCATTGATTGGTTTATCTTGCAAGACCATTTTAAAAGAATATTTCACTGGTTTTGTAACTGTTGGCACTGGTTAGGTGTTTTGCCCGGATGGAGGGAGACTATGGAGAAGTTTCATCGCGAGGCATTGTAAGTTATAATAAGTAATGTGATTGATATCTATGCTTGTTTCATGATTATGTGTGCAATTAGGGAGGTGGTGAAGGCAGTTGCAAGGATCATAGCGCTTGCACTCAACCTAGAGGTTGATTTCTTCGATAAGCCCGAGATTCTTGGGAAGCCTATTGCCATCTTGCGCTTGCTACACTATGCAGGTGTAAGATCGTAGGATATCTTTAATCTTTATTTCTTATTTTCATTCAAAATCGATATAGATCATTATATGAATTCCATAATCTGTTCAGATAAAGTTTCTGATCCTTCGAAAGGAATATATGGAGCTGGGGCACATTCTGACTTCGGATTTATTACACTCTTGGCGACCGATGATGTTATGGGTCTGCAAGTATGAAAGTTGATGGAACATGTGTTTATATTGCCATTATTTTGCACATTTCACCAGCTAACAGTTGTTTATATATATATATATATATATATATATATATATATAT
Organism: Hibiscus tridactylites; assembly: GCA_958450335.1. NCBI lineage: Eukaryota > Viridiplantae > Streptophyta > Magnoliopsida > Malvales > Malvaceae > Hibiscus > Hibiscus tridactylites. Next base: position 6,750,980 of record OY288288.1, read on the forward strand.
TTGCAGATATGCAGGGATAAAGATGCAAAACCTCAGATATGGGAGTACGTGACACCGATAAAAGGGTAAGTCACTGATGGCTAGCAGAGATTTGAGCTTGTACGTTATATTGTACTAATGCTTACAATATGGTTCATATGCAATTTGGTTTTACTGGAGGCTGCATTTGGATCAATCTCGGTTTTTAAGTGAATTGTTTCCAATTATTTGCTGCACCTAGTTTGCTTCTTATGTACCAAGTTCAATTTAATCACCAATACATGTTGTGTTTAATATGTGGTCGATTTTGTTCAGAGCTTTTATAGTCAACCTCGGGGACATGCTGGAGCGCTGGAGTAACTGTATATTCAAGTAATGTGCAACTTTCTGTGGTAACTATGGTCTAAACTGCATTTTTTAAGATGAAATTAATGATTTATTTCAGGTGCTCATCATAACTTAAGAACCTAGACTAATTTTAATACTCTGCTCTTTGCCTTTTACTTTTAAGTCGAGCCATTTATCGTATTGATAAATCTAAAGCATAGAAATTCGTCTAAGGCCGTCACCTCCATAAATCTAAAAGCAAATAGAACTCCATCATTTCTTGGTTCCTTTGCATTATTATACATACACAAGGTCACTAAGAGTAAGAGAAGGCTGCCATATAGTGACTTTGAGCTTTTTCGCATCCCGGATTTTGTCGTTTCACAACATTCTTACACTCGGTCATCATTTCATTTTTTTCTTTAAATTTATAATTTGAATTGTACTCTATGAAGCTGTTCATTTGTTCGAAATATTATATTCGCTTGATGTCAGTTATGGAAGGCTGGAAGCTAACTTTTCATAACTATCTTTCCTCCGACTTCATGTAACAAAACATATGGTTTTTGTATGTACCAGGTCCACTTTGCACAGAGTTTTGGGAAATGGTCAAGATAGATATTCGGTAAGACCCACCTTCCTTTGTTATCCAGGCTTTAAGGCCTTCCACAGTTGGATGATTCATGATTGATTAGATGTCTTCGTGTTGCACCAACAGGGCATTTTGCTTGACATAAAAAGAAACGCTTTTACTGTCGTATTCATCTCAGTTTTCTTACTGTTTTCATCTGTAGTTTAAGTTTTTGGCTTAATCATCGCGATTTTTTCATAAATATTCCTTTTGGTAAGTTTCTTTGTGATGAATCTAGCATGTAACTTTCCCGGAAAATGTTGACTTGCTAACTTTTAACATCATCTTTCGAGTAAAATTTTATGTTTTTTTTTATTTCCGATGGTAGATTGCATACTTTGTGGAACCCAATCATGACTGCCTTGTTGAATGTTTGCCAACTTGCAAATCAGAAAAAAATCCTCCCAAGTAAGTCTTTGATATCCAATTATTTCTAATCATAGACGATAAGGCTCGAAAACCCTTGGTTGCGATGACATTTACACGGGATTTAAACCTATGTTGCTTCCACTCTTCATTTTGCTTAAAGTACCATGGTCCGAAGGTGTGAGGATATAACCTTCCGGAATCCTCCAAACACATGGAGAAACTTGGTTTCCCTTACACCCTAGTCCGAGTAACACTGATTTAAACCATCTTGTTTTATCTTACATAACTGCTGCATATATTTCTAACCAGGTTTCCCCCGATTAGATGCTCGACATATCTGAGCCAACGGTACAAGGACACCCATGCAGATTTAAATGCATACAATAAACATCAGGCTTGCGGTCCTTCATCATGCATTACAAGTCTGAGGACGAACTTCAATTCCGAATGAAGCTATAAACCGAGGAAAATCTCGGACCATTTACCAGTAACATCAGTAGACGGGAGAGTACATGCAACTCTTGGCATACTTCACAAGATTTGCCAGACGAGGGAGATGTGTCGCCAAACCTAGAAACAGCATAATTACAAGTAAATCTGTTGGAAATCAAAGCAACGATAGAACCTGGCAAGTTGCAGACAATAAACACTTAGAATGACATTTCCGAGTCACCTTTTCCCAGTAGATTTTCCATTAAGCATTTTACCTCGCTACATGAATTAGCTTCTTCGGCCATGCACTCGGATTGTGAGGTTGGATTAGACAGAGCCATAATAAGAGGCTTCTGCAGGTGACATAGTTTCACAACAGTGTAAACATTTCCATTTTTGTTTCACAACAGTAGATATGATGTTTACTTACCTCGTTGAAAGAGGCCATGGTTTCGATTATTTCCTTTGTAAAAGTTCTTCCAACTCCGGATGATCCGATCAAACTGTAGGCTGGATTGCCTAAAGGAGGAAGGGAAAAGTGAGTACAAAAAAACAGCACGTCAGCACCTAATAGATCCTTAACCGGTTCGTGTTCACGAGCCCAGGATTGCTTGAAGTGTTGAAGCGACTCCTTACGAGAGCTAACGATCAATCGACAAGCCAGATCTTCTTACGGATCTCCTTCCAAGGGAGCATTTGTAGCCAGCAGCACAATGGTATGAATCAAAACACTAGCATGGAATTTAGAATAAAGTAAAATGATCTGCAAAAATGTTAATAGCTTGCTGCTATACCAGTCCCAGCCTGCAATAGTATGACAAAAACAGTGTTACGTAACGCGATTAACACAGGCCGCTGAAGATCAAAGAGGAACCATGACTCTTACTTCCCCAGCACCAAGGAACAAGAATCTGTGATCGGCAAGCGTCAATGCTGCAACAACCCCGGAAAGAACAACGGATGCCATCCCCTGCACCAAAGTGATGGTGGGTTAAAAGAATACTCGCACAGAATCATTTGAGGGAGCTAGATCCTGCTATATTTTGCAAGCCTGAATATCATGGTTGAAGACAACAATAACTTGAGTACTCCTTTCAGGCCAGTTCTTCAAGACATCAAGAACTTTTCCCCTACACAATATTATCAGGTTAAACTAAATCCAACGTTTAAGATTACACGGTGAAAAAGATACAGCAAACACACTTAAATGCATTATTTATTTTCAAACACAAACATAATTTGCAATCAGTTAAAATCCAGAACCCCCTTTTTTTATGATCATTTCATCTATATTGCAATCACAAATTTGAAGTAAATCAAATCAAAATATTGTTTGATCATCATCATCATCATAAGCAAATGAAGAGGAAAGGTGGTGAACCTGGCCACTGAGCTGGTCTTCAGTGGCACAATCCTCGCCGGCACCGCCACCAACGGTGCTTATTTCTTTCATGCTGCTCTCCATTCAGCTGACACTGTTACTAGTTTACTACTAGTGAGAGACTGAATTGGATAATCACAAACCCCAGAATTTAGAAACACACTTTGCTTAAGTAAGGATTAAGACAAAAACAATAAGTGAATAATAATGTATTGTTGTAATGATTTGGATAAATTATAATAGAGGGATTCTTGTCTATTTTGGAAACGTGAGCTTTCAACTTCCAACTGTCAAATTATACTTTTAGTCCTTCTATTGTGCTCAAATTTGAAATTTATTTTCTTTAACTTAATTTGCTAGACTTTGTCTCCTCACTTTTATGATGTGTGTTTTCTTTAAAAAAAAACACTTTCAAAATTATTATGCTAATATGATTTTTATGTTTTTTAAATCAATATCAGTTAAATGAAATAATTAAATCTGATAATTATTGTCGTTATGAAAATAGAGGGTCAAATTAAATTATAAAAAGGTAAATTTCTAGTTTGAGGCTACTAGTGTGACCAAAACCATAAACTTACCATTCTCAATTAGTATTGAAACAACTTAGACATGAAAGTAAGTCAATTTTAATTTTTAAATAGTGGAAGAGAATATGAGTGGAGATGGGAACCAAGGCGGCTAAGGTGGAAGCTTTGGATCAATATGGTGGCTAATTGGTGGTGGTGGGCGGCAGTGAGAACGTGCTTATCTGAGTGTATAATATACAGCTGTTTTTCATGGAGAGGAGAGGAGAGCGAGAGAGAGCGAGAGTTTGCAGAAATGAGCGAGAGAGACCGAGAGAGTGGAGAAATGAGCGAAGCTACTATGCTGAAGGACATGGCTACAAGAGAGTCAGGACGGCTTCGACTAACCAGAACTACAATGTCCATAATAGAAGACCTCAGAAGAAGTGGCAACAGGTGAAAAGACCTGGACCAGAAACTACAGTCTTCGTCGAGAACGTGAGCAAGAGAATCCATTTTTCCACGTTGAGAGAAGCGTTTCAGGCGTACGGAAAAGTGCTTGACGTATACGTAGCACTATACAACCAGAAAAGGAGAAACAAACCCACGACTTTTGCTTTCGTAAGGTTTGAAGAGATGCGGGAGGCAAAAGAAGCAATCTTGCATGGAAACGGGAGGTGGATGGACGGCCACCAAATCAAAGTGTTTGCAGCGAAGGAGGACAAACAGAAAAGTCAGAAAGTACAAAACGCAGGTGGAATCAAAAACAGAACGCCAATGACCTTCAGAGACCACAGATCTTTCAAAGAAGCATTACTGGGGGTGAAGAGAAGTGATACAACACAGAGAGCAAGCAAGCTTACAAACGCGGAAGACCTGAAATGCGACGAGAAAAAAGTATTCCATATTTTACTTGAAGATGGTGTGGTCCCAGAATGTAACAGCCAATATCCCGACGGAGAACCTTTTATCAGACTAAACACAGAGATGTTTGCATGGAGGAAGAAGTGTCTCGTAGGAAAAGTCAAAGGAATGTACAACCTGGACTTGGTACAAGACGCCCTAACTTCGGAGGGACTCAGAATCACAATAAGCCCATGGCAAGGCTTGCTAGCAGTTTTACAATTTCAATCGGAGGAAGAGGCAACAAGAGTCTGGCTCAAAAGAGAGGAAATGGTTCACATGTGGTTTGATGAATTAGAAAGACTTGAGGGCTACGACGGGAAACGCAGGATCAAAATCTGGGCAGTGCTCCATGATGTCCCCCTGAAAGTTTGGTCGGAGGAATTCTTCAAAAGAGTTGGAAGCAAATGGGGAAAGGTTTGTGAGATTGCAAGCGATACCAAGCTAAGGAACAGATTCGATGAAGCGAGAATCCTTTTGGAAGTCCCTCAGGCATCAGTAATCCCAGATAGGATAACCATTATTATCAATGGCTCCATCCATGAAGTGAAAGTGGGGACGGTTGAGTACGAAGAAGATAGGTGCTTCCTGGACGACCGGTCACCGTACGACGATCAGGTGGAAGGATTGGTGGACGCTTCGGGTCATGTGCCAATCAATAACGAGGACATTTATGAAAGTCAAAATCTCGAGGAGAACCCTACCTTTTTGGAGATAAACGAAGGGACGGGAGAATTAAGAAAAGACGGCGGAGACAAATACCCAAACCCATCTCTGTTTGTCGCGGAAGGTAGTGCTGTCCAGACAAGGGAATTGGGGCCCAGTGCGGGCCCAGCAAATACCCGAACATCTAGTGCCACCGGATCAAACCCAAACTTATTCGAGGTGCCCATTATGAATGAGATTGCAACAGTCGACCCAACAGGTATCAACACAATCAATAACTTGGAGTCGAGGATCCAGGCAGATGATAGTAATAGCCTATCAATCTCGAACAAGTCAAGACTTCAAGAGGTCCCAGTGAATGAAGTGGAGGTTATCTCCAAGGCCACGTGCCCGGTTCTGCCCTGGCTCCTTTCCCCGGGTCGGGTCATAAGAAGCAAAAATAGACCTGCAAACATGATGGACAAGAATCCCAAATCCTTGAATAGCTTCGACATCCCTATCAGTAATGGGCAACAGAGCTTACCACAAAGTGGCTTCGCACCGGAAACAGAAGCCACCTTCGCAGTAGGGGAGAAACTGGGAATCAAATTCGATGCCCCAACGGATGTCCTGCTGGAAAGATTGGAAGCGATCGGAGTTGATGAGGTTAATCGGCGGCCTCAGTAGGAGATCGAAGCAAACAACGTGTATCGAAGCTGCTTATGAATCTATCAATCGCGACCTGGAATGTTAGAGGTATGGGGCGAAGGGAGAAAGTGAGAGCCACATGCAAACTTATTTTAGCAAAGAAGGTTAATGTGCTGTTCATTCAAGAAACTAAGCTGGAGGACGTCAACCCTTGGGCCATCAGAAGAATTAAAAAATCGAACCTGCTTGAAGCAATCACGGCCCCATCAGTTGGGGCATCGGGAGGCATCTGCACTGCCTGGGACCCTAAGCTCTTTAAGAAACTGGCCGCGGAGGTACATCGGAACTGGATTTCTGTGTCAGGGATAATCCAACAAGGTAACCAGGAGCTGAGATTGATCAACGTCTATGCCCCGAATAATCCCAGGGATAGGAAAATTGTCCTCGATGAAATATCACTTTGTATCGCAACCAAGGATATTCCCACGATAGTGGGCGGTGATTTTAATTGTGTAAAGGCCATGGATGAGAGAACAGGGGATTATGTCTGTGAGGCTCAATGGAGGATGCTGTCAGACTTTCAACATGAAAATGGGCTTATCGAGTTACCGACCAAGGGGGGCAAGTTCACGTGGTTCAAAGGCAACCAAAGTACTGCAAGCAAATTGGATCGATTTTTCGTTTCCCCGGCAATTATCCAGAACCACCCTTCGCTGGAGCAAGAAATCCTCCCAAGAGGTATTTCCGACCACTGTCCTGTACTTCTCTTTGAAAAGAATGTGAAGATCAGACCCAGGCCGTTCAAGTGGTTCAACCACTGGTCTTTCGACGAGGAATATAAGAAGCGGGTTATCCATGTCTTGGAAAATGTTGTTCCCCATAATGTGACAAACCTACTGAAATCTGTTAAAGTACTGACAAAAGAATGGGCCCGAAACAAGCAACGCGAGGAAGGGGACTCTATCGCCCACCTGGAAAAAAGGTTAACTGAACTGGAATGCACTGCCATCACAGAGCCAGAAAACCAAGTGAAATGGGAGGAAATCAAGAAGCTGAGAACTGCATTGTGGAACAAGTACATCAAAGAAGAACGAGATTGGCTTCAAAAATCTCGAGTCCGATGGTTTAGAGAAGGAGACAGGAACACGACTTATTTCCACCTTAATGCAACGATGAGAAATAAAAGAAACCATATTGCAATGCTCAAGAGAGGAAACAGTACCATTGTAGATCAGGGAGAAATCTCGAAGGCATTCGTAGACCACTTTAAGAAGCAGTTCAACATGTCTAACACTATTCCAATAAAAGATATGGGTATTGATTTGCCTAGATTAAGCGAAGAAGCAGCAAGAACACTCGAACAACCTTTCTCAGAACATGAGGTATGGGGAATCATCAAAGAAGCTGACGGCAACAGGGCACCGGGACCCGATGGGTTTAATTGGAATTTCTTTAAATGTTTTTGGCCTAATCTGAAGAGCAACATTATGGCGTTTATTGACAGATTCTTCGAGGGGAAACCATTAGAGGCATCCATAAACGAGACGTTCATCGCCCTTATCCCTAAAGTCGACTGCCCTATGAAAGTAGAAGAGTTCCGGCCAATTTCCCTGGTGGGTAATGTGTACAAAATCGCAGCTAAGCTCCTGGCAAATCATTTGGCGTCCGTAATCAGTGAAATTGTGGGTGAGAACCAGTTCGCTTTCGTGAAGGGGAGGCAAATTCTAGATTGCGCTTTTATTGCAAATGAAGTGGTACATGACATTCACTGGCACAAAAAATCAGCACTTGTTATCAAAGCTGATTTCAACAAGGCCTACGACTCTATCGACTGGAAATTCCTAGACACTGTCATGAAAAATATGGGCTTTGGCACCAAATGGAGGAGCTGGATCAATTGGTGTATTACCACCCCGACGATAGCAATTCTGGTGAACGGGGAGCCATCGGAAAAATTCAAAGTCAGCCGCGGACTCCGACAGGGCTGCCCATTATCACCAATGCTCTTTAACCTCGTCGGCGAAGCCCTTAGCGGCTATCTCAAGAAAGCCGAAAGTTTGAGTATTATCAAAGGAGTGAATATCGGCCAAAGTGACACAGAGTTATCCCATATCCAGTTCGCCGACGACTTGATTCTCTTCCTCGATGCAAAGGAAGAATGGCTCCTCAACACCAAAAGAATTCTGCGTATATTTGAAATGGCGCCGGGCCTGCAACTTAATGCCAACAAGACCAAAATGTATGCCATCAATGTGGATGAAAACACGACAAAAAACTGGGCAAGAGCATGCAATTTTGGCCTCGAAAAATTTCCCACTCTATACCTAGGACTTCCTTTGGGCTACAGTAGAAACTCCAAGGAAATGTGGCAACCTATACTAGAAAAAACAGAGAAGAAACTAGCGAGTTGGAAAGGGAACTTCCTCTCCCTTAGTGGCCGAATCACGCTCATCAAATCCGTGCTAGCTAGTATACCGACATATTACATGTCTCTTTTCCAAATGCCCAGGACGATAGCAAAGAAACTCGATTCCCTGATTGCAAGGTTTCTGTGGGGAGTGAAAGACCAGCATGGAATCCACTGGGTAAGTTATAAACAGGTTTGCAAACCGAAGGACATGGGCGGTTTGGGACTTGTCGATGTGAGCACGAGAAACACAGCCCTTCTCAATAAGTGGATATGGAGGTTTGGGTGCGATACGGATAGCCTATGGCGGAAAACTACAGTGGCTAAATATGGCTATGATACTGGTGCTTTCCTCCCGGACTTAACAGCGCCAAAAAAGCAATCGTGGCTATGGAAGGCGATTTTAAAACCGCTGAAGCATGGTGATGAAATTTTAACCAACAACCTTAAAATGATGTGTGGGGATGGCAGTCGCATCAAGTTCTGGGACGATGTCTGGACAGAAACGCAACCTTTAAAAATCGCGTTCCCTAGAATTTATGCAGTGGCGATGAAGAAATCCGGATTGATCCAAGAATTCGGGAAGATGGAAGATGGCATTTGGCGATGGGAAATTGAGATGCGCAGGAACCTTTTTGACTGAGAAATTAACATTTGGGAAAACTTTCTGGAAACGATCAACAAGGGATTAATGAACAATTCCACCAGGGACTCCGTAGCGTGGTTGGGTTCTGCGAAAGGGTATTACACTGCAAAAGATTACTGCGATTTAATCTCAAACATCGAAGGGAACCCTGACATCTGCTGGAAACAGGTATGGGCCAATCTCGCCCCTCCCAAAGTCGAAGCATTCCTTTGGAGGGCGGTGCAGGATAGAATTCCTACTTTGAAGGAACTCGAAAAGAGGGGGATTGGAAATGCGACTGGCAAAAATTGCTACCTATGTGATGCAGAACAAGAAGACACCAATCACCTTTTTTGCGGCTGCTTGTTTTCCTGGAAGGTGTGGCAAGCATGGTGCCAGGCGTGGAACACATGCTTTGTCATCCCTCGGACAATAAAGGGCATGATCACAACATGGTTGGAGCTGCACACAAATCAGCAGGAAAAAGAAATTTGGCATCTTGGTTTCTTTGGGATAATTTGGTCGATATGGTTATGTAGAAACGAAACGGTTTTCAACAACAAGAAGTTCAGTTCGGAACTGATATACGACATTGCCATGCTCAGGGTCGGACATTGGATAAAAAGTAAATGGCCTGAAAGAATCTTGTCTGTCTCGGAATTCACTAGGAACCCCATGTTGGCGTGTTTCACCTCCCGTGCTCAACCAACCAAAACCATCAGCAGCTGGGTTGCTCCTATTAGAGGAACACTTAAATTCAACACGGATGCTGCTGTGAGCGGAACCGTTGGTCCAGCAGGCATTGGAGGTGTGTTGAGAGACCATCAGGGAAAGATTCTAATGAAGTTTTCAATGAATATCGGGGCTTCGGATCCTACCAAAGCCGAGCTATTGAGCATCATCAAAGCGGGTAACCTTTTCCTTGAATCCTTTTGGTGCCGGAAGGCGAAACTAATCATTGAATCTGATTGTCAACTTGCGATTAAATGGGGGTCGTACCCCCCATCGTCCCCAGCAAATTTCTTGAACCTAGCTATGGAGTGTAACAGACTGTGCATGTTAAACAACTGGGAACTCAAATTTGTGTACAGGGAATACAACACTGTGGCTCATGACCTAGCGAGAAAAGGACTAATCCAGGGTATGAATGAAGTGTGGGCGCTACAAACTGAGGCCGAAAACCAGCCAAACTAAAGGGGTCTTATTTCTTAGGATGAGCAGGTATATGTGTTTGTAAAGCCTGCCCTCCATCAAAAACGCATTTAAGATCCATGCTAGGAAAATGTAAAAATAGTAGTGTAACTACCAGATTGTGGCATAACATCCAAATGCAAAACCGTGTATCTCAAAGCTACACCATCGTGCACTCTTTTTCCTTCATAGGTTTTAGGAAGGTTTTTTAATGAGGCCGAGGGTGTTAGCTAGTCCATCAATAAAATAACTCCCATTTTCAAAAAAAAAAAGAGAACGTGCTTATCTTCCTGATTTTTAACCCTAAAAAATTAAATCACTAACTCTTAACTTTAAATTATAAATACTAAATCTTACCCCTATAAAATACACCTTACCCATAAATTTTTATACCCTGAGCCATAATATTAAATCCTAATATAAACCCTAAACTTAATTTTTTAATGACGGGCATAAATAGAACACCGAAAAAGGATAGACGATTTTTGCTCATTATAGTACTACCTTTATTCGAACAACGATCATGAACTCACCATTCGAGTCCTATTTCACTTGTTATATATATTACATTTTCTTTCATATATCTCATTAATTGATTAGTTCAATCAAATATCATATAAAGATGATCTTTTTAAATTAATTTGTTTCGTCAAAAGCATCAATAATTCGAACTTTAATTTTACGTAAAATATCTAATGTCTCATTATTAGATCAATTGATTATAAAAGAAATATTTTGATACACAAATTTGTGTAGAATTTTAGAGTTTAAAAATTTAGATTATAATTTTAGGTTTATGGGGTTTATGTTGTATGGTAAATACATAAAAGGTAAAAATCCCCTCAAATTTTCTAAAAAAATCAGATTGACTTATCATCCAAGAGCACACCCAAACATGTTTATTTGATTTGTTTGGAAAATTCAAAGGTTTATTAATCTTTGAGAAAAACATTTTATAGATAATTTCTGAAAATTAAAAAATAGTATATAAAATAAAATTATATTTAAAATTTAAAAATGTTGAGGTCCAAAAGTACAAGACACCGAACATGTGCTGTTCTGGTGACTTTCGGAGGCCTTAAATCTAGAGGTGGGTACAACAACAAAAAAAACACTTTAAAAGTTAATTAAAATTAAAAAAGTTAAAATATTAAAATCTATTTCTAAAAAATAAAAAAAATGAATCATAAAAAAACCGAAAAAAAAAATCAAATTTCGAACTTCAAAATATGACTACTGGTAGGTTCATTCTCCGTCTCATTATTTTTAAATTATATGAGGGAAACGTAAAATTCATTGTTTACCATTATGATAGTAGAGTTGAGCTGGTAAGAGATAGTCCAACACTTGCTCAACAAACGTTTTTTTTATAATATTTGTTTTTACATTTTTTTTCCTTTTAAGCCTTTTCTTGAATAATTTTTTCTTTTTTCTTTTCTAAAAATAATTATTTATATTTTAAAATTTAATAATTTTTTAAATCTAATTATTTTAACTAATCTAAATATTTGTTAAATATTTTTTGTGTGGAATTTCTATAATTTGTTTTACTTGAGAAATAAATACACATTTAAAATTTTCAAAATCAAATGAATTCTTTATCATCACATGTACACATGAACTGCCACATTAGTATTTTAACAATCAAAGATAAAATAATTAGTCAAAAGACTTATTTGATGCGTTAATATACAAAGACATACTTGGATACATTTTTCGGTAAGTGACCAATTCGATTACTTTGAAAAAGTAGAAGGGCTTTTTTACCATAAAAAATCACTTTTCTGATTATCTTTTTTATCAATTCTAGTTTAGATATTTCTCTTTAGCTGACTAAACATAAAGCTGGCTAGTGTTTGATACAATAGTGATCCCACTTCTTAATAAATTCTTTGAAGCCAATCAGAATACTGTACAAGATTTCTTTTAATTTACTTTTTGTAAAGGCTTAATACAATTTTTTCCTTAAACTATATTTGTTTTTTAAATTTGTTTTTTAAAGTTTATTTTGACCACTTTACCTACTAATGTTTTTCGATGTTACCTGTATTTTCTCCTACAGTTAAAAAAATTCTTTTGATAAATCAAAATGCACCACGTTATTTTTTTTTTCTTTATTTTTAAATTTTAAAATAAAATAAAATAAATATTAAATAAATATATTAAAATATACACTAAATTTATCCAAATACCCCATCTTCTTTGATTTAAACGCCAATTTCCAGATTTTAACCCCCAAATTTTGATCTCGAAAAATAAATCTTCTACTCATTTTATTTGTTTTTCTCGATCAAAATCAGAAGAAAAAAACCTAAGAACACCAATAATGTTCATCCTTTTTCCTACTCTTCGATCCACTTAAACACCAAATCACCAACTATTTCTTATTTCCAAATATCAAAACCCCTAAAACATTAAGAACAATATAATTCACTTGGGGTTTGAGATCTCCCTAAATTTCCACTCATTTTCACATTCAAACCGGCAAAAATAGATTTCTCCTGCCTACAAACAGAGGCACCGACAGCCTGCAGAGCCGAAGCAAGAATCGTCCAGGTTTCGGTAACGGCGATGATGGATGGGTCTAATTGCTGCAACAATCATTGAATCGTCTCATCGTCGTACTTATGATATCTGCTATAATTTATCCTATTTTTAATTTGAGGAAATGACTAGTATAATTGTTGATAGTGCGCACAACCTAAACCTGCGCATCCCTGGAAATGGTTCGAAATAAAATGAAAAGATTTTGAGATGAACCAATAGACCGTGCGAAAAAAGGGAGAAAAATAAAGTGTGTTTGAAACTATGGCCGTAAATGACGATGATGTTGGATTCAGCGGTTTCATGTTCTTCTCATCGCAACATTCGATCAAGGGTCCTGGTTTCTCCGGCAAAAACACCTCCAACGACGACGACGACAATGATTGAGGAGACTTCATCAACTCCGACAGTAATATTTCCCGTACTATTTCTCTTTCCCTCAATAATTTTCGTTTCTATCCCTTTCCCAAATCGCCGCTTTCGTCTCTTCCTAACCTCGCTCCGAGCTGAGTCCAGTCGTCGAAAACACAATGGGATAAGGTGACTGGAACTTTACCGTTTTTTATTTTCAGGGAAGAAGAAGAAGAAGGATTTGGCGCAATGGACGGCGCAAGGCTTAACGGTGTGAATAGTTCGTTTTCGTTTCCTAAAAAAAGATGGAAATTTGGAAGGAAAAGGATCGAATTTAAATGATTTAATAAGGGATTTGTATGTACAGAATGAGAAAGGGAATGGGGCAAATAGGGTTCGATCAGGTGTGGATGTTAAGCAAGAAATTGATTTGAACCCGAAGGTGGAGACTTGGAATTGGAACGATTTGAATTTGGGGTTAAATGAGAAATAGGGTTTGGGGAACAAGACATGGGTATTTGGGTAAATTTAGAGTATAATTTAATATATTTATTTTATTTTATTTTTAAATTTAAAATTTAAAAATAAATAAGAAAAATGACGTGACACATTCTGATTGGTTAAGATGATTTTTTTAAACGGTAGGGGACAATGTGGGTAACGGAAAGAACGTTAGGGGACAAAAGTGATCAAAATAAACTTTATAAGACAAGTTGAAAAAATATGTAAAGTTTAGAGAGAAAAATGTGTATTAAGCCTATTGTAAAATATTTATTATAAGTGAACAACTTCTTTTACTAAAAAAATGAATATTTTTGTTTGTAAATAAAGCGGATAATTTGATAATAGAACAGATGATAGGAAAGAGCTAATGCTATTCGTGAACAAGTAAAACTGTAAAAGTCACTGTTTGAATTGTCATCTCTATATGAAAAAAAGAACACTATCAACTATCATTCACGATCGAATTACTTACTTTCGTATTATCAAAAAAGAGAGAGAATTACTTACTTTCGATCTACAACATGCTTGCTGGTTTCTTGTTTCCAATTTGCCATCCTGGTTTCCAAATCGAACTTCTAATTCAAGTAAAAAATGGCAGTATATCGACAGATAGCAGTTAGCAGCCGCTCGATGCATCCGAGTTCCAGAAATGCACCAAAATCAAAATTTGCTACTACTAGTTCTCAATGTAAAAATGTATGTCTTCTTGGATCATTCCATGTATAGCTGCAAAAGGAAAAAAAAGTATACAAACCTTGCAGATAGTAAATCACACGTTTGGAGAATCCTCGGTCGGAGCTACGGCGTGTTTTTTCCCGGATCAGGGTAAGTCAGAGTTCTGAAGACCCAAAGATTCTGCGAGTTCCCTAGCAGCAAAATTGTCCGCTTGTTCCTACAGACCACATTTAATGCAATGATTACTTGTGTGATAAGGCATATTGGCACTAAATTCAAATGATAGTTTTCCGAAAGGTCGGATAGCCATACCTGAAGGCGATGTAACAAGTACATCAAGAAGAGATGAACGAACACCTGCATATTTTTTCCCAAATGGTTTATTGTAGAATTTAATCCATCAATGCAACACATTACTGCAAAGACACGGTGAAATTGTTCTTACAAGATAGCATAGCAAGATTATTCGAGCGGCGGGATATCGCAAAAGAAATCTTGTGGCCCTGACGGATACCGAATCGAGTAATTTTGCAACCTTCTGTAACTGCACGAGGCAGGTTGAAACGCGAGTCGGAATAAACAAACGGGATGGTAAGTTGGTTTTTTGGGATATAAGAGGGGGAATACCTGTATGCTAGCAGTAGCCAGGTGACGGTGATGCACGGGAAGAGGCCTGCAATCATTAACTTGATAAGGAAATTTCGAAAATATCAACATTAACCACACCAGGAAGCAAAATAATCGTGCATGGGAGCGAGGTACAAAAGAATGAGAATTCATATATTCTAACTAATCATGACAGATGCATAATATTGCACTTTTAACTTGTTGTGCTCAAGGCAGCACCATGATGCTTTCCTTGTAAGGAATGTTAAATTCAACGGGAAGGTAAATGCTCCAAGTTGCAATCAAGATCAATTCATTCCAAACATGCTGCTAACATCTGCTAAAGTATTTCATTCTTTTATCTGAAGGAAAGTAGGGTGTGCATTTGGTCGGTTCGATTTTTATGTATCAATAACCAAATAAATTGGCTTAACTATAAAATCGAATAAACCGGACCCTCTTTAAACCCAAAATGGAAATAACCGAACCAAATTTCTTCTTAAACAAACCGAAGTAAACAAATAAACCAAAATATACATCTTTTTTTGTTTTTTTTAATATTTTTATATATAAAATAACAAAAATCATTGTTAAATTAAACATATTTGTACTTAATTAAATAATTAGATTTATTTATTTATTTC
Organism: Hibiscus tridactylites; assembly: GCA_958450335.1. Classification (NCBI taxonomy): domain Eukaryota; kingdom Viridiplantae; phylum Streptophyta; class Magnoliopsida; order Malvales; family Malvaceae; genus Hibiscus; species Hibiscus tridactylites. Next base: position 6,766,348 of record OY288288.1, read on the forward strand.
ATATTTGAGTATTTAATTTCATATTAAGATTAAATTAGTTAAATATATACATGCAATTAATCGGATTATTCGGAGTGGATATCCAAAACCGATAACCGAATAAACAAAAAAAATGCTAAAATCGGTTCGGTTTAATCAGTTAATTCGATTCAAACAACTATTAGCTTGCCCCTAAAGGAAAGATGTAAATATGATAATATTTCACAAATCACGTTCCCTCAAAAGAAAAAAAAATCTGAAAGAGAAGGTAATCCATATTCTTAATTGTTAATAAAGACCAAAAATCCCAACAGTCAAGAAGCTAAAACTTGCAGATAAAGGGTGCAAGAATTATAATATAATGAAACGAAAAAGATTAACATACTCAAGTGCTTTGATTTCAGTGTCTTCGTCCCACAGATAAGATCCCCGACGAGGAACTCTGCTTCTTTCTACTTCAACCTGTTGATTGTAACCATACATCAAAAGCAACACAAGGATATTCACTAACAAGAAATACATACCAGTCTTGCAGCAGAGAAATCAATAGACCTGTGCTTCTTGAAGACGTTTTATTTCCTTCTCGAACTGGAACTCGACGGCAGCTTTTTCACTAGCCATAGTTTCTAACTGCGTTTGCTTGTTGTACTGCAGAATGGTGTAGCGGCAAGAAGTCAGCACAAACAAATGGATGTTACAAGAACAAGTGAAAAAGTAAACCTCAGTTTTCTATTACCAAAAGGTCAGTTAATTCACGATAGCGTTTCTCTAGCTCCATGTGCTCCTGATAGTTGGAATTGGAAACAACATTCATAAGACAATGCTCGTGTGGATCAAAACATGGGCATGAAAACTAGATTCCATCACATTTCAGACTAGCAAGAAACTCAAGACCTCAAATATCAGCAACAGTAACTATCATGGGTTCTAGTTCGGAATTCTAACATGACTTCAGCGTGTGGGTATGCAATGGATGTTTTCTACAGCTAAAAGCTTGTGGGAAAACCAGCCCATACACTCAAGTATAATGGACATGAGTACATGACATCTTTAAGGGAAAACAACAAAATTAAGTTATGAATACAACAAGGATATATTGTTCCCTAATCACTTCCGATACACAAGATGTGACAACTTTGAGGAATTGGTTGAACCCAAACATCAAGAGAACAAAGTCATGTAACTTGGCAGCTGATATACAGCTAGTTAGAGCAGATAAGCAATAAAAGTTAGGGCTATACTAGTACTAAGTTCAGCAGTCACATAAACACTTGCAGTTTATAAACTGCAACCATACCATTGATAAAGTCATACTGAAAAACGTGCCAGCATACATGAGTTTGAAGTAAGGAAAACAGATGAATAAATTTGAACGTTACTTGGCGTGAATAATGCTCAGCATCCCTCTTCATAGCAGCCATTTCGACTCTCATTTTCTGCATTTCAGCCTGAAGCCAGACAAAGTGGTACAAATCCATAAATCAGCCAGCAAAGAAACCAAAATAATCTCAGTATTATTGTACTGTACAGGAAAGAGAAAAACATTCGGAACTTGCCTCTAATGAAGACAGCTTGCTCTCAGCATCTTTTTGACCTCTTTGTGCACGCTCTACTTCCTTCTGCCATGCCTGCATCTTTAAAACCATCTTTAAGTCATTGCTTTGATAATTAATACAGTTAATGTAACAGCTAAAGGCCACGTATTTTTCCTGCAACTAGATATTACATGTAGTTTGAACTTTCGAACTTCAGAATGTTCTTAATGACATAAAAACCCACATCTCAGTGGATTACATTATGCATATCCCATAACTAGGTCAATGGCATCCACAAGATAGAATTCAGAGTTACATCCTCAATTCATTAAATTTACCTGAGCCATTTGATTTGCCTCTTCTGGGGACTTCTTTTGTCCTCGACGAGTGCGAGCTTCCATCTCTTGCAATTCTTGATTTAGAGTTGTGCATTCAACCTGATAGCATATCAGGTTAATTTCAAGAGGCTTTTTACTTCATATCTTGCTCAGTCGCAGAGGTAAAATTTCATATAAAGCATTGTTATAAGTTTGCTTCATATACCTCAAGAAGTGCCAGCTTCTGCTCAAGCTCTGCAACTTTTGCTTTCCTCTCATCTGCAACCCTCTGGACAGAAACAAGCAAGAATTTACAATGCTTGTTGGAAATATATAGGGATCCAAAAGATACACCTGTGCTGAGTAAGGAAGAGGCACCGGCTTTGCTAAAAATTTAGTTGTACTTTGAAATCCAAACTGGAGATGACATATTAACTACAGGACAGACGGACTTTTGATTTAAAAGATAACTACGTAGAAAATAAATTAAACTAAGGAAGATACGATACCATAATGGTGAAACTAAAGGCAGTAAACTCATAAATAGCTCAATTTTAAAAAGTTTAGCAACAATGAAGGAATATTAAAGACTATAGTCAACATCAAACTACAGTATTAGTAAATATGATGCTGAAAATGAGAAGTCAAAGAGCCTGAGATAATTGTATCCGCCATGGGTGGTTCTGGATAAGTGCAATAGCTGAGACCGCATAGGCTCTCCAGAAAATGAGGGCTCAAAATGAATTAAGTTATATGTTTAAAGGGAAAAACAAAAGATTTGTGATGTACAGTATTAAAATACATGAGAAAAATAAAATGTTATTGTACTTCGTAGGCTTTATGTCCTATTATACTCATTTTTATTCAAAAGTAAGTCTACCACACACACAACAACAACAACAACAAACATTTATTTATTTTTAAATTAAGGGTCTCATTTTAATAAACTACACATACCCCTAAACCTTTGAACCGCCCCTGGTATCCACTATCATGATTATCAAATTCAAGTGGATCACCCTTTTTTTGCCACTTCAGTATTTGAAACGCATGCAGATCCATTAATTACATATTTCCATGTTCTCTCGGAGAGAGTCATGACAAATAAGATTCTGCTGATGTACCAGATTACAGATCATAGAAACACCAGAATCAAAGAATTCAGAGTGCAAACATCCAATAAATGATTGCAATTACACATTTGTCTTAACAACCATGTATTGAAAATAAGTGCCAAAAGAGAAACGCTTATCAATAAAAATGAGAATATGTTTGCGATTGCAGATGAAAATTTTCTGGATAATGATATTTAGAAATCCAAAATTGACAGAAATTTACCAAAAACATATATTAAATGCAAAGTTTCCACCACATCAAGACATTATCTTGAACCAACTATGATCCACTTAAAAGAGAATGAGGAAAAGACTAATCTAGAAAAGCGAATATTATGTTCAACTCACAGAATATGTTTGTAAATGAAAATTCCCTGGATAATGATATTTGGAAACATATTCACTTAAAAGAGAATGAGGAAGAGACTAATCTAGAAATGCAAAGTTTTTACCACATCAAGGAATTGTCTAGAAGACTAGATCCAACTAAAATCCACTTAAAAGAGAATGAGGAAGGGACTAATCTTGAAAGGCCAATATTACATTCAACTTAGGGCTTTTTAATATGCAAGTATCAAGCAGAACAAGAATATTATGTACGCATATAAATTATGATTTTGCCATGGAATCAGAAACAAAAAATCTTTGCATTACCTGTATCCTAGCAACAGCTGTGGATGCCTCAACAGCTCGATGTTCCAATTCCACTTCCCTCTCCATTGCAGCCTATTCCAGAAAATTGAGATTATTAGAGTGCAAGATAAAAAAAAATTAAATACATCAGTGTTCCAAATATGGACCATTTTAGTAGCATTATGAGCTGCACGTTCTTCTTCTGATCTCCTTTCAGCAGAATTCAGCTCCTCGCGTAGAGCCTAAGAAAGAATTATATGAATAGATCAACAAGATTATAATAATATAATAGCTTAAATACATTTGTTGTGAGTGAATACACATGCACATGCAAGCAAGAAAGAACTAATTGGTTTACCTGCAGCATCCTTGTCTCTGTCAATTCCCTGTTTCTCATAATAGACTCCATGCTTGCCTGATGGTATACAATAAAAAGTATTAGCAAACCTCAGATGGTCAGAAGGAATAAGTCGAGAGCATATGCTGATTGCAAACTGAAAGAGAGACAACGTCTAGATGTAGAGGCTAAGGAGCAAACACGAAGCAGGAGAGGGATACAGAAGCAGACATGCATATCACAATTTGCTTAATAGGTTAACAAGAACTCGTGAATAGGCTGATCTTTTGTTTATCTATCATACGAAAAAGCATGGCTGATGGAAGTAAGTAGCAGAATCTATACCTTTCTATTTAGCTTCTAAAGCTATTAATAGTCAGATATACATAATCGATGGTCATAGGAACTATGGTTGTTACATTAAACCACATAAATCCACCCACTAAATCAACTAATTGCAAGTCCCTACGTATATTTCAAGCAACTTGAAATTTTCTGCCGTAATTATTTTAGTCAGTGATAAGGTCTGGTAGAACATAAACCACAATTCTGTGAGCTACTAAGCAGAGACTGCATTTTATGTAAAATACTTGGAACAAATGGGTTAGAGTCAAACCTGCAGTGATGCCAGATTCCCTTCAGATAAAGCAGCTTGTTTCTTAAGTGCATCCATAGAACTGACAAGTGCCTCAATCTCAGAGTTCTTTGCTGCCAAAGCCTCTACCATATTTGTCTCAACCTTTGTTACTTCACTCTTAGCTAAAGATAAATCTTTCCGTAGTTGTTTTATGTGATCCTCATAAGATTTACTCAGCTCTCTCTGTCAAAGGACCAATTTAGTATTAAAACAGTATTCCTTAAACCCCATCCAGAACAAGCATGACTAAACCTTGAAAATATATCTAAAGGAGAAACAAGATAGAATGATGCACCTCAGAAATTAGAAGCTCCTCAAGCTGTGCATTCTCAGATTTGTATTCTTGAAGACGAGATGAAAGTCCAGCACAAACCTTTAAAAACGTGTAGAAATTTGTTATAAATTCCAAATTCACATTTGTTTTTAGAGAGAGAGAGAGAGCGCATAATGTCTAATCCCTGAGAAATTCCTTAGAAGGAGACACTCCATGATTTATCATCCTACTGACATATTCCTTAAGGTCAGATTGTGAACTAATCTTTTCCAAAAGTCTCAATATCTCAGGGGAGAAAGAAAACAACAAATTCAGAGAGCTTACCCGGGCCAGTCTTGCCTCTTTTGATTGACCTGTTGAATTGGTGGTTTTAAGCAATCCTTGAGCCTGAACGAAAACTAAAGAACTAGTGAATATAGATTTTAAAAGGGATGCACTCGAGAAGATTCAAGGACATGAACTAGAGTATTTGTCACCTCCTCAAGTTGGTCCTGAACTACCATTGGATGAGTATCGGCATTTTGTTCTTGTGGCTTCTTTTGATTTGCAGGAGTTTCAACTTTAATATCATCTTCTTTTAGTTGAGCTTCAGTGTTAATTGGAGAATCGCCAACTAAAGGTTGTGATCTCTCTAGATCAATCTTTGAAGTAGCATCTGCATTTTGGGATTCAATATTTTGGCCACCATCAGCTAAATGATCTTCACTAGCAACCTCAATATCTTTGGCAGCTAGTGGTGAAGAAGGGTGCTCCACAAGAATGTTAGAAGCATTATCACTGAGAAGCTTGCCATTTGAAGTAGACAAAGAAGCTTCTGAGCTGCGAACAGTTGCAGAGATTTCTTCCTGATCAGCATCATGTTTAACCACATTGGTATCCAATGGCTCAGGTGAAGAAAATCTAGGGTTATCTTTCTCACTGTTGCTATGCAGCTCACTACTTATGTGGACTGCAGATTTAGCACTAGGCTTTTCATCATTGTTAGTTGAAATAATACCCTTATCTTTATAAGGTGTAACATCTGATTCTAATATTTCTGAACTTGTTTCTTCACGTACAGCATCAGTAGTTTTGGGAGATGTAGCTGTAGAAAGTCTCTTTTGAGTCTGCCAAGAAGAAATATATCCAATTAAATCTGTTTTTGTGAACATATTTACTTGAAATAAGTACAATTAAAAACTAATTTGAGGCTGTATACACTTTCAATACCTTTTTCCTTGTCTCTGTCTTTTCTGCTGCAGAACCTTGCACATTAGAAGCATTACAATTAAAACCAGGAAGATAAATGTGTATGTATATGTGTGTCTATGAGAGTGAGATAGAATGAGAGTAGCCAGACAGTGAGGAAACAGATAACGCGATTCAGAAAAGAAGAAAGTAGATAGTTTTTTAAAACTTTAGTCCCTGTATTGACTGGGGTTCCGCATCACCAACACTTTGTTGATATAACCATGAATAAGAAATTGCATGTACTAAGACACCAAACCACAATTTTCACAACGATTTATGCATGCAAATAACCCCTTGATTTGGAATCCTAACCTTGTGGAAGAGAATCAGATTGCTCTTCTGACAGTTCACTAGCAACCAGCTTTGCTCTTCGATCTACAACTTCAAATAAATCTGGAATACAATGGAAATTTACCTTCAATTACTATCAATCATTAAAAAGGAAATGTGAGCGCCATTTTTACTGATGGTTGGCCAGCATTGCCTAGAGTCCGAACTCCGAACATTTTAGAAACTATATCAAGAGCGTCAAAATCTACCCCCTAATACTAGAGAACAGATCTCAAGATTATCATCTAATTTTCTCAACTCTGTGTGATGGCGCAAACTGCAAACCACATATGTTTTTTACTCATAATTTCATAACAAGTAGCAACCAAAAAGGAAGCAAAAAATTATGATAATTTCAATACTAGTACGACGACGTGGATTTCATCCAGCAATCCTTTTGCCAATACATGTTTGCTTACACCAACCAAGTAATAGCGCTTGATCTCTAGCTTAATGTAAATAGGTCCGGCATTTGCATTACAGAGTGTAGCCAATAATAAAGCAAAACCAGACCCCATTAAACAATCCAAAATCTGATAAAAGCATATTGCAGACAGCGAACTAGTAATTCCAGATTTCCTCGAGTAAATAAACATGTAACGGTGCTTCATCGCATTTCTAGAGTAAGCTTAGCTGTTTTTCACTGTTCACTTCAAACTACCTTAATCGCCAAACACGAAATAAGATGTGGATCTCATAGAAAAAATAAACCAGAATCTTCTTGCTCTTAAGTTTATGCCCAGCTAATCACCAGCAGATACAGGTAATTTCAAAAGTTTAACAAATAAAATTATACTAAGCAACGTAATCCATTCAAAACTCGCATTTGATCCCGCGGCAGTATGATTTAATGATTCAAAGCTTTGGATCGGACGTTCAAAATTCAATCGAAAAATTGAAAACAATAAACAGAATGTAGGTTGAATCGAATTGGAAGAGAAGAGTTCACACCTTCGGCGACTTTGAACCACGAAGCCATTAGTTATGAATCTGTAAAGGAATTGTGCAGTCAGAGATGGATCCACGCAGCGTCCATGCACAGGCAAATAAGATGATCAGACGGCGATGGCGCAATTTGGTTAGCAATGATGAAACTGTAACTGACTCGATCTCTGCTTACATCAAATATCACAAATTGAAAATCTTATTCCAATTTCTGGATTGCGTTTCATGTTTCTGAGATTGAAAAAAAAAGATCCTTAAAATAAATTTTGCCAATAAATATTACATAATTAAAAACAAACATAAATATAACATTTTAATCGAAAACTTGTCTTCTAGAATTGCTTTTTTATTCAAATGCTAAGTTTACCTGCTATGAAAATGTCACTCTAACTTTATAATATCCAAGCTTTTTATATTTTTGTTATTCCCATATTAGCAGGGACGGATCTATGTTTATGGTGGGAGGGGCAATTGCCCCACCCAAAATATATGGGTTAATTATATTTTAGGTTCTTAAAATTTTGAAACTATTGCAATTAAGTCTTTTTTTCTTCTTTGCCCCTCCCAAAATTTTCATGGTTTATTATTTTTCAAAGCCATGTAATCTAAAATTAATAAAATTTAACTTTGACCCCCCTCTTTTTATGGTTTAATTACATTTTAAGACCTTTTAATTTTAAAATTTATAAAATTAAACCTAAACTCCCTTAATTTTTATGATTTAATTACTTTTTAGAACCTTATTATTTTAAAATTAATCGGTCTGCCCCCCTCCTCGTTTAATCCTGGCTCCGTCCCTGCATATTAGTGAGTTTGTTCGGGTTGATTTCATATTTATGTACGATAGTAATATCATATATAGTTATTTAAATTCAATTTATTTTAAAATACATCTTAAATTTTGTTTAAATTTATCCACGTTTATGAATGATTAATTCGAATAGGTTTAAATTTGTCCATATTTTTATTTGATGTTTTGAAATTCTATCTATCTATATATATTTTTTGGTCATATTGAAATTCTATCTATATACATATTCCTTTTACTATTGTTATACATAGGATTAATAGTAAAAAAGTGCCCGACTATACTTTGTTTTAGTTTGATGTCTAACGATTTTTTCGGGCCACTTTAGTGCCTAATGTTTTATTCCGTAACAAAATCAGGTTTTTTCGTCAGCGGCCGTAAAAAAATTTCGTTATCTAATAAAAACACGACATGTGGCCTATTTTATTTATTTATTTATTTATTTATTGAATTTCTTTAAAAATATAAACTTCTTAAAAAACTCTAAAATTTTAATTTCTTTCAATCAAAACCTCAAATCACATCTCCCTCCCGTTCGGCACCTCCACATATCAGTGGTTTACCGTTCACTATTCAAGCGTCGTGTACGTCACCGTTCAGCATCCCCACCCTCTAGTTGTTGATTAAAAGCCCAGTCGGTCTCTTTTTTTCATTGTTGGATGTTGTTGACGGAGCAATTAACAATTTACTCACCGATTTTTTGATGACAAGATGATGGTTTTCCAGTCGTGAGAGCCGATAAAGACAAGAGTGGCCAATAGTGGGAGAGGAGGAATTTAGGGATTAGGTTTTGGGTTAGGGATTTTTTTAGAGAAATTAAAGATTTTAGGTTTTTTTAATAAAATTAATTTTTTTTTTATTTTTTAAAAAATATAAATTAAAGAAAATACCAGAAATATGCCATGTGTCATGTTTTTATTGGATAACAGAAAATCTTTAACGTCCATCATGGAAAAACTAATTTGAAATACAGAATGAAACGTTAGCCACCAAAGTGGCCCGAAAAAAAATAGGTACTAAACTGGAGAAAATGGTATAGGTTGGGCATCTTTTTTACTGTTAAGCATTTTATATCTATATACACAATGTAAAACTCAATTGCTTTTACACATTTCCTGAACCGTTGGATGAGGTAATAAATGGTTAAGATTATTTTCTTTTTTTTTCAAGTGATAACCTTTACATTTTTTACTATTAATCTCATTTATCCATTTACATTCATCCAACGACCCAAAAAAAAATAAAACGTTCAAATTTTACGTAGTATAAGATAATCTTATCTCTATATATAGCTTAACATATACTATAAATTATATAATACAAACAAAATGTATTGTAGACATAAAAATAATTGTTTCGGGCTAAGTTTAGATTTTAAATATTAGAATTCGAGTGAAACCATTTTATAACGCCGCAAATGCAGTATATTGCGCTGAAACACCGTTATGTGGCAACAAACTTCAATTATCCGAAATGTGGTTCTTGTTCACATGTTTCCTACCAATGATGCATCGTATGATGCACACTATGTTTTCATAGTTGTATTTATGTGCTTTTTATTTAAAAAAATATGTAAAATAAGCTTTTTTATGTTAAAATGTGATAATATTTTTATGTTATTTTTTATATGAGAAACTATTTACATGTTATTCATTAATCATGGTTGTTATTATCTATTATTTAGTATGAATATTTGTATAGTCCATATTTATTTCTAATAATTTTTATTTTTAAAATAAAACACAAAAAAACAAGGGATAGGTGCAAACATTAAAACCAAGTTCGAACATTGAAGACGAATAGTTAACGATATTGTTAGAAGGGAGAATTTGAATCCCGTGGCCCACGACAAACACTACAACTGCAACTGTAATTTAACACTAAAATTACTTGTAGTTCCAATGATCGAAGATACTTAGCTTGCATGTGGGTAACCAACATAACAGATGCGACTCTCCTTGATCATGGCTGTATGCCTATTTACCAACCAAGTACATGTAAATGCAAGTTCAATGAGTGCATGATAACATCTTTAATTTTAGCATAGCATGATTATATGATTATTTAGTGTCTACACAAGGTACAATGAAACAACCTTCCACATATTCAAGAATTAAAGAAAAAATCTCACCCCAGATAGCTATTTCCGGGATTAAGATTTCACTCGGCAAGAACGATGTCCGAACTAACAAGCTACAGTTAGTGTCCTCTTTCGAAACCGATGCGCGATCTACTAGAGCCTCCTTCATAGCCATCTCGCATGGAAGAGCCTGCGCTAGCTTTCATTGTCCCTCCAGAACCCACTTTGTCCATGGCTTTCTTGCCCTTCTTGACCTCTGTCAAGAACTGATCAAGACCGAATGGATCAGCTTCTTCAACTTCCTTCTCAAACTCAAGTGGCTTGTCTCTCGGACCACTCTTCTCAGAAGTGCCGGTAAACGACTTGTCGGCTTTAAACCTCTCGGTTTTCATTAATTTCTCTAACTGCTCATCTGCACCACCGTACATGTCCGAATCCATGTCTTTCTTTGGCTTGTAGAGTGTCGACAGAGTAGGTTGCGCTGTGAATAGACCTTTGTCGTAGATGTTGTATTGATCATCGGTTGCAAATCCAGAATCCATTCCTTTCTCCTGGTTAAATAACCTTTGATCATACATTACTTCACCTCTTCCGGCACCGGTAGAAGCCATACCGAGAGCAACTTTTTCACTAATATCTCTATCTCTATCTCTTGTAATCTTACTCTTTTTACCCATGGCAGCATCCTTGGCCTCCAGCCTTCTCTCTCTCTCCCTTTCTCTACGACGCTCTTCACGTATTTTCTCCCTCTTCAACCGCTCCTCCCTTTCTTCCTTCGACTCCTTTGGCATATCCCTTTCTCTTTCTCTTTCCCTCACTGGCTCATAATCCATTCTTGAATCAGTATCCATGGCATTTCTGTCGGATGACATCGGAACAGCAGCTGATGGTGCCACTGTCCCAGTTCTCTCGGAACGGGCTTTAGCAGCTAAAGCCCGCAACTCCTGCTCCTTCCTCTCCTTCTCCTTCATCATCATCTCTTTCTGCACCTTTGATCTCATTGCTACAGCTTCTCTAGCCTTCTGCTCCGCAACATACAAAGCTTCAGACAGCTTTGCAAAGTTATCATTTATCTGAACCTCCTGTAAACCCCTTCCATCAGCAGCAAGACGCTTATCCAGTGGAATTGTATACCCTTTCGGATTCTTCCAGTTCGAAATACATGGTGGGATTTTCCAATCCTGCTGATCCTTCACAGTCACAGGCCGTGGAGGGGAATGCATCACCGGCACCGGTGGAGAACCCGAGGCCTTAGGAACCCTCTTATGCTTAAACTTGGGAGGCTCAAGAGGATCAACAGGCATCTCCACCATTCTAATTATCCTCTCCTTAGCACCTGAATTAAATGCAGCCGATTGCTGTGAAGGCTTATACTTAATATACTTTGAATCCGAAGACTGTTTCGGAACATTCTTCGGCTGTGCAGCACTCAATCTCACATTTACAATCTGCTCTAAACGAGCCTTAGTTTCTAGCATCGTTTCCTCAATCTCTTTTTGCATCTCCTCCTCTTCCTCACCCTCACCACCACCATCTTCCTCATTCCTCAAAATCTTCGGAATCAAATCCTTATGCTGCGAATAAACAATCTTCTTCGCATTCTCATTCTGCTTAACAATCGCATCATAAGCCAAATTCCCGTGAGCATCAACAGTAACCGGAAGAATCTTCGATCCAGGTTTTGCCCCTTTCGCCCTTCCCATATCAAGAGGGTATTGAGCAATATGAATCTCAGGGAAAGCACCTCCATCTCCAAAATCTTCAACTCTCCTAGGAATAAATCCATTGCGCTTCAAGTAAGGCGGAACGGGCTTAGCCTTTATGGCCATAGATTTCTCCTCCTCCGACACACTACTAAACCGTTGTTTAAACCATGGATCGTTTGCGTGGTCATAATACGTCGACGTTGCGTTTTTCGCTTCAGGTAAAAGCTCCTTCAAAGCCGCCATGGCGGATCCGAATCTACAAGCTTTTTCTGCCTACCAAATAACCTTATTAAGCTAATCAAAAACCCTAATCTTCCTTAGGTAAACGATTTAGAAAGCAAATAATCAAAAAATTCGTACGAAAAACAATAAAACCTAATTTAAATCAAGAAGAAGATAAATCAGTACCTTGAAAAGCTCTTGGATCGATCGGATTAACGATTGGATAAGGGAATCGAGGTTAGCAGCAGCTAGCAATGTCGATAGTCGGCTGTTGAAAGGGGAAATTTCGGTCAAGCACGCATATATATAAGGTGAAAAAAAAACCCGAAGAGTTAACGGTGCGTTTTAAAGGCAGGCACCAGCCTTCACCCCCCCCCCCCCCCCCCCCCAACCCCACCCATTTTGAGGATAAATATATTTTCATAATTTTATTTCATTTATTCATAAATTTTAAATATAAAATAAGAAAAAATATACTAATAGATCTTTTTTATAATTGAAAATAATACCTAATAAATTAGTTTATATTTGTTAAAAGTAATATTTATAAGGACTTGTATGCTAATGAGATGGTGACTTTGAGTGTCACTACTAATATTTTTTTATAAAAATTTATTATTAATAAATTACTACTCTAACTTATTATATTTAAAATTTATTATTGATAAAAATATGACAAAAATATATGTTATAAACCTTCAATCAAGTAGTTTTAATATGTATATATATTATAAAATTTAATTTTTTAAAATATTTAAAATAACTATAGTCAAAGTTTAAATATTTTAACTTTTAAAAAGTCAATAAAAGAAAAAATTAATGGGAAAAAAGTATTATACCGTAATCATGCCAAATCAAATTTAAATAGTGGCAAGTTCAAGCTCGATTGAACATTATTTTTTTAGGTTCGACTCTAGATGTAATCAAAGCTGTTCAAGCTCCATTAAATTCGTTTATTGATTTTTATGCTAGACTTCAAACTCAAGCTCTATTAAACTTGATCTTATTCAGTAATATATACAAAATGGTAGATGTAACACCCGTGTTTTAGAGTTAGGAGTTAGACGTGTGTGTTTGGTTCGAGTCATCAAAAATCAGTTTAATTTAATTAGACCTTAGTTTTGATTTAAATGAGAATTAAAATTTAAGGGATGACATTTTTGTAAATAAGTTGAAAAAAAAGAAGACAACCTTTTTGAAACTAAAAGAAAAAAAAACTCATCTTCCTCCCCTTTTTACAATCTAACGTGAAAATAGACAAAAACCCCAATCTACTATTTCATCCATTTTCTCCATCAATTCAAGAGCTTTTTCGAAGGTAATTTTATTTCTCAACTCTCCTCATCATCCCAAGCATTTCCATGGTTTTAGATTTCAAAACCATCACCATTTGTGTTTTCAAGTTTTCCAAGTTTGATGAAAGTTTGAATTTTTAATGGGTTTTTCATTTGTTTTTGGTTTGTTGAGTTGGGTTTTGAATTAATCCCACTTAGATACACCTAATATCTTAAAATGGAAGGATTTTGAGAAAAAAAACCCGAAGTGGGTCTTTGGGGCATTTTTCAAAGTGTCTAAACTTGAATTTTTGATGTGTTTTTGTATTGGGTTGAAGGGCTGATGGTATAAGGATGTTAGGGAAGTGTTTTGGAAGCCTTTAGATGTCATTTGGGTGTTGGAAATTGTGGTTTTCAGCTGGGTATTTGGGGAGCACGAAAATGATAATTTTGTGGTTAGTTTAGGGTTGAAATTGTGAAGTTTAGCTTATGTTTGTAAGTTGGGTTTATGGCTGAGTTTAGCATTGAATCGGTTGAGTAATATTTGTCTTTTGATTGGTTAGAAGCTAGAGGAAACATCAGAGAAGGATCGTGATCGAATCCGGAAATTGAAGAGGCTTGACTCGCTTTGCTTAGTTTGCTAAGGAAGGGTGGTGAGTAAAACTTTAAATTATTTTAAAGTTAGTTCAAGTGTGTAGTGGAGGTATTGGAATGAGCTTGGTAGGCCATTCGAAGGTAGAAGTTAAATTGGTAGTTAACTTCTTGGTTGTTAATGATGCTTTAGATGCCTATGCCTATATTGATCTTGTGAGGTATGAATTGATTTTGTATGTGTATACATTGTTGATATGTGTGATGATGAATGTGTGCTATAAATAATGGATATGTGATGTGGTTTGAAAGTAATTGGCACTAGTTAACTTACCGGGTATAAATGATCGATCATTAGGATTAGTGTGCACACGTTTGAGTCAAATTCGCGCGTGGCCTTGGTGGCGTTAAGTCATCAAGGAGGAGTACGGTGATGTAATATTTTACCGAAAATTATTTATATATACGCGATGATGAGTGGAATCCCATCCGTAGGGCATGTGATGATGAGTGGAATCCCATCCATGCAAGGTCCGGTGATGAGTGTAATCCCACCGAGATAATGTTGTTGTTGAGAGTAAATCCGCATATCCGAGTAAACTAATAGTGGCCAATGTACTTGTTCATATGGTTATGATGTTGAGATAATTGATTTATATTGTTGAGCTTAATATGATGTGAGATGCCATATTAATGACTCTTGTGTTGCTAGCTAGTTTGCTATGTTGATGCCCATGTATGTTGTGTGTGATGTTAAGGATTGCATGCTTGAACCCTGCATTGTCGTTGTTTTGATTTTAGAGCATTCTCACTAAGCTTCTAGCTAACGCTCTCATTTTCGACAATGCAGGTCAGTAGCGTGGTGTTAGCAAGGAGCAAGGCGAAGGGACAATTCCAAGCTTGTAGTTGCTCAAGTATGACTTAGTAAATAAAGTAGTAGTTTAGCAATGGGGCTACTATGTGTTTGTATGAGCGTTGTATGACTCATAGATGTTGATGATGTTTATGCTTTGCTTGGATTTGTAAACCGTGTTAAGCCTTGTTGAATGCTTGTTTGAGATGCTATGCTTTTGGATGAGTACATGTGTTGTGAGCATGTAAACCTTATATGGGAGGACATGTGCCATTTGGCTTTCGAGTTTTAAGCATGCCTATTTATGCCATATCTATCCTTTACATGAATGCCTTGATGAGATGCCTTATCGTTCCTCTAAATTGTTCTCCATGCTAGTTCTAGGTTGTGGAATGTTGTATGGATGCTTGTATGTGGATAGGGGAGTCTCAAAATGCATTAAGAGTTGAGTTTCATGTTGTTTTGCTGCAATTTAGTGTCTTGCAGTGCAGGGCGTATCGATACGCCTAAGGGTCGTATCGATACGGTCCTACACTTTGGGACACATAATTGGCAAGGGGTACCGATACTCGGGGGTGTATCGATACGCCCAATGCTCACTGGAATTCTAAGATTTTGGTGAGACTTTGGCGTATCGGTACGGTGTCTTAGCGTATCGGTACGGTTTTGTCTCGTTGACCACGAGATGTTGACCGAGAGGGGCGTATCGATACGCTCAAGGGCGGTATCGATACGGTCTTACTGTGTTGACTGAAGAGTGTTGACTTGGTCAAGGCGTATCGATACCCTTGATTGGTGTATCGATACGACCTGCTCTATAAGTGTAAAATTGGGCTGTTTAACATGTGGTTTAGGTTCGATTGTGTTTCTTTCTTGATGTTTTCCGCTGTCGTGATCACTTAGGAAATAACATGCCTTTAGACAAGATTTAATTAAAAGAAATTTTCTAGGGTTGCTAACCGAGGGGGAACCTTAACGGGTTTCGCTTCGGTTTTCCCCGTGTAGCCTACTCGGACCGGTCAGCCATCCAGACCGGGACGAGGGGGTTACATTTGTTGGTATTAGAGCCTGAGGTTACCGAGACCTCAGGCAGGTAAGTGAGGTAAGTTTGATGTGTTAAGCAATTGTTATGTCTCGGTGTATGCTATGCCATGCGTTTTTGTTGTTTGATCGTTCATATGGTGTTTGGAAGCATGATTGTTGCGTTTGGTGTAGTGTCGAGTTATCATTGCTACTATTACTTAATTTGAACAAGGTTTTGTAAAGGAAAATACTTGAGCACAGTTGGACTCTTGCCTTTGCTAACTTAATCCTTATCTGTTGTTTGTTGTAGTTACTATCTTGCTAGCTGTAACATGAGACCACGAGGGAGGCTTAGGATGGTTCAACTGGAACCACGAGCACAAGCTCCGGGAGTTGAGCAGATTGGTGGGGCGCATGCTCCTCAACCTCCTACACCTCCTCCTCATCAAGAGGGATGTGAGGTGAGAGCCGAGGGCGTAGGACCTCAAGTTGGCCAAGGACCAGCCGGAATAGATTTAGCTCCCCTAGTTCAGGCGATAGCCAGGGCTTTCCAGGCTGCAGTGGCTGGGGGTCAGGCAGTGGCACAACCCTAGAGAGAGGTACTTGTTTGCCATTGAAGAGACTCCACAGTTTGGGAGGTGAAGAGTTCAGAGGGTCGATACCGGAGAGGTCTAAGATGTGGTTAGAGAAGATCGTCCGTATTCTGGCACAGATGGGATGTACCGGGGAACGCAAGCTAGGGTGTGTCATATCTCTGCTTCAGGGTGATGCCTACACTTGGTGGGTCACCATCACTACGGGTATGGAAGAGGCTGAGCTCACTTGGGAGTTTTTCGAGTCAACTTTCCGTAAGAAGTATCTGGGTCCTCGATATCTCGATGAGAAGAGGAGGGAATTTATGGCCTTGCTTCAGGGGAGTATGACTGTGATAGACTATGAGATCATATTTGTCAGGCTGAGTCAATATGCATCTGAGCTTGTTCCTACTGAAGTGGAACGTTGTAACCGTTTCCGCTATGGGTTGAATGAAGAGATCAAGAGGTACACTTTAGCTTCTAACTACACAGATTTTGATGTCTTGGTCGCTAGGGCCAAGGACTTGGAGCACAGTTTGGGCTTGACCAAACGATCTGGTGGTTCTAGTTCTGGGAAGAGATCTAGTGACTTTGATAGAGGTGATGCCAAGAGGCATCGGGACAACAGGCATCACTATGACCATAGACGTGGTGGAGGTAACCACGGTAGGGGCCAATAGGGCCAGAGGGCTGGTGGGAGGTTGCTCACGTGTGCTAGTTGCGGGAGGAATCACACTGGTGAGTGTTGGGGAAATTTCCACTTATGTTGGGGTTGTGGAGCTAGGGATCATATTAGGCGTGACTGTCCACATCAGGTGGGGCAGGCACCAGCTCAGGCTCCTACTAGAGCCAATGACTTTCAAAGAGGCTGCGGGCGCGGTAGAGGTAACTTCCAACCGAGGAATGATGGCCAGAGGAACGTAGCACATGTGGTTGCAGTCCAGCCAGAGGGCGGAGGCCAGGCCAGAGTTTACGCTCAGCGTGGGGATCAACATGACACATATATGATTGCAGGTAACTTTTCGATACAGTCTTTGGGTTTGCTTTCTTTGATTGACTCCGGGTCTACACATTCTTATATACTGAGTGAGCATGCAAAGTTGTTGAAATTGCCTTGTGAAATATTAGAGGTAGAAGTTAGTGTTACTAGTTCCTTCGGGGATACGGTAGTAGTTAGAAAGATGTACAGAAGGTGTCCGTTGATGGTTCAGGGGCATGTGTTTCCAGTGGATATAATGGAGCTACCATTTTATGGCTTTGATGTGATTCTGGGTATGGACTGGCTTACTGAGCATAGAGCTAGGATATACTTTGAGACTAAGAGGATTTCTTTGAGACTCGCGGATGATTATGAGATAGTGGTGGTGGGTGAGAACGTGAAGTTCTTATCCAATGTAGTTTCAGTTCTAGAGGCTAAGAGGTTAGTTGAGATGGGTTGCGAAGCATATTTGGCCTACGTGATGAATCCAAATATGAGCGAGGTTAGACCTCAAGACATCCGGACAGTGTGTGACTTTCCTAGTGTGTTTCCGGAAGAGTTGCCGGGTTTACCTCCTGATAGAGAGGTAGAGTTTATGATAGAGACTTATTCAGATTCAGCTCCTGTTTCGATTGCTCTGTATCGTATGGCACCGAAAAAACTGAAAGAGTTGAAGACTTCGTTGCAAGAGTTGACTGATAGAGGCTTCATTCGACCTAGTTCTTCGCCTTGGGGTGCTCCAGTTTTGTTTGTAAAGAAGAAATATGGAAGCATGAGAATGTGTATAGATTACAGACAGTTGAATCAGTTAACAGTGAAGAACAAGTATCCGTTGTCGAGAATTGATGATTTGTTTGATCAGTTGAGAGGGGCATCAGTCTTTTTGAAAATTGACTTGAGATCAGGTTACTACCAGCTAAAGGTAAAAGAGGTTGATGTACCGAAGACGACCTTTAGAACTAGATATGGTTACTATGAGTTCTTAGTCATGCCTTTTGGGTTGACTAACGCACCGGCTGCTTTCATGGATATGATGAATATGATTTTCCATCAGTACCCAGATCAATTTGTAGTTATTTTCATAGATGACATCTTGGTGTATTCGCGTACCGAGGAAGACCACGACCGACACTTGAGGTTAGTTTTGAAGACTTTGTTAGATAATCAGTTGTATACGAAGTTGAGAAAGTGTGAGTTCTGGATCCGAGAGGTAGTCTTCTTAGGGCACGTAGTGTCAGCCGATGGGATTAGAGTTGATCCGAAGAAAATAGAAGCTGTTGAGTGTGTAAAAGTTCTATTATTTACACCCTTTTTAACCCATATTTCTGCTGCATTCAAGCATCATTACATTGCATTTAGGTTAGTTTTCAATAAAACATCACAATTATATAAAAGGCACGGATTCTACTAAAAGATGGCGTATTTTGCAGGTAGCTGCCATGGTTGACGATGAAGGCAGGCGCAGGACAGATAAGCAGGAAAGCTGAACTGGACAAGCAGCCAAAGAAGACGAACCTGTCATGGACCTGTCGTGACAGCATGGTGACAGCAGATTTATGAAGAGGAAAAGTCAAGTGGACCTCGATAGATAGAGAAAAATCTGCTCGTCTGCCGTGTGGAAGCCAAATATTTTTCCAAGCCCCGGATCAAAAGATATGTCAAGCCAAAGCTCAAGGAGAGGAAATTCTTAAAAGCAAGGATGCGGCTGGAAAGTAGGAGACTTTAGAGATTTAGTCTTTATTAGAATCTTACTTTTAATTAAAGTTGTAATCCTTGTTACCTTAGATAACTTGAGCCCAAAGCTTATATAAGGGCATAGATTTAACCTAGGAGCATAACCGATACCCCATAACCGAAACCTAAACCCCTGCCGTTCACCCGTCACCGACATGTTCTAAATTCCCCCTTGGGCTACGGGTTGTTTTGTAAAGTAGTTGCAAGGGTTGCTTTGTTTTAGGATTTTTCAAGTTCAATAAAATAAACTTCAAGTTCTTTTATCTTGGTTTTAATATCTTGCAAGAGCATCGGGAGAGCATTGTGAGGTTATCCATTTACTTAGCATCGGGAGAGTTAAGTATACGAAAGAGATAAAAGCGCGTTCTCTAGTTTATAGTTGAACCATCTCGTGCCTAGGGATAGGGCGAGGTTAAGTGGCTAAAGAAGAATTCATACACATCGGTGTTCATCCTTCGATTCACGCCGGGAGGTATCATCAAAGATGTGATCATCGACAGACTTGTGCCTAGGGATAGGGCAAGGCAGATCTGGGATTCTTGCCAAGCTTGAAGTACGGAGTTGGTGTGTTCGCTGCCGCGACAGCTAACGGACATCCGCCGCGACAGGTGCTGTCGGCGACGGGAGCGACGACAGAACTGGAAATCCTAAGCAATTCAATACCTGCACTACTGAGCAATTCAATACCAGCCCATTCTCTCTATCTTGATATTCCAACTCTTTATTTACGTTTTACTTTATTATTCTCGTGACAATTCTCTTAATTACATTCTTTACTTCGTGCAGTGAAATAAGGTGAAGCTATTAGCCCAATCCCTGTGGAGACGATATCCGATACTTCGTATCACTTTACTACTTGCATCGTGTACACTTGCACTACAATTGCGATAGACTCTTTTACACGCAACAAGTTTTTGACGCCGTTGCCGGGGATTGGCAACATAACTACATCTTTCTTTCCTTGCACTTTTCGCTTTTATTTTTGTTTTTGTTTTTATTTTTATTTTTCTTTAATTTTTCTTTTGTGCTTTCAACTCTCGCTTTTCACGAGGTTTTCTTGTTTATGCGCAGATCCAAAAGAGGTGAAGATCCTGAGTATAAATTAGATCTGGAGATCGAACGTTCCTTCAATCTCAAGAAACAACTTCGCCGCCTTTTAGACCGGAACAAATACCTCGAGGAACAGCTAGAGCAGATGGCACGTAACCAGCCTGCTGGTGGAGATATACTGCCTGTCGGCGACCCGCCGAGGGCAGATGGACGACGGTCATGTCGTGACTACATGCTGAATGATCATGTAGAGCTGGAGACCACGCTGCCAGATATTGATGTTGATAACTTCGAGCTTAAACCTGTCATGTTCAGTATGATCAACAACGCCGGGCAGTTTAGTGGTTCTGCGACAGAAGATGCTACGGAGCATCTCAAAACGTTCCAGGAAATCTGTGGTTCGTTTAGGCTACCAGGAGTTAGTCCGAAGATACTGAGGCTTCGGTTATTCCCCCATTCATTGAGGGACAAAGCTAAAACTTGGTGGAATAAACTTACACCGGGTTCCATTATAACTTGGGCAGATCTAACTCGTGAATTTTTATCTCGTTTTAATCCTTCACATTTATCTGAGCGATTACGTAATGAAATTGCTACTTTTCAACAGGAAGACGACGAGCCGATGCACGAGGCCTGGGACAGATTTACTACTCTTCTACGGAACTGCCCAATGCATGGATTCCCTGTCTGGAATCAGGTAACTAAGTTCTATAATGCTGCTAACTTACAAACTCGTATTCGAATTAATTCTGCAGCAAATGGATTATTATTGGATAAAGATCCGGACGAGGCCCTGCAAGTTTTGAAAAATCTAGCTAAGAATGAGGAGCAGTTTCCGACCGCTAGAAGAGGGGGTAAACGGGTACTTGCTGTCAAGGACTATGAGGCCGACAACACTATGAAATCGCAGGTAGCATTCCTTACTAAAGCAATGAAAAAGTTATTGAATGATGATGAATTACAAGGATTTGCTGTCGAGGAAGTTTGTGCTACTTGTGAGGGAAATCATAGTAGGGATGAGTGCCCAATAAACATAAAAGAGGGAAAATATGTTGGAAATTACAAGCCGAACTATAATTCCAACAACTACAACCCTAATTGGAGGAAGGATCCAAAATTTTCCTGGAGTAATCCTAACAATGCCCTGAATCCGCAAGCACATCATCAGAATCAGGGGGTCCTAGATTGTTGACGCGACAACAACTGCCACCGCAGAACCTGCCGCCTCAGCAGCAACAACAGCCACCACCTGCCACGAGTAGTATATTGGAGCAGACTCTGGCCACCTTTATGTCTCAGACTGGTACGTATATGGAGAATATTAATCAGTTTGTCAAGAAGACGGAAAACTTTATGGATGAAACCAAGATGAGAATGACAAACCATGAGGCTACCTTGAAATCTCTCGAGACACAAATGGGTCAGGTGTCGCAGCATATTAAGCCAAGGCAGAATGGAGGTTTCCCTAGCAATACTGAAAATGCTAGACCGCCCCCACATGAGCAATGTAAGGCGATTACTACTAGGAGTGGGAAAAAGTTATCAGGGCCGGAAAAAGAAGCTGAAACAGAAAAGGAACCTACCTTGGATAAACCTGCCGAGGAAACTGCCCCGACAGGTGATAAACAGACTGCTGCCGATGAGCCTGTCACGACAGCAGAAGCGACAGAGGAGAAAATAGATGATTATCGTCCTCAAATTCGCATGCAGTGGGAAGGACGCATTGCTGATTACCGTCCCCCACCACCTTTCCCTCAACGGATACAGCAAGCTAAGCATGAATCTCAACTTAAAAAGATTTATGATATTTTTAAACAGGTTCATATTAATATTCCATTGTTAGATGCTGTTAGGGAGATGCCCGGTTATGCTAAATTTCTCAAAGATGTTATGTCAAAAAAATCTAAACTTGGGGAATTTGAAACGGTAAGGATGCAAGAAGGTTGCATGAGTATTCTTCATCGGCAGCCACCCCAGAAAAAGAAGGATCCGGGGAGCTTCATCATACCTTGCGTAATCGGCGACAAATTCGTGGGTAAAGCACTTTGTGATCTAGGTGCTAGTGTTAATCTAATGCCCAAATCTGTTTTTCAGAAATTAGGTATTGGGAAGGCGCGGCCCACGACAGTCACCCTACAGCTAGCCGACCGCTCTTACGTTCACCCCGAAGGAAAAATTGAAGATATTTTGGTAAGAGTGGATAAGCTTATTTTTCCTGCTGACTTTCTTATCTTAGATTGTGAGGCAAATGAGAACGCACCAGTCATCCTTGGGCGACCCTTTTTAGCCACGGGAAGATCACTAATTGATGTGGAGAAAGGAGAACTCACCATGCGTGTGAACGATCAAGAGATTAAGTTGAATGTTCTCCAAGCGATGAAACATGCTGATGTGGACGAGGAATGCAAGGCCATCATAGAGGTGACCTTTGATCAACCCTGCATCAGGTCGGGCTGTCGTAATATAAAATTTGGTCACTGCCGCGACAGCCACTTACAGGCCTGTCACGACAGCGATGACAACAACAACGATGACAGCACCGACAACAGCGACTCCTCTAAATCCGATACATCTGATACTGAAGGTCATAAGGAGGTAAACTGGTTAAACCATCGTCCAGGTAAGTTATTCGAACCCTTGAATTACACTTCGGATAACCATTTAATTCAAAAGCCATCTACTGTTGAACCACCTGTCTTAGAACTGAAGCCCCTGCCAGGGCAGCTTAAATATGCTTTTCTTGGTTCAAATGATACGTTGCCCGTAATCATCTCTGCTAAGCTGCCGCAGGAACAGGAACGACAGCTAATCGACATGTTACGGCAGCACAAGAAGGCGATAGGATGGACGATAGCAGACATTCAGGGCATTAGTCCGGCAATCTGTATGCACAAAATCCTCCTAGAGGAAGATCATAAACCGACTATTGATGCCCAAAGGCGGTTAAACCTAGCGATGAAGGAGGTCGTGCGTAAAGAGATAATTAAATGGTTAGATGCTGGTATTATTTACGCCATCTCCGACAGCAAATGGGTAAGCCCGGTGCAATGTGTTCCAAAGAAAGGAGGAATGACCGTGATAACCAACGAGAACAATGAGTTAATCCCAACCAGGACTGTGACCGGTTGGAGGGTTTGTATGGACTATCGGAAGCTTAATAAAGCTACCCGAAAGGACCACTTTCCTTTACCCTTTATTGATCAAATGCTTGATAGATTAGCGGGTAAACCTTACTATTGTTTTCTTGATGGTTATTCAGGTTATAATCAAATTGCTATTGCACTGGAGGATCAAGAGAAAACGACTTTCACATGCCCCTACGGAACATACGCATTTAGGAGGATGCCGTTCGGCCTCTGTAACGCACCTGCCACCTTCCAAAGGTGCATGATGGCTATATTCTCTGACATGGTAGAGGACTTCCTAGAAATTTTCATAGATGATTTTTCCATCTTTGGAGACGATTTTGAGAGCTGCCTCGGCAACCTTCAAAAGGTACTTGAAAGATGTGAAAAAGCTAATCTTGTTCTCAATTGGGAAAAATGCCATTTTATGGTAGATGAAGGGATAGTTCTAGGCCATAAGATTAGCTGCCGTGGGATAGAAGTCGACAGGGCAAAGATTGAAGTCATAGAGAAGCTGCCGCCGCCAACCACAATCAAGGGCATTAGGAGTTTTCTAGGGCATACTGGTTTTTATCGAAGATTTATCGCAAATTTCTCAAAAATCACGAAGCCCCTATGTCATCTCTTAGAGCAAAACCGACCCTTTGACTTTGATGATGAATGTACTGAAGCATTCAAGGTTCTAAAGGAAAAACTAGTGACAGCCCCCATAGTACAACCACCAGATTGGACACAGCCGTTTGAGATTATGTGTGACGCTAGTGACTATGCTGTCGGGGCAGCACTTGGGCAGCGCAAAGACAGGCTGTTTCACGTCATATACTACGCCAGTAAAACATTGAATGACGCCCAAGTGAACTATACCACCACAGAAAAAGAGCTGTTAGCTGTGGTGTTCTCCATTGACAAGTTTCGTTCTTATATACTTGGGACGAAGGTAATAGTGCACACTGACCATTCTGCCCTTAAGTACTTGTTCGCAAAGAAAGATGCAAAGCCTAGGTTGATACGATGGATCTTGCTATTACAAGAGTTCGACCTTGAGATCAAAGACAAAAAGGGGACAGAAAATCAGGTGGCAGATCACTTGTCGAGGTTGGAGAAGGGACAGAGTCTACCGTTCGATGAGACACACATACTGGAGACCTTCCCAGACGAGCAGCTCTTTGCTGCCGCAATCGCTGTCGCGACAGCCATGGCGGCAGGTAAGTCTTCTAACCTTCCTTGGTATGCTGATTTCGTTAATTTTATAGTTAGCGGAATATTACCTACTGATCTTAATTATCAAGCCAGGAAGAGGTTCCAAAATGATGTTAAGCATTATTATTGGGACGAACCTCTTCTTTTCAAAATGTGCGCAGATCAGGTTATAAGGAGATGTGTACCACAAGAAGAGCAAGAAGACATTCTCCATCACTGTCATGCTTCACAATATGGAGGACACTTAGGAGGAAACAAAACTGCTGCCAAGGTGCTGCAGTCAGGGTTCTACTGGCCGACACTGTATAAAGATGCACAGGACTTTTATAAAAACTGTGACAGGTGCCAACGGACAGGTAACATCTCGAGGAGAAACGAGATGCCACTGCAGAACATTCTAGAAGTCGAGATCTTCGACGTTTGGGGGATCGATTTTATGGGACCATTTCCATCTTCATGTGGAAATCTTTATATCCTCCTAGCAGTGGATTATGTCTCCAAGTGGGTAGAAGCAATCGCAACTCAAAAGAAAGATGCCAAAACGGTCCAAAAGTTTTTGCACAAAAACATTTTTTCTAGATTTGGCATCCCTAAGGCGATTATCAGTGATGAAGGGAGACATTTCGATAATAGGGTAATTGCTGCCGCCTTGAAGAAATATGGTGTCAAGCACAGGATCGCGACAGCATACCACCCACAGACCAATGGACAGGCTGAGATATCCAATAGGGAAGTGAAGAACATTCTTGAAAAGATGGTCAAACCAACTAGGAAAGATTGGTCTTTACTTCTGAATGATGCATTATGGGCATACAGGACAACTTTTAAGACTCCATTGGGCATGTCTCCATACCGTTTGATTTATGGGAAAACCTGTCACTTGCCTGTCGAGATCGAGCACAAAGCATATTGGGCAATCAAGGCAGTAAACATGGACTTGGACAAGGCAGGCCAGAAAAGGCTGTTAGATTTGAATGAGATCGATGAAATACGAACAATGGCCTATGACAATGCAAGGATCTACAAGGAAAAGACTAAGAAGTGGCATGACAAGAAGTTGCTGCCACGACAGTTCTGCCCAGGGCAGCTTGTGTTGTTGTTTAATTTTAGGTTGAAACTCTTCCCAGGGAAACTTAAATCTAGATGGTCTGGCCTGTTCCAAGTGGTTCAAGTTTTTCCCCATGGTGCCATTACAATTCAATCATTAAAGGACGGGCACCAATTCAAAGTCAATGGACAGCGCCTCAAGCACTATCAGGGGACTGAAGCCCCAGGAATACAGGAAGTGGTTACTTTAGGTGATGCCCCCCAAGGCATCCCTAATTTTTATTTTTATTTTATCTTATTATTTATTATTATTTATTAGGAAATTAGGTTTATTTTATTCGAATAATGTTTTATTTTTCTAATTTCAGTTTTTAGGAAATAAAGGAGTCAAGAAGAAAAGGAGAAGTGAGCCAAGCCCACCGCCCATCCATCAGCCCAATAAAGCCCATTTATGGAAACCTGTCGTTTCGGCTGCCGCCGCGGACGGATATGACAGGCTGTCAACAGACTGACACGGCAGACGGAGAAGCGTGCGGCAGACGCGTAACAGACGAATAAATGCGTGTCAAACGTGTCAGACACGCTAAATCCAATCTGTCACTCCGTTCTTCATGCCTGTCGTTGCGGCATTAAATGGGCAGCTACTCGACCGCTATATAAACCCCTTTCCATTTTCATTTTTCATCACTTCTGATTTTTCTCTCTTGTTTTTCTCCTCTAGTTTTATTTGTTTTCTCTCTTTCACAGCCCTTGCAACCAAAATGTCGTCGAGACAAACCCGTCGTAACACTGCTGCCGCTTCTTCTTCAGCAGCAGCATCACCCTTCGCCAACAAGGAACTATGGGAGGAGCGTGGCTTCATTTACAACAGAGATGCTCCCCATATGGGACTCCGACCATTCATTGTGAAGGCCATAACGGCACAACTATGGGAGGACTTTGCCGAGCAGCCGGCAGAGCTCAATGATACTTTGGTCCGAGAATTTTACGAGGCCATAGACAGCAAAACGGCGACATCTGTCACCGTCCGAGGAGTGGAAGTACCCTTCACCACCAACAGCATCAACCACATGTTCGGCCTTTTCTTTGGCCCCAATGATGATGCTCACCAACAATTTGTGGACACCCTCGACACTGCTGCCCATGATGCTGTCATGGTGGAGCTGACAGAGGCTGGTACGACATGGACAACCAGCAAGAAAAACCCTCACTCCGTCAATAGGGGGCAGCTCCTCCCCGAAGCAAAATTGTGGAACGCTTTCATCAAAAAGCGTATCCTGCCCTCGTCCCACCATACGACAGTCAACCGACAGCGGTTGGCCCTTATCCACTCCATTATGCACGACAGGCCCATCAATGTGGGCAGATATATGAGGGACAGCATCCTTGATTGTCCATTTCGCTCCGACTCTCGCCTTTGCGTGCCGTTTACCATCACTGCCCTCTGCCGATGTGATGTTGTACCCGAGGAACCCTCCGACAAGATCAAGACGGGCAGTGGCTGGACTGACAACAACATCTCCAGCCTCATGGAGGTCATCGTCGCATCACCTATCAACGCCTTCGATCCAAATGCACCTCCTGCAGACTCCGACGAGGAACCTGCCACAGAGCCTGCCGCCGACACCGCTCCGACAGATCAGTCTGCCCACATTCTTGCTGCAATTTTACGGGTAGAGGAGCGGAAAATGGGTTTGATGACTTTCATCCGTGATTTCACCAATGCAACGGTAAATTTTATTACTAATACTTTACATTATTCGGATGTCATCTTCCCCACCTTCCCCAACCATTATTTCCATATCCCCTCCCCTACTCCCACACCACCTGTCTCTCCCCATACACATTCTGCCGCCTCCACACCAACCCCTGCCCCAACGGCGGAAGGCAGCTCACCGGCAGACACCTCCCCTCGAGGAACCAAGAGACCTGCCACTGATGACAGCCCTCTTATCCGAAGAAATTTGGAGAGGGACTTTACGCGGGTTAAGCGAATTAAGCACGTCGCACACAAGAAACGGCTGCCCAGAGCCACCACAACCAGCAGCTCTTGGGACAGCGGTAGTAGTTCCAACGTCCGGCTATTGGAGCCACCTGCCCCTCAACCTGCTCCGGAACCTGCCCATCCCCCTCCACAGCGCAGACGCCGCCATCAGATTTGCATCAGCAGCAGCAGCGAGGACAGCGACTAAAAATTTAAGTTTTTATTTTACCTCTTATTGTTGCCTGCCTTTATATTTTGTGATGTACTTTTTCTTTCTTTTATTTTTCATGTCATTTTGCATTGAGGGCAATGCAACCCTTGAGTTTGGGGGTGGCAACCCTCCATCATTAATGGAGTCTTAAGTACATCTTTTTATTAATTGTTGTGTCTTTCATTTATTTAATTTCTTTAAAAAAAATCAGAAAATATAAAACTGTTGGCTTAAAACTGTGAAGTTAACTTACCTGTCATGACGGCTCTATCGTGGCAGCATCTTTAGGACATGTTAAGGAAAAGTTTAGAGCCTTTCTATAGTTCTGAAAACTTAAACACTTTTGTGACTGTTATATTGCTTAGATTTCTTTTAGCCAAACTAGAATAGGATGCTTAGAACTTGAATAGCCCCTAGAGGTGCCTAACACTGGCTCTAGGAAAGAAGTTTAGCAAAAGAAATTTAAAAACCTAGAGGTGCCCGAAACCGGCTCTAGGAAGCTAACTAGAGGTGCCCGAAACCGGCTCTAGTAACTAGAGGTGCCCGAAACTGGCTCTAGTAAAAACTTAGCTTGAAAAATAGAAAAGAAGCATGAAAATGTGTCTTCAAGAAAGTAAACTTTGGCATAAAAATTCGAGTTAAGGAGTTGAATATTCTAGTGAAACTAAGAGAGTCTTAGCATATAACTGTTCACAAGCATGCACACACTGCACGAGAGCTATAGGGAGATTCCGGACAGATCCTAACCTTTCCGACAGGTTGCTGCCGCCACAAAGAATGAGCGACGGGTAAGGGACAATTCACTGTTTGAAGGCCAACACAAAAATTTCTTTTTTTTAGGTTTAAATTGCTTGAGGGCAAGCAAAGACTTGAGTTTGGGGGTGTGTTGAGTGTGTAAAAGTTCTATTATTTACACCCTTTTTAACCCATATTTCTGCTGCATTCAAGCATCATTACATTGCATTTAGGTTAGTTTTCAATAAAACATCACAATTATATAAAAAGCACGGATTCTACTAAAAGATGGCGTATTTTGCAAGTAGCTGCCATGGTTGACGATGAAGGCAGGCGCAGGACAGATAAGCAAGAAAGCTGAACTGGACAAGCAGCCAAAGAAGACGAACCTGTCATGGACCTGTCGTGACAGCATGGTGACAGCAGATTTATGAAGAGGAAAAGTCAAGTGGACCTCGATAGATAGAGAAAAATCTGCTCGTCTGCCGTGTGAAAGCCAAATATTTTTCCAAGCCCCGGATCAAAAGATATGTCAAGCCAAAGCTCAAGGAGAGGAAATTCCTAAAAGCAAGGATGCGGCTGGAAAGTAGGAGACTTTAGAGATTTAGTCTTTATTAGAATCTTACTTTTAATTAAAGTTGTAATCCTTGTTACCTTAGATAACTTGAGCCCAAAGCTTATATAAGGGCATAGATTTAACCTAGGAGCATAACCGATACCCCATAACCGAAACCTAAACCCCTGCCGTTCACCCGTCACCGACATGTTCTAAATTCCCCCTTGGGCTACGGGTTGTTTTGTAAAGTAGTTGCAAGGGTTGCTTTGTTTTAGGATTTTTCAAGTTCAATAAAATAAACTTCAAGTTCTTTTATCTTGGTTTTAATATCTTGCAAGAGCATCGGGAGAGCATTGTGAGGTTATCCATTTACTTAGCATCGGGAGAGTTAAGTATACGAAAGAGATAAAAGCGCGTTCTCTAGTTTATAGTTGAACCATCTCGTGCCTAGGGATAGGGCGAGGTTAAGTGTCTAAAGAAGAATTCATACACATCGGTGTTCATCCTTCGATTCACGCCGGGAGGTATCATCAAAGACGTGATCATCGACAGACTTGTGCCTAGGGATAGGGCAAGGCAGATCTGGGATTCTTGCCAAGCTTGAAGTACGGAGTTGGTGTGTTCGCTGCCGCGACAGCTAACGGACAGCCGCCGCGACAGGTGCTGTCGGCGACGGGAGCGACGACAGAACTGGAAATCCTAAGCAATTCAATACCTGCACTACTGAGCAATTCAATACCAGCCCATTCTCTCTATCTTGATATTCCAACTCTTTATTTACGTTTTACTTTATTATTCTCGTGACAATTCTCTTAATTACATTCTTTACTTCGTGCAGCGAAATAAGGTGAAGCTATTAGCCCAATCCCTGTGGAGACGATATCCGATACTTCGTATCACTTTACTACTTGCGTCGTGTACACTTGCACTACAATTGCGATAGACTCTTTTACACGCAACAGAAGCTATTGTTGAGTGGAAGCAACCGAAGTCAGTAACAGAGGTTCGTAGCTTTCTAGGCTTAGCTGAATATTATAGAAGATTCGTAGAAGGTTTCTCGAAGTTAGTCGCTACTTTGACACAGTTAATTCA
Source organism: Hibiscus tridactylites (assembly GCA_958450335.1). Taxonomy (NCBI): domain Eukaryota; kingdom Viridiplantae; phylum Streptophyta; class Magnoliopsida; order Malvales; family Malvaceae; genus Hibiscus; species Hibiscus tridactylites. The sequence continues at coordinate 6,796,525 of OY288288.1, forward strand.
GAAGAGTGTTCAGTTTGGGTGGACAGATGCAAGACAGCTAGCCTTTGAGAAGTTGAAAGAAGCTTTGACCCAAGCACCGATCTTGATTCAGCCAGAGTCTGAGAAGGACTATGTAGTTTACAGTGATGCTTCCTATGTAGGCCTAGGTTGTGTTCTCATGCAAGACAAGAGAGTAGTAGCTTATGCCTCAAGACAGTTGAAGACTCACGAGCGTAACTATCCGACCCACGACATAGAGTTAGCTGCAGTTGTGTTTGCACTGAAGATTTGGAGACATTATTTGTACGGTGAGAAATGCACATTGTACACGGATCACGAGAGTTTGAAGTACATCATGACTCAGCGAGATTTGAATCTCAGACAGCGTAGATGGTTAGAGTTGCTAAAAGACTATTATCTCACGATTGAGTGCCATCCGGGTAAGGCCAATGTAGTGGTCGATGCTTTGAGTAGAAAGGTAGCTGTAGATTTTAGAGCCATGTTTGCTAGATTGAGCTTGTCCGGAGATGGTGGCTTGGTGGCCGAGCTTCAGGTTAGACCTACTCTAGGTCAGTTGATTAGGAAAAAGCATCTCTTAGATAGATCTTTGGCACCTCACGTGCAAGACATAGCCGAGGGTAGATCTTCAGACTACAGTTTCAGTACTGATGGAGTCTTGTGTTTCAGAAATAGGATAGTTGTGCCAGAAGACAGTGACTTGAGACGTACGATCTTGGCTGAAGCGCACAGTAGTCTGTTTGCTATGCATCCTAGAAGTACGAAGATGTACCGCGATTTGAAGAATGGGTACTTTTGGGTTGGTTTGAAGAGAGATGTGGCCGACTTCGTGAGTAAGTGTATGGTGTGTCAGAGAGTGAAGGCGGAACATCAGGTCCCCTCAGGTTTGTTGCAACCGTTGAGAATTCCGAAATGGAAATGGGAGAATATTACCATGGATTTTATTTCGGGCTTGCCTTTTACTCCTACGAAGAAGAACTCAGTTTGGGTTATAGTAGACCGTTTCACGAAGTGTGCTCACTTTTTAGCAGTCAATACGACTTATACCTTAGATAGATTGGCTGATCTGTAAATTGGTGAGATTGTTAGACTGCACGGTGTGCCGAAGTCTATTGTGTCCGATAGGGATCCGAGGTTTACAGCTCGATTTTGGGGGTGTCTGCATACAGCTTTGGGTACCCGTTTGAATTTCAGCACGTCTTATCATCCTCAGTCAGATGGTCAGTCAGAGAGTTATACAGATTCTAGAGGATATGTTGCGTTGTTGCATCATTGATTTTCAAGGTACGTGGGAGAAGTACTTGCCTCTAGTTGAGTTTGCTTACAGTAATAGTTTTCAGTCGAGCATTCAGATGGCTCCGTATGAGACCTTGTATGGTAGGAAGTGTAGAACTCCAGTTTGTTGGGCCGAAGTGGGACAAAAGTTGTTACCTATGTCGGATTTGCTCAAGGGGACAATCGATAAGGTGAAATTGATTTGCAATCGCTTAAAGGCAGCTTCAGATAGGCAGAAGTCCTATGCCGACTTAAAGAGGAAGGAAGTTGAGTTCTTAGTGGGTGAGAAGGTGTTATTAAAGGTGTCTCCGTAGAAGAAAGTAATGAGATTTGGCCGAAATGGGAAGTTGAGTCCGAGGTACATAGGACCATATGAGATTGTGAAGAGGGTTGGCCCAGTTGCTTATCAGTTGCGTTTGCCATCTGAGCTAGAGAAGATACACGATGTGTTTCATGTTTCGATGCTCCGTAAGTATAGGTCAGATCCATCACATGTTATGCCTGTAGAAGAGATCTTAGCTTCTGACAGTAAGGTGTTGCGGGGTAGATCGATTGAGTTAGTAAAAGTGTGGTGGCAACGTCGAGGGGTGGACGAGGCCACTTGGGAGAGGAAGAAGGATATGAAAAGGCAGTTTTCTTATCTCTTTCAGTCAGGTAATTTCGGGGACAAAATTCCTTAAGTGGGAGAGAGTTGTAACACCCGTGTTTTGGGGTTAGAAGTTAGGCGTGTGTGTTTGGTTCGAGTCATCAAAAATCAGTTTAATTTAATTAGACCTTAGTTTTGATTTAAATGAGAATTAAAATTTAAGAGATGGCATTTTTGTAAATAAGTTGAAAAAAAAAGAAGACAACCTTTTTGAAACTAAAAGAAAAAAAAGAACTCATCTTCCTCCCCTTTTTACAATCTAACGTGGAAATAGACCCAAACCCCTCCCAAAACCCCTTGGCCTACCCATAGATGAGCGTTCTCTAGCTCGTTCCGGTTTCTCTTATATTGATAATGAATGGGTTCGTAACCCTCAAGATCCTCCATAAGATGCTTCGGTCGATGCTTTTCGTGCTTCTTCGAGCTCTCACCGTGCTCCGATTGATTCCTCTTCCATGGGCACTCTAATGACTTTCCTCAATGAGAAGTTCACTTCTATAGAAGCCGGGTTTACCGCGATGGACACTAGATTCACATCCTTGGAAGATCGCGTCAAAGGTATGGAGAAGAAAATGGAAACCATGGCTTCTCGCCAAAACTCCATGGATATCTCTCTTACTGCCTTCCATGGTGCTTGGCTTAACCAAAACCGAAGGAATCAACCCTCTCAAGATGATGAAGATGAAGAGGACGAAGACGATGACGATGATAAAGCGGACGAGTAGTTTATGCATATCATCTTATGGCATTTAGTCTTTTCTATTCTGTTATTGCACTCTTGTTTTTAGGATATAAGTTTATGCCTATTATTTATGTCTTAGGATTTGAGTTTGGATTATTATGTTTGCTTTGAAGTTTATGCATTTGAACTATTATGTTTACTTTGAAGTTTATGCATTTGAACTATTATGATTGCTTTGAGTTTAATGAATTAATTGTTGCTATTATCCTTGTATTTATATTTCATCTAACAAAAAGTGGGAGAAGGATTATAGAGTCAATTTTTTATTTTTGAAAATTTATCTTAAATTAAGGGGGGAAAGCTTTTCAAAGTTTCAAAAACTTAAAAATTTATTTGTGGTTTTGTTATATCAAAAAGGGGGGAGATTGTGAAACCAAAATTGATTTTGATATAACATATAAACTTAAGAACCAATTTGCAAAACAATAAATTTTTAAGTACTCTTTAAAGTCTCACAATTGACAAGTATTTTAAACAAAATAATATCTCAAGACAAGCTCTTAAATATATGAAAAATTTTCTAAATCTTTTCCTATGATTTTCAAGTCAAACTATACAAAAACGCCCAGGTGTATCGATAACCTCAGGCGTATCGATACGGGTTTTTGCCACTGGAATTTTAATGGACTTAGCGTACCGATATGGTATTACCCCGTATCGATACGATATTCATCTGGGTAACTCTTTCAATGAAACCGTACTGATACGCTTTGCAACCGTATCGATACGATAAGCTTATCTTTGAAAAATCTTTACATTTAATTTTTCGACCGTTACTTGTCAGTTGGTTGGTTTCCCAATTTTTAAAAGACCGTTATATCGTACCGATACACTTGGTATGTGTATCGATACGATCTTTAAGAAAACCAAACTTGGGATTCTAGTGAGTAAACATCGTATCGATACGACCATCTGTACCGATACGCCCCTTAAAACCATACTGGTACGCCTTCTATGCGTATCGATACGCTCTGTTTTCAGTCACAACGGCTCTTTCCTCTTTGATGCAGGTATCGATACGCCCTCTTCGAGTACCAATACGGTAGGCTGCAGAGCTGCATTTATTGCGGGAAAAATGCTCCCAACGGCTCTATTGATGATCCTAATTGTTGCTCTATCTTGGTCGACGTTTCTGCAACGCTCTCTAAAAAGAAAGGCCAAGACAGCTGCTCCCCAACATTTTTTTCTAGAATCATTGAAATCAGTAAGATGATAAATCCACATTACGTGCACCTTGGTGCGGGATTATTCTGGAATCAATATCCCGCCAATAATGCGCAAGATGTGAGCACGCGCAAACCGCTGTGAAAATAATAAATAAAACAAAATTTAATAGTAACAAAACAAAAAAGCAAGATTTGTTACAGTTGATATCAAGCGATCTCGTGAGAGGTCTCGCGATCGTCGACCACCATGCTCGCCTCAAAAGGTAGCGATCGACGATGCTGAACTATACCAACTCACAGGGATGCTTTTGACGAAGAACCGAAATACTACATTCGTCGGGCTGTTGAGACGATAGTGAAGAAAACTCAACCGAAATACTACAAGGCGCACTGCACCCAAAAGGATCACGGCTGTAAATGGAAAATTCGTGTATCACAATTGAAGAAGGCATGCGGCCAATGAAGAATAACAAAACTTGAAAGGCCCCATACATGCACCGTTGGTAGCCTAAGCTAGGATCACAAGAACCTCGATGTAAAGGTCCTCGCCGACATCTTTATGCCAGTGGTCAAAGCAAATTCCAAGGTGTTGGTCCCCACATGTCAGGCTGCAGTTGAAGGTGTCACCGGCTACCGTCCTGAATATTGGAAAACATGGTATAGAAAGAAGCGGGTCGTAGAACAACTGTTTGGCCGATGGAATGATTCTTACAACGAGTTGCGCCCGTGGCTAAATCTGCTGCAGAAACACATCCCCAAAACGACTGTCAAACTTGATACGGTTCCGGCATACAGAAATGATCATGTCGTTCGAGGTGTGACACACGTCGTAACATGTCAAGAATAATTTCCCTCTTCTAAATAAATAAATAAATAAAGGAATTAAATTAAGTATAGATAGGGAAGTAGGAATCAAACCCACAAGGACTTGGACTTTCCTTGTTGCGCCTTTGACGTTTTTGAACCAAGAGATGATGGAATTGAGTTTGTGTGATTTGGGGGGGGATTGCAATGAAATGTAATAATTTAAGAGAGCAAGAAGAATGATTTAAAGATGTTAAAACTAATAATAGAGATACTCAACCTTGGCTAAGCTTTGACTTGTTCTACTCGGTTCATTGGTAGAGATTTTTTATTTCGAAAAACTTGTTGGCGAAATTACTACAAGGTCAATCCTTGAGTTTTCTTTGTAAACTGAATTTCCAAACCCAATGTTTAGCTTCAGTTTTGATAATTCGTCTAAACCAACTCAATGTTTGAGAAAACAAATTCTTTAAGCTCATAACCAACTCGAAAAGTTATTTCTATAAAAACGATTCGATCTCAATTTCCCTTAGTAATCTATTTACTAAGTGTGTTCCCTGGAAGTCGGATTTGTTTCAATAACCGATCCTCCCTCCCACTTGATAGATCAAAACAATTGTTTTCTCCAAAGTCAATCTTTGGGTTTAAAAATTATTTTGATTTTGAAGATAAAGTATAAAGAATTCGAGAAAAGTTTCCGAAATGTTTGAAGCATAATTTCGAACATAGCCTTGAGAACACGTCATTGCATAAGCCTTTGGCTTATGAAGATTTAGCCGAGCATGGTTATAAAATTAATCATGCTCGACATTTTAGAAATAATCTCAAGAAAAAAACTAAAAGGAAAGAAAAAAGAATTTTTTTTGAAAGATAAATGATTCAAGTGATGAATTCAATTGAATAATGATTGATGATCAAGTCTTACCCCAAATGGGGTATTTATAGTGTTTGGAATAACCTAGGTAAACCTAAAATGATAATACAAAAATTAAACAAAATAATTATCCAAAGTTTAAAATTTAAAATTCAAAAATCCGGAGATAGGCTATCTGGTAAGTAGCTTGATAAGCTATCACTGCTACTGACGTCAGCTTCTAGAAGATGTTGACGTGGCGCCCAATCAGCATTCATGCCCTGATTCATGCCTATGAATCTACCCATGACTCTAGCATTTCCTGCAGTATTCCAACGTATTTCCAACATCACGTCCCCTTTATGAAAACAACATAAAACAACCCAGTTACGTCCCTCAAACTTGTATTTAATCGAAATAAGGACCAAAAACACAACCAAAATAAATACCCATCAAGGTGCTTCTCAATCTACCGGTTATTTTGGACTTTCCCGTAGTGCATCAATGCATTCAAGCACTGCAAACCGATGGTGCAAATCGATGGCACATGGTTGTACGAAAAATATACACAGACCCTACTTCTAGCTATTGCACAAGACGTCAACCGAAAATGTGTTCATGTTGCATTCCCAATCATCCCGAAGGAGGATCTAGAGTCTTGGATGTTCTTCCTTCGGAACCTACGAAGATATGTCCTTGATCATGTAATACGGGCAAAGGACGATGAGATATGTGTTATTTCTGACAGAGGCACAACGCTCTTGTTGGTGCTAGAATGTTTGGGTGAGTATTGGCAGCCTTCATACATTTACCACTGTTTCTGCTTACGACACATAGCCGCAAACTACCTGCAGCAGTTCAAGGACCGTGATGAATGTGCTCTGGTGCTCAGAATGGGTACGTCCTTTATGTTAATTTCATTTACTATATTAGTTTCTGCTCGCTTTCATTTACGACCTCTTTGCATGTGTTGTTCGCCCATAACTTTTCAACTATCATCCCTTAGGCAACTCGCACTACGTACAGGAGGTGGAGGAGGTGCTCGAGGAACTGAGAGCGAGAAACAAATAGGGCACGGACTACCTTGAAAAAATCCCGAGGGAAAAATGGCTTCGATCGTATGATGGGGGTAAAGGATGTGGTCACATGACAACGAACTTGGCTGAGGCGGTAAACTCATCACTGAAGGGAGTGCGACAGTTGCCTATCACTTTCGTTGTCAAAGCGACCTACTATCGTTTGGCTACCCTATTTGCAACCTTGGGAAGGCAAGCAACTGAGTACATGGTAGGTGGACACATAGTTCATCCAGATTTCTGTACAAAACTGCAAACTCAAGTGCACCAATCAAGAGAGATGACTGCAACTCTCTTCTCGTGAGAAGGACATAAGTTTCGTGTTTCAGAATTTTCCAGGCAGTTGGAAGGCATTCAGCACAACGCGTACGTGGTAGATCTCAGGGCAAGAACTTGTGAGGGTGGAATGTTCTAAACATTTAAATACCCGTGCGCACACGTCATTGCTGCTTGCACAAACCAACGGATAAACTATATGAGATTGGTTGATCTGGTATACTTACTTGAAACGGTGTTTAAGGTTTATGAAAAAAAGTTTCTTCCAATAGGAAATGAGGTTGATCCTTATGCCATTGACACTGAACCAGCCATACGTCCAGATCCAGCACTACTGAGAGAGAAAGGATGTTCACGGTCTACACGAATACACAGTGTCGAGAATATAGTCGAACATCGAGAGAAAAAACCGGACAAAAGAAACATTGCAGTACTTGTAAAAATCCTAGACACACAAAGACCAAGTGTCCTAATCGCTCGGCCCCTCGTCTTAATTAATTCATTGTAATTTGTTTACGCGAGTTCGCCCATAACTATCGATCAATAAAATCAATCTAATTCGTTTTATAAAATAGGTCATCTTATACTTTCAATCATTCAAAAAATATGCTAGGATAGCGTTTTTGAAGCAAATTTAAGTTAGTGTAGAATAGACGAAAATTGACCGTGTTGGTGCCATATAATAGAGAATTTCCAGTACTACAAACCCAAACTCGATGTTTGCTAAAAATATACGATTTATAAGCCTAAAATTCCGCTCGAACATGCCTATCGACCTTTGTTCAAAGGCAATTTCATTCAAAAAAGAATGATACAATAGGGTTTTGGAAGCCATTTTAAGTCAGTTTAGAATGGACGGAAATTGATCGTGTTAGTGTCATACGATGGAGAATTTTCAATACTACGAACCCAAACTCGATGTTCGCTCAAAATATACGATTTATAAGCCTGAAATTACGCTCGAACAGGCCTACCCACCCTTATTTTTCAACCCAGATTTGCATAGAACTCGCGTTCTGCAGAAAGCGAGTTTTGTGCGATATATTCAGCCGCCATTTCAACTTCTAGGGGATCTCGCGTTCTGCAGAATGTGAGTTCTGGAGAAACCGTTATTTCAAACAACGATGTCAAGTAATTGGACCTCGCGCTCTATAAAACGCGAGCTCGCGTCTCGCTTCCCACAGAACGCGAGGTTCCATTAGGTGACATGTTTGGGGTCATTTTTCAAAATAATCATTGGAGGGAGCCATTTTATATATAATTATTTTTAAAGGTTTTTGACCCAAATATGCCTTAAATTTCGGGTTCCAGTAAAAGCATTTGAATAGCATATTAGGTTTTTGTAATTTAAGGTTAAATATGTATTTTGATCTATGTTTAAAAGAAAATTTAAAATAAAATAATTTATTTTAATTAATTTACCTTTTGATTTTTTAAATAACTTGTAATTATACGGTGAATTCTTTAAATTTTTAATCTTTATAAATTGAATTAATAGTGCTCATCGATGCTCATCGGTGCTCATCGTAAGTGGTGTTCATCAGTGAGCGTAGCAGACTCATTCATTTCTTAAACTAATTCATAAACTTAAAAAATAAAATTATTATTTTTAATAGAATAAAATTATTTGTATACATTACACTTATCAAGTAATTTTGTTTTTAACAATTATGTATTATTTATTACCCAATAATAACAATTATGTATTTATTACCTAATAATAAAATAAAAAGTAGTCGAAAGCCTTAATCATGGTACAAATCGTAAAAATTATCAAAGCATTATTACAATAAAAAAACATTCATCAATACAAAAATTCTCTGCTCATTTCTATATCTCGGCCCTAAAAATATATATTCTAAATCACAAACTTAAATTCTAAATCTTAAACTATAAACTTTAAGTCTTAACAAAAAACACTATACCCTTAATTTTTTAAATTCTAACCCTAAACTATAATCTTAAACGTTAACTTTAAACCTAATTTTTTAGTACGAGGCATATATAAAGACACCGAAAAAGGCAAAAAAAAATTATTCTACTTACAATTTGAAATGGTGGCCTTTCCTTTTATGAAAGGTCTCTACTTCAACGTTAAATTTAACTTTAGAAATACACTTTATCCTTAGTTGCATAAAGCCTAATTCTAAACCTTAAAAATACACTTTATCCTTAGTTGCATAAACTCTATTTTTAAACTTTAAATTTAACTTTTTAATATGTGGATATAAATAAGAACATTAAAAAGGCAAGAATTGACAAATACTAATGTTTTTCCGATGGCAATGTTTAATGCCCCTTTCATTTAATTTGTTTGTTATAATTTATTAATTGAGTGATTTGGTTGTGAGTTTTTTAACAGAAATAGTTTGACTGTTATAATATTAAAGGTGGATGAAAATACTCTATTCCTTTTCGGTGCCCTTATTTATGTCCTCACACTTAAAATTAGGTTTAAGGTTTATCGTTTAGGGTTTTAAGTTAAGGGTTAGGGTTTAAAGAATTTAAGGTAGAATGTATTTTTTAGGGTATAGTGTGTAGGGTTTAGAATTTAAAATTTAGGGTTAGGACTTAAAATTTAATTTTGTTGTATTTTTTAGTGTTGGAGCATAAGTAGAGACACCGAAAAGGACAAAGGATTTTTATCAATAAAAGGTGCCAAGTTTAGAGTTCAAGTGAGGAATTAAGCCTTCATGCTTTATCGAACCACACATTCTTTTATGATACAAACATACAAGCCTGTAATTATTTCTTTGAAAATCAACAGTCGTGCAAACTAGACACATTTTTACTCCAATATTAAAGTAAAATTTTCAGACAACAATAGGGATTGCTCGTAAAGGTATGGCCTTTTGAACTGTGATCCCACAGTTCTCTTCCATATTGATATCATCCGGTGAGATTCCATCTTCAAGTTTCCAATCAAAGCAGTTTATAAGAGACCCTACTATCAAATGCAACATCCGATTCCCTAAAGGCAACCCCGGGCATATTCGTCGACCGGCACCGAACGGAATGAGTCCGAAATCCGTACCTTTGACATCGATTTTAGACCCCAAGAATCTCTCCGGCATGAAACTGTCGGGGTTCTCCCATATGCTAGGATCTCTACCGATGGCCCATGCATTAACCAACACTTGTGAGCCCTCGGGAACTTTGAAACCACAAAGGTCGGCATCGGAGCCGGCTCTGCGCGGGACTAACAATGGGACAGCAGGGTGCATTCGGAAGGTTTCTTTGATGATTGCTTGCAAATACGGTAAACGATTTACGTCGTCTTCTTCGATTGGATTTCCTTTGCCGATTGCTTGTTCTATTTCCTTTTTAGCTTTAAGTAAAACCTGAGGGCTTCGAAGCAGTTCCGCCATTGCCCACTCTGCTGTGTTCGATGTTGTATCGGTTCCGGCGACGAATAATATCTGTCATCCAGCATATTATAATCCAATCGTTTATAAAGAGAAAAAACAGAGGAAGATTATGAAAAAGATTACCAAAAGCAAATATATGATTTGGGTTCTATCGAGCTCCTCGATACCGTCTTCTATAATATCAATAAGAGTGTCCAGAACATCGCCAGAAGAATCCATGGATTTTCTTGATTCCAACCTTTCATCAAACATGTTGCCGAAAAGAGTAAGCAACTTGTCGAAATAAACAGTCATCCGTCGCCGTATGCCTTGCGGGTCAATCTTTGTAAGCAAAGGGAAATAATCAGCCAAGTTTGGTATCCCGGCGTCATGAGCGATGTCCCAAACTGTTTTCCTGAATTCTTGAGCATGAGATGAATTCGGGTCGACCAAATCCATAGAGAAAATGGTGTTGGACAGCAGATTAATGGTAGCATCAAAAGCAGCTTGGCCGACGTTAATGGCTTCGCATTTGAGGGAACTTTTGCGGACATTGCCGATCAGTTCTTCAATCTTCTCCCGGCGCAGGTATTGGTTGGCATCTGAAGTGTGGGATACAGTTCTTAAGTTCTTCTCCAGTCGCTCTACAACGAGCGTTATGAGTTTGCACTGCAAACTGAGATCGATCAAGAAAGGTGAACAAACGATGCGGTCTTACCTTACGCAGATCAAAGAAGTCTGTGATGCTCTTGGAGCGTGTGGTAGCAAGGTTTCAGATGTGGAACATATTGCCACAATCTTGAATGGCCTCCCATCTGAGTATCAGCCTTTCATGGCTGTGATTACATCTAGTAAAGATCCTTTTTCTCTTGATGGAGTTAAATCTGTGTTGATTGATGCTGAAACTCAACTTCGAGGGTTTCATGTTGATGCTCAACTTCCTGTTATGGCTAACGTTGCTCATATGCATCTTGGTTCTGGAAATGGAACTCAAGATTCTAGACCTGGTCCGTTCTACAATGGTGGACGGTCTGGAGGACGTGGGAGAGGGCGAATGCGCTTACAGTGCCAGCTGTGTGGCAAGACTGGGCATTCTGCCGATCGTTGTTGGCGTAGGTATGACAAGTCCTTTGCTGGCGTTCTAGCTAGGTCGTCGGATGATCGTGCAGGTCCTTCAGGCAGTGTCGAGGCCAATAATGTGTGTTTCAACTGCTGTGCTCAATCTCATAATGGAGCTGGAGCTGATACGTGGGTGGTGGACTCAGGAGCAATCCACCATGTAACTCCAGATGCCTCGAATCTAGCCAATGTTGCTGACTATGAAGGTCCTGGTAAGTTGGTAGTGGGTAATGGCACTAGTCTGAGCATTTGCAAATCTGGTCAAGCTTCTTTAATTTCTTCTTCTCGCAATTTACTGCTTAAAGATTTGTTTCATGTGCCATCTTTAACCAAGAACTTGTTGTCCGTATCAAGATGTGCTAAAGACAATGATGTATTTTTTGAATTTCATGCTAAGACATGCCTTGTTCGTGATGAGAAGACTGGGAGGTTGCTTGTGCAAGGGCATGAGGATGGTGGCTTGTACAAATTTGAAGCTGTTAAAGAACCTGTTCGAGTTGAAGCTAATGTAGTTACTAGTTCTAGAGATACATATGATGTATGGCATCGAAGGCTTGGGCATCCTGCTCATAGTACTTTGATTCAAGTCTGTAAAAATGTCAATGTTGTACTTGATTCAACAGTTAATAAAAACTCAGTTTGTGTTTCATGTAGAGTTGGTAAAAGTCACAAGTTGCCCTTCTCAGATTCCTCTTCAATTTATACCAAACCGTTTCAGTTGGTGTTCACAGATCTATGGGGACCGTCTCATGTTGTCTCCTCTGATGGCTATAGGTATTATATCTCTTTTGTTGATGCAGCAACTCGTCATTGCTGGTTGTATCTTCTTAAAACCAAAGATCAAGCTCTACAAGCATTTCAGTTGTTTCGAAGTATGGTTAAAATGCAGTTTGAAGCTGAGGTTAAAGAGGTGCAGAGTGACTGGGGATGGGAGTTTCGAAAACTCTCCACAGAGTTGGCATCTCTGGGTATTCTTCATCGCAAAACCTGTCCTCACACATCGGAGCAGAACGGGGTGGTGGAGAGAAAACACCGTCATATAGTAGAATTGGCTCTTGTTTTGTTGAATCAAGCTTCACTTCCTTTCAAGTTCTGGTCATATGCAGTGAGTACAAGTGTTCATCTTATTAATCGTTTGCCAACTTCAGTTCTACAGGGCAAATCTCCGTTTGAAGTTCTATATGATAAGGTTCCTGATTATGAAAGGCTTAAGGTGTTTGGCTGTAGGTGCTTCCCTCACTTACGAGATTATCAAGTTCACAAGCTCAGCTATCGTTCTACCCCGTGCACGTTCCTTGGTTACAGTGCACAGCATCGTGGTTACTACTGCAGAGCCCCTGATGGTCGAGTGTATGTCTCTCGTCATGTAGTGTTTGATGAAGTTTGTTTTCCTTTTGCAGAAAAATCTTGTGAAGGTTCTGCTGAGGCTCGATCCAGGGTCTCACAGTCGTCTGCTTCTTTTCCAATTGTTGGAGGCCCTGATTGTGTGTGTTCGAGGGTTTCTACACCGCCACCTTGCATGGTCCCTCCTGTGGTGGCACCACATGCAACGTCACCTATGCCTCGTGGTTCATCTTCAGTTGGACCTTCTAATTCTGGTAGTGATACATCCTCAACAGTTGGTGGTGTTCCACAAGCTACTCCCTCGAGTGGTGATCCTTCAAATGCTGGGGTTTCAAGTGCTGATCATCCTTCAAATGCTGGCCCATCAGATGTGAATCCTTCTAGTATTGCAGTTGATACTGGGATAAATGATGTAGCTTCTGTGGTGGTTCATGGTGCACATGATGCTGGTCAGGTTGTTCTTCCTGAACAAGTTGCTTCAAGAGTTTTGCGTGACTCAGGTGCCACAACTTCATCTGTGAATCAACATTCCATGACCACTCGTAGTAAAAATGGAATATTTAAACCCAAAAGCTTTGTTGTTTTGCATGCTACTGAGGATGATGAGCCGTGTAATATTCAAGAGGCTCTTGAATCCCCTAACTGGAGAGGGGCTGTGATGAATGAGTATGAAGCATTGGTTAATAATCAAACCTGGAGTTTAGTGGCGTTACCTGAGGGTCGATCGACGGTGGGCTGCAAGTGGCTGTTTCGTATTAAACGAAATGTTGATGGGTCCATCCAACGCTATAAAGCACGACTGGTGGCTAAGGGTTACTCCCAAGTCCCTGGGCAAGACTTCCAGGACACTTTCAGCCCGGTGGTCAAGTCAGCAACTGTTAATGTTGTTCTTGCACTTGCGGTTGCACAGAATTGGAAGCTCAGGCAAGTGGACATCAACAACGCGTTTTTGAATGGTGAATTGAGTGAGGAGGTCTTCATGCAACAACCACCTGGCTTTGAACAACAAGCTCCAGATGGTTCACCTCTTGTGTGTAAGCTCAACAAAGCACTGTATGGGCTCAGGCAGGCCCCGCGAAATTGGTACTCGAAGCTCAAGGATCATCTGATTGCCATTGGCTTTAGTGGTTCCAGGGCTGATAGCTCTTTGTTTATCAAGCGTACTGAAGCTGGTATCACCTATGTGTTGGTGTATGTCGATGACATTATAGTGACAGGGAGCCTGGATAGTGAAATTGAAGGTGTAGTTGCTCAGCTTGGCAACAAATTCTCTCTTAAGGATTTGGGATTGCTCAGCTATTTCTTGGGAATTGATGTGCGTCGTGTTGGTAGTTCCATTTTGCTGAGTCAAAAGAAGTATGTACTCGAGCTTCTTGATAAAGCTAAGATGAAAGATGCTGCTCCAGTACCAACACCAATGGTGGTTGGATCTAAGCTCACACGCGATGAGGCTGGGAGTGCTCTTGTTAATGCCACTGAGTATAGAAGCCTTGTGGGAGCCTTGTTGTATGTGTGTCATACAAGGCCAGACATAGCCTACAGTGTGAATAAACTCGCACAATTTATGCACACTCCGTGTGAGCAGCACATGGTGGCTGTTAAACGTGTTTTGCGGTATTTGAATGGAACGTTGGATTATGGCTTGTTGTTTGCAGCCACTGATGAACCTTGTCATCTAGTCGCCTTTGCTGATGCTGATTGGGGTGGGTGCCCAGAGGATCGTCGCTCCATTTCTGGCAATTGTGTCTATCTTGGGGGAAACTTAGTCACTTGGAACTCACGCGAACAAAAGGTGGTGTCTCGGTCGACAACAGAAGCCGAGTATCGCAGTCTTGCTGATGTAACGTCTGAGGTTTCTTGGCTTGATGCTTTGCTGCAAGACATGGGAGTTCTGCAAGAGAAGGTTCCTGTGGTTTGGAGTGACAACTCCAGTGCCATTGCTGTCAGTGCTAACCCCGTGTATCACTCGAAGACGAAGCACGTGGAGCTCGATGTTCATTTTGTTCGAGAGAAGGTGGCGGCCAACAAGTTGCAGGTTAACTATGTTCCAGCAGCTGATCAGGTGGCAGACGGTTTCACCAAGCCTTTGTCGAAATCGTATTTTCAGCTCTTTCGACAACGGTTAGGTGTATGTTCGATTGAAGAAGCAGAAAGAGGGAAAAGCAGGGAGCATGTTGAATGAAGAAGAAGGTTCTAGCTTGATGCTTGATGCTGTTAGGGTTTGTTAGCTAACAGCTGATGTATAACCGTTAGCTATGTTTGTTAGAAGTAGTTAGTTGTTAGAGGTAGTTAGCTTGCTGTTTTAGGAATAGCTTTGGCTATAAAAGGCAACTCTATCTCAATGTATAAACTACCTTTTGAGCAATTAAAATCAGTATTCCTTGTATTCTAATAGCATCGAGTTTCAGAGTAGAGAAGAGATGGATAACACATACTTTGCGAAGAGTTTTCCAAATCGGCGAAACGGGTATAAACGACAGCCCAAATTCGTTAAATTGGCTGGCTCGGACAGCACCCACGACGGTTCGGTTACAGAACACGAGGTCCTGTTTCTGCAGGACTTCTTTAGCCGTTGTTTCTGATGAGACGACGACGGTGAATAAGCTGCCGAGTTGGAGACTCATAACGGGACCATGAATCTGAGCAAGCTTGGCCAATGACCTGTGGGGTTTATCCCCAAGGTCCAAGAGATTGCCGAGGATGGGCAGCCGCCGTGGACCGGGCGGGAGCTTGCCTCCACTCAATTTGCGGCCATTTCTGAAAGAGTTAAAAGCTGGAAACAGGAACATGGTCAACAGCAAACATAGCAAGGAAGTTGTTAAGAAATCCATCTCTCCGGTACAGATGGTTAAACTGCGGTGGTAGTTATAATGCCATGGGATGAGATATTTTAAAACAATCAACGTAAATGATGACCTCAGTATGAGAAGGAACGATGACTAACCTTATCTCCCCCTCTGTATAATTGCATATTTACTTTTTATTGAATTTTGATTTTCGTCTCTCTAAGATTCTATAAGTTGTCCCTCTAAAATTTTATAAAAAATAAAAAATTTCTAACATAAAATTTTAGATCCATCCTGGTATTCCGATAAGAAACTTCCGGGTAAAAATCTCATGCCTCCTTTTATGCCCCTTGCCTAAAAATACTTAAAAATTAAATTTTGTCTTATAACCCTAGTTTTTATATCCTAAACTCCAAACCCAAAATCTTAAAAAAATACACCATACCCCTAATTCCCTACACCCTAATCATAAGCCTCAACCTTAAACCCCAAACCTTAAACTCTAAACCCACTATTTTAAAGTGGGGCACAAATAGGAGCATGTTTAGGGGTAGATGATTTCCCTCCGAAACTTCCCAATAATACCTACTACTATTTTTTATTTGTAGACTAGACCATATCCAATTTTGCCTACATTTTTTCCGCACCCGCGTTATCATGTATATTTTGGGTTGAATATAATTTTGTTTTCATAGAGGTGAACAAAATTCGACTTGAAAAAATTATAATTTTTAATTCGTTTTGAAAAAATTTCAAATAAAGTTTGAGTTGTAAAATAGAAATTCGAATAACTCGAAATTTTTAGTAATTACTGAATTTATTTTTAAGTTCGAGTCGAGTCCTTCAATTTTTCCTGATACATATACAGATATAAAAATATAAAGAATTATATTTCACATATGAATATATATATATATATGCATATCTTATATGATTAGAGAAATTCGTTTAAATTGGAATCAAACCGTACTATAATATGATAAATAATTATAATTAAATTTATATAGGAACTCGAAAATTCGACTCTAATCGAAAAATTTTCAAATAAATTTTGAGTTGTAAAATATAACGCGTCAACTCGAATAACTTGAAATTTTTTGCTCGACTCGATCGAATGCTCACTCCAGTTTTGTCAATTTGATCTTTAAATTTTTTGAAGGGAAAATATTTCATACTTTAGAAGTGAAAATTTTGTTTTCTACAAGTGGGTTTAATTTAGCATTTAAGGATTTAGTTTAGAGTTTAGGTTTTATGGGATAAAGTTGTAGGATTTACAATTTATTGTTTATTGTTTTAATTTAGGTTTTAGGGGGTTAGGAGTTAGGGTTTAGGGTTTAGGATTTAAGGTTTTAGGATCAGGGTTTAGAATTTTAATTTTTATAGTGAAATTAATCATTCTTGTGGGTAAAATTTTCACTACCAGTGCATGATATAATTACCCTTTTTGAATTGTAATAATGTTACTTTAGTTGTTGGCCTCCCGGTTTTTAAGACTTTGCCCTGACTAACCCAGATCTATTTGCGTCGCACATTTGACTCTAGTGTTAGTCTCCCAGCAGGGACTTTCAGCATATACAACGCCTCGAACTCGAGACGTGCGTAAACGATACCAAGCTGCTTACCACTTGAACAAAACAATTGGTAATAATATTGTTATTTTTTTTACTAATGAAAAACGTTGATGATTACTCCCTCCGTCCCACTTAAAATGTCTCTTTTGTGTTTTAAAATTGTCCCACTTAAAATGTCTCATTGAAAAAAATCAACTACTTTTACAATGTGTATTTCCCTTTCTATCCTCTTTTTAGTTTTCCAACAAAATAAAATTCAACTTTTCAAGGGTAAAATTGTCTTTTCTATTATTTTACATCACATCTTTTACACAAACTTTTTCTTCCTAAAACTGCGTAAAAAGTCAACAATGGACACTTTAAATGGGACGGAGGGAGTATTATTGTGATGATGTGTCAATTAATTATGGGTAAAGTACACAAATGGTTACTAAACTATTCCAAAAAATACAAAATGGACACCAAATTTTTAAAAGTTACATGATGGGCATTAAATTTTAGTTTTTGTTACAAAATGGTCACTAAACCATCAAATGTCGTTAAGCGAATGATGTAACAATTATGAAATTTTGAATAATAACACATTTAATCCTTCATATTTACACATTTAATCAATTTAGTCCTAATTTAACTCTCATTATTGATGTCTAAATTGATCGAATGTGTAAATATTGAGGATTAATGTGTTGTTATACAAATTTTTGTTACTGCCATGTCACCAGTCAACAACAGTTAACGGCTCAGTGACCATTGTCTAACAAAAATTAAAGTTTAGTGACCATTATGTATCATTTGAAAGTTTTGTGACCATTTTATATTCTTTGGGATAGTTTAGTGACCATTTGTGCACTTTACCCGTTAATTATTTATACTAATGTGATTATCCATAATGTTGACATAACAATCCACACATGAATAATAACATGACAGATGGTAACATTGGTTTTTATCGAATTTGAGAGCTCAACTGATTTTTATTTGAAAAATGAGAACTTATTTAATCTTTAAGTAAAAAAATAATAATTTAAGAAATTAATAAAAGGATCATTATCTCATACACACAATCATTAGAAACTTTTTGTTTTAAAAAGCACCTTAATTTAGGCTTTAGGGTTTTAGTTTAAGGTTTAGAGTTTGTGGGTTTTAGTGTATGGGTTTAAAATTTAGGGATCATTGTTAGAATTTAGGATTTATGATTTAGGGTTAGAATTAAGGGTTTAGGGCTAGAGTTTAAGTTTAAAGGTAATATAGTTAGAGATTTAGGTTTTGACCTATAAACCTTAAATTTTAACCCTAAACAAATGTGAGGTCACGTATGTGGTACTAGCTTAAATCAAGTCAAGAATGTCAAAAGGCTTCTCAAGTGCAAATTTGAAGAAGTCTACTATGTTCGATAATGTAATATAACAAAATCCATGGTAACAGAAGCGTGCAGAAGACCTGGAAAATGAGATTTCAGACAAGGACATAACCTTTTCTCCATTGTTCAAGTCTATTGAGGAGCTATCAGAAGCAGCCAGCAAGATTAATAGCCAGAAAAAGGTAAGACTAGTTTCCATAATCAAGTTTGAAAATGAAAAACAAGATAGTATTGAGCAGAAATTAG
Organism: Hibiscus tridactylites; assembly: GCA_958450335.1. NCBI lineage: Eukaryota > Viridiplantae > Streptophyta > Magnoliopsida > Malvales > Malvaceae > Hibiscus > Hibiscus tridactylites. The sequence continues at coordinate 6,815,133 of OY288288.1, forward strand.
GATAGTATTATTGTCTCTAGGAAATAAAAGAAGCTAAAGGTTGGACATCAATGCGGAGAAATGACGGTGTCAAAGTACGAGAACTCAATGACAGACTAATGATGACAGAACGGGCATTTACAGATCGCGACGGACTTCTTAGAATGCCATGGTACAAACACTTGGTGAGGTTTTTCTTAATATCACAACCCCAAGATGGAAACCTTTAGATGCATATTATTCGATACAACACTTATTACGAAATGGATCGAATTACCTACAACCATGACATACAGATATATGCACCGTCGAGGCACAATGATTATGGATCTACATCTTTCCCGGGAATAGGGGATGCAATTGAAAATGCAAAGAAACTAAACACTGCCGAGTCATGGAATTTGGTGCAACATGAAGTATGGAGAGTTGCTAGGGCTGTCCGGCATGCCTCCTTAGTCCTCAATGGAAATTTAACATGAATTCAGCAAGATGGCCTACACTTGAGACAGTAATGTACTCAAGTAAGAATGAAGGGATACAAGATATATCTCTAGATTCTACAAATTCACTAATCCTTATTTCAAGTAGTGTTGGGCGTTAGATCGAGTCTAGTAAAAAAAATTGAGTTTACAAGTTTAATTTAAATATTAAAATTTATTTAAACTTTTTTCGATTCAATTCAAGTTTATGAAATTCGAGTATGAGTTTTTGAGTTTCTGCATAAATTTACCTGTAATTATTTGTAATGTTGTAATACATATTGATTTTAATTTAAATGACATTCTATATTCATATATAATATACATATATATTTCTTCTTATTTTCACTTGTTGGGTTAATTAATATTGTTTTATTTTTTTATTTTTGGATTTTAATTTCAAAAGATGATAAACTATGACACGTGTTTGTATTTCATTGGATAAAAAAATCCGTTACGGTGAGACATTTATTTGAATTACAGAAGAAAACATTACACCTATTTGGCCCAAAATTTGAGCACTTATTTGATTGAAAAGCCTTTAAATTTCGAGGTTTTTCGAAGTTATAATTATAATTAAATACAATTCGAATACATTTAATTAGAATAAGTTTTCTTATTGAATTAGAGAAAATTCACCTATAGAAAATCCCCTTCTTTGCATCAACTTTTGCAATTTGATTGCTCTAGGGAGTTGGGACATAAAAGCATGTAAAATGTTGTCATGGATTTTTGAAGCAAAGTTACTAAAGATAGAAACCTCATTTTTAGGCAAGACTCAAGAGGGAGGAGAGAGAATATGGATTCCTTCAAATTTAGATCTTATCCAATGTCCTTGTATAATGGGAAAGGTATATTGAATTTAGACCACTAGTGGATACATGACAATGACAAATCTTGGAATATAACAAAACTCATTTTTAAAATATAAATTGAACTGGTCAAGCTTATCCTATGCTTATATGCCAGCACATATTCTATCACCAAGCAACAGCTTTACATCTTTATATATATATATATACATATATGTTCCCTCTAGCAAGACCACATAGTTTCATAGGGTTTTCAGAACTCGGATCTTACTTTTGTTCTTGTTCTTGGTCCTGATATTGATCCAAATGGGAGAAGAAGCAACCCATATATTTCAAGATATGAATATCAATGAAGCTTGGGGCAGAAACTTGATGATCATGCAAGGAGATGAATCCTCCCTGGGTGAAAATTCATCAGAAAACTCAATTTCTTCAATATCTTCATCAGACTTGGTTGATGATGCATCTTCTGCAACATCGTCATCATCATCATCCAATGGACCTCTTTATGAATTATCAGACCTCATGGCTCAGCTGCCTATCAGGTAAGCAAACATAGAACACTGACACTGAAAACGTAGCCGCAAACGCAATTTAAATCCCTGAATGAATTAATGGTTATAACTTATACATCAATCTGCAGGAGAGGGCTTTCAAAACATTACCAAGGGAAGTCTCAGTCTTTCACATCATTAGCAAGGGTGATGAGCATAGAAGATCTTCCAAAGAAAGTGGTGAATCCTTTGAGCAACAGAGCCATGATGAAATCATGTAAGAGCTATGGGTGGGGACTTGATGGTCAAAGAAACAAATCATATAGTCCTAAGGCTACCATATCAAAGAAGGGTTGTTCTAGTAGAAGCTTTTTCATGTCTTCTCTAGGTAAGAGAACTAGTAATAATCTAGTGGATCGCTACATGTCTGATAATAAGCTTTTTCATGTCTTCTCCAATCTATTGGACTTGAAAAAGCTTATTATCAAAATCCCCTAGATTGGGCTTGTACTAGAACAAGCTTATTATCAAAATCCCCTAGTCTACTATTCTAAAGTGTGATGCTGGATCGCTACCATCCTCTTATCTTGGGTTGCAGCAAAAACTTCAAACAAAATTTGGCCCTTGGAAAGCAAAGATGCTGACTCTTGCCAAAGCTGTGTTGGCTATTCTTTCGGTTTATTTCTTATCAATTTTTGAAACCTGATAGCTTCTCTTCGTTCGAAAACAACCTCTTTACTTCTCACATTTCGCTTCTAGCGGGGAACATAAAGTAGGCAACGTTTAACTACGCACCTTTTCCAAAGTTGATATTAGAATTTATACATTCTATCAATATGGTCCTAATTCAAACCAATTCAATAAATTTAACCCTTTATTGTTAAAAATTTCATCAACTTAGTCATTTTTTGCAATGCTGTCAAACCAAACAAGTTAATCAGATCAAAGTAACAATTAAATAACTGCATTTTTTTTTGCTCAGCAAATGAAATATTATTAATGGTTAAAGAAGATCAAAACCTGCAATGTATACCTCCTTAAAAATCTCTCCAAACTTAATTGGAAGAAAAGAGTACACACAATCAAAGTACTATGTAATACCAAAACAACACCAGCACCTAACCCATAATACCTACCAACAGGTCCAACACCAATACCAATAAAATACTATCTACCATCACCTACTCATTATGTAGATACAAAAAGACCCCAAAAAAACATCCAAAGTCCCAACGTTACTCCTTGTAAAAACACCACAGAATAATTCTAACAAAGCAGCCAACACCAAGATGAAAATGAGCCTCCACTACTGCATTCTATTCTAAAGCAGCAACAAATTAATGGTAAATTGTTATAATAACATAAAAGTAATACTCCTATCATATTTTTAGGTTAATGGCAAGCAATTTAGGAGAAGAACACAAAGTGAACTGATAAAAAAAATTTAAATAGAGATGGTTAAATTTATTGAATTATTTTGAATTATGACTAAATTAATAGAATGTATAAGTTTTGGTATCAACTTAGTATAAGGTGCTTAGTTCAGGTATCAATTTGGGAAAAAAAATTTAGGTACCAACTTAGAAGAAGGTGTCTAGTTTATGTATTAACTTGAGAGTAAAAATTCTTTAGGTACCAATTTAAGAAAAATATATAATTTATGTACTAAATGTATATTTAAACCTAATATTTACAATCTCGTTAACGAATAATAAACTAATAAATTAATTTCAGTTTTCAAATAAAACTTCATCAATTTCATTTTTACAAATGAAGTAGGTCAAATAATGATTTGGTCCTTTTAATCCATATGCACATTTTTTTTGTTCAAAAGATAACTGACTTCGATTAAGGATAAAGAGGCCCGACCTCATGCACATGGAGTGCATGAAACAAAGAAACAACATGAGACATGAACCTAAAGGCAATCAAGCGGCAGATCACAGTGTCCATGCAAAGTCTAGCAATGCAGAGGGAGTACACAACAACAGAGGCACAAGACCTAACCAGAGCCGGGGCATGCAAGCCCACAAGACGAAACCATCGCCAAAATAAACAACCGCCACAAGAACACCTCGAATTAGAAAGGGCGTTCACGTAATTTCCATTCGTCTGGGAGAGCTCCATCCGGAGGCAGGCTTCCAATTCTATTGATGGATTGGTCCTTGTCACCAGAGCCGTGGGAATACGTAACCCTAACTGATCCGATTTCACAGTCTGAACAACTAAACTTAACCACAACATCAATAAAGAGAGAACAAAACCAGCCACAGAACGATTCCATACCGATCAAATTCCAACTGGATGGTAACCACCCGGGTCCCAACCAAAACAATTCACTTTTACCTCCCGGTACCCATCACCAAACCAAAACCCTTCGAAATTCCATCTCTCAACACAAGGCCTGATCCGGTATCTAGAGGCCATTAAAAATTGGGTCTCCTCAAGAGAGAAAATAGTCGTGTTTGGCCCAAATAATGGAGTGTCTCCAAGCTGCCATGAAGTGAACGGAGGAAAAGGAGGCACAATCTCATAATATCCGGATCCGTACATCTTAAGAGAAACAAATAATTTACAGCTGTCCCAAGGCCCAAAGTCAACTTTTCCTAAAGAGGAAACCAGAATTGACGTTATGGGAGGGGACCCAGCTGTCCTTGTCAGCCTGCTCCAATCCTTAAACGCTTGAAAGGACGAAACTGTCCCTGACACCCTATTATCTTCCTGTAACGCGTCGAAACCAGACACCGGTGTGGAGATCGACAACTTCCCGGCAAGCAAGCGTAAACCAGACCTATTATCGGAGGTTGCGATGGCCAGCCGTGCCACGTCAAGTATGAGAGGCCAAAAAACCTCCTTCATTGTTTCCACGCCCTCAAGATGGCCGATATATCGAACCAGCGCCGGTTCTGGACCGTCTCCGGCAATGAAACCAAGACCGCGTCCAGATCGGAAGACTCCATCGAGGCTTTGAGTTGTAACAACAAAGTCGACCCCTAAGCTGTTTAGCGCGCCTCCGTACCAACCAATTTCCCAGATCCATCGACAGTAACGGGGGCCAACTAACTTGGGCTCTCCGGCGACCGCGGTTTGGAGCGGAAACTTTTCGCCTATTACTCCAACGTTGAGGGAACCGCGTGCCTCATACAAAGAACGGTGGGGCTGGCTTGTTTGAAGAAACGGCGTGGATAGCCCGACCTCCCCAACTGAGAAATCTCGCTGAGAATCACTGGTGACAACGAAGCTACCCACTACATAGCCCCGACCTGGCTGAAAACGAACCAACGTGAAAAAGTCAGATTCTCGTTCGGAGACAGTTTCCCACTAAAAGCTCCGATCCCATCCCTCTCCGCGCCACAGGACCAAGCCACCGGCTGGACACGACCACCGTAACACCGGTAACCGGCGGTCTTCTGAGGGGGGACTCCGCCCTCGTACTACACCGCTCAAGATAGCCGGGACGTGAGGAACAATAAACCGACCGAGGGTCAAGGGTTTTGGAAGGGAAGGATAACGGGAAAACGCGTGGGGCGCGTAGAAACTCATCTCCACTTTTTTTTTGTAATAATTTAATCCATATGAACATAGTCACATGACAATCAAAACAAAACAATTATTCAACAAAATTAGGTCTTTGGCCCATTTCAACATTAGATATACTCGAAACACCCATCTCACTCAACTCTATCGATAATTATATGGTCAATTCCTCTAATTTTGCATGAACATAATATCTAACCAATAATAACATCATGTACATGAACCGAATCGAACTGAACGTATGAATTTAAATTTAAAACATTAACCTGAATGATAATCTAAATGTACCAATAGAGAGACTTTGATGAAATCTTCATAAATCTATAACTAGAATTAAATTCTGATGGCTCGAATTTATGGATTTTCATAGAGAAGTTGGAGCTAATTCTAGGGTTGTAAATGAATTCGTGAATTGTTCGGCGGGAAGTACATTTATTTATTAAACGAACGAACATGAACCGTTCGTTTAATTAAACAAACAAACACAAACAAAGGATTTGTTCGTTCATTTACGTTTGTGAACGTTCAGTAATTCGTTCGTTTAAATTTATTCACATATGTCCATTTATATTTATCATTTTTCATAACAGAAGTATATTTAAAAAATGTAAATTTATTCTCATATGTTCGTTTGTTTATGTTCGTTTAAATTTATTCACATATGTCCGTTTACGTTCATTTATCAATTTAACAAACGAACATGAACGAACACGAACAAACTACATTCTTTAATGAACGAACACGAACAAAAAATTATGTTCTTTTAGTTATTTGTGTCCCTTCATTTGTTCAATTAAAATTAAACGAATAAACATGAACATAAATATACTCTCGTTCGCGTTTGGTTACCGACCTAGCAAATTCCTTCAAGCATTCATCAATGATGGTGGAGAAGATAGATGATGATGAAACTTCTTCTCTTTCCTCCCTAGAGCCGTGTAGTTTACCCCCACCCCCCACCCCATTCATAGAGTATGCTTTAAGTTCTTTTAATCACTCTTTTAATTGATAATAACTAAACTGTATAGTATGCTTTAAGTTCTTTTAATCACTCTTTTAATTGATAATAACTAAACTGTATACAAAGGATGGAAATCCTCCACATTTTTTGGTGCCCCTACTTATGCCTCACATTCAAAATTAGGTTTAGGATTTAAGGTTTTAGGTTAGGGGTTAGGGTTTAGAGAATTTAGGCAGGGTGTATTTTTTAGGGTGTAAGGTTTAAGATATAGAATTTAAGGTTAGGGCTTGAAATTTAATTTTGTTGTGTTTTTTAGTGTTAGGGCATAAATATGGACACCGAAAAGGGATAGATGATTTTTATCCGTATAGAACATGTATGCCTAATCATCAAAATTCAATTGGTATAATTTCAAGACAAGACCTTTTCCACTCAATTCATCTATCACTTCATGGTTAAATTTAACTATTAGTCCCCTAACTTTCCATTTATTTTACTTATGATACTCAAATTTACTCTGTTCACTTTTAGTTTTCTAACTTTCATTATTTACAATTTAATCGCTAATCACCACTATTAATACTGCAATTCATAACAAAGTTAAAAGCATACAAGTCTGGACATTAACAACAGTGCCCAAAGCTTAGCAAATGCATTATGAACTAGTAACATGTTTACTCCAATATTAAACTAAAACATTTAGACAACAATGGGGATTGCTTGTAAAGGTATAGCCTTTTTCACGGCGAGTCCAAAGTTCTCTTCCATATTGATCTCATCTGGTGAGATTCCATCTTCAAGTTTCCAATCAAAGCAGTTTATAAGAGACCCTAATATCAAATGCAGCATCCGATTCCCTAGAGGCAATCCCGGGCATATTCGTCGACCGGCACCAAATGGAATGAGTCTGAAATCCGTACCTTTGACGTCGATTTTAGACCCCAAGAATCTCTCCGGCATGAAACTGTCGGGGTTCTCCCATATGCTTGGATCTCTACTGATGGCCCATACATTAACCAACACTTGTGAACCCTCGGGAACTTTGAAACCACAAAGGTCGGCATCGGAGTCGGCTCTGCGCGGGATCAACAACGGAGCAGGAAGGTGCATTCGAAAGGTTTCTTTAATGATTGCTTGAAAATATGGTAAACGGTTTATGTCCGATTCTTCGATTGGATTCCCTTTGCCGATTGCTTGTTCCATTTCCTTTTTGGCCTTAAGTAAAACTTGAGGGTTTCGAAGCAGTTCCGCCATTGCCCACTCGATTGTGTTTGATGTTGTATCAGTTCCAGCCACAAATAATATCTGTTATCGAACATATTATAATCCAATCGTTTATAAAGAGAAGAATTAGAGGAAGACGATGAAAAAGATTACCATAAGCAAATATATGATTTGGGTTCTATCAAGCTCCTCGATACCGTTTTCTGTAATATCAATAAGAGTGTCCAGAACATCATTTGATGAACTAGAATCCATGGATTTTCTTGATTCAGACCTTTCATCGAACATATTGCCGAAAAGAGTAAGCAGCTTGTCGAAATGAACAGTCATCCGGCGTCGTATGCCTTGTGGGTCAATCTTTCTAAGCAAAGGGAAATAATCAGCCAAATTTGGTATCCCGGCGTCATGATTGATGTCCCAAACTGTTTTCTTTAATTCTTGAGCATGCGATGAATTCGGGTCGACCAGATCCATTGAGAAAATGGTGTTGGACAGCAGATTAATGGAAACATCAAAAGCAGCTTGGCCGACGTCTATGGCTTCACCTTCAAGTGAACGTTTGCGGACATTGCCGATCAGTTCTTGAATCTTTCGCCGGCGCAAGTACTGGTTGGCATCGAGTTTCAGAGTAGAGAAAAGATGGATGACGCATACTTTGCGAAGAGTTCTCCAAAGCGGCGAAACGGGAATAAACGACAGCCCAAATTCTCTAAACTGGCAGGCTCGGGCAGCATCCACGACGGTTCGGTTACAGAAAACGAGGTCCTGTTTTTGCAGGACTTCTTTTGCTGTTGTTTCCGACGAGACGACGACGGTGAATAAGCTGCCGAGTTGGAGACTCATAACGGGGCCATGAATCTGAGCAAGCTTAGCCAAAGACCTGTGGGGTTTATCCCCAAGGTCCAAGAGATTGCCGATGATCGGCAGCCGCCGTGGACCGGGCGGGAGCTTGCCTCCACTCGATTTGCGGCCATTTCTGAATGAGTTAAAAGCTTGAAGTAGGAACATGGTCAGCAGCAAACATAGCAAGGAACTTGTTAAGAAATCCATCACTCTCCTACACAAATCATTAAACTGCGACCGTCAAAGTTTTAAAGCCAAGCGATGGGGAGGTTCCTGCGGCACGTGCGGCTAAATTAAGGCGACCTCCAACTTAAATTTTTCTCCAATTAATAAAAATTTATGTTATAATATAATTGCTTTTCCGATCGATAAAAATTTCAATTTTACTTAAATTATTTGTCAATTGGTAAGAATTTACATAAGTACATATTATATTAGTAAAAATTTCGATTTTATTTAAGTTATTACTTAGTCTTAGATAAATTAAGGTACTGTAATTTAGCATATCCTCATACAATGAGATGTTTTAAAAGTTAAAATTAGGGATGTGAAATCAGGTAATCGTTCAGGTTAGGTCATTGCGAAATTAGGTAATCGTTCGGGTTTCAGGTCAGGTCATGACAGGTCAGATCAAATCAGATACGGGTTATGGCAGGTCAATTTAATGGTTCGACTCAGATTTAGGTCATTATCAGGTTGATTTCAAATCAGATTGAGTTCGGGTTCGGGTCGAGTTAATTTCAGGCCGGGTAAGTTTCAATTCATATCAAAACGGTTCGGGTCCGAATCAGTTAATTAACGGGTTAATTTTAGGTTCGGATGGACTTCAGGTCGGGTCACGTCGTTGACAGATAAAATTTAGGTCGGGGAATATCGATTTCGGTTGAAGTTCAAGTTGAGTCTTACTGTGTACAAATAGACTTCGATATGGTAATTATGGGTAAATTTTATAAATTTAAAATAAAATTTTAGGGATTAATATGAACCAAAATATCCCTTACGATGCCAAAATATTTTACAATTTAAAAATATATATAATTATGATTAAATTGAATTAAACTAAAATTTAAAAGTAAATGTTATGACTAAAATAAAAAAAATATAAACAAGTGAGGACTTAAAAGATAATTAATCACTAAGCAAAAAAATTAGGAGGCAAATGTCAAATGAGCAATTCATTATTGAATCAAATTTAAAAAGATTTTATTTGAATTTTGGAGGGGAAAAACCTAAAAATTAGGGGTAAGTATGTGTTGTCACTAGATTTTCACCTCAATATTAAATAATCCGTAAAAAAATTTAAAAAAATTTATTTTTCTCTTAAAATAATAAAAGGCCCACCATTTATTAAAAAAACTCATCTTTAAAAACTCATTCTTTGTAAAGCTCACTTCAAAAGGAAAAAACAAGCCCACTTCAAAATTTAAGCACATTTTTTAAAAAGAAAAAAATAGAAAAAAAGAAAAGAAAATGTGATAATAATTAAGTAGTAATGGTGGAAATTAATGTAGGTAAAAGATAATAAAATGAAAACAAAAAAATAATAAAAAATAATAAATAAATAAAAAACAGCAAAAAACAACAGCAAAGAGGATGAATTTTTTTTCCAGAAGATTCGCTTATCCGTTCAGGCATAAGGAGAATGGAGTTCGCTTATTCATTCAAGCATAAGGAGGATGAAATTTTTCAGAGGTTTGCTTATTCATCCAAGCTTAAGGAGGATGAAGTTTTTCAGAAGATCTGCTTATTTATTCGAGCACAAGGAGAATAGAACTCGCTTATTCATCTAAGCATAAGGATGATGAATTTTTTTCAGAAGATCCGCTTATCCGTTCAGGCGTAAGGAGAATGGAATTCGCTTACTCATCCAAGCATAAGGAGGATGAAACTTTTCAGAACCCGCTTATTCATCCAAGCATAAGGAGGATGAAATTTTTTCAGAAGATTTGCTTATCCGTTCAGGCGTAAGGAGAATGGAGTTCGCTTATTCATCTAAGCATAAGGAGGATGAAATTTTTCAGATGATTCACTTATCCGTTCGAGAGGAAAGAGAATGTTTGCTTATCCAAGCATGAGGAAGATGAAATCTTTTGGAGTTTTCTTATTCATCCAAGCATGAGGAGGATGAAATCTTTTGGAGTTTGCTTATTCATTCAAGCATAAGGAGGATGAAATCTTTGGAAGCATGTTCGCTTATTCATCCAAGCATAAGGGGATGAATTTTTTAGAAGAATCCGCCTATTTGTTTGAGCATTTGGGAGAATAGAAACCAGTTCAACAATTCGAGCATTTGGGAGAATAGAACCCAGCTTAGCTATTCGAGCGTAAGGAGAATAGAATTAGCCTATATGTTTGAGCATGGAACCCAACTCAACTATTCGGGCATTTGGAGAATAGAACACAGCTCAGCTATTCGAGCATAAGGAGAATAGAATCGACCTATCTGTTCGGGCGTTTGGAGAATGAAATCCGCTCATCTATTCAGGCAAAAGGAGAATATAACCAGCCTATCCGTTCGGGCGTTTGGAGAATAAAATTCGCTCATCTATTCGGGCATTTGGAGAATAGAATATGCCTATCCGTTCGGGCATTTGGAGAATGGAGCCAATTGAAAAATCGGTGAAAGTCAGTGCCTTTAGGTCTTTGCTTTATTTCTGTTGCATAGAGATAAACAAAGAGGGGCAGCTGTTGTCACTAGATTTTCACCTCAATATTAAATAATTCGAAAAAAAATAAAAAAAATCCTTTTCCCTTAAAAAAAAGGCCCACCCTTTACTAAAAAGATCCCATCTTTAAAAACTCATTCTTTGTAAAGCCCACTTCAAAAGGAAAAAACAAGCCCACTTTGAAATTTAAGCACATTTTTTAAAAAGAAAGAAAAAATAGAAAAAAGAAAATGTGATAATAATTAAGTAGTAATGGTGGAAATTAATGTAGAAAAAAGGAAATAAAATGAAAACAAAAAAATAATAAATAAAAAATAGCAAAAAGCAGCAGTAAAAACAGTAAAAAATAAAAGGAAAAATAAAAATAAAAAAGAGACCACGCGCGCTAGGGGTGTTCAAAAAAATCCGATCCGATTATCCGTTGATCCGATCTGAAATTTCAGATATCCGATCCGTTTTTTATAATTCAGATAATTCGGATCGGATATCCGAAAATTTCAGATCGGATACGGATAGTGGTTTTACATTCGAATCGGATATTCGATTATCCGATATCCAAAAATTCAAAATTTATTATAGGGATAAATCTTATTATATTCGATATTTTTACTTATTATATATGAAAAATTGAAATTTCCATGGATGCAAATATTGTTATATTCAATAATTTATTGATTTTTATATTCAAAAACCTAAATTTTTCATAGATAGAACCATGAAATTAAAAAATAATCAAATAAATTCATCAAATTAGGATATTCGGATATCCGAGTATTCGATCCAAAAATTCGAATATTCGGTTTTTTTAGATCGGATATGGATCACTATTTAGGTGATCCGAATTTTCGGATCGGATCCGATCCGATATCCGAAATGAACACCCCTAACGGGCGCGGCCACGTGCTCGATCCAGCACCCAAACCCCAGCCTGGGAAACCCCTGTTCGAGGCTGTTGATTCCGGTCGGCGCCTACCGGCCACGACTGTCGTCGCCGTTGGTGCCAGCCAGTCTGCCCCATCGCCGCCGACCTAACGCCACCAACCCCGCTCCCCGCCGCCGCTTGTGCTCGCTGGAATATGCAAAAACCCGAGATAAGAGGTCAAACCCTAGGCTCGAATCAAGGGGAAAATTCAGCTTCAATATTGAACCAAATCGGATAAGGATTGAGGGGGTTACCGAGAATCAAGTTCTTGGTCTGATTTTGGCTCCAATTTAAGGATTAAACGCAGATATTTGCTTGATTTGCAAGCTCAAGTATGTGTATAAACCCCCCTCTTTTCCATTGTTCAACACACCAAATTGAAGTGAAAATACACTTGAAAAAAAGCAAAAGGCTTAGAAAAAATCCGAAAAATTCTCTAAATTTTTCAAGAGTTTGCTGGAAATTTTGGAGTTGAAGTTCGAGTTTGGAGGCAATTTCCGGAGGCAAATATGAGCATTTTGAGAAGATCATATTCGAGTTCTTCATTCGTCGTTTCGGTAAAATTTCTATCTTTCCTTTTAATTTTTATTTAGATTTCTTTATGCTTGTTCCTTGTTGAATTTTTGTGTTTGTGTTTTTTTTTTTGGATTTTAGGTTGTGTTCTTGAAGTCGGAAAATCATTTCACGATTCTGGTAATGTTTTCGTTTTAAAATTCCGTTTTAATTTTGGTTTGATCTTGGAAAATTTGCATGCTTTGAAAAAAAATTTAGGAATGTTTTGATCTTTAGAAACGTAGAAATAAATTTTTAGAAGTGTTTAAATTAAAATGCAAGAATAAAATGAGTAAATGCGGTTTAATTGAAAAAACTAAAAGTTAGGGATTAATTAGGGAAAAACAATAATGCATGGGTGACAATAATAAAGGGGCTTGACTTTAATAAAAAAATATTAAAAATGTTTTTTAATTTAGTTTTAATAATAAATGAGTTAAGTGATTTTAAAAAGAAAAAATAAATAAGATGTTTTTTTATAAAAAATTAAGTAATTAAAGTTTTTTTTTTAAGAAAACAAAATAAAAAGGTTCTTAAAATAAAAGTTTAAGGTTTTAGGAAGAAAGAAATTTTAGGAAAAAAAAACTTAAAACAAAATCTTTCAAAAATAAAGTTTATTTTAAAAAATGTCATTTTTTAAAAAAAGTTAAATAATGAAAAAACAAAAAAAAAAGTTTTAAAAGATAAATTGTTTTTTGAAATGAAAAAATATAAAAAAGGTGAAAAAAATAAAAATGAAAAAAAGGTAGAAAAGTATAAAAAGAGGTATTGGCTTTTTGAAAATTAAAAAGTAAAAAAGAAATAAAAGATTTTCAAAAGAAATAATAAAAAATGAAAAAAACACAAAAGAAAATTCGAGTTGTTTGCTTGTATTTTTAGAAATAGGTTTAAAACTTAGGACTAGATTCTAAAGCTTAGATAGAGACCTGTTTGTTGGAAAATTACTTCACAAAAATAAAATACACTTAAACAAACTTAAACTTTTTAGGAATAAAAGACTTAGACGTTTTTAGGTTTTTTTTTAAATAATCGAACATAGAATGAACATAAAATGCTCAACGCACTAAATTTCTTTGTTGCTTGAAAAGTGAAAATTAATTTAATGTGGTGTTGTTAAGTTTTAAGGTGCTCGATTTCTTCAACCGATCTTGCTCACCAAGTGGTGGAGAGGTGGAATTTTCGGTGGATGTGGTGTGGAAGCTAAAAGATAAATGACTCAATGATTTTAGAGTGGTTCAACCTTCTAACCAAGGTCTACATCCACTACCTTAGCTTCCCACTAAGGATTTTCAATCAATCCACTATTGATTCGTCCCCTTTTCTAGGCTTAGGAGAAAACCCTTATACACCGATCAAGCTTTCTACCCAAAGCTTTGATCAAACCCTCTTTACAAAAGAGAAAAGATAAGAAAACTTAAATCCCTCTAATAGGTATTTGTTTGCACAATTTTGCTCTCACCCAAAACCTAAAACACTTGAGCAAATTTGACAATTTTGGCTCACTAGTGTTTGTCTATACAAAGAAATGACAATTTAAGTACAAAGACAATTCTTGATCATTTGTTGACTGACAATTGAAGCATTAACCATATTTTGATGCTTGGAGGTCCCTTTTATACTTCTTAATGAGTTTGTAGCCGTTACTAGCCGTTGTGGTTGAATTGGAGCCGTTGGAGACATAATTTTCCACCATAAATGCAGTTCTGCAGCTACCCGTATCGTAATGCTCGAACCCGTTTCGATACGCTCTTCAAGTAGAAAGAGTCGTTACAGTCTGATGAGCATCCGTATCGAAATGCCAAGGGCCGTATGGAAATGCCCGTATCAAAACACTAGGCACCGTATCGAAACGCTCTGCATTTAAATGTTAGTTGGGAAATAGCCGTTGGGGGTTTGTGACCGTTGTGGTCGATGCCACGTAGGTGTATCAAAACGGTATAGCCCGTATCGAAACGCTTGGCAAAATCCTCATCCAGAAAAGACCCGTTTCAAAACGTTTTGACACTAGAAGACCCCGTATCGAAACACCTAGATGGTTTTGTTTAGTTTGGCTTTGAAAACATGTAAAAACCTTTGAAAGACATCCCCTAAACATAGTTTCAAGTAATTTGGACTTTGGAAATAGTTTTGAATTCTTTTTAACTTAGTCCAAAACATTTTTCGATTATTATATCAAAACATTAATTCTATAGGTGTCTTATGAAACATGAATGACTGGTTAGTGCCAGAAATGTTGGCGATGATTAAAGTTCATCTCCCGGGCGATAAGGCTGTTAAAATAGATTAATATTCATTAAACGGACAAATAAAGTCGAACCTTTGTGAACTTGCAAATTCCAGTTTTGAAAACGATTTTAAAACCAATTAGGTACCAATTTTGGGCGTCGTGGGGGTGATAACCCTTCCCCAAGCGTAACCGACCCCCGAACCTATTTTCTTGTTTTTCGCAGACCAAAACCGTTGTTTTATTAAAACAAAACATTTTATTAAAATAACCATGTTTCAAAGTGATCCAATCACACTTTTTCAAAAAGATTGGTGGCGACTTCGTGTTTTAAAGTTTTCAAAAAGTCGAAGCCCGCCTAAAAAGGGTTACGACAGCATGTCACGTCTTGTTTCATATTGGAGTTTGAAACTTGTATTAGTAACTTGTATCATAATTTCTGTTTTATTGTCTGAATGATTTCTAAAATTGCATTTTAATTCAAAACTTAACTTATGATTTTAAATGGTTTGACAATTTATTTTATTTAAAAAATTTAATGCGGGTCACTCCGGTGACCCTAATGTGACCTCCTAGATTTAGGTGTGTCTATAGCCAGCTCTAGGGGATTACATCTCCAAGCTTCCATGGAACAACAAGAAGCAACTTTCCAACATTCAATGATAGAGAAAGTGTTTTAGAGCTAAATTTTGTCATATTTCTTTGTAGAACACACTTGTGAGCTCAATTGTCATATATGCCCAAATGTTAGGTTTTGAGTGAGTGTTTAGAATTGCAAACATATCAGCCTTAAAGGTTTTCCTAGTTTGCTTATTTGTTTTCTCTTTGTAAGAAAGTTTCTCAAGCTTTGGGGTATAAGCTTTGAGGTTGTAAGGGTTATCTCCTTGAGCCCGGAAAGAAGGAAAGAAATTCTAGAGTGAATTTGCGAAAATCCTTAGTGGGAAGCTAAGTAGTGGTTGTAGACTATGGTTAGAAAGTCGAACCACTATAAATTCTTGAAGAACTAAGTGTTTTAATATAATAATTTGAAAATGTTTTGGACAAATTTGAAAAGAATTTAAAACATGTCTTCAAGTCCAAACAATTTGAAAATAAGTTTGAGTTGTTTAAAAAGGTTTTTGGCAAAGTTTTTAATGCTTTAAAGTAGTCAAACCTGGCTTTTCAGCAAGCCCGTACCGATACGGTATACCCCGTATCGATACCTTTTTACCCAAGATTTGATTCTGCCAAAACCCGTATCGATACAAGCTTGCCCGTATCGGAACGGAGAGGGGTCGTACCGATACGCCTTTAAAGCGTACTGATCCCTGCTTTAACAACCCCCAACGACTATTTCTCAACGGTATTTTAAAGTGCAGGCCGTACTGATACGCTTCTTGGCGTATCGATACGCATAGGCTGGCAAGAGCCCAACGGCTAGTTCTGAAAAAGGGCGTACCGATACGGGTACCCGTGTACCGATACGGAAGGCTGCAAAACTGCATTTATGGTGGGAAATAAAGTCTCCAACGGCTCCAATTCAACCCTAACGGCTACAAACTCAATTAGGAGTATAAAAGGGATCTCCAAGCATCAAGAGAAGACTAATTCTTCAATTTTCAACAACACTATGATCAAGAATTTGTCTTAGAGCTTAATTGTCCATTTTCTTGTATAGACAACACTAGTGAGCTAAACATTGTTAAATTTGCTCAAGTTTTTAGGTTTTGGGTGAGAGCTAAATAGTGCAAACAAATACCTATTAGAGGGATTTCAAGTTTGCTTAGAATTTCTCTTGTAAAGAGGGTTTACACGAGCTTTGGGTAGAAAGCTTTGAGGGTTGTAAAGTGTAAAACCTATGTTTGATTTTGATATAATTAGATCTTTAAGGATCAATTTGAAAAACTTAAAATTGTTTTTGAAAGTCCCTTAATAATTTTAAAACACCAACTCTTTGAAACTGATTTGAAAAACTCAAACTAAAAATATTTTCTAAGTGTTCCAAGGCCAAACTATTGAAAAACGTTCAGGTGTATCGATACACTACCAAGCGTATCGATACCTTTTTACAAAACTTGGCTACTGTCGGAACACGTATCGATACGGCAAACCCTCGTATCGATACGCCCTGTGTTAAAATCTGAAGAGTTTGAATGGCGTACCGATACCCTAAACCCTCGTATCGATACGGCCTTAATAAATTTTAAATATAAGTCGGTTTAAAAAATATGACTGTTGGTGTCAGTTGGTTGGTAACCAAACTTTAAAAGGTCGTTGACTCGTATCGATACACCTAACCCCCGTACCGATACGGATATCGACAGTGAGTTTAGTTGAGAAAAAGGTATCGATACGGCCTTTATCGTTTCGATACCCCGTACCGATACGCTTACGCGCGTATCGATACCCCTTATTTATTGCACACAACGGCTCTTTCTTTTTTGAGACAGGTATCGATACACCTTCCCGCGTACCGATACGCATAGCTGCAAAAGTGCATTTATGGTGGTAAAAGAGGGTTCCAACGGCTCCATTTATGTTCCCAACCACCCAAACGGCTAGAAATTAATGAAGAGGTATAAAAGAGACATCTAAAAGAATCAGCAACAATTTTGATCTTCAAGAAAACATCTATTCATCAAATCCAAGCAATTGTGCCAAAAATCCATATTGTCTAGAAACCCCAATTGTAATTTTCATTCTTATCTTGTTCAATTGGGTTGAGTGCTTGTAATTGGGCTATCATTTGTATTGAGAGATACTCTATTAGCCAACAAATTTCTTTGTTATCTTGTTGTGAGGATTGGGTTGAATTTTGGGTAGAAAATTCAACCGAAATTGTAAGGGTTGCCTCCTTAACCTAGAAAAGGGGAAGAGCAATTAGTGGAATTGTTGCAAATCCTTAGTGAAGCTAAGGTAGTGGATGTAGAGTTCATTTGGAACTTGAACCACTCTAAAATACCTTGTCATTATTTTTAATTTGCAATTTCCACCACAAAATCCTTAAATTTCCAATTCACCCCCCTCTTGGTTCATATCGATCTTTCGATCCACTCAACAATTGGTATCAGAGCCTACCTCTTTGAGGATTAACAACCACAAGAGGAGTTCCTTGGAAGAGTGTGATCATCAAATATCAAGAGATGACTTCAACCTCTGGTTCCGGCATGTATGAGTCTCAATCCACAACAAAGCCTCCATTCTTTAATGGTGATAACTATTCTTTTTGGAAGAATAGAATGCGTCTCTTCATCAAGTCAAATGACTACCTAGTGTGGGATGTGATTGAAGATGGCCCTTATATTCCATTGAAGCAAGATGGTGAAGGCAAGATGGTCTTAAAGAAGAAGATGGAGATGAGTGAAGAAGAAAGGAAAAAGATTCAAGTCAATAACAAAGCTCTCCACATGCTATTTTGTTCTTTCGGTCCGGACATCTATTCTAAGGTCTCATCCATCGAAAGTGCCAAAGAAGTGTGGGACACTCTTGAGACTACTTATGAAGGCACCAACGATGTTAAAGAAACTAAGAATGGAATTCTCAATCTTAGTTATGAAAATTTCAAGATGGAGCCCAATGAGATGGTGTCAAAGATGTTTGATCGTTTCTCCACTATTGTCAATGGGCTAAAGGGATTTGGAGAAATCATACCGGAAGACAAGCTTGTCTGGAAGCTACTCTATTCACTTCCCGAGTCTTGGGATGGGAAGAGAACCACTATCATTGAAGCTAAGAATTTGAAAACTTTGAAGCTTGATGAGCTTGTGGGTTCTCTCCTTACTCATGAGATCATGAAGTAAGGAAGGGAAGATGAGAAGAAGAAAGAAGAGAAAAGGGTAGAGAAGCTTGAGGTTGAGAAGAAGAAGAAGATGGGAATAGCTCTCAAAGCTAAAGCTTCACAACATGAAGAGAGCTCGTCTAGTGAGGAGGATGAACTCGAAGAATTGGCTATGATAGCCAAACGATTCTCACGATTTATGAGGTCCAACCGAGGAAGAAAAATCCAAAGAAAGATGGACTTCAAAAGTAAGAACAAAGAAGAAGGAAGGGATCCTATCATTTGCTTTGAGTGCAAACAACCCGGCCACATACGTTCGGAGTGCCCTCAACTTAAGAAGAAGGGCTTTGAGAAGAAGAAGAGGCTCAAAGCCAAGCTTGCTACTTGGAGTGATGAGGAGTCATCGGAGGATGACGAACAAGAAGTGGCTAACCTTTGCCTCATGGCACTTGAGGAAGATTCCTCCTTGGTAACCTCTAACTCATCTACTTTAGATATTTCATATGATAAATTGAATGATGCATATGATGAGTTACAAGAGGTCTATGATGAATTAGTTGAGAAGTTTAAAGAGTCGGTCATTAAAAACAAGAAAATTATTTTGGAACTAAATGAGAAAAATGACTCACTCACTCAAGCTAATTCAAAATTTGAGAAAAAGATATTAGGATTAAAAGATGAACTAAAATTCTTTCAAGATGAGAATGTTGATCTTAATAATCTTTTGTCTCAATGTAATAGTGAACACCAAAAGGTGTTAAATGAGCTAAATGAGCTTAAAAAGTCCTTTAAAAATGTTGGTAGTGTCAAACATGAGATAGGTGAATCCTCTAAAACAAACCAACCTAAGAAAAGGACTAACTACTACAAACAAGGTAGCTATCCTAGACATAGTAGAGCAAAAAGAATTAGAAGTGTATGGGTTCCTAAGGAACTTGTAAAATCTAATAATATTATTGCTATGTCATC
Organism: Hibiscus tridactylites; assembly: GCA_958450335.1. Taxonomy (NCBI): domain Eukaryota; kingdom Viridiplantae; phylum Streptophyta; class Magnoliopsida; order Malvales; family Malvaceae; genus Hibiscus; species Hibiscus tridactylites. The sequence goes on from OY288288.1 coordinate 6,834,552, forward strand.
TTGGATTCCTAAGGGAACCAAGGTTTTGGGAGCTAACACTCATGGACCCAAAATGATTTGGGTACCAAAAACCAAAGTTTAATATCTTTGTTTGTAGGGGGGCATTGCTACAAGGCCAAAGCACAAAGTCAAAACTCATGGTACCTTGATAGTGGATGCTCAAGGCATATGACCGGAGACAAGAGTAGATTCATGGATCTAAAGCCAAAAAGTGGAGGAGTAGTGACATTTGGTGACAACTCCAAAGGACACATTAAAGGTATTGGCTCCATAGGTAATCACTCTACTATTCTCATTGAAAATGTCTTATATGTCGATGGTCTTAAACACAATTTATTGAGCATAAGTCAATTGCGTGATAAAGGATTTAATGTTTTATTTGATAAAAATGGATGCAAAATTGTTGACATTAAATCTAATAATATTATGCTTATAGGTCATCGCATAGGGAACATATACATGGTGCATCTAGATGACATTCATACATCTCATGCATGCTTAGTTGCACAAAATGAAAATGATACATGGTTGTGGCATAGGAAACTAGGACATGCTAGCATAAGTGTTTTAGAAAAACTAGTCTCCCTTAATCTAGTTAGAGGTTTACCCAAGATAAAATTTTCAAATGATAAAATTTGTGATGCATGCTCAAAGGGTAAACAACATAGATCTTCCTTTAAATCCATTAATGATGTTTCTACTAGTAGATGCTTACAACTTATCCATATGGATTTATTTGGGCCAATTAGGACTATGAGCTTGGGTGGTAAGTCTTATGCTTTTGTACTTGTTGATGATTTTTCTAGATTTACTTGGGTTCTATTTTTAAGTACAAAAGATGAGGCTTTGGAAAAATTCATCACATTTTCAAAATTAACCCAAAATGATCTTGAACTTAAAATTTCACATATTAGAAGTGATCATGGAACCGAGTTTCAAAATTTAGGGTTTGAAGATTTTTTAAATGAAAATGGTATTAGCCATAATTTTTCGGCTCCTCGAACTCCTCAACAAAATGGGGTAGTTGAGAGGAAAAATAGAACTTTGCAAGAAATGGCTAGAACTATGCTTTATGAAAACAATTTACCTAAATATTTTTGGGCGGAAGCCACAAACACCGCTTGCTATATTGTAAATCGAGTAATGATTAGGCCAATTTTAAAGAAAACACCATATGAGATTTTAAAATCTAAAAAGCCTAACATTTGCTATTTTCACCCTTTAGGTTGCAAGTGTTTTGTTTTAAATAATGGAAAAGACAACTTAGGTAAATTTGATGCAAAAAGTGATGAAGCTATTTTTATAGGTTACTCTTTAACCTCTAAAGCCTATCGAGTATTTAACAAAAGAACTTTAGTAGTAGAAGAATCTATTCATGTTGTATTTGATGATAACCTCCTTCCTAGAAAGGATTCTTGTGATGATGATGATGTAGGAATCATAAATGCCTTTGATGGAGGACAAACTTCAAAGGAGGATGAGATTCCAGCAAAAGAAGAGGACACACAAGATCCACCTCTTGAAGCCTTGAAGGACTTGGCTCTCGAGGAAAAGGAAGTGAGCTACCCAAGGGAGTTGAACTATGTCAAAGATGGTGAAATCTTGGGTGATCCATCCAAGGGGGGTAACCACTCGATCTTCTCTTAGATTAATGAACCATGTTGCATTTATCTCATGCATAGAGCCTAAGAATATTAAGGAAGCATTGAAAGATGACTTTTGGATTATGGCTATGCAAGAAGAGTTAAATCAATTTGAGAGAAGTAATGTTTGGACATTAGTTGATAGGCCTAGTAATCAATCTACAATAGGAACTAAATGGGTCTTTAGGAACAAGCTAGATGAGAGTGGTAACATTGTAAGAAATAAAGCTAGACTAGTAGCACAAGGTTACACTCAAGAAGAGGGAATAGATTTTGATGAAACCTATGCACCTGTAGCTAGAATGGAAGCCATTAGGATGTTGCTTGCATATGCATGTTACCATAATTTCAAGCTTTTTCAAATGGATGTTAAAAGCGCATTTTTAAATGGTTTTATAAATGAAGAAGTGTATGTGGAACAACCACCGGGTTTTGAAGACTCAAAATTTCCAAATCATGTTTTCAAACTTACCAAAGCTCTTTATGGTTTAAAACAAGCTCCTAGAGCTTGGTATGAAAGACTTTCAAACTTTTTGATTGAAAAAGGATTTGAAAAAGGTAAGGTGGACACTACAATTTTTATAAAAATGTATAAAAATGACATCTTAGTAGTTCAAATCTATGTTGATGATATTATTTTTGGTTCTACTAATGAATGTCATTGTCAAGAGTTTGCTAAGTTAATGCAAGGTGAATTTGAGATGAGCATGATGGGGGAGCTCTCATTCTTTTTGGGACTCCAAATCAAGCAAAAGAAGGATGGCACCTTCATCAACCAAGCAAAATACATAAAGGATGTGCTCAAGAAGTTTGGCTTGGAGAATGCAAAGCCTCAAGCCACTCCTATGAGCTCATCTACAAAGCTTGACAAAGATGAAGGAGGTAAGTGTGTTGACTCTAAGCTTTATCGTTCTATGATTGGATCATTGCTTTACCTTACCGCAAGTAGACCGGATATCTTGTTTAGTGTTTGCTTGTGTGCTAGGTTTCAAGCTAGTCCTAGAGAGTCTCACCTTATAGCCGTTAAGAGAATCTTTAGGTACCTTAGAGATACTCCTTGTTTAGGTCTTTGGTACCCTAGAGACTCTACCTTCAACCTTCATGCTTACTCGGATGCGGATTATGGGGGTTGCAAAATCGATAGGAAAAGTACTTTGGGAACTTGTCAATTTCTAGGTAGTATGCTCATATCTTGGTTCTCTAAGAAACAAAATAGTGTAGCCTTATCTACCACCGAAGCCGAGTACATATCCTTAGGGAGTTGTTGTGCTCAAGTCCTTTGGATGAAGCAACAACTCTTAGATTATGGAATTAAAGTTGAAACCATTCCCCTAAAACATGACAACACTAGTGCAATATGTTTAACAAAAAATCCCATCCAACACTCTAGAACCAAACACATAGAAATAAGGCATCATTTCATTAGAGATCATGTCCTTAAGGAAGATGTGGTTATAGAGTACGTAGACACCTTGAATCAATTAGCGAACATATTTCCCAGAATTTTCTTCGCTTCACGGGTATCGATACGATTCACCTCGTATCGATACGGGTCGTTTCGATACGGACCCCTCCGTTTCGATACGACTTTCCAACGGGCATTTTTGCGGAAAAGACGATTCTACCCTCGTATCGATACACCCTCAGGTGTATCGATACTCGACTGCGCAGACAACTTTAAATTTGGCTTTAAATGAGTTAAACTTTTACCTAACTTAAAACTCTTCAAAACCTAATTAATCCTAGCCATTTTTGCCTATAAAAAGGCCCTTCCTCCTTCATATTTTTCACACCTCAACTCAATTCTAAAAGAGTTTTTGAATCAAGCAAGGCTTTGTGCTCTCTCTCTCTCATCTTTTGTGCTAGTTTTTCTTCAATCTCCCAAGTTCTATCAAGGTAATCTTTTTCTTTCTTTTTTCTTTTTCAATTTTTTTGTTTATTGTTTTGTTTCATCTTTTCTTTTAATTTTTTTTTTTGTTTTTCAAAAATTTTCTTCAAATTTTTCTCAAATTTTTTTTTACCTTGATTTTTACTCAAAATTGCAGAAATCCTCTTGCTTATTTCTCTTTTAGATCATGGCACCAAAAGAACCTTCGAGGAAGCGTACAAGGGTTTCTCAAGCCGGTGAATCATCCACCCTTGGAGCGATTGCTCGTCCGAACTACTCAATCATCTATGAGCAATCCTTTGATGGCAACTCGGGTCTAACTCATTTTTGTCAATATGAGAATTATGAGATTCGTGCCGAAAGGGTAATATCCGTTCCTTTTCTCGACTCCGAGCATTTTAAGTTTGAATATCTTCCGTTATTTCGTCGATGGAACTTCATGGATTTTATCTCTATTCCCGATATTTACTATCTCCTTTTGGTTTTGATTTTCTACTCTAATGCCAAATGTATTACTCGTGATGGGGAAGTTGTTGCCATTAGCTCTTACCTCATGGGGAAGAAAATCATTCTTGATGTCAAATCCATTTGTGAGGTTTTCAAATTAGAGGATGAAGGCATCGATGATGAGCATGCTTTGGGGCATGTTCTTAGTGGATCCGTCACCGCCCTAAATGCTCAAGACCGGATCTTACATTTGATGGTGTCTTGGTGGTTTCGTCCTTCCGGAGGAAAATATTTCATCATCCGTCAAGTGGATGATTTTTGGATCCGTTGTTTCCGTGAGAAAAAGCGCCCAAATCTTGCTCGACTCATGTTCGCGGAGATCGTCTACCTCGTGCAAAATCGTCACACCACTCTCGTCACCTCCTTTACATACGGTACGACTTTGAGTTATTTCTTTCTTAAAAAGGATATTGATTGCTCTTATGACTACCCAACTCCCCTCACCGATCCCATTGATGAGCGATCTCTTGCTCGGGCAAAGTTTCATTATCTTAATGGTGAATGGGTATGTCTTGCCGAGTTACCACCCGAGGCCGCCACCGTGTTAGAGCCTCAAGCTCCTCAAGTCCCACAACCCTCCATGGATGCTCTAATGACTTATCTCAATGAGCAATTTACCGGGTTGCGCACGGACATGAATACTCGTCTTACTTCCATGGAAACCACCTTTGATACAAGGATGACGGGTATGGAGAATCGCCTCACATCCCTTGAAAGCGGGCACAATTCTTTGAATATTTCCATTGCCGCTTTCCATGATGAGTGGCGCAATAGCATGAGGGATAATGAGCCAATGGGAGTTGATGATGAAGATGATGAAGACGAAGAAGACGATGCCTAGACGTTTTTTTTCTTGCATCTCATGCATATCATTTAGGATTTTCTATTTTATGCACCTTTGCTTTATGTTCTTAGGATTAAGTTTGTTTTAGGATTAAACCTATGCTTTGATTTTTCTGCTTTTGTTTGGATTTCAAGTTTGATGCTATGATGAATAAAATTATGTTGCTTATTTATACCTTTGCCTTCTTTATGCACTTAATTGTCTCAAGATTTTTTTTATCTAACAAAAAGGGGGAGAGAAACTAGCTCACACTTCAAATATTTTGATTTTAACTCAAAGGTTACCAAGCTTATATTAAGGGGGAGTTATCTTTGTAAAGTCTTTTCAAAATATCAAAAATTTTAAGTTTTAGTTTTGTTATATCAAAAAGGGGAGATTGTAAAACCTATGTTTGATTTTGATATAATTAGATCTTTAAGGATCAATTTGAAAAACTTAAAATTGTTTTTGAAAGTCCCTTAATAATTTTAAAACACCAACTCTTTGAAACTGAATTGAAAAACTCAAACTCAAAATATTTTCTAAGTGTTCCAAGGCCAAACTATTGAAAAACGTTCAGGTGTATCGATACACTACCAAGCGTATCGATACCTTTTTACAAAACTTGGCTACTATCGGAACACGTATCGATACGGCAAACCCTCGTATCGATACGCCCCTGTGTTAAAATCTGAAGAGTTTGAATGGCGTACTGATACCCTAAACCCTCGTATCGATACGGCCTTAATAAATTTTAAATATAAGTCAGTTTAAAAAATATGACCGTTGGTGTCAGTTGGTTGGTAACCAAACTTTAAAAGGTCGTTGACCCGTATCGATACACCTAACCTCCGTAACGATACGGATATCGACAGTGAGTTTAGTTGAGAAAAAGGTATTGATACGACCTTTACCGTTTCGATACCCCGTACCGATACGCTTACGCGCGTATCGATACCCCTTATTTATTGCACACAACGGCTCTTTCTTTTCTGAGACAGGTACCGATACACCTTCCCGCGTACCGATACGCATAGCTGCAGAAGTGCATTTATGGTGGTAAGAGAGGGTTCCAACGGCTCCATTTATGTTCCCAACCACCCAAACGACTAGAAATCAATGAAGAGGTATAAAAGAGACATCTAAAAGCATCAGCAACAATTTTGATCTTCAAGAAAACATCTATTCATCAAATCCAAGCAATTGTGCCAAAAATCCATATTGTCTAGAAACCCCAATTGTAATTTTCATTCTTATCTTGTTCAATTGGGTTGAGTGCTTGTAATTGGGCTATCATTTGTATTGAGAGATACTCTATTAGCCAACAAATTTCTTTGTTATCTTGTTGTGAGGATTGGGTTGAATTTTGGGTAGAAAATTCAACCGAAATTGTAAGGGTTGCCTCCTTAGCCTAGAAAAGGGGAAGAGCAATTAGTGGAATTGTTGCAAATCCTTAGTGAAGCTAAGGTAGTGGATGTAGAGTTCATTTGGAACTTGAACCACTCTAAAATCCCTTGTCATTATTTTTAATTTGCAATTTCCACCACAAAATCCTTAAATTTCCAATTCACCCCCCTCTTGGTTCATATCGATCTTTCGATCCACTCAACATAAAGGTTACCTCCTAAGCCTAGAAAAGGGGACGAAATTCTTAGTGAATTTGGTTGAAATCCTTAGTGGGGAGCTAAGGTAGTGGATGTAGGTGCTTGTTAGAAGGCCGAACCACTATAAATCCTTGTGTTCAATTCCAATCTTTTAGCTTCCACTTTAACACCCAAAAATCCAATCTTCTCCAAACTTGGCAAACACATCGGTTGAATGAAATCGAGCACCATAAAACCCAACAATTCTTGTGTCAATTTTTAAATTTCCTTTGCTTCTACCATAAATTAGGTTTAAGGTTTAAGGTTTAGGATTTTAGGTTAGGGTTTATAATTAGAGTTTTGGGAATTTAGGGTAGGGTGTATATTTTAGAGTATAGGGTGTAGGTTTAGAATTTAAATTTTAGGGTTAGGGTTTGAAACTTAATTTTGTAATGTTTTTTTAGTGTTGAGGCATAAGTAAATACATGCTTAATCGTAGAGAAATGAAATTATGAATTTAAAACATTAACCTGAATGATAATCTAAATGTACCAATAGATAGACTTTGATGAAATCTTCATAAATCTATAACTAAAATTAAATTTTGATGGCTCGAATTTATGGATTTTCATAGAGAATTAGAGCTAATTCTAGGTTTATAAATGAATCGAATGTTCAACGAACTGTTCGTGAACTGTTCGGCGGGAAGTACATTTATTTATTAAGCGAACAAACATGAACCGTTCGTTTAATTAAATGAACAAATACAAACAAAGGACTTGTTCGTTCATTTACGTTTGTGAGCGTTCAGTAATTCGTTCGTTTAAATTTATTCACATATGTCCATTTATATTTATTATTTTTCATAACAAAAGTATATTTAAAAAATGTAAATTTATTCTCATATGTTTGTTTGTTTGTTTATGTTCATTTAAATTTATTCACATGAGTCTGTTTACGTTCATTCATCATTTTAACAAACGAACATGAACGAACACGAACAAGCTACATTTTTTAATGAACGAATACGAACAAGAAATCATATTCTTTTGGTTGTTCGTGTCCCTTCATTTGTTCAATTAAAATTAGACGAATAAACATGAACATAAATATACTCTCATTCGCATTCATATACCGGCCTAGCAAATTCCTTCAAGCATTCATCAATGATGGTGGAGAAGATAGATAATGATGAAACTTCCTTCTCTTTCCTCCCTAGAGCCGTGTAGTTTACCCCCATTCATAGAGTATGCTTTAAGTTCTTTTAATCACTCTTTTAATTGATAATAACTAAATTGTATAGAACATGTATGCCTAATCATCAAAATTCAATTGGTATAATTTCAAGACAAGTCCTTTTCCACTCAATTCATCTATCACTTCATGGTTAAATTTAACTATTAGTCCCCTAACTTTCCATTTATTTTACTTATGATACTCAAATTTACTCTGTTCACTTTTAGTTTTCTAACTTTCATTATTTACAATTTAATTGCTAACACTTTTAATGCTCTTACAATTTAGTCCTCTTTTAGCTAATCACCACTATTAATACTCCAATTCATAACAAAGTCAAAAGCATACCAGTCTGAACATTAACAACAGTGCCCAAAGCTTAGCAAATGCATTATGAACTAGGAACATGTTTACTCCAATATTAAAAGGGTAATCTTCACCAGTGGTCCCTTTCGTTTACGGTGTGTTTTATTTTGGGCACCAAAATTTAAAAAAGAGTATTCTGGTCACTTACGTTTCCAAACGTTTCTATTTTGGTCACCTGGCCGTTAGTCTCCGTTACTTGGCTAACAAGTAGCTGAATTTTTTTTATTTAAGTCATCTACGTTATTGTTTCGTTCCATTTTGGTCATTGGGTCGTCAATCTCGGTTAGTAAAATTGGGTAATTTCTAATTTAACCCTTAAACTTTTAAATTTTTTTCACAATCTCCAAACAAAAAAAACCCTAACTGAAAGATGCCAAATCCAAAAATATCAAGCTAAATCCAATGTGATCAACGCCAAAAGATGCAGTAGGCAATAGATTTCAAAAGGATGAATACTTTGTAAGTGAAAATAATAAAATTTCTAATAAAGATTACAACTTTATTGCATGTAAATTTTAAAAGAAACAATGGAAATTCATAAATCTAACTGATATAAAGAACTATACAATATCTCCATGAAAGCACAAAAGTTGAATCTCGCGATGACAAATACTCGCACAAATTTGCGAGAGATTGATTTTTCTTCAATAGAATCAATTAAAATAAAATCAGAATAATCAAAAGGGTGAATTCAAAGTGTGCCAAAATTGCGAATACTAAGCAGTATGAGCTGCAATACATCCCCTGCCAGAAAACTTATGGACGATCAACTTTGCAGTCGGCTCTCTTTCGATCTGGTATTTATGTCACAATCATTACTCTAAATATATGTTCTGTTTTAAATTGATCGAGCTTCATTAATCTCAATGGTTCAACATGAACATCAACGGCTGGGAAGGCATATTATTTATAGGAATAAATGCAGCCATAAGGCAACAAAAAAATCTAACAATTTTCATATGTTTAAAGCCTGCCTAACTGATGTTGAACTCGGTTCCTGTTGTTTTTCAGTGTAAAAGTGTCGAACGAGCTCGGATCAGCACAACCGAGAGCTGTGAAATATTCAGTGGTAATCATTGTCATACAATCTCTTCTCATAGGAATGCTTCCTGCACTGTTAATTTTGGCTACTTGAAACAAATTCGCCATCATATTTAGGAATAGCATCGAGACGCAAAATGTCGTTGCTGGTTTGGCTCATCTGCTTGGTATAACCATGGTGCTAAACAGTGTGCAACCGATTATATCGTGTGAGCAATCGAATGGAAACCACATGCCCCAAACAAAGGTGAAAATTCAGCATTTTTTAGATCAAATAATTTGTGACATTGCAAGTGTTGCTGTGGGAGGAGGTTGGCAAAGGTAGCAATGGCGATTGACAGCAACAATAATAAAGATGAAGGTTAGGGTTGGGGGATAAATTTTAGAAGAAAATTAGGATTTTTTATTTGAAGATGATGAAAAAAATAGAATTTCAAGAGTTTAGGGATTATATTCTAATTATCCATTTTTACTAACATACCAATCAACTAACAAAGATTGACGGCTCAGTAACTAACATAGAACGAAAAGATAACGTAAGTGATTTAAGTAAAAAAATTCAAAATTGGTGACTAAAACGGAGCATGCCTTAAACAAAAGGGAGCATAGGTGAAGATTACCCATATTAAAATAAAACTTTTAGACAACAACATGAACTGCTTGCAAAGGTATAGCCTTTTTCACGGTGAGTCCAAAGTTCTCTTCCATATTGATCTCATCTGGTGAGATTCCATCTTCAAGTTTCCAATCAAAGCAGTTTATAAGAGACCCTAATATCAAATGCAGCATCCGATTCCCTAGAGGCAATCCCGGGCATATTCGTCGACCGGCACCAAATGGAATGAGTCTGAAATCCGTACCTTTGACGTCGATTTCAGACCCCAAGAATCTCTCCGGCATGAAACTGTCGGGGTTCTCCCATATGCTTGGATCTCTACTGATGGCCCATACATTAACCAACACTTGTGATCCCTCGGGAACTTTGAAACCACAGAGGTCGGCATCGGACCCAGCTCTGCGCGGGATCAACAACGGAGCAGGAAGGTGCATTCGAAAGGTTTCTTTAATGATTGCTTGCAAATATGGTAAACAGTTTATGTCCGATTCTTCGATTGGATTCCCTTTGCCGATTACTTGTTCCATTTCCTTTTTGGCCTTAAGTAAAACTTGAGGGTTTCGAAGCAGTTCCGCCATTGCCCACTCGATTGTGTTTGATGTTGTATCAGTTCCAGCCACAAATAATATATGTTATCGAACATATTATAATCCAATCGTTTATAAAGAGAAGAATTAGAGGAAGACGATGAAAAAGATTACCGAAAGCAAACATATGATTTGGGTTCTATCAAGCTCCTCGATACCGTTTTCTGTAATATCAATAAGCGTGTCCAGAACATCATTTGATGAACTAGAATCCATGGATTTTCTTGATTCAAACCTTTCATCGAACATATTGCCGAAAAGAGTAAGCAGCTTGTCGAAATGAACAGTCATCCGGCGTCGTATGCCTTGTGGGTCAATCTTTCTAAGCAAAGGGAAATAATCAGCCAAATTTGGTATCCGGCGTCATGAGCAATGTCCCAAACTGTTTTCTTGAATTCCTGAGAATGGGATGAATTTGGGTCAACCAGATCCATAGAGAAAATGGTGTTGGACAGCAGATTAATGGCAATATCAAAAACAGCTTGGCCGACGTCAATGGCTTCACCTTCGAGGGAACTTTTGCGGACATTGCCAATCAGTTCTTGAATCTTCCGCCGGCGCAGGTACTGGTTGGCATCGAGTTTCAGAGTAGAGAAAAGATGGATGACACATACTTTGCGAAGAGTTCTCCAAAGCAACGAAACAGGCATAAACGAAAGCCCAAATTCACTAAACTGGCAGGCTCGGGCAGAATCCACGACGGTTCTGTTACAGAATCAACTTAAAACATACATAATACCAAAGCAATTCAACACTTATTAGAGATCATAACTTTTTAATCCTGATTCAATGATTATGGACCAATTTGTAAAGTTTCGAGTCTAAAGACTAAAGTGTAAATTTTCAAAAAAATTAGGATCTTTCAAAATATTCACTTAAATGTCTAAATATACTTTTAAACATATCTTCTTTTGAAACTATAAATTTTAAAGGAAACGATATCAAATCTGACATCAATTGGTCAAGTTATGATTTAAGGACTAGATTATAATGTTTTCAAACTTTATGGGATCGATCCCTTTTATGAGGGGATCCTTTTTACACTAAATATCTGAAAGATCATTTTAATTAGCTACTGAAATTCAAGGGATCGATCTTTGTCTTGAGGGAGTCTTTATACCTATTTGGGTGGAATCCCCTGTTTTTGTTATATTTTACTCAATTTTTATTATTTGGTACCTCTGGATGAAAATCCTCTACCCCTTTTCGGTGCCCCTACATATGTCCCCACGCTCAAAATTAACTTTAGGGTTTAGGGTTTTAGGTTAGGGGTTGTGGTTAGGGTTTAGGAAATTTAGGGTAGGGTGTATTTTTTAGGGTATAGGGTGTAGGGTTTAGGATTTAGAATTTAGGGTTAGGGCTTAAATTTTAATTTTGTAGTGTTTTTTTAGTGTTAGGACATATGTAGGGGCACCGAAAAGGGGCAGACGAATTTTATCCGGTAGCTTTTGCACCAAAAGCAATCACAAGATGCAAACCTAAATCTCAGGAAACACTTATAAGAATACATGGCAACCATACGAACATTACTCAAATTTCAGCTTTTTGATTCTATCATAAGGATTTACCAATCAAAGACTAATTAAACGACCTCCTTCATTTTCACTATAATTAAGATTAATACTACCATTCTCAATATTCATACTTACCATATAGCTTAATCATAAACCAAGATTAATACATGTCTCATATGTTCCTTTTTATTTTTAAAATTTATTTCATAATTTTAAACACAAGCTTACCATTAAGGATCTATATCATCAAAAGTAATTGCATACATATTCATTTTTTTTGTTCAAAATTGCATACATATTCATAGCAAGACATAACCAAACATAACAAATTATGCCATCAATTCAATGACACCTAACAAAATGCAACTATCATGCTTAGCTCATATGCCACCCACTAGGAGTTTGATCAAAGAAGCTTACTTAATGCTCAAAATTAACTTGCAACTCTTAAATACGATCCCTAAACATTTACGGAAACTTCTCACCTAAAATGGATGCAAAGATACGAAGTATATATAGCTTAGTGAGGTAGTTAGCTTAAACAAAATAAAATGTAATGTGAATGGTATTATACATAAAGATTTCATGAACTTAGAATGGCAAGGAGGTATCTATAACATGATCATTCCAACAGTACATTCAATCCTTTAATTCATTCATTTAGTTATCAATCTTGTAAGGCTTAAAGACATATATTGCATAATCATAGCTTAAGTCCATAGCTTATTGTCATACTTTCATTTTCACATTCATTAACATATAAGCAACTTTTAGTTTCTTTCATTGTTATCAAATATCGATCATTTAATTTCCTTGGATCACAATCTTGTAAGGCTTAAAGACATATGACGCGTCATATCTTAAGATAGAGGTGAGCGTTCGATCGAGTCGAGTCAAAAAATTTTGAGTTATTCGAGTTGACGCGCCATATTTTATAACTCAAACTTTATTTGAATTTTTTTCGATTTGAGTCGAGTCAAGTTTTCGAGTTCCTATAAAATTTTAATTGTAATTATTTATCATGTTACCAACTTATGAATTTTGCTTTAAGGACCAAATTGAAAGAATGCGTAAATAACGAGGGCTAAATTTAGTGAATTGTTTCGAATTAGGACTAAATTGATTGAATGTATAAATATAAAGGACTAAATGTGTTATTATACCAAATTTTATAACAGACACTTAACGGAATTTAACGTCTAGTTATCATTTTGTTATAAAACATAAAGTTTAATTACAAATTTGTGAATTTTGAAAGTTTGATTACCATTTTATTTTTTTTACTAAAGTTCAGTGATCGTCTGTGTACTCTACCCTTAAATATAAATATAAATACTATATTCAAAAAAAATATAAATACTTTTCGTAATTAAATATAAATAACTTTTTTTTGTTAAATACTAGTTTTTAAATTAAACCCAAAATTATAAAAAAATATTAACAACATAATCCAATTCTATTATATATCAAAAGGCAAAAAATGAAAATAAAAAAGACAAAATGAAAATAAAAAAAGACAAAAGAAATGTTATTTTTTACTTCTTTCTTTCTCCCAGAAAAAAACGCGGGCAATGTAAGCAAAATAGCAAGTCAAATAATGTCAAGACACGTGGCAAACCACTCAGCACTTAACCAATTGGAGCAAAACGACGCCATAAAGGTCAATACCATATTCATTTCCATTTTCTCAGCACCCGTAGTTCCCAAGTCTTCTTCTTCAGTCTACTCAACACATACACACAAAGACCTACAGAAAGGCAAACGCCGTCAATGGCGGCCCCGGAGACCTCAACCGCCGCCGTTCCATCTCTGTACACCAACAACGCCTTAAGAAATGCTTTCGGCGGCGTTCTCTCTTTCTTCATCCTCCTCCTCATCGGTGTTATGGCTTTCTCGATCCGTCTATTCTCCGTAAGATCTTTCATTCCTCGTGCTTCCGGTATCTTCTAGATCCGATCTGTGATATGCTTTTCAAATTAGTGGAATTCAGCTGAAGATTGACACATTTTCGAACTTTTTTCTCTATTGAATGGATTTCCTAATTTGAATCTTATTCTGTTTGGATGACGAGGAAGCTGGAGGAATTGGAGGAACATTTTGATATTTTGTTTTTAATATTGCAAATGAGCTGCTTAATTATTTGACACTCTTGTGCACTTTTATGCTTTCAGGTTATAAAATACGAGAGTGTTATTCACGAGTTCGATCCTTACTTTAATTATAGAGTCACTCAGGTCAGTTGACTTAAGTCTCCTCTCTCATTTACAAATTATTGCTATTTTTGGTTCCTTTATATCCATTTCGCTGAAGTTACATGCCAATATTATGTGGTTGTCTTGTTGGTTTCAGTTTCTTGCAAAGAATGGTATATACGAATTCTGGAATTGGTTTGATGATCGAACCTGGTATTTATTACTGGCGGTTAATATATGAAGTTTGTGGTTTTAGCCATGTTATTACTTGGGATTTCTGAATAGCGTGTATTTGTTTTTGGTATAATCAAGGTACCCTCTTGGGCGTGTGATAGGTGGAACTGTTTACCCTGGATTAACTTTGACTGCTGGTACCATATGGTGGTAAGTTTTCCTGAATGTTAATAGGAGATGAAACTTTCTTATTTAGTGTTGTTATTTATTTTTGGTCTAAATTTTGCATTACTTGCATTTCCCTTGCTTTTTCTCCCCGTTGCTTCAGGTTGTTGAATTCTTTAAATATTCCTCTGTCTGTGGAGACCGTTTGTGTTTTCACTGCACCAATATTCTCTGCTCTTGCTTCATGGGCAACATTCCTTTTGACTAAGGTCTTTCTTTTGTTCTAATGTGTACTGTGTAGTTAGTTGTTACATGGTTTTTAACCTCAGTTTATTTATTTTTGCTGATATTCTATTGCCTTCTCATAGGAAGTTAAGGGTACGGGTGCTGGGCTGACAGCTGCTGCTCTTTTGGCCATGGTAAATCATGCAAGAGAGATATGCACTTATGTAGCATTAGACTTCATTCATTCATTATAATTACTTTGAAATTCAAGTTTGAACAGTAGTGGCTGAGAATCATTTTTACACTACGCTTGGATACACCAAAGTTATCATTGCTTTTACATGTCTGTATATGTATCTCTTTTGAGTTTTGACAATATTTGGCTATGCCACTTAATCAACTTGGTGTTAATATGCCTTGTGAACTTTCTCTAGGTTCCATCATATATATCTCGTTCTGTGGCTGGTAGCTATGACAACGAAGCTGTAGCAATATTTGCCTTGATCTTCACTTTTTATCTTTATATAAAGGTCAGACTTTGAGTAAAATAAATTTATTTAATTTCTTATAATTTTTGCGTACTAATGCTCGAGGCAAAATCCAATTTTAACCTACTGGGAAAAAAGTATTCATTATTCTAAGTGACCTGCTATATTATGTTGCTTGGAGTTCCCTTCCATTAATTTTTTTCATGTCTGACTATTCTCTTCACTGTTGGTTATTTGCAGACGCTAAATACTGGATCTCTGTTTTATGCCACCTTAAATTCAATTGCATACTTTTATATGGTAGGCTTCTTCTGCTAATCTATATCCATATTCTTATTTTCACTCCTTGTTTATGTTTCTAGTTGATTTTATTTTTCAGGTGTGCTCTTGGGGAGGATACACGTTCATCATTAACCTCATTCCAATGCACGTGCTTCTATGCATTGTAACTGGTCGCTTTTCTTCTCGACTTTACATTGCATATGCTCCTCTTGTAAGTATCTGCATGACTTGGGAAGCTTCAATACTAGTCAATAAACAGGAGTGTGTTTCAATATGCTATTGAAGAATCATGCTAACAGACTAACAGTCGTCAACAACAGTTATCATTTTGCAAAAAGCAATGTTTTGTGAAAAACTGGAAGGGGCAGGTTTTTGTCGAGGTTAACCTGACCAAAATAAACAAATTTTGTAAGAGACATTAGATCAATTGCCAACGTGCAGAAAATTATAATATTTTATCAAACTCCTAAAATTTTGAGTTTATTTTAAATTTTATGGATGCTTGAACTTGTTTGAGGATGTGTATATGCTTTATATTTAATCTTGACCTTCACTTTATAAGTGGATAGGTTGTTCTGCTAATAATGTTCTTTTCTAGTAATGATGGTGGTTTGTTTAGAAAATGCACCTTATTTATCTTGAATTGAGGACCCAAATCTTTTTGGAGATTTCTTGTTGGATTTCCTGATTTTGCTTGAAACTGCAGGTTGTTTTGGGAACACTGCTAGCTGCTTTGGTGCCCGTAGTTGGGTTTAATGCTGTCATGACATCAGAACATTTTGCATCATTCCTGGTGCGCTTTTTCCTCTATTTCCTCCCCTGAATTTTAAGTTGCTTTTTGTATTTTCTTATTTTTCTTGTTTTAATTCATTTGTATGTCAATCTCAAGTTGTTTAACCTGCATGCCAATAACCTAATCAACTGTGTCCTAATCACTTCTACTTGCTAGCATTTTATGTTAGTAACAGTTCTACTTGTTGAGGGGTTATAGTTATGTGACCAACTGTTGTGCTTAAATGCCAAATGAATGTAATCATTCAACGAGGTGTTTGTGGGCTTTAGAACAAGTGACAAATAAAAGACGTTAGTTTTTGAGATCCTTTTAGAATGTAATAAACTAATAATAAAATCAAGAATTTCCCAAATTCCTCACAGCAATATTCAGATCGCCGAATATTTTCCATTTCCCCCTCTCCCTCCCTCCCCTTTTTTGTAATTCTTGGTTTCATATGATGCTATCCCTTGCCTTTTGATCTATTAGTGTTTTCCCAACTGCAGGTTTTCATTATTCTCCATGTGGTTGCTTTTGTGTACTATATCAAAGGGATTCTTTCCCCCAAAATGTTTAAAGTTGCTGTGACACTTGTTGTATCTGTTGGCCTGTAAGCTTTCCTTCTCTTTTGAACATGTAATTTTTTCAGGGTAACATGAATCGACATGCTAACGGCAACTGACAACAAAATGTAGCTAGTATATTATAATTTAAACTTTCTTATTTATTTATTCAGCGTACATTGAACAATACTTTAGTATTTAAAGTTGCTGTGATACTTGTTGCATCTGTTGACCTGTAAGCTTTGCTTCTCTTCTCCTGTAATATTTTCAGGGAAACATGAATGGATATACTAATGGAAACTAAGAGCAAAATGTAGTGAATAAGTTATGATATAATCTTTCCAATTAATCAATTTGGCATGCATTGTACCAAAATTGTATTCCTTCTAGACTTTCTCAGTAATAAGCATTTGAATTAGATGGAGCATTAATGGCCGTATATAACTTCTGTTCTCAGGGCAGTGTGTTGTGCTGTTATAGCTGTTCTTATAGCATTAGTAGCTTCCAGTCCAACAAAGGGGTGGAGTGGACGAAGCTTAAGTCTACTTGACCCGTAAGTATCTAACTAATTCTATTATCTTCCATGTTAATGTGCTTTTGGGTTAAAGTGTGAATGAAGAGGCAGTGGCAGCCTGGCAGGAATTGTAGTAAAGGTTGGTGCAGTCTGATGCACCTTGAGATAGAGGTTATCCAGACATCTTGGTTTTGCATGAATCGAATTTGGAGGGCCTTTTTGTGCATATTCTTTAAACCTTAGATCTGGAAGAGATACCAGAAAACTGTCTTATCTGTTAGCATTAAGTGGGTTCCCATGCAAAACAGTATTTTTGCTTTAATACCTGAGTGTTATTTGTTTATTCAATAGTTGTTCTAAATTAGCTGTGTAACTTCTTTTCTATTCTTACTGCTTCTTGTCAGGACTTATGCAAGCAAATATATACCAATCATTGCTAGTGTTAGTGAACATCAACCACCTACATGGCCATCTTATTTCATGGACATTAATGTTTTGGCATTCTTGGTTCCAGCTGGTATCATTGTAAGTTGCAAGCTTTTGGAGGGGAACATATTGCCCTTTTTCCAATAACTTAAAAGTTTATGCGGTAAATTCAATAATTTTTCTTTTCCTTGTTGGAAGGCATGCTTTTCTCCTTTATCAGATTCAAGCTCGTTCGTGGTCCTCTATATTGCAACATCTGTATATTTCTCTGGAGTAATGGTAAGAGGAATACGGACACAATCAATTTGAGTCCATTACTCCCCATTTTTATGTCCTAACCTAATAGTGTGGAGCCTTTTATGGTCTAATTATACAGGTGCGCCTAATGCTTGTGTTTGCTCCAGCTGCATGCATCACATCTGGAATTGCACTCTCCCAATCTTTCGATGTTTTCACCCGATCAATTAAGTTTCAGCTTCCTGGAATATCAAGCAATACGGAAGTTGATGTAAGCTGGCTCTGTTTATCCATTCTAAAAGTTTGTGCTCAACCAATCATTTGATGAATTCATTTAGCAACAGGACTAACATTATTTTCTGCTTCTTCTGATCACTAAGGCTGCGGAAACTAGTTCTGCTACTGCCGAAGCACAGAATGATGCAGTAAAAACTGAAAAGTCTGAAGAGACGTCAAAGAATCGACCCTCAAAGAAGAGCAAGAAGAAGGAAAAGGAGGAAAAACCTTCAACGAAAGCCAAAGCTGAGAAGAGGCTTATTGCTTTACCTTTGGATTCATCTGTGATTTCTCTTCTGCTACTCATCTTGTTGGGTGCCTTCTATGTGGTACTTTGGTTTCCCTTTTATATCTTCTAATTTCTTGTTTTCGGTGTTCTCATTATAGAAGTTAATATGATGTTGATTTGTAGCTGCTGAGAGGTTGTTCTGGTTTTAAATAAGGATTTGTCTATTTAGCTTTTTCCTTACCTTCTAGGTGGGTATATGTTATCATCAGGTGCATTAGGTATATGTTTGAAAGGGTGTCAGAAGAAAAAGAGAAAGGAATGATGACTATTCATACAAAAATATTTTGGTTTTTTGTTCTATTAGAAACGATATCACCATCTCGATGAGCTTTAAGATATAAGAAAATTGTAAATTTCTGTTGAATTCTTCTTGAATGCTGCAATGCTGTTATCATACGGAATACTTGTTGCCTTCTTCTGATTTTTAGCCTTGTTTCAACGTGTCATATAAAATTCCGTAAGTGGTAGTTAATATGATTATTCATTATGGCATTTAAAAGCTAGTGATCTCTCTTTTTCTCACAACAATTTGGCTGACCTTAATGTAGCCTTACCATGGATACCATATCTAGGATTTAAATGTTATTCTGTTGGAAATATATATTGTATATTGCAGGGGAATTAAAACTTTATTGACTGTTCTTTTTGCTGTCACTGGAATTTCCTTTCATACATCTTTCTTGCTCATTCCTTGTTGATTTAATTGTAAAATGCCTCTACATTAATGCTCTTTCCTTTGCAGGTTCATTGTGTTTGGGCTGCAGCCGAAGCTTATTCAGCTCCCTCAATAGTTTTAACATCTCGTTCTCATGATGGTCTACATGTTTTTGATGATTTTAGAGAGGCTTATGCATGGTTGCGCCATAATACTGATGTTGATGATAAAGTAAGTTCTCTTTGTGGTATTTCTCCACTCTCGGCATGAAGTTTTTCTTCATACATGTATTTTTGTGGAATAAATAATGGGAAAAAAATTCAAAATGCATGATCTATGTTGATATGATGAACATATATTGGGTTGACTCTGATTTCCTATTGGTGATATTCTTGCTGATTTATGTATTTTCCTCTTATTTCGGAACGAACTGCTTTTGCATATAGCAGCTTAATTTTTATTGAATGTAACATATTCTAATCAAATAAGTTGGCAAAAAAAAAATGAAGTTTAGTTTGACTGTGCTAAGTGAATCTCCTCGCAGGTTGCATCTTGGTGGGACTACGGTTACCAAACCACTGCTATGGCTAACCGTACAGTCATTGTTGACAATAATACCTGGAACAATACTCATATTGCAACTGTTGGCACTGCCATGTCTTCTCCTGAAAAGGCAGCTTGGGAAATTTTCCATTCTTTGGATGTAAAATATGTTCTAGTCGTCTTTGGAGGTTTGGATTCTTCTTTGTTTATTTGAAATGTTCTGTCCTAATATGTTATTGTTCTGACATTTCCTTAACTCATTAGGTCTCGTTGGCTATCCCAGTGATGATATTAACAAGTTCCTATGGATGGTTCGAATTGGAGGTGGCGTCTTTCCCCATATCAAGGAACCTGATTATTTGGTAAGTTCTCTCTGTGCTACTACTACTACTATAAGGATTCAGCCTTGTTCTTGGTGATAGAATGTCACTGCACCGAGTTGAGAATGGATATCTTATTTTGGCTTAGAAATTAGATATATTTCACTTGTTCTAATTATTAACTGTCTTGTAACTTGCTTGCTATCTACAGAGAGATGGTCAGTATCGGATTGATTCCCAGGCCACACCGACCATGCTAAATTGTCTAATGTATAAACTTTCGTATTACAGGTCTGCTGCTGTTACTTTCGAGTTTATATGTGATTTTGGTGAGTTTTTTCTTTTAGCTCAAGCACTTCATCCCTTAATTACATGTCTACAGGTTCGTAGAAACTGACGGGAAAGGCTTCGATAGAGTGAGGCAGACAGAAATAGGAAAGAAATACTTTAAACTCACTCATTTTGAGGAGGTAAAATGATTGTAATTTTCTTTCTTCTTTTAACCCCTAATAGCTGCATACCATGAAAAAGTTGCCAATAATATTTGCTCAAATAATTTCTCCATGAAACATGCTACTTTTCTGCCTGAAATGACAAATGTTGTAATGCAATACTGGAGTGTGAAACTTCCATGTTTTGCTTCACATGCTGGTTGCTGATGCCTGCAAATTAAAGATCCCTCGCCATTTGGATTGTTTGATAATTTGATAGCATATCATATGTGTCGGATTAGTAATGATGATTAGTGTTTCCCTGTTCAAGCATCTCCCTGATAAGACTCTCTGGTGTTGTGTCAATGTAGGTATTCACAACTCATCATTGGATGGTTCGGATATATAAACTGAAGCCTCCCAAGAACAGGATTCGAGGAAAGACGAAGAAATCCAAATCGGTACATATAATCAATAGATTATCTCCATGATCCACACACATACACACACACACTAAGAAACTCGAACATTTTATATCTTTTTTTAATTTTATGTGTTTTGGCAGAAAACTAGCTCAGCATCAAGCAGGGCTAAGAGAAGCGGAACAGGAAAGAAGAATCCATGGCACTAAGGAACAGAAACATTTTTATAACAATGGTTAAGTATCTGTAACTCTATAGAATTGTACGCGGGAGGGAACCTTTTAGAGAGAACGATTTGAATATTCAGGCAATGGTAGGTCATTTTCCTTTGACAGAAATACAAACAAAAACAGTTCTAAGTAAAACAAGAGTTTTGAAACACTCAACTTGATATTTAACACATCAGTTTTCAGGCAAAGTGTGCACCCAATCATTTTTTTTTACCTTTTGTTTGTTTGGTTTGGTATTTAGTATGTGCTGCAACATTTTCAATTAAAAGCAAAAGTAACATGTTTGGTCTGAAACATACCAGGTTTGGGACATAATATTTCAGGGTTCAACGGATTTGAGTGATACTACATGGGCTTAATAATATCAATTGGCCCTTGAATATTTTTGGACCACTTTGAAATATTTCTTAAATCTGTTCATATACGAAGTTGAGAAATATCATGTACAAATATTTTTAAGTTTAGGTATTAAAATGACAAAAAAACAAAGTTCATATACAAAGTTGAAAAACTCACCAATTTCAAAAGTCAAATGATACACCATTAAGTTTAGCATCTAATTAAATATTGTTTTAAACATCGAGACTTACATGAAATGATAAGAGTCTCTACTGCTTTAATTATTGATCGAAAATTATCTTCGTTTTTCTTCATATTTAAAACTTGTGGCCTACATTTACACTTGATACGACCTAAACTAACAAAATGCAAATGATTAATCATTTGGCTCACCTCTTTGGCTGCTTTTTGACAGTTATAATGAAAATTTTCTTTAACCGACTTTTAAGGAGAGATTCCAAATTATACCTTGGCATTTCGAAACAAATGCCAGAATATCCGCTGCGGTTTTACAAAAAATAATTGGATTTTCTTTTTTTTCATTTTCATTCACCAAAGCAACACAAATTTCCACACAAAGTTGTTTAAAAATCTCTATAAAGAAAATACATATTCAGATCCACGAATCAGAACTAAAAACCTTTCATTTTTTCTAAATAAATTATCAAACCTCTTTAACTTTCATCTTGCAGTTTGGGTTGTAATGACTTGAAGAGTTCATCCAGCATCCTCGCCCTTCATGGATATCAGAATGCTTGGAAGCGCTTAACCGTTGCCGGCAGAACATCATATCCTCATAAGAATAAAAGGATGTGATGCTCTGCTGGCAAGGTTAAGCGCTTTTATCTGTTTTCACAAGAATTAAAGAATTTGTTAGAGTTTCTTCGGCAAGTTGTAAGTCTTCTTAAGGAACTTAGCCGCCGTCTCGTCATTCCGGTAACACAGAACTCGCAAGAGCGTGTTTGGTTCCGTGGGGCTCCACTGACCAGAGGTTGGTGGCAATGGAAGTTTGGATTTAGCAGAAGAACCGTAACTCTCTGTAGTCATGTATTTGAACTGCTCAATCAGGCTGCCAGAATCGGTATGAAATAATGGGAGGATGGCTTTAACAGTGGTTGAAAACTTTTCAATCAAATCAGCTGGAAGTCCGTCTCCGTTGGACCAAAATAAATCCGACAAGAACTTAAAATCTTCTGCTATAGATTCATAGTCTTGCAGGCTGAAAGCACGCGCAGGGCCTCCAGCGAGTAAAACCATGAGGAAACCATCGAAAGAAGCTTTCATTACTTCGGTAATAACTCGTGTTCTGACTCTATCATGCACAGTTAATGAAATTAACTCCAAATAGTGCTCGAGCTCCTGAAGAAAAGGTTCGATTCTAGACGATGAAACTCCCCCGACATACAAGCCGTCCCATAGGACATGACTTAGATCATGGAAGATGACCTTATATGCAGTTGTCTCACACAGTTGTTGGATCCCTTCCAAACAAGCAGCAGCAGAAAGTTCGAATGCTTTGCCCATCCCATTGGCAACACTGTCGACATGAGGAGACTCGGAACTTCTAAGATGTGCAATTGTCCTTTTCACCAAGACATCCAACTCCGTTCGAATATGCTGAAGAGTATTAATACGACAGCACAGCTGGGGTATCCCGAACGAGTCATTTCCATTTGTCGTCCCAACCTGAGATTTCCTACTCTTTGCCATTTGAAACTTCTCTTTTTTCTTAAATACACCCAATTTTGACCGTGTTGAACATCTAGTCAAAGCAGACATTGAGGGAACAAAACTACTTCGGGTCCCTGTAGATCAGAAGATGGTTTATTTTCCTTTTAGTCATCGTCTAAATTGATAACTTCATAAGATAGAATGAAAAATACGTACCACAGCCAGACTTTGCCTTCGATATATAATGCCGAAGACATCTGTCAATACCATTGGTTAAATCAAAAAGTAACGAAGCATGTATAGATATTGGTAACAAAAAGAATGCTTCTAAAGCTTCATCTACGATTCGCAAAACTTCAACAGCAGAGGGAGCAAATCGCTCTTTATTCGCTCGTGGATCCCATACCTACAAAGAGACAAGAAACACAAAGTATAGCAACGGATTGTAAGCAACTAAATGAGATTCAAGACATGACAGAGGCTGGAAACCGAGTAAAATTTATAAACATAAACAAAATTTCCCTGCTAAACAGCTTGCATCTTCAGATTTCCCGATTATGGAAAGACAACAGAAGAATATTTCAAATCACTCGAACCACCAAAAAAATATTAAAGAAAGGGAACATAAGTCATATATACCTCTTGCTGCAAATTCCTGTCAACCCATTCCTTCAGTCTGTCTAACCTAGTCTCTATCCATGATTTCACCAGATTCGAGACTACAGATTCAGCCTCATAAGGAGGCATCTCCCTTATGATTGACTTTCCGCCATCCTCACTGTCCACCGAGTTTTCAACCGCGATTTGCACCAGATCTTTCTCCAATTTCTCGGCAGCTCTCAGCACTTGTAATATATCCGGTGTCAATTCACCAATGCCGGAAACAAATTGCTTCAGCTCGTTCCCATAGCAGGAATGAAGAGTGGCGACAGCCACACCGGCCGGAAGAGGATGCCACCTCTTTAATATTGGACTAAATATTGCCTTTTCACTGAAAGCCAGTGTACTGACATCCTCTGCAAGGATGGAAAGAAAAGGAAGCTGATTTTGCTGGTTCTTATTCGATGAATGTTTGCTAGACTTCACCTTCTCCAGTATCTGTCTAAATACATTATCAACAGACATAACCCTGAGTCATTTTCATACAGAAATTTAACGGGAAAATTTAAGAGCTACAGCACAAAGATCAATAAAAAGCCGATGATGCTACACTAGGAAAATTTCGGGAACTTGCCTTAACAAAAGCAGTGCGGAGTGATGATCGTATGTAAGTATCAACTCTCTCGTGAGCCACATCGATATCCTTTCTTTTCTTACGGTACTCATGAGAGATATCTTCTACCATTATCTTTGCTGATAGAACCCCCATAGAAACAACACATTCCATTAACTCCGTGTTATCGCTGTTGAAATAATTGTGGTAGGCAAGAAGCTTCTTCTCAGCCCAACCTAAAATTGCACTCAAAGTAGAACTCAATATCTTGGAGTAATCCGGATCTTTCATGGCCTTCGAATCCTTTTCGACTTCCATCAACAGATTATTGGCAGCAAACAGCAGATCGCCTTCCACTTGACCGGTAACCACATACCGGTCAAACAGAATCCACAAGAAACAAAGATTGTGCAGCATCTGGTTCATCCCAAGGACTACCCACGTCTTCTTTACGAGATCAAGAACCTCGTCAACTTCTTCAATAACTGATGTATCATCATTAACATCGAAACAAGCTTCTAACAGCACTTGGTAAATCTTGAGATTCAATGGGAGTCCATCGGCCCAGTGGCTGGTCTCGGAAACAGACCCGTCAAAGGATTTTCTACAAGCAAGAGATAAAACAATGCCCCGGAGAGCTTGCATCGATTCATTGTTTTTTCCAGTCTCCAAGGGCTTCTCCAGCGCTGCACGGATGATCTGTCGTAGTCGCTGTGGAGCATTATCGGCCTTGTCAAGTGGCAAGAGAGGATGCAATAGTAGTCCAGCTTCGAGAAGCTTCAGATTTCTCCTCTGCCAAGCTTCGAATTCTCCTTGATTCGGAAAATCCGAAGATTTCAGTTGCTGCAACATCTCAAGTGGCAATACTATAGACTCTATCCTTCTTCCAAGCTGATAAAAATGAAAAAATATATATATCAAAATTTAACTCAAATTCCATAAACATTCCCTATAATCAACAATTTGAATTAGCCATTTTTGTCCACTAATGATTCCAGCATAAATTACCAAAATTAAAAGAAAAAATTAAGAAAATTGTAGCTTTTCGCAGTGAAATTGAAAGAGAAAAAAAAAACATTTTACCACACAATTTTTAACAGACCTGAGCAGCAGCGATTCTCAAAAGAGCTCTTCGAACCCTCGAATCCGTTTGCTCTGAAATTCCCATTTGAACCCTCAACAACTCCCCAATCGTAACCGCCTTTTTGACTCGTTCCGAGTCCGAGTCGCCGCTCACTTTCCTCCTCCGAGACGATTTCAATCCCAAGGCCTTCTTCACCTTACTCGCCGCCGTCGACGTCAACGACCTCTGCAACGAAGCCGACGAAGTCAAACTCGGCGTCGGCGCCGCCGTCCTATCCGAATTCCTCTCCATCTGCGATATGTAAGTCAAAGGCTTCCCGCCGGTAGTCCGACAAGCTCCGACCAGAATCTCGTAAGCCGTCTCCCGGAGCTCCGATTCCGATAAATTAGTCGCCAACTCCCCGAAAGGACACGTCAGCGTTTCGGTAAAGTAATTAGGCATCGCCGCCGCCGTTGTCGCCGTCGCCTGGTGATGATTGGTGTGTCGTTTGGCTTGGCTGGGAGTTCTTTCCTTTAATCTACCACCCGACATGCTTAAAGAAATTTCAGATTTAAAAGGAATTAAATTAAACGGGGCTTAAAGACGAAGGGTTTAAGGGATCTGTTCACTGGCTTTTTTTCTCTCTTTTTTATTAGTTAAAGATTCTTGCTTGACTTTGAAGGAAACAAAATGAAAGTTCTGCAAATTATCATCAAACACCAAAAAGAAAGAAAAAACAAAGTTAAAAGGAACAAAAATTACGCAGAATTTTGGACAGTCAGAGAATTTGGAATCTTTTCTTGCAGAAAAAATAAGAAAGAAAATCGGATGAGAAACGGGAAGAAAATAAATAGAATGATGGTGCCGCTTGCTTTCTCGGCAGCCAACCAGACTGCGTCGGGAAGCGCGTGCGATGATGTTTTTCACCTTTTAAAATAATGATAATTGCTGACTTTTTCTTTATTTCTGTTTTTCCCATCTATTATTTTAAAATTTGACTTTTAGGTCTAGTTTTGATTTTAGTCCCTCTATTATGCTTAAACGTATAATTCAATCCCTCCACTTTTGATGGCAAAAAAAGAAAACACTCAATTCGGTCTCAACTTTTATAAATTTTTTTATAGGTCAAATGATAATATTGTTAGTTATTGTCATTAAAGTGTCGAGATTTTTGTTGATGTTATTTTATTTATATTATAATCGAGTCCACTATGGATAATAAATTTCAATATCAATCGAATATTTAAGATTTCTTTCAATCCATGTCACAATTTTTAATGGTAGCAAAATTTGAATGTACTAGTAACATTATAAAAGTAGAAATATCAAATTATGTCAAAATAATGTCGATGGATTAAATTTCAAATATTAGTATATGGAGAGACTAAAGAGTAATTAAACCGTTTTTATCCTATTGTGATTTTTTTATTGATCAATTTTACGAAAATTATTTGATACAAAGAATATGTAAAATTTATTGGTCCTATTGTGATTTTAATCTTGTCTAGTTAAATGTATCGGTCATATTTAAAATTTAAGTTTAATATTTTATAATTTAAAGTTTAAAATTTAACATTCAAATAAAATAAATTTTATAAATTTTTTATCAAATAATTACCTAAATTTTATATAGAGTTGAGATATTGGACCATTCTGACATTTAATTTACAGGTACATAATGTACATTAAAGTTTTTGTAGATTCAAAGTTAATAGCTTTTATTTATTCTTCTATTATTGCATTGATAATAGCTTTGAAGTGTATGTGTGACCTAAAATTCATCATAAAAACAAAGATATAATTTATTTTGATGTTTCTTTTCCTATGAAATTTACTAAAAATTATACTTGAAGTATTTTAGAGATAATTTATATATTTATTTATTTATTTAAAATACTAGATTATATTCGAACGTGAAAGGAGTACAAAGGAATTACACCTCAAAACATTAAAAAAATTAATGCGTAAAAATTAAACAATAAAATTCTAAGAGGCGTGAAAAACATTAAAAAACAAAACCTATCACGTGCAGAAGAACTTGAACCATCTTCTGAAAGAAATCCAATGAGCAAACTATTTTGGCCAGAAGTGTTCTATGAAGAAAACAAATCCTTGCACTACTTCTTCTTGGCATTACGGCACAACCACAAAAGGGGATCATAATCATATACATGTCGGCCTCTTTCGCTGACAAACGCTCGTTGATACTCGTCACCCGAACGCAAAACTATCAAAAGATAGACAACTATAAGAAAGACAGACTATAACTGTTATAAAAGCAGACGAAGAAACTGTCATAAAAGCAAACGAAGGAACTACCATAAAAGCAGACGAAAGAACTGCGAAAAAGCAAATGTAATATGAATTTGGCAAAAAAAACTTGAAAAGTAAAACATTCATCAACAGAAGATGAATTTTATTTATGTACAAAACCAGTAAAACGGTCAAAGGTCGCTGTCGGTGAAGAAGAAACTAACGAAGAAGATTTTTTTTTGAAAAACTTCTTTTAACCGCCTCAAAATAAATGGAGAAGTATAATAAAATAAAAAATTATAAATAACTCAAGCCCTCCAATTAGGTGGTGACACGTGTCACTACCTAATTAAATAATTAATTTATTTTATTAAATTAAAATTAGGACCAAATTGATATAATATATAAGTAATGAGGACCAAATGTATAATTATACAAATTTTTACAAACTGTCGTGTCACTTCCTCCATTAGGTTTTAACAGCAGATGGCCACGTTGAGTCTATTTTAATAGTTCAATAGTTTAATTGCTGCAATTAAAAGTATAGTGGTCAAATCGAGTCCAAATTTATAGTATAGTGGCTATTTATGTAGTTTATCCTATTTTAAATAATAATAAAAGACATGTGGCGGCGGATTAAGACCATTTTTGCACAAAATATGCAATCAGTATATCAAAAACTCAATAAGTAGAATCAATGAAAAAACAGATGATGTTCATCTTAAGAGATTTGGGTTTAATTACTTTATCTGTAAAGTATGAGTGTATTGTTAAAGGATTAAAAATATTTATAAACAGACAGAAAGTTTATGTAAGATACTTATTTGTTGCACTGCTAGTGAAAAATATCACAAGCATGATGAAAAGTGTATTGTTTAATTACTTTTAAAAATTTAAATAGATTTTTTAAAATTTTGATACATGAATTATGTAAAATAAAATATTTGCACTATAAAACTCAAATCTTAAATTATTAACTACAAACTTAAGAAATAAACAATCATACCATAAATTTTAAACACTAACATTAAATTTCAAACCCCTAAATATTAAGCCCTAAACTTAACCTATAACCCTTAAAGCTAAAAGGCTTGTGTAAACTTTAACAGCATGTGTATTAATACTAGAATAAATATCATCTGCTTTTCTACTGGACAACTTGTTGAGTTTTTAATTTAATAACACGTAAAGTATGTCTATATTTTATTATAGTCTATATTCCGATTAGCCGTTTGTTGTACGTATAAATGATTTATTATAACTATAATATTGATTATTCTTAGGATACTAATTTCATACACAAGCTTGTAGGGGCGAATGTTCGATCGAGTCGAGTCAAAAAATTTTAAGTTATTCGAGTTGGTGCGTCATAATTTGCTACTCAAACTTTATTTGAATTTTTTTTGGTTTGAGTCGAGTTTTCGAGTTTCTATACAAATTTAATTGTAATTATTTATCATGTTAGAGTACATTTTGATTCTAATTTAAATAGTTTTCTCTATTCATATAAGATATGCATATATATTTCATCATATTTTTCATGTGGCATATATTTCTTCATATTTTTTATGTTGGTGTGTGTATAAGGTATTATCTATTCATATCAGGAAAAATTGAGGAACTTGACTTGAACTTAAAAATCAAACTACTAATTATTAAAAAATTTGAGTTATTCGAATTTCTATTCTACAACTCAAATTTTATTTGATTTTTTTTAGTTAAGTCGAGTTTTTTCGCCTCGAGTCGAGCCGAGTTTTGCTCACCCCTACAAGCTTGTGTAAAGCTTATAATTTTAGGGTTTAGGTTGTAGGGTGTATAATTTAGGATTGATGATGTAAAACCTATGTTTGATTTTGATATAAAAAAGTGTTTTAAGGATTAAATTGAAAACTTGAAGAAAAAAAATTTAAGTCACTCACAAGGTTTCAAATCAACAAGGTTTTAATCTAGTTTGAAAAACTCAAACTCCAAAATATTTTCTAAATGTTCCAAGGCCAAACTATTGAAAATCTCATATGCGTATCGATACGCTTCTAGCCGTATCGATACCTTTTTACCAAACTTGGTCACTGGAGAAACGTGTTTCGATACGCCCCTTATCGTATCGAAACATCGTATCGAAATAGATTGAATATGTATCGATACTCTCTCTCTATAAAAACTGAAGGAGTTTGAATGGCGTACCGATACGGTGTCACCCATATCGATACGGATTTAATGGAATTTTTAAATTCGAAAGCCTTAAATGTTTTTTACCATTGGTGTCAGTTGTTAAGTAACATATTTTTAAAGTGTTGATTGTCCCGTACCGATACGCCCTTTGTCGTATCGATACGGAATCTTTCAGTGAGTTTTGATGAAATAATTGTTTCGATACGGTCTTACTCGTATCGAAACACTTCCTTAACCCGTACTGATATGCCTACACGCGTATCAATACACTCCTCTTAAATTGTGCAACGACTCTTTTTGTTTTGAGACATGTATCGATACGGATCTCCGCCGTACCGATACAGTAGGCTGCAGAAGTGCATTTATAGTGGGAAGAAAGGGTCCCAACGGCTATATTCAATATCATAACCACTCAAACGGCTAGAATTAATGGAGAAGGTATAAAATGAAGTCAATTGAAGACTAACAACAACTATTGCATCCAAAAGAAACATCTTTAAAAAAATCCAAGCTCAAAGTGCCTAATTTCTTATCTCTTGTAAAATTCTAAATTGTGTTGTGTTCAATTTCTATCTTGTATTCAAATTTTGGTTGAGTGCTTGTATTTAAAGGGGCAAACTTGTATTGAAAGATGTCTTTCTTGCATTAAATTCTTCTATGTATTCTTGTGAGGGTTTGGTCAAATTTTGGGTGGAAAAATTGACTGGTATTGTAAAGGTTACCTCCTAAGCCTTGAAAAGGGGAAGAGTAATTAGTGGATTGTTGGAAAATCCTTAGTGATAGCTAAGGTAGTGGATGTAGAGTTCATTTGGAACTTGAACCACTCTAAATTGTCTTGTTCTTCATTTTTAGCTATTCCACTTTCACAACAAATTTTTAAAAACCCAATTCACCCATCCTCTTGGCTTTGATCAATCCATTGATTCACTCAACAATTGGTATCAGAGACTACCTCTTTGAAGGATTAACAACCACAAGAGGAGATTCTAGGAAGAGTGTGATCAACTACAAAGCAAGCCATGACATCTACCTCCAACTCTAGCATGTACGAGTCTCAATCAACCACAAAATCGCCTTTCTTCAACGGTGACAACTATCCTTTTTGGAAGAACCGGATGCGTCTCTTCATTAAATCCAATTATTATCTTGTTTGGGATGCTATTGAAGATGATCCCTCTATTCCGATGAAGATAGACGACGAAGGAAGACTTGTGCCAAAAAGGAAAAATAAAATGAGTGAAGAAGAGAGAAAGAAGATTCAAATCAACGACAAGGTTCTTCACATGCTATTTTGCTCTTTTGGTCCTGATATCTACTCCAAATTTTTCTCCATCAAAAGTGCTAAGGAAGTGTGTGATACACTTGAGACTACATATGAAGGAACAAGTGATGTAAAGAAAACAAAGATTGAAATTCTCAATCTTAGCTATACGAATTTCAAAATGGAGCTCGACAAAATCGTTTCAAAGATGTTCGATTGTTTCCCAACAATCGTAAATGGGCTAAAGAGTTTTGGAGAGATAATTTCGGAAGCTACTATACTCACTTCCCGAGTCTTGGGATGGGAAAATAACCGCTATCATTGAGGCCAAAAATTTGAAGACACTCAAGCTTGATGACTAGTTGGTTCTCTCCTAACTCATGAGATCATGAAGCAAGAAGGAAAGATGAAAGAAAGAAAGAAGAAAGAAGAGTAGAGAAGCTTGAGGTAGACAAGAAGAAAAAGCTAGGAGTGGCTCTCAAAGCTTCTCTACATGAGGAGAGCACTTCTAGTGAGGAGGAAGATCTAGAAGAATTGGCTATGATAGCCAAAAGATTCTCACGATTTATGAGGTCCAATCGAGGTAGAAAATTCAAAGAAAAATGGACTTCAAGACCAAAAACAAAGAAGAAGAAAAGGATCCGATCATATGCTATGAGTGCAAGAAACCAGGTCATATTCGTTCTAAGTGTCCTCAACTCAAGAAGAAGGGCTTTGAGAAGAAGAAGAAGCTCAAAGCTAAGCTTGCTACTTGGAGTGATGAAGAGTCATCTGAGGATGAGGAACAAGAAGTGGTCAACCTTTGCCTCATGGCTCTTGAGGAGGATTCTTCCATGGTAACCTCTAACTCATCTACTTTTGATCTCACATTTGATGAATTGCATTAAGCTTATGATGAGTTACAAGAGGTATATGATGAGTTAGTTGAGAAGTATAAAGAGTCCGTCTTAAGAAATAAAAAAGATCATTTCAGAATTAAATGCTAAAAACGACTCACTTTCTCAAGCTAACTTGAAAATTGAGAAAAAGATCTTAGGTCTACAAGATGAACTTGAATTCATTCAAAATGAAAATGTAGATTTAAATAATTTTATTTTTCAATGTAACATGGAACACCAAAAGGTGTTAAATGAGCTTAATAAGCTCAAAGAGTCTTTCAAAATTGTTGGTAATGTGAAAAATGAAATAGATGAATCGTCTAAAAAAACAACCTAAAAAAAACATATAACTACAAACAAAGTGGCTCCTATAAGCATAATAGAACTAAAAGAATTAGAAATGTATGGGTTCCTAAGAAACTTGTCAAATCTAATAATGTTGATGCCATATCACCTTGGATTCCTAAGGGAACCAAGCTTTTGAGAGCTAACACTCGTGGACCCAAAATGATTTAGGTACCAAAAATCAAAGCTTAATCTCTTTGTTTGTAGGGGGAGCATTGCTACAAGGCCAAAGCACAAAGCCAAAACTCATGGTACCTTGATAGTGGATGCTCGAGGCACATGATCGGAGATAAAAGTCGATTCATGGACTTAAAGCCAAAAAGTGGAGGAGTAGTGACATTTGGTGACAACTCCAAAGGCCACATTAAAGGTATTGGATCCATAGGTAATCACTCTACTATACTCATTGAAAATGTTTTATATGTCGATGGTCTAAAACAAAATTTATTGAGCATTAGTCAATTGTATGATAAAGGGTTTAATGTCTTATTTGATAAAAATTGGTGTAAAATTTTTGACATTAAATTAAATAAAATAATGCTTATTAGTCATCGCATAGGTAACATATATATGGTGCATCTAGATGACATTCATTCATCCCATGCATGTTTTGTTGCACAAAATAAAAATGATGCATGGCTATGGCATAGGAAATTAGGACATGCTAGCATTAATGTTTTAGAAAAATTAGTTTCCCTAAATTTAGTTAGAGGTTTGCACAAGATTAATTTTTCAAATGATAAAATATGTGATACATGCTCTAAGGGTAAACAACATAGATCATCCTTTAAATTCATTAATGATGTCTCTACAAGTAGGTGTTTACAATTGATTCATATAGATCTATTTGGGCCTATTAGAACTATGAGCGTGGGTGGTAAATCGTATGTTTTTGTACTTGTTGATGACTATTCTATGTTTATTTGGGTTATATTCTTAAGTACAAAAGATGAGACTTTAGAAAAATTCATCATGTTTTCAAAATTAACTCAAAATGATCTTGAACTTAAGATTTCTCATATTAGAAGTGATCATGGAACCGAGTTTCAAAATCTAGGTTTTGAAGAGTTTTTAAATGAAAATGGTATTAGCCACAATTTTTCGGCTCCTCGAACTCCTCAACAAAATAGGGTAGTTGAGATGAAAAATAGGACTTTACAAGAAATGGCTAGAACCATGCTTTGTGAAAACAATTTACCTAAATATTTTTGGCGGAAGCCACAAATATCGCTTGCTACATTGTAAACCGAGTAATGATTAGGCCAATTTTAAAGAAAACACCTTATGAGATTTTAAAATCTAAAAAGCCTAACATTAGCTATTTTCATCCATTTAGTTGCAAGTGTTTTGTTTTAAATAATGGAAAAGACAACTTAGGTAAACTTGATGCTAAAAGTGATGAAGCTATTTTCTTAGGATACTCTTTAAACTCTAAAGCATATCGTGTATTTAATAAAAGAACTTTAGTAGTAGAAGAGTCTATTCATGTTGTTTTCGATGATAACCGCTTTCCGAGGAAGGAATCTTGTGATGATGATGATGTAGGAATCCTTGATGCATTTGATGGAGGACAAACTTCAAAGGAGAATGATTCCAACTAAAAAAGAAGATGCACAAAATCCACCTCTTGAAGCCTTGAAGGACTTGACTCTTGAGGAAAAGGAAGTGAGCTACCCAATGGAGTACAACTATGTCAAAGGTGGTGAAATCTTGGGTGATCCATCCAAGGGAGTAACTACTAGATCTTCTCTCAAACTCATGAATCATGTTGCTTTTATCTCATGCATTGAGCCTAAGAACAATAAAGAAGCATTAAAAGATAATTTTTGGATTATGGCTATGCAAGAAGAGTTAAATCAATTTGAGAGAAGTAATGTGTGTACATTAGTTGAAAGGCCTGGTAATCAATCTACTATAGGAACTAAATGGGTATTTAGGAATAAACTAGATGAGAGTGGTAACATTGTGAGAAATAAAGCTAGATTAGTTGCTCAATGTTACACTCAAGAAGAGGGAATAAATTTTGATGAAACCTATGCATTCGTAGCTAGAATGGAAGCTATTAGGATGTTACTTGCATATGCATGTTATCATAACTTCAAGCTTTTTCAAATGGATGTGAAAAGTGCATTTTTAAATGGTTTTATAAATGAGGAAGTGTATGTGGAACAACCACCGGGTTTTGAAGATTCAAAATTTTCAAATCATGTTTTTAAGCTAACCAAAGCACTTTATGGTTTAAAACAAGCTCCTAGAACTTGGTATAAAAGGCTTTCAAACTTTTTGATTGAAAAAGGTAAGGTAGACACTACACTTTTCATAAAAAGATATAAAAATGACATCTTAGTAGTGCAAATATATGTTGATGATATCATTTTTGGATCTACTAATGAATGTCATTGCAAAGAGTTTGCTAAGTTAATGCAAGGTGAAAACGAGATGAACATGATGGGGGAGCTCTCATTCTTCTTAGGACTCCAAATCAAACAAAAGAAGGATGGCACCTTCATCAGTCAAGTAAAGTATGTGAAAGATATGCTCAAGAAGTTTGGCTTGGAGCAAGCAAAGCCTCAAGCTACACTAATGAGCTCATCTACAAAGCTTGACAAAGATGAAGGAGGTAAGTGTGTTGACTCTAAGCTTTATCGCTCTATGATTGGATCTTTGCTTTACCTTACCGCAAGTAGACCAGATATATTGTTTAGTGTTTGCTTGTGTGCTAGGTTTCAAGCTAGTCCTAGAGAGTCTCACCTTATAGCCGTTAAAAGAATCTTTAGGTACCTCAGAGACACTCTTTGTCTAGGTCTTTGGTACCCTAGAAACTCAACCTTCAACCTTCATGCTTATTCGGATGCGAATTATGGGGGATGTAAAATTGATAGGAAAAGTACTTCGGGAACTTTTCAATTCTTAGGTAGTATGCTCATATCTTGGTTCTCTAAGAAACAAAATAGTGTAGCTTTATCTACCACCGAAGTCGAGTACATATCCTTAGGGAGTTGTTGTGCTCAAGTCCTTTTGATGAAGCAACAACTCTTAGATTATGGTGTTAAAGTTGAAACCATACCCCTTAAGTATGATAACACTAGTGCTATATGCTTAACCAAAAATCCCATCCAACACTCTAGAACTAAACATATAGAAATAAGGCATCATTTCATTAGAGATCATGTCCTTAAGAAAGATGTTGTTATAGAGTACGTTGGCACCTTGAACCAACTAGCGGACATTTTTCCTAAACCTCTAGACAAAGAGCGTTTTTGGTCCCTTAGGAGAGAGTTAGGTCTAACTAGCCTTCCTTGACCCTTTAGGACCCTTTTTGAGGTTAAAATTGCTTGATTTTGTGAAAATGCATGTTTATGTGTTGTTGGTCTTGATAGAAACCATGCTTATAGCTAGGGGAGTATGCTTCTATTCAAATATGCTTAGAACTGCTCATTCATCAATTGCATTCATTTAGAAGGTGCTAAAGTTGAGCATTTGGTTGTTCTTAAAGCCAAAAATGCATTTCTGGGCATAGAGTATCGATACGGTCTTATGCGTATCGATACGAGTACTTCATTAGTTGACCATACTACATTTTCTCTAATACGGGTATCGATACGGTTAAACTCGTTTCGATACGAGCTAAGAGCGTTTCGGTACGGATAATATATGTTTCGGTACGGCCCCTTGACACGCATTTCCATGGAATTACCATTTTACCCTTGTATCAATACACCCTTTGGCGTATCGATACTTGATTGCGCAGACAGCTTCTTAATGACATTTAAAGTGTTTCACTTTTACCAAAATTGAAATTTCAAAACCCTAGCCGTTTTTACTCTATAAAAAGCCTCTCAATCCCTCATATTTTCACCACACAACTCAAAATCTCTTGAGGGTTTTTAACACCAAGCCAAACTTTTAAAGCTTTCCATCAATTTGGTGCAAGTTCTTCTTTCATTCCTCTCTATCAATATCAAGATATAAAATTCTTTTTATTTTCTTTAATTTTCGTTTTAAATTTTTCTTGTATTTGTTTTGTTTTCTCAAAAACAAACTTTATCAAACTTTTTTGATTTATCTTTCAAAAAATTTTCAAAACCTTGATTTTTTATTTTCAATGAGTTGAATGAGAAAAATAATGCATACACACTGTTTTGATATATTTCTCTAGACAATGGCACCCAAAAAGAGAGAGCGTACTAGCGAATTCGGTGAAGCTTCCAATCCCGGAGATGGTACTTGCCCAAACCTAACTCTTATCTGTCAAAAGTGCTTTAGGACCATCGGGGAACTCACCTATTTCTGAAGCTTTCAAAACTATAAAATCCGTCCGGAGATGGTAATTTTCATTCCTTTTCTTAACTTGGAGCGCTTCAAATTTGTCTATTTACCTTTGCTCCATGAATGTCAAGTGTTTTTCTTTCGCAATTTGGTTTTGATTTTCTATGCTAATGTCAAGTGTGTTGCCAATCCCGCGGGTGAAATCACTTCCGTTAACTCTTATCTAATGGGTAAAAAGATCACCATAGATGTTCCATCTATTTGTGTTGTTTTTAAGTTAGAGGGTGAGGGCATCGAAGATGAGAATTCCCTTGGTCATGTCTTGGGAGGTTCCGTGACGGTTCTTAACGCTCAAGATCGAATCCTTCACTTGATGATTAGTTGGTGATTTAGGCCTTCGGGAGAGAAATATTCAACCATCCGTCAAGTAGATGATTTTTGGATTCGGTGCTTTCGTCAAAGACAACAACCAAATCTTGCTCGCATTATGTTTGCGGAGATTGTCTATCTCGTGCAACACTGCCATACAACTCTTGTCACTTCATTCACATATGGGACGGCTTTGAGTTATTTCTTCACCCAAAAGAAGGTTGATTGCTCTCACGACTACCCGACTCCCCTCACTGATCCCATTGACGAGAGATCTCTTTCTAGGGGGAAGTTTCATTACTTCAATGGTTGTTGGCTTCGTCTCTCCGAGCTCCCTAGCGATGCAATTTCGGAAGAAATTGTCAATCCTCAAGCTCCTCCTCCACCTTCCATGGATGCCCTTATGACCTTTCTCAACGAACAATTCACGGGCTTGCGCACGAGAATTGCTTTCATGGATCAAGTGATGAATTCAGGGTTTGCTGCCATAGACACATGCTTTACAAGCCTTGAAGATCGTGTGAAGAATGTAGAGACGCGTCTCACTTCTCTTGAGGGTGGTCACAATTTGATGAACATCTCTCTTACCGCTTTTCATGATGAGTGGCGTCAATCAAGGAGGAATGATGATGCTAACGAAGAGGACAATGAAGATGATGCAGATGGCGATGGAGAAGTGTAGTAGATTATCTTTGCATTACATTCATGTCATTTAGGATTTCTATTTATGCACTTTGAATTATGATTTTAGGATTAAGTTTGCATTCTAAAATCTATGCTTTGATTTTTGTTATTTGGATTTTATTTTGATTTTTCTTTGTTTTGAACTTAATGTTTATCTATAATATGTCGCTTGGTTATTATTTATGCCTTTTGCCTATATTTATCTGTCTTTATTTTTGATCTAACAAAAAGAGGAGAGAGAACAAGCTCACTTAAAAAAATTTAACTTAAATTATACCTAGCAAATACTAAGGGGGAGTTGTTTTGCAAAGCTTTTCAAAAGTCTTAAAATTTTCAAGTTTTGGTTTTGTTATATCAAAAATGGGAGATTGTAAAACTATGTTTGATTTTGATATAACAAAGTGTTTTAAGGATTAAATTGAAAACTTGAAAAAGATTTTTAAGTCCCTCAAAAGGTTTCAAATCAACAAGGCTTTAATCTAGTTTGAAAAACTCAAACTTCAAAATATTTTCTAAGTGTTCCAAGGCCAAACTATTGAAAATCGCATATGTGTATCGATACGCTTCTAGCCGTATCGATACCTTTTTACCAAACTTGGTCACTGGAGAAACGTGTTTCGATACGCCCTTTACCGTATCGAAACAGATTGAATCTGTATCGATACTCTCTCTCTGTAAAAACTGAATGAGTTTTAATGGCGTGCCGATACGGTGTCACCCGTATCGATACGGATTTAATGGAATTTTTAAATTCGAAAACCTTAAATGTTTTTTATTGTTGGTGTCAGTTGTTAGGTAACAGATTTTTAAAGTGGTGGTTGTCCCGTACCGATACGCCCTTTGCTATATCGATACGAAATCTTCCAGTGTGCTTTGATGAAATAATTGTTTCGATACGGTCTTACCCGTACCAAAACACTTCCTTAACCCGTACCGATACGCCTACACGCCTATCGATACACTCCTCTTAAATTGTGCAACGACTCTTTCTATTTTGAGACAGGTATCGATACGAATCTCCGCGTACTGATACGATAGGCTGCAAAAGTACATTTATGGTGGAAAGAGAGGGTCCCAACGGCTATATTCAATACCCTAACCACCCAAACGGCTAGAATTAATGGAGAATGTATAAAATGAAGCCAATTGAAGACTAGCAACAACTATTGCATCCAAAAGAAACATCTTTACAAAAATCCAAGCTCAAAGTGCCTAATTCTTATCTCTTGTAAAATCCCAAATTGTGTTGTGTATAATTCTTATCTTTTATTCAAATTTGGGTTGAGTGCTTGTATTTAAAGGTGAAAACTTGTATTGAGAGATATATTTCTTGCCTTAAATTCTTCTTTGTATTCTTGTGAGGGTTTAGTCAAATTTTGGGTAGAAAATTTGACCGGTATTGTAAAGGTTACCTCCTAAGCCTTGAAAAGGGGAAGAACAATTAGTGGATTATTAGAAAATCCTTAGTGGTAGCTAAGGTAGTGGATGTAGAGTTCATTTAGAACTTGAACCACTCTAAATTGCCTTGTTCTTCATTTTTAGCTATTCCACTTTCACAACAAATTTTTAAAAACTCAATTCACCCCCTCTTGGCTTTGATCAATCCATTGATACACTCAACAGATAAATAGAATTTAGAGTTTAGCTTCTAAGATTTTTGGGTTAGAAATTTTGGTTTTAGATTTTATAGGTTTTAGGATTTATGATTATAACCATTATTCTTATACATATATTCTATGGAAAAATACTTTGATATACAAGTTTGTGTAAACTTTAGGGTTTAGAGATTTAGGTTGTGGTTTAGGGTTTAGGGGTTTAGGTTCTATGGTGTACAATTGAAGGATCTGGTTAGAATTTAGAGTTTAGGGTTTAAGTTTTAGGATGTTAGAGTTAAGAATTTAGAGTTTAGAATTTATAGCATAAATATGAAATGTTGTGTAAAAAAAAATTTACACAAATTGTGTATCAAAATATATCACATATTTTATATCTATCAGTAAGGTTTTAATTGAGTTCATGTCACTGATTAATCAAATATCAACTCAATGGAAAAATTATAAAAAATACAATTTCATTTAGATATTTATTAATATTATTATAATAATATGTTTATCTTTTCATACTTTTAACCGGCGGGTGGTGAGGGGCTTGACACCTACCAAGTTTTGAAAAAAATGAACTATATCCTTAAAATATTTTTAAAATTTTAATTAAGTCCTCAAAATTCATAAAAATTCTTATAAAGTTCTACAAATTTTGAATACTTTTAGTTATCTCTCAAAATTGTAGAAAAATCAATAAATGTTCAAAAAAATAAAATTTTTAATTTGACCCTTACATTTAAAAATTAAAGTTCTCATTAAGTCCTTCAAAATTGTTAAAAAATTGTTAGATCTCTAAAATTTTAAAAAATTTAATTAGATCCTCTTAAGTTATTCGGTCGAAATCTGCCTCCGCATATTTTTATAAGAATTTTAAATAAAACAATTAAAAATATTTATCCAAGAATCAAGCTGGTCTTTTAATTAATAAATTATTTATTATATATTTCAAATTTTCATTTTAAAAATATACATTTTTAAGGTCAATTACGCAAAAAGAGATTTGCACAGAGAACCCAACAAGTGGTCCCAATAAAAAACAGATGATGTTCATTTTAGGAGAGTCGGGTTTAAATCACTATATCTGCAAAGTACATGTACTTTGTTAAAAAATTAAAAATATATATAAACAGATATTACTTTATAATTAACTTAAAACTATTAAAAAATTAAACACAAAGTATGTAGCCAATTAAAAGAGACGTGAATTAGACACAAGAGTGAGTGCATGAAATGACATTTAGCAAGCAAATAAAACCTTCCATCTTTCTTATCTTAATGTAACTAACTCCCTTTTTCTCTTTCAGTAGGGTACCCAGTACGCCCTTTGCTTTCTCTTTTTCTTTCCCCACCTGCCTTTTTTGTTCACTTCATAATAAATACTATATTTTTTTAGAATTCATAATAAGTATTAGGGATTATAAAATAATTTGTCTTCATCGGCTCCGACCCGATAAAGGCAAATTTTTAATTAAAGAATTAGGTTCAGAAATTTCTCGACTCGACCTGACCTAATCCAACCTGATATATTTATATATATTTATTATATTTTTATATATTATATTTAATATTTTTGTTATTTTTTCCGGGATGGGTCAGATTTAATCGGGTTTTTTTTATTAAAATATTCAGGTCGGGTCGGGGTCAAGTTATGCTTTTTATTATTTTAGGAAGGGCGGAGCGAGGATACAATATATTAGAATTCAGGTGGGACGGGATCGGGGCCGATAGTTTAAATTCTGGGTCGAGGTTGGGGCAGCTAAAAACTCTCCCCGCGCCCGTTGCCATCCTAATAAATATCTACTTACAATAAAATATATATTTTTTAACAAATATGTTACTTCTTATGAGACACATTTATTTTTCTATCCTTTTTTAGTTTCTCAACAAAAATAAAAGTTAATATTTTAAGGATAAACTTGTCATTTAAATTATTTTACACCACACATCTTATATAAACTTTTTCTTAGGGTTGTAAACGAACCGAACGTTCAGCGAACCGTTCGTGAACTGTTCGGCGGGAAGTTCGTTTATGTTCGTTTATTTATTAAACGAACGAATATGAACAAGATTTTTTGTTCGTCTAATTAAATGAAGGAACACGAACAAAAGGCTTGTTCGTTCATTTATGTTCGTGAACGTTCGGTAATCCGTTCGTTCATTTATGTTCATTTATGTTCGTTCGTTTATGTTCATTTATGTTCGTTCATTTATGTTCGTTCAATTAAGTTCATTTATGTTCATTTAAATTTATTCGCATATGTCTAGGGGTGCTCATTATTCGGTTAAACCGAACTTACCGACCAAACCAAAACAAAATTGGTTAATCTATTAGATAATTTTAGGTTTCGACTAATAATTAAGAGTTTTTTTTCAAATTTTAATTATCGATTAATTCGGTTTAAAAATCGGTTAATTAACTGAATTAATCGAACTAACCAAAAATATTAAATATTTAACAAATTATATATGTTCGTTCATGTTCGTTTATGTTCGTTTGTGTTCTTTAGTGTTCGTTTATGTTCGTTTACCATTTAAACGAACGAACATGAACGAACACGAACAAGCTACTTTCCTTAATGAACGAACACGAACAAAATTTTTTGTGTTCGTTTATGTTCGTGTTCGTTCATTTGTTCGGTTAAAGTTAAACGAACGAACATGAACACACCCTCGTTCGTGTTCGTTCGGTTCGTTTACAGCCCTACTTTTTCTTACTGAAACTCCGTGAACAGTACATGTTAGGGGTGTTCATTGTCGGATATCGGATCCGGTCCGGTTTTTTCGGATATCCGGGTTTTCGGATCGGCAATATAGTGATCCGTATCCGATCCGGAAAAAATCGGATATCTGGTTTTTCGGATACCGGATAACCGGATCGGATATTCGGATATCCGATTATCCGAACATATAATTTGATTCAACTATTTTTTCGAATTTGAAGGTCGTATTTATGAAAATTTCGGAATTTCGAATATAACAAACTACAAATTGCTAAATATAACAAGATTCACATCTACGAAATATTCGATTTTTTAAATTTTCGGACATAACAAGCATCAAATTGTTAAATATAACAAGATTAATATTTAAAAAATATTAGATATTCGGATTTTCGGGTT
Source organism: Hibiscus tridactylites (assembly GCA_958450335.1). Lineage (NCBI taxonomy): Eukaryota > Viridiplantae > Streptophyta > Magnoliopsida > Malvales > Malvaceae > Hibiscus > Hibiscus tridactylites. The sequence goes on from OY288288.1 coordinate 6,876,800, forward strand.
TTCGGATAATCCGAAACTTGTAATATTGCGATCCGTATCCGATCCGGAAAATTTATAATCGGATCGGATATCCGATCCGAAAATAAAAATCGGATCGGATATCCGAATTTTCGGATCGGATCAACGGATAATCGGATCGGATCGGTCGTATCTGATATTTTTTAACACCCCTAGTACATGTGACACAAAGAGCGTGATGGAGGGAGTAATAAACAAACATTAGGTTCTAACACCATTTTTTAAGGGTTTCGCTATACGCAACCCTGGTGTGCATATATGAACCAACAAAATTCATATCTTAATGTTTATTTTACTTTTTTTAATGGAATCTACTACAATGAAATTAATTACATTCTCAAAAAGTTATATTTTATTAATTTGTGGTGTTTAATGTAATTAATACTCACCTAAAAATGCTTAGGGTTCATGGTATATGATTCAGGATTTATGTGGTTATAGGGGGTTAAGTTTTAGTGTTTATGTTTTAGGGTTTTGTGGTTTATACGTTTATAATTTAGTGGTTTTATGGTTAAAGTTTATGTTTAAGGTTTTTTATTTAGGGCTAAGGGGTAGGGTTTATGATTTAGGATTTATGTGGTTGTATAGATTGGTTTAGGGTTTAGATTTATGAGGTGTGATTTACGGTTTATGGTTTACAGTTTATGAGGTGGGATTTGTGTTTAGGGTTTAGGATTTATGAGATGTGTTTTAGAGTTTAAAGTTTAGAGTTTATGGTATATTGTTTATGGTTTAGAGTTTAGGCGGTATTCAAATGTCATAAATTTTATGTTTGTTTTTAAGAAAATTAATGAAATAATATTTTTTTGCTGAGTATTAATTATATCTTAGTATATTTTATTAAAAACAGAAATAGACATTAATTATAGGATCTAATAGGCTTTAAACATAGCTCTCAGGGATGTGTATAACAAAACTTTTTTTTAATATAGTGGCATGATTACGTATAGGGAAGTGCATTTTACCAACCCGATCGGTTCAGATCTGACCTGATTGGATCGATTTTATTTTATTTTTTGTAAAGATGGGTTGAGTTCGAGTATATGGTAAAAAATATCTGACTAACCCGACCCGAGACTTATAGTACTATTTTCTCATATATATATATATATATATATATATATATATATATATATATATATATATATATATATATATATATATATATATATATATATATATATATATATATATATATATATATATATATATTATAGGGATATTTATAAGAATGTCCATCTTTATATTATTTTACAAATAGGTCATTAAAATTGTTTTTTACAATATGTCCCTAAAATTAAATGTTTTTATAATTAGGTTCATAAAATTGTTCTTTATAGATCAGGTCGGGGTCGAGTTTATGTGCAAAATTTTTGGGTCGGACTAGGTCTTTTAAAAGACGGGGTCGGGGTCAAGTTTGGGATAATTATTTCCGAGTCGAATTCAAGTTCACCAAAATCCCGATCTGTGCATATCCCTAATTACATGATAGTGTTTGTTCATATTTTATCTCAACCCTTTGATAACAAACACCTAACATACATAGGTGTTCGAATCCAAATCTACTAAGACGAACATTATATTCTTTTTCAATCAGTTGGGTTTAGGTTCTAATACCCATTTTATGACTTTGTTGTTGTTGTTGTTGAAGTTTCTAATATTTTGATTCCGTCATTATCTACCGCTATTGGATCAATATGTATATAAAAATGAGGATGGTCTGTTTATGCTCCAAATGGATGTTGTTAAGCGCTAATCACGCGCTCAAATCCCAATTAATGCTTAATCAGTTTACAAGACCAACAAGAAAAAACCAGCTGTCAATTTCGGACCAGTTTAGCATTGTCTTTTAAAAATGCTGTTGGAAAGATGTTTTCAAAAGAAATTTTAAAAAATTAGTTGTAAGATTTAGTATTCGGTATTACTGTCAAAAAGTACTTTTAAGAAGATAAATAATCATTTTAAACATAATATTGTAAGTTATATATATATGTGTGTGTATATAACATTCAAATTCTCTAATGTTATAATATACTATGAAATATATTAACTTAAATTACTATGAAACTATTTTAGGCTTAAACGTCAGATAGGTGCCCAAACTATACCTTTTTTTCCAGTTAGGTGCCTAACGTTTGTTTCGGGCCATTTAGGTGCCTAACGTTTCATTCCGTAACCCATTTTAGGTTTTAGCCGTGACGGGCGTTAAAATTTTTCGTTAAAGGACACGTGGCATGTTTTTAGATTTTCTGATATTAAAATTAATAAAAAAATAAATTAAATTAATTAAATCCTTTAAACCCATCTTCTTCCCCATCAAACCATCCCTCCCCCTTCCCATATTCTTCGTTGATGGGGAAGAAGATGGGTTTAAGGGATTTAATTAATTTAATTTATTTTTTTATTATTTTTAATATCAGAAAATCTAAAAACATGCCACGTGTCCTTTAACGGAAAATTTTAACGTCCATCACGGCTAAAACCTTAAGTGGGTTACGGAATGAAACAAACGTTAGGCACCTAACTGGAAAAAATGGTATAATTTGAGCACCTATCTGACGTTTAAGCCATTATTTTATTAATAAATATATTTTTAATAATTGTATGTGTTCCATGAAAATATAACAAATTTGAAATATTTTATTTAAAAAACTTGACATGAATAGATATATTATTTTAAAATTAAAGAATAATTATTAATTAAATAATTATATCTTCATAAAGAATTATAAATTTATAAATTATAAATAAACACAGTAGCAAATAAAAGTTAAAATTGTAATTTGACTCTCAAAATTACTTTTACAACAACAAAAGCTAAAAAATTTATTTTTGCGTTTACGTTGAAAATCATTTTTTAAAAATAGTTTTTTCTCTAAAAGTTGGCTGTTTAACACAGTTTTTGGCCACAAACTAGCTTTTAGAGCCAAAAGCTGGTTTAAAAAGCAATGCTAAACAAAGGGTTAGTTTAGCATTGCTTTTGAAAAGTGGTTTTTAAAAGTTATGTTAGAAAGGAATTTTAAAAAGTTGGTTGTAAGATTTTAGTGTTCGGCATTGCTGTCAAAAAGTGCTTTTAATAAGATAAATGATCATTTTAGACATGATATTGTAAGTTATATATATATATATATATATATATATATATATATATATATATATATATATATATATATATATATATATATATATATGATATTCAAATTCTCTAATGTTATAATATATGAAATATATAAACTTAAATTATTATAAAAATATATAAATATTTTTATTAATAAATATATTTTTAACAATTGTAGTGTTTCATGAAAATATAACAAATTTAAAATATTTTATTTAAAAATTTTGACATGAATAAATATATATCATTTTAAAATTAAAAAATAATTATTAATTATATAATTATATCTTCGTAAAGAATTATAAATTTATAAATTATAAATAAACACAATAGCAAATGAAGGTTAAAATTGTAATTTGGCTCTCAAAATCACTTTTACAACCACAAAAGTTAAAAAATTTAACTTTTACGCTTGTGTTGAAAATCACTTTTTAAAAACAATTTTTTCTCCAAAAGCTAGCTGCTTAGCACAGCTTTTGACCACAAACCAGCTTAAAGTCTTCTTCCATCTCATATCTTAATAATATTAAATATTTGACAAGAGAATTTTATTATATATATAATTTTATTTTTTAGATAACTATCAAAATTCAAACCTTTTAGCATCTCAAATTTTTAGCGCCGTCACCAACAAGTGTTGGGTGCAATGGCAAGGCACATTGCTCTTCCAAGATAAGGATTCGGGTTTAAATTTTAAAAAAAATATTATTAAGAGGAAGAGCCACGAATCCTAAACATAAACCATAAAATTGACATGTAATTTATTAAAAAAAATTCTAATGTCCAAGTATGTGCTTTAATTTAGGTCAAATTTTATGATTAATACACGTATCATACATGAGTTGCAGATTGTATTTTAATTTGGTCAATTTTAGTTTATTTTTTTAAAATTTGAAATTTTAATGTTACCCAAAAGAATACAAAGAAAATATATCTAAATTACATGACTTAAACTTATCAAATTAAAAAAAATATGAACTACATCTACAACTAATTGTCACGAGACCATTACCCTCTTCCCAAAAGACATATCTGATAGGATGTGCAACACCATCGTTTATATATTTAAAACCTTCGTCTTCTCAAGCGTGACATTCTCTCTCATTCAACCTCGTGAGTCAACCACGCTCATGATAGGTCATTGTCACGGTTGTTCACCCGATACTATTTGTCACGAGACCATTACTTTTTTTAGGAATTAGTCATTACCCTCTTCCTAAAAGACATATCTAATAGGATGTGCAATGATACCGCTTATATATCCCAATACTTCCCTTTTTCTTTCCAATGTGAGATTAATGTCATTGCCTCTTTCCAAGCGTGACATAATACATAATATAGAGACTAATCACCGAACTTAATTTAACAGATTTCACAGTTATTTTTTGAAACATAATTAAAAAATTCAAAATTTAAAAAACACATAGATCTAAAAATGATCAAATTAAAATACAAATAATAAATTTATTATTTATACATAGTATAAGTATTAATCATACAATTTAACCTTTAATTTACAACTTGGAAAAGGTCCAAACTGTGTGTATATACATATATTAAAAAAAGCAGTGGGATATTTCAAGTTATTTAACTGTTTCAATCATGACCCTTCAAACTCAAATTTATTTAAAAACCATTAAATTATTATTGATTTTAAGGCTAAAGTTGAACCCTACATGTTTATTTAATTAGCTTTATCTGGTGAGTCATAGACATGTAGGTCAGTAGGTGTACTTAAATATGCACTCCACCTTCCACACTCGTTGTAATCATACACCATTTGCAATCATATTAATTATTATACAATTTTTTCATTAAACTCGAGATTAATAATTGTTTTTAAAAATAGACTATAGGAACCCAATGACTGGTTTTAATAAAAAATATAATATTTATTATAAGAGACACGAGTTTAATTTATTTTGTCTGCAATGTGTATGTACATTGTCAAAGAGTTAATAATTTATATGAATAAATATTACATTATAATTATCTTTAGACTATTTAAAAAATTGATCATATTTGATAATTCATTAAGAAATTAAATTTATTGAGAATTAATAATTTTGAGATTTAATATTTTAAATATGTTTGATAATCCAAAATTAAAGCTATATATAATTTTTTTCTATGAAAAACTATGATTAATACTAAGTAGATAAGGACTTGCTTATTATTTAATGTAGAAAATTCAACAACTTTTTATTTCTTTTAACTGCATAATACATTATTTTTTTAAAATTCACAATTATTAAATATTGTAATTATATTCAATATTTTAATTTTAAGCAAAATACTACAAAAATAAATAATCTAAATTCAACACTTGAATTTAAATTCAATAAACATAATTGATGTTATGGTAATTTCAAAACTATAAATTTCAACATTGTTGGGAGGGACAACCTCACACCCCAAACATGAACCATAAGACGTACATGTATATTACTAAAAAACTATAAATTTCAACATGTTTAAATGCATAATATCATTCTATTTAATTAATTTTAAGTTAAAATATATTTTAAAAATTCCAATATCTTTTTATATAAGTGCATATTTTTTTTGATGAAAGCTAAAGTGATTACAAGTAGTATCTGTTCTAAATATACTCTCAACTATTTGACAATAAACGCTCAATCACCCTACTACAGTTGCTGGTGCTCAAACCCGTGACTTCTAGGAACAACAACCGTTCCCTTAACCACTGAGGCAGGTTGATTCGTGCTATATAAGTGCATATTTTTCTGATAAGATAAACTTAGATTAATAAAATGCCCACTCTTACACCCAAGAAAAATTTGTATAACACCTCGGAATTTACGAAGATACTATATTAAAGATAAATGCAACCCGATTAATTATCAATTAGTTTAATTAAATGAAATATTAAGTCTTTTAAGTAAGATTAAATGTTTAAATATTGACGTTATAAATGAAATAAAGTGTGTTGAGAATATCAATCTCATTATGAAACCTCTATAATACCTAAATCGGATTATTATATTAATAAATCGAATACCGATAATTATAAAAAATAAACAAAAATCCAACTAAAATATATAGTATTATTTTAAATTTTAATAACTTTTTAAAAAAATATTGGTAAAGCTTCCAAATTTAATAAACTCACGTGAACTTCATAAAATCTATTCACTTTTAAGTTTTAACATTTAAATTACCATCAATGTTAGTTACCGAATAACGGTTACTTTGACAATAAATAACACAGTTTTCCCGCCAATATATTTAACTCTCATTAATTGGAAAAACTGTAATTCAAAAAAAAGAAAAAAGAAATGAAAGGCAGGGAAAAGCTTCACCAAGCAATTGATTCATTATACGCCGGTGGTCAAGCGGCGGCGGAAGCGTACACGCCGCTCGTCGTCGAATGTCTCCGAGTCAACGATGTCGGTCAAGCCAAGAGACTGCAATCTCACATGGATCGTCACTATTTTACACCCAGCGATTCGTTTCTACACAATCGTCTTCTCCACTTGTACGCGAGGTTTGGGAAAATTTCAGATGCTCGAAACCTGTTTGATAAAATGCCTCGAAGAGATATTATCTCCTGGAATACGATGCTTTCTGTGTATGCAAAATCAGGGTCTATTGAGAATTTGAGAGCACTCTTTGATCAAATGCCTTCTCGTGATTCTGTTTCTTATAATACAGTGATTGCGGGTTTGGCTGGAAGGGGGTTTTCGAGTCAGGCGCTTGAGTTTTTTTTGAGGATGAATAGAGATGGATTTGAGCCGACGGAGTATACTCATGTGAGTGCATTGAATGCGTGTTCACGGTTATCGGATTTGAGTAAAGGGAAACAGATTCACGGTAGAATTTACGTTGGTCGTTTGGGAAGGAATGTTTTTGTTTCGAATGCTTTGACTGATATGTACGCTAAGTGTGGCGAGATTGATAGAGCATGGTGGTTGTTCGATAGAACAGATAATAAAAATGTAGTTTCGTGGAATTCATTGATTGCTGGTTATTTGAAAAATGGACAACCTAAGAAATGCATTGATTTGTTTCAGGATATGCAAGTAGCTGGTTTCAAACCTGATGATGTCACGGTCTCGAATGTTCTTGGCGGTTATTTTCAAAGTGGAATGGTAGAAGAAGCAAGTAAGGTTTTTAGCATGATTAAGAAAAAGGATAAAGTATCTTGGACGGCAATGATTGTCGGTTATGTACAGAATGGAAAAGAAGAATATGCTCTGAATTTGTTTAGCAAGATGTTAGCAGAAGGTGTCAAGCCAGACGGTTTTACGTTCTCGAGTGTGATTAGCTCTTGTGCAAGATTAGCCTATTTGTGTAATGGTCAGGTTGTTCATGGGAAAGCCATTATTTTGGGAGTTGATAATGATTTGCTCGTATCTAGTGCTCTTGTTGACATGTATTGCAAATGTGGAATCACTAAGGATGCCTCGGTTGTTTTTGATACGATGCCATCCCGAAATGTAGTTTCTTGGAATGCCATGATTAGGGGTTATGCACAGAATGGTCAGGATTTAGAGGCACTGGCCCTTTATGAAAATTTGTTGCAAGAAAAGTTGAAACCTGATAATATTACATTTGTAGCCGTTCTATCTGCTTGTAACCATGCTGGTTTAATTGAAGAAGGACGTAGATATTTCGATTCTATCAGTAAACGGCATGCGCTGGTGCCCACTTTGGATCACTATGCATGCATGATCAATCTCCTTGGCCGTTCGGGTTGCATGAGAGAAGCAATGGATCTAACTAAAAACATGCCCCATGAGCCAAATTCCTTAATATGGTCAACCCTTCTATCTGTATGTGCTATGAAGGGTGACATGGAATATGCGGAGATGGCTGCTAAGCGTCTCTTTGAATTGGAGCCCCGTAATGCAGGACCTTATATCATGCTCTCTAACATGTATGCAACTCGTGGAAGATGGGAAGATGTGGCCGCAGTGAGATCTCTAATGAAAAGTAAGAATGTCAAGAAGTTTGCAGCTTACAGTTGGATCGAGATCGATAATGAAGTTCACAAGTTTGTAGCAGAAGATGCAACTCATCCCCAAACCGAAATCATATACGAAGGTCTGAGCAGACTGATTAAGAAACTGCAGGAAGCTGGCTTTATGCCTGATACGAAGCTAGTTCTTCATGATGTGGTTGAGGAGGAAAAGTTTGCATCCATTTGTTACCATAGTGAGAAACTTGCTCTTGCATTTGGATTGATTAAAAAGCCCCATGGAACAACACCGATTAGGATTATGAAGAACATTCGTGTTTGTGGAGATTGCCATCAGTTCATGAAGCTCGTGTCGAGAATCATCGGTAGGTCAATCATCTTGAGAGATTCGAACAGATTCCATCATTTCGTTGATGGGAGTTGCTCCTGCAAGGATTACTGGTGAGCAATCCAGGGAGATCTTTTTCTGGGATTCTTGAGAAGAATGAATGTCAAGTTCCGAGGACCTTTTTAATCGGACGAACGGAAGGTAAACTTGCCAGAATTTCTAATAACCAATTTCCATGTTTCTGAAAGATAGCAACAGCCAACATTTAGAACAAAGAACACAAAAGATGGCTCTTAATTACTCATATTCCTTCTAGACTTTTGCAGTGTCAGGCAACCTGGACCAACAACTTGTTTAGCCTTAACCATAACCGTTTAGCCTTAACGGTTAGGTTAATCAACTTGTAAAATGCAACGGTTATACCGGTTAACGGTTACGGTTTATTTTGCACACCGCTACCAACAAGGGAACATGCTGAGGATTGACCAAGGAAGCAGAGATCATTTAGTGACAGTCCATGTAAGGAAAATTTTAACAGATTCTGATCAAGTTATGATGGGCCTCTAAAAGTATATTGGGATGGATTTGATTTGCCAATTTTGGTAGAGAGCACAAGTGAGTTAAGCCCCAACATCAAAGTATAAAGCAATTAGTATTTCTGAGTCTTCCAATATTTTTTAAGGCCTCTGAAACATTGGGTCAACAATTCCATAAAATTAGTACCTGAAGTTGATAGTTTTTCGTAAATTGGGAACTGAGTTTTATTTTTTTCTCAAATCAATACATGTATTAGCGTGTATCTTCAACAATCAATCAGGTTGGTGTGGTTAAGTTGCCGACACAATTAAGGGTGTGTATGGTTGAGTGAAAAAAATTGAAGAAGAGAATGAAAAAGTTAAAAGAAAATAAATTTTGAGTGTCTTTGATAGGGAAAAAAAGTGGGTGGAAATAAAATAAGAAGAATGGTCATTTTAAAAGAAAATGCAAGGGAGATGTAATTTAGTTCAAAATTATGTATCAATTTGAGATTTTCCCCCAAATTTATGGACCCATTTTGGAGAAAAAAACAGATACAATTTTTTGAAAAATATTGCCAACTTTTTAGGTACTATTTTGTCTAATAAACCTTCTCCAAAACAATCACAGCAAACTCAAGCTCAATAGTCAAAATCAAATTCCTCCACTTTTTCGTGTCATTATCACCACCATCAGCCTCTTTTCCCTGCTTAATTCAAGCCTCCCAGCAGTGCATAATTGTAGCAAAATCTTAAAATATTGGACCAAAAATAAAACCAGACTTTTTTTCGAACAAAAAATAAACCAGACTTAAAATCATTCTATTAAACACAAATTGCTAAAAAGTAAAACCTAATAATTAGAGTAATTATATTATGGGTCATTCCCGCCATGTCATCTATGAGACCAACCAATAAAAATTACCCATCTCATTATTTTTTTCATGTCATATTTTTACCAAGCGAGTGACTCGACTTGATCGAATGTTATAAAAAATCATTAAAATTGGAACTAATTATTACCGTAACATTATAAATGTTTACAAACAAATTTAAAATAAAGTTTGAGTTATAAAAAAGAACTCTTCGACTCTATTAATTCAAAAAAATTTGACTCAACTTGACCGAATGTCCACCCCTACCTACCAGGCTACCACTGCTAAAAAAACAAATAATGGGATGAATTATACTCAAACTTGTATTCATTTCAACCATACAAATTCCCTTTGTTTCTTTGTCGTTTTGCATTGCAGACTGGAAGAATAAAAAAATCATGAAAACCATGTTTCACAACAGAATCAAAATGTTGTCCTCACCAAACACAAATTATCTCAAAATAAAGACACCGCCCCACCACTGTACTGTCCGGCCACCCCACCTGGTTCATCTTCATTGCACCATTGATGAATCTGTTTCCATCCGAGGACAGAAGGGGCTCGAAATAATGAGTTGCCAAAAGTGTCCGAAATTACGTGTGGGGTAGGGGTGGAAATTCGATCGAATCGAGTTAAATTTTTTTAAGTTAGTCGAGTTGGAGGGTACTATTTTAAGTTGTTCGTTTTCCTATTCAAATTTAACTGTAAGCATGTATAATGTTAAGATAATAATTAGTTCCAATTTAAACGATTTTCTATAATCATGCACAATTCACATATATATTTTTTCATATTTTTTCATATATGATATATATAGGCAAAATTGAGAGACTCGACTCAAACTTGAAAACTGATCCATTAATAATTACAATTTTTGAATAATTCGAATTTTTATTTTATAATTAAAACTTTCTTTGAATTTTTTTCGAGTCCGGATTATAAATTTCAAGTATTTTAGAACAAAGAACACAAAAGATGGCTCTAATGACTCTTAATTACTCGTATCCCTTCTAGACTTTTGTAGTGTCAAGCAACCTGGACCAACAACTTGTTTAGCCTTAACCATAACCGTTTAGCCTTAACGGTTAGGTTAATCAACTAGTAAAATATAACGGTTACACTTGTAGAACCAGATTTTTGTCCGGGTTTACATATATATAAATAGTATACAAAAATAATAAACAAAACAATAATAAAAGAAAACCCAAATGGATTAGAGTCCAACAAAAAATACAAAGTCTAAATACATAACAAAAGGCCCAATACAAAAGCTTGAACCAAAAGCCAAAATTCATTACAACTATTGACAACCCACAACAACTTAGACCCAACCCATTGCAGTTGTTAACAGCCCATAACCAGCCCAACAAGCACAAAAATCCTTTTGAACCCATATGTGTTTCTTTTTCCTGCTCAAATACGAGCCCCAAGGGACACGTGTCAACATGGCATTGGCCCATCCCATTTCACTCGGACTCTCACCAAGCTAGGACCAGCTGGCATCGCCAGCCGTGCAAGGATGACGTCACTCCTGACGCAAGTATAAATACCTGCGAAGAGAGAGGAAAACGTAATTAATGCAACCATAATTACACAAATAATTACCAAAAAAATCGAAAAGACAGAGAGAGAGAGAGAGAAATTACCTGAGGAGTCTAAGTCAATCGGAGAAGATAACCGGACATGGGGACCTTGCCAGAAGCTCACCGGAACCGTCAGAATAGCGAACCGAGGTATTTAAAACCTTTGTCCCTTGTTTCCTTCCTTATTTGTTCGAAAACACAAAAAAAAACAAATTAAATCCTGAAAAAATCGAAGCCTAAGTCTATCTAAAACCATATCTCGAGCATAAAACATGCCTTAAATCCAAACTCAAACTGAAAAATCAAGTTCATAACACATGTAAAAACTTAGATCTAAGGTAAATAAAACAGATCTAGATCTTTAAATATCAAATCTTCTTCGAAACTAAAAATACATAAAAAAAAATAAAAGAGAGAGATCGAGAGCTTATCTTGCTTCGCCGTTGTCGAAAACGTCGTCGGGGTGAAAAAAAACGAGCGTTCGGATCGTTGTCAGAGTCAAAAAACAGGGAGGAGAGGTCACTGGTCTCGGGTAGATAGCTTAGGATCGGGAGAAGATGGGTGTTTATGATGAAACAAGGCTTAGATCTAGGATTAGGGTTAAAAAGGAGTTTTTTTGGATAGATTTAGGGTTCTGACGACGGCGAAGGCGGTGGTCGGAGTTGCATACGGTGGCCGGAAAAGTCAGGTATAGCTGGGGAAGATGACCGGAGAAGGTCCGGTCATCGAAAAAAAGGAAGAAGAAGGATGGATGGTGGTCGGAAGTTGCAGAGACGCCGGAGAAGATGACTAAAGAAGGTCTGGTCATTGGAAAGAGGAGACCGAAGATGATATCCGGTGGTCGATATCATCCCGGCGGCCAAGAAACAGGTTGGGGAAGAGTTTAGAAAAAAATAAGGATTAAAATGATGTTTTTGGAAAAGTTTTCGATATGTTCTTGAAAAAATAGAGTTTTGATCTTTAAAGAACGAGTTTCAGGGGAGTTTGGGTGTTAATGAGGATCAAACGAAGGGTTTTAGATGTGTTCTAGGTTTGTTCTTGAAAAAATGATGTTTGATCTTTAAAAACAGTTTTGAAAGGGTTTTTTTTGTGTTTTTGAAGATCGAATGAAGGATTTTTGAAGAACAAAATAAGAACCGAGTCAAAAACAGGGGTTTTGATCGAAAAACATGTTGGGTTTTCGGGTTTTTGGTGTTTGGGTTCAGAGAATTTAAGAGAGAGAGAGAGAGAGAGTTGAAGAGAGAGAGGAAGAATGGTCGAATGACTGTTCCAACTCGGTTTTGGGCCATTTATACCTAGTTGAGAACGATGCCGTTTTGGGGATCCAGATCATAGAGGATCCGTACGTTTCTATATGGGTTTGAATATGGGTCTGTGACCCGGTCGACCAAAAACATAAGGGTTTGGGCATGGGTAACAGTTTGGGCTTGGTTAATGGGTCCGAGCTTTATCTTTTAGGGTCTTTAGATTTGAGTTCTTAAATTTTAATTCCCTTACAAATCGGCCCCTGTTTGTTTGTAATTTGGTCGCCTAAGATGCAATTTAATTCAATTCAGCCCTTTTCAGAATTTAATTATTTTTTATTGCTTTAATTAATTGTTTTATTTTAATTATGTAATTAATTAATATGCTTGAATGTTTTAAAAAAAATATCATGCCATTATATTGTGTGAACAATTAATCACATGTTAAATTAGATTAGTGTCATTAATGTAGTTTACTTAACCATAATTGAATATGGAGATCATTCTAGAAAATAGGTAGCTATTTGAAACAATGTTAGAATGCTCAATATTAGCTAGCGTCACAATGTAGAGTGATGTTAACCAATGAGCATTCCGATAAAAGTTTCAATTTCTACTTTAACTTAGAAAATGGAATTAAATCACTAACTAAGTAAATTTAATAAGTAAAATAAAAATAAGGTTAATAATTAGAGTCATTCTAATTAAAAATGTTGTTACTTTTGGGTTTGATAAAGAAAGTGCCCAATATTATTTTGGGTGCTTTCGTTTATGTTCAAAATTAATAACATTCATAGATTTTAAATTAAATTAATTAATGGAGCTTAATTAGGGTTTTCTTAAAAATGGCAAGACAATAATTAATCATGCATTGAACCTTTTGTGTTGAAATATATTTTTTGAATATAAGTTAGAGTGTCCTAATGCAACTGGATGTTTCATAATTATATTCGATCGAAATGTATTTTCTTACAAAAGGATATTCCCATTCAGAATAAAATTCATTTTACAGTTAAAAGATTTAATTAAATCCAGATTAATGTTCTAAATGCCAAAATGTCACGTGTAATTAATAAGGTACCGATAACAGGCGTTCTTAGGGGTGCTAACCCTTCCCTACACGTAACCGACTCCCGAACTCGAACTTTTCTAAAAACCTAATCGCCAGACTGTTTTTACTCCAAGTAATTAAAAAACGGGCTTTTAAAAAAAACGGTCGCAATAGCTTGGCGACTCCGCTGGGGAAAAAATTGAGAGTCAGACCTAATAATTAATTACACGTGGCATTTTGGCATTCGAACATTAATCTGGACTTGATTTTTTTTGAAAAAAATTGTTCGATAGATTTTAGGAAAAATGGGGGTAGTTTTGTGTATGTTATACCTCTCATTCATGCATAAACCCTAAACCCGAGTTTTTCACCCTTAAGTGAGAGTAAGACAATATCCGACATGATGCTCTTCAGCTCCGAGCTCGGATTTGTCTTCTTCCAGTATACTAACCTTACGCACCATGGGGCCCACACCTCCGTTGTAAGGGACCTATACTACCGAATCGATGTCTTGCTGCCTCAGTAGACAGTAACGATAGTTCGGGAACCGGGAGTCTAGAACAAAGCCCACATTCTGTTTTAGAAGCCCACCCCATTAGAGCCAGACAGGGATCTAGGACAGGTGCTGCCGGTTTAAATTCATTTCTATGTGTATTTTGCTGCATTAAATATTGTCATTTTAATTCAAATAGTTATTAATCTCGTAGTTTGTTTATTTGCCTTCAATCTTAATTCGACATACTAACACAAGTTTTTTGTTTTGTTTGTTTTTGTCATCAATTGCTTTTTTATTTTCAACATCGAATTTGGAGTCAGACAAATTTAGAAGTACTCGGTATGTCACGAGGATTTAAAGTAGGAGAGGATAATACTGTTGTATGGATCTGGTTTGAGCAGACACAACACGAAAAAGGGGATAGCCTTAGAAGAGGAGAAATGTCAAGGATGAAGGGATATGCAAAGCTAACCACTAATCAGGATGCATGTTTATCAGATTTTAAGCATATCTGGGATCAATGGAATAACGAGATGAAAAAGTTATTTCGAGATGAATTCGGGGACATGGATTTATTGCTAGAAATAAAGGTTGATCAAGAGTTATTAAGGGCAATGGCTCAATTCTGGAACTCAGCCTATAACTGCCTCACCTTTGGGCAAGTAGATATGACACCAACATCGGAGGAATATGAGGTACTGATCAACTGCCCGAAAATAGAAAGTGACAAGATCTACACCAAGTCACTCAATAGCACCAAACATTTAGGGTTCATCATAAAGTTGGTAGCATTGACGGGAAAAACCAAGGAGTGGTGAGATTAAAGATTGGCAAAAAATGGCAGCACCGACCAAAATGAATACAGACAACGAGTTAACTGGAGAATTCTCAAAGAGCTGATATTGGCAAGTCATGACGAACTGGTTAGAATGAGAAGCATGTTTGCTTTGTGTATTTATGGCCTAGTAATTTTCCCTAGAACCCGTGAGCATGTTGATTCATCGACTATTGGATTATTCGAACGATTGAGTATATGAGTTAACCCGACACCGACAATTCTGACAGAAACCTATAGGTCACTCACCAACTGCAAAAAGACATGGGAAGCAAAATTCTGGGGGTGTGCACAACTGTTAGAAATATGGTTCAGGGGCCACAGATGGAACGCACCCTACAGGGGAGCTAGATACTTGGATACTTATTCACCGATTGGTTGTGTCTTGGAAAAGAAAACTGAGAAACACTGGATTGAATATCTCAAAGACTTGAAGGATACATATATAGTATGGAAAGCACTTTGGCTAAATACTGGTACAACCTTTCTATATCGCTGTGGAAACATGGACTGGGTTCCTTTACTAGGAATTTAGGGAGGAACAACTTATTGCCCATTGTTAGTCTCAAGACAATTCGGATCAAGGCAATTTGTGCCCGCTACTGATGGAATGGATAAGTTCGAATATGCTCACAAGACCAATGACTGCAAAGGGCTAATTCTGCAAACCTCAAAGGCTTGGGAAACACCAAAAAGTGTTTAGCCTTATCCGGGATCTGAAGTAATGGCAAGATACGATGAGTGGAGGGCCCAGAGAGCTAATGACACTACATTTCAAGAAATGCCCCAAAGAGCCGGGACTTCAACACAGGCAATCCGGGAGTCACCTTCAGCTCTAGAGAAACTCAGACATGACCGGGAGCAAGATTTGAAAAAGTATGAAAAGGGAATCCATGACCTTAAGGAGGAATTAACAATGGCATAGTTACAAGTAGAGATCCACAAAGGAAAGGACAAGAAGCTGGTGGAATAGAATAAGAAAGTGAATCAAGAACTAAAAGAGCTGCGGGAATTGCACAATGACTATAAAGCCAAACAAAAGGGTGGAACAAGAAAGATAATAAAGAATTTATCAGAAGAATTGGATGCAATGACCCGAGACAGAGATGATTATAAAAAGATGTATGACAGAAAGACACAGGCAAGTAAAGAATCGAACGACAAAGCCAAGAAGAGGCTAGAAGAAGAACACGCCCGAAATTTCGACTTGACTAGCCAGGTGTCACAGCTTGAAGAGTTAATCACTAAGTATCACAACGAGGATAAAGTCGAAGATGAGATAGCAAAAAATAATAACCGAGTTGGAAAACATTGTTCAGGACCTGAAAGACAAGTTGGCTGGATATGAAGGAGCAATAATGGCAGAAAGCGGAGCATGGAAGGATAAATATGAGGCAGCCTGACGACGGTCCAGTGTCAGAACGATGAACTAGTGAGATTCAAAACCCGAGTCAGAAGTACCGCCTCGTATGTCCAAATTCTGTCAAGGCAAGCTACAAGCCTGTTGTAGCAGCCTAACATCAAAGAGGAACATAGGGAAGCTATTGTGCGTCTGTTACACGAGTTAGTCAACTTAGGAGTTAGGGATAGTATTTTTATATAACAAGTTTGTCCCCTATGTGTAATTAAATTTTCGGATGGATGTGGTATTTCTAAGAAAGAATAGTTCCAAAATTCGATGTCCTTTTGTTGCATTCATGCATACATGCATACATTTATTCATTTTTGAAATCTTATGATAAATAAGGAATTTAATAAGAGAAAGGTTTAATGATAGAATCAGCTCTAAGCCGTAAACATTCCACATTCATACGGAACTCGCATGCGTTAACGATCCATGGCTTTTGAGGATCGGCTTGCCAATATCGAAAACGAACACGTTGAAATGCATAATTGTTTCGACGGGATCGAACAATCAATTGAAGATTGCTTTACTCAAACCCAGGCATAAATCATCAACCAACTGACTGATCTATTGGGCCCTAAGGAATCTGGGAAAGCCAAAGCAGCTGAAGGAGCTTCCAACGAGGTGAATGATCAAGTAGAGACAACCTCCCACATCAGGATGCAACCAAAAAAACCTTCAACAGTGAAGAAGATCCATATCAACTTAGCTGGAGCAACACCAAGTCACCAGTACACATTGGTGCAAACTTTGAGAATGCTGAAGAGGTGCCAGACTTGAATGCTCTTGATGAGATTGGAAAAATATGTGCTGAAATTGAGCGCAAGTACGAGGAGCGCTGCAAAGCTCTAGAGGATCGCTTGTTGGAATTGTAGAAAGCTAATGAGATGGGACCAGAAGCTGTGGAGATTAGCATGGTAGCTGATTTAGTGCTTCCTCCTAAGTTTAAACCTCCAGACTTTGAGAAATACGATGGAACTTCTTGCCCCGAGGCCTATCTTACGATGTATTGTAGAAAGATGATTGCTTACTTGAAAGATGAGAAGTTGTTGATACACTATTTCCAGGACAGTCTAACTGGTTCAGCTGCTCGCTAGTATACCCAACTAAGCCAGGTGAATATCTGATCCTGGAAGGACATGTCAGGAGCTTTTGTGGAGCACTATAAGCATGTCACAGAAATGATCCCGAGCCGGGTAATGTTGCAGGGGATGGAGCAGAGAAGTGACAAAATGCTCCAACAATATGCCCAAAGATGGAGGGATATCACAGCACAAGTACAACCCCCGCTAATGGAAAGTGAGATTGCTCATATGTTCGTACAGACTCTGAGAGGACCACTTTTTGAAAGGCTTATCAGCAATGCCACCTAGAACTTTGCTGACATTGTGATGGCATGAGAGCTGATAGAAGCCGCAATAAAGAGTGGAAGGATTGAAAGTGGAGAGAGTTCTTGTAGGAACTATAAGAGGAAAGATAATGAAGTGAATAATGCAAGCACTTATGAGGCACCGAAAAATGTGACCATTACATCACTCGGAACCTCGATTGGAAATTCTCAAAATCCAAACAAGAGGGATTCCCGAGGACCGAGAAATGATAGAATGAACTTTACACCCATCCCAATGTCATATACAGAATTATACCCTCAGCTGCATGAGGCGGATATGGTGAGACCGTATCATCTGACACCTTAACAACCTCCTTACCCTCCATGGTACAAAGCTGATGCCCACTGTGAATTCCATGCCGGAATACCGGGACTTTCAATTGAAATATGCACAACATTCAAGAAGGTGGTGCAAAATTTGATCAATACTGAGATATTGAAGTTTGATGAACCTAATATCGCTACTAATCCCCTTTCGAGTCATGGAGGACGTGAGGTAAACATGATAGAAGAATATGATGAGGTGAAGAGGCGAAATACTGATGTTTTAGAGATTCAGTTGCCGTTGAGATGGGTGTTTAAACAGCTATATAATGCCAAGATGGTTGAAGTTGGCATTAAAATTGAGATTGAAATACCTGCTAAGGTGTATTGTGAATATCACCAAGAGTGTGATCATGAAATTCAGCACTACCAGGAGTTCAAGGACCTAGTTCAAAAAATGATGGATAACAAAGAAATTGAGTTCTTTGAAAAGGTTGGTACAAGGAGAGAGGTGTGTGCTTTAGAAAACTCTGGAGTGAAATATGGAGTGCACAAACCTCTGGTTGTGACTGTTAAGCCGAAGGTTGCAAATGTGAAGCAAGTGGTGACACCAAAGATAGTAATTTCAACTCCCGCTCTGTTTGCCTTCAAAAGTACCAATGCAGTCCCTTGGAATTACGCGGCCAATGTGTCAATACCAGAAAAAAGAGAAGTTGCAAGAAACAAAACCAAATGAAGAGACAAAGGAAGGACTAGAGAAAGAGCAAATGAATTCGGAGGCGGTGAACGAAGTAGGCCATTTTACTCGAAGTGGCAGATGTTACTCCTCCACAGAAGTCATGAAAGAAGCTGAGAAAGCTAAGGAAAATGTATCTACTGCCCCTGAAAAGATTTTTGAGGAAGACCCTACTCCAAAGATAAATGAACCGGTGACGGAGGAGCAAGCCCGGGAATTTCTGAGATTTTTGAAGCACAACGAGTACAACATTGTAGAACAATTGAATCGGCAACAGGCAAGGATTTCAGTCCTAGAGCTATTACTGAGCTCTAAGGGGCACCGAAATGCTTTGATGAAGGTGCTAAATCAGACGTTTGTGCCAAACAACATCTCAGTAGATAAGCTGGACAGAATTGTAAATTATATTATTGCTGACAATTACATAACATTTACCGATGATGAAATTCCAGAAGGAGGGATGGGGTCAGTGAAAGCTTTGAATATCACCACACGTTATAAAGGATATGTGCTGCCAGGTGTCCTGATTGACAATGGATCAGCCCTCAATGTTATGCTGATGGCAACTCTGCAAAGGTTGCCTATCGATGACTCTCATATGAAGGCATATCAGAACACTATAAGAGCCTTTGATGGAACAATCTGAGATGTGCTTGGGAGGATAGAAGTATCATTGTTGATAGGACCGACAGTTTACAATATTGACTTTGTGGTGATGGATATTAAACCCACTTACAATTGCTTGCTTGGACGACCCTGGATTCACTCAGCAGGGGCATTCCCATCCTCTCTACACTAGAAACTTAAGTTTGTCATAGAAGGAAAGTTGGTTAGTGTTGGAGCAGAGGAAGATATCATTGCCTCTGTAACAACTGATGTGCCTTATATCCAGACAGATGAGAACGCCTTAGAGTGCTCTTTCCGGGCGCTTGAATTTGTAAATGCTACCTTCGTGGCTGAGGGAAAGCCATTTCCACGGCTAAGTCTGTCAAATTGCACCAAGATGAATGTACGAGAGACACTTCGAAGATGTGCGAAGACATGAAAGAGGCTTGGAAAACCTTTACAGGGAAGTTTGCGACCGAGGCCTTTTCTAATGAAGAAAGATCATTTTGGATTGGGGTTTGCTCCTACAATAAAAGACCGATTGAGAGAATTAAAGAAGCAGAGGGAACATAGGAGAGCCCGCATGCAAGGAAAGGAGATGTCCTTCCACCTGGTGACATCTTTTGACATGACAAAGATCTTCAAATCACGTGGGTTCACCAATGTTGAAAAACAGCTAGAGGAGGTCAATTAAGAAACAATAAAACTACACGAGGAGGAAATCTTCGGTAATGATCTAGATGGACTTTCTGTTGGAGGAATCTTCGAGAATGCTCGGCCTGGCAATTATTTGAGATTGATTCGTCCCTGTGCTCCAGACGACACATTGAAGAATTGGATAGCTGAGGATACCTCCCTTGTAACCAAAATTGAAACAAAGTAAATATCAGGACCACCTTATACCTTTGCTCGCGTGTATAATGGAGATTATCTGTAAATGGCCATTATACCCCATTTTAGTAAAGATGCTTTCCATGTTGATTCACAAATGGCAAACGAGTTTTTATTTTTCCACATCCTTTTCAAAATATATTACTCCCTCTGTCCCACTAAAACTGTCACATGTTGACTTTTTTTGGGTCAAACTTTTTCAACTTTGACCTCTTATAATTTAAAATTTATTATTGATAAAAATATGGAAAAATATATTTTAAAAACCTTGAATCAACTAGTTTTTAAATATATTTTTTATAATTTTTAATTAATTAAAATATTTAAATAAATTATAGTCAAAGTTGAAAAAAATTGACTAGAAAAATGTCAACATGTGACAGTTTTAGTGGGACGGAGGGAGTATTATTTTCTTTGCAGGTCTTCAACTATCGACTGCATGAATGATCCTAAACCCGATCCTAGAGTAGGACCTGAACAGCCAGTGTGTCTAGCGGAAATCAATGAAGTTGAGGATGAACCAGAATGTGAAATCCCTGAAGAATTACTAAGGTTGGTGGAAAAAGAAGATAAGCAGATCTTGCCCTACAAAGAAGAATTGGAGATTCTCAATCTGAGAACAGAAGAAACCAAGAAAGAAGTGAAAATAGGGGCAACATTTTCGCCCGGAAAGAAACAAAAATTAATTATCTGCTGCGTGAGTTCAAAGATGTCTTCGCCTGGTCTTATCAAGATATGCCAGGGTTGAACACTGACATAGTGGTACACAAATTGCTCATTAGACCTGAATGCAGACCGGTTCAATAGAAACTTAGAAGGTTGAGGCCGGAAATGGTGATAAAGATAAAATAAGAGGTGCAGAAACAGATTGATGCCGGTTTTCTTGCGGTATCTCAGTATCCAAAATGGGTGGCTAACATAGGTCATGTACCAAATAAGGATGGGAAAGTATGAATGTGTGTCGACTACAGGGACCTGAACCGGGCCAGTCCAAAAGATAATTTTCCTCTGCCACATATAGATATTCTGGTCAACAATACATCAGGGGCATTCTTGGTTTTCCTTTATGGATGGCTTCTCAGGATATAATCAAATAAAAATGAGTCCAGAGGATATGATCAAGACCACCTTTATAACCTTATGGGGCACCTACTATTACAAGGTGATGCCCTTTGGACTAAATAACGTTGGGGCAACATACCAACGGGCGATGGTGACCTTGTTTCATGACATGATGCATAAAGAAGTCGAAGTGTATGTAGATGACATGATCGCCAAATCCCATACTGAGGAGGAGCACATCCAAAATCTGAGAAAGTTATTCTTGAGATTGAGAAAGTACCAACTGAAGCTCAATCCTAACAAATGCACCTTTGGAGTAACATCAGGAAAACTTCTTGGGTTTGTTGTCAGTAGAAGAGGAATTGAGATAGACCCTGATAAAGTGAAGGCTATCCAGAACCTGCCGCCACCCAGCTCACAGAAAGAAGTTCAGGGGTTTCTTGGTAGGTTGATTTATGTTTCTCGATTTATATCACAATTGACCGATAAATGTGATCCAATCTTCAGGATGTTGAAAAAGAATAACCTTGGAGAATGGAATCAAGATTGCCAAGAAGCATTCGACAAAATCAAGAAATATCTTACCAATGCTCACATCTTAGTAGCACCGATTCCTGGCAGGCCACTAATCATTTACCTAACGGTCTACGAGAACTTGATGGGGTGTGTATTGGGGCAACATGATGGCACGAGAAAGAAAGAAAGAGCCATCTATTACTTGAGCAAGAAGTTTACTGAACGCGAAGTGCGGTACCCACCAATTCAAAAGCTATGTTGTGCTCTGGTTTGGGTAACCCGAAGGCTCAGGCAATACATGTTATACCATACAACATGGCTGATCTCTCGCCTTGACCCGTTAAAATTCATGATGGAAATACCAGCCTTGACTGGAAGACTGGCACGCTGGAAAATGCTGTTGTCAGAATTTGACATTGGGTACGTGAGTCAAAAAGCAATAAAAGGAAATGCTATAGCAGATTTCTTAGCCAATCGTGCAATGGAGGATTATGAGCCCCTGAACTTCGATTTCCCAGATGAAGATGTGATGAATGTCTTCATGATAGAAGCCGGAATTCCAGAAAGAAAAACTTGGAAATTGTATTTTGATGGAGCGGTTAACACCCTTGGATGAGGAATTAGAGCAATATTGATCTCACCCGATGATGTACACTACCCGTCCACAAGCAGGCTAGAATTTCTTTGTACCAATAACATGAAAAAATATGAAGCCTGTGTAATGGGCCTGCGAGCTGCTATCGAAAGAAAAATAGAAGTCTTAAAAGTGTATAGAGATTTGGCGTTGGTTATTTACCAACATCGTGGAGAATGGGAAACGAAAGATGTAAAATTGATCGAGTACCGAAAATTGATCTTGGAGCTAATAAAAGAGTTCGAGGAAATAATCTTTATATACATTCCTAAGGAAGATAATCAAATGGCGGATGCCTTAGCTACACTGGCTTTGGTATTCCAAGCAAAAAGATCAGAAGATATGGTGCCTATCCGAATGCAGAGCTATGAAACCTATGCTCACTGCTGCAGCATAGAAGAGGAAATTGATCAACATCCTTGGTATCATGATATTTTGCAATACCTAAAGTATCAAACTTATCCCTTGGAGGCAAATGATAATGAAAAAAGAACTATTAGAATAATGGCTTTAGGATATGTACTCGACGGGGAAATCCTATACAAAAGAAGCAGAGATCATATTTTGCCGAGATGTGTTGATGCCAACAAAGCAAATACCATAATGGCAGAAATACATGACGGGATATGTGGCACACATGCAAAAGGGCTCTCAATAACTAGGAAGATTATGAGATATGACTATTATTGGACGACCATGGAAGGAGATTGCATTGAATACGCAAAGAAGTGTCATAAGTGCCAAATATATGCTGATAAGATTAACTCTCCGCCAGTCCCTTTGCATACTATGAATTCACCATGGCCTTTTGCAGCCTGGGGCATGGATGTTATTGGGCAAATTCATTCCAAAGCTTCAAATGGACATTGTTTCATCCTCGTGGCGATAGATTATTTTACCAAGTGGGTGGAAGTAACCTCTTATGCCAACATCACAAGAACCACAGTTAGTAAGTTCCTAAAGAAAGAGATCATATGCCGATATGGACTACCTGAAAGAATCGTTACTGATAATGCTACAAATTTCAATAACAAAGTGATAATGGAAGTGTGCGAACAATTCAAGATCATTCATCACAATTCAGTAACCTACCGCCCAAAGATGAACGGGGCAGTGGAAGCGGCAAACAAGAATATAAAGAAGATCATATCAAAGACAATAGAAACTTACAAAGACTGGCATGAGAAGCTATCGTTCGCCCTATTCGCATATAGGACATCAATAAGGACCTCGACTGGGGCAACGTCTTATTCCTTGGTTTATGGGACAGAGGCGGTGCTGCCTATTGAAGTGGAGATTCCGTCGCTCTGGGTATTGTCAGAAACAAAGTTAGATGATGCGGAATGGCTGCGGGCTCCATTTGATCAATTAAATCTCATTGAGGAAAAGAGATTGAGGGCAATTTGTCACAGCCAGATGTACCAAAAGAGGATAATGCGAGCATATGATAAAAAGGTGAGCTCGAGGGAATTTCGAGAGGGGGATCTTGTGTTAAGAAAGGTCCTACAAATACACTGAGACGATCGCAAGAAATGGATGCCTAACTGGGAGGGGTCATAGGTTTTCAAGAAAACCTTCTCCGGAGGAGTATTGATACTGGCTGAAATGAACGGCAAAGAGCTACATAAGCCGGTGAATTTGGATTCGGTCAAAAAGTATTATGCTTGAAGAATACAAAAAAAGATTGAAAAAAAGAAAAAGAAAAAAGCAGAGTGAAAACCCGAAAGGGCGCTCTCGCAAAAAGAAAATATCTATGGTGAAAACCCCAAAAAGGGCGCCTTAGATATAAAAAATCAAAATAAAATAAAATAAAATAAGAGGGGTTCAAGATGAAAACCCGCAAAGGGCGTCTTAAAACCAAAAGAGGATATGAGTTGAAAACCTGAAAAGACGGCTCAGACGAGTGAAGTTAGGCATCTGATAACTAAGACCTCTAGGATACTTGGTATTTCGGAAGGGGTTTCACATTCGAAAGCATTTCAGCAACATTTGAAGACCGTCGGACATGAGTGCAAACTCAGCCGTATTTCTGGTTGATAGGGTGGTTGTATCCTTCATGTCTTGGATGCCCGGAGATCTGATTTTGTTTCTTGACTTTTGTTTGCCATGACTATTTCAAAATCTGTTGTATTCCAATTTATAAAGCTTCGATAAAATTCATGAATTCACTTCCAAGCTTTCTTTTTATTCCAAAGCATCTTAAAACGACTGATATAATGAAAAAGCAGATAATTTCCTGGTATTACTTTGTTTTAGACATGCAAGTGGATCTTGTCACTCTAAGAATTAAAGAAGAGTGTACAAGATGAGGCAGTGCAAAACTGAAGGTTGATCATGAATGTCGCAACGGAGATTGTCACCCGAAGAACAATGATTTATCTATAATGAGTTAATCAGAAATATGAGGACAAAGCATTACAAGGTCCCTCTGAGTTGATTTTGGCGGGTGCCGAGAAGAGAAGCGTTCACAGCTCGGTAGAAATCCTTAGGAACAACAAGGTTTCTTTATTGGTTGAAGCATTATGTGGCTGATCAAAACAAAACCCCTTTGATCATAATACTTCCAAAAGAAAGAAAAAAAAGAAAAAAAAGGAGGTGAAAACCTGAAAAAAGCGTCTTTCATAAAAAAGGAAAAAAACCAAAGTGAAAACCCGAAAGTGAACTTTGAGAAAAGCAAACTAAAGTGAAAACCCGAAAGAGTGCTATAGAGCAAAGGGCCAGAAAAATGGAAAGAGGGTTGCAATGACAAAGTCCTGGTGTGGGATAGAGTCAGATGAGGAGCATCCAGAAAGAGACCCAAAAGAGCGGAAGCTGATTGATGGATCTGAGTAAACCGTTAGTTCATGCATCATATAGGACATTAGGATCATGATAACATGCATATATCATTTGTTTTGACAAGAAAAAGCAAAGAAGGATTCATAATGAGAAGAATCTGCCCAGCAAAAAAGGATTCATAATGAGAAGAATCCGCCTAGCAAAAAAGGATTCATAATGAGAAGAATCCGCCCAGCAAAGAAAGATTCATAATGAGAAGAGTCCGTCCGTTGAAGAATGAGAAAGTTCCAAATGAAAAGAGCTTACTTATCCAGTACCATTGCAGAAAAGACCAACAAAAAAGCGAGGAATGAAGAATTTCAGAATGAGAAGATTAGCTTCAGACCTCAGAAAGCGAAGAGCAACGCCAGATTATCAAAGATTGAAGAATTTCATAATAAGAAGAACAACTTCAAGCTTTGACGAGCAGATGGTTGGGACAAAATCTGTGTCTTTTCAGTCTTTGCCCTATTCATGTTCCACATCAATGAGCAAAGAGGGGCAGCTGTAGAACCGGATTTTTGTCCGGGTTTACATATATATATATAGTATAAAAATAATAAACAAAACAATAACAAAAGAAAACCCAAATGTATTAGAGTCCAACAAAAAATACAAAGTCCAAATACATAACAAAAGGCCCAATACAAAAGCCCGAACCAAAAGCCAAAGTCCATTACAATTATTGACAATCCACAACAACTCAAACCCAACACATTACAGCAGTTAACAACCCATAACCATCCCAACAAGCACAAAAACCCTTTCGAACGCATTTGTGTTTCTTTTTCTCGCTCAAATACGAGCCCCAAGGGACACGTGTCAACATGGCATTGGCCCATCCCATTTCACTCGGACTCTCACCAAGCTGGGACCAGCTGGCATCGCCAGCCGTGCAAGGATGACGTCACTCCTGACGCAGGTATAAATACCTACGAAGAGAGAGAAAATGTAATTAATGCAACCATAATTACACAAATAATTACCAAAAAAGAAATCGAAAAGACAGAGAGAAAGAAATTACCTGAGGAGTCTGAGTCAATCAGAGAAGATAGCCGGACGCGGGGACCTTGCCAGAAGCACACTAGAACCTTCAGAATACCGAACTGAGGTATTTTAAACCTTTGTCCCTTGTCTTTCCTTCCTTACCTTTTCGAAAACACAAAAAAACAAATTAAATCCTAAAAAAATGAAGCCTAAGTCTGTCTATAACCAGATCTCGAGCATAAAACATGCCTTAAATCCAAACTCAAACTTAAAAATCAAGTTCATAACACATGTAAAAACCTAGATCTAAGGTAAATAAAACAAATCTAGATCTTTAAATATCATATCTACTTCGAAACTAAAAATACATAAAAAAAATAAATAAAAATAAAAGAGAGAGACCGAGAGCTTATCTTGCTTCACCGTTGTCGGAAACATCGTCGGAGTGAAAAAACGGGCGTTTAGATTGTTGTCGGAGTCGAAAAACAGTAAAGAGAGGTCACTGATTTCGGGTAGATAGCTTAGGATCAGGAGAAGAGTGTGTTTCTGATGAAACAGTGCTTAGATTTAGGATTAGGGTTAAAAAAGAGTTTTTTTATAGATTTAGGGTTCCGGCGATGGTGGAGGCGGTGGTCGGAGTTGCAGATGGTGGCCAGTAAAGCCAGGTCTGGTCGGGGAAGATGATCGGAGAAGGTCCGATCATCGGAAAGAGGGAAGAGGAGATCGGAGATGATATTCGGTGGTCGATATCATCTCGGCGGCCAAGGAAAAGGTTGGGGAAGAGTTTTGGGGAAATGAGGATTAATATGATGTTTTTGGAAAAGTTTTCGATGTGTTCTTGAAAAAATAGGGTTTTGATCTTTAAAGAACGGGTTTCAGGGGAGTTTGGGTGTTAATGAGGATTAAACGAAGGGTTTTAGATGTGTTCTAGGTTTGTTCTTGAAAAAAATAATGTTTGATCTTTAAAAACAGTTTTGGAAAGGGTTTTTAGTGTTTTTGAATATTGAATGAAGGATTTTTGAAGAACAAAAGAAGAACCGAGGCAAAAACAAGGGTTTTGATCAAAAAACGTGTTGGGGTTTCGGGATTTTAGTGTTTCGGTTCAGAGAATTTAAGAGAGAGAGTTGAAGAGAGAGAGGGAGAATGGTCGAATGATCGTTCCAACTCGATTTTAGGCCATTTATATCGAGTTGGGAACGGTGCCGTTTTGGGGAGCCAGGTCATAGAGGATCCACGCGTTTTTATATGGGTTTGGATACGGGTCCATGACCTGGTCGACCAAAAAACATAAGGGTTTGGGCCTGGGTAACGGTTTGGGCTTGGTTAATGGGTTCGGGCTTTATCTTTTAGGGTCTTTAGATTTGGGTTCTTAAATTTTAATTCCCTTACAAATCGGTCCCTGTTTGTTTGTAATTTGGTCGCCTAAGATGCAATTTAATTCAATTCAGCCCTTTTCAGAATTTAATTGTTTTTTATTGCTTTAATTAATTGTTTTATTTTTAAATATGTAATTAATTAATACGCTTGAATGTTTTAAAAAAATATCATGCCATTATATTGTGTGGACAATTAATCACATGTTAAATTAGATTAGTGCCATTAATGTAGTTTAGTTAACCATAATTGAATAGGGAGATCATTGTAGAAAATAGGTAGATATTTGAAATAATGTTAGAATGCTCAATATTGGCTAGTGTCGCAATGTAGAGTGATGTTAACCAATGAGCATTACCATAAAAGTTTCAATTTTCTACTTCAACTTAGAAAATGGAATTAAATCACTAACTAAGTAAATTTAATATGTAAAATAAAAATAGGGTTAATAATTAGAGTCATTCTAATTAGGAATGTTGTTACTTTTGGGCTTGATAGAGAAAGTGCCCAATATTATTTTGGGTGTTTTTTTATGTCCAAAATTAATAGCATTCATAGATTTTAAATTACATTAATTAATGGAGCTTAATTAGAGTTTTCTTACAAATGACAAGACAATAATTAATCATGTATTAAACATTTTGTGTTGAAATACATTTTTTGAATATAAGTTGGAGTGTCCTAATGCAATTAGATTTTCATAATTATATTCGATTGAAATGTATTTTCTTACAAAAGGATATTCCATTCGGAATAAAATTCATTTTACAGTTAAAAGATTTAATTAAATCCAGATTAATGTTCTAAATGCCAAAATGCCATGTGTAATTAATAAGGTACCGATAACGGGCGTTCATAGGGGTACTAACCCTTCCCTACACGTAACCGACTCTTGAACCCGAACTTTTCAAAAAGAATCTCTAGTGCGTTTTTATGGTATCCGACCTACCAAAGTGGCCGGTGACGACTCCAAAATGATTTTCAAGCAAATAAAAGGGATTTTGACTAAAAATGGAAAGTTAATTAATTACAATATAAAATTGGTCAAAACCATAATTTTTTAAAAACCTAATCGTCATGCTGTTTTTACTCCAAATAATTAAAAAGTGGGTTTTTTAAAAAAACGGTCACAACAATATCGGTTAACGGTTACGATTTATTTTGCACACCGCTACCAACAAGAAAACATGCTGAGGATTGACCAAGGATGCAGAGATCATTTGGTGACAGTCCATGTAAGGAAAATTTTAACAGATTCTGATAAGTTATGATGGGCCTCTAAAAGTATATTGGGGTGGATTTGATTTGCCAATTTTGGTAGAGAGCACAAGTGAGTTAAGCCCCAACATCAAAGTATAAAGCAATTATTATTTCTGAGTCTTCCAATATTTTTTAAGGCCTCTGAAACATTGGGTCAACAATTCCAAAAAATGGAAGAAGAGAATGAAAAAGTTGAAAGAAAATAAATTTTGAGTGTCTTTGATAGGGAAAAAAGTGGGTGGAAATAAAATAAGAAGAATGGTCATTTTCCATCCTGTGTGTAAAAAGAAATTATTCCAAATTGGAATGATAAGAGAGAAAATGCAAGAGAGATGTAATTTAGTTCAAAATCATGTATCAATTTGAGATCCCCCCCCCCCAACAAATTTATGGACTCATTTTGGAGAAAAAAACAGATACATTTTTTTGAAAAATATTGCCAACTTTGTAGGTACTAATTTGTCTAATAAACCTTCTCCAAAACAATCACAGCAAACTCAAGCTCAATAGTCAAATTTTTTTGACTCGACTTGATCGAATGTCCACTCCTACCTAGCTACCACTGCTAAAAAAACAAATGATGGGATGAATTATACTCAAACTTGTATTCATTTCAACCATACAAATTCCTTTGGTTTCTTTGTCGTTTTGCATTGCAGACTGGAAGAATAAAAAAATCATGAAAACCATGTTTCACAACAGAATCAAAAAGTTGTCCTCACCAAACACAAATTATCTCAAAATAAAGACACCGCCCCACCACTGTACTGTCCGGCCACCCCACCTGGTTCAACTTCATTGCACCATTGATCAATCTGTTTCCATCCGAGGACAGAAGGGGCTCGAAATAATGAGTTGCCAAAAGTGTCCGAAAGTACGTGCTGGGTAGGGGTGGAAATTTGATCGAACCGAGTTAAAAAATTTTAAGTTTTACGAGTTGGAGAGTCTTATTTTATAACTCAAACTTTATTTGAAATTTTTTAGTCGAGTCGAGTTTATGAAATTCGAGTCAAGTTGTTCGTTTTCCTATTCAAATTTAATTGTAAACATTTATAATGTTAAAATAATAATTAGTTCCAATTTAAACGATTTTCTATAACCATGCACAATACACATATATTTCTTCATATATGATATATATTGAGAGACTCAACTCAACTTGAAAACTGATCCATTAATAATTAAATTTTTTGAATAATTCGAATTTCCATTTTATAATTAAAACTCTCTTTAAAAAAATTCGAGTCCAGATTATAAATTTCAAGTATTTTCGTTTAAAATCGAATAAAATAATTTGATATTTTTCGAGTCGAATTTTACGCACATGTAAAGATACATGTTTGATGCTTGTAAAGGTTTTTTTTTTCATTTTTGGAGAAAGATTTCTTTGTCTTAGAATCAGTGGACGAGACCCCTCCTTTGTTCCTTTGACATTGAACCTAAATCTTTCCTAATCTTCTTTAATAAAATGTCGACAAAGGAGATTTTAGTGGGACTAGGAATAATCTATGAGTTTATATTGGTTAATTTGCACGTTACATCCTCGTACTATTACTTACTTTTTGTATTGTCTTTACGTTTTAAAATGTTTTGATTAAATTCTCAAAGTATCAACATCCTTCCATTCCATATGTCAAATATCAGCTTAGGTGAAAGAAATTAAATCTCTTTATCTTCAAAACAACCTCTCTCTAAAAAGTTAAAACCTTTAGTTTTTTTCTTCTAAAAAATAAATTAGGGTTCTGAAGGTTTAAATGGCACCATTGCTTGTTTTAAGCGGTCGTCACTTTACGACTTTTTTTTTTGCAATTTTCTTCTTTCCTCACTCTTTCTTGTTTTTTTCGTTTTGAGGTGTTCCGATTCACCCTTTAGTCAGCTCGTTGTGGAGGTTCATCCTCGGCGTCTTTGGCCATGTTTTGGGCCCTCTCATGTGAGGGTTTTTCCCTGGTTCGCGGTCGAGAAGAGTTCCCCCAGTGTCATCTTCTAGTTTAGGCGCTTGGTGCTCCGACATCGTTTTCTTCCGTCGCTCCCTCAGCCTTCATGATGTTCTAGATCTGACCACGATGCTTGTTGTTTAGGGTCTTTCACTGCATCACTACCAACGTCCTATGCTTCTGCACTGTAGAAATGAACATGCAGTTTGACGAGTTGGTGCTGACTCCGGTTCTCTCTCTGCCTCCTCCGCTGGATCTTCTCACTCACTTCGTTCTGGGGTGTTTGTTCTGCCTCTTCTTACTTGTGGAATTTTCTTGTTTTTGTTGTTTGTTCCATCTCTGTCTTCTGTTATGTTTGTGATGTCTTTGTATTTGTTGTGTTTTTGTATTATTCTTTGTTGTTTTTCTTCACTTTTCCCTGTCCTCCTGTTGTTTGTCTGTATTTGTATTGTTTTCTTGTTTAATAAAAGTTGGCTTCGTTTGAAAAAAAAATCAACTTAGGTGAACTTTACTAATTGATCAAGTAATTAAAGATACATATATATTATATGAGTTAGAATCTCGATATTTACCTTGAGAGTGTAATTATCCCCAATTAATAAAAATATTAACTTAGGTAGCATCTTAAGTAGTTCCCAAAAAGAGTAATTCAATTATGAACATTGCAGTGAATATTTAAGTTTTTTTTAATATGCTGGTGTGATGCAAGGGTAACATATGTTAAACTTTCTTAGTCTTTTTTTAAGAAGGCACACATAGCATGACAACACTAGTGCTCGAACCCGGGTCACCAAGATAATGAACATCATCATCCTTTACCATTGGGACATAAGGAGTTGTGCATTAAACTCAAAATATTTAAGTTGGATGAACTGTTTTGTGGGTATCGTTACTTCAAAACAAAATATTTAGAATTAGACTCGGTTAATTAGAAAGTGTATTATACATATATTATTCGTATAGAAAATTCTCTGATTGAGGAAATTAATCGACTTAAAAGTAAAAGAAACGAATGTCTATCTTACTTCATTATTCAATTAAACCAATAATTTGTTATGGAACATATAACAACAATCATTTACTCGTTAGTTACCATTAATCTTTTCGCGTTCTGTTGGTTCATATAGAGGACGAACGCTAGCTATAAATTTTAAAATTGTTTCATACTCAAGACAAGTATCGAACCTTTGACCACTAATTAAAATAGAAAAAACACATATTATCTCACTTAAGTCCCGTAATTATAATATCATGTATATTTAAACCATCATTTAACACCTAAACTAGTGATATTAACAAAAGAATCTAATGAATTTGATAATTAATATTTGAAGAACGAGATCTTATACAATTAACTTGCTTTTTAAGGATTAGTCTAGTTTATAGGTCTTAAAAAGAGAGATTAGTTTATAGGTCGGCAAATTGTAGTAGGTGTATTTGGAAGGGCCTAGTGGGGTTATGTTGACGTGGAAGATAATAGGGTAGGGTACCCATGGAAAGGGGAAGTAGCGGTCCATTTCATATCTTTAATCCTTTTTTATGTCAAATTCAGCAATGGGTCCATTGTAGGTGAACCACATTTTTCATAAAATTTTCCAACTTCGATCATGCATGTCTGCCTATATCTGATTTTTCAATGTAGTTGAAAAAAAATTCACAACATGGCCTGTGTATTTCTTTTACCATGATATGAATCAAAATATCAAATTTTTATTCGAGATAAATATATAAATTATTGTGATATGTTTGATAGAATTAAATCATAATAGATATGAAACTTAAAATCCAGGATCTATCATGTCAAATCATCAAGAATAATAAACTGAATAAATCGAATGCGGAAGCGTACCTGAATTAATCGATAGATTGAAAGACTTGAATCTTGATGTGGAAATCCCAAAACTTTGGTATTGATCTTCCAAGAAGATAGGTTATCTCTTGAAGTAAAACTCTCTGACGGGGAAGGAGAGAAAAACAAGTTAACCTATTTCTTGGGGACCACTACCTCTTTATATAGTTGATTATTAAATCAAACTATTAAATATTTATAACTCTGCCCCTCATTGAATTATAAATATATCTTATGGTATCTACACTTTTATTTCCATGATATTTTAATACCTATGACACGCTTAACTTAATTGGTCACTTTATTTTTGTGCCATACTTTATAATAGCAACATACATTTTACATATGTGCCCACAATTACGGATTTTAATCCAACAATCTCCCACTTGGGCAACATATGTTTCCTGATAAATGTACAACCTTATGAGCTCAAAATTTTGCTATTATATAATAGGTATTCTATAACAATCTCGTCCATCAACTATATCCACATAGGATCAAAGCGGTCTTCGCCATATCAATCATGACTGGACCCATCAATGGTCACGTATACAAATATAGTCAAATGACATAGATCAATCATGAATGTGTAGCATGGAAAATTACATGAAATGTGAACCATACATGTCTATTTCCAACTGGTCCTCCTAAACCGTAGTGAGATCAACTTTACTGAATTCAGAGTGTGCATAAACCAAAAGAACTTTATTTCTGCAGAAAATAATCTTAAATAACTTTAAACTGAAGAAACTGAAATTGTGTCTAAACCGAATGACCATTTTTTTTAAAATTATAAACTCCCACTAAAACCGAATATCCTTAAATAACATTACACCCACATGAGTAGTGTGCTCATGAAAGACCTAGGGTGACATTTTCTTAATATGCGCGCAATTATGGAGTTTGTACCAACATGCTCTTTAAACACACAAACACTCTGAATTTTCTTTAACAACTAGGAACGTAATATTTATGTGCTTCAAGTTTGAAGTGTTCCTATTGTGTATAGAATAAATGAATGCATATTTATTGTCACAAAATAACTAAAGCGGTCTTTTTATTCAATCTAAAATTAGCAGCTTATGTGACAAAATTCGTTTGCATCAATATTCTATTAGAATCGAAGTCTGTAAACCTAATGATCTCTAACTTACCAGAACTTCGACATGTGAGCATGTAATTTTTGTTCTCTAAAGATATTCATAACTCTATTGGCTTCTATCCAATAGTCCATACTAGAATTTCTTAAATATCTATCTAACATTCCAACAATGTACACAATTTCCGAACGCATACATACTTAAGCATAAATTAGATTCTCAATAGCTTATGTATAGAGAATCTTTTGGAATTTCTAAATTTTCAAGGTTACTTTTAGGGCATTGAGCAAGATAATACTTATCTACTTTAGCAATATGAGTGTCACTTGGTTTACTCCCACTGAACTTGTAGTATATACAAGTGCCAACCAAATTTATCTCAAAACTGAATGAGATAATCAACATGAAATTTATAATTTCATTAATGAGAGTCATACTTAAGCTCATATATTGATTTCTTTAATTTACATATCATTGATATTATATCATAAGACACAACTTTATGATTGTACCATATAAATAGTTTCTTCAATGTTGCCATTAAAAAAACAAGCTTAACATCTATCTAATGTAGCTTAAGACTAAAACAAGCAACAAGTGTAATAATTATCTTGAAAGAGTCTTTCAATAAAACTGAAGAGAAAGTCTCTAAAAATCAATGTCTTCTTTTAGAGTATATCCTCTAGATACAAGACGTGTTGTATACTTATCCACATTACCATTTCCATCCCTATTGATTTTAAATATTAATTTACAACCAATTGGTTTGCACCTTAAGGTAATGAGACTAGTTCTTAAACTTTATTGTCTTGCATAAAATTATACTCTTCTTGAATGACATCAATCCACTTTTGAGAGTTAGAACTTTTATGGTCTGATATAAATGATTGAGTCATTTTTTATCATTCCATTATTGCCTTATTTTCTTAAAGAAATACAATAAAATAATCTGAAATAGTATTTCATTTTTCTCTCGTGGACCTCTTTAAAGACACTTGTTTTTTTAAGGTTGTTGAGTTTGTTCTTCTGAAACAATTACCTTATCTTAAATGAGAGTTGTTCAACATTATTTTGTTGAGGTACTTGATTCACTTCTTGATTAATGATAGGTGTGAAAACCTAAACATCATCAAAAGTGATAGTATGAATTAAATTATAATTCAATTCCTCCTCAATAGTAATGTATCTAACCTTATTTCTCCCCCCAAACTCAACATCCTAAAAAAAATTATAAACTCTCCTTAAAATAATCTTAATTGTGGGATCATAAAATTTACGGCCCATAGATCACTCAAAACAATCGAAGTAGTTGCTCACTTTTAAAGTTTAATTTCTTTACATGTGTCCTAACTTATACAAAAGAATCAACACTTTAGAATTTATTGTTGTTTCTTTTGAGTATGACCATTAGCAATTTTATTTTAATATTTTCTTTTATTGCCCTTATCTTAGAGACACTAACTATATGAGCACTTACCAAAAGTGTACTTTTACACTTATAATGCTTCAACTTTTCTTCCTCTTGAACATAATGAGAAATGAGCCTAATTAGAGTCTATTTTTCCTTTTGGCAGTTGTAACTGAATATGAATTGGTTAAACTGTATAGGAAGCGATACCAAAATCATAAGAACAAACAATTGTTAGAGAGTTTGATCTTACGTGCATTAGATTTTGAAGAAATATTAAGAATTTTCATAATCTACTCCATCACATTTCCTTGACCCTTATACTTCATAGACATCAAATAAGACATAAGTGATGTCATCTTAATCTTAAATGTTTTAGGTAAAACATTTCTTAATTTCGTCAAGGAAACCCTTGGTTTGAGTAGTTTCTTTAAATTTGTGCTCCTAAAAAATAGAATGTTGTACTTTATGATTATTAGACTCACGCGATTCGAACGATCTCACCTCTCAAAATATTTTTTTTATAGGTGCTTATCGTAGTGAGAGGTGCAAAATGTTCTTTCCTTAGTGCAAAGTCTATGCTCATACAACCAAATACTATATGTAAGTGTCTTTTCTTATTCCTTGAAATTAGTTTCACTAAACATGAGTGTAGAATGCATTTAACAGATATTGTGATAACAAAGATAAATTAACTAAATATAGAACAAAAATAAAATAAAATAAAACAAGCTCACATAAATATTCATAAGTAAACAAATAAATTCAAAATAATGGTTAGTTCCCCTCAAGATACCAAGCACAACATTAATATCAAGTCTTTGGACAGTAATATTAACTGTAAGCGGTACTCTTGTTGTAACAATCAAACATTGACAATAAACTATGTCAAACAATAGGCTAATCTTTGGACTAACGTATTGCTCACATAAAATACCTTATAATTGTCACACATTTATCGCCACAAGTGTCGTTGTAATTCTGCCAAATATTAACTTTCCTTTGGGCCAATTAATAAACGCATGAATTACAAAAACCCATAATTATCTTAATATTTTAAATAAATTAATCTACACAAAAGCGGTCACTTTGGTGACATTATGTTTCAATTAATCCATTAAAATATTAGACATCCGAAGCCAAAATATGAATTTAATTGTTTCAAAATGTTTGTCTTAATTTTATCTTTCAATCAAATTAAAAGATAACCAAAATAATAATAAATTTGAATAAAGGTAAACATCATATCAAGATATCGGACACTCCATTAATATTTCAT
The DNA here is from genome assembly GCA_958450335.1 of Hibiscus tridactylites. NCBI lineage: Eukaryota > Viridiplantae > Streptophyta > Magnoliopsida > Malvales > Malvaceae > Hibiscus > Hibiscus tridactylites. The sequence continues at coordinate 6,913,317 of OY288288.1, forward strand.
CTTTGGACAAAACATTAACTTGCAAGTGATATCTTGGTACAGTAATCAAACATTGATAATAAGAACATGTCAAACATAAATCTTCCTTTGGGCCGATTTATTGCTCACATATAAAACTGAATAATTATCACATGTTTATTACTACAGTTGCACATGTAATAATGTTAATTATTAACCTTCCTTTGGGCCGATTAATACTAACATAATCCGACTTACATGCACAAAACCTTCTATATTTTAAAATAAAATAATTTTCACAATAGAGGTCACTTTGGTGACTTAATGCTTCAATTAATTTATCTCAAAATATATACAATAAATATATCGATATCCAAATTTAAAATTTTGTAACAGTTAAAACCGAAATTTCTAATAACACTTAAACTTCCGAAATAACCCAAAATAAGGTTGTCTAAATGGGGCTATCAGAAATTGAATACCGAAATCTTTGAATGTTTCTCCAAAAATTCCTTAAGCATGCATTTGCCGAAATTAAAGTCGAATTCAAAACAACCAATCTTTAACTAAAAGCCAAAAACATAAGTATCATGTACATGAATAATTCCTATAATGATCACATGAAACTTTAATATATTCATAATAACCGAATTCAAAATTAAAATTCTTGATCAAACCGAATCAAATATAAATTTCGTAAGATTAATGACATACTTTTTCAAAACCAAAACTAAATGTATATATAATACCAAACAGAAACACAACAATGATTCAAAAGAAACCAATCACATGTTGTAACTTGCCCGATTAATCCAAACCAAATTTTAATAGACCAAATCAATTCTATGTTCATAACAATAACAGAAGCATTCAAAAAAAAATGTAACCTAATATGAATAGCATAATGAAGACGCAAAAGCTCAACTGCATAACCATTCAAATCCATATTTACTTCATTATAAAATATGATATGTACCTTCTTTAATTCTTAATTTCTAACAGTAATCAAAGGAAACAATGAGACAAAGGCCAAAATAATTAAGCAATAAAAAAACCTAAATTTCCTTTAACCTTAGGAGGCAACCTTAATTACAAAAGAAAGCCAAAAATTGACCACCTTTAACCATTATTTAAAACTCTAAAAAAAATATTGAGAAAGAAATCATGACAGTCTTAATAATCTCAAAAAACATGATTTATCGACATTGAAATTCAATTGTCATCTTCATAGTAAAGAGCACAGAAAACACGATGGCCCTCATGATTAATGATAATATATATATTACCGCCGCATTAAAAAAAATATTATTCGTTTCAAACCCTAAATTGTTATATACAAAAGATTGAGATCTTCGAAAATTTAAAGCAAATAGCTAATATCGCATAGCATAAATACAATCAAATATCAAAGCATATCAATATCACAACTTTAAACTTTATACACGATTGTGATTTTCCATAATAGAAATTTAATCGGTTCTTAATGATTTAAGATGACACGACTCTGATGCCACTTGATAGAATTAAATCATAATAGATATGTGTTGCGACTAAAAAAAATCCGGTGTGCATTTTCTTATTTTTTATATAAAATTGGTCTCAAGTAATATATTTTAAAGTACTAAAATTTTCTTTTTCAATAATTTATTGGAGTCGCCACCGATCGTTCAAAAAAAAGGAGAGGTTAGATCGGACACCAAAAAAAAACCAGAGATTTTTTTTTAAAAAGTTGGGTTCGGGAGTCGGTTACGGATGGGGAAGGATTAGCACCCCCACACCGCCCAAAATTGGTACCTAACGGGTCGTATTGTATTTATTAGAAAAACTTAAAACTTTGGCCTGATTTAATTAATAATTTTTGAATGCGTGAATGCATGATCATACGATTCGAGTATAACTTAACTCGCAATCCACGATACCAAAGAAGATGACGCCCAAATGTTTAGGACGATACTCCTACTAGAATATCGAGACTATGAGTACTAAAATTAATTAATGCGATTAATTAAATGCGACAATTAATTATGCATGGATAAAATATATGAAGATAAACAAGTGGTAACATAAACAAAATAAAAAAATGAACAAACATATACACATGTTAAAAATACTATAATACATAATGACATAATATCATATATTATAATGCATGAAAATATATGCATATAACATTAAATAAACATGTATATATAAAAAAAAAATATATGTATGTATATATGTATAAAACGTGTAGAAAATATAAAAAAGGAAATATAGATAGATATATGTATATAAAAGGAAATATCGTGTATTCTATATGTGAACATATTATATTAAATGCTTCACAAATTAAAATGGTAGAAATGATTAATATGGTAGAACAAGTATAAATAGTATAATAAATATATGAGAATGCAATTATATCAAAAAAACTACGTTAATAAATATAAACACATACCATAAAAAACGAAATAATTAATGTGAATATAAATAAAAACAAATAAATAAAAGACATAAAGAAAATAAATAAATATATAACATGTATATTATTAAGCTTATATATATATAGATAAGATGAATACTATAATATATATAATAATATATTAATATATATACATATATTAAGGATTTAAATAAAATAAAAATAATGCTGAAAAAAAGGAGACTAAAGGGACAAAATTAAAATAAATACAAGATATGTGCAATAATTAAAAGGGCAGAAATTAAGATAAATGAAAATAAAGTGCAGAAATTAAATAAGCCAATTGATTAGGGGTTCAAGGGGTAATTAACCCGTCATAATTTAAATTAATTATTAGTACGGGGTCCAGATTGAAAGGCGGGAAAGAAAAATAGGGACCCCGATGTGTAATTTTCCCATGCGGAATGACCTCTCGCGCTATTATCCCTGTGCGGAATGGCTTATGATGCAATTGTACCATTTTTAAAATATTAGGTAAATATATAATCTAACTTAAAAAAAAACTGGTTCATTTTATCATCTTCTAGAATAAAACCCTAGAGATCCTCTCCACTTTCTCATCTCTTCCGGCGCCTCACCCCTTCGCCGGCCGCCGCTAATCGGCGCCGGCGAGCCTAAACCTTCCCCCCTTTTTTTTTTACTTTTTCTATACAAACTGAATCATATCTTGGATCTAACCCCCCAAAACTCTCTTTTTCTTTTTTTATTTCAAAACCTAGATCCCATGTGATAACTATCTTACCACTCACCATGCATGTAGACGGACCGGCGGCCGGTTATCGGAGCACGACGCAAGGGTTCGGAAAAGATAACCTCTTTATTTGTTTCTTTTTTTGTATATATTTCCGAAATAAAATAAAAAATAATAAGATGAGACTGATGAAAAATATACCTCTAGATCTGAAAATTTTCCTTTCTTTACTAGTTCGAAGAGTAGAAAAAAATCCTCCTCCCGATTTCTTTACATGCATAGATATATATTAGAAATTTACAATGATGATTTTACTGATCTCTGACATATTCTCTGCTGATTTTGGCTCAACTTGGCAAGTGGCGGTGGCATCGTGGCCGTTGGTGTCGCGGAGATGAACGGCTGGATTCGATCTTGGGATGGACGGTCGTGATGAGGCGCGTGGGAGATGAATGGCTGGTGCATGCATCTCACGCGCGATCTGAAGGGCCATCGAGCTTTGATCTCAGCCGTTGGATCAAATTTTAATCCAACGGTTCTGGAGCGGCTGCGCATAGACAAGGAGATGAAATTAGGGTTTTTTTTGTTTTATTAGACTGGGCCCAAATTGGGCTTTTGTAATAGTATGGATTGTTTAATAGAATTTATTATTTTTTATGTAATATATTTTTATTTTGTTTTATTGATTTTTCCATTTATATATAATAATAATAATAATAATAATAATAATAATAATAATAATAATAATAATAATAATAATAATAATAATAATAATAATAATAATAATAATAATAATAATAATAATAATAATAATAATAATAATAATAATAATAATAATAATAAACACTCATATTAAGATTAATAATATATATATGGACAAAAATGAGTGATTACAGTTGCCCCTCTTTGCTTGTTCTCGTGAAACGGGAACAAAGTAAAGACTAAAAGCACTCATTTTTGTCCTACTTTCTTGTCTTTGGCCTTGAAATTACGGGTTCTTCTGAAACTTTCCGCTCTTTCTTGACCAATTACTTCAAGCTTCAAACTCTTCAATGCCCCGATTTGTACTTGTCTCGACATCAAAAAGAAAGCTTGACATCATGCCCGAAGGTCTTACTGATGGCCCGAAGGTATTATCATCATGCTTGAAAAACTTACTAGTGCCCCAAAGGACTTATCATCATGCCCGAAGGACTTACTGATGGCCCGAAGGACTTAAATTAAGGATTCACACCAATAGGCTACCAAAATATTTCTTAAATAGGATTCACGCCAACAAGCTACCAATCCCTTAAAATGATGCCTCGGTTTCTATCGGTTTTGACATCACATTAAGATTAACATCATGCCCGAAGGACTTACTGATGGCCCGAAGGACTTATCACCAAGCCCGAAGGACTTACTAGTGGCCCGAAGGACTTATCATCATGCCCGAAGGACTTACTGATGGCCCGAAGGACTTAAGATAAGGATTCACGCCAACAGGCTACCAAAATATTTCTTAAATAGGATTCACGCCAATAGGCTACCAATCCCTTAAAATGATGCCCCGGTTTCTATCGCTCTTGACATCATATTAAGGTTAGCATCATGCCCGAAGGACTCACTGATGGCCCGAAGGACTCCAAGCCCGAAGGACTTACTAGTGGCCCGAAGGACTTATCATCATGCCCGAAGGACTTACTGATGGCCCGAAGGACTTAAGATAAGGATTTACGCCAACAAGCTACCAAAATATTTCTTAAATAGGATTCACGCCAACAGGCTACCAACATATTTCTTAAATAAGATTCACGCCAACAGGCAACCAATGGAAATTTTCAATAAGATCTACTTCTTCAACATGAAGCTGCAGACCGTAATCTTCAAATATCTGTTTAAAACAAACAAAATGTTTCTAAATTAGCATGCCCCCTAACATGAGGATCTCTATATGATGCATGCAATGTAATATTTTCTTCTTTTTCTTTCTTTCTTCTTTTCTTTTTCTCTTCTTCTTTTCTTCTTTCTTTTTTCTCTTTCTCTTCTTCTTTTGTTTTTTCTTTTTTTTTCTCTTTCTCTTCTTCTTTTGTTTTTCTTTCTTCTGTCTTTTCTTTTCAAATTCATCTTTAAAACCCTATTCCCTGAAAGGTCATTCTCGGATTTCACTTTATATCTCTGCAGTATGCTCCTCAGTCTTCATCTTCACTCATTGAATCTCTGTCTCGCATTTGACTTGCGCTTCTTTCTTGTGCGAGTAACTCTTTTTCTTATTAATCTTCAAGGTCACTACTCAGTTTCGTAAGTTTCTCTTCTAGTCCTTATACTACTCTCATATGGGGACTTTCATCATCTCATTGCTCCCATTAAGTATCAGGCTTGACTTTTTCTCGTCTTTGACTCAATATGCAGAGTCTCCGTCTACTTTGGAATTTGAGCAAACAAAATGCCTCAATTCCTGTGAACTCATCTTGTAAGCTCAATCTTCTTTATTAAATGTAACAAAGCATCTCGGCGGAAAGTAATTTTAGATCCCTATGCTTTAATTTTTACTATAAAAAAATGCCATTTTAAAAAGATGACAGTCATTTTTTTTTTAAATAATAAAACTTGAAGAGAGTGCCAAACATTTTGAAAACCACTGTTCGGGAAAAAATTATAGGTATTCAAAAAATCAAAATTTGAAAAAAATGCCAAACATTTTTAAAAAACTAATGTTCGGGCGAAATCAAATCAGAGTAAATGCCAAACATTCTTAAAAATTAATGTTCAGATGAAAATCAAAATTGAAGTAAATGCCAAACATTCTTAAAAACTAATGTTCGGCCCACAATATCAAATACAATAACACATTTGCTTCAAATTGTCAAAGATCAATCCGAATGAAGCGTATACTTAGAAGATTTTGAGTGTTGTGATGATATATGCACATGTATAGTCTCTTCGGATCTATTAGGCTTTTGAGAGAAACAATTCCCATACCTAATTTTTAACCCTTTTTGGTGGCTCTCTTGATCTCACTATCTCACCATGCCCCATCCTTCCCTCATTTGGTGTCGATCAGGCATTTGAAATTTGACGTCCCTTGAGGTAAGGTTATCCCTTTGGCGGAATGTGATCTGAAGACATTCTTATTCAAATAAGACATTTGTGTATGATCAGAATGGTCTTTATAGGCTTGTAATGTCAGCTCTGATTCACAGTTACAAAAGAAGGGGTATATAGGCTCAAGTAAGTTTTCAAGGGTCATGGAAAACCAAGAATAATTTTCGAGCAATATCATCTTTATAATTCATGACTGAAGAGTGCTCTGATGAGGATTTTTTTTGTTTCCTTGGATCGCTCTAGATTGCCCATTTTTGGGTTTTCACCCTAGAGTTCATTTCCCCCTTTCCCCTATTCTTTCTTTTGTTTTTTTTTTGTTTCTTTAATCACTCTAGACTGCCCATCTTTGGGTTTTCACCTTAGGGTTCATTTCTTTCTGCTGTAAACTCGAACTAGCTCGTATCTTGGATGGATATTAATACTTGCCTTCTACTCAAAGATGATTGTTCATCCATGGTTCTTCAAAATTGGTGATGATTTGAATGAATGATTGTGTACAATTCTTATGTTCCATTATTGTTCCTTTCAATTCAATGCTTCTATTCTCGATTGCTTTTCCCTTTTTGTTGACAAAATTCTTCATTAATGTCTTCTAATGTTTCTCTGACCTTTGTATCTGATGTATACGTTCTTAAATCTTGCCCATTAAAAATTGAGTGACTTATATTTGTCAGCGAAATCTTAATCCTCTTTGCCGCCAATGTGAAGGTGGTCCTTGATTTGGGTTTTATAAAAAGAAACGGCCAGGCTAAAAAATGGGACAACATGAGTGTATTTTTCTTACTTTGTGAAGGGGAAGTGAAAAAATGCCATTCATCATCTCATACATGGACATCTAGAGAAAATCTTCAGGGGGTAGAGATTTTAGAGTCAACACTCAACTCAAGGATCTTAAACAACAAATGCCTGAGAAGGTATTCCTAAATGGGTGTGCCCGTTATCTAAACACTCGTTTTGTTTCTCTATTGGCCTAAACAGATAGTAGATACTCACATTTGCAATGACTCCACAACATTCAATCCTTTCTAAGCATATGCATCATAGGATTGATTTTTTTAGATTTGAATCAAAGTATAAAAAATGATATATACATGTATGTGTATGCATGAAAAAATGTATATGTGCATGGGAGAACAAAAAGTACCCCACAACAATGAATGAAATGTTTAAAGATTCGAAGAATGTAAAAATTGTTTTCTAAATGAGAATACAGAAGATGTGATTTTCCATCCTAACAAAATAAATAGACATATGTCTTTACAAAATGTTTCTACAACTTTTAGGGCTCAAGCCACAGAGTTTGCTCCGTGAATTATTCCTACAAAGGGAAAACCAAAATTAAACTAGTATTTTCGCAAAAGGTAAAAATTCAAGCATAGGGACCATCTTATTCTGGCCTTCTTGTTGTGATGCAAACTTGTCTTAATTTTGTGTTTTCCACTGCTGGATAAATTCTTGGGTTAGGACCCCATTACTGATCAGCTTCTTGACCTCTTCCAACAACGGTCTACACTTCTTGGTAGGGTGTCCTGTTGCCCCCATATGAAAATCACAGGTGTTATTCGGGTCAAAGCTGTGGGCGAATGGATCGGGTATGTTTTTCATCGGTCTGGGAGTGAGATAGCGACCTTCAACCAAATGAGGCCAAACGTCTACAATGGATACTCCAAATACCTCCAAGTTTGCACTTGTTCGAGAAATTTTCCTTGATGGCTCAGGAGAATCAGCATTTCTTCCTCTTTTGAGATTACGAGGACTTTGAAAGTGGCACTCATTTATCTCTCCTTCTACTTCTTCGGTTTGGCACTTAGACTTGATTCTCAATTTTCCTTCTTGGATCGCATACTCTATTCTTTCCCCTATCTTCATGAAATCCTCAAATCTGCTTCTTGATTTCTCTAACAATCTATCAAAGAATGGGATGGGAAGAGTTGCGTGGAATAAGGGAGTGATTTCTTCTTCGGTTATAGGAGGTTGAACTTGTGCTGCCAAACTTCTCCATCTTAGAGCATATTCTTTGAAGGTCTCATTTGGCCTCATCTTCATGCCTTGCAGAAACTGTCGAGTCGGTGCCAAATCCAAGGCATATCTATATTGCTCCAAAAAGGCACTAGCTAAATCACTCCAGGATTGAATCTGCTTTTTGCTCAACCGGTTATACCATACCGTTGTCGGTCCCGTCAGGCTGTCGTGGAAGTAATGGATCAACAACTTTTCATTCTTCAAGTAACCTTCCATTTTTCTGCAAAACATAGTCAGGTGAACCTTCGGGCAACTAGTACCATCATACTGCATAAATCTAGGAGCCTTGAAATCCAGAGGAATGACCAAATCAGGGATTAGGCAAAGCTCTCTTGCATTAAAAACATCTATTTTTTCTTTCTTCTTGAGCTCTTTCTTAAATCTATCTTCTAGCTGCTCTAGTCTTTGTTCCATTTTTTTCTCTCAACTGGTCTTCAAATGCTGCCATCGAGCCCGTAAAATTTAATTAATTATTTAATTAATGTGTGAAATGCATCATAAATGTTAAAATGTAAAAGGCAAACAATGCGTATGAATTATCGTAATGAATGCAAATGAGGTGTTGATTCTCCAATAGTCATTTAAAAGGATTTTTATAAAGATAGGATGTCTGTATATAAAAGATTGACAATATTCTACAGGCCTTCCGTACTTGGTGCCCCACTTTTGTCTCATTTGTATTTACTTTGGGTTTGGATTATTTCCGACCGTAGCATTATCAATCTCTATATATCACAGAATATCTTCTATTTTATAAAAATACCCTAATATGGAATATTTTTGAATCAACGAAATGTAATGCAATGAGATATTAGTCGCAAAGTGATCATCGTAGAAAGACTCTCATTAAACAAAAAGGCTCGTTACATCAGATATTATTTTCCAAGCTTTACAGATACTGATGAGCCTTAACCCCTAACTTTCTAATATCACCGAACAAACGAGTCAGCTTTCCTCCGTGGTCCAGTGTCGGATCATTATTCTGACTTAATGGCATTGCTTCATCAGCTAAATCTGCCACCTGTTGGGCCACTTCGCGCGCTTCAGCGATGACACTTTTCATGTCCTTGTCCCTCTTTAGTATTTCTCGCTCAGTTTTTCGCAGCTGGAGAGTTACCTCTTCGACACTTTCATAGCCAACTTGCTTGTAGGCTTCGGCACGGATCTCACTTGTACGCAAAGAAGTCCTAAGTTCTTTTGTTTGTTCTTTGAGTACTTCATTCTCCAACTGCAAGGTGTTGGATATGGTCTCACTTTGTTGCAAACTTGTTTTCAAAATATCGTTCATAGCTGAAATATCTTGTAGTTCTCTCTGAAGTGTATCATACCGGCCCTCGGCTTCTTCCAATCTTTGTGACAACATGCGAGCTCTATTTTCACTAGCCCTACCTCTTTGCTTCCACTGTCCCAGGTCACTCTTCAGCTGAACGATACTCTTCTTCCATTCTTCTAAAGTATTACCCATTCCTGTATTTTTGAACACACAGTAGAGCTCATGATGATCATCTTGTAAACTCTTCAAATTCTCGCTCAAGATATCTTTCTCTTGCCTAAACTGGTTATACTCAAATGAATGCCCCTCCTCTGAGATGCCCCAATCTTTGGCCTTTGAGTTCAACTTGCCGAAGTGACTTGCTTCTGTGTTATCCAAGCCTTCCCTTGAATATTGACTTTCTTCCAACTTTGCCCCTTGAGAAATTTTTGTCTCCATGTGGAATCTAGGCTTCCCATTTTTGAAACTCAATATGCATGTCTTGATAAGATCTTCGACCTGATTCTTTAACGCTCTACAATTTTCTGTGGTGTGGCCTGAACTCCCTAGGTGGTAACTACACTTAGCACGTCGGTTGTAACCTTTCGGGTACGATGGTTCTTTCGGGCCAGAATGAATAGGGGCGATAAGGTTTTTCTCGATAAGCATCGAAAGTAGCTCGGTGTAGCTTACAGGAATAGGGATGTACTTCTTCTCATTACTTGCTTTTCGGGTTTCTTCTGGACCTACTTTTATTTCTTGAAAGCTTGACTCGGATGCATTCCTCACTGGTTTGTTGATAGAAATCACAAAAGGGTTCAACCTGTTGTATTTGCCGACGTTATCTTGCTTCGGAGTGATATTCTGACCACGAGTGTCTTCATTCTGATTCTTGACAATCCCTTCTTCTGGTTCTACAGTTCCCTTGCCTTTAGCCATAGCGGTCATCATATTCATCATCTCGGCCATCTATTTCTTTAAATCTTGTATCTCAATTCGTTCGTCACTGACGTAAGCGCCGCCTACTATGTCTGGTTCAAAGCCTTCGGGTGTGCCACCCTCTCTAGTATTTGGTGTATCTTCGGATGCATGTTCTATTTGATCACGAGGCCTCTTATCCATTATGAATGTCTTCTAAAGTGATAGCCACTTGCGAAATTAATATCTTTATTTTATGCTATAAGGATGCAAATGTAAAGCAAATGTACAGGGAAAAAAACAAACACAAAAGAAATCTGTGTCAGTACAATGAAATAATCAACATAATAAAATTAAATGGCAAATGATAATGAGACAATAAGTTAAAGCAATTAAACAACAAGCAAAAATATGAATAAATCCAACAAAGCATAAACAAGGTTACTGCTAAACGGACAGAGTTTCGACATGGTTCTAAAAGGTAAGCTCTACGGTTTACTATATGAAGTTTGAATTTAAAGTAAATGGTACTCGAACTGTCGCTAGGACATCGATTCGAGGGATCGCGACCAGCATACTATACGAGAGCGAAGCTCTACGGAGTATACTGACCGGATCCTGGGAACAAATTACGACACCATACGGAAGTGGCAACTTCACGAGGCGAAGTAATTATTCCCACCTAAGGGTTCATTATGACAAAAAAATATATCAAACATCATACATTCAAACAAGGTTAGAAAATCAGTAACTAAATTGGGCCGAATTTTTAAAATTTTCTAATGAATTCAATACGAACCGAATCTAAGGCCTGACCCTCTTTTTTTTGTTTAAAAACAAAAAGTTGTCCCCAGTGGAGTCGCCATGCTGTTGCGACTAAAAAAAATCCGGTGTGCATTTTCTTATTTTTTATATAAAATTGGTCTCAAGTAATATATTTTAAAGTACTAAAATTTTCTTTTTCAATAATTTATTGGAGTCGCCACTGATCGTTCAAAAAAAAGGAGAGGTTAGATCGGACACCAAAAAAAAACCAGAGATTCTTTTTTAAAAAGTTGGGTTCGGGAGTCGGTTACGGATGGGGAAGGATTAGCACCCCCACACCGCCCAAAATTGGTACCTAACGGGTCGTATTGTATTTATTAGAAAAACTTAAAATTTTGGCCTGATTTAATTAATAATTTTTGAATGCGTGAATGCATGATCATACGATTCGAGTATAACTTAACTCGCAATCCACGATACCAAAGAAGATGACGCCCAAATGTTTGGGACGATACTCCTACTAGAATATCGAGACTATGAGTACTAAAATTAATTAATGCGATTAATTAAATGCGACAATTAATTATGCATGGATAAAATATATGAAGATAAACAAGTGGTAACATAAACAAAATAAAAAAATGAACAAACATATACACATGTTAAAAATACTATAATACATAATGACATAATATCATATATTATAATGCATGAAAATATATGCATATAACATTAAATAAACATGTATATATAAAAAAAATATATATGTATGTATATATGTATAAAACGTGTAGAAAATATAAAAAAGGAAATATAGATAGATATATGTATATAAAAGGAAATATCGTGTATTCTATATGTGAACATATTATATTAAATGCTTCACAAATTAAAATGGTAGAAATGATTAATATGGTAGAACAAGTATAAATAGTATAATAAATATATGAGAATGCAATTATATCAAAAAAACTACGTTAATAAATATAAACACATACCATAAAAAACGAAATAGTTAATGTGAATATAAATAAAAACAAATAAATAAAAGACATAAAGAAAATAAATAAATATATAACATGTATATTATTAAGCTTATATATATATAGATAAGATGAATACTATAATATATATAATAATAGATTAATATATATACATATATTAAGGATTTAAATAAAATAAAAATAATGCTGAAAAAAAAGGAGACTAAAGGGACAAAATTAAAATAAATACAAGATATGTGCAATAATTAAAAGGGCAGAAATTAAGATAAATGAAAATAAAGTGCAGAAATTAAATAAGCCAATTGATTAGGGGTTCAAGGGGTAATTAACCCGTCATAATTTAAATTAATTATTAGTACGGGGTCCAGATTGAAAGGCGGGAAAGAAAAATAGGGACCCCGATGTGTAATTTTCCCATGCGGAATGACCTCTCGCGCTATTATCCCTGTGCGGAATGGCTTATGATGCAATTGTACCATTTTTAAAATATTAGGTAAATATATAATCTAACTTAAAAAAAAACTGATTCATTTTATCATCTTCTAGAATAAAACCCTAGAGATCCTCTCCACTTTCTCATCTCTTCCGGCGCCTCACCCCTTCGCCGGCCGCCGCTAATCGGCGCCGGCGAGCCTAAACCTTCCCCCCCTTTTTTTTTTACTTTTTCTATACAAACTGAATCATATCTTGGATCTAACCCCCCAAAACTCTCTTTTTCTTTTTTTATTTCAAAACCTAGATCCCATGTGATAACTATCTTACCACTCACCATGCATGTAGACGGACCGGCGGCCGGTTATCGGAGCACGACGCAAGGGTTCGGAAAAAGTAACCTCTTTATTTGTTTCTTTTTTTGTATATATTTCCGAAATAAAATAAAAAATAATAAGATGAGACTGATGAAAAATATACCTCTAGATCTGAAAATTTTCCTTTCTTTACTAGTTCGAAGAGTAGAAAAAAATCCTCCTCCCGATTTCTTTACATGCATAGATATATATTAGAAATTTACAATGATGATTTTACTGATCTCTGACATATTCTCTGCTGATTTTGGCTCAACTTGGCAAGTGGCGGTGGCATCGTGGCCGTTGGTGTCGCGGAGATGAACGGCTGGATTCGATCTTGGGATGGACGGTCGTGATGAGGCGCGTGGGAGATGAATGGCTGGTGCGTGCATCTCACGCGCGATCTGAAGGGCCATCGAGCTTTGATCTCAGCCGTTGGATCAAATTTTGATCCAACGGTTCTGGAGCGGCTGCGCATAGACAAGGAGATGAAATTAGGGTTTTTTTTGTTTTATTAGACTGGGCCCAAATTGGGCTTTTGTAATAGTATGGATTGTTTAATAGAATTTATTATTTTTTATGTAATATATTTTTATTTTGTTTTATTGATTTTTCCATTTATATATAATAATAATAATAATAATAATAATAATAATAATAATAATAATAATAATAATAATAATAATAATAATAATAAACACTCATATTAAGATTAATAATATATATATGGACAAAAATGAGTGATTACAATATGAAACTTAAAATCCAGGATCTATCATGTCAAATCATCAAGAATAATAAACTGAATAAACCGAATGCGGAAGGTACCTGAATTAATCGATAGATTGAAAGACTTGAATCTTGATGTGGAAATCCCAAAACTTTGGTATTGATCTTCCAAGAAGATAGGTTATCTCTTGAAGTAAAACTCTCTGACGGGGAAGGAGAGAAAAACAAGTTAACCTATTTCTTGGGGACCACTACCTCTTTATATAGTTGATTATTAAATCAAACTATTAAATATTTATAACTCTGCCCCTCATTGAATTATAAATATATCTTATGGTATCTACACTTTTATTTCCATGACATTTTAATACCTATGACACGCTTAACTTAATTGGTCACTTTATTTTTGTGCCATACTTTATAATAGCAACATACATTTTACATATGTGCCCACAATTACGGATTTTAATCCAACAATGTTTGGTTCAAAGAATGTAAAATTAATTTTTTTGTAAAAGGACTACAAAAATGTAAGATTGCAAGGCGGAATGTTTGGTATGTTACATCAATTTGTTTGGTTAATTTGACTGGATTGAAGAATTCAAGTGTTTGTTTGAACTTGGATGAGATGTGAAATTTCTAAGAAGTATATTTTATTAAATTGTTTTTGTTATAAATTTTTTATTAAAAACAAGTTTGGTTTTTTCTATATACTGCTGGTCTCAATTTCCATAAAATTATAATAAAATCATGTTCTTATTATAATTATTATATCAACAAATAAATATATGGTATTGAAATAGATTTATAAATCATACTCTTATGTCTCATGAAATTTGTTATTTATTAATTTTTTGTTATTTTTTCAATTTTGATTTATTATTATTTAAAATTTATTATTGATAAAAATATGAAGAAAAAATTACATTTTAAAAACTTCTAATAAGTAGCTTTTCAATATATATATATATATATATATATATATATATTATAAAAAATAATTATTTAAAATATTTAATATAATTATAGTAAAATAATTAGATGGACGTGACTAACCACGTCATCTATTGTCTCACCCAATGAAAACTTTACATCTCATTTTTTTCAAGGTGAATAAAATAAGAATTATTTTTTTGAAAAGTAACAGGACTCATTAAAAAACCCCTCTAAACCTAATAGGGGAAAAGAGTGCCCGAAAATATAAATACCAAATCAAACTGTTACAACCATGATTCAATGTTTTCACTGCCTCTAACCGCAGTGAGTTAGCCCTTAAAAGACTAACATCCGAAAATACATAAACCAAAAGAGAAAAAACAAAAACCTATCATCCAATGCCCTCCTTTTCCAGAGAATCAGCACTAGAATTACAAGACCAAGGAATCCATTTTAATACACAACCAAAACGCATCAAGAAACCTCTTATCTCGTCGACAACTCCAGCTAAATGAGCCGGAATGGTTGTTCCCTTTGAAATAAGCTCCACTGCTTCTTTACAGTCAGACTCCACAACCACCCTAGCTTTCTTAAACAAACCCTCTTGTAGACAAAATTTTAATCCCCTCTCGATTGCCCAAACTTCAACTATCATGGGAGGAGATGATACACATTGCTCAGAAAAAGATCCAATGGATGTTCCAGCGTCGTCCCTTAGTAGACCGCCAACAACGCACTTACCATCTGAGGGTCGATGCGTTCCATCAACGTTTAATTTCACCCAGCTGACAGGAGGAGGTTTCCAACAAATACTAGTTACCAAACGAGTTCTGTACAGCATGTTATTAACCAACACTAAAGGATCCGCCAATATGTCATCAACATGAATTGAGCATTCATTAAATTTTGCTTTGATCCAAAGCGCAATACGCATGTTAACTAAATGGGATAATTGTTTCTCATCGAGCTTTGCCTTGTTGAAAACTATTTCGTTCCTAAACAACCAGATAGACCAAACTATAGCAAAAGGAATAATGGACCATACCTCGCTCACATTTGTTTTGCCAAGCGTGTTCCAAGCTTCCAAGAAGGTCATAGGATCACTTGGGAAGACGCTAACTTTTTCCAGCTTTAGGCAGAAAGAAGACCAAATTTTCCAGCTGATTCCACAAGAGAAAAATAAATGCGAAGGCGTTTCCGTGAACTTCATACACAAAGGACACAAAATATTCTCCACGCCACAGCCCCGTTTACTTAATTCCGATCTAACCGGCACTCTATTTTGCATTAGCAGCCACATAAATAGCTCAACTTTGGGAGGAGCTAGACCGATCCACACAAACTTTTTCCAAAATTTATTGTCGGCTAGAGGGCCTGTACATAGTTGCTTCAGAGATTTCACCGTAAAGGAGCCATCACTAGCGCCCGACCATCGAACCCAGTCTCTATCGAGACCACTGTCTTTGAAATTTAATAGGCAGTTCATAAGATCATCCCAAAGTGGTCTTTCGCGATCCAATAATGCTCTGCGCAACGAGATGTTCCAAGACCAACTAGAGGGGGATTTAACACCGAATTCAGCAATTACTCCATTCTGATTACGCGCAAGGCTATATAGACAGGGAAATCTCAACTTTAACGGACGGTCCTCTAACCACACGTCATCCCAGAACAGGATGTATTCACCATTGCCAACTTGAAGGGACAGATATTCTTTTACACAACAACCAACCACATCATCGCCACTGAAAGTTTTAAGAATGTCATTCCAAACCCACGAGAATTTTCGATAAGACCGGCTTGGTGGCAATAAACCTCTCGATCTGTCAGATAGTTTACAGTCCAGCACCTTTCGCCAAAAACTATCTGATTCATTACCATACTGGAAGCTCCATTTGGCTAATAGTGCTTTATTCGTGAGAGATAGATCATTTATTTCCAGGCCACCAACATGTTTAGGACGGCAAACGTTGTTCCAACTCACCCAATGGATCCTATTCTTGTCTGCGGCACCACCTCATAGGAACCTTGCCATCAAGGAATTTAATCTCGATGCCATTGATTTAGGCATTTTAAATAAGGACAGGAAATAAACATGGAGACTAGAAAGAATGGCTTTAACAAGAACAAGTCTACCCCCAAAGGATAATAGTTTCGGTTGCCAACCCTCAAGTTTCTTGTGGAATTTGCTGATTATTGGTTCCCAAATCGCTATTGAATTCCGTTTTGCCCCTAAAGGAAGCCCCAAGTATGTTGTAGGAAACTTCTCCACCAAACATCCGATTGCATCTGCCCATCCCTGTAGAAGATTCTCTTGGGTATTAATTCCAAGAACCTTACTCTTCTTTAGGTTCAACTTCATGCCCGACGCTAATTCAAAAACTCTGAGAACTCGCTTCACATTCTTCACCTGTGATTCACCCGCACCGCAGAAAATCAATAAGTCATCAGCAAATTGGAGATTTGTAACCATTGTGGTATCATCCCCTCTCCCAATTATACAACCAGAGAATAAACCAACTGAAGTAGCTTTTTTCAACATTAAATTAAGGGCCCCTCCAACAAAATTGAACAATAACGGAGATAAAGAGCAGACTTGTCTAAGTCCCTTTGATATCGAAAAAGCTTCTGTAGGAACCTCATTCACCAGCACTAAAATCCTAGCAGTAGAAATACATTGCCGGATCCAACCATACCATTTTCGACTGAAACCACATTTAATTAAAATCTGCAACAGGAAATCCCAACTTACGGAATCGTAAGCCTTTTTGAAATCGATCTTAAATGCCACACCACTTCTACCAGACTTGGACATATAATCGATAGCTTCATTTGCAATCAAAACACAGTCCATGATCTGTCGCCCTTTTATAAACGCAAATTGGGTTTTTCCTATTAATTGATCCAGAACCAGGCGAAGTCTATTAGAGAGGGCCTTCGAGAGGATCTCATAGATGCCCCCAACCAGACTGATAGGTCTGAAATCCTCCAGGGTAACCGCGTTTGTAGTTTTCGGGATGAGGGTGATGAAGGAATGGTTGATCCCTTCCTCCCAAGCTATGTCGGCTGCAAAGTCCTACATGAATTTCATAATACTGTACTTAAGGAAGGGCCAAAACTTCTTGTAAAAGCCAAGATTAAACCCATCTGGGCCAGGGGCCCGGTTGCCATCAGAATCAGCGAAAACGACCCAAACCTCTCCCTCGGAGAAATTTCAATCGAGGCTTGTTGATTGCTCGAAACTAATTGACTTGAAATCAAGGTTGAAATCCAAAACCTTCATATCTAATACTTCGTTGAAACTCTTTTTGAAGTGCAATTGTACCTGGGCTTTAATATCCGAAGGATCCTGTAGACACCTCTCCCCCACCTTCAAAGTACTGATCGAATTTAATCTTCGCCTCGTAGAAGCGTGGAGATGAAAAAAAACGCGTGTTTCGATCACCCTCGTTGAACCAACGAACCCTTGATTTCTGCAACCATTCGCTCTCTTCCTTTCGATATTCTTGCCAAAGTTCCCATTTCAACATTCCAGTCGAGCACTGATTCCAGGGTTCACTTGGAATAATTGTAATTCCCTTTCAAGTGAACTGATTTCACCTTCCAATTTTTTGATAACATCAGCAGAATTATGCACTTTCTTCTCAGCCCAACACTTAACTTCATTTTTCAGACGCTTCATAATAACACCAATACTTGGCTGGTTGATTTTCCTCACCGATTTCAGGCATGATTCCACCACCGTATCACAGAACCCATCCATCGAGTACTAGAAATTAAAACAACGGAACGGTTTGGGGCCCTAATTTACCTTAGCCTCCGAAAGATAAATGACATTGTGGTCAGAAATTGACTTGTCCAAGAGAGTTTGAGACAGATCCGGGAAGGCGATTTCAAAGTCTACTGAAATCAAGAATCGGTCAAGCCGTACAAAAGTAGGCGGGTCTCTGTGGTTACACCATGTAAATCTTCCGCCTTGTAAGGGGAGATCGATGAGCCCTGCTTCAAAAACGAAATCTCGGAAAGCTTCCACCATATTCATATTTAAAGAAAATCCGATCTTTTCATCCGGATGAAGGAAAAGATTGATATCACCGCCTATGCACCATGATATTTCCAAACTTTTGATAATCTCCAGTAACCTATTAAGAAAGCCTGTTTTTCCTTCATCAATAGAAGGACCGTACACATTTATGAAGCCACAGGGTGTATTCCCCTTTTTCACTCTTCCAATTAGTGCAATGAAATTATGGTCGATATGCTGATCGGATACTTCAAAAAACTCTGAGTTCCACAAAGTTAACAAGCCCCCAGAGAAGCCATTCGAGGGGGATATCACGTACAAAATATTAGGATCAGACCAGATTTTCCTAATGATTTTTTCCTCCATAGATTCCAATTTAGTTTCCTGTATAAACACCATACCCGGTTTAGACTTCCTAATTACACCTTTGACCGCGCGGATTTTTTCCGGCCGTCGAATCCCTCTGACATTCCAACTAGTTATAGCAATCTTCATCAAAAACAGATAAAAATACCCATAAACCACACTTCATTACAAAGATCCCCTAATTTCCTTCTCCAACTCTAATACCTTAGAGACTACTGCCTCCTTACTTCCTGCGAAAGAGAAGTCCAGCAGCTTACTAACTTCCCAAACAGCTATGGCTTCCAACATCTCTACCGAATTCACCTCCGCTTCTTTATTCGTCGAATTTCCGGCTACACCCTCTTCTTGTGGGTTATCAAGGGCTTCTCTGACTCTTTTCCGCACAACCCTTCTGAATTTGGCTCGATAGAACTCTTTTGGAAATTGATTACAATTCTGAAAATCACAAGGACCATCAGATCCGGGCATGCCTTCCACCTCTCTCAACGGAAAATCCTCATCAAAGCTTTCTGGCACCATGTCTATCGAGAGACCACTTCTCGCTTTAGGAGAAATGGAAGAGGAATCAGAGGCAATCTGATCAGAGCTGTCATAACCGCTAATATTTTCATTTTTTCCCAATTTTTCATTACTACCGGGCATGGGTAGGTGTGGGTTAATATCTTCCACTAGATCCCCCTGGACCGGTGGGTTGTTATAAGTTGGAATTGAATTCGAGCTCCAAGGAGACCCAAGCCCATTGGACCGACCCAAATTTGACCCATCAACTTGTCTTACAGAAATCACAAAACCGAGGGAGTTATTATTTGTTCCGTTGGGAATTGGAAACTGCATGGGGACCAGAGGGGGTGTTCTAGCGGCCTGATCATTAATATTAACTGACGGGGGAACCAAGGGGGCAGTTTCCTGAGCCACCACCGGTCGACCGACAGCTACCTCCCGTGGCGTAACCTCCGCCTCATCAAGAGAATTCCCAGACCCATCAAAGTCCCCGTTTTGTGCCCCATTCACGAAGCCACCACCTTCCGAAAACACCGATTGGAAATGTTGCCAATCTTCATTGTCATTACCGTTCTCATCATCTACCACCACTGGAATAGTATCCTCCAAGGATTCTGTATGACTTAACATTCTAACACCAATGCGAAACGACGTGCCCATGGACTTAACAAGTAGTTGCTCTGGGATGTCATTGGGACTTATCGATCGGATTACCATGGACGCCAAGTCCAATCTGATTTTCTTAGTGGTAATGATGTCTGTATGAACATGATAACCCCATCTATTACCTAGATCACGGAAGAAATTCTCGTGCCAGCAAGTTAGAGGAACATTTGTGAGGCCTAACCTGATATAACCATAAGGAATGTCGTTTATGAGGAGATGATCCAAATGTTCAAACCAAAATCCCATCTCTTCTCTCTTGTTAGCCCAGGCTCTCTGCAGATCAATGATAGATTCAAACATAAGGATATAGACCTTTTGGTCATCATTCCATCTAATGATCTTTGCATTAACACCATCCTACAAGATTCCTTGCTGAACCAGGTTATCCTCAAAAGCTGACTTAATCATACCAACCAGGCAGCATTTCATCCATTCAGAGTCACCTACTGCCACTGCCATGTCGGGAATTGTTGGTTTCTCCATACCTTCGATAATTATGGGGGGGAAGGTTCACAATATTTTCGGCACCACAACCCAATGACAAGTTTTTCAGCAATGCCTCACTGTAAGTCAGCCCCTCCCTTCTAAACCTACTGAAAACCTCACCAGTACTCCGCTGTCCACCCGTCTCCAAGCCCCTCTTCGCCGGCGCAACTCTTGTCTGATTGCTTCTCCTTTCTCGCCAGACCCCATTAACAATAGGAGCTGCTTTTGGGTATTTCTCCATAGAGACAGAAACCACTCTACCATCCATTAGGGACTTATTAAGAACCTGAATGATTTTCTCCATAACCTTACGATTCTCTACAGATACGAACGCGAAGGTTGACTCCTTATACCTTGCTCTTTTATTAACCATCGGAATGAAGACCCTCAATACCTTACCAAACTTCAGGACATCTCTTGAGATTCTTCTACTTAGGTTGTCAATAAAAATAGTCCACTGATTACCGCTCTTCGGTGATTCACTTCTATTCTCCCGCTGCTGCCAAACATCTTTCCTGATACCTGAACTGTTGTCCTCCTTGTGGAGACCGTGTTCCGACGCAGCATTCCCCTGGTGGGAACGGAGAGGAACAGACGCCATAGACAATTTAAGACTTTTTCACTCAAAACTTTATTTCAAAGTTATAAGATAATTATTTCATATGCAGTTAATGTAAAGTGGATATTTTTTGACAAATTCTAATCATATCTAGAGGGATTGGAAAAGAGAAACTTTGGGGGAAGAAAGAGGATTCTTTTATCAAGTCTAAAATCTATGACCTAAAAAAATGTGAGGGAATAAACAGGGGCGGAGCTAGAAATATATTTAAGGGGTGTCATTTTTTAAAGACATTTAAAGAGGATTAATTATTTATAAAGGGTGTCATTTTATTCATAAAGAGGTGTCATTTATTCATATTTTTAATTTTATATACAAATTATATAGAAAAAATAGATTTCTTGAAAATTGTGGGGTGTCATGAAACACTCCAATTCAAAGGGTGACTCTATCCTTAAGAATAAAGACGAGTAATCTGACAATCAGACTAAATATACTTGCTCAATGTAAAATAGATATTCTATAAGTAAAGTTGTAAAAGTGTAATACTACAATATATATTTTTTAATTTTTTACATAATAAAATGATACGTGAAAAAATATAACTTCATTTATAGATTGCATTCCTAATATCATAATGTAAAATAATATATATTTTAAAACATACATTTTGATATAATATTTTTAATATCTAGACTTTCATTTTCTCATAGATAGAAGAATATCGAACTCTTAAACATAAGTGATATCACTTCATCCAATCTATTACATCAATAAAATTTTAACTGAACAAACTTCGATCGACTAAAATAATAATTTTTAAATTATATTAAAAATAAATTCCAGTGACTTTCTTCCAAATGTGAATACAGGTGTTCAAACGGTCGGTTCGGTTAACCGACCGAACCGAACTTCCAAATTTTTATTAACCAATTTTTTTCTATTAACCGTTACTTGAACCGAATTTATTTTTGAAATTTTTTAACCGAACCGAAACAAGTTTGGTTAATTCGGTTAACCGAAATTTGTTATAAAATTTTGGGTCAATTATACAAATGGTCACAAACTAATTTAAAATAATCTTTTTAGCCACTGATCTTTCAAAAGTTATAAAACAACCATTAAACTTATCGAATTATTACAAAATGATCATTGAATTATTGCACATTATAAGTTATTGGTAAATATTGAAAATTTTAATGATTATTTTTTAATAATTTAATAAATTTAATGATCATTTTGTGCTAATTTGATAAACTTTAATGACCATTTTATAATTTTTAAAAGTTTAGTGACCAAAAATAAATATATATAAAATATAAAATTTCGGGTAATTTGGTTAATTAACCGATTTCGAACCGAATTAACCGATAACCGAAGTTTGAAAAAATTATTAACCGTTAATCAATCGAACCTAAAATTAATCGACCGATTAACCGGGGAAAAAATTCAGTACGATCGGTTAATTCGGTTAACCGAAATTTTGAACCCCTAATTGTGAACAATATGCAATTTGTTTGCATAAATAAGTGGATGTCATTGCACAAACCATGTTCAAATGTAGGACCATCCACCTCTAATTCTGAACAATATGCAATTTGTCTGCATAAATAAGTGTATGTCATTGCACAAACCATGTTCAAATGTAGGACCATCCAGAAATTTTCATCAAAAGCTCAGATTTTCCCGTTCTGGGTTAAGGGTGTTCACTGTTTCCTAAACTCGAATTAACTGACCGAGCTAAAATTTAGTTCGGTTAATTAGATGTTAGATCGGTTAACAGTTATTTTTTGGAAATTCAATTATCGGTTAATTCGATTCGAAACAAGTTAGTTAACCAAATTAACTGATATTAAATATAATATTAATTAACATATTATATATATATATTAAGTGAAAATTAACCGAATATATATATATATATATATTAACGAAACATTTAGGTACTTTCCATAGTTATTTCGATTAATTCAAAAATTAAACGAGTTAACCGAACAAAATTCAATTCGATTAACGGTTAAAAAGTTAAAAATTTTGGTTAATAATATTTAGCTAGTTCAGTTAACCGAATTAACCGAATAAACACCCTATTCTGGGTACATGTGTCTCATCATTATACAATTTAATTTAACTATTTAGGTCCGATTCTACATTTTTTATTACCAAAAAAAATTATTTTTTTAATCATTGTATTATATTTAAGTGATGGATTTAGTTTTTATATTTTATTTTAATCATTTTTAGTTTTAATGTTTTTAAAATTTTGAAACTTCGATCATGATATTAATAGTACCTGTTGATTTAGTTTATATTTTTCAATTTAATCGTTTAAAGTTTTTGCAGTTTAGTTATATTGTCCCTGTACAATTGCACCGCCTGAGTTAGAATTGAAAATCTAGTATTTTAAAAAAAATATAAATACTAGAATGATCAAATTAAAGTATACGGGACCAAGTTTGTAATTTATACATATTACATGGCTAACAACAAAATTTTAATATTTTAGCAAAGGCTACGGATAAATTTCAAAATGAAAAACATGTGATAAAAACACAACCATAGAAGTTCTAATTTATCTTTTTTTTCACTTTGTTTCCGTTCATTTCCACCTCTATAGAATAACAAATGAATAAAAGAAAAGAGAAAAACATGAAAGTAACATGTAATAATCGCGTAGACGTATAGATCCATTAATTGATTGAGTAGTCAAAAATACTTATATTGTCATATTTTGTATGAGTTGAAATCTTGACATTTACTTTTTGAACTTAAAAACTTTTCATATTTAATCAAAAATAATATTGTGTAGACACTTTTATATATATATATATATATATATATATATATATATATATATATATATATATATATATATATATTAAGACGCTACTATTAATTTTCTTAAATTTAAACTTACAAAAACATTAATAAAAATTTTATTTTTAAAAAAATTATCATAAATGTACTCTAAAGATAATTAGCATTTTTATGGATGTGCACTTCATGGATGCGTGGAGCTACTGTTAATCGCAACAGGCGATTGGCAATTGCTAGTTATGGGTGCTATGAGCCTGAGTTGTGGTTTGTTAGTATGGGTGGGGTATTTGGCTATTTAATGTTAGTATGGTCCGAGTTTATCTCCTCTGTTTCTATGTAATTATTGTTGTATGTATTCTTTTTCAAATTGGTGAGAAAATTAAAATTATTAAATTAAATATAAATAATTAAAGCCCTCCAATAAGGTGGTGACATGTGTTACCACCTTAATTAAATAAATATTTTATTTTATTAAATTAAAATTAAGACCAAATTGATAGTGTATAAGTAACGAGGACAAAATGTGTAATAATTTATTTTATTAAATTAAAATTAAGACCGAATTGATAGAGTGTATAAGTAACGAGGACCAAATGTGTAATAATTTATTTTATTAAATTAAAATTAAGACTAAATTGATAGAGTGTATAAGTAATGAGGACTATTTTAATAATATGGTGGTCTAATTGCTTCAATTAGAAGTATAATGGTCAAATCGAATTTAAACCCATAATATAACGGTTATTTATGTAGTTTATCCAAAAAATAATTAGCATCTTATAAATTCGAATGTAGAGTTAAAATTTAAAAAGAATAGTTTACCTTAAGCTTTTTAGACAATAAAATCCAAATTAATTACAAAGCAGTTAAAAAGAACAAACGACACTTTTGATTATTGGGGTGCTTTTTAAGTATAATCATAGATACTAATCAACCGTCAAAACCAAATCTAATCATGCCTTTTGCCTTTATTATTATTAGAAAGTTGTACAGTAATCACTCAATGTATAATCTATTGATCATGAGAAATTATTTTGATACACAAGTTTATATAAATTAAAGTTTATACGACTACGAGTTTTTTAATTTTAGAGTTTTGGAGATTTAGGTTAGAGTTTATGGTTTAAGGCATATGGTGTAGAATTTAAGGTTTATGAATAGAATCTTGAGTTTAGGGGTTATGGTTTATGATTAGGAATTTATGTTTTAAATTTTATAATTTAAATATGAAGGGTTGTGTAATTTTTTTACACAGTCTGTGTATTAAAATACAACCCTCAACAGTGGCGGAGCCACATGTAGTTTAGAGGGGTCAGTTGACCCCACTTGATTTGTTATACTATGAGATTTTCAAAGAGTTAAATGAGATTTTCAAAGAGTTAGTATAATTTTTTTTCATGAAAATATTAAAAATGGCCCCATTTGATTTGTTTGGGTATAGTGTAAACAATATTTATATTGCAGTAGTGTGAGAATCCTCATACCTCAAAATTTCCTATGACCTCACTATATGAAAATCTTGAATCCTCATACCATCGATTATGGTCATCCATCTTCAATTCATGAAATGGGGTTCAAATTATAGGAATTACATGTTTATTGTGTGTCCCGTAATTTCAAACAATTTACTTATGAATAATTCTATCGGAACACATATTTTAGTTAAAACTTAATAATTACTAATAGGGTTGGTCAAAGTGGTAAGCAATTTAGTATTACTTAAACAGTTTATGAGTTTGACATCTTTTGTAGGCAGAAAGTCTCTACTGAGAGACCTTCCCACTAAAACAAAGTGTGCGACGTAGATTAATCCGAATTAGTCAGACAAAGTCCTGAAGTACCATGAGGGGAAAAATAAAACTCAACAATTTGGTTTTGCCTGTATTGTAATTTTTTTTACTGTTCTTATTCTTTAGAACAAAGAAGTAATCAAAATTAGTCAAACTAAAGGTTCTAAAACAGGACCTACCACTAATACTAAACCACATTGTCAAATTTAAATCCAAATTATTGGTCTGAAAAAGATATGAATAATTCAAGAAGAAAGGTGGAAAATGACAGAAACAACTTTTTCCCATCAAAAAGCCCATAATAATTTAATCAAATTGTTCACCTTGTAAAGCCCACGTAATGAAAAACCCAAAACTAAAGTAATCCAAAGTCAAAATTAGTCTTCCGACAGCCGCAAATCTTGAAAAGACAACAGCGAAGAAAGTGGGACCCTTTTTCGGACAGATCCGTTTTTCACCATGTCGGAGCGGCAGCACAGTACAGGACAAGAGAGTTGAAACAGCGAAGAAGAAAAGGAAAACAATAATAGGGGCGGCAGCCCGAAGATGAGGGGCCGAGGGCGATTCGCACGTGCAGTGAGCTAATGGCGTGCCGACAGTCGTTTTTTCATTGGTCAGTTTCAAATCCTTCTTTCAACGCCCGCACCGGCACACCGCTGTTTCCAAACTACATGTCACCGCCTCAAATCGCGCGGTTCCCCCGGCGGTGGCGCTGCCTCTCCTCGTTCGATTCATCCCATGTGGTTTTAGGTATTGTATCTGTATGAAGTGTAAATCCTTTTTATTTAACAACAACGTATATTTAACTCATTAGTTGATTAATCTGAATCGAATTATATAGAAATTCAATTTTTTTATTAAAATGTCAGAATTTGTACATGTAACTTTGCTTAAAAAGGCCTAACACAAAAAACTTAACGCCTAATTTTGCTAAACTAATTAATTGTAAGTAAACACTTATTTTATTTTTCTAATTAAATAAAGAAGTTTACATTCCAGAAATAAATATCAATATTTCAACTCGTACAAAAATGAAAAACATTATGAGCATCGTTTTATCTATTGTTTCTCCTGCTATAAAATTTTTATTTATTAGGATAAATTATATTGATGACCACTAAAATTTAGATAATTTTTTATTGTTAGTGTCTATTAAAATAATGACACGACGAGTTAATATAAAATTTTGATATCCAAACTATAATTAAACATCAACCTAGTCATGATTTTAAAAACTTTAACCTCATAATTTAGTCTTAATTTACAAAATCTAAATAAATTATAGAAAATTTAGAAGAAAAAAGAACTTCAAAATTCCTAGAAGGTTTTTTTGTTCAAAAGGCGTATAAGTAATGGTGCCCCTTCTAAATAGTCAACTAATAGCTGATTTTAATGAGAGGATTTCAATGAGGTCCGATTGTTTATCAAAGAATAAACTAATAGCTCATTTCAGTTTTTAAAATAAATGCTCGAACAAGAAAATAAGTGCTCAAATTATATATATTTTTTAAATTGTAGGTGCCTAAAGTATTTTTTTTTAAATAAGTGTTTAAAGACATCATTAGAATTTTAGGTGTCCGATAGTTAACTACCGTTAAAAAAATCTGTTCATTTTATTTTCAGAAAATTAAAAATTTAAAACATTTTTTACACAAAAAAATTTTAATTTTTAGAAATTCTCAATTTTTTACAAATCAGTTCTTGAATCCCAGGGGTGTCTATTTTGACCCATTCTCAATGGGTTCCGACCCGACCCGATTCTATAGGGTCGGGTTTTTTAAAGAAAATTTTAGGTTTGGGTCGGGTTCAAGTTTTATTTTTTTAGGATAAGGCCGTGTCGGGTTTAGGTTTAAGGTGAAAAATACCCTACCCTACCCGACCCGAAATAATAATTTAATTTTATTCTAAATATTTATATATAATTGCTACAATGCCCTTCTTTTTATATATATACATTTCAATTATCTTTCTATTTATCTAATAAAATGGAATAATTATTATAGTGCTCCCACTTTATTTATATTTTTTCAATTAGCTCTCAATTTTATCGAATAATAATAAAAAAAATGATTATTTTTATTTATGTCGGGTTGAATTCGAGTTTTTACTCTAGAATTCGAGTCGGGTCGAGTGGGACATCATAAGATTTCAGGTTAGATCGGGTTTGAATTGATGTGTTAAATTTTCGGGTCGGTGCGGATCAACCAAAAACCCGACCCATGGCCGCCCCTTAGCACACCCTAAATCCTTAAAAATTCTCAAACTCGAACCCTCAAATTGTCACCCCCTAAGCACACCTCTATGATCGCCGAACTTAGCCGGTCATTTCTCCTAACATGACATCGTCAAAAACGACGAATGGCGTGCCAGCCGAACGTTAATTTTTTTTATTTTGATTTATGTTATTTTAATTTCTTTACCATTTATTATTTTGATCTCAGAGATGTAAAAAATAAAATAAAAATACAATCAAATCAAATCAAATCAAAGTTAACAACGACTGCCCACAATTCGATGAAATTAACGACAATTACAAGCGACTTTATTTTTTTTACAAAACAGCACACGACGACTTTAACAAAATCGTCAACACTTAACGATGACTATACCAATTACTGAAGAAACCATCCTAATTTCCTAATCAATTGAATTAGTACCAAACCATATTAATTATTCAAATATTCCTTACAAACAGAATAAATATTAAAATTCGAAAAAAAAATAACAAGTTTAATCTTTGACTACTTTTATGTTTATTTTCATACTATTTTAGGTGCAACAACAGGAGTCAAGGTTTGGTCATTTAATCATATACATTAAATCTATGTTTAATAATACCACTTGATTACTCAAATATTTGCCTCGTTGCCGATCTTGGCAACAAAATTTGGAGGGTTTACTTGATTTTTTTTTTTAAATAAAGGCTTAAATTAAATTTTTATAAATTTAGAAGGGAATTTAACTAAATATATTCATAATTTTTAAAATATAATAAGAGTTTTTAAATTTTGTAAAAGTCAAATCAAAATTTTCAAATCTTTAAAGGACTAAGTTTAATTTTTTTAAAATTTTGAGGGGCCAGACTCTTCTGGCTCCCAGACCCGCCCCTGTTGCCCTGACATAATTACCAAATCTAATTCGTTAATTACACAATGTAAAAAGTACATTTTTATATGGTTTAAATTTGATATATATATATATAATCTCAAATGTTTTTTGAAAGCATATAATCTCAAATTTTTAAATATACGTAATTTTACTTCGATAAAAATATTAAGGGTAAACTACATAAATAATCCCTTGACTATGCTCCAATTATCTTTTGCGTCCCTCTACTATCAAAAGTTACAAACTGGTCCCTTTACTTAAAAAAAGTAACAAATTGGTCCAATGCCGTTAAAATTTTAACGGCTGATGACGTGGCAGTTAATATAAATTGATATAATTACATAATTAGCCCTCAAGTTCTACACTTATTTTAATTTGACCCTAATTCTAAAAAGTTAACCCACAAAATTTTAATAGTCTATCAATTAAGTCCACCTTCAACTATGTTTGAAGACAAAAACTTCAACTGTGTTTTTCTCTTTAAAAATGGCGGTGCAACTGCTGAATTTTTTCAGAATTTAATCATTGCACGAAAACAACAAATTCACAAAAAAGCTTTAATTTAATTGTTGATTATGTGTTACCGTAATTAATCCAACAATGAATAAATTAAGAATCAAAAGAGAAAGAAAATCTAGATTAAAAATAAACAAATGAAACCGAGTGTTTCTTTTCTTTCTTTTTCATTTCGTTTCTGAAATTTTGAAATTAAAATAGAAAAGTGTTTGGTTATAATTCTGGGATTAATTTCATGGTAAATTAAAGGAAATTATAGCGGTTGCGTTAGTTAATTTTAGGGTGAAAATGAAATGAAGAATTAAAGGAGAGAAAAAATATAAAAGAAGATGGACTAAGTTGATAGATTATTAAAATTATGTGAGTTAATTTTTTAGAATTGGGGTCAAATTAAAATAAGTGTAGAACTTAAGGGCTAATTATGTAATTGTATCAATTTATATTAACTGCCACATCATCAGCCGTTAAAATTTTAACGGCATTGGACCAATTTGTTACTTTTTTTAAGTCGAAGGACCAGTTTGTAACTTCTGATACTCAGAGGACACAAAAGATAATTGAAGCATAGTCGGGGGACTATTTATGTAGCTTATCCAAATATTAATAATATATATAAGTTTATTTACCAAAAAATAATATATATATATATATATATATATATATATAAACTCAAACTTTAATTATTACCGCAATTTTGTTTCTGGGAATGTCACCAATACTCACCATAGTGCTTCTCATTATTGTTTTTCTTTTATATTTGGAAAAAATATTAGAGAAAATGAGTATTTATTTGAACCTAAATCTTAACTCGTGGCGAAACGAAGACCATAAAAAAAAACAACTTCGTAAAAGTATTTTAAATGTGTTTTTTTATGAAACAAAATTAACACATGTAAAATAGTGATATTACTTAGATGATTATACTGTTGGTAATGCTTCAAGAAATTACCAAAGACAAAGCTATATCCCACATTGGTTGGGAAAATAGCTAGGCAAGGGTATTTATACCCTTACTTCCTCCCTCTCTTGTTTGGTGGGAAAGAACAAGGGAAGTCTTCGCGCACCGCAGATGCCGCCGTCCGGTCGGCTTAGGCTCGAGTAACACGTTCGGGTTCGGGTCGACCCGTACGCGCGTGTATATATTCTTTTTGGAGAAAATTCGTAAGAATTTTCTTATGAATAAAAAACTATATGTGAAAGAATTTTTTCTTATTTATAGGCTTGATAAAACTGTTTGAATCAATCCGAATTGATTCGAATTTATTCGAATATGTATAGTCTGTTCAGTCAAATTCATGGTGTAACAGCACTGTAATTACATGTTTATTACAGAATTAAAATGGTGTTTATAAGAATCTGTTACAGCAGATTTAAGATGGCTGTTATACAGATTTAATTCTGTAATTATGTGTGCCAGTGAAATGTCTATTATAGACATGTTATACAGCCTATAAATAGAGATGTTGCATGCAGCATTTCATATCATCAAACACATTCACAAAGCATTCCAGCTTTTCTCTCTGTTTTCTCCACTTGTTCGAGCAGTTCCACTGTTGTTCACTGTGTACGATTCCAGGAGCCTCGAGCCTTCGTGTGCACCTCGGGGGACAGCCTGCCCGTGAAGCGACTACAATGTTCGGGGCAGTTTTGTTTCTAAGGCAGTGGCCACCGTACCACGACACTGTCTACTATTTTATGTTCTGTTTTTGCTTATAGTTTCCAGTCAGTGCTAACAGCTTTTTTGCAGCTCATTTTACCAACATATACCACGTGCGACGAACACTGCTGAATACCACGTGCGACGAACACCATTAAATTGGTTAATAAAAATTAAAAAATTTGAAGGACTTAACTTATAATTAACATTATTTCAAAAGAAAATTAAAAATAAGATTTAATAAATTTTTTATATCTCTTTATATTATTTTTAATTGATATATTAGAATCAAATATCCTAAAATCACCTTAGTATCAAAAACCTTAAACCAACCCCTTTATTTCTCTTTTGTCACCGCTGCCGCCGTCGTTAAGTTAATGTTATACATATATAATTCTTATATATTATACGTTCGACGGCGGTTTTCCATACACCAATCGGTAGCAGCAGCAACAGAAGAGAAATAAAGGGGGTGGGTTTAGGATTTTTGATATTAAAAAGATTTTGGGATATTTAATTCTAATGTATTAATTAAAAATAGTATAAAGAAATATAAAAAAAATATTAAATATTATTTTTATTTTTTTAAATAATTTTAATTATAGGTCTAACCCTTAAGGTTTTTAATCTATTTAATAGTGTTCAGCGTTAGTGGTGTTCAGCTGTGTTCGTCGTTGTAAAATTTTCCTATTGCTTAATACTATTTAAACAATAAAAATAGTTTTCCACATTTCACCTAAAAATTAAAATAAATAAAAGTTTGCCCATGCAATGCACAAATAAATAATTAAATAAAATTAATTGTTCGTACATTGATTTAGGAAAAAAATATGAAAAATTGATTTAGTAATATGAGAGCTTAGGTCTCTTAAATAAAGTTAAATGTTTAAATTTTAATGTTGTAAATAAATTAAATTGATTTAAGAAGGTGGTCTTTATAATAAACTTTTACAATATCTTATATGAATTAATCAATTAGATAATGAAGATTATAAAAAATAATTGTTTATTTTCTTTAGGGTGTACGTGGCAAAAAAGTTTAAATGGATGGCTTTTTTTATACCTTGCAAAACTTTCAATGATTTGATAGCAAATATTTGTTTGATATACGCTATATGTTATTTTATTTGATTTTTGGACTCACTTTAATAAATTACCTTTATATTTTCTCTTTAGATTTATGTGTATGGAGTTGGAAAATTTGAAAAGTCGTCGCCATTACTCTTTTTCAACTTCAAATTTTAATAATTCAAGCATGTGTTTATAATAATATCAATTTGGAGAATTTCAAATTTAGGGCAATTTACTTATATAAAGATAATTAATTTAGAAGATTTTGATATTTTATAGCACCTTAATATTGACATTATTTTAATTGTTCTTAATTATATATATATATATATATATATATATATATATATATATATATATATATTAGTAATAGGAGAATTTAGTTTATTTAACAAGCAAAGAGAAAATTACAATAAGATCACCATCTCAACAAAGAAAACCCTACATAAACGAATGTAGACTAATTATATTAACCCATCATTTCTCCTAAAACCATCAACATATACAAATTGTACGCTAAATATTAAAAATAGGACCGTACATATAAAAGGTTAAAAAACCTAACCTAACAATTCGAAAGAATAGAAGATACAAGCTTTCGGTGGTGAACGATGAACACCATCAACACTAACATAAAAACGAATATAACGATGACAACATGTTTATAACCGACTTTATCACAATTCAAGTGTAACTTATATGGAGTGATTATTATGAGCACCTATCAATATAAAAGAAAAATACGAGAGTTCAAATCGTGGGTATATCAACAAGATAAGAAAATAAACATTGTTTATAAAAGAATGTCAAATCCAATCATGAAAAAAAATAAAAATATGTTACATCCATAATCTCTATTAAAAATGAGATTTTATTAAACAAAATAACACGGGTTTAAATATGCAAAAATTAAAATTAAAAAGAAAAAAATGAAAACGGAGAGAACACAATAAAAAATACGACAAAGCGCGCATATATATATATATATATATATATATATATATATATATGATAAAAAAATATGGTAAACGGATCATTCGGATCGAATTTGGTTCATGTCATTTTAATTTGGGTCAGGTTCAGTTTCGGTTCAGTTCGGGTCGAGTATCAGTCCGGATCAAGTGACATTGATTCGATTGATTTTCGGGTCAGTGTCAGTTCGAATCGAGTCACATCGGGTCAGTTGATTTCGGGTCGGGTCAAAATCGGTTCAATGAGAGATCAACATGTTTCAGTCGGATCAGTTTTTTAAACTCATATATGGCTTTATAAAGCTATTATATTTGACTTTTTGTGAGTTGTGCGACGATTCACATCAAATCTTTTATTATTTCTTTTAATATCTTTTCTTTATTTCGGGTTGCCTTTGGTTTGGATTACTTTCAGTTCGGATGAAATCGATTCGGGTCCATTCAGTTCGGTTGAAAATCGGTTCAGGTTCGTTCTGTTCAGTTGAAAAATCGGATCGGACCCATATCGGTTCAACTAAAAATCTGGTCAGTTTCAACTCTATTCGATTTATTATAAATTTTAAATTAAATTCGAATCATCCTGTTCGGGTAGATATCAAATCTCGAATCGAGTAAAATCGGTACGAGTCTCTAGTCATCTTGCCACCACTAGAAATCGTAGGTAGTAGACATTATTAAGTGACAATAATTTATTCTTGAAAACTTCAAAATTAAAAAGTTTTTAAAGTGATTGACATAGCAACTGTGAAGCTGACGCCTATAGCAATTGGAAAATGACAAAAGAATTTCTTTCAAAATCCTAATAATTGGATTAAATATTAATTAATAAAGTTATAAGATAATTCACATAAAGATGTATCATGATTTTCCATCCATTGAATCAAATTAAATAAAAAAACAATTAAGATAAGTTTGGGCCACAAGTAATTATACTTTATCATTTATTTAGGAATTTTATTAGTTAAAATGTAATTGTATTATTAAAACTTAATCATAGAATTACCATTTAATACCAAACCGGCCAACACATCAAAACAGCTTATAAATTGGTTCATGTTTCAAATCAAAATGTTTATGGTTAAGACAACTTTAGGATCAAACAACATTTTCTTAGTTGTTTCTTTCTTCTTAATATTATCTCACCATTTGTCGATTTAATCTTCATTTAATCCGCATCGTCGAGCTTTCGGATTAAGAATTCTAGTTAAACATATATAGTGCAAATTAAGAGTCATGGTACTTGTTAGAGTTATGAGTCAAATTTTCTTTTTAGACAGGTTCGAATATCAATAAAGAAGTAGTGACAAAAGTGGAGGTCTGATCAATCCGTGTGCAACTCTATTTCACCTTTTGGATATACGTTGAGGAGTATGAAACTCAGTTTGAGTAAAATAACTTACTACACAAATTTCCTTTGTAACCAAGCAACATATCTCTATAAGTAAATATCAGGGATTAGGGTTAAAATCATCAGTTCTAATCTCTTCTTTATGACATAGTGAAAATCTCTCTTCCTTTGCCTGTAATTTTTTTAATTTGAATTTTTCACGTAAATTTTAGTGTTTATTTTTTTTGTTTTTACGATCGTTTATTTTTTTATAAAAGCCATTAAATTTTTATTAAATCCATAAAAAATCATAATTACAATGCATCCAAGAAGAAGAATATTTGGATTAAACAACCAAAAAAATCTTTACAACCCAAAAACAAAGAAAAATGAAAACTTCTATAGAAATAAGCATACCAACAAAATTTAGCAGCCTCCTGAATCCCATTGTCTCTGTCCAAACGCGACGCATAAAGAATGAAGAAGGAGTGGTGCACGATCCAAGCTGTCAAGCAAAAAGTATTGCTACCCAGGACTAATTTCATCGGCAAACAACCATCAACCGAGTGGGGATATAACTTTCAAAGTGACCACCGACAAAAACATAAATCGGAAACTAGCGCCGATTGAATCTATGTGCGAACAACAATTGGCCGCTAGGGTATGCTGAAACATGTCACAAAGACAGATAAATCAAACCACAAAATAAAAACAAAGATATGTCACAAAGACAATGAAAAAAGCGTATCACAAGGACATAAAAAGAGATTATTATTATTAAAATAAAAAAATAAGAAAACTAATAAATCTGGTGGTCGACAACTAATACTAAAATTAATTGTCGACCACCAATCAAAGAGATTGATCATTCTTTTTTGTCATTATTGTCTCGAAAATTATAACAATAGTCACGCTCAAATTTTTCATTTTCATTCTCAACTTTTATATAATTTCCAATAATTGAATTTTAGTTAATCATAAAGATATAGTGCAATTTGTATTGGACGGTTGAAAATGAAAGAGTGAGACAGAAAGTATAACAAAACTCCTAACGAAAATGATTAATTATTGATGCTTGAAAGAGTGAAGTGCTTATTCTCAAAGAAATTTGTAAGAACCAAAAACAAAAATAACTAATACAAAGTGTTTGTGTATGTCTATATATACACACACAAAATGGAAATTAATATTGGTTTTGTTGCTCAACCCAACCAGTGTCTCAGTGAAAAAGTGGATGATACTTATTCTATAAGACACAGGTTCAATTTTTTGTTTACATGGTGTATGCCCATCGTCAAAGGGTTGAGAATATTGGTCTAGTTGCTATTTTAGTTTTTTCTTCTTTTTTATTTTAATTTTGTTATATTTTTGCTTTTCATTTCAAATAAAATTAAAAAAAAGCATTATAAAAATAGAGGTGAGAACCAACAAAGGTTGGGTGCAATGACAAGGCACATTCCTTTTCCGAGGAGAAAACCCGAGTTCGATCCTTGGAGAAGACATTGTTGCGAGAGAGAGCACGAATCCCGAACATGGACCATAAAATGAACATGTACTTTACCAAAAAAGGATAGATGTGTGCAAACAATTAAATCGATCGGGTTAGTTGATATTGGTTTAACTTAATAAAATTGGTTAATCTGTCATATAATTTTTGGTTTCGGCTTATGATTAAGAATTTTTTTTCAAATTTCAATTATCGATTAATTCGGTTTAAAATTTGTTAATTAATTGAATTAATCGAACTATCTCAAAATATTAAATATTTAACATATTATATATGTTATTTATGTTAGTTTGTTTTAGTTTATCATTTTAACGAACAAACATGAACAAGCTACATTTCTTAACGAACAAACACGAACAAAAAATTTTGTGTTCGTTCATTTGTTTGGTTAAAGTTAAACGAACAAACATGAATACACCCTCATTTGTATACGTTCGTTTCGTTTACAAACCTATTTAAAATAGTATCTGATTAATTGGTTATTTTATTTGCTAAAACAGTATCAAAA
Source organism: Hibiscus tridactylites (assembly GCA_958450335.1). NCBI lineage: Eukaryota > Viridiplantae > Streptophyta > Magnoliopsida > Malvales > Malvaceae > Hibiscus > Hibiscus tridactylites. The sequence continues at coordinate 6,949,799 of OY288288.1, forward strand.
TACTAAAATTATTTATTTAATCAACCGATGAAAACATGTGCTCAAGAATCTAATTCCTCGTCTAACTTTTCTTTATTGACTGTGTGAAACATACAAAAGAAAATTTAGAAATGGTGGGTCCAAAAACTAAGGCCTAAGTACGATGATTAGGAATTAATTATTGGTTTTTACTAAGATTAATCGTGGAATAAAAAGATCACTGACTTTCGAGAAATTTTTTTAAGTCACTCAAGTTACAGTTGTATGATTTAATTTTATTAATAATTTTTTTTGCTGAGAATATTTTTTTATTATATATAATTAAGGCTAAAATCGAGGATTATTATAATAATAACAAAACACATGATTAGCTCGACCGGTTCATGTTTCGTGCTGCTGAGTAATGCTCAAGGTTTTTGACTTGACGCAACAAATAAGTTAACATCATATGTAAAAATAGAGGTTTAATTATGAAATGAATCCATATATTTTTTAAGAATTGAAAAACAGTCCTCAACTTTAATTTATTAGGATCTAGTTCTCGTATGTCATTAGTCTAGTTGTTAGTAAATACAATGTGAACCAATTTTTATGTTTCTTACATATAAATTCCGAAGTATTTGTTACATAATAAAATAGAGGGACTGACTCTTCAGATGTCGTAAAATAGAAGGATAGAATCTAAATTTAAACAAAAAATAATAAAAATTGTTTAGAATTGTGTGATTCACATGTAATTCCATATTTACCTAAGGTCAACGATTTTAACCGAAAAAACGGATGCATGCACGTGTGACTGATTTACGAGGAAAAATTATTACAATCAGCATTTATTACGAAATTCTATATAAAATAATCGCCTTTCATTCCTCTCCAGTCTCCCGCTAATCTGGATTGTTGATTTCATTTGAATTTCCCCCCTAATTTCCTGCTGTGTCTAGCACTAAAAACGACATTAAAATAACGTGATCCTATTGCTAGATTTAAGGTTGCCCAATTCCCAACCACATAAAAGACACTGTAATATAATTAATTAATCTTCACATTTTATATAGTGTGAATTCATCCGATATATCATTTTCAGTAACATTATTATATAATAATAACAAAATGGGGTCAATTTAAAAAAAACAATATGGGTACATAAAATAATATATATATATATATATATATATATATATATATATATTTGGCCCATCATTGAGCTCATCGGCTCATGTTATGAGTTCGAATCAAATTTAATTATATATATATATATATATAATTTACTGTATTCAAAGTCGGAGCCATTCATACAATGAGAGGCGTTGTGGCCCCCATAAAATTTTGGCACAATAATAATTTAGATATTTTTAAACTAATACTAGTTAAATAAGACATATGTTCTTTTTAATTTTTAGATTTAAATATTTAATAAATTATTGTACGTTTTAGTGTTTGATCATAACTTTGTCTCTGCGTATATCGAATTTTTTTCCCGAAATTTGTCGGTAAATGAAAAGTTTCTCTTTGTAATGATGTATGGTATTGCACCAAAGCTTGCCCCCATTTATCTTGTTGGAGAACTCTTTGGGGCTCATTCCAAATAGGAAATGACAAAATGGAATTTAATGCCGTGGCTGGTTCTTGTGAGGTAGGTATTGAGCATGTAGGGTTGCGTTGCATGGCCAATTTCCAAAGCTTCATAATTTCAATAAAAATGTAATTGTTTCCTTTATCTTAACCAACCCTATGCATGAATCAGAAATAAATAATATTAATTTAACTGGAATAATAATTAGGCCGTTTAATTTTTAGAGTGTCTTTATAAAAAAAATTGACGTAACAATTTATGTGTACTTATAAGGGCGGTGTTATTTGGGGCTAAGGGCCTAAGACAATGTTATAAATTTTAACTATTTGATAATTTTAGTCTATTTGTAATTTAGTTCCTGTAAAAAAATATTTAAATTTAAAAATATAAAAAATTATTAAAGATTTAATTAAGTTGGAGTTGAATTAAGAAAGATAAGTCTATGCTCTCAAATGTTTTGGTCTAATAACAATTCACGTCTCTATGAGTTTAAATATTAGAAAAAATAGGCCTTATTCAAATATTCCCTGAATTTTTAGTTTAAATAATTAATAAACTTTTGTGTTTTTTACATTCAATATTTTTACCCATCCTAATGTTTGATCCTGACTTCGTCCATGCGTACTTCATTGTTGGTGAAACATTATTTCGTGAAAATTTATATTGAGTATAACACATGGATGGATCGTTTAAAGGGGCTAGTTGGGGCCATGATCCCCAAAATTTTGAGAGATTCAAATTTTGTCTCTAAAATTTTTGAAAATTTTAATTTGGCCCAATCAAGATTTTTAAAAATTTATATTAAGTTTCAAATTTTTGAATATTTTTAATTAAATTCCCTCTTGGTTTTTAAAAATTTTTTGTTAAATTTCTCAAAATTATTAAATTTTTTGGTTAAACCCTTAAATTTTTTGAAACTTTTCGTTTAAGCCTCCAAATTTTTCAAATATTTTAAGTTGACCCATCAAACTTTTACTCTAAATTCCGCCACTGGTATAACAAATATTTTAGTAAAAATCAGAGATGAGGCCATGCTCAATATATAAAGGCTAACAGGCAGAACAGTTGAAGAAAGGGGCAAAAAATTAAAGAAACAAAAATGAAAATCCTAACAAACCAGTTAGAAAACTGTAATGAAATGTGATATCAGCAGCTGAAACTTGTAATAAGTTGCCACTTGCTAGAAGGACATGTCTTTGATATCATACCTACATCACAATTTTATTACACTATGGAGTAAGGATATGTCTTTGCCATAAGAATCAAAATCATATAAAAAAATATTTGTGTTTATATATAAGAACATAAATACATTTGTAAGGACCTCAGAGAATGGCAGTTGACATAGAGCTGTCAAAATGAATAAGCCTCTATAACAAACCATTTATTATACTATTTCCCTTTTCTTAATAAAATATACCCACCTTTAATTCGAGAAAAAATTTAATACACAGCCGTGTCAAATTTAGGAGTTAGTGGTTTAGTTTAAAGGTTTAGGTTGTAGTGTTTGGATTTAAGATTTATGGTTAGGGTTTATGATTTAGAGTGTTAGGATTTTATATATTAGATTTTACAAAAGTGTTGTGTAATTTTTTTACACAGACTGTATTAAAATATAACCCTTTTAATTCCTCCATTTGGTTAGGTTTATGCTTTTTTAAAAAGGGAAAATAACGGTGGTCAAGGGTTCAATTCTTATTCTAAGTGTGGTGTAAATTTTAAATCTGTATCAATGTCTACTTTTTATATAAATTATCAGAACGTAAATGATTAATCATTGAGCTTGTTCGATACATAGGTAAAGAAACAAAATTAGAGCATGAATGTATATTTTGATGAATTCTTAATTTACAACATTAAACCCTGACCGTTGTTTTTTATGCTATTTTAGTTCTCCTTTCCCATGGGAAAAGATGGGGACATGTCATGAAAGAAAAACTCCCTACAAAGAATTGGGTGTGGTTGCTACTTGCTTGAATCTTTGTGGTCCTATTGTTCATTCACTTTTGGCTTAGGGTGATTTAGATTCGAAAATTTATTTAAACTCGAAAAATTATCTGATTATTTTAATTTATTATATCCAAAATCGGAAATATCTTTTTGAGTATTTGTGTATTGTTTTTTGGGGCACACAAGAAAAATAGAGAATTCATCAATATTTTTAATTAAACAGAAATATATTATATTTTTAAGATAAATTTTGAAATTCAAATTAATACAAAATAAACAACATAAATATTTTTGACCACTCGACTAATAGTGGATGTTTCAATCTTTTAAAATTTACTTCAAACGTTGTGTGTTTTAATTTCATTTTCCAATGAACACATGAAAAAGAAAATCAATTATTTGACAAGACTAACACTTTGGTCCAAAATAGAAGTCATAAATTAAAAAATGTATTCTCTCCATAAAATCAGGAGGTGTAAACAAATGGCCCCTTCCTTTCCATGAAGATTCTTTGACTTTAGCCCCTTGATTTATACAATTCAAGGTACAATTATGAATTTCATCTCTTATTTTACAAAAAAAATATAAGTTAATCCTTCTACTTTAATTCATTAGAGTTTAGGCCATATACTTTACAAAAACTAATAAATTAGTCTAATTAAGCAATGTTTTAGGTCCTTTCTAATTTGAATACTTAACTGATCTTTAGCCCCTCTCAATATTTAAGTCTAACTCCGCCTTTGATTGTATTGCAAACATGAAAATAAGTAATTAAACAAATTGTATGTAAATAATTAGCAAAAATCAACAATCCAATTTTACATATTTTGCATAATTAGCAACAAAAAAAAACCATTGTCTTTGACCTACCTTTAATCCTATTAAAAAAACCACTCTTCTTCTTGAAGCTTTTAAACCTTTTTTTAACACAATCATTATTTATATTTCTCTAAAAAGAAAGAAAAGTTTGAAATTTGACAAATTCGACCAGGCCATGCCAAATCCCCAAAGCACAACAAGTACAAACCATGGAAGGTAATTTACTATTTTTTGCCCTTTTCATAGAGGAAAAAAATTTAGAAAGGGCAGTTTGGTAAAATAAAAATTATAGTATTTTTTGGAAAAAGAAGAAGGGCACACTATTTTTATTTTGTTTTCTAGTGATCCCATAGTAAAGGACCAAAACCAGAGGTAATCTCGCTTTCTTCCCCAAAATACCCACAGTTTTCTTCGTAATACCAAGGCATGCCACCGGAGTTAAAAAACCAGCCGTCGGTTGTGTCGACGTACACGAACTCGTTCCCTGACTCGGCCGATTCATAGCTCGTCCCTAGACTCGGCAACTCCACTATCTGGCTGAGCTCTTCCGGTATCGACACGTCGTCCACATTCGACGACGAGGATGACGTGGAATCCGATAACGACGGCGATGAAGATGAGGTGGCGTTTCTATTGCTGTTGCTGTTTTCACTAGTAGTATTATTACTTAAGAACTCCATTGAAGCAGCTTTGGCGGCGGCGGCCTGGACGTCTCGCGGCGAACTAGAAGCCGGTCGGGGCAACGACTCGGCGAGTTCGGGGAAGTTGAGAATCGCCGAGGTTCCTTTTATACTCAAAGCTGCAACGTCGTGGGCACGTGCCGCCATTTCGGGAGTCGAGAAAGTACCCAACCAGATCCGGTTCTTCTTACGGGGCTCTCGGATTTCGGATACCCATTTCCCCCACGCCCGCATTCGCACCCCACGGTAAACCGGATGCCTGCTATTCGTATTAGTATTACTACTATTACTACCCCCCTGACGCTTCTGCCTCTTCGGGTCCGGTGTCGGGTCAGTACCCGATTCTCTTTTACCTCCATAAGAGCACGGCGAAGGTGGAGACAGAGCCGAGGAGCTGTTGCTAACAGTACATGACTCGGTTTCCGAGTTTAGTGAGTCACCCATTTTGGCTCAACAAAAATTTATTGAATACAGTAATGGTAGCGGGTAGCTAGGCAAAGTAAGCAGTGAGTTGAGTTTTAAACGAGTTTATGAAAGGAGAGGTTTGAGTTGAGGAGAAAAAGGAAGGGAAGAGAAGTAGGGGTTTTATGAAGGGAGAATGACAGCTGTAGGGAAAACGTGGTGTTTTTAAGTCATCCCCACAGCCCACACTGATACACGCACGAACACGACCAATCTGGCCTTCTCATTTTCTTTCCCATTATTTATAAATAGTTTAAAAAATATCACCCATATAAAATATTATTGTTTAATTAACATAAAAAGAGAAGGGGGGATACCCTTAAAGTATAGGGTGTTAGAGTGCACAATGGTGGGGTTACTTCGCAAATTAAATCAGCTGGCGGAGCCGCCGCCCTGAGGAAGCTGGGTAGGGGTTGCTCAATTACCCAACTAAATTGGTGTATTTAGCATTAAGTTCTAGTTTTAGGCTTTAGGCTACGTTATAATTATTTCTTTTTTTACAATTTTTTATACCTAATATATTTCTTATCTATAAAAATAATAATTTACATTTTAACATTCACGGCTGAATAGAACGGAAGATAAAATAACATTACTCCCCAAGCTTGATTGCTATCTCTATTATTGTCCATCTAATGGGTAGGTCGACGAGAATATTACCATTCTGGTTACTCACCAACCCTAGATGTACGAGTAATTAACCCCACACCTAGGACCTAGGTTTTCACTTTTCACTATGTATATATGTGTATATACTTTTTTTTTTCTTTTTCGGTTTTCCAAATTCCATTTCCTTCCTTATTTTGCTATTTCACTTGTTATTCATTTTATTTTTGCTATCATTTATGTTTCAAAGTTTTGGTTCTTTAAATTTAATTATGTTAGTTGCTAGTGAGGTGTTGTACAATAATGTCAAGGACTCAAGATTTTTTTTACTTTAAATTTAATTATGTGTTATTATTTTTAATTAAGTAGAGACTAGAGATATTACATTTTTAAGGTAAATGTCGAGATTAGAATTCATGTAAGATGAGACAACATGAGTATCATTAGTCACTCGGTCAATTAGTGGATCTCGTATATGGTTTTACACATTGTTGGAAAGTTAGATGAGGGTAAATAGATTATTGAGATTAACAATAAGAAATGAGAAAATTATCACATGAAAAAAATATAAAGAAATAATCGTACCTATTTATTTACACTCATGCAACGGTTTAAGAAAAACGTAAATTAATTAAATTTTACACTGTGTAAGTAGATTTTAACTATATATATTTAAGGTATCACATGAAAATTTCCCTTTGAGCTTTGCTTTCCTTCTTCCGTTAGGGTATGGGCTTTGTTTATTTCTTTTATATAATTACTACCCATTCATCCACTAATTTAAATTGGATAGTTGGAGCACGAACCAACTTGTCTCAGTGGTTAAAGGAACGGTTGTTGTTCCTAGAGGTCACGGGTTCGAGCATGTAACCCCCTCGTCCCGGTCTGGCCGGACGACCGGTCCGAGTGGGCCACACGGGGAAAACCGAAGCGAAACCCGTTAAGGTCCCACCTCGGTTAGCAACCCTAGAAAAATTTCTTTTATTTCTCTTGTCTAAAAGTCCATTTAAGTCCTATGTGATCAAACAACGGAATAAAATACATGAGACAAACATTCGATCCCAAAACATCAATTAAACAACCCACTTTTAATATTTTAAACAGGCCGTTTCGAAACACCCTTGAGGCGTATCAAAACGCCTTGACCAGGTCAACTGTCCCAGAGCCTCTACAAGGGGCCGTATCGAAACGGTGGTCAACTGTTCCGAAACGCCCTCAACGGTCAACTTCTCGTGGTCAACGAGATTTTGACCGTTTCGAAACCCTTATACCCGTTTCGATACACCTTCATCTCGTGAATTTCTCAGAATTCTAGTAGCCAAAATGTTCCGAAACGCGTATCGGAACAGGGGTTTCAAAGGCCATACCGTATCGAAACGCGTTCCGATACGGGGTCCCTAAAGCCTTACCCGTTCCGAAACGACCCAGCCCGTTTCGAAACGCGGGCTGTCTGCAGCCTTTTGAAATTCAAATTTAAGGTTATTTCAACAAGTATGAAGGTCCCCTAGGACCCCTAAAGGCACACAAAACCATCAAACAAAGTCTAGAGACATACATCCTAGATTTAACATACTCAAACACATAAAAGCATGGATTTAGACAATCTTTCGTACATAGCAAATTACACATTAAGAGCCTTTCATACAAGCATGCTTGAAGACATTAAAAGAGAACCAATAAGCATCATACATATCAAATAAGTTTACATGTCATTCAAGCAACTTAAGCATTCATAAGCCATCCATCATACAAACATTCGACAAGATATAACATGCTTACAAACCAAGTCAACCATAGACATACATCAAACTCAAACCAACAATACCTATTCCATTGCTTTACTATTACAATCTTTAAATTTAAACATCATACTTGAGCTAACCGTAAGCAACACTTGGAGGCCTTTCCTTGCCCCTTGCCACCCTCAAGCTATTGATCTGCATTGTCGAACAAAAGAGAGCGTAAGCATAAAAGCTTAGTGAGGGTAAGCTCTTTAAAAACAAACCTCGACAATGCAGGGTCCAAGCACGAGCTACAACCAAGATAGAATGCATGATCTTACCTCCGATCCACGCAAGCCATGAATATAGATGATGCATGAACATATATTCAATATCATGTCATGCTCAACATGTTTAAATCCACAACATATGAAATCACATATATTAAACCATGTTGGCAACACCTCCCAAAACACATTGGCTCACAATTAACCACATATTGGAAACATAAACTACAATCTGTATTGGCACCTAGCTATGACTCGAATACGCGAATAACCGTTGGAACTCACATCCAACAACTCAACTATTACCTGACGGTGGGATTCCACTCATCACCGTTCACGCGGAGGGGATTCCACTCATCCTCACGCCCCGTCGATGGGATTCCACTCATCACCGACTAATATAAATACAATTTCCGGGCGAACCCGTACTCCTCCTTGGTGACTCAACACCACCAAGGCCACGCGCGACTTTTGACTCATGTGTACACACTAACATCCTAATGATCGATCATTTGTACCCAAGCATACTAGTGTCAAATACTACACATTTCATTAATCATTCATAATATCAATTCATAACACTTCCGTGCTTAGCACGTACTCACCATGATCCTCAGATCATGAAACCACCTCATAATATCATTTCTCATGCCAATACCACATGTACATCATTAACAACCATATTACATTATATTTTACACATGTGTATAACCATATCATATCTATCATCAACATGCATATAACAATGCATCAAACATGCCTCAACATACGTGTATACAACATATACTTAATCAACACCATCGCAATTTAACATGGGGCATATACAACCATTAAAAGTGCAACCAAGATCTCTAATCAAAGCTTGGGATTAGGCTACCACTCTAATCCCAACTCTAGGTGGGTTTACCAAGCCCATCCTAGGTTCACATGCTTGAACCAAATACTCAAAACCATTTGAAAATATTTAACCACTCACCTAAGCTTCCAAGCTCCAAGCTCCACTACCAAGCAAGCATCACCTTCAAGTTTCCGGATTTCTTCCCGAAGCTCCTCCAACGCAAACTCTCGCTTCTAAACAACCTCAATACAATTCAAATAATCCTCAAATCAGCCCAACATCAAAATATCAACCCGGAATACAAATTCAAATATCAAACCCAACATTTCAAGTCATGACCAAACCCCATACTTAGCAATTTCGGACAGCCCTAATACCTCTTCCAAAAACCTTGTTTCCAACATCAATTGCACCCACAAATGATCCCAAATCAATCCCTAACCATAGTACTACCATTGGGCTATCAAACCCCACCTTAAACAACCCCCAAAACTCACCCAAAACCCTCCAAAACACCATTTTCGTACTAATATTTTACCCAGCAGAAAATCATGTTTTTAAACATCCAAATAACATCTAAATGGTCCCAAATCATCCCCTTAGCATACATATACCATCAGCCCTCTAATTACACCTTAAAACCCACCAAAAATCAACTTTTTGACATCTTAAAAATTGGTCCAAGAACCCACTTCGGAAATTCATCAAAATTCAACCAAATTAACATATAATGTATATTTCAACTTGATTAAACAAAACCCCAACTCAATTTAACAAAACAAGATGAAAACCCCATAAAAACTCAAACTTTAAAATCAAACCCTAATTCCCAAAAGTTCATATTTTTAAAATCTAAGACCATGTATGAGTAGGAAATGAAGAGGAGGTTTAGAAAATGATTTTACCTTTAAAAACGCCCTTGAATTGATGAAGAAATTGATGGAAATACGAATTTGGGATTTGGGAGGGTTTGTTAGGGTTTCCATGGTGAAGAAAGGAAAATGAGGAAGATGACTACACCTTTTTTTTGTTCTCTTTAACTTTCAAAACGTGGTCTAGCTTTTTAAAATATTTAGGTTAAATCACCGCATTGGTCCCTCCTTTTTATTTTAAAACCCAATTAGCCCAAGTTAAGGTCAAATTGATTAAATTTTAATTTTACCGACTCGGACCATTAACCCGACTAACTCCTAGCCCCAAAACACGGGTGTTACAGAGCACCAGCAGCTGCATCAGGGTGATTGAGCGTTCATTGTCAAATTGTTGAGAGTATATTTAGAACAAATACTATTTGTAATCACTCTAGCTTTCATCAAAAAAAAAAATTGGATAGTAGGAAGATTTATTACGAGGTCAATCCTTTCAATCTAATTTATTTATTCACAATACTTTGATTTAAACTCTTATTTTGCTTAAAATATCTAATGCCTCACCTTACTAGACTAATTCATAGTTAATGTATTTCTAATATTTTTAATAAATGATTATTGGGTATTTTAAGTTGTAAATAATTTTAAAACGCATTTTTTCATTATTTTTAAAGGAGTAAATACAATATTTTTTTGAATGGTCTAAATGTGATTACAAGATACTATTTGTCCATACATATTCTTAACATTTTGACAATGCGCATACATCTCGTAGACAAAGCGATTGAATATGTGTCTCCTAATCTTAAAATAAACATCATCCACTTTTTCACTTGGGCACTTGCTGAGTTCAAATACAATAATATTATGATGGAAGCGTGTGTGTATATGTACATATATTTGATAGTTGATACCCATGTGAGACAAAGAAAATTATGGCCTTGTTTGATAAACAGCGGTTTGAGCCAAAATTAGAGGTTTGAGATAAAATTAGAGGTTTGACCGGTCAAATTTGTTAATTTTGATTTTCGGTGAATAGCGAATTGGGGTGAAACTCTAATTTTGAAAAGGCTGTTAATATGAGCCTTTTAAAATTAGAGGTTTTGACACTATAGCTATAAAGATCCTTTTACCCTTAACAATTATAAAAAATCCTCAAATATACTAAATTTAATCTTTTCTATTTTAAGTATTCACTCTCACGTATTTACATTATTACATTTGTAAACTAATACTTTTTTCCTCACACATTATTACATTTGTAAAGTAATATTTTTTTTCCAATTATACAAATATTAAATTAATTTATAGATCATTCAAATATGCTTAGTAATATTATATTAAAAAATTATTTTCATAGTCTAATTAATATTAATAGATACACAATATTAATAACTAATAAACTATTCAAACAAGTATCAAATATAATCATGTCCTTATATGTTATTTTGCTTGTTTAAATAATCAAACAACTATCAACTATCAGTTAATTTCACCAAACACTTTTATACAACCAGCTAATATAATCCGCTAGTCAAATCAGATAATGCAATCAACTATCAGCTAATGTAATATGCTAATTGTCAAACAATACCTATATAAAATGAAGGATTTGATATACCACTTTTTATTTATAAATAATATTAAATTTTTTTAAAATTTATTGAAATACAAAAATTTAGCTATTATAATCAAATTTTACCCTTAATTATGATACTAAAGTGGGGCTTAAATATGTCCCTTGATTTAAACTTGAAAATTCATTTTAATTGATCTTTTAGCATGATTATGAGCTCAGTCTTTGCTATATGTGATTTAATCACAATTAATATTTAATAATAATGTATTTCCCCCCAATTATTGCGATTATTGATTGTTTGGAAAAACCTAGCTCTACAACAATAATGGATAACGATCGAAAATATTATTTTTAGATTTATTTAAACGAAACAAATCGGGTTGAGAATGTTGTTTTTGACCTTGTATGTAAAATTTTTACAGTACCTTATTTAGATTAATCGATTAATATTAGATGTTGATAATTATATAAAAATAATTGACTGTGTGATTTAATCACACTCACTTGTAAGTAAGGGTTTCTTTTTTATTTTATGCCGATAAATATACACATAATAGTTTATTTGAGGAAAACTATGGTTTTGGTAATTTCAATTATTTTTCACAGTTTAGTTCTCATGAAAAGAGCCAAAGTTTTGAGTAAGCTTCTCACATGATCTTTTTTTTTTCTGCTTAATTAATCACAACCAGATTAGGGAATCCTTTAGATGATAACTCGGTTGAAAACATAGGGTTGTTTTTCTCTTTTATTACTCTTACCCTCCAAATCTCTACACTCTTTTCTAAATTCATTGTTAAATGTCTCTTTTATTATTATTTGTAGGTTTGTCATTAAGGATGGGTATTTCACCCAACCTTACCCGACCCGACTGGGTTAGACTTTTTTTGTTTGTAAAAAATTATATTCGTGTCGGGTCAAGTTTTTATTAAAGTGATTTCATGTCGGGTTTAGTTTAGGGTGAAAAATATTTGACCCGTGACTAATAATATAACTTTCCCATGTATTTTTAGGGTATTTGCAATAATACCCCTCTTTGTATAATTTTTTACAATTTAATCCTTAAAATTGATTTTTTTATAGATTAGGTTGCATTTGGTATAGAATTTTTGAATCAGATTAGGTTGAATTTAGGTTAAGGGTAATTATTTTTGGGTCAAATTTGAGTCGACCGAAAATCCTACCTGTGCCATTGTAATCCCTAATTATAACTTCTAAACAAATTTCTCTGTAGACAAACTTTAGATTCGTTAGATTTTATTACAAGAAGACAACATGTATTTTTTTATTAGTGATTTTCATGTTACTAATAAAATTTATGGTTACTTTTCTCAACAATGTCACTATCACATATAAATGGGTATTTCTAGAATGAAGAGGGTTAATATAAAATAAAAAAAACCGATAGATTACAAAAAAAATATTATCAAAAGTTACATAAATTGTTACATGTACCAAAATGCTACAATGTTATATTAATTTTTTTAAAATAGTGCAAAAGTTACAAGGTAATGTCTGTTTATATATATTTTTAACCATTTGACAAGGCGCATATATCATGTAGACAAAGTGATTTGAACTCGTATATCCTAAGATGAACATCATTCGTTTTTCTACTGTGACACTTAATGGTTCATGCAATGTTATACTAATTTTTTTTTAATGGTCTGAAGTTGTTTACAAGGTAGTATCTGTTCAAACATATTCTTAACCATTTGATAATGAACATACACTTTGTAGACCTGACGATTTGAGCATGTATCTCTTAGGATAAACATTATTCACTTTTCCCCTGAGACATTTGTTGGGTTCTACAATGTTATACCAATTTATATATCTTTAATAATATTTTATTTATATTTTAACAAAAAAAAATAGTAGCCTACCGTATTTTACTTTATATTAACATTCTCCACTATATTTTAAGGCACTGACTATAGCAATAAATGATAATGGCCTATATTCCCTTGTCAAAGTTCATGTTTTTTTTTTTCCTTTTCCCCGAGTACAAAACAAAATGTGACGGAAACGTACCATATCTGTGAGCTGTCTAAAGCAAGATCGAATTTGGTGAAATTAATAAATCTGTCTAAAGCTACTTTCCATTTTCTTGGAAAATTTTGACCATTTGGTTTCCACACATTTGCAACACGTTTTTGGTAGACAACTTGGCTAACTAATTCGATCGAATATTATTTCGTTGTTTATTTTTTTTTTTTTTGTAAAAAGAGGAAGGAAAATTGTCCAATATCGAATTCAAAATTTATTGTCAATCATGACAAAAATAATGTTCTTTATCAGTAAACTACAAACAATGTTTCTTATAGGCACACTACATATCAAGAAATTAGAAATGAGGAATTTTGACTTTTGATATGAAACCAAGTATTGGTCAAAACGCAGAGTATAAGCAAAAACTTTATTATTTCAACTTACTATTTACAATAGACCAATATTCATTATATACTATTAAAAAAAGTAAACCTTTGAATATTAACTAATCCTAGCTGGAAATAAACTAACCCTAACACACTATAAACATATTACAACTAATCTTAATACTACATGATTGATTATATATATATATATAGTTTAGAATCATTTTAGAGTACTTTGGGGTAGTCCATTTATTTCTTATACTTACAAAATTATTATTATAAATTTATTAGGCTCGGGGATAAACCCATGCATTAGTTGGGAGGGATTGTTGTCACCTAAAAAGTTTTGATATTATTTTAAATATTAATCAAATAAATTTTTTACCCCTCTATTAAGATTAGTTATCTTTTGACTGATTTGCAAATTCCTTCACATCCAACTAATCTTTATTGTGACAATTTGTCTGCTGTGAAAATTGCAGAGAACCCTGTCTATCATGAGCGTACCAAACATATTGAAATAGATTGCCACCTGGTTCGAGAGAAGATACAGCAGGGCCTCATTCGATTATTATCAGTCTCCACACAAAACCAGCTTGCCGACTGTTTCACAAAAGCTCTTCAGCCATCTTTATTCAGGGACTCTGTAATCAAGTTGGGCATTCAGAATCTGTATGCTCCAACTTGAGGGGGCTATTAAGATTAGTTGTAATCTGTTTATAGTTTGTTAGGGTTAGTTTATTTCCAGCTAGGATTAGTTAATATTCAAAGGTTTACTTTCTTTAATAGTATATAATGAATATTGGTCTATTGTAAATAGTAAGTTGAAATAATAAAGTTTTTGCTTATACTATGCGTTTTGACCAATACTTGGTTTCATATCAAAAGTCAAAATCTCTCATTTCTAATTTCTCGATACCCTCTTAATTTTTAAATTTAGAGGCTTGATAAATTTTTACTCCTCTTACTTTTTAATTTTAACTTTGTATCATGCTCCATTCATAATTGTTTTTAAAACGTATTTTTAGAGCTAAAAAGTATTTTTTTAGTGTAAGTAATAATGAACATATAATTTTTGAAAATTTTAAGCCAGACGTAAAAATTAATGTTGCGTTTGGTTTTAAGGAAATTGATAATATTTTCGTTTACACAAAAAAATAATGAAGAAAACATGATTGACTCACATTTTCTAAAACAGCTTTAAAAATACAAATATGTGAACAATTATAAAATATTAAATTATTTTTGAAATTAAAAGTTAATCTTAAAATTATTTTTGAAACTAAAAAAAGAAACATTTCAATTTTAGTGGTGGGATGGAATTTATCATTAAATTCATTTTAAACTATTGCAAAAAAAATTTGTACTCTATTTTTTTATTTCTCATTTAATTAATATTTTTATTATCCAATATAATTTAATTATATAATTGTATTAAGGAAAAATATTCCATGCACTGACGGTAAAAAAATATTTTTTGTAAGTGGGTTCAATTAAGGGTTTATGGGTTTAGTTTAGAGTTTAGATTTTAAGGGATTGGGTTGTTTGGGTTTAGTTTAGAGTTTAGATTTTAAGGGGCTGGGTTGTTTGGGTTTAGTTTAGAGTTTAGATTTTAAGGGGTTGGGTTGTTTCGGTTTAGAATTTTATGATTTATGGTTTTAATTTAAGTTTTAGGGTTTAAGATTTAAGGTTTTAAGACTAAGGTTTAAAATTTTAATTTTTATAGTAAAATTAATGTTTGTGAAAAAATTATTTACAGTGCATGATATAATTAACCTTATATTAATATTCATGTAAATTTCTAAATTAATCTGATATTTTTATCATTACAATTGAAAATACTATTTATATCAGTATATATAATAATGGAAGTCCTATGATATGGTGAAACATTTACTACCCTCTCTCACTCCCAACAATTTCCAATTTCATTGACTCCTTCATTTAAGAAGTATAAGTTCTTTCATTGTTTCTGTTTTTTTTCTCTTCTTAAAATTAATATTGAATCATTCCAAAATAACATAATGAACATGCACCTCCTTTAACCATACCTGTTTACAAATCCAACCTATTGTACAAAAACCCTAGCTAGCTTTAAATTTGATTATTTGAATAATTAATACACAACACAAAAAAAACCCTTTAAAATATGCAAATGAAGTTATAATTATAGTGATGAAATTATTGTTTGTTGATATCATAGACCAAATTTCGAGTTATGTGTCACACATATAAGGCTGAAGCCAAAAATTTAATGCAGAGGGTCGAAATAAAAATCATAAAATATGGTGTGTTAAAATTGAAACTATTACATTTAACCAAGAGATTGTCCTCGACTAATCCTCGAACATATTTTTATCTCCCGAATTTGTAATTATAAAAAAATTAAAAATAAGAAAAGTCCTATAATTTATTTTTATATTTTATCCCATGGCAACAAGTTGATTTGGCAATGTCCTTGCAATGAAGCTTTTTATTGCTTGAATTGGCCACTTTCAAGATATGTAAAGCTAAAAGGACAAGGACACTTATGGGTCTACCAAATTTATTGGTTGGATAGTTGGATTTGTCAGCCAATTTATGGGCCTTTTAACACCAACAATCATTCTTGATTATGGACCCATCTTGCTCGTCGACCTATCCAAAATTCCAAACGAAAAAACCTATATTTGGAATTTAATATTTTTATCTTTTAAATTTAAAGAGTTTAATTATTTTTAGTACCAGTGAACCACAACTACACAAATATCCAATTACAACTCTTTGCGAACGTACTAATAAACTACAACCGTGCAAACAAACCGATTATGACCCGTTGCGAACTTGACATATAAGCACTATTCTAAATCCCGTGACAATACATGTGACCCACATTAACACCCGAGCAACGATAACTCGTTTAAACATTTATTTTCCCTGCTTTCATCACATCCATCCTATAAGAAGCCATGCACCCCTGAGTAAGAGGGGAGGGTATCCAAGGCATTTATATCCAAAAAAAAAAAAACGATCCAGAATCATTTTCTAGGGGGCTTGATTACTGAGGTGATCAACAATTTTATTATTCTTTGATTTTATAATTGAAGTTCGATTGATGATATTATCAATAGATTTTTATTAAGTTAAATTGATATAATGTCAAAATCTGCCTTAAACATTTGATTAAATAGTTATTTTAACCTTTTTTTTTGAAGTAATTTAATCTTTAAAATTCATTTTAGGTCAAAATAACCTATCCGTGGATGAAAACTGTTAGTTTGATTTTTATTTTTTTGAAGTAATTTAACTTTTAAAATTTATTTTAGGTCAAAACAACCAATCCGTGGATGAAAACTGTTAGTCAACTAACAATAAATAGCTTGAAATGACTTGACATGATGACACGTCAATAAAAGAGTAATTTTATAAAATTATTTTTGACTAATGTGTCATTCTTTTAAGTCGACACCTTATTCTTTTATATAACATTGTTATGTCAATATGCACTGTCATGTATGTTTGTTACATCATTTCAAACAATTTATCATTAGTTGGCTAACAATTTTTATTTGTGGATGAGTCATTTTGACCTAAAATAAAATGCTGAGGATTAAAATATTTTAAAAATATATGACTTAATGTGACTATCTAGTCAAACGTTAATGCTATATTTTGGTATCATGCAAATTAGGTTATTTTTTTTCTTATATATATAAAATATTTGTTTTGATGTCCAATTTCAACTCGCACATATGAGAACATTTAGACATAAATACGACTAAAAAAATAGGCTTGGACATGATACTAGGCCCATTTTCAAATTCATAATGAAACTTGGACATGATAATATTTTCTTGCACGATGTCTCTGTTTTTCATGTTTACTTTTTATTTTTTTCGTTTATTTTTATATCTTGTTTATGAAATTAGGGATTAGCAATCGATTGAGTCGAGCAAAAAAGTTAAGTTTAGTCAAATTTTTAGTTACCCGAATTTCATTCTATAACATGAATTTTATTTAAATTTTTTCGAGTTAAATCTATGAAATTACGATTTGAGTAGATAAATTTACTTACTCTTGTAATGATAAACTTCATTCACTACTAAGGATATTAGAACTTCTATTTAAAAAAAACCGTTAGAACCAATTATTATATTACGATAAGCCCATTATAAATGGAGCCATGTCGGCCCATTTTCATTTTTCCATAAAAATAAAATAATTTCAGTTTTTCATCAATGCATGGCTATACGACGTCGTTACATTCCTCTTCTTCATGAATCGATAAGGAAAAAAGTTTTCCCGTTTTTGTTCTTTAGTTAGCTTCTGCTTTCTTCACTGAAAGCTTAAATTGATGACGCTGAAATTTCCCATTTCATTCCCAATTTTCGCGCCCCCGTCGCCGAATCCTTATCCGAACCCTAACGAAACCAGCCATCGACCGCCGACGGAGATTCGATTCTCTCGCTGGAACAACGCCAACGCCGAGAAATTCAACCAACGCCGGCGCGCCCAACAAGAAATCGAAGATGATATTCGCCGCAACCGCCGCTTCGATTCTGCCACCAAGATTGCCTCCACCATCGAAACCTCCTCCTCCGCGGCATCGCCGCCACAACCAGGAACCTACAAATCCTTCGGCTCCCCTTCCTCTCCTTCCAGACCTTCAATTCCAGGCAAGAAATCCAAGTACTCCAAACCCCCAAATCACCCAGCGTTTCGCAAATTCTCCAAAACAGCCAATCCTCCGCCACCCTCTCCACTCGAGAAGAAACAAGCGAATGTTGCCGTTGGCGAAGACGGCCTCTCTTTCGTCATCGACGGTGCGCCGTTCGAGTTCAAATACAGTTACACTGAGACGCCGAAAGTCAAGCCGGTAAAGCTAAGGGAACCACCCTACTCTCCGTTTGGACCTACGACCATGGCTAGGCCATGGACAGGCCGAGCTCCACTGGCTCCAAGTAAGAAAAAGCTGAAGGAATTCGATTCTTTCGTATTGCCCCCGCCTGACAAGAAAGGGGTTAAGTCCATACAGAAACCTGGCCCGTATTTGCCCGGCACTGGTCCAAGGTATGTCCAGTCGAGAGAGGAGATTTTAGGAGAGCCATTGACATCAGAGGAGATTAAGGAGTTAGTAAACAGCTGCTTGAAGTCTCAACGACAGTTGAATATGGGTAATAATCCGATTATTATGCAACTACCATGTTCTAAGTTAAGTAAATTAGAGTTGATTATGAAATTTAGTCGATAATCCGAATTATACTGCATTGCCTTTTTATGTGAAATTGTATTTTGTTTATGTTTAGGTAGGGATGGTTTGACACACAACATGTTGGAGAATATACATGCTCATTGGAAACGGCGAAGAGTTTGTAAGATAAAATGCAAAGGAGTTTGTACTGTGGATATGGACAATGTGTGTGAGCAGCTAGAGGTATGTGTTTCTGTTACTACTTACTACTCACTACTCGTTTTTAGGATCGGTTTATCTTAACTTGTGTTAATGTTTGATATAAGAGGATATGGAAATCACTATCGGTTAGAATCGTTTTTGATTTGTGTATTGTGTTTGTTTTCATTTGATTTGTCAGGAAAGAACAGGAGGGAAAGTTATTTTCCGAAGAGGGGGGGTTCTATTCCTTTTCCGAGGTAGAAATTACAATTATAAAACTCGTCCTCGTTTCCCTCTTATGCTGTGGAAGCCTATTACCCCTGTGTATCCGCGGTTGATTCAGCGTGCTCCCGAGGGTCTAACACTAGAACAAGCCACTGAAATGAGAAAGAAGGGGAGGAATTTAATGCCAATACGCCAACTTGGTAAGCTGCTGGTAAAAGTGGACTGTGAAACTTTATAAAGAATGCTTCAATTTTGCCTGTTTTGAAAATATAAAAATTAATGTTTTGCATATTTTGCAGCGAAGAACGGTGTGTATGCTGACCTTGTAAAAAATGTTAGGGAGGCATTTGAAGAGTGTGAACTTGTCCGGATTAATTGTCAAGGGATTAAGGGAAGTGACTATCGGAAAATTGGTGCCAAACTTAAGGTTCGGTATATTTATATAGTTTATATATTTTGTTAACTCTTTCATATATTCAGAACCTTAAAAATGAATAGCCTTAATTCTTTTTTTGCAGGACCTGGTCCCATGTGTGCTAATCTCATTTGAAGATGAACACATTTTAATGTGGAGAGGAAACAATTGGAAGTCGTCCTTCTTGAAACCAGGCTTAAACAAAGGCATAGACAAAAATGTGGCAAACGAGGTTTCCATTACCAGACAGTTGGAAGGACAAAAATTGGCACCAGCTTACGTTCAAGATAGTAGCATCGAGCAAAGGGATTCTGTTGAAAATGAGGGGGCAAATGTAGCTCCCGATGCAAAGCCAGATACAATGGATGCTATTGAAACAACAGTAGATGGGATAGTATATGCCAGTGATGAGTCCGATAGTGAATCTGAAAACATGACCTATGGTCTTGAGCCTATATTAGATAATTTCGGCAGAGCAAATGAAGAGTCATCAGCTATGCCAATGGAAAGTGATGTCAGGCCCGAGAGTCCTGAGAGCAGTCTAAGCCATTTGGAGTCTTCTGTTACTGGTTTGTTGAATCATGACAAGCTGGAAATTGTAGCACAAGCTTTACCAGATATCAATGGGCCAGCAAAAACGGCTGCACCTTGTACCGAGAGGGTTTTGCATCTAATGAAACAAGCTGTTGAGAGTGGAACTGCAGTTGTATTAGATGATGCTACTTTGGATGCTGATGAAATATATCAAAGATCCGTTGCCTTTTCCCGGTCTGCGCCACCTGGGCCAGTTTTTAGGCGACGCCCTTGTAAAGTGGCTATCCTAAAGAATGAAGAGGAAGAACCTAAGAATTTGGAAGTGAAGGAAGTCTCAGGAGTTCCCTATAAGAGAGGAAATGAAAAGCAAGCTTCTAAAGCTCGAAAATTCGAAGACATAGACAAACACCAATCAGATGTCGTACCAAAAGGAAGCCTGAGAGTTGATGAACTTGCTAAACTATTAGCTTAATCCACATCAGTTTATAGCCTGAGATCTTTCCCTGCTTATGTTCATTGCATTCGGTTAATCTTTTACATGTATTTATGAAATGTTTGCTAAGATGTTTACAATAAACAATTTAGAGAAGAATGGGCGTCCTTCAGTCATTACTGATACTATATTTGTTTTTTTCACTTAGAAAATTACAGTAATTTGTTTATGAGAAATCCAAAGAGCATTGACAACTTGAAAGGTAAAGGATGTGAACATAGTGGTTTTGTTTTAGATGGTTTTACATATTCTGCTTTTTGATATCCTTTTCGTCGTCATCTTCGACATATCTCTTCCAGAACCAATGGTCTTTCCAGAGAAGATAGACTTCCTCGATCGGAACTCGCTTTGTTTCCGGTAAGAGGAAGAAAATGAAGCTGCTCATTATGAGTATTAAGCCAGCGAAGAGCAAGAAGATCCCATATTTGAGATGACAAAGTGAGACCAGGAAGCACTGTGCTATCAAAGCTGTGAAGAGAAGGTTGACGCAGACCACCATGCTTTGGCCAGCTGATCTAGTCTCCAATGGGAAGAGCTCGCTCGGAACTAGCCACCCCAGAGGACCCCAAGACCGTCCGTAAGCAAAGACGAATAAGCAGATGATTACCACAAGGAACCAACCAATGGCTTGTGGAAGTTCTTGTCCTTCTCCAAACTTAAGGGCAAGGGTTATGGCCACAGCAATCTGTATCAAATACTCAAATCATTACATCCAGAGACATAACAATGATGCCTGCAAATCAGTTAAAAGGTATGAAACAAAATGTGTGTATAACTTACCATGTAGCAGAACATCTCGGTACCGGCTTCCAAAAAGAAAGCTCTTCTCCCAAATCTGTCCACCAGAGCCATTGAAACGAGGGTAGCGATGACAAGCATTCCACTTGTTAAGACAGAGGATATGAGGGACGCCCCCGAGCCGAAACCCAAGGTCTGAAACATTACAGGAGCATAGAAGAGAATCGAGTTCATGCCGGTTAGCTGTTGGAAAGCCGGGATTCCTATAGCCCCTAATACCAACTGGGGGCGATTCTTCCTCTGCAGAAGGTTCCTGAATGGATGCTTTATCGCCCGTGCTGCTTCGCTGGCCTCGATAAGATCCGCAAATTCGGCTTCAACATTGGGGGTACCCCGAACTTTTATCAACACCCTTTTTGCCTCTTCGAGTTTTCCTTGTTCTACAAGACTGTTAGGGGTCTCCGGTAATGCGAGGCCCCCGACAAACATCAGTGTAGCTGGGACTGTAGCCAAGCCGAGAGATAATCTCCAACCCCAAGGATGGATCTTGTCTGTTTTATAGTTGATCAGGTTTGCTATAAGGATTCCCATGCAGGTTGTGAATTGGAAAAGCTGGTTTACAGCTCCTCGATGCTTAGCCGGAGCCATCTCCGAAAGATACAATGGAACTGCCTGCATCATAACAAAAAGAGTCAGTGACACGAAAAACCACCATAACATTTTCAGAAGGAGCTTTGATCTTTACTTGATTTCCGAATCCAATGCCGGCACCGAGAAGAATCCGTCCTATGATCAACATTCCTATGTTCACCGCAGCTGCATTGATGACTCCACCTAGGAAGAAGCTGACTGCACCGACGAGAATGCTAGCTCGACGCCCTTTCTGCCTCGTCACATAGGAGGCTCCGAACGTGGAAACGAGGCCGGCGAAGTACAAGGAAGACGTAAAAAGCGTGAGGAGCTGGTTGTCGTATTTGCAGTAGTCAGTTTCATGGAGATGTGCTTGCTTCCTTTTATATATCTTGGGGAAAAATTCCTTCAAGAAATCATCCATGGAAGTCACTCCACCTGCAACCAAAATCAAAGGCAAACTGTATCATCATCTTGTAATAACCATCTAAGAACATAAAATCTAAAAAGATTTCAACATTTGTAAACAATCAATAAATGGTCATAATCTAATCAAACAGGCTGGAAAAAAAACCAATGAATCAAAATGAAAACAACAGTAAATCATACAGAAAAAAAATCTGACCAGAAACACCAAGATCATATCCAAAAAGAGATCCCCCGGTAGCAGCAACAAGGCAAGCAAATATAAAATAATTGGTAATCTTATATTCATAAAGATGAGCTCTCTTCAAATTCCCTCCTTCATTACCAAACCCTCCACCCGCCATTGTGGAAAATGCAGAGAACAGAAAAAACCTAAACTCTGGGAATTGCAGAGAACAGTAAAAAGGGGAAAGAAATCCAGAAAAGGGCCAATGTTTGTGGTAAGAAAATGCTTGAATCTTGTAGGTATTTCAAGTCTTTTCAGAAAGGACAAGCTTTGAAGAAAAGAGGAAGACTTTTTAACATACTCATGCATTATGCATACGGAGGATTATAAAGGCAAAGTGCAGCTGGATATTCAATCCGACAAGTTGGTTTGGATGTTTTATCTAATAGAATTTAACAGCTAGTTTTAGTTTTCCCTACCTACAAATTGTTCAAGTTGTTGATAAACTAAAATTCAACAATTATATAGGTCCAGAGGAAGAACAAATGATGTTCATATTAGAAGACCCGAGTTCAATCACTCTATTTCTAAAGTGTTAGTATATTATCAAATAATTAAAAATATGTATGAACATGCACTAGCGTTGAAAAAAAAAGTTTCTAAAACACTATAGTTCTAACAACAATCTCTAATTTCTAAAGTTTCTAAAACACTATAGTTCTAACAACAATCTCTAATTTCTAAACACATAAATCATTAAACCTTTTAACTAGAGCGTTTGTGAAAATCTTTTATTTCCATCACCAGTACATGATATAATTATTCAAATATTAATTTAAAGAAATATAAAATTCAATTATTCAAGATAACCGTCTATGAATGAGAATCTTGAATAAAAATATGTAATGAATAATTTGTTAAATATTTATAAATTCAGTTAAATAAAATATAATTCAACCAATTTTTTCTCAAAGAAAAGGTTGGATAATATGTGATGTGATAGATGAGGAGCTACCTTTCAAGTATTGACTTTTATTTTCTTACCATTTGAATAGAAAACAAAGTTTAGGTTTCTTTGAAAAATAATCCTTCAAATCCTTAAACTATATTATTTTAGGATAGTTTTAATTTTTTTAATTTAGATACTTCAAATATTTTTTTTATCGAATTAGGTATCTAAATTATAATTCCTTAATCATTTTAAACGTAATCATTATCATTATTAAAAATATCTCTTTAACAAATCAAACGTTGACACATAATAATAAAATAATTAATTAATTTCCAGCTCTCTCAAATATTATACTCCCTTTTAAGTCTTACCAACATCGCTCCCCAGTCCCCACATAACCAAGATATTTATATCGAAATAAAGACTTTACGCTCCTTTCTCATTTTCTCCACTTAATTTTTCCAAAAAAAAAAAACTCAAATTCTCAAAATTTTCTTTGACCACTTTACTTTCTACTTTTAAACGTACGAATTTCAACATTTGATGATTGTAAAATCGAATTATGTTATTCTTCGTTGTAATTAAAGAAACAGAGAAGTAGTTTAGTTGAACTATGTTGTGGTTTGAGTTTTGACGATGAGTTCAATTAATGAGATAATACATATTATCATCTGGTTGGTTGAAGAAAAATTTTAAATTAAAATAAAGTTAAAGCCCAAAGTGATTATTGAATTGTAGTTTAGGTATGTAATGATAAATATTTAGACACCTAGCTCAAAAAATTATATATAATTTATAGATTGATTTGACGATGAGTTTAGGTATTGAACTTTGACGATGAGGTTTACTTTTTCATTCTACTCTTCAAAAGTAATGCTTAACTAAATTTTTTTGAGATGATCTCCTCTTGGATTGAAAGTCTATGAAAACAATTTTATTTATAAAGTGATAAGAAAATTTAAACTTTTTAAATGAAGTTTGAATTTTAAATTGAGTAAATTATACATGTGACCACTGAACTACTAAGGTGTACTTATTTTGACAACTGGACTATTGAACTCGTCAACCAGACCACTAAACTTATTAAATTGACTTATTTTGACCATTGCCGTTAAAAAACTAACAGATGGATGATGGATGGGTGATGTGGCAGTCAACGAAAATTCGTAAAATTACACAATCAGTCCCTGTTATTTTAAATTTATTTTATTTAATATATTACCCCTAATCGAACCAACAACACCAAAAAAAACATACCCAAATTATGTCCTTCAAATAACCATCAACAATAAGTAATCTATCCCCAAAACAAAAAAAAAAGAAAAATCAGAAAAAAAATCAAAACTGAAAAAGAGAAAAAAAATGGATTGTAGAACTAATGTTTTGATATAATAATTGAAAAATGTTTTGGACTGATTTAAAAAGGTATTTAAAACATTTCCAAAGTCCAAACAACTTAAAACTATGTTTAGGGAAGTTTTTATATAGGGTTTTTTATGCTTTTCAAAGCCAAACTTCACAAAACCGTTCAGGCGTTTCGAAACGCCCTAAGATGTTTCGAAACAGGGGATTCCAGTAGCAAAAACGTTTCGATACGAGTATCGAAACGAGCTTTCCCTGGATGAGGATTTTGCCCAGCGTTTCGAAACGGGCTATGCCGTTTCGATACGCCTACGTGGCATTGACCACAACGGTCATAAACCCCAACGACTATTTCCCAACTAACATTTAAATGCAGGGCGTTTCGATACGTGTCTAAAGCGTTTCGATACGTGTTTCAAAACGGCCAGGGGGTGTTCCGAAACGAGTGCCCTGACAGACTGCAACGGCTCTTTCTACTTAGAGAGTGTTTCGAAACGGGTTCGAGCGTTTCGAAACAGGGAGCTGCAGAACTGCATTTATGGTGGGAATTAAAGTCCTCAACGGCTCCAATTTGATCTCAACGTCTAGTAACGACTACAAACTCAATTGGGAGTATAAAAGGGACCTTCAAGCATCAAGTAAAGGCTAATGCTCACATTGTCAATCAACAAATGATCAAAAAGTGTTTTTGTACTTAAATTGTCAATTCTTGTATAGGCAAACACTAGTGAGCCAAAATTGTCAAATTTGCTCAAGTGTTTTAGGTTTTGGGTGAGTGCTTAATTGTGCAAACAAACACCTATTAGAGTGTTTTTAGTTTGCTTCTTATTTCTCTTTGTAAGAGAGGGTTTCAATCAAGGCTTTGGGTAGAAAGCTTGATTGTGTATAAAGGTTACCCCCTAAGCCTAGAAAATGAGACGAATCAATAGTGGATTGATTGGAAATCCTTAGTGGGGAGCTAAGGTAGTGGAGCTAGACCTTGGTTAGAATGTTGAACCACTATAATTCATTGTGTCAATTTACATTTTAGCTTCCACAACCCTTCCATCCAAAAATCCACCTCTCCACCACTTAGTGAGCCATATCGGTTGAACGAATCGAGCCCCACACAACTCAACAATTGGTATCAGAGCTTGGCTCAATCGAAGGGGATTCACATCCTATTGAGAATATCCGGCAAGCTCGATCACTATTTCATCAACCGGCTCAAATGGCACAATTAATCGACAAACCGCCTTTCTTTGACGGAACCCACTATGCCCATTGGAAGACAAAGATGAAGTTATTCATCAAATCAAGAGATTACAAGCTATGGGATATAGTTGAAGATGGTCCGTTCGTGCCTCAAAGAAGCAAAGCGGAGTGGAGTGCCGACGATCGCAAGAAGATGGAGCTTAATTGCAAAGCCTTGCACATCTTGTTTTGTGCTTTTGGCCCAACCATCTATGAGAAGATGTCTTCTTGTGAGAGTGCCAAGGAGGTATGGGACAAGCTTGAAGTCACATACGAGGGGACCGATGAAGTCAAGGAGACCAAGATTGGGCTCCTAACCTTAGAGTATGAGAACTTCAAGATGGATCCGGAAGAAAACATCGAGAAGATGTTTGATAGGTTCTCCACAATCACAAATGGTCTCAAAGGGTATGGAAAAGCCATTCCAGAGGAAAAACTTGTCCGAAAGCTCATCTACTCACTTCCCGAGTCTTGGGACTCAAAGAGGACCGCCATCATCGAAGCCAAGAATTTGAAGACCTTGAAGCTTGATGAACTCATGGGGTCATTCCTTACTCATCAAATCATGAAGAAGAATAAAGAAGATGAGAAGAAGAGGGAAGAAATTAGAGCTATGGGAGAGAAGAAAATCAAAGGGCTTGACATCAATGCTAGTGCCATGGCTCTCAAATCCTCCACTTGTCATCATGTCTACTCAAGTGAAGAGGAGGATGAAGATGAAGAGATAGTTCATCTCTTCAAGAAGTGTGCCCTTTTCATGAAGAAAGCCTTGAGAGAGCTTGAACGAGAACCCAAGAGAAAGGAGAGGGCAAGCACTTCAAGCCATAAGAAAAAGGCACATGTGGCTACTTGGAGTGATGAGGACTCCACCGACGATGAACAAGCCAACCTTTGCCTTATGGCCATCGAAGAAGATTCAAGGGTAACTTCTAATTCATCTACTTCATGTTCTTATTCTTTTGATGAATTGCAAGATGCCTATGATGATTTGGTTTTAGAGTTTAAAAATCACATTTTGAAAAACAATAAATTGATTTCAAAGTTGAAAATTCAAAATGATTTGATTTCTAAAACCAAACTTGAACTTGAAGCAAAACTTGAAGAGTTTGAATTAAAATGTTTTGATTTACAAAATTTGCTTCAAAAAGTTCAAGAAGAAAAGGATTTGATTTCCAAAGAGCTAGAAGAGAAAAACAATTTTGGAAAATCAAATTTCTATGTAAGACAATCTAGTGCCCCTAGATTTATTAAAGGAAAATGTTTTAGAAGTATTTGGGTCCCAAAAGAACTTAGTACTTCAATTAAAAAGGATGACATTGAAAAATGTATTCCTAAGGGGACTAAAATTTGTGCTACTAATGTTCATGGATCCAAAACAATTTGGATACCAAAAATTACTTGATTGTCTTTTGCTAGGTGTGATGAAGATGTTCAACAAGTCAAACATTAAGGGGGAGCTCCATGCACACAAAGAAGAACACTTGGAGAAGGAAGTCTTCACATCCTACATTGAGTTCAAGTGTTGGTAAAAATCTAGTTGTTTTTGCATTTATTTGTTTAATTTTTATTTAATTCAACTAGATGATCATAATTGTTGGACTAACATTTTATTGATGCTTTGAGTAAGGGGGAGCCATTTTAAAACCAATTTTTTATTTTTGTCAAATTTTTACCTCTATTGTTATTTTGAACTAAATGTTTTAAATTCTTTTTGATATAACAAAAAGGGGGAGAAATGGTTTGAAAAATTGAATTTTCAAATGAATAAGGAGGAGCTTTATTTGATTTCATATCTTCAATCTCTTATTCACATTTTTAAAGATAAAGGGGGAGAATCCCAAACAATTTTTCAAGTGAGTTTTATTATATCAAAAAGGGGGAGATTGTAGAACTAATGTTTTGATATAATAATTGAAAAATGTTTTGGACTGATTTAAAAAGTTATTTAAAACATTTCCAAAGTCCAAACAACTTGAAACTATGTTTAGGGAAGTTTTTATAAAGGGTTTTTATGCTTTTCAAAGCCAAACTTCACAAAACCGTCCAGGCGTTTCAAAACGCCCTAAGGTGTTTCGAAACAGGGGTTTCGAAACAAATGATCAAAAAGTGTCTTTGTACTTAAATTGTCAATTCTTGTATAGACAAACACTAGTGAGCCAAAATTGTCAAATTTGCTCAAGTGTTTTAGGTTTTGAGTGGGTGCTTAATTGTGCAAACAAACACCTATTAGAGGGTTTTAAGTTTGCTTCTTATTTCTCTTTGTAAGAGAGGGTTTCAATCAAGGCTTTGGGTAGAAAGCTTGATTGTGTATAAGGGTTACCTCCTAAGCCTAGAAAATGGGACGAATCAATAATGGATTGATTGGAAATCCTTAGTGGGAAGCTAAGGTAGTGGAGGTAGACCTTGGTTAGAAGGTTGAACCACTATAATTCATTGTGTCAATTTACATTTTAGCTTCCACAACCCTTCCACCCAAAAATCCACCTCTCCACCACTTGGTGAGCCATATCGGTTGAACGAATCGAGCCCCACACAACTCAACAGGGATTATCGTTTCGATAAGAGCTAGTTGTCGGCAATTAAAGTGTCAACGTCCGGATCCCAACGGTGAGAATGTTCCAGGCAGTGAGGGGAGCCACATATTTTGATTTGGTGATGATCTAACGATGGACAGAGGAGATCCGGCGATAAGAACTCAAACGATTTAAGGTCATTTTCGTGAAGATCATACGACTTTCTCGAAACTCTATTCCGAGGGAAAGAAAAGGACGGTGAGAGGAGTCTATCAGTGGTGATGGTGTGTCGAATCAATGACGGGCGACGGCTGAGCGGCGGTGAGGAGACGCGGCAACACTGGTCTTTTTCTTGAAGATCCAACTTGATATTATAGGTAAATAACAAGGACTAAATGTGTAATTTTATAAATTTTTGTTAACTGCCACGTCACCCATTTGTTAATTTTTTTAACGGCGGTGGTCAAAATAAGTCAATTTAATAAGTTTAGTGGTTTGATTGACGAGTTCGATAATTCGGTGTTCAAAATAAGTATGTCTTAATAGTTCGGTGGTCACCTGTGTAGTTTACCCTTTTAAATTTGAATATTTTGAATAAAATATAGTGATTTTTTTTGGTAAAGAAAATAGTGAAAATTTTGTTATTAACTTAAAACTTAAAAGTATAATTTTTCTAATGAACACCTTGAGAACCTATAAAAGTATGACCGGTGTTTTTACTCCAAATATAAGAGATACTTGTATAACTATCAAATATAAAAATTTCTCCCAGAAAACATGAAAATAGAACAAAGGTGATAAAGTTAATATATGAAATTCAATGTAATATTTTGAAGGCGATATCCTCTTGACTTTTGTTAACTCTAAATAATATAATATCCGTAGAGGCGAGTATTCGATCTAGTCGAGTAAAAAATTTCGAATTGACGAGTCTTATTTTATAACTCAAATTTTACTTAAATTTTGAGTTAATCGAGTTGACAAATCTTATTTTATAACTCAAACTGTATTTGAAATATTTTGAGTTGAGTTGTATAAGTCTTATTTTATAACACGACTCGAACTTGACCGCAAACAAAATGTGAACGAAACGGGTTTTTTTGTT
Organism: Hibiscus tridactylites; assembly: GCA_958450335.1. Lineage (NCBI taxonomy): Eukaryota > Viridiplantae > Streptophyta > Magnoliopsida > Malvales > Malvaceae > Hibiscus > Hibiscus tridactylites. The sequence goes on from OY288288.1 coordinate 6,979,700, forward strand.
GTTGATTTTTTAAATTAACCATTAGAACAGATCTAATGAGTGATATTTCGTGTTCTGTTGGCGTCATATCTCTTCTGGAACCAATGGTTTTTCTATAGAAGATAGACTTATTCGAACGACAACATAATTCTTCCAGAACCAATGGTTTTTCCCGAAATTATAGACTTCTTCGATCGGAACTTGCTTTGTTTCCGGCAAGAGGTAAAAAATGGAGCAGCTCATTATGAATATCAAGCCACCGAATATATATATATATATATATAATTCCCATATTTGAGAACACAAAGTGACACCAGGAAGCAGCAAGAAACAAAGATGTCATCAAGAGTTAATATCATAATAATGTGTAATATATAAAGGGTAAATTTCACCGAATGTCACTTATGTTTAGGGCGTGTTTTATTTTAGTCACTTAATTAAAAAAATGTTATTCTGGTTATTTATGTTTTCTACCGACCGTTATCGTATTGGTCACCCAAACGTTACACCCATTAATATAATGGCATGACACATTAATATAAAAAAGTTAATTTTTAAATTTGACCCTTAAACTTTTAAAACTTTATCTTTTCACCATCTTAAAAGAAACCCTATTTTCTCTAAAAATTCTCCTCTATGAGTAAAATGTGGATTCTTGTTTACTGACTACCCAGTTGAATCTGTGGGTGTCTAAAGGGTCATTGTCTTTTTTAACTGGCGACGAACCGCACATTGTCATTAAAGGAGGTCGACATACTTGGGCATTGGTCTTTATCTGGTTTAGGATGTACCTTTGATCTGATTGTTTCCACTGTCCAAAACCTCCAGCATTTTGATTGAGATTTAGAGTTTGCTAATAGAGGGCTTAAGGTTTGGGTTACAAATTTATTTTTAGAGAAAATGAGATTTTTTGTGTGAAGATGGTGAAAAAAATAATGTTTCAAAAGTTTGAGGTCAATTTTAAAATTAACCATTTTTATTAACGTGCATATCATCGTATTAACTGTGGTTAATGGAGGTTAACGTCTGGGTGACCAAAACGATAACGGTCGAAAATATAAGTGGCCATAATAACTTATTTTTAAATTGGGTGACCAAAATAGAACACGTCCTAAACACAAAGGACCTCCGGTGAAGTTTACCCTATATACATTAATCGTTATCATAACTTTAAAGTTTATAGTATTAAATTTTTTTTATTAATTTAAAATATAAAAATTATTATTTTTTATTTTCTTTCTTATAGAGCTAGTAAATAAAACCATAAAGTATATCTACATTAAAATTCCTAATATTACTTAAACTTCTCATATTTTTAGTCTTTTTATTAATTGAAAATATAAAAAATGAATTCTATTTAAATTAAATTGTTCTTGTAACACAAGTAACTGCAATCGTGGAATATATTTTGCTTATAAATTTAACATTACCCTAACTTTTTTGACCTACTCCTTTTCTTTGTTCTCTCTCAGCAGAAGCCAAAGCAGAAGGTTTGAGAATGTCGAGAGATTTTAGGGTTTCCCTTCATCTGCTTTCAATGTCGTACGATCCATCCTTTCGGCCTGAAATCGACGGCTTCATCGGAAGGTGCAGCGAACCCTTTGAGAAGCAGCTCACTGAAACTGACGTAAACACAAAGCAATGCAGGCTTTCGATCAAAAAAGAATATGCAGAGAAGGTCGTGAAGCTGTTGTTGAAGAAAGGCGAGGACGTTGAGAAAGGGATTCCGGTGAAAGTTTACGATGCTGACGGGAACGAGTACTCGATGACGTTCATTCACTGGTCGAAAAAAATTTATGTCCTCAAAGAAGGTTGGACCGAATTCTGCACCAGTCATGGCTTACTTGCGCAACAAGATTTCGTTACATTGCAGGCGTTTAGGCACCTTCAGACAGGTGATCTTTGCTTTTTGATCACTTCGAGAAGAGAGGAAGTGTTCAAACCGGTTAAGAAGAGGAAAAGCCCCGAAGCCTGAACTCGAAGATGAGATACTAAGTAGTTGCAGTCTTCTAGGTCGGATTAAGAAGAGGTAGAAGGGAATGGAGTATCCTATTTTTATATAAAATTTAGTAGATGTTGGAAATAATAGGAGAGAAGATGATATAGGGGAAAACCCTTTTCTGGAATTTAATTGTAAATATCAATGAAATTAATTACTTTGTTTTTTATAATACGTTTCACCTGCTGTTCTATCCTCTTGTTGAATTAATCTGCAGATGGAGGCGTAAATCTCGTATGTTAATCTTTCAAAAGTCCAGAAATTCTATTTTTATATAATAAGCATCATTCCTACTTTGGTATGCAATTCAGGTCCCTCTTTTACAGGAACTGGTTCAAATTAATTTCTACTATTAATAAGATTTTCTATTGTTCTTTTATACATTGATAAAAAATAATATTCACGAATGAATATTGGATGATGGTAAGAGTGTTTCCTACTTTAATCAGTGATGGAAAGTTTAGTCAATTTGTTTTGGTGAATATCTTGTGTGTTAACAGGGTGGTTTTATTTCAGCTAGTATTACATAGTTGGCTTTTTGATATCTTTTTCGTCGTCATCTTCGATATATCTCTTCCAAAACTAGTAGTCTTTCCAGAGAAGATAAACTTCTTTGGTCGAAACTCGCTTTGTTTCCGGCGAGTTCCAATTAAGATTTACTAATCATCTGTTAATAAAATTAATTAACAGTCAAAATAGTACCTATTGGTCTTAGTCTCCTAGATTTGTCTTTAAGCCAATAGATGCTTGTATAACTATCAAATATAAAAAATATCTCCTAGAAAACATGAAAATAGAACAAAGGTTCATCAAAATCAAGTTAACAGTCAAAGTTCCATAATTTAAAAATTAAAAATATGAAATTCAAACTATATATTTTGAAGGAGACATGAATAAAGTTTAGTTTCAGAGACAAAATGATAAATGGCTACGCTGTAATGTCAAACGGTTTGCAAAATATTTTTCTTTGTCAACAATATTCTCTTGACTTCTGTTAACTCTAATAAATTATAGGAAAACTATTTAAGTGATTACAAAATTATTGGTCGCGTTCTGTTTTGATCACACAATTAAAATAATTTAAAATTTAACTATTCAACTATTTAAATAGACCTATTTTGACCACCGGCCATTAAAATCTAACAGAAATATGACGTGACAATTAAAGTAAAATTTATATAATTATACTTTTAGTCCCTTTTAATTACATATTATATCAATTTACTCCTAATTTTAATTTAATTAAATAAAATTAATCAATTAATCACATAACAACATGTGTCATCACTCGATTGCATAAATTTAATCTAATTTTTAAATTATTTAATATATATATATATATAATATTCCTCCAATCGGGTGACACCACTAGCACTTACTTAATTATAAGATATACAAAGAATGATGCAGATTACATTATTAAGGATTAATTGGTGTAGTGGTTAAGTCTTGGCTTTTCCCCCTTGAGGTCATGGGTTCAAACCCTACCATTCCATTTTACTTTCTCTTGTATTTTCCTTTAAAATAATAAATTAGAGTAAATTCATCTAATCGAGCGGTGACACTTGTTATCTGATTACTTGATTAATTTTATTTAATTAAATTAAAATTATGACTAAATTGATATAATTTGTAATTAAAAGGAACTAAAAGTGTAATTATACAAAATTTACTTTAACTGTCACGTCACATTTCCGTTAAATTTTAACGGCCGATGGTCAAAATATGTCTATTTAAATAGTTGGTAGTCAAATTTTGAATTTTTTTTTAATTGTGTGGTCAAAACAAGTCGCGACCAATAGTTGGGTGGTCACTGGGGCAGTTTTCCTATAAATATAGTATACTATATGTAGGGTGAGTATTCGATCTAATCGAGTAAAAAAAATTCGAGTTATTCGAATTGACAAATCTTGTTTTATAAGTTAAGACTTTATTTGAAAAATTTTCGACTCAAATTTATTTGTTCGAGTTTCTGCTCAAATTTAATTGTAAGCATTTATAATGTTATGAAACTAAGTAGTTCCAATTTAAACAACTTTCTCTATATATATTAGACATACACACAAATATATATATATTAGACATAATTAAAATACTCAAACTTGATGGCAGACACGATGTAAACAAAGATATTTTTTTTTGTTGATTTACCATTAGAGCGGGTGTAATGATTGATCTGTTGTGGCCGTCATCTACGGCATATCTCTTCCGGAACCAATGGTTGTTCAAGAGAAGATAGACTTGTTTGATCGACCACATAATTCTTCCAGAACCAATGGTCTTTCCAAAGAAGATACACTTCTTCCATCGGAACTTGCTTTGTTTCCGGCAAGAGGCAGAAAATGAAGCAGCTCATTATGAATAGCAAGAAAATCCCATATTTGAGAACACAAAGTGACACCAGGAAGCACTGTGCTATCAGAGCTGTGAAGAGCAAGTTGACACAGACCACCATGCTTTGGCCACCCGATCTACTCTCCAACGGGAACAGCTCGCTCGGAACTAGCCATGCCAAAGGACCCCAAGACCGTCCGTAAGCAAAGACGAACAAGCAGATGATTACCACAAGGAACCAACCGATGGCTTGTGGAAGCTCTTCTCCTTCTCCAAACTTAAGGGCCAGAGTTATGGCTACAGCAATCTGTACCAAATAACTAAAACCATTACAATCAGTTAAAAAAGTATGGCACAAAATGTGTGTTTAGCTTACCATGTAGCAGAACATCTCGGTTCCGGCTTCCAAAAAGAAAGCTCTTCTACCAAATCTGTCCACCAAAGCCATTGAAACGAGGGAGGAAACGACAAGCATTCCAAATCTCGGTTGTCGTATTTGCAGTAGTCAGTTTCATGGAGATGAGCTTGCTTCCTTTCATATATCTCCGGAAAAAAAGTCCTTCAAGAAATCATCCATGGAAGTCACTCCACCTGCAAGGCTTCAAATATATATAAAGTAGAAGGAAAACAAGAGTGAATTATGCAAGAAAATCTGACCAGAAATTCCAAGATCGTATCCAAAAATAGATCCTCCAGTAGAAGCAACAAGGCAAGCAAATATAAAATAATTAGTAATCTTATATTCATAAAGGTGAGCTCTCTTCAAATTCCCTCCACCAGCCATGGTGGAAAATGCACTCAACAGAAGAAGAAAAAAACTAAACTCTGGGAGTTGCACAAGACTAATAGTAAGTCCAGAGACAGAAAAAATGGAAAAGAAAGCCAGAAAAGAGCCAATGCTTGAATCTGGTATATGCATCATCATAATTCATAAACGACAAACTGTGAAACAACATACTCATGCATAGTGGGACTAAAGCTGGATATTGAGTCTCACAAGTTTGATGTTTTCATCTAAAATAATGTTGTCTTATTATACTGGTGTAAATATAATTACATTATAGTATTTGTTTATCCTTTGAAACTTGAATCCGAATCTTTAAAAATAAACATAATCATTTTTCTATTGAAACCACTTGTTAAGTTCAATAATAAAGTAGGGTTTTAGTTTGGTATCAAATTTAAATAAACTTATGTGAACCTGCTGACTAAGTTTTAATTATCCATAACTACAAATTATTTAACTTTAAGATAAACTCCGATTCATATTTTTTAGATATAATAATAATAATAATAATAATAATAATAATAATAATAATAATAATTGAATTAAAAATTTATCAACAGTTACTGATAATTTATTGAATGATAATAAAATATTAATTTAAGGATCTTTGGAGACCCGAGTTCAATCGCACCGTCTATAAAATATGTTCATTGACAAAAATTTTAAAAATATATATAAACAAATATTATCTTATAATTACTTTAAGACTATTAAAAAGCTATTCAAGATAATTTTTTGTGAGAACCTTGAAGAAAAAAGTAATGTATAATTTGTTAGATTTATAATTCAGTGAAATAAAATATACTAATTCTTACCAACTTTTCCCAAAAGTTTGGATAAGATGTGATTAATGAGTTGAGGAGCTACTTTTCCAGCATTGACTTTTCTTATTATTTGTCTGGAAAATAAATTTTAGATTTTTTTTTGAGAAGGGTTAAATATATATTTGGTACCTTAATTAGGTATTTTTTCTCAAGTTAGTATCTAAAGAATTTTTGCTCTCAAATTAATACTTGAACTAGATATTTTTTCTAAGTTAGTACTTAAAGAATCTTTGCTCTCAAGTTGGTACCCGAACTTTAATTTCATTCATGGTTTTGATATTTTATTAACAAGTTAGTCTTAAAAACTTATACATTCTATCAATTTGATCTCAATTCAATAAATTTAACCCTTAATATTTTAAAATTACATCAATTTAGTAAAAAGAATTATGATCTTTTCAAACCAAGTGAGTATATAAGATCAAATTTATTGATCAATTTAGGAGAAGAACAAACAATTTAAGAGAATAACAAAAATAATTTAGTATGTAACATTCATGAGAGAAGAACAAACAATTTAGGAGAATAACAAAAAATAATTTGATAGAATTTGTAAATATAAAGTGTTAAATCTATTGATTTGTTTCGAATTAAGACTAAATTAACAGAATGTATAAGTTTTGATACTAACTTGAGAAAATGTGTCTAGTTCAAGTACTAACTTGAAAGTGAAAATTCTTTAAGTACCGACTTGGGAAAATGTGCCTAGTTTAAGTATCAATTTGAGAGCAAAAATTTATTAGGTACCAACTTAAGAGAATGGTCCTAATTAAGGTACCAAATATATATTTTAGCCTTTAAAAAATAATCCTTAAACTATATATTTTTTGGATAATTTTAATACTTTTTAATATTTGGATACTTCAAATATTTTTTTAGTTGAATTTGATATATAAAGCATAACTCCATAATTAATTTGGACCTAATCATTACCATCGTTAAAATGATGTCTCTTCAATCAATAAGACGACACATAATAAAAATATATATTAATTAAAATAAAAAAATGGTTAATTAATTTCAAACCCACCACCATCACAACTATCATTCCCCACATAAGCAAGATTTTTATATCTCAGACTTTCTATTCAAGAATCAAAGAAACAAAGAAATTTGTGGTTCAAACTTTAACGATGAATTTGATGTTTATTAATGAGGTGTTATATGTCATTGCAGCGACGGAGATAGAATTTTTATTTGTGGGGTTAAAATATAATATGAGGTACATGTATTTTTATATTACTATAATAAGTATTTTTAATTTTACTATTTTAATAAATTAAGTGAGGTTAATTTTATTATTTCTTATGAAAAATATATAGTATTTATTGATTGAGAACGTCATTTAGCTCTTTGAAAATCTCATAGCTTAACAAATTAAGTGTGGTCAATTGACTTCAATATTATATGTGGCTCCGCCACTGTGTTATTGTTTGGTTCACCGGTCGGGTGCAATGACAAAACATATTGTTCTTCTCAGGAGAGAACTCATGTTTAAAGGTTAGAGTCGATATTATTAGGAGGGATAATCATGAATTCTGAACATGAACTCGAAAAAAGGCAACAACATAAAATGCTTAGTCTCTATTGAACATAAATCCTTAACTTTTTTGTGTCACTATATATGCCCTAATATTAAAAATTAGGTTTGAGGTTTAGAATTAAGAGTTAAGATTAGAGTTTAGATAATAAAGTATATAATTTATTTTTAATTTTAAGATTTAAAAATTAAGACCGTAACTTATAGTTTAAACTTTTATTGTTAAGACACATATACATACAATATAATGATTTTTGTATGTCTCTGATATACATGCTCAGTTTTAATAAAAAACCCCACTTTTCTTTCTTTTTTTAGCAAAAAAAAAAGGATTTATATCCTATACACTGGCGGTGGAAACTTAAAGTTTCCACAAGCGCCTTAGTTTTAGGGTTTAGGGAGTTAGTTTAGGGTATAGGGTTTAGGGGTTTAGGTGTAGGGGTTTAGAATTTATGGATAGTTGTTTCAATTTAAGGTTTAGGGTTATAATTTAGGGTTTATAGGTTAGGGTTTAGTTTTTAGGGTAATATGGTGAGGATTTAGGTTTTAAGCTATAAACCCTAAATTATAACCCTAAACCTTAAATTGAAACAACTATCCCTAAATTCTAACCCGCTACACCTAAACCCTTAAATTCTATACCCTAAACTAACTCACTATACCCTAAAATTAAGGCGCTTGTGGAAACATTCAGTTTCCACCGCCTGTGTATAGAAAATTCATCCAAAAAAAACTCATTTTTCTTAATTCTAATAAATACGGTGTATGTATACTTTGTTTGGAAATTGCTATTGAGTCCCCATAATTTCAACAAATTGCGTGCTTTGACAAAGACGTTGTTGTGCATTTCTTGGATTTTTTTGAAGATTTTTTATTTCTAATAATCACATGTACTATGATTATATCTATAGTATGAAGATAAAGTTTTCTCATCACTAATTTAAGATATTATTTAAGAAATATCACACACTTTATGCAGGATGCGAGGTCACGGAATTTTTTAAACGGTTAGCTTCTTGCAGAAAATGTATTTATTATACTAATATATATATATATATATTATTAGTATTAGTATTAGTAATAAATATAAATATTATTATTATTAATTTATATTCTTAATTAAAAATAATATCATTTTTTACAATTGAACGAATTTGAGTATTTCATAACATTTGAATGTATAAAATCGTAGTTACACCGAACCTAACATTTCTTAAAAGATCCTCAACTTGTTCAGACGGTGATGATCATCATGAAGGTGAAATTAATGATGATATTTGTTTGCAATTGCAAGGTACCTTGTATTTATTATTATTATTATTATTAGTAATAAATATAAATATTATTAGTAATAAATATGAATATTTTATATTAGTATTAAAATACATTATTATTATTATTATTAATTTATATTATTAATTAAAAATAATATCATTTTTTACAATTGAACGAATTTGAGTATTTCATAACAATTGAATGTATAAAATCGTAGTTACACCGAACCCAACATTACTTAAAAGATCCTCAACTTGTGCTGACGGTGATGATCATCATGAAGGTGACACTAATGATGATATTTGTTCGCAATTGCAAGGTATCTTGTATTTATTATACTAATATATTATTATTATTAGTAATTATTATTAGTAATAAATATTATTATTATTATTATTAGTAATAAATATAAATATTATATATTAGTATTAAAATACATTATTATTATTATTATTATTATTATTATTATTATTAATTTATATTATTAATTAAAAATAATATATTTTTTTACAATTGAACGAATTTGAGTATTTCATAACAATTAAATGTATAAAATCGTAGTTACACCGAACCCAACATTACTTAAAAGATCCTCAACTTGTTCTGACGGTGATGATCATCATGAAGGTGACACTAATGATGATATTTGTTCGCAATTGCAAGGTGCCTTGTATTTATTATACTAATATTTTATTATTATTATTAGTAATTATTATTATTATTATTATTAGTAATAAATATAATAATTATTATTATTATTAGTAATAAATATAAATATTTTATATTAGTATTAAAATACATTAGTATTATTATTATTAATTTATATTATTAATTAAAAATAATATATATTTTTTTACAATTGAACGAATTTGAGTATTTCATAACAATTGAATGTATAAAATCGTAGTTACACCGAACCCAATATTACTTAAAAGATCCTCAACTTGTTCTGACGGTGATGATCATCATGAAGGTGACACTAATGGTGATATTTGTTCGCAATGGCAAGGTACCTTGTGTTCAGCGTATTATAGAGTACCTAAAAAAGTCGTATTTGACTTTTGGTAAAACCCGCGCTTGTCTTCTATACCCTACGCTTGTCTTGAATCTTGGAGGCCTAGTGGATGATGTCATTTTCCTGCCATTCAAAAAGACCTCAAATTTCCAGATATTATGATTTGTATGTGTTGTTCGTCCATAACTATTCAACTGCCATCACTTAGGCAACTCACATTACGTACACGAGGTGGATGAGGTGTTCGAGGAACTAAGAAGAAGAAATAAACAGGGCGCGAACTACCTTGAAAAGATTCCAAGGGAAAAATGGCTTCGATCGTATGACGAGGGTAAACGATGTGATCACATGACAACGAACTTGGCTGAGGCAGTGGACTCATCACTAAAGGGAGTGTGGCAGTTGCCTATCACTTCCGTTGTCAAAACGACCTACTATCATTTGGCTACCCTATTTGCAACCTTAGGAAGGTAAGCAACTGAGTACATGGCATGTGGACACACAGTCCATCTGAAATTCCGCATAAAACTGCAAACTCAAGTGCGCCAATCAAGAGCGATGGCTGCAACTCTCTTTTCGCGAGAAGGACATAAGTTCTTTGTTTCAGAATTTTTCAGGCCGTTGGAAGGGATTGAGCACAACGCGTACGTGGTAGATCTCAGGGCAAGAACATGCGAGTGTGGAATAATCCGAACATTCAAATACCCGTGCACACACGCCATTGCTGCTTGTGCAAACCAACGGATAAATTTTAAGGCTTCTTTCTTCCCTCTGCCCCATATCGATGGCAAGCCCATATATCTACTACCTTCTTCCATCTGCTTAAAACCAATGACATTGGTCAAGTGTTGCTTCCGATTAGAGTTGATATTAGGGGAGAAGAAGACATGATTTTAAACAATTAACAGACTGTCATGTTGATATTTCAAAAACATCACTAATATGTTTAACCACCTCACAATTTTTTTCATCAACTTTAGTAAATAGGATAGAATCACCTACAAAATAGAAGATGATTAATAACACGGAATCTTCTATTAAACTAAAATCTTGAGAGATTTTGTTTGTTTTGCTCATTTTCAATGATGCAAGAGAGAATATTTGTAAAACCTATGTTTGATTTTGATATAACTAGATCTTTAAGGATCAATTTGAAAAACTTAAAATTGTTTTTACAAGTCTCTTAACAAGTTTTGAAACACCAACACTTTAAAACTGATTTGTAAAACTCAAACTCAAAATATTTTCTAAGTGTTCCAAGCCAAACTTATAGAAAATCGTCAACGAGTATCGATACCCATTGAGGAGTATCGATACCTTTTTGCCAAAATTGGCTACTGTCGGAACACGTATCGATACGGCAAACCCTCGTATCGATACGCCCTGTGTTAAATTTCAAAGAGTTTGCAAGAGTGTATCGATACGGTAACACCGGTATCGATACTGGTTTAAAGAATTTTAAAGCATTTAAGTCGGTTTAAAAATATGACCGTTGGTGTCAGTTGGTTGGTAACCAAATTTTAAAATGCCGTTGACCGGTATCGATACGCCTAACCCCCGTATCGATATTACTTTTAACAGTGAGCTAAGTTCAGAAAAAGGTATCGATACAGCCTTGCCGTTTCGATACCCCGTACCGATACGCTTACGTGCGTATCGATACGCCCTATTAAATGCATACAACGACTCTTTCTTTTCTGAGACAGGTATCGATACCCATTCCCGAGTACCGATACTCGTAGCTGGAGAGGTGCATTTATGGTGGTAAGAGAGGGTTCCAACGGCTCCATTTACTTCTCCAACCACTCAAACGGCTAGAAATCAATGAGAAGGTATAAAAGGGACATCCAAAAGCATCAGCAACAACTATTGAACTTCAAGCAAACATCCAAACATCAAATTCAAGCATTAGAGCAAAAATCCCAAATTTGTGTAAAATCCCAATTTGTGTTCTTCATTCATATTTTGTAAAATTGGGTTGAGTGCTTGTATTGGGGCTATCATTTGTATTGAGAGATACCTAATTAGCCTACAAATTCCTTTGTTCTCTTGTGTGAGGGTTGGGTTGATTTTTGGGTAGAAAAATCAACCGATATTGTAAAGGGTTGCCTCCTTGTCCTAGAAAAGGGGAAGATCAATTTAGTGAAATTGTTGCAAATCCTTAGTGAGACTAAGGTAGTGGATGTAGAGTTCATTTGGAACTTGAACCACTCTAAATTCCTTGTCCTTCAATTTTAATTTGCCAATTTCCACTACAATCCTTCAAATTTCCAATTCACCCCCCCTCTTGGTAAATATCGATCTTTCGATCCACTCAACAATTGGTATCAGAGCTTAACTCTTTGAGGATTAACAACCACAAGAGGAGATCCTTGGAAGAGTGTGATCATCAAAATATCAAGAGATGGCTTCAACCTCCGGTTCCGGCATGTACGAGTCACAATCAACCACCAAGCCTCCTTTCTTCAATGGTGACAACTACTCCTTTTGGAAGAACAAAATGAGGCTATTCATCAAGTCAAGTGACTACCTTGTATGGGATGTCATTGAGGATGGGCCATACATTCCATTGAAGCAAGATGGTGAAGGCAAGATGGTGTTGAAGAAGAAAGCCGAAATGAGTGAAGAGGAGAGGAAGAAGATTCAAGTCAACGATAAAGCTCTCCACATACTTTTTTGTGCTTTCGGTCCGGACATCTATTCAAAGGTCTCTTCCATTGAAAATGCCAAAGAAGTGTGGGATACACTTGAGACCACTTATGAAGGCACCAATGATGTCAAAGAAACTAAGATTGGACTTCTCAATCTTAGTTATGAAAATTTCAAGATGGAGCCCGATGAGACGGTGTCAAAGATGTTTGATCGATTCTCCACAATTGTCAACATGCTAAAGGGCTATGGAGAGATCATACCGGAAGACAAGCTTGTCCGGAAGCTACTCTATTCACTTCCCGAAGCTTGGGATGGGAAGAGAACCGCCATCATCGAAGCAAAGAACTTGAAGACATTAAAGCTTGATGAGCTTGTGGGTTCTCTCCTTACTCATGAGATCATGAAGCAAGGAAGGGAAGATGAGAAAAAGAAAGAAGAAAAAAGAGTAGAGAAGCTTGAAGTTGAAAAGAAGAAGAAGATGTGAATAGCTCTCAAGGCAAAAGCTTCACAACATGATGAGAGCTCATCTTGTGAGGAGGACGAACTTGAAGAATTGGCTATGATAGCCAAACGGTTCTCACGATTCATGAGGTCCAACTGGGGTAGAAAAATCCAAAGAAAAATGGACTTCAAGAGCAAGAGCAAAGAAGAAGGAAAGGATTCCATCATTTGCTATGAGTGCAAACAACCCGGCCACATCCGTTCGGAGTGCCCTCAACTCAAGAAGAAGAGCTTTGAGAAAAAGAAGAAACTCAAAGCCAAACTTGCTACTTGGAGTGATGAGGAGTCATCGGAGGATGACGAACAAGAAGTGGCCAACCTTTGTCTCATGGCACTTGAAGAAGATTCCTCCTTGGTAACCTCTAACTCATCTACTTTAGATTTTTCATATGAAGAGTTAAATGATGCATATGATGAGTTACAAGAGGTATATGATGAATTAGTTGAGAAGTTTAAGGAGTCGGTCATTAAAAACAAGAAAATCATTTTAGAGCTAAATGAGAAAAATGACTCACTCACTCTAGCTAATTCTAAATTTGAGAAAAAAATTTTAGGATTAAAAGATGAACTTAAATTCTTTCAAGATGAAAATGTTGATCTTAATAATCTTTTATCTCAATGCAATAGTGAACACCAAAAGGTGTTAGGTGAGCTAAATGAGCTCAAAAAGTCCTTAAAAATGTTGGAAGTGTCAAACATGAAATAGGAGAATCATCTAGAACACACCAACCTAAGAAAAGGACTAATTACTACAAACAAGGTGGCTACCCTAGACATAGTAAAGCTAAAAGAATTAGAAGTGTATGGGTTCCTAAGGAACTTGTAAAATCTAATAATATTATTGCTATGTCATCTTGGATTCCTAAGGGAACCAAGGTTTTGGGAGCTAACACTCATGGACCCAAAATGATTTGGGTACCAAAAACCAAGGTTTAATATCTTTGTTTGTAGGGGGAGCATTGCTACAAGGCCAAAGCACAAAGTCAAAACTCATGGTACCTTGATAGTGGATGCTCGAGACACATGACCGGAGACAAGAGTCGATTCATGGATTTAAAGCCAAAAAGTGGAGGAGTAGTAACATTTGGTGACAACTCCAAAGGCCACATTAAAGGTATTGGCTCCATAGGTAATCACTCAACCATTCTCATTGAAAATGTCTTATATGTCGATGGTCTTAAACATAATTTATTGAGCATAAGTCAATTGTGTGATAAAGGATTTAATGTTTTATTTGATAAAAATGGATGCAAAATTGTTGACATTAAATCTAATAATATTATGCTCATAGGTCATCGCATAGGAAACATATACATGGTGCATTTAGATGACATACATACATCTCATGCATGTTTAGTTGCTCAAAATGAAAATGATGCATGGTTGTGGCATAGGAAGCTAGGACATGCTAGCATTAGTGTTTTGGAAAAACTAGTCTCTCTAAATCTAGTTAGAGGTTTGCCCAAAATTAAATTTTCAAATGACAAAATTTGTGATGCATGCTCTAAGGGTAAACAACATAAGTCTTCCTTTAAATCCATTAATGATGTTTCTACTAGTAGATGCTTACAATTAATTCACATGGATTTATTTGGGCCAATTAGGACTATGAGCTTGGGTGGTAAATCTTATGCATTTGTGTTAGTTGATGATTTTTCTAGATTTACTTGGGTTCTCTTTTTAAGTACTAAAGATGAGGCTTTGGAAAAATTCATCACATTTTCAAAATTAACCCAAAATGATCTTGAACTTAGAATTTCACACATTAGAAGTGATCATGGAACCGAGTTTCAAAATTTAGGGTTTGAAGAATTTTTGAATGAAAATGGTATTAGCCATAATTTTTCGGCTCCTCGAACTCCTCAACAAAATGGGGTAGTTGAGAGGAAAAATAGAACTTTACAAGAAATGGCTAGAACTATGCTTTGTGAAAATAATTTACCTAAATATTTTTGGGCGGAAGCCACAAACACCGCTTGTTATATTGTAAATCGAGTAATGATTAGGCCAATTTTAAAGAAAACACCTTATGAGATTTTAAAATCTAAAAAGCCTAACATTAGCTATTTTCACCCTTTTGGGTGCAAGTGTTTTGTTTTAAATAATAGAAAAGACAACTTAGGTAAATTTGATGCAAAAAGTGATGAAGCTATTTTTATAGGTTACTCTTTAACCTCTAAAGCCTATCGAGTATTTAACAAAAGAACTTTAGTAGTAGAAGAATCCATTCATGTTGTATTCGATGATAACCTCCTTCCTAGGAAGGATTCTTGTGATGATGATGATGTAGGAATCATAAATGCCTTTGATGGAGGTCAAACTTCAAAGGAGGATGAGATTCAACCAAAAGAAGAAGACACACAAGATCCACCTCTTGAAGCCTTGAAGGACTTGGCTATTGAGGAAAAGGAAGTGAGCTACCCAAGGGAGTTGAACTATGTCAAAGATGGTGAAATCTTGGGTGATCCATCCAAGGGGGTAACCACTCGTTCTTCTCTTAAATTAATGAACCATGTTGCATTTATCTCATGCATAGAGCCTAAAAACATAAAAGAAGCATTGAAAGATGACTTTTGGATTATGGCTATGCAAGAAGAGTTAAATCAATTTGAGAGAAGTAATGTATGGACATTAGTTGATAGGCCTAGTAATCAATCTACAATAGGAACTAAATGGGTCTTTAGGAACAAACTAGATGAGAGTGGTAACATTGTGAGAAATAAAGCTAGACTTGTAGCACAAGGTTACACTCAAGAAGAGGGAATAGATTTTGATGAAACCTATGCACCCGTAGCTAGAATGGAAGCCATTAGGATGTTGCTTGCATATGCATGTTATCATAATTTCAAGCTTTTTCAAATGGATGTTAAAAGCGCATTTTTAAATGGTTTTATAAATGAAGAAGTGTATGTGGAACAACCACCGGGTTTTGAAGATTCAAAATTTCCAAATCATGTTTTCAAACTTACCAAAGCTCTTTATGGTTTAAAACAAGCTCCTAGAGCTTGGTATGAAAGGCTTTCAAACTTTTTAATTGAAAAAGGTTTTGAAAAAGGTAAGGTGGACACTACACTTTTCATAAAAATGTATAAAAATGACATTTTAGTAGTTCAAATTTATGTTGATGATATAATTTTTGGTTCTACTAATGAATGTCATTGTCAAGAGTTTGCTAAGCTAATGCAAGGTGAATTTGAGATGAGCATGATGGGGGAGCTCTCATTCTTTTTGGGACTCCAAATCAAGCAAAAGAAGGATGACACCTTCATCAACCAAGCAAAATACATAAAGGATATGCTCAAGAAGTTTGGCTTGGAGAATGCAAAGCCTCAAGCCACTCCTATGAGCTCATCTACAAAGCTTGACAAAGATGAAGGAGGTAAGTGTGTTGACTCTAAACTTTATCGTTCTATGATTGGATCTTTGCTTTACCTTACCGCAAGTAGACCAGATATCTTGTTTAGTGTTTGCTTGTGTGCTAGGTTTCAAGCCAGTCCTAGAGAGTCTCACCTTATAGCCGTTAAGAGAATCTTTAGATACCTTAGAGACACTCCTTGTTTAGGCCTTTGGTATCCTAGAGACTCTACCTTCAACCTACATGCTTATTCGGATGCGGATTATGGGGGTTGCAAAATTGATAGGAAAAGTACTTCGGGAACTTGCCAATTCTTAGGTAGTATGCTCATATCTTGGTTCTCTAAGAAACAAAATAGTGTAGCCTTATCTACCACCGAAGCCGAGTACATATCCTTAGGGAGTTGTTGTGCTCAAGTCCTTTGGATGAAGCAACAACTCTTA
Organism: Hibiscus tridactylites; assembly: GCA_958450335.1. Lineage (NCBI taxonomy): Eukaryota > Viridiplantae > Streptophyta > Magnoliopsida > Malvales > Malvaceae > Hibiscus > Hibiscus tridactylites. The sequence goes on from OY288288.1 coordinate 6,996,404, forward strand.
GATTATGGAATTAAAGTTGGAACCATACCCCTAAAATGTGACAACACTAGTGCAATATGCTTAACTAAAAATCCCATCCAACACTCTAGAACCAAACATATAGAAATAAGGCATCATTTCATTAGAGATCATGTCCTTAAGGAAGATGTGGTTATAGAGTATGTAGACACCTTGAATCAATTAGCGGACATTTTTACAAAACCTTTAGACAAAGAGCGTTTTTGGTCCCTTAGAAGAGAGTTAGGTCTAGCTAGCCTATCTTGACCTTTTAGGACCTCTTTTGTGCTTAAATATGCTTGATTTTGTGAAATGCCATGTTGATGTGTTTAAACTCCTAATTTCATCCATGCTTATAGTTAGGGGGAGTATGCTTCTGTTAAAACATGCTTAGAACTATTCATTCATCATTTGCATACTTTTAGGAGGTGTTAAGTTCGAGCCTTTGGTTGTTCTTAGAACCAAATAGGTCATTCTGGGCATATGGTATCGATACGGCTATACGCGTATCGATACGTGTTCTTCATTTTGTTTCCCAGAATTCTCCTCGCTTCATATGGTATCGATACGGCTATACGCGTATCGATACGTGTTCTTCATCTTGTTTCCTAGATTTTTTCCTCGCTTCACAGGTATCGATACGCTTAAAATCGTATCGATACAGGTCGTTTCGATACGGGCCCCACCGTTTCGATACGACTTTCCAACGGGCATTTTTGAGAAAAGACAATTCTATCCCCGTATCGATACCCCTTTTGGAGTATCTATACCCTATCGCGCAGATGGCATTAAATTTGTTTTAAATGAGATCTAATTTTACCAAAATTAAAACTCTTTAACCCTAACAAACCCTAGCCGTTTTTGGCTATAAAAAGGCCCTTCCTCCTTCATATTTTCCACACTACAACTCAATTCTAAAAGAATTCTTGCATCAAGAAAAGTTTTGTGCTCTCTCTCAAGGTTTTCTTCAATCCTTAAAGTTTCCTTCAAGGTAATCTCTTCTTTTAATTCTCTTTTGTTTTTTTTAATCTCTTTGTTTTTCAAATTTTTTAAAATCTTTTTACCTTGATTTCTACTCAAATTGAAGAAACCTTCTTTAATTTTTTCTTTTAGATTATGGCACCTAAAGAACATTCGAGGAAGCGACCGAGGATTACTCTTGCCGGTGAATCATCAACTCCCGGAATGGTTGCACGCCCGGATTATGTTACAATTTATAACCAATCCTTTGAAACTTCCGCGGGTCTTCCCTATTTTCGCCAATTTGAGAACTACAAAATTCGTGCGGAAAGGGTCGTCTCCATTCCTTTTCTCGACTCCGAGCGCATCAAGTTTGAATATCTTCCATTGCTTCGCACTTGGAAATTCATGGAGTTTCTTTCTATCCCCGGTATTTACTATCGTCTTTTGGTTTTAATTTTCTATTCTAATGCCAAAATTATTTCTCGCAATGGGGAAATTGTTGCCATCCGCTCTTATCTCATGGGGAAGCAAATCGTTCTCGATGTCAAAGGGATTTGTGAGGTTTTTAAGTTAGAGGATGTGGGCTTAAATGATGAGAATGCCTTGGGCCATGTTCTCAGTGGTTCCGTAACCGTCCTCAATGCTCACGATCGAATCCTACATTTGATGGTGTCTTGGTGGTTACGTCCCTCCGGTGGCAAATACTCTACCATCCGTCAAGTGGATGATTTTTGGATCCGTTGTTTCCGTCAACGAAAGCGCCCAAACCTAGCTCGGATCATGTTCGATGAGATCGCCTATCATGTTCAAAATCGCCAAACCCCTCTCATCTCATCCTTTATTTACGGTACGGCTTTAAGTTACTATTTTACCAAAAAGGATATTGATTGCTCATTTGATCTTGCATCTACTCTCACCGATCCTATTGATGAGCGATCCCTTGCTCGGGGAAAGTTCCATTACTTTAATGGAAGTTGGTTACGTCTTTCCGAACTTCCACCCGAGGCCGCAGCCGCATTGGAACAACCACAAGCTCCTCAAGCTCCTCCGGATCCTCAAGTCCCACAGCCCAATTTGGATGCTCTCATGACATATCTCAATGAACAATTTACCGGGCTACGCACGGACATGAACACTCGTCTAACCTCCATGGAAACCACCTTCGATACAAGGATGACGGGTATGGAGAATCGCCTTACATCCCTTGAAAGCGAGCACAATTCCTTGAATATTTCCGTTGCCGCTTTCCATGATGAATGGCGTAATAGCATGCGGAGCAATGAGCCTATGGTCGATGATGATGAAGATGATGAAGACGACGAAGACAATGCCTAGACATATCTTCTTGCATATCATTCATAATCATCTAGGATTTTAAGTTTTTATGCACCTATGTTTCTATTTTTAGGACTAAGTTTGTTTTAGGATTAAAAACCTATGCTTTGATTTCTTGTTTGCTTTTGTTTGGATTTTCTTATGCTATGATGAATAAAATTATGTTGCTTATTATTATTATACCTTTGATTTCATTATGCACTTTATTGTCTCCATGCATTTTTGATCTAACAAAAAGGGGGAGAAGAAACTTGCTCACATCTTTAAAATATTTTGATTTTAACTCAAAGGTTACCAAGCTTATATTAAGGGGGAGTTACTTTGTAAAGGTTATTCAAAGTGTCAAAATTTTAAGTTTTGGTTTTGTTATATCAAAAAGGGGGAGATTGTAAAACCTATGTTTGATTTTGATATAACTAGATCTTTAAGGATCAATTTGAAAAACTTAAAATTGTTTTTACAAGTCTCTTAACAAGTTTTGAAACACCAACACTTTAAAACTGATTTGTAAAACTCAAACTCAAAATATTTTCTAAGTGTTCCAAGCCAAACTTATAGAAAATCGTCAACGAGTATCGATACCCATTGAGGAGTATCGATACCTTTTTGCCAAAATTGGCTACTGTCGGAACACGTATCGATACGGCAAACCCTCGTATCGATACGCCCTGTGTTAAATTTCAAAGAGTTTGCAAGAGTGTATCGATACGGTAACACCGGTATCGATACTGGTTTAAAGAATTTTAAAGCATTTAAGTCGGTTTAAAAATATGACCGTTGGTGTCAGTTGGTTGGTAACCAAATTTTAAAATGCCGTTGACCGGTATCGATACGCCTAACCCCCGTATCGATACTACTTTTAACAGTGAGCTAAGTTCAGAAAAAGGTATCGATACAGCCTTGCCGTTTCGATACCCCGTACCGATACGCTTACGTGCGTATCGATACGCCCTATTAAATGCATACAACGACTCTTTCTTTTCTGAGACAGGTATCGATACCCATTCCCGAGTACCGATACTCGTAGCTGGAGAGGTGCATTTATGGTGGTAAGAGAGGGTTCCAACGGCTCCATTTACTTCTTCAACCACTCAAACGGCTAGAAATCAATGAGAAGGTATAAAAGGGACATCCAAAAGCATCAGCAACAACTATTGAACTTCAAGCAAACATCCAAACATCAAATTCAAGCATTAGAGCAAAAATCCCAAATTTGTGTAAAATCCCAATTTGTGTTCTTCATTCATATTTTGTAAAATTGGGTTGAGTGCTTGTATTGGGGCTATCATTTGTATTGAGAGATACCTAATTAGCCTACAAATTCCTTTGTTCTCTTGTGTGAGGGTTGTGTTGATTTTTGGGTAGAAAAATCAACCGATATTGTAAAGGGTTGCCTCCTTGTCCTAGAAAAAGGGAAGATCAATTTAGTGAAATTGTTGCAAATCCTTAGTGAGACTAAGGTAGTGGATGTAGAGTTCATTTGGAACTTGAACCACTCTAAATTCCTTGTCCTTCAATTTTAATTTGCCAATTTCCACTACAATCCTTCAAATTTCCAATTCACCCCCCCTCTTGGTAAATATCGATCTTTCGATCCACTCAACAATATTAAATACTAAAAGGAACAAGAATGGATAACAGATCTCCCTAACGAAGGTCTCTGGTTGGGTTGAATTCTTATGTTGTATCACCGTTAATAATAATTGATATAGTTGGGGTAGATATACATTCCATTATTCTCTGGATCCACCAATAACAAAATCTTATTCTTTGCATAACAAACTCAAGAACCCTCCAATTCACTTTATCATAAGCCTTCTCGAGGTCAAGCTTGATGGCCATGATACTGTGTGAACCTTTTCTTCTCCTTTTAATCACGTGATCAAAATATTGTCTTGGATTGCTCTACCTCTAACAAAAGCTACTTGCTTTGGAGAGATGACTTTGAATCTTGAGGTAATAATTTTATATCCAAAGTTGCAAAGGCCGACAAGTCTTAGGTGATTGACCTCTTTAGGATTGGGCTTTTTGGGGATCGATCTTATTTAGTTCTGAAGGCACGACTCATGTTATCATGAAATCCTTGACAATGAGTTGAACTTCATACTTTATGAATGATAAAAAATCACATGGCTTTAAGGGCTCCAAGACTAAAGATCGGAGAAGGATTGTTTACCCTTAATTCGGCATACAAATCCTATTTTAGGGGTTAATTTAAAATATTTAGCGTGAAATTAATTTGAAATATTTAGGGTTTAGAGTTTAATAAATTAATATTTAGCATGGAATTAATTTGAAATTTTTAGGGTTTAATTAAAAATATTTGGTGTAGAATTAATTTGAAATTTTTAGGGCTTAAGTTTTAGGTTTGGGGTTTAAGGTTTAATTTAAAATATTTATTGTGAAATTAATTTGAAATATTTAGGGTTTGTGGTTTAGGGTTTAATTTAAAATATTTAGCATGAAATTAATTTGAAATGTTTAGGGTTTGGGGTTTAATTTGAAATATTTAGTGTGAAATTAATTTGAAATATTTAGGATTAGATTTTAAGGTTTAGGATTTATATATGTGAAATTAGTGTTTAGGGTTTAAGCTTTTGACCTATAAATGTAGAAACTAATAAGAGGTATATAATATATCTGGAGAATAATAGCACAAAGTTGTGCTTGGTGTAGTGGCAAAGTCATTGGCTTTACAGTTTACACTTGAAAGACCCATGTTTGAATCCTGCTTAGCGTAGGTGAAGAGAAATTTATTTTTCTCCTCGTCACCACCTGATTGGAGGGGGAAAATAAATTAATAAAATCAAATATAAATAATTAAAGTCCTCTAATAAGGTGTTGACACGTGTCATCACTTAATTAAATAATTTATTATTTTATTAATTTAAAATTAGGATTAAATTGAAAGAATGTGTAAATAACATGGACCAAATGTGTAATTTTTAAATTTCTCCGTCAATTGCCACGGGGCAGTTCCATCACTCTACCGTTAGGTTTTTAACGGCGGTGGTCAAAATAGGTTGATTTTATAATTTCAGTGGTCTGATTGACGATTTCTATAGTTCGGTGGTCCAAATAGATATACCCAATTTGTTTGGTGGTCAGTGGTGTAGTTTTCCCTAAATATTTTCCCGCCGTAATTTTTTCTTACATCTCTTTCTAGAAGCTTTTACTGATCTTTATGAATCAACCATGGAGAAGTAGAATCTGTTGGTTTACAGCTCCATATCACACGTCAACGTGATACTCGCCGAGTACAACGACTGCGTCTGCCATTTCACGACCGTCACTGTAACACCTGTATTTTGGGGTTAGGAGTTAACCGGGTTTAGAGTCCGAGTCAATGAAATTTAATTAAATAATTCGACCTAAAATGTAGTGTAATTGAGCTTTGGTAAAAAGGGGAGGACTTATGTTGCAATTTTACCCAAAAGAATTTTAAAGGAAGACAACTTTTAAAGAAAAGTTGTCTTCTCTTTCCCCCATTCCCCTTTCCCAACGTCAAACCCCTCTCCCCATTTTCAAACTCTCCCAAAACACTAGTTACTATTCTATTCATTTCCTTCTTCAATTCAAGGTATTTCTTAAAGGTAAATATGTTTTCTTAACCTCCTCTTTATCCTCTATCTATCTATGGTCATGGATTTTAAAAACATGGGGTTTTGAAAATTAGGGTTTATATTAAAGTTTGGATTTTTAAGGGGTTTTCCAATTTGTTTTAGTAAATTGTGTTGGGGCTTTGTTTAATCATGGTGAAATGCACATTATATATTAATTTGGTTGAATTTGGATGAAAATTCGTAGTATGTTCATAAGGCAAATTTTAGGGTATTAAAACTTGGATTTTTGGTGGGTTTTAAGTTGAAAACTGAGGGCTGATGGTTAGGGTATGTTAGGAGGGTGATTTGGGATGTTTAGGAGGTCATTTGGGTGTTTGGAAATGGATGTTTCAGCCAAGGGTTGTTGGAGTACGAATTTGAGATAATTGGGGGCTTAATTTGGTTGGAAAATTTGAATGTAGTTGGTTTGAATTCAAGGTTATGTGATTGTTGAATATTAGCATTGATTTTGGTTATCGGTTGTATTTTGGCTTGGCTAGAAGCAAGAGGAATCGTTGAAGGAGCTTTGGGACCGAATCCGGGTTCGTAGGAGGATTGGTTCGAATTGCTAAGGAAGGGCGATGAGTGGTTTCAACTTGTTTTAAAGTTTGGTTCGAGCATGAGTAGTGTGTGTGTAAAGTGTGCTTGGTAGGCCACTTTCTTATGACCCAAGTAGTTAATTTAGTCTTGTTTTTCCTTAAATGCCAATGTGCTTGATGACTATGCTCTTGTGCTTGTGACTATTTGGTGCATGTATATATATCATGATGTGGATATATGTGATGAGCATGAGTGTGGTTGATGATATGTGATGAGATAAATAATAATTGGCACTAAAATAATTACAGGTTGTAAATGATCGATCATTAGGATAGTGTGCACACAAATTGAGTCAAAACGTACGTGGCCTTGATGGCGTTAAGTCATCAAGGAGGAGTACGGTGATGTAACATTCCACCGGAAGCTTTTTATATATTTCTACGGGATGATGAGTGGAATCCCATCCGTAGGGCATGTGGCGATGAGTGGAATCCCACACATGCATGGTCCGGTGATGAGTGGAATCCCACCGAGGTAAAGTGTTGTTGAGGTTTAAATCCGCACAATCGGGGTAATTAATAGTGGCCAATTAACTTGTTCTTATATGGTGATATATGATTGTGATATATGCTGTTGTTACATGATGTTGATACTAATGTTTGAGCTTAGTAGACTATGAGAAACCATATTATGCCACTTGAAAGACTAGCTAGGTCTACTTGATTATATGCCTATGCTTGATGTATGTGAGATTAGGATTAACATGCTTGAACCCTGCATTGTTGATGTTTTTCATTTTAGAGCACCCTCACTAAGCTATTAGCTTACGCTCTCAATATTCAACAATGCAGATCACTAGCGAGGCGTTAGCTCAAGGCAAGGCAAGAAGGGCTTTCCAAGTTTGTGGCTCAAGTATGGTTATCGATTTTGTATTAGCTAGCAATGTGGCAAGGGTTGTGTATGAGCTTGTATGACTCATTTGAATGAATGTTGACTTTGAGTTTGATTATGGATTGTAAGCATGTAATGCTATGATGAATGTTGGTGTGTATGATGGCATGCTTTAGGATGTTTAGGTTGCCTTGTGTCTGAGTGCAAACCTCTTGTGATTGACTTGTGCCTTTAAGACCCTTTTGAGTCTTTATTGTATGCCATTATTTCCTATTTTGCTCTTTAAGTAGAATGCTACGTATGAATGCTTTAATCCATGTATGATTGATTCCTTTGGCTAAAATATGTGTGCTTACATGTTTGTATATGCTTAGGTGAGTCGAGGAATGCATTTAGAATCGTGTTGGGGTCATTTAAGTTGAAATTTGAGGAATTGCAGTGCATGGCGTATCGATACGCCTCAGGCCGTATCGATACGGTCTTGCCCAAAGGCCTCAGATTTTGCCGGGCGTACCGATACCCTAAGGGTATCGATACCCTCTAAAGTTACTGTAAATTGAGGAGTTGAGTAAGAGTAGAGCGTACCGATACGGGGCTCCCGAGTATCGGTACGGGTCCACTCTGTTGACCAAGAAGGGTTGACTGAGAAGGGCGTATCGATATGCTCAAGGGCTGTATCGATACGGACTCCTCGTGGTTGACTTCTCGGGTTGACCTAGAAAGGGGCGTATCGATACCCCTAGCTAGGGTATCGATACGGTCTGCCCTGTAAGCTTAAAAATGGTCTGTTAAGCATGACCGTGGTTCGAATGTGTTTTCCTTTTAATGTTTTCCGCTGTTGTAAATCACATAGGACTTATTATTCATCTAGGCAAGATTAAAATGAAATGAAAAAAATAGGGTTGCTAACCGAGGGGGAATCCTTTGGGTTTCGCTTCGGTTTTCCCCGTGTGGCCCACTCGGACCGGTCATCCGGCTAGACCGGGACGAGGGGGTTACAATCACTCTTCAATTTATCCAGGAACTCCCTCATTCGGTGAAGGTGTGCACCCACTATCGGGACGACTATATCTTCAACTACGCCGTTAAAAACGATTTGGGTAAGTTATTTTGTTTTTTTAGAAATGTTTCATATGTGTTCAACACATTGCTCTCTGTGAGTTTGCTCTCTGTTTGGTGAGTTTGCTCTCTGTAAGTTATTTTGCTTTTTTTTTTGTTTTAGAAATGTTTCATATGTGTTCAACGCATTGCTCTTTGTGAGTTTTCTCTCTGTTTGGTGAGTTTGCTCTCTGTAAGTTATTTTGCTTTTTTAGAAATGTTTCATATGTGTTCAACGCATTGCTCTCTATAAGTTTGCTCTTTGTTTGGTGAGTTTGCTATCTATAAGTTATTTTGCTTTTTTTAGAAATGTTTCATATGTGTTCAACGTATTGCTCTCCGTAAGTTTGCTCTCTGTAAGTTATTTTGCTTTTTTAGAAATATTTCATATGTCTTCAACGTATTGCTTTATGTGAGTTTGCTCTTTATAAGTTATTTTACCTTTTTTAGAAATGTTTCATATGTGTTCAACGCATTGCTCTCTGTGAGTTTGCTCTCTGTAAGTTATTTTTCTTTTTTTAGAAATGTTTCATATGTGTTAAACGCATTGCTTTCTGTGAGTTTTCTCCCTATAAGTTATTTTGCTTTTTTTAGAAATGTTTCATATGTGTCCAAGGCATTACTCTTTGTGAGTTTGGTCTCTGTTTGATGACAGCTTCTGATGTTATGTTCTGTTTGGTGTTGTAGCCTACTGTCTCGCCCCACTAAGGTGCACCATGAACGACCGAGGAGTGCCCCCTAGGTGCACCAAGACCGACCGAGGAGTGCCCCGTAGGTGCGCCAAGACCGATCGAGGAGTTCCCCCTAGGTGCACTCGGGCCAACCAAGGTAAAATGAAGTGCCTTGGGCGTTTTAAGGCAAATGATGATCCAAGGAAGGATCTAGAATGGCCTAGAGAGGCCCACAACCCTCTTAAGACGTTCCCACAAGGTTCTAAGAGGTTTCAAGATGATCCACACTCATCTAGGCTCAACCGGGAGGACCTAGAAGACTCCGGAAGGCTCGGGACTAGTCTAGACATCTCCGGAACATTCTAGAAACTTATAGATAAGTGTAGTACTATAAAGAGTAATCTAGAAGCCTAGAGACATATGTAGATAAGTATGAACTTATCTAGAATAGTTTAGGTCACATAGATATTTTGGGAGGCAAAATAATAGCCATTGGATCAAAACGATCCTGGCCGTCCATTGAGGAGGTGAGAGCCTATAAATAGGGCCACCCGTTTTATTCGTAAACCATCCCATAAATCCTTCAAAGCTCTCTTGTAAAGCTTTCCTTTCTTAAGTTCTTGCGTGTTTGTCATAACATTGCGTGAGTAAGGCTTACTAGCATTGTGTCGAGGGTGCTAGTACCGCACGGATTGAGTCTAAGAAAATGAGTCTGTGACACTACGTTGTTATTGCTGCTGAATGTATTGGCATAGACGTCCTTATGGCATTTCTGCAGAGAGTACAAGAAGATTTCATCACTAAATATGGAGCGGAGGCCGTAACTTATACGTCTTTTGAGCTGAATAGTGAATTTGGCTCCAGCCTGAAGGAGCATATGCAGTAGTGTATTGACCATTATGAAGAGATCAACAAAATTGCTAAAGTGAAGGTAAATCATTGTTCTAGGTGTAGCTTGAGGGTTAAAACTGAAGGAACATATGCAGTGCTTGTAGCATATTTCTTTCATTAATAAGAGTTTTACTTGACCAGGTCTTTGATTGTTTTGAGAAGATCAAGTTGTTGGTGGGCAAAACTGAGAAGATCGAGTTACCGATGGGTAAAACTAAAAATGAATTGTAGGGGATAGACTTGATTGTTGTTGGTGTAGAAATGCAACACTTCTTCGATCTAGTTGAATACCCTCCATTGTCGGACAATGATGATGACTGATTATGGGTTAGTTTATGCTTTTTGGTTCCAATTTTGTATTACTAGTGTAAGAAACACTTAATATAAGTAGTGAAATTCACTAGTAGCTATAAGATTCTATAAGCACTGATCCTAGTTGTAGGAGAAATTATTTGAATCAAAAGGAGTATGTAACCTCGGTTCACTTACTATATATATTTGTATTTTATGCAAGAGAAAGTGATCTTAGTTTTATGGAGTTAGTTTTGTCTTATTCTCTTATAGAATATGCTTTATTGATAGCAGTTAACAATTTAGCTTTCTTATTATGTCGGTCTGCTTCAAAGCTTTTATGTTGCGTGCAAAAGATCCAACGACTGCCAACTTTAAAATGTTGTATATTATATAAGTTGCTTAAGAAGTTGAATAATTATGTTTGATTTCCTGTTGATGATTCGTGTTACTGTTGTCATGGATCAGGCTTCTTTAAGTTTCTTACTAATTAAGGTGTTTAGATAAATTTTATATTCTTTGATTTGGACTGTATTTTTTTAGGTTGGGCCAGAAACTGAACTTGCAGTAACGGAGTCTAGTTCGAAACTAGTGGAAGTGATAGGTTCCAAACATGACTGATATTGAAGTTTGGAATTTGGATTGCGTTCCATGGGACAACAATCAGACATAAATATAATAGTCTTTTCTTAAGTTTGTTGATTTGTAGAGGCAAAATTATATCTTTCCTTCTATCAATATCATACTCATACACATAGTAAAGCAAAACATGGGAACCTGAAACACGATTTTGTATTGATTATCGAAGATATTAGTGAAACATGAATTTAGAAGTTATAGAATATGTTACTGATGTAAAATGCATTGCGAGTAATTTGGAAAAAGAAAGAAAATATTTCCTTTTAGTTTTGTTTCCAAAGGCCAGTCTAATTTTAGATTCTTTTCAAATTCGAACATGTCACAGGTAGTGAAGCAAATTGATGCTACTCATGATCCCAGTCACAAATTAGTTTGTTCGTTTAGAAACATTGGGTCGATCAACTAAGATTTGCTTATCAAAATGCTTTGTTGTTTGCCGCCTAAGATTCTGATGCGATGTTGTTGTGTTTGTAAACTTGTTATTGTGTACACCGAATCACTCCCTTCTTGGGATGTGATGTACGCATTATATAGGGTTTCTTCTACCGATCTCCTCATCGATTGAGCTGTAATCCCCGACTTCAGGGGAAGATGTTGATGTTTGGCATGCTGTGCTTAACATTCATGATTCGACTATTGGCGGTACGAGCAATGGACTCTCGAGTGACTTTAGTCCTAATGCGAAACATTTTCTTGACTCCTAAGATGGTTTGATGCTTTTCCTATATCTGTCCAAGAAGAAGTATGTTTTGTGGAATCCGAACACCAAGCAGTTTCTCCTCGTACCTTATCAAGACAACCCTGACTTTCGTTGCTCTTGCAGTAGAGATTCGACATTGGAAACCAGACATAGAGATGGATTTGTTTAAGAGTGTTAGTTTCCCACAAAAGAGAGACTTTTGGGTGACTTTTGGACGTTTTCTATTCACATAATTCCACAATTGATACTACTTACCACAAGGATCACCTCCCAATTGATAAGTGTCCTTACGGTTTAGATAAAAGAAGCCTTTAATTGCATGGAAATATATTCATATTATGTTATCCCCACAACCCATCTTGGTTTGCGATTGGAGACAGTAGCGTTGATGTCGATTTTCATTCCATTGATCTTCCGACCGATTTTCATTCCGTTGAACTTGTGGACATAGTTCTTACTAAGAAAAAGAGAACGAGATGTATTGGTTCTTGTGGGGGACACATTTAGTATGCACACATCGATGAAGCTTTATGTTCAGTTCAAATTTGGATCTTTAATATCGAAAATTGTGAATGGACTGAGATGTATCGTGTTACGCTCATGGAATTGATTAAACATCCTCAACTAGTTCATCTAAGAACCGTGTTGTTCCCGACAATTAGAAGGAAATTAGAGCTTTTGGCTTTGCAACCTGAATCAAATGGAGATGATATCATATGGCCTCAAAATCTCATCCTATGTTATTATTTAAAGTCTCGTAATTTGGTTTCATTATGATACGATGCTCGAATGTCTTGAATGGTGCACTGGTACGTACATGTATGTAGCGACTTGTGTCTTTCCTTTCCTTAATTATTGTCTTCCCCAACACCATTTCACAAGCATCACATTCCTCATAAAAGAAAATCCCCCCAACATCTCTCGGTAAAGCAAAACAAAACAAACCAGCTTACACAACAAAAAGGAAGAAAAATGTCGTGGCAAAGTTACGTGGATAATCACTTGATGTACGACATCGAGGGCTAAAACCAGCGCCTCACTTCCGCTGCCATCATCGCGACCACGATGGTAGCATTCGGGCCAAGAGCGACAAGTTCCCCGTCGTACTCATCATACTCATAACAAACCCCTTTCTTTTCATTTCTTTTTGATCTGATATGATACGATTCCTTTGTTTCTTTTTGTTTATTACTTACAGTTTAAGGGCGGCGAGATCAACGACATCATGGAGAATTTCAACTCGTAGGGCCACCTCGCACCAGCAGGCTTACACCTCGGGGCGTAAAGTACATAGTGATTCAGGGCGAGCCTAGTGTTATTATTCATGACAAAAAGGTAATGTATTACTCCATATGTCCCAGTACTTGTGTCACATATTGATTTTTTGGGGTCAATTTTTTTTTAACTTTGACCTTTTATAATTTAAAATTGATTATTGATAAAAATATGAAAAATATATTTTAGAAACCTTGAATCAAGTAGTTTTTAAATACATTTTTATAAATTTTAACTAATTAAAATATTTAAATAAACAATAGTCAAAGTTAAAAATGACTCAAAAAAGTCAACATGTGACACAATTATTGGGACAGAAGGAGTATGAGCAAATCAAGGAAGTCCTAGAATATGGATGGAAATCCGCCCCACTCTATGCCCTTATTGGTGGTCATTTTAAAAAAGTGGGTTTAAGGTTTAGAGTTTAAGGTTAGGGGTTGTGGTTAGAGTTTAGGGAATTAGGGGTAAGGTGTAGTTTTAGGGTATATGGTTTAGAGTTTAAGATGAGGAAATTAGGGTTAAAGTTTAGAATTTAAATTTTAATTTTTTTTAGTGTGAGACATAGAATGAGCATGGTTCAGGGGCAAGGAATTTTTGTTCCTGGAATATATGTAGAATAGGAAGGACAACACAATTTTTATTGATGTTTCAAAATAAATTAAGTTAAATGTTTATAAGAACATCCAAAAGATTAATTATAGACTAGTAGTAAAACATAAACAAAAAACGAAATGCCCTCGTACCACACACACAAGGCAACAAACATTTTCTTTTAAATTAAGGGTACATTTCAATAATTTACACAGAGTTTCCTAAATCGTTGTACCGCTCATGGAACGAACAATCAGGGGAAGAACTATTAAGGGACTAGAGGCGGCCATGAACCTAAAATTTTGAGAAATTACAATTTTCCCTAATTTTAAAAATATTAATTTGACCTCTCAAATTTATAAAAAAAAATCATATTAAGCTTCAAAATTTTGATTCTTTTTAATTAAATTTTCTCTCAAATTTTTTACAAGTATTATTAAATCTCTTGAAAATTTTAAAAAATTTATTTAAACTCTCAAATTATTTTAAAAATTTTCGTTTAAACATTAATTTTTTGAAATATAAATTAACCCCAAAACTCTTACTACAAATTTTGCCCCTGCTAACAATAACATCATCGCTTCCGTCTTGAGCAACTTGAGTTGTGGTGCAGGGAGCGGGAGGGGTCACGATCAAGAAGACGACACGAGCGCTTATATTACTTTTTTGCATGTTTTGAGTTTCAATTCGAGTATTATATAATTTTTCTCTTTGTAAAATGGGAGAATCATGTTTCAGGTTTCTTTTGTTGATTGCACATTATTTTATTGTTGAATCATTATTTATTTATTTCTTTCAAATGGACAGAAAATATGGACAAAGTTAGAACTAGACAATACGAGAGACAAAATCTCATAACTTTAAAATTAACAAGAAATTTAAAAGTTTATAATCTAAAATTTAAGAGGAATACAACTTATTTTGATATATATTTAAATTAACATAGACTAAAAATATTATTAGACAAAATATTAACAATAACCATCCCATGCTCTTAATATTAGATGAAAATCGTTTGCCCCAAACTGTAACACCCGTGTTTTTGGACTAGGAGTTAGTCGGGTTAGTGGTCTGAGTCGGTAAAATTAAATTAAATCAATTTGACCTTGACTTGGGCTAATTGGGTTTTAAAATAAAAAGGAGGGACCAATGCGGTGATTTAACCCAGATGTTTTAAAAAGTTAGACCACTTTTTGAAAGTTAAAGAGAACAAAAAAATAAAATGGTCTTCTCCTCCCCCATTTTTACATCTAACGTGGAAGAGCTCTCAAACCCCCCCTAAACCCTAAAATTTCTATTCCATTGATTTCCCCCTCATCTCAAGGTCTTTTTCAAAAGTAAAGGTATATTCTTACTCTCCTCTTCATTTCCTATCTATCCATGGTTATAGATTTTAAAACCATGAACTTTGAAAAATTAGGGCTTGATAAAAGTTTAAGTTTTTATTGGGATTTTCAATTGATTTCGATTTATTATGTTGGATTTTGGTTTAATCTCATGAAATTACACATTATATGTTGAAATGGAGGATTTTGGGTGGAAACCCGAAATGGGTTTTTGAGACAATTTTTAAGGTGTCAAAACTTGATTTTTGTGTGGGTTTTAAGTGGAAATTGAAGGGCTGATGGTTTATGTATGTTAGGAGGATGTTTTGGGACCATCTAGATGTCATTTGGGTGTTTGAAAACATGATTTTCTGCTGGGTAAAATAGGAGTACGAAAATGAGAATTTTGATGATTGTTTGGGTTGGAAATTGTTGGAGCTTGGCTTGCACTTATGGGTTGAATTCTGTGGCTGAAATTTAGCTATCACTGTGGATATAAAATGTGTTGGAAATTCGGGTTTTCATCAAGGTTTATGGGCTGCTCGAATTAGATAAAAATTGGGGGTTTGGTCATGACTTGAAATGTTGAGTTTGATATTTAAATTGTTCTCTGGGTTAGCTACCTTGATGTTTGAGTTGATTTGAGGTTGTTTTGCTTGTGTTGAGGTGATTAGAAGCGAGGTTTTGAGTCGGTGAAGCCTTGGGAACAAATTCGGAAATTGAAGACCATGGTTGCTTGGTATTTGAGCTTGGAGGTGGAGGTGAGTGGTAAATGTTTTTAAATTGGTCTTTAAGTGGTTGATTCAAGCATGTGGACTAGGTTGGGCTTGGTAGACCCACCTAGAGTTAGGATTGAAGTGGTAGCCTAATCCTAAGCTTTAGTCAGAGACCTTGGATGCACTCTTTAATTGTTGTTATGCCTCATGATGATTATGTATAATGTGATATACATGTATGTGGAAGTATGGCTTAATGCATTGATTATATGCATGTTGACGACAAATATAATGTGGATATATGATGTGATAATTGTTTGGATGATATACATGTGGTGTTGGTTTGTGAAATGAGGTTATGAGGTGGATTGCATGATTTTGGAGAATCATGGTGAGCACGTGCTAAGCACGGAAATTATATTAAAATTGATATTGTGAAAGGTTGTAGAATTTGATTTATATTGGCATTAGTATGCTTGGGTACAATGATCGATCATTAGGATGAGTGTGCACACAAATTAAGTCAAAACGTACGTGGTCTTGGTGGCGTTAAGGCACCAAGGAGGAGTACGGTGATGTAATATTCCACCGGAAATTTATATATTTTCTACGTGATGATGAGTGGAATCCCATCCGTAGGGCATGTGGTGATGAGTGGAATCCCGCCCATGCAAGGACCGTGATGAGTGTAATCCCACCGAGGTAATGTTGTTGTTGGAAATGCGTTCCAATGGGTTATCCGCGTATTCGAGTCATAGCTAGGTGCCAATATGAGGTTGTATGTATATACCAATATAAGATTATGCATATATGCTTATATGATACGAAATGTGACGCCCTTTATGAATTGATATATGGCGTGGTTAATGCTTGAGTTATGTATTGTGGTAGGTTGAGCTTATGAGATGTTGAGCGTGACATAATGTTGATTAAATGTTCATGCATCATGTTCATTTTGGCTTTTGCGAATTGGAGGTAAGATCATGCATTTCATTTTGGAAATTGCTCGTGCTTGGACCGTGCATTGTCGAAGGTTTGTTTTATGAGCTTACCCTCACTAAGCTTTTGTGCTTACGCTCTCTTTTGTTCGGCAATGCAGATCAATGGCTTGAGGGTGGCAAGGGCAAGGAAGGGTCTCCAAGTGTTGCTAATGGTTAGCTCAATGTATGAATTTTAAATGATAGAATGTAATAGTTAAGCAATGAGATAGGTATTGTTGATTCGAGTTTTGATGTATGTCTATGGTTGACTTGGGTTGTAATCATGTTAACTTGCCAAATGCTTAAGTGATGTATGCCTTGTAAATGTTTAAATTGCTTGATGGCATGTAAACCTTTATGTGATGAATGGTGCTTTTGTCTATCAATGTCTTCAAGCATGCTTGTATGAAAGGCTCTTAATGTGTAATTTACCATGTATGTATGATTGTTCATATTCATGCCTTGAGTATGTTTGAGTATGTTTAATCTAGGACGTATGCCTCTAGACTTGGTTTGTTGGTGTTGTGTGCCTTTAGCCCTTTTTAAGCTCTTATGTATGACTATGTATGCTCTTGATGTTTTTTTTCTTCATAGGAAGTCATTAGAGTTAAGCAGTAAATGCTCCCCTGCACAATGGTTTCGAAACCATGGGTAAGGTTTCGAAACCTTTGTAAAAATATGGGATTCCAGACCTCACTGCCAACCTAAGTTTCGAAACCTTTGAAGAAAGTTTCGAAACCATGGGTAAGGTTTCGAAACCTTTGCAAAAATCTGGGTTCCAGACCTTACTGCCAGTCTAGGTTTCGAAACCATTTGTGAGGTTTCGAAACCTTTACCTAAAAATGCACTGTTTTGACTTGTTGGCCTTTTTAAAGAGAAAAACACATAGGTACTAAGATGCCTTTAGTCAAGATATAAACTTAAGTAAAAAGAAAAAAATAGGGTTGCTAACCGAGGGGGAACCTTAACGGGTTTCGCTTCGGTTTTTCCCGTGTGACCCACTCAGACCGGTCATCCGGCTAGACCGGGATGAGTGGGTTACATTTTTTGGTATCAGAGCCTAAGGTTTCCGAGACCTTGGGCAGGTAAGTGAGGTAAGTTGTGTTTTATGATTGAGATGCACGGTGTTTGCTTTCCATGTAAGCATGTTGCTTGTTATCCGTGTATGCTGTGATGTATGATTGTTTGATTGAGAATGTATGTTGTTTGGTCGTACGCATATGTTTACTTGTTTAGCAAGTATGCCTTGTTATATGCTTGGTTGAGCATGTATGTGTGTTGATTTGTTTGAAACATGTTTAGTAGAGTCTCATTGCTACTATTACATCGAAAAAGAGATTTTTAAGTGAGAGAATCATACTTGAGCCACTTGGACCCTTTCCTTTGCTAACCCAGTTTGTATGTTAATTTACTGTTGTTGTTTTTTATTTAATTGTTTTTCGGTAAGTAGAAGTTGTGGTTTCTGAGAATATGGATGATGTGGAGGAAGTTCTTTGCTATAGTTAGGGAAGTACGGATGTACCGGAGTGGAGGTACAATTAGTTTGTTTAAGTCAGTATATACGTGGGTTGATACCTGTTGATGAGGGACGATGTGATCGATTCTGGTATTAGTTGGTAAGAAGAAGTGAAGGCCTACGAGTGGGAGTCAGAGTAGTGTCGATGTTTTATCAAATAAGCCCTTGGTACAATATTAAGTTTGTTTCCTCCGGTTGATTCTAAATTCGTACTTTTGTATGTTGTTAGCAAGCATGCAAGTTTGATCGCGTCCGATGAAGTGTTAGAGGTAGGTATAAGTACCTTAATTCTTTGGCGAGATCAGGGTAAAGGTCTCGTGTGAGTTATCTGAAACTCAGAAATGCTAGTTAGTGATCGTTGGGGTTCGGCCTATGATTTTGATACAAGACAGCCGATCAGTATCCGTAAGTGGGAATCGATTTGTGTGATTGGGCCAGTGTACGTCTGAGTTGTCTTCCAGCAAGGAGAGAGATGAAGTCGCTTCCGTTATAGTTGAGCCGAGAAGGAAGTCTTGAGCTTTGACTCCAGATTGTTTAGTAGTGGGATGTTTTGGGTCGTCAGAACTGATGTTATAGAACAAGTTCCAGCGTGATAGTTTGTATGTGATCAGAACTGAATTTTGAAGTTTTGGAATGCTCTAAGAACAGTCTAGAAGAGTCAGATTTTGTTGAAGAACCAATCTGAGAACAAGAGGACCGAAGACTAAAAGCTATGTACTTGTGAAGTCGCAATTTTTGCGGATTCGTCTGTTTGTATGAGCATGCAAAGAATTTAGACATACTTGTTGAGATCTAGACGTAGGGACACATGTGACTAGACCTTTTAGTGAGATAGTGGTGGTCAGATAATTGTACAGAAGATGTCTGTTGGTGGTTCAGGGTTACGTGATTCTAGTAGATGTGAAGTAATTGTCTTTTTACGATTTCGATGTAGCCGATGGCGTGGTTTGGCTCGTAGAACACAAAGCTAGGGTATACGTTGAGACAAAAAGAGAGTTGCCTTGAAGTTGCAGATTTCTATGAGACTGTAGTGGTAGATGAGGATGTGAAATTCTTATAGAATGTTGAACCAGCTTTAGAGGTCAAAGAGTGATTGAGTTTAGTTGACAGGCTTGTCTAGCAAATGTGATGAATTTGACTATTGAATGAGGATTAGACCGTAAAATGTTAAAATAGTTTGTGATTCTTCCTAGAAGTGTTTAGAAGAAATGCCCAGTTTGTCTCCTGACAGAGAATAAGAGTTTATTATTGATGTCGTCACTGAGTTTGCTCCCGTTTTAGTTTGCTCTGTATCTTATGGTTTCCGACAGAATTGAGAGTGTTGAAGAATTAACTTCGAGACTTGTTAGACCTTAGATTCATTAGGCCTAGTGCATCATCTCAGAGTTCTACAATGTAATTTGAGAAGAAGAAAGAGTGGCAGTACGAGAATGTGTTCAGATTACATACAGTCGAAACAAGTGACAATGAATAATTAGTATTCGTTTCCGGGTGTCAGTGATTGGTTGATCAGTTAGTGTGTGCTTCAGTCTATCTGAAGATTAAATTGGGATCCGATTAGTACCAGTTGAAAGTGAGAGAAGTTGATGTACCGAAGACAGTTTTAGGGGCAAGATATGATCGCTTTGAGTTCCGAGTTATGCTGCTTTGTTTGACTAGTGAGTTAGTCACTTTTATAGAGATGTTGAGCAAAATATTTTCCTAAGTTTCTTGATCAGTTTGTAGTGGTTCTCATAGATGATACATGGACGTATTCAAGTACCGAAGAAGACCATGACGAGCTTTGGAGTTAGTATTGTAGATTCTATTGGAGAATCAGTTGTATGCCATGTTGAGCCAACGCGAACTCCGAGTCAAGGAAAATGTTCTCTTCGGACATGTAGATTAGCCGAGTACATTAGAACAAATCTTAAGTGAACAGAAGAAGATGTGAGTTGGAAGAAATTGAAGACTGTGACAGGAACCTATAGTTTCTAGGTCTAGCAGTGTTACTATCGGAAGTTTGTAAATAGCCTTTCGAAGACATCTGCTCTTTTGACAGATTACTACAGAAGAATGTTCAGTTGTATGGTCAGATGCAAGACAATGAGCCCTGAGAAACCGGAAGAAACTTCGAAGAGAAACTTTAACCTTGATTCAACCTATATTAGAGAAAGAGTTTGTGAACCATAGTGATGCGTTACATGTGGAGTTAGGTTGTATGTTTATGCAAGACAGAAGATTTGTGGCTTGATCATCGAGATAGTTGAAAGACCGAGAGAAGAGTTATCCGATATGAGACAGAGAGTTAATTACAATGTAATTGCTTCGAAGACTTGGAGACAAAGCTTATATAGTAAGAAATGCACAGTGTGTATGTACATATCCTCAGAACTTGAAATATTAGATGACTTAGGAAGGGTTGAAACTTGAACAACATGAGTTGTTAGAATTGCTTGAAGACCGTAATCTCAAGATTGAGTATCATTCGAAGGCAGTCGACGTAGTAACCAATGTTCCGAGTTATATTTGTTGTTAGATTTGTAGGGGAGTTGCGAGATGTATTTTCCGAATTTAGTTTACCAAATGATAGTATTCTTGTGGCCGAGTTTCATGTTAAACCTACATTGAGTCAGAATACTTGAAGAGAAACAATTGGAAGACAGATTCTTGACACCTCACGTGCAAGACATGGCAGAAAGAAGACCTTCAAAATACAGTTTCAGAGATGATAGAGCTTTGCATTTCAGAGACAGAATAGTTGTACCGATTGACATAGTGTTTTGAGACGTGTTGTTTTGGGCCGAAGCACATGACAATTTAGCTCATTTTGCATTTGAGTGGTAAGAAGACGTATTATGGGTTGAAGATGAGTACTTCCAGATTGAGTGGATGAATAATGTGGTTCAGTAGGAGAGTAAGTGTGTGAATTGCCAGCGTGACAAGACAGAGCGTCAGTTTTCTTCTAGTCTGTTACATTCGTGGAAGATTCTTGGTGAAAGTGGGTGATAGAGATTCGAAATTTCAACTAGATTTTTGAAGGCGTTTGCATAGTGTTTGGTTACTTGTTGAAGTCAGATGATCTGTTAGAGAAAGTTATGGGTCAGGTGTTCAAAACAGTGTTGTATAAGATTGAGAATCGGGCTAGTCTTGTTGTTTATCTGTTGGGGTTACCACCAGAGTTAAAAAGAGATTTGTGATGTGTCTGTGTATCTATAATTCGGAAGTGTAAGTCAGATCTGTTATATGCTATGTTTGTAGAAGAGATCGAGTTGAGTTCAAAGTCGACATGCCTTGAAGAATCGGTTGAGATCTTAGTGTCATATAGCAAAGGTTGTGGTAAGAAGGCGAGGGAAGTATGAAGGAGCATGTTTCAGTGGCTCTTCACGCTCGATAAATTTTGGGGACGAAATTTCCTTAAGTGGGGGAGAGTTGTAACACCCGTGTTTTGGGGCTAGGAGTTATTCGGGTTAGTGGTCCGAGTCGGTAAAATTAAATTAAATCAATTTGACCTTGACTTGGGCTAATTGGGTTTTAAAATAAAAAAGGAGGGACCAATGCGGTGATTTAACCCAAATGTTTTAAAAAGCTAGACCACTTTTTGAAAGTTAAAGAGAACAAAAAAATAAAATGGTCTTCTCCTCCCCCATTTTTACATCTAACGTGGAAGAGCTCTCAAACCACCACCCCCAAACCCTAAAATTTCTATTCCATTGATTTCCCCCTCATCTCAATGTCTTTTTCAAAAGTAAAAGTATATTCTTACTCTCCTCTTCATTTCCTATCTATCCATGGTTATGGATTTTAAAACCATAAACTTTGGAAAATTAGGGCTTGATAAAAGTTTAAGTTTTTATTGGGATTTTCAATTGATTTCGATTTATTATGTTAGATTTTGGTTTAATCTCATGAAATTACACATTATATGTTGAAATGGAAGATTTTGGGTGGAAACCCGAAATGGGTTTTTGAGACAATTTTTAAGGTGTCAAAACTTGATTTTTGGGTGGGTTTTGAGTGGAAATTGAAGGGTTGATGGTTTATGTATGTTAGGAGGATGTTTTGGGACCATCTAGATGTCATTTG
Source organism: Hibiscus tridactylites (assembly GCA_958450335.1). Taxonomy (NCBI): domain Eukaryota; kingdom Viridiplantae; phylum Streptophyta; class Magnoliopsida; order Malvales; family Malvaceae; genus Hibiscus; species Hibiscus tridactylites. The sequence goes on from OY288288.1 coordinate 7,018,490, forward strand.
GGTGTTTGAAAACATGATTTTCTGCTGGGTAAAATAGGAGTACGAAAATGGGAATTTTGATGATTGTTTGGGTTGGAAATTGTTGGAGCTTGGCTTGCACTTATGGGTTGAAGTTGTGGCTGAAATTTAGCTATCATTGTGGATATAAAATGTGTTGGAAATTCGAGTTTTCATCAAGGTTTATGGGCTGCTCGAATTAGATAAAAATTGGGGGTTTGGTCATGACTTGAAATGTTGAGTTTGATATTTGAATTGTTCTTCGGGTTAGCTACCTTGATGTTTGAGTTGATTTGAGTCGGTGAAGCCTTGGGAGCAAATCCGGAAATTGAAGACCATGGTTGCTTGATATTTGAGCTTGGAGGTGGAGGTGAGTGGTAATTGTTTTTAAATTGGTCTTTAAGTGGTTGGTTCAAGCATGTGGACTAGGATGGGCTTGGTAGACCCACCTAGAGTTAGAATTGAGGTGGTAGCCTAATCCTAAGCTTTAGTTAGAGACCTTGGATGCACTCTTTAATTGTTTTTATGCCTCATGATGATTATGTATAATGTGATATACATGTATGTGAAAGTATGGCTTAATGCATTGATTATATGCATGTTGACGACAAATATAATGTAGATATATGATGCGGTAATTGTTTGGATGATATACATGTGGTGTTGGTTTGTGAAATGAGGTTATGAGGTGGATTGCATGATTTTGGAGAATCATGGTGAGCACGTGCTAAGCACGGAAATTATATTAAAATTGATATTGTGAAAGGTTGTAGAATTTGATTTATATTGGCACTAGTATGCTTGGGTACAATGATCGATCATTAGGATGAGTGTGCACACAAATTGAGTCAAAACGTACGTGGCCTTGGTGGCGTTAAGGCACTAAGGAGGAGTACGATGATGTAATATTCCACAGGAAATTTATATATTTTCTACGTGATGATGAGTGGAATCCCATCCGTAGGGCATGTGGTGATGAGTGGAATCCCACCCATGCAAGGACCGGTGATGAGTGTAATCCCACCGAGGTAATGTTGTTGTTGGAAATGTGTTCCAACGGGTTATCCGCGTATTCGAGTCATAGCTAGGTGCCAATATGAGGTTGTATGTATATACCAATATGAGATTATGCATATATGCTTATTTGATACGAAATGTGACGCCCTTTATGAATTGATATATGATGTGGTTAATGCTTGAGTTATGTATTGTGGTAGGTTGAGCTTATGAGATGTTGAGCGTGACATAATGTTGATTAAATGTTCATGCATCATGTTCATTTTGGCTTTTGCGGATTTGAGGTAAGATCATGCGTTTCATTTTGGAAATTGCTCGTGCTTGGACCCTGCTTTGTCGAAGGTTTGTTTTATGAGCTTACCCCCACTAAGCTTTTATGCTTACGCTCTCTTTTGTTCGACAATGCAGATCAATGGCTTGAGGGTGGCAAGGGCAAGGAAGGGTCTCCAAGTGTTGCTAATGGTTAGCACAATGTATGAATTTTAAATGATAGAATGTAATAGTTAAGCAATGAGATGGGTATTGTTGATTCGAGTTTTGATGCATGTCTATGGTTGACTTGGGTTGTAATCATGTTAACTTGCCAAATGCTTGAGTGATGTATGCCTTGTAGATGTTTAAATTGCTTGATGGCATGTAAACCTTTATGTGATGAATGGTGCTTTTGTCTATCAATGTCTTCAAGCATGCTTGTATGAAAGGCTCTTAATGTGTAATTTACCATGTATGTATGATTGTTCATATTCATGCCTTGAGTATGTTTAATCTAGGATGTATGCCTCTAGACTTGGTTTGTTGGTGTTGTGTGCATTTAGCCTTTTTTAAGCCCTTATGTATGACTATGTATGCTCTTGATGTTTTTTTCCATAGGAAGTCATTAGAGTTAAGCAGTAAATGCTCCCCTGCACAATGGTTTCAAACCATGGGTAAGATTTCGAAACCTTTGCAAAAATCTGGGATTCCAGACCTCACTGCCAGCCTAAGTTTCAAAACTTTTGAAGAAAGTTTTGAAACCATGGAAGAGGGTTTCGAAACCATGGGTAAGGTTTCGAAACCTTTGCAAAAATTTGGGTTCCAGACCTTACTACCAGTCTAGGTTTCGAAACCATTTGTGAGGTTTCGAAACCTTTACCAAAAATGCATTGTTTTGACTTGTTGGCCTTTTTAAAGAGAAAAAAACATAGGTACTAAGATGCCTTTAGTCAATATATAAAGTAAAAAGAAAAAAAATAGGGTTGCTAATCGAGGGAGAACCTTAACGGGTTTCGCTTTGGTTTTCCCCGTGTGACCCACTCGGACCGGCCATCCGGCTAGACCGGGATGAGGGGATTACACAAACTATGCTCTTTTTGGCGTTCCTTAAAGAAAGCTTTAGAGTTTAAAGTTAGAAAAGAATTAGGAGTACTGTATATTTTTAAGATATAAAGTTTAAGATTCATGATGTGAAATTTAAAGTTAAAACTTAAAATTTAATTTATTAATATTTTCTAGTATGAGGCGTAAAACTAACATATAACTAGGTGTACATGATTCTTGTTCCTTAATATCCCCGTCCCCATCAAGAAACATGCAAGTTGAGCTATCCATGTATTATTGGTGAAGTAGGGTAAAAATCGGTTAAAATGTTTAATGTTTATCCTTTAGATTAATCGAAAATAAATTAAATTATTTAAATTCATTTTTAAAAATGTTTCGCAATTTCATTCATTTATAGTATATAAATTATATACTTAATGTATCAAATATTCACTCGTATGAATGATTTATGTATTAAGTGTTTTAATCGCTCGGCCTCTCGTCTTAATTAATTCATTGTAATTTGTTTACGCGAGTTCACCCATAACTATCGATGAATAAAATCACTCTAATTCGTTTTATAAAATAAGCTATCTTATACATTCAATCATCCAAAAAAATGCTTCGAAGCGAATTTAAGTCGGTGTAGAATGGACGGAAATTGACCGTATTGGTGCCATATAATAGAGAATTTCTAGTACTACAAACCCAAACTCGATGTTTGCTAAAAATATACGATCTATAAGCTTGAAATTCCGCTCGAACATGCCTATCGACCTTTGTTCAAAGGCAAATTCAATCAAAAAAAGATGACATGATAGGTGAAGGACACGGATTTCCCGGTGATGCGTACGTGTGGTCGGGAAGATGAAACGGCACCGGCGCGTGAGGTGCGTTGAGGAGGTGAACGACCGGATCGTGGACAGCACGCGCGACATTCGAACAGTCATACGATCTGGATGGTCGATATTGGATCTGTGATCTGATGTGGCGGCATGGATGGGTAACACGTGGCATCGGGCATCAGAAGGGGTCTTCATCAACTCCGATTTGTATTTTTGGGCTGAATATATGTAATAAAGTGGGCTGAATATATGTAATAATGTGGGCTCTTTATTATTTATTTATGATCTGTAGTATTAGTTGAGTATAATAATAATAATAATAATAATAATAATAATAATAATAATAATAATAATAATATTATTATTATTATTATTATTATTATTATTATTATTATTATTATTATTATTAACACTTAATAACATTAATAATAATACTAAGCACACAATTAATACACATATTTACGTGCAACATTATTAGATATACATGCATACATAATATAACACCTATATAATATAAGAATAATATACACATATTCCCTCGTACATTAACCAATACATTTAAATGAACACACATATAATAACATATGTAACATGCACATATAATAATATATTCTCATGCATACTTACATTACATATCCCACATGTTATAATATAGACAAACATATAATAATACAACAATGATATGTAAACATATAATACCACACATATTGCATACACATATTATTAGTAGGGATGTAAAAACATGTCAACAGTTGGGTTTCAGGTCGGGCTCTGTCAGGTCGGGTCAAATCGGTTACAAGTCATTTCGGGTCATTTTTTTATTTTGACTCGATTCGGTTCGGGTTCATTTCGGGTCGGGTTCAATTTAGGTCGGGTTCAATTCAGGTCGGTTCATTTCAGGTCGGGTCAAAACGGTTAATTGACATGCTGATTTCAGGTCGGTTTCGTTTCAGGTCGGGTTCATTTCAGGTCGGTTTCGTTTCAGGTCGGGTTCATTTCAGGTCGGTTTCGTTTCAGGTCGGGTTCATTTCAGGTCGGGTTCATTTCAGGTCGGTTTCGTTTCAGGTCGGGTTCGTTTCAAGTCGGTTTTGTTTCAGGTCGGGTTCTTTTCAGGTCGGTTTGTTTCAGGTCGGGTTCATTTCAGGTCGGTTTCGTTTCAGGTCGGGTTCATTTCAGGTCGGGTTCCTTCGGGTTTATGGTTTATTGTGTTATGTGTATTATATATATTGACGGATTATGATTTTTATTTTTATGGTTTAGGGTTTAGGGTTAAGGGATTACGTATATGTGATATATATATATATATAGTTGGGACTATTGGATTTATTTTTAGGGTTTATGGTCTATGGTTTAGGGGTTGGGGTTTATGGTTTGTGGTTTAGGGTTTGGTGTTTGGGGTTTAGGGTTTAGGGTTTACTGATCTTAAATTAATACAAACATGGCTACATTAATTATATATATATATATATTGATGGATTATGATTTTTAAGGTTTAGGGTTTAGGGTTTAGGGTTTATTGATCTTAAATTAATACAAACATGCCTATATTAATTATATATATTGATGGATTATGATTTTTAGGGTTTAGGGTTTGCTGATCTTAAATTAATACAAACATACCTACATGTATTATATATATATTGATGGATTATGGGTTTTAGGGTTCAAGGTTTAGGGTTCAGGGTTCAGGGTTTAGGGTTTATTGATCTTAAATTAATACAAACATGCCTACATTAATTATATATATTGATGGATTATGGTTTTTAGGGTTTAGGGTTTAGGGTTTAGAGCTTAAAGTTTAAACTTTTGTATGTTTGTAAATTTTGTACTGTGAAAGTTAAAGTTTCAGTTTGTAAAAATTATTTAGTTTGTAAGTTTCAGTTTGTCGTAAGTTTCAGTTTGTAAGTTTAAACTTTTTGTAATATTCAATAAAGTTTCAGTTTGTTGTAAGTTTTGTAAGTTTAACCACTTAAATTATTGAATATAAGTCATTTAATGTTTTAATCTTCTTAAGTTTTACCTTATTCTGTTTTTTACTTATAAAAAAATTTGGAAGTATCCCTGATTCCATCCAAAGTTAATGTTTTAATATATTTTAAACAAGTTAACTTAATTAAGTCATTTAAGTTAATCAGTTTTTTACTAAGTCAATTAAGTATGTAATGTTAATTAAAAAATTTCGTTATCTTATATTAATTTAGTATACATATTTAGTTTAATAACTTTAAACTAATTTTAGTTAAGTATAAAAAAAATTATTTCATAATGGTTATTCATTCAACTTAAGTAGATTAAGTAGTTTATCATAATGCAAGTTAAATTAATTTAATAACTAACTTAACTTAAAATGAATGCAAGTTAATTAAATTTATTTTTAATCTTAAGTTAAGTTAATTTAATAACTAACTTAACTTCAATTAAAATGAATGCAAGTTAATTATTTAGTATTAATTTATTCCTATAATAAAAAATTTAAGTCATCTTATTTTAATTAAGAATATAGATTTAATTTAATAATTTTTACTCATTTAACTTAATTTTATTAAGTATAAAATTTTAATTTAATAATGGTTATTCATTCCACTTAAGTTAATTAAGTATAATAGTTTATCTTTGAAGTTATTTTAAAATAATAGTCAAGTTAATTAGAAATACAATTTATTAATACTTAGAATTATTATTAATTCAATTTATCTTTTAATTGAAGTTAAGTTAATTAATTTATTAATATTTAAAATTATTATTAATTTTATAATTTTTCAATACTTGACATTATTTTACATTCATTAAATATAACTTCTTTAAATGTCAGATAATTATCATTATTAGCAAATCAAATAATAGTATTAGTTCAGGTTAATATCAATTCAAGTCAATATCAGTTCAGGTCAATATCAGTTCAGGTCAATAACAGTTCAGGTCAATATCAGTTCAGGTCAAGAACAGTTCAGGTCAAGAACAGTTCAGGCCAATATCAGTTCAGGTTCAAAACAGGTCGGGTTCATTTCAGGTCGGGTCCAAACAGGTCGGGTTAAATCGGTTATCTGGCAGGTTAGTCTCGGGTTCGGGTTCGTTTCGGTCGGGTGCAGGTCGGGTTCGGTTACTACAGTAACATGTCAATTTCGGGTTCGAGTTCACTTCGGTCGGGTGCAGTTCGGGTTCGGTTTCTACAGTTACAGGTCAAATTCGGGTTCGGGTTCATTTCGGTCGGGTGCAGGTCGGGTTCGGTCTTTGAATTCTCGGGTTAAACCAGGTTCTGACTCGATCGGGTTTCAGGCAGGTTACCAGGTCAGGTCAGTTTTTCACACCCCTAATTATTAGTGCATTAAAAAAAGTAATTTCATATACATATAAATAGCGCACACATTCATAAGCCCATTATTACTAATAATAATAAATAAATAGATAAAAGTCCAATTCATTTTTGGTGCTAATTTTTAATTCTCAACACCAAAAAACAGAATTATAACAGTAAGTCTTAAACCCTACAAAATATTATACCCCTATTCCTCTAAACTCCCACCGTAGTAAAAATATGAGAAAACTACACCACTGACCACCAAATAAATTGAGAATACCTATTTGGACCATCGAACTATAGAAATCGTCATTTAGACTACCGAATTTATAAAATCAACCTATTTTGACTACCGCCGTTAAAAACCTAACGATGGAGTGACGGAACTGCCACGTGGCAATTGACGGAAAAATTTAAAAAATACACATTTGGTCTATATTATTTATACATTCTTTCAATTTAGTCTTAATTTTAAATTAATAAGATAATAAAATATTTAATTAAGTAGTAACACGTGTTAACACCTTATTGGAGGACTTTAATTATTTATAATTGATTCAAACCTGCACCAAGCAGGATTCAAACCTGGGTCTATCAAGTGTAAAGCCAATCGCTTTGCCACTGCACCAAGCACAACTTTGTGTTATGATTCTCCAGATATAATATATACCTCTTATTAGTTCTACATTTATAAGCCAAAAGCTCAAACCCTAAACACTAATTTCACACATATAAATCATAAACCTTAAACTTTAACCCTAAATATTTCAAATTAATTTCACGCTAAATATTTCAAATTAAACCCCAAACCCTAAACATTTCAAATTAATTTCACGCTAAATATTTTAAATTAAACCATAAACCCTAAACCCTAAAAATTTCAAATTAATTTCACGCTAAATATTTTGAATTAAACATTAAACATTTCAAATTAAACCCTAAACCCCAAACGCAAACCTTAAACCCTAAAAATTCAAATTAGTTCCATGCTAAATATTTTAGATTAAACCCTAAACCCTAAATATTTCAAATTAATTTCACGCTAAATATTTCAAATTAAACCCAAAACCTTAAACCCTAAAAATTTCAAATTAATTTCATGCTAAATATTTTAAATTAAACCTCAAATCCTATTTTAGGGTTTAAGGTTTATGGTTAAATTTGAAATATTTAGCGTGAAATTAATTTGAAATTTTTAGGGTTTAGAGTTTAATTTAAAATATGTGGTATGGAATTAATTTAAAATTTTAGGGTTTAGGGTTTAATTTAAAATATTTAGCGTGAAATTAATTTGAAAATTTTAGGGTTTAGGTTTGGGGGTTTGGGGTTTAGGTTTGAAATATTTAGCATGAAGTTAATTTGAAATATTTAGGATTTTAGGTTTAATTTGAAATATTTAGCGTGAAATTAATTTGAAATATTTAGGGTTTGGATTTAAGGTTTAATTTAAAATATTTAGCATGAAATTAATTTGAAATATTTAGGGCTAGAGTTTAGAGTTTAGGGTTTATATATGTGAAATTAGTGTTTAAGGTTTGAGCTTTTGACTTATAAATATAGAAACTAATAAGAGGTATATATTATATCTTGAGAATTATAGCACAAAGTTGTGCTTGGTGCAGTGGCAAAGCCATTTGCTTTACACTTGAAAGACCCATGTTTGAATCTTGCTTAGTGTAGGTGAAGAGAAATTTATTTTTCTCCTTGTCACCACCTGATTGGAGGGGGAATAAATTAATAAAATTAAATATAAATAATTAGAGTCTTCCGATAAGGTGTTGACACGTGTCACCACTTAATTAAATAAATTATTATTTTATTAATTTAAAATTAAGATTAAATTGAAAGAATGTGTAAATAACAAATACCAAATGTGTAATTTTTAAATTTTTCCGTCAATTGCCACGTGGCAATTTCATCACTCCACCGTTAGGTTTTTAACGGCAGTGGTCAAAATAGGTTGATTTTATAAGTTCGGTGGTCTGATTGACGATTTCTATAGTTCGGTGGTCCAAATAGATATCATCAATTTGTTTGGTGGTCAGTGGTGTAGTTTTCCCTAAATATTTTCCCGCCTCAATTTTTTCTTACCTCTCTTTCTAGAAGCTTTTATCGATCTTTGTGAATAGACCATAGAGAAGCTGAATCTGTTAGTTTACAGCTCCGTATCACGCGACAACCTGATACTCGCGAAGTACAACGAGTGCGCCTACCATTTTAGGACCGTCGCTCTTCAATTTATCCAAGAACTCCCTCCTTCGGTGAAGGTGTGCACCCACTATCGAGACTGTTATATCTTCAACTACGCCGTTAAAAACGAATTGGGTAAGTTATTTTGCTTTTTTTAGAAATGTTTCATATGTGTTCAACGCATTGTTCTCTATGAGTTTGCTCTCTGTTTGGTGAGTTTGCTCTCTGTAAGTTATTTTGCTTTTTTTAGAAATGTTTCATATGTGTTCAATGCATTGCTCTTTGTGAGTTTGCTCTCTGTTTAGTGAGTTTGCTCTCTGTAAATTATTTTGTTTTTATAGAAATGTTTCATATGTGTTCAACGCATTGCTCTTTATGAGTTTGATCTCTGTTTAGTGAGTTTGGTCTCTGTTTGGTGAGTTTTCTCTCTGTAAGTTATTTTGCTTTTTTTTTAAATGTTTCATATGTGTTCAACGCATTGCTCACTATGAGTTTGCTCTCTATTTGGTGAGTTTGCTCTTTGTAAGTTAGTTTTTTAAATGATTCATATGTGTTCAACGCATTGCTCTTGTGAGTTTGCTCTCTGTAAGTTATTTTGCTTTTTTAAAAATGTTTCATATGTGTTTAACGAATTGCTCTCTATGAGCTTGCTCTCTATTTGACGACGGCGTCTGATGTTATGTTCTGTTTGGTGTTGTAGCCTACGTTTTTATTGTTGCTGAATGTGTTGGTAGAGACATCTCTATAGCATTTATGCAGAGAGTACATGAAGATTTCATCACTAAATATGGAGCAGAGGTCGCGACTTCTACATCTTTTGGGCTGAATAATGAATTTGGCTCCAACATGAAGGAACATATGCATTAATGTATTGACCATTCTAAAAAGATAAAAAAACTTTCTAAAGTGAAGGTAAATCACTGTTCTAGGTGTAGCTTGAGGGTTAAAACTAAAGGAGCATATGCAGTGCTTGTAGCATATTTCTTTCATTAATAAAAGTTTTCCTTGACCAGGTCCTTGATTGTTTTGGGAAGATCGAGTTGTCGGTGGGTAAAACTGAAAATGAATTGTAAGGGATAGACTTGATTTCAGGTATCCTCGTTATCGCATTGAGTCTAATATTTCTGCTATTAATCCACTGTTGTTTTCGTTCTGACAATTATTAAAAATCAAACATTGATTCGAGAACAATATAAAAAGACACGGAAAGTTCATGAACATGTTGCACCAAAATAAAGCATATGACAATATTTAGAAGATTAAAGAAAATCTTACATTTAAAGAAATACAATGGCGTCAATCTCATGCACACGTGACAACAAATTTATGATAATTACAAGGCATTTGCTAGAAGAATCTAGGACCAAGTTTAAGTGAGAAGGCAAAAAAGTTATGTCTTCAATCGTTCTGATACCACTTGTTGGAGGCGATGATGAGCACTTGATATATAATATATATATATTTCATAATTGCCTCCAACAAATGATGATCCCGAGGACGATGATGATCACGAGGGCGAAGATAACGATATTGATGTTGTTGTAGAGGGCGAAGATGGCGATATTGCTGCTGGTGTAGAAATGCAACACTCCTTCGATCTGGTTGAATATCCATCAGTGTCGGACATTAATGATGACTGATTATGGGATAGTTTATGCTATTTGGTTCCAATTTTATATTACTAGTGTAAGAAACACTTAATATAAGTAGTGAAATTCACTGTTAGCTGTCGCAACCCTTTTTAGGGACTTCGACGTTTTTGGAAAATACTTTTAAAATTAATAGAGTCGCCACCAATCTTTTTTGAAAGAAAAAGTGTGATTGGATCACTTTTAAAAATATGGTTATTTTAATAAAATGTTTTTTTGTTTTTAATAATACAACTGTTTTGGTCTACGAAAAATTAGAAAACATGTTCGGGGGTCGATTACGCGTGGGGAAGGGTTAGTACCCCCACGACGCCCAAAATTGGTACCTAATTAGTTTTAAAATTGTTTTTTAAAATTGAAATTTGCAAGTTAAAAAAGGTTCGACTTTATTTGTCTGTTTAATGAATATTAGTGTTTTTCTAAAATTTTTACTTTAAAACGATCCCTTCAAAAAAAACTTTATTTTTCCCTAAAGAACTTTTTTAAAGTTTTTTCCTTTTCAAAATTTTTTTTATCCAAGATCCTAAACTTTTATTTAAAATATTTTTATTTTCTTTTCTTCAAAACTTATTTTTTCTTTTTTTTTTCTAAAAAAACATCTTTATTATTTTTTCTTTTAAAATCATTTTGCCCGTCTATTTTTAAAAACTAAATTTCATAAAAATCTTTTTTATATTTTTTTATAATCAAGCCCCTTTATTATTTCACACATCATATTATTATTTTTTTTCTAATTAAATCCTCAATTTCATGTTTTTTAATTTAATCACATTTATTCATTTTTTATTCTTGCATTTTAAATCTAAACACCTTTAAAATTTATTTATTCATTTCTAAAGATCAAAATAATTCTAACAACATTTTTTAAGAATGCAAAATTTTTAAGATCAAACTAAAATTAAAACGGAAATTTAAAACAAAAAGGTTACCAGAATCGTGAATGATTTTCCGACTTCGAGAAAGCAACCTAAAAATTGACAAACAACACAAACAAAAGCCCCAAAAATTCAACCAAAAACAAACATAAAATCAATATAAAATAAACAAATAAAAGATAGAAATTTTACCGAGAAAATGATGAACGATGAACTCGAATTCAAGCTTCTCGAAATGCTCCAAACCACCTCAGAAAAATTGCTCCAAACTAGAACTTTTCCTCCAAAAATTTCCAGCCAACTCTTGAAAAATTCAGAGAATTTTTCGGAATTTTTCTCAAACCTTTTTTAGTGATTTTTCTCTTAATTGTGTGTGTTGAACAAGTAAAAGGGAGGGGGTATTTATACTAAAAATTTGAGCTTCAAATTCAAGCCAAATCAGGATTTAATCCCCAAATTGAAGCCTAAATCCGACCAAGGGCTTGATTCTCGACAATAGCCCTCTATCCTTATCCGATTTGGTTGAATATTCGAGCTGAATTTTCCCCTTGATTCGAGCCTAGGGTTTAACTACTCATCTCGATTTTTTTGCAGATTCCGGCGAGCATAGGCGGCAGCGGCGAGCGGGGTTAGTAGCCACGTGACGGCGACGGCTAGGCGAACCGGTCGATACCGGCAAAGTCATTGGCTGTGACCGGTAGACGATGGACGGACCTCCTCACTGCCACGCTAAGGGTTTATTGGGCTGGATCGCGCGCGTGCGGCGCACGCGCTAGGCGCGTGGCCGCGCGAGTGATCCCTTTTTTTGCTTTGCTTTTCTTTTTTTATACTATTTTTGGATGTTTATGACCCTTTTTTATGTTTCTCTTTCATCACATTTAATATTATTATTTTCTTTACTTCGTTTTAATTCCTTTTTCATTTCTTCACAATTACTTTGAATCATAATTATTAAAATTATTTTTTTCTTTTTTAAAAGTGGGCTTCAAAATGAGCTCTGTTTTTTCTTTTGAAATGGGCATTAAAAATGGGTTTTGAAAGATGAGGTTTTATTGTTTTTTTATTTAATTTAAAAAGGGTGGGCCTTTTATTATTTAAAGGGAAAATGGATTTTTTTTTATTTTTTTTCAAATTATTTAAAATTGAGGTGAAAATTCAGTGACAACAGTAGCTATAAGATTCTATAAGCAAGTTAAACTTGGAAAAGTTTTATGGTCCCAATTGCAGGAGAAATTATTTGAATCAAAAGGAGTATGTAACTTCGGTTCACTTCCTATATATATTTGTGTTTTATGCAAGAGAAAGTGATGCCAATATGAACTGATCTTAGTTTCATGGAGTTGGTTTTGTCTTATTCTCTTATAGAATATGCTTTATTGGTAGCAGTTAACAATTTAGCTTTCTTATTATGTCGGTTTGCTTCCAAGCTTTTATGTTGCGTGCAAAAGATCCAACAATTGCCAACTTAAAATGTTGTATATTATATAAGTTGCTTAAGAACTTGAATAATTACGTTTGATTTTCGGTTGATGATTGTTGCTTTTACTCGTGTTACTGTTGTGATAGCTCAGGCTTCTCCGTGTTTCTTACGGATTAAGGTGCTTAGATAAATTCTATATTCTTTGATTTTGACTGTATTTTTTCAAGTTGGGCCAGAAACTGAACCTGCAGTAACGAAGTATAGTTTGAAACCAGTGGAAGTGATAGGTTCCAAGCAGGACTGATAATGAAGTTTAGAATTTGGATTCCGTTCCATGGGACAACAACCAGACATAAATATAATAGTCTTTTCTTAAGTTTGTTGATTTGTAGAGGCAAAACTATATCTTTTTCTCTATCAATATCATACTAATACACATAATAAAGCAAAGCATGGGAAGCTGAAACACGATTTTGTATTGATTACGTAAGATATTAGTGAAACATGAATTTGGAAGTTATGGAATATGTTACTAATGTGAAATGCATTGCGAGTAATTTGGAAAAAGAAAAAAAATATTTCCTTGTAGTCTTGTTTCCAAAGGTCGGTCTAATTTTAGATTATTTTCGAATTCAAACATGTCGCAGGTAGTGAAGCAAATCGATGCTACTCATTCCCCGGTCACAAATTAGTTTGTACGTTTAGAAACATTGGGCCGATCAACTAAGATTTGCTGATCGAACTACTTTGTTGTTTGCCGCCTAAGATTCTAATGCGATGATGTTGTGTTTGTAAACCCGTTATTGTGTACCACGAATCAATCCCTTCTTGGGATGTGATGTACGCATTATATAGGGTTTCTTCAACCGATCTCCTCATCAGTTGAGCTGTAATCCCCGAGTTTGGGGGAAGATGTTGATGTTTGGCCTGTTGTGCTTAACATTCATGATTCAATTGTTGGCGGTCCGAGCAATGGACTCTCGGGTGACTTTAGTCCTAATGCGAAACATTTGCTTGACTCCCAAGATGGTTTAATGCTCTTCCTATATCCCTCCAAGAAGAAGTATGTTTTGTGGAATCCGAACACCAAGCAGTTTCTCCTTTGGATCCACCAATAAAAAATCTTATTCTTTGCCCTCCAATTCACTTTATCATAAGCCTTCTCGAGGTCAAGCTTGATGGCTATGATATCGTGTGAACCTTTTTTCTCCTTTTAATCGCGTGAAAAGCCTCATGAACGATTAATATATTGTCTTGGATTGCTCTACCAATAACAAAAGCTACTTGCTTTGGAGAGATGAAATTATGTATAATGACTTTCAATCTTGAGGTAATAATTTTATATCCAAAGTTGCAAAGGCCGATAGGTCTTATGTGATTGTGATTGATCTCTTTAGGATTGGGCTTATTTGGGATCATCACCAGATCGATCTTATTTAGTTTTGAAGGCATGACTCATGTTCTCATGAAATCCTTGACAGGGAGTTGAACTTCATACTTTATGAATGATAAAAAATTCAGGGAAATCATCGGCTTTGAGGGCTCTAAGACGAAAGACTGATTCCTTAATTTTTTGTTTAGTGACCTCTTTACATAGAGTTTGGTTCATTCGAATCAGTTCATTGATTTCATCTAGACTAATAGAGTTGTCCTTAGTGAACAAATTCTGAAAGTGATTTTGGAGTCAACTAGAAAGTTCATCTTCATTCTCAATCAACATTCCTTCTTTCGTCTGTTTTGAATCGTTGATGCATGAAAGTTGAATCAAAATCTTGTTCGGGTGGTTGTTTCCAAGTATTTTCAATTGAGGGTAAAAAATCCTCCTCGAGCAGCTATTTAGATTCGAACTTGAACTTTCTCCTCGTTTTCTTTGGGATTCCTTCTAGCAAGCATATGATTGGATTATAATCTGATCCTATTATAGGTTCGATAATGTCACAACCCACAATTTTTCCCTCCGAGAGTTCAACGAAGGCGCGACGACGGCATCACGAGCTTAGGTGGGGGAGAATGTCACAATCCACCATTTCCCCCTCAATTCCAAACCGAAGTTCTCACCACTCCTTGGGCACTTTTGAGGCAAGCAAGCACCAAGGAGGGCACTATAAAGGCCTAGGACGGCCATGAAGCATCTAGGGACATGTCGCAACGTTCTAGAAAGGTCCGGGACGTTCTACCCAAGTCTAGACACACCCGTAAGGACCCAGAAGGCTCGGGAAGGCTCAAGAAAGCTCGAGACTACTCTAGAAGACCCTAGAGCTCTCTAGAACCTTTTGGATAGATAGAGATATGTATAGACATATGTAGAATTCTCTAGAAAAGTGTAGTACCTTAGAAGATATTTTAGGAGGCAACATATGCACCGTTGGATCAAAACGATCTCAACCGTCCATTGAAGAGGTGGGAGCCTATAAATAGGGCCACCCCCTTCATTTTGTACTCACTCAAGAAGTTGATCACTCAAGCATACTTGTAAAACTCTCTTGTAATTTTTCTTCTTTAGCTTAATACAAGTTCTTATACTTGTAAATCCCTTTGCCTTCTCTTGTGTTTCTTTGGTTAGTCATAGCGTTGCGTGAGACAAGGTTGGTTAGCATCTTGGTGAGAGTGTTAACGCCGCACGGACCGGTTTGAGAGAACAAGTTCGTGACAATATGAAGTGCTTGTAGCATATTTCTTTCATTAATAAAAGTTTTCCTTGACCATGTCCTTGATTTTTTTGAGAAGATCGAGTTGTCGTTGGGTAAAATTGAGAAGGTCGAGTTGCCGGTAGGTAAAACTGAAAATGAATTACAGGGGATAGACTTGATTTCAGCTATCCTCATTATCGCCTTGAGTCTAATATTTCTACTATTAATCCACTGTTGTTTCCGTTTTGACAATGATGATCCCGAGGGCGAAGATGACGATATTGATGCTGGTGTAGAAATGCAACACTCCTTCGATCTGGTTGAATACCCACCAGTGTCGGACAGTGATGATGACTTATTATGGGTTAGTTTATGCTCTTTAGTTCCAATTTTGTATTACTAGTGTAAGAAACATTTAATATAAGTAGTGAAATTCACTGCTAGCTATAAGATTTTATAAGCAAGTTAAACTTGGGAAAGTTTTTTGGTCCCAGTTGCAGGAGAAATTATTTGAATTAAAAGGAGTATGTAACCTCGGTTCACTTCCTATATATATTTGTGTTTTATGGAAGAGAAAGTGATGTCGATATGAACTGATCTTAGTTTCATGGAGTTGGTTTTGTCTTATTCTCTTATAGAATATGCTTTATTGGTAGCAGTTAACAATTTAACTTTCTTATTATGTCGGTCTGCTTCCAAGCTTTTATGTTGCGTGCAAAAGATTCAACAACTGCCAACTTTAAAATGCTGTATATTATAGAAGTTGCCTAAGAACTTGAATAATTATGTTTGATTTCCATTTGATGGTTGTTGCTTTTACCCGTGTTACTGCTGTGATGGCTCGTGCTTCTCCAAGTTTCTTACTAATTAAGGTGTTTAGATAAATTTTATATTCTTTGATTTGGACTGTATTTTGTCAGGTTGGGCCAGAAGCTGAACCTGCAGTAAAAAAGTCTAGTTCGAAACCAGTGGAAGTGATAGATTCCAAGCAGGACTGATATTGAAGTTTGGAATTTGGATTGCGTTCCATGGGACAACAATCAGATATAAATATAATAGTCTTTTCTTAAGTTTGTTGATTTGTAAAGGCAAAACTATATATTTTCTTCTATCAATATCATACTCATACACATAGCAAAGCAAAGCATGGGAAGCTAAAACACGATTTTGTATTGATTACTGAAGATATTAGTGAAACATGAATTTGGAAGTTATGGAATATGTTACTAATGTGAAATGCATTGCGAGTAATTTGGAAAAAGAAAAAAAATATTTCCTTGTAGTCTTGTTTCCAAAGGTCGGTCTAATTTTAGATTATTTTCGAATTCAAACATGTCGCAGGTAGTGAAGCAAATCGATGCTACTCATTCCCCGGTCACAAATTAGTTTGTACGTTTAGAAACATTGGGCCGATCAACTAAGATTTGCTGATCGAACTACTTTGTTGTTTGCCGCCTAAGATTCTAATGCGATGATGTTGTGTTTGTAAACCCGTTATTGTGTACCACGAATCAATCCCTTCTTGGGATGTGATGTACGCATTATATAGGGTTTCTTCAACCGATCTCCTCATCAGTTGAGCTGTAATCCCCGAGTTTGGGGGAAGATGTTGATGTTTGGCCTGTTGTGCTTAACATTCATGATTCAATTGTTGGCGGTCCGAGCAATGGACTCTCGGGTGACTTTAGTCCTAATGCGAAACATTTGCTTGACTCCCAAGATGGTTTAATGCTCTTCCTATATCCCTCCAAGAAGAAGTATGTTTTGTGGAATCCGAACACCAAGCAGTTTCTCCTTTGGATCCACCAATAAAAAATCTTATTCTTTGCCCTCCAATTCACTTTATCATAAGCCTTCTCGAGGTCAAGCTTGATGGCTATGATATCGTGTGAACCTTTTTTCTCCTTTTAATCGCGTGAAAAGCCTCATGAACGATTAATATATTGTCTTGGATTGCTCTACCAATAACAAAAGCTACTTGCTTTGGAGAGATGAAATTATGTATAATGACTTTCAATCTTGAGGTAATAATTTTATATCCAAAGTTGCAAAGGCCGATAGGTCTTATGTGATTGTGATTGATCTCTTTAGGATTGGGCTTATTTGGGATCATCACCAGATCGATCTTATTTAGTTTTGAAGGCATGACTCATGTTCTCATGAAATCCTTGACAGGGAGTTGAACTTCATACTTTATGAATGATAAAAAATTCAGGGAAATCATCGGCTTTGAGGGCTCTAAGACGAAAGACTGATTCCTTAATTTTTTGTTTAGTGACCTCTTTACATAGAGTTTGGTTCATTCGAATCAGTTCATTGATTTCATCTAGACTAATAGAGTTGTCCTTAGTGAACAAATTCTGAAAGTGATTTTGGAGTCAACTAGAAAGTTCATCTTCATTCTCAATCAACATTCCTTCTTTCGTCTGTTTTGAATCGTTGATGCATGAAAGTTGAATCAAAATCTTGTTCGGGTGGTTGTTTCCAAGTATTTTCAATTGAGGGTAAAAAATCCTCCTCGAGCAGCTATTTAGATTCGAACTTGAACTTTCTCCTCGTTTTCTTTGGGATTCCTTCTAGCAAGCATATGATTGGATTATAATCTGATCCTATTATAGGTTCGATAATGTCACAACCCACAATTTTTCCCTCCGAGAGTTCAACGAAGGCGCGACGACGGCATCACGAGCTTAGGTGGGGGAGAATGTCACAATCCACCATTTCCCCCTCAATTCCAAACCGAAGTTCTCACCACTCCTTGGGCACTTTTGAGGCAAGCAAGCACCAAGGAGGGCACTATAAAGGCCTAGGACGGCCATGAAGCATCTAGGGACATGTCGCAACGTTCTAGAAAGGTCCGGGACGTTCTACCCAAGTCTAGACACACCCGTAAGGACCCAGAAGGCTCGGGAAGGCTCAAGAAAGCTCGAGACTACTCTAGAAGACCCTAGAGCTCTCTAGAACCTTTTGGATAGATAGAGATATGTATAGACATATGTAGAATTCTCTAGAAAAGTGTAGTACCTTAGAAGATATTTTAGGAGGCAACATATGCACCGTTGGATCAAAACGATCTCAACCGTCCATTGAAGAGGTGGGAGCCTATAAATAGGGCCACCCCCTTCATTTTGTACTCACTCAAGAAGTTGATCACTCAAGCATACTTGTAAAACTCTCTTGTAATTTTTCTTCTTTAGCTTAATACAAGTTCTTATACTTGTAAATCCCTTTGCCTTCTCTTGTGTTTCTTTGGTTAGTCATAGCGTTGCGTGAGACAAGGTTGGTTAGCATCTTGGTGAGAGTGTTAACGCCGCACGGACCGGTTTGAGAGAACAAGTTCGTGACAATATGAAGTGCTTGTAGCATATTTCTTTCATTAATAAAAGTTTTCCTTGACCATGTCCTTGATTTTTTTGAGAAGATCGAGTTGTCGTTGGGTAAAATTGAGAAGGTCGAGTTGCCGGTAGGTAAAACTGAAAATGAATTACAGGGGATAGACTTGATTTCAGCTATCCTCATTATCGCCTTGAGTCTAATATTTCTACTATTAATCCACTGTTGTTTCCGTTTTGACAATGATGATCCCGAGGGCGAAGATGACGATATTGATGCTGGTGTAGAAATGCAACACTCCTTCGATCTGGTTGAATACCCACCAGTGTCGGACAGTGATGATGACTTATTATGGGTTAGTTTATGCTCTTTAGTTCCAATTTTGTATTACTAGTGTAAGAAACATTTAATATAAGTAGTGAAATTCACTGCTAGCTATAAGATTTTATAAGCAAGTTAAACTTGGGAAAGTTTTTTGGTCCCAGTTGCAGGAGAAATTATTTGAATTAAAAGGAGTATGTAACCTCGGTTCACTTCCTATATATATTTGTGTTTTATGGAAGAGAAAGTGATGTCGATATGAACTGATCTTAGTTTCATGGAGTTGGTTTTGTCTTATTCTCTTATAGAATATGCTTTATTGGTAGCAGTTAACAATTTAACTTTCTTATTATGTCGGTCTGCTTCCAAGCTTTTATGTTGCGTGCAAAAGATTCAACAACTGCCAACTTTAAAATGCTGTATATTATAGAAGTTGCCTAAGAACTTGAATAATTATGTTTGATTTCCATTTGATGGTTGTTGCTTTTACCCGTGTTACTGCTGTGATGGCTCGTGCTTCTCCAAGTTTCTTACTAATTAAGGTGTTTAGATAAATTTTATATTCTTTGATTTGGACTGTATTTTGTCAGGTTGGGCCAGAAGCTGAACCTGCAGTAAAAAAGTCTAGTTCGAAACCAGTGGAAGTGATAGATTCCAAGCAGGACTGATATTGAAGTTTGGAATTTGGATTGCGTTCCATGGGACAACAATCAGATATAAATATAATAGTCTTTTCTTAAGTTTGTTGATTTGTAAAGGCAAAACTATATATTTTCTTCTATCAATATCATACTCATACACATAGCAAAGCAAAGCATGGGAAGCTAAAACACGATTTTGTATTGATTACTGAAGATATTAGTGAAACATGAATTTGGAAGTTATGGAATATGTTACTGATGTGAAATGCATTGCGAGTAATTTGGAAAAAGAAAGAAAATATTTCCTTGTAGTCTTGTTTCCAAAGGTCAGTCTAATTTTAGATTCTTTTCGAATTCAAACATGTCGCAGGTAGTGAAGCAATTTGATGCTACTCATGTCCCCGGTCACAAATTAGTCTGTTCGTTTAGAAACATTGGGCCGATCAACTAAGATTTGCTGATCGAAGTGCTTTGTTGTTTGCCACCTAAGATTCTGATGCAATGTTGTTGTGTTTGTAAACTCGTTATTGTGTACCCCGAATCACTCCCTTCTTGGGATGCGATGTACGCATTATATAGGGTTTCTTCGACTGATCTCCTCATCGATTGAGCTGTAATCCTTGAGTTCGGGGGAAGATGTTGATGTTTGGTCTGTTGTGCTTAACATTCATGATTCGACTGTTGGTGGTTCGAGCAATGGACTCTCGGGTGACTTTAGTCCTAATACGAAACATTTGCTTGACTCTCAAGATGGTTTGATGCTATTCCTATATCCCTCCAAGAAGTAGTATGTTTTGTGGAATCCGAACACCAAGCAGATTCTCCTCGTACCTCATCCAGACAACCCTAACTTTTGTTGCTCTTGCAGTAGAGATTCGACATTGGAAACCAGACATGGAGATGGATTTGTTTAAGAGTGTTAGTTTTTCACAGAAAAGAGAGACTTTTCGGGAGACTCTAGACGTTTTCTATTCACATAATTCCACATTGTTTGAATACATCAACAACTCCAACTGTAGCATGTTTGATTATACTACTTACCACAAGGATCACCTCCCAGTTGATAAGTGTCCTTACGGTTTAGATAAAAGAAGCTTTTACTTGTATAGAAAGATATTCATATTATGTTATCCCCGCAACCTATCTTGGTTTGCGATTGGAGACAGTAGCATTGATGTTGATTTTCATTTTGTTGAACTTGTGGACAGATTTCTTACTAAGAAAAATAGAACGGGATGTATTGGTTCTTGTGGAGGACACAGTATGCACACATCGATGAAGCTTTATGTTCAGTTCAAATTTGGATCTTTAATATCGACAATCGTGAATGGACTGAGATGTATCGTGTTACGCTCATGGAATTGATTAAACATCCTCAACTAGTTAATCTGAGAACCATGGTGTTCCCGAAGATTAGAAGGAAATTAGAGCTTTTGGCTTTGCAACCTGAATCGGATGAAGATGTTATCATATGACCTCAAAATCTCATCCTATGTTATTATTTAAAGTCTCGTAATTTGGTTTCGTTATGATATGATGCTCGAATGTCTTGAATGGTGCACTGGTACGTACACATACATAGCGACTTGTGTCTTTCCTTTCCTTAATTATTGTCTTTCCCAGCACCATTTCACAAGCATCACATTCCCCATAAAAGAAAATCCCCCCAACATCTCTCGGTAAAGCAAAAGAAAACAAATCAGCTTACACAACAAAAAAGGAAGAAAAATGTCGTGGCAAAGTTACGTGGATAAGCATTTGATGTGCGACATTGAGGGCCAAAACCATCACCTCACTGCCGCTGCCATCATCGACCACGACGACAACGTTCGGTCTAAAAGTGACAAGTTCCCCGTCGTACTCATCATACTCATAACAAACCCTTTTCTTTTTATTTCTTTTTGATTTGATATGATACGATTCCTTTGTTTCTTTTTGTTTATTACTTACAGTTTAAGGGCAGCGAGATCAGCGACATCATGAAGAATTTCAACTCGTCGGGCCACCTCGCCCCAGCAGGCTTACACCTCGAGGGCGTAAAGTACATAGTGATTCAGGGCGAGCCTGGTGCTGTTATTCGTGGCAAAAAGGTAATGTATTGCTCCTTATGTCCCAATACTTGTGTCACATATTGATGTTTTGGGTCAAATTTTTTAACTTTGACCTTTTATAATTTAAAATTTATTATTGATAAAAATATAAAAAAATATATTTTAGAAACAAGTAGTTTTTAAATATATATTTTTTATAAATATTAACTAATTAAAATATTTAAATAAACAATAGTCAAAGTTAAAAAATTAACTCAAAAAGTCAACATGTGACACAATTATTGGGACAAAAGGAGTATGAGCAAATCAAGGAAGTCTTAGAATATGGATGGAAATCCGCCCCGCTCTATGCCCTTATTGGTGGCCGTTTTAAAATAGTGGGTTTAAGGTTTAGAGTTTAAGGTTATGGGTTGTGGTTAGGGTTTAAAGAATTAGGGGTAAGGTGTAGTTTTAGGGTATATGGTTTAGAGTTTAAGATGAGGAAATTAGGGTTAGAGTTTAGAATTTAATTTTTAAGTTTTTTTAGTGTGGGACATAGAATGGGGCATGGTTCAGGGGCTGAAGATTTTTGTTCTTGGAATATATGTAGAATAGGAAGGACAACACAGTTTTTATTGGTGTTTCAAAATGAATTAAGTTAAATGTTTATAAGAACATTCAAAAGATTAATTATAGATTAGTAGTAAAACATAAACAAAAACGAAATGCCCTCGTACCACACACACAAGGCAACAAACATTTTCTTTTAAATTAAGGGTATGTTTCAATAATTTACACAGAGTTTCCTAAATCGTTGTACTGCTCATGGAACGAACAATTAGGGGCAGAACCATTAAGGGACTAGAGGGGGCCATGAACCTAAAATTTTGAGAAATTACAATTTTCCCTAAGTTTAAGAAAATTAATTTGACCTTTCTTCTCCCATTTTTTACAAGAAAACTATGATTTGTTAAGTTTAAGATTGTTTGATTTACTACTACTAATACATATATGTTATTTTTTGGGCACGAATTGATGCAATTTTTTCATGTTTTGGGATTCAATTCGAGTATTATGTAATTTTTTATCTTTGGCCCTATTCAGTAAAAAGAGGTTTGGGCAAAAATTAGAGGTTTGAGGCATAATTAGAGGTTTGACCAGTTAAATATGCTAATATTGTTATTTGGTAAATAACGGATTGAAAGAGCGAATTGGGGTGAAACCGCTAATTTTGAAAAAAACTCATAATAGGAGCTTTTTGAGATTAGAGATTTGATATTAGAGTTGTAAAGACTTTTTTACCCTTACCAGTTACCAAAAATCTCAAAGTAACTAATAAACTATTCAAACAAGTATTAAATATAAACATGTCATTATATGTCATTTTACTTGTTTAAATAATCTAACAGCTATCAGCTATCAATTAATTTTATCAAACACTTTTATACAATCAGCTAATACATTCCGCTAGTCAAATCAGCTAATACAATCAGCTATCAGCTAATACAATCCGCTATCCGCTAATTGCCAAACAAGGCCTAAAATGGGAGAATCATGTTTCAGGTTTCTTTTGTTGATTGCACTTTATTTTCTTGTTGAATCATTATTTATTTACTTCTTTTCATTTTAAATGGATCAGAAAGTATGAACGAAGTTAGGACTAGACAATATGAGAGATAAAATCTCATAACTTTAAAATTAACAAGAAATTTAAAAGTTTATAATCTAAAATTTAAGAGGAATAGAACTTATTTTGATAAATATTTAAATTAACATGGACTAAAATATTATTAGACAAAAATATTAACAATAACCCATCTCATGCTCTTAATATTAGATGGAAATCATTTGCCTCAAATTATGTTCTTTTTGGCGTCCCTCAGAAAAATAGGTTTAAAGTTTAAGGTTAGAATTTATAGTTAGGATTTAAAGAATTAGAGGCAATGTATATTTTTAAGATATAAGGTTTAAGATTCATGTCTCATGATGTGAAATTTAAGGTTAAGACTTAGAATTTAATTTATTAATATTTTTTAGTGTAAGACGTAAAACGAACATATAACTAAGTGTACATGATTTTTGTTCCTTAATATCCCCGTCCCCATCAAAAACATGCAAGTTGAGTTATCCATGTATTATATATGGGTGAAGTAGGGTAAAAATCGGTTAGAAATGTTTAATGTTTATCCTTTAGATTAATCGAAAATAAATTAAATTATTTAAATTCATTTTTAAAATTGTTTCGCAATTTCATTATAAATTATATACTTAAATGTATCAAATATTCACTTGTATTAATGATTTATGTATTTAATTGAATAATGCATAATTAAATTAGTTTTTATAAAGAAAGTACTAATGATCGGTTGGTCATAACTATTCATATGTCCATTCCCCTTTCTATTAGGTTCCATGTCAAAAGCTCCTCAAAAGTATTTCTTTCTCCTAAAATCTCTTCCCCCCTTATGTAGAAGTAGCTTTTGTAAAAAATTCAATTTTTGTAGTCCAATTATCAGACTTTTTGTTCTAAATTTCTACACTAACTTCCGTATATGATTAAGACAAAAACTTTGAAAGTAAAGTTCACACAAGTTTAAAAATTTTAGAGTTTAGGGTATTAGATGAGAGTTTAATGTTTAAAATTATAAGGATTAGTATTAAAGTTTAAGACTTAGACTTGATTTTATGGTTTAGGTAAAATCATATTTTCATCAAACATTACATAGTGCTTGAGTCGGGTATTAGGCTCCAAATATTGAATCGATTATTATTATTCGGCCTCGGCTCGGTTACATCCTTAATGTTTATAAATATTAATTAAATACACACATAATTTTAAATAAACAAACACAAACATAATTTTAAATATCTGAATGAATGAAAACCAAACACAAAATAATTTTAGAGTAAATAAATAGGCCGGGAATAAAAATTAATTAAAAAAACCCTAAGAACTAACTTAAACTGAGATTTTGAACTTCACTAATTTGAAGAGCAACTGTACTAAAAACTGGTGAAATATGAGGAAAAGAAAGGAAAAAAAGGCTACCTTCGGTACTAATTAAGCCTCAGTCGAGAATAGAAATCCCATGTCTCTCAAACCAAGGGTGGCGAGCAAACTCTAAAGAGGCCAGACATCGAGTAAAAGGAAAGATATAAGTCGGTGTGCATTCGAGTACACCATCATCCGATCCAGGTTGCAATGCCAAAAACTTTAATATCCTTTGCATTGCCGGGAACAACACCTTTCTCAGATGAACTAGTGTAGGATGCTTAAGCAATTCCTTGAGCGTAACACGATATATCTCGGTCCATTCACGATTATCGATATTAAAGATCTAAATTTAAATTGAACTTAAAGCTTCATCGATCTGTGCATACTGAATGTGTCCTCCATAAGAACCAATACATCCCACTCTCTTTTTGTTAGTAAGAACCCTGTCTGAAAGATCAACAGAATGAAAATCGACATCGTCCCTACTATCTCCGATCGCAAACCAACATAGGTTGTGAGGATAACATAATATGAATATCATTCCGTGCAAGTAAACGCTTCTTTCACCTAAACCGTAGGGAGACTTATCAATTGGGCGGCGGTCCTTGCAGTAATATTACAATCAAGCAGGCCGCGGTTGGAGTTGTAGATGTATTTTACCTTGTGTTCAATCCATGTGAAATTACGTGAATAGAAAATGTCCACAGTCTCCCAAAAAGTCTCTCTCTCTTTGGGGAAGCTAACAATCTTAAACAAATCCATCTCACTGTCTGGTTTCCAATGTCGAATCTCTAGTGCAAGTGCAACGAAAGTCTCAGGGTTGCGTGGACGAGGTACAAGGAGAAACTGGTTGGTGTTTGGATTCCACAAAACATACTCCCTCGCAGAGGGATGTTGGAAGAGCATCAAACCATCTTGGGAGTCAAGCAAATGTTTCGCATCAGGACTGAAGTCACCCGAGAATTCATTGCCCGGACCGCAAACAATGGGATCATGAATGTTAAACATGGGAGGCCAAACTTCAACATCCTCCCCGGACTTTGAGATTATTGCTCGACCAATTAGGAGATCAGTCGATGAAGCCTCAATGAGTACATCCAATCCCAAGAAAGGAGTGATTCGGGCTACACTACTTGAGAGACTACTTAATTATTGAGTCTAATCTGTTTTGACCACCAAACTATAAAAACTTAAAATTTTACTTATTTTGTTATTTAAAATTTGACCACGATTTGAGGACGATTTGCTTGCGAGAATGTCTTCTTTTGATGTTGACTTGTAGGATTTTCCCAAAAATATAATACTTCATTAGTTTCCAATGCATCTTGGAGCTCTAAATCTGAGACAACACATGTGTGGATGCAAATTAGGGATAGAGAGCGACCAAGTTGAGTTTGAGATTGGAATAATTTATTTAATTAAATTAAAATTAAGATCAAATTGATTGAATATGTAACTATCATAGACCAAATGTGTAGTTATACAAATTTTTATTAACAGACATGTCATCCCTCCATTAAATTTCAACGGCTAGTGGTCAAAATAGGTCCGATTAAATAGTTGAGTGGTTGAATTTTGAATTTTTATAGTTTGGTGGTTAAAATAGGTTAGATTCAATAGTTAGATGGTCACTCAGGTAATTTACCAGGTGCCTAAACAGGGACGGAACTACATGGGGTGGGGCTCCACCCCCGAAGAATTTTTTATTTTTATCCTCTATTTAATTTTTTTTAAATTAGTTTATTTAAAATTTTAACTCCAACCTTAAATTCTAGATTCGACTATATGCCTAAAATATTTTTTTTGTAAAAATAGGTACCTAAAGTTTTCAAAGTTATAATTTGAGGTGTCTACCGTTAATGAGTGTTAAAAAATCTATAATCAATCAATACTTGACACGTGGCGTATTTAATTTATTAAAACAATTTTTTCAATTTTTCATAAATTTCGGAGGTTTTGCAATTCTCACAAAACAGTCCTTAAATCCCTAAAATCTCCCAAAATCAAAGCCGCAAATTGTAACCATTGTTGTCGCCCCTAAGCCTACCCCCTTGGTCGTCGGACCTAGCCGACCGTTTCCCCCATCAAGGAATCGTCAGAAACGAAGAATGGCGTGGAAGCCGGCCGTATGTATGTATGTATGTGTGTGCACGCGCGTGCGTGCGTGCGTGCGTGTATGTATGTATATGTATGTCCAAATTATCATTTTAAGATATTATTTAAGAAATATCACACACTTTATCATTTTATTTAGGCTAAACTACAAAATAAATGTCCAAATTAAGTTTTTTATAATAAGTGTTTAATTTATTTTTGGTTAAAATAGGTGTTTAAAGTTTTATTTTTGTCTTGTTTTAAAGTCAATTGAGACACCTACTTGGGTACCTATTTTAACTAAAAATGAAACTTTAAGCACCTAGTTCAGCCAAAAATAAAACTTTAGGCATCTATTTCAGTCAAAAAATATTTTAAACACCCATTATAAAAAAATATATAATTTAGACACTTATTTTGTAGTTAAGCCTTTGATTTAATAATAAATAATGAATCTTTTATTCTCTTTCTTCCAACGATATATAGGAAAAAAAAGCATCAGATTATTTTTTATGTTATTGATGATTTATATAGCCTTAATATATATATGAAAATTGAATAGAATGAAGTAAAAAGATAGGATTGAATTGATAGATAGGTTAAAGATCTATTATTGCGTGTTAATTGAATATTATCCAAAGAGAAATCAACTTCATAAACCAACCGGGGGAAAAACAAACAACAGGAAACAAATGCATAGAAGCAACCCCATGCAAGAGCCAGCAGAGCCAAGAGCTTCGACATGTCATAAACAACATAGAGACAAGGAAATAATAATAATTAATAAAAGCATATTAATTAATAAGAGCTTCGAATTGTATGGAGCATATTAAAATATGTCAGTAAAATATGCCATTTCTAGAGACAAGGGAGAGCCAAGCCATTTTAGCTTGCACTTCTTTTTTCATTGTTTCTTGAATTGTATGGATGTTAATTGAATATTACTTTGGTTAGCATTAAATTAAAAAAAGTAATAACTAAAACGTTATGTTGAGAGGGTCTTTGATAGCTTAAACATGTATAATTTAACTGTAAATAATAATTTTTTAAGTCAAATGTATTTAGTACATTAAATTAGTGTTTCGCTATAATTAGTTAATTTAGTGTGATGAGTCACTAGATCCACTTAAGTAAAGTTAGATGTCCGAATTTTAAAATTATGAATTAAGCAAATTGAACTGAGAGGGTTGCTCTCGTAATAGACCTTTGCAGTAATCAGTAAATAAAATACTAATAGTTATAATAACAAAAAATAGTGGTTCGTTTACACATCGAGAGTTAATATCATAAATAAAGTGTAATATTAATATATAAAGAAAAATACTTTGATACACAATGTGTAAACTTAGTTTATACAAGCTTTTCAATTTTAGAGTTTAGGGTTTAGGGTTTAGAGTTTTAGGTTAGAATTTAAAGGTTTAGGGTGATCAGGTTTGAGATTTAAATTTTAAATTTTATAGAAGAGTTGTGTAAATTTTTGTACACAAATTGTGTATAAAAATATAACCCATATATAAATTAACCATGACTACAACTTTAAAGTTTATAAGTTGAATATTTTTTTATTAATTTAAAATATAAAAAATATATTTTTATTTTAATTCTTATAGCGCAAGTAAATAAATCCAACGAGTATATTTTCATTAAATCTTCTAACATTACATAAACTTTTCATATTATTAATCTTTTTATTAATTATATATATTATGAATTCTATTTAAATTGTACTTATTTTTTTCTTGCAACACAAGTAACTGCAATCGTGGAATATATTTTGCTTATAAATTTAACATTACCCTAACTTTTTTGACCTATTCCTTTTCTTTGTTCTCTCTCAGCACAAGCCATAGCAGAAGGTTTGAGAATGTCCAAAGATTTTAGGGTTTCTCTTCATTTGCTTTCAATGTCCTACGATCCATCCTTTCGGCCTGAAATCGACGGCCTCATCGGAAGGTGCAACAAATCCTTTGAGAAGCAGCTCACTGAAACTGACGTAAACACAAAGCAATGCAGGCTTTCGATCAAAAAAGAATATGCAGAGAATGTCGTGAAGCTGTTGTTGAAGAAAGGCGAGGACGTTGAGAAAGGGATTCCGGTGAAAGTTTACGATGCTGACGGGAAGGAGTACTCGATGACGTTCATTCACTGGTCGAAAAAAATTTATGTCCTCAAAGAAGGTTGGACCGAATTCTGCACCAATCATGGCTTACTTGCGCAACAAGATTTCGTTACATTGCAGGCGTTTAGGCACCTTCAGACAGGTGATCTTTGCTTTTTGATCACTTCGAGAAGAGAGGAAGTGTTCAAACCGGTTAAGAAGAGGAAAAGCCCCGAAGCCTAAACTCGAAGATGAGATACTAAGTAGTTGCAGTCTTCTAGGTCGGATTAAGAAGAGGTAGAAGGGAATGGAGTATCCTATTTTTATATAAAATTTAGTAGATGTTGGAAATAATAGGAGAGAAGATGATATAGGGGAAAACCCTTTTCTGGAATTTGTAAATATCAATGAAATTAATTACTTTATTTTGTGCTTGTTTTGTGTTGTTGTTTTTTTTATCTTACATTTAAAGCAGCTTTGGTGAAAAACATGTTTGTTCATGTTTCATGTTTCATGTTTCATGCTCCAGACAAGAAGTGGGGATCTCTGTCTGGTTTCTCAGTAAGTTAATCAGAATTTGCATGCTTTTTTGTCAGTAAAATATGTTCAACCAACACTTAAATTCTATTTAATTGTTCGTTTTAGCTTAATGGGTTGTTTTTCTCCCTTAGATTTTTGCACTTAAAATATGCTGTTTGGTGTTAATGAACTGATAAATTTTTGTTAAGAAGACCAGAACAGATGGACATTGGTATTTGAATACCGTAAGTCCTTCATGATTTTGTCACATTCAGGTGTGTCTTCAAAGATTCGAACCCGCACAAGTGATTGCCATCTCCAGAAGAACAATTGGTACTCTTTTGTGTGATGTGGAGGGGCACTTAGAGGGTGACAAAAGTTTGATGGTTTTTGTGAGTGTCGAAGAGGACAATTCCGACTTATGCATTCACGGCACGGCCCGACAGGCGTGGTTGGGATGTGACAACTAATGTGGAAATCGGGTTCGGTTCTCATATCAGTGATCCGGTGAAACCTCCGGAACACTTCTTCAATGATCTTTCCAATGCTGCTGGTGATGCAGAAGCTTCCATGAACTTGAATGGTAAGCGTAAGATGTTGTTCGATGAGGTAAACAATAGAAAGAAGCTGAGGGTTCAACGTTGAGGCTAGTTTCCCGGTTCTTCTGAGGTGCCGGAGGAGATTAAGCTTGGAAACTTGATATATGGCAACCCTTTCCTGGCTCAATCAGTCAATGTCATGAATGTACCCTTCTATTCTAACTCCCTAGGAAGCCTCCTTTCATCGGGTCATACGATACATGATATGACACAGAGTACACCTACTATAAATAGTGAACAATCCGGGATCCAGTCCGTGAATCCCGGAAACTTGCAACTATAAATAGTGAACAATCCGGGATCCAGTCCGTGAATCCCGGAAAGTTGGCAGGTTATATCTGGCTATTCACCTGTTCAACTTCAGCTGTTACTTGTTTCCTTTCCCATGTGTATAACTGCTGCAGTTACATACTGCTTTTGTAAGTAAAGTATGTATGTATGTATGTATGTAGTCTCGCAGTGAAATGTTTTGACGTCAATGACCATGCTTATTTTATGTCATGATTTGTTTTTATGACAGCATAAACCACAGGTTTCTCCAAGAAAACAAACACACCACAACACGACAGATTCCCAATTTTGTAATCAAATCGAAAAAGTCTTCCCATTATGTCATCTCTTCTGAAATTTTCCATATTTAAAAACCTTCATTTCAATATAAAATGAAAAGGAAAGCAAAGAAACCGCCAAACATTAAAGATGCCCATTTTGGGGGAAGTGACCATGCTTAACACACCAATATCAAACTACCCCACTTGGACTACTAAAATATATATGTATGTATATGTGTGTATATATACATTTTCCAGCTGAAATGCTAGCAGGAAAGGAATAGAATTCTGGGTTTTCGATGATTCGATTAACGGCAGCCGGTTTAGTTCTTTTTCGCCTGTTTTTTGTCTTCGTCGACGCACAATCGGCCTCGAACGGGACGGATGCGATTTCAGGGGACTCTGTCTCAAATTTCCGACCGAGTTTGGCGGTTGTCATAGGTATACTCTGTGTCATGTTTGCGTTGACGCTTTTCCTCCTTGTCTATGCCAAATTCTGTCACAGTGCAACGATTGTTCATGCCGATAACCGTCTTCGGACACTCCGTCGGACGAGGTCTCGGTCCTCGGGGATCGACAAGAGTGCCGTGGAATCGCTTCCTTTCTTTAGATTCTCTTCGCTTAGAGGATCGAAACGAGGGCTTGAATGCGCGGTCTGTTTATCGAAATTCGAAGATACTGAGATCCTGAGATTGTTGCCTCAGTGCAAGCATGGATTTCACATTGATTGCATTGATCAGTGGCTCGAAAAGCACTCGAGCTGCCCTCTATGCAGGCAGAAGGTCAACCTCGATGATCCGACAATCTTCACATACTCGAACAGCATGCGGTTCTCGAGGAACCAATCTGAGCTGCGAGAGGACCCGAACATCGAGCTCTATGTCCACAGAGAGCAAGAGAACAACCGATCATCAAGATTCAGCATTGGAGCCAGTTTCCGGAAAACTGAAAAGGACGATATCGAAACCCAAGTACTAATCCGAGACGACGATGATGTCGATGATGCAGGGTTCCATAAGTTCAATCATAAGATCGTTATGTCTGATGTTGTCCTGAAGAACCGATGGAGCAGTGTGAGTTCGTCCGACCTGATGTTCTTGAACTCGGAGATGCTTAACGAGATATCGAGCAACCGGTTTTCTTCCCTCGACATAAACAACGAGCAGTTTACAGAAGCACGAACAATTGAAAACGAGGGAATCATGAAGATAAAAAAGGAATTGGAGATAAAGAGATTGCTAAACAACCCGGTTTCAGCTCCCGGTATGCCTTCGACATCGGATTCGGCAGCTACATCGAGTCAGGCATCAAGGATCATTAATCAAACCGAGAAAAGATCAATGTCAGATATCGTTGCTTTATCGAGGTTTCGAGATGCCGGTACGAGGAACAGAATGTCTGAAACTTGCACAAAAGAGGAAAGAACAAGGCGGCTTTGGTTGCCAATTGCTAGAAGAACAGTCCAGTGGTTTGCCAATAGAGAAAGGTCTCGGTCTCAAAAATCTCAGGATCCAACACAGCATTTAGATGTTTGAATGTGCTGATTCATGTAGATAGTTCCATTTTGTGTATAAATTCAGAAAGGCAGAGCTACACAATTTTCAATTTTCTTCCTTATTTTGGTTCCTCTGTAATAACTTGTTTAATTTTATGTTATGGCCTGTGGGTTCTGGTTGCTAATTGCAGCTCGAGTTCGACTCACTCGGTCAACGCTCAACTTGAATTAATTTGACTCGAGTTCGATTTTGATTCAAGATCTTAACAAGTCGAGTCGAGCAAGTCCGACTCGACTCGATAAGTTTGCGAGCAGCTCGTTAATTTATTGTATATTTTTTTTATGATTTTTTGGTGGCTATCTTAAAAAATTATGTTCCGAAAAGTTTGAATACTAATTGAAAATTTTAGAAAAGTTCAATGGCTTACTAAGTAATTTACACATAAAATCTTCGGAGTTCGAATTTTCAAACTTTTTGTATTTACCAAGTTTAGCGAACAACAAGTTTTTTTAAGAAACACGAATTGTGTAAAATTTTATTAAGCTTATCTAGTATCAAGCTCAAATCAAATAATTTTCGAGTCTAACACTACTTAACTCACTATCAATTTGCTTGATAAAGCGCCCCTAATGGGTCGGATTCTTGATTTCTGAAAATAAGAATTCAGGTATTCTACCAACATATCAAATAATTTAGGTACTCCACTAATTAATTAGTTAAATGGTCAAAGATATTCATATTATCTCGTTTTATATGAGTTTAAGTATAGACTTTTAACAACCTTTTTCAATTCAGTCTTTTTACTACAATCGGCGGTTGCTTGTTAGTTTTTTAAATAAATAAATGAATATATTAAATGAAAATCAGCGTTGTGAATTATATATAATTAAACTTGTGCAAAAGGAGGCTGCTTGCCATCCTGGTTTTCTGAATTAAGCATGTTAATGTATTTAAAAGAGCTGCCCTGTTTGGCTGATCCAAGGAATCTTGATTTAAAAAATCACTTATGATCTGCTACTGAAACCACCACCTTTTTTGTTAAATGGTCTAAAAATCACTTACGAACTACTTTGTTTATTGAAATAATATTAAAGATGATTATTTTATCCGAATCTGACAAATTTCGATCCGGCTCAGCTCTACAGGGTTGATTTTTTTTTTAAATCAAGCCAGACAGAAATTATAAAAATTTTATAAATAAAAGTAAAATATTTTATTTTCTAATGAAAAACAAAGATCTTGTACATGGAACACTAGCTGAGGTGATTCCAGGTAATTTTGGAAAGGATATGAACAAAATAATTGAATAAAAGAGACAAAATCAATGAGATAAGAGATACTTATCAAAAGATTTGACTTGAAGCTAAATATATTTTAAACTTGTCTGCTATATCAACTTACGATACAAATGGCTACATATATATATATAATTATTATTATTAACTTGTATAACAAGAATATAATTCCAATTGCTACAAGTTTAGTCAGATGTTACGTGCTAACTAATAATAATCCCACACCGACGATTTCTTGAATTCAACCCATCTTTTGAAAATTATTGTTTTGTGGTATTTGCTGAATCTGTTGTTAGTAGAAACGTTTACGTAAGAGCTGAGCTGACTCCCTCTTTCTTGTCCAGTTTTGTGGAATTTATGGTAATAAATAGTCGATTTTATTGACGGCTAATTAGTATACTTCAGGTTTCTTAATCAAAATATCAGCAAAAGTACCTGGAAAAAAAAAAGAGTTGGAGTTCAGTTTACTGCAGCTGCTTGATAAGGATCTTAATGCTAGCCTTATCTGTTTTTCTTTCTCCGTAACTTCTTAACCGGGTCGGCGTCAGGCGGTTATCGAAGACCGGCTAATAAACCTGCAACACCATGGAAAAACATGAAAGGGAGCTATCACTGTTCATTAGAAATATGCACATGTAAGGATGCTACTACATTCAAAGGAGTCCCAATAGAGGCAAGCTTTCTGTTATCTTTCATGAATATCTGGATTTTCTCGAGAAAGTTTGATCAAAGTAGCCGCGTTTCCCATGCCGGGAAACCGGAGAATAAACATTAGGTATAACTCGACAAAACTCGCATAAGAGCCCCGATAAGTTCCTGTATCAGTGCTTCAGGTATCAAATCTCAACAAACTGATACAGTCAATCAACATGGAAGATAAAATTCAGCATATATCCCAGTCCAAAGATTATTTTTCTCTAGCCTCTGAAAAAGAAAACCACCTCACCTTCGCTTTTGCTCGCTAGAACCGCTGCTTAAATTTCTGGAAGCAGATTTACTACACCAGCCAGGCAGTGAATCCACCTTCGATGTCCTTGTTCCTGTACGAAAGTGTGTTCTTAGCTATGCACGGACTCTTCATTTTCCCTGCTAATGCCTGTGCCCGACCTATACTTAGACAGAATATACATATATACACAGAATACATATAAATACTTTTGAAAGAATTGAATAACATGGGTCACTAGAAAATGTCAATGGTGGAATACCTTTGCAATATAAATTACAGAGGTCAATCATAGACCGGAGTTCTCAAACAACATATCACATTCGATACATCTATGGATATGGTGACCGAAATGGTAAATGCCAATTAATTAACTATCTACTGCCACCGGCAAAGTAATGTAGACAACATGAATTACAAGGAACCTCATTAACATATTTAGTTATTTACCTATTTACAAAAGCAGGGAATATGTAAAAAAAATTGGATTTTTTTAAAATCGAGAGCCTAATAACCAAGCTATCCACGGAATTGGTTAGATGGCTAGTTTTGGAAACAGAGAACTGTGACCGTAACTGAGATATCGTTCCACTGCTACTCTGTATTCATGGCATCGAGAAAAAGAATCACGGAATTATGGCAATCTTAGGCCTGCAACTTTACACTTGCTGTCCAGTTTCTGATAATCTGGTTGTCAATCTCACCGCATGGATTAGAACTCGACTCGCAAACCGTTGACAAAAAGTAGAATTATGGCAAACCATATTGATAATTCTTTTACCATTCATCAAGCCACTCAGGAACGTTGAGCTCTGCTATATCTTGAGGTGGGGAAGCAACACCAACAGGGCCATCCTCGGAACGTATTTCCAACTGTTGAGCTACACGAGAAGCTAACTCGTGGGGAACAGGAAAAGTCTGATCTCGGATTCCTTTCCAGTCAATGCCATCAAACCACGGATGGCTTCTAATGGAAGAGGAACCATGACTTCCCAGTCTTGTAGTTTCATCAACTTCAAGTAACTGAAAGTTTATTTTAATACAAACATGTGAGCGATTCTATGCTACGAGGAACTCATGCAGAAGAAATGATAGTAAAAAGACCTTAGTGATTATGTCAACAGCTTCAGGGCTTAAATTATCCGAAAGAACAAACTGTCCCTTAGCAATCTTTGCAAATGTATCGAGCTCGCTTTGTCTCCACGATCCAAACGGCATTTCACCTTGCAGCAAGAAATAGATCAGGACTCCCAGGGCCCACCTGAATGTTAAACATTTCAAAAGACTAGTGTCATAAAAGAGGGGGAGAGAGGAAGAAAACATCTGATCAAATTGTGCATATATTTAACCTCATTAGCAAGAAATAGTAAATTAAGGCCCCACCAAGCCACCCCTCAAAGGTCTACTGTGTTGGAAAGTCCGCTTTAAACCCACATAAAAAATTCAAGAACTAAATAAACACTCTAGGTTGAATTAAATTTCTCTCTATATAATGTTGGTTACTAATTTCCATCGTGAACGCTCCTCTGGTTCTTTAACAAGTTAGCAATGTTGTAATTTTGAGTTATTCATTTATGCTCCTTTAAATGCTAAATAAAACACGAAGAGGTTTATAATACTAGAAAAATGGAAAACATTAAGCGTTTTTACCAGTCAGCAGGAAGACCGTGGCCCTTTCCCTGAACTACCTCTGGTGCTAAAGAGTCGGCCATTCCGCAAATTGTAAATGTTCTCTCACTAGATAACTTCTTTCCAAATCTGAAGTCGACTAGCTATAACACAGAATAGCAAAACAAAATAATTAAGCTTAGCTACTTGTGATTTGGAACCATTATTAGTAAAGAAAGGGGCAACCTTTGATCAAGTATAACATCATATCGGTTCAAATATGCATGTAAACATGATGTACAATACAACATAGATCGGCACCAACCTGTAAATGGCCTGTTTTGTCCAACATTAAAACATCAGGAGACACACCTCTATAAAGGACGCCATTCTGAAATTCAAATAAAATATGGATGTAGAAATACAAACTGTAAGAAATAAACAGATGCACAAAGAATGAACTATGAAGAAATTAAGTAAAAAAGGACTGCTTATAGAAATCTGACCTCATGTAGATCTTCTAAGGCGGTAACAACAGAGGCAGCACAGAACCTTGCCGATTGTTCATCTAGAGGGGTGCGAAGTATTGAAGCCAAAGGGCAGGCAAGGCATGTATTCAATAGAATTGCAGCATGCATTTGATCAGCACAAGTGCATAGCACCTCAGGCACACAAGCTGCAGAACTCATACTCTTCATCAGATCCTTCTCCTTCAAAACTTGTGTTTCTTTCCCTAGTTTTTTTACCTTTTGCTTTGAAAATCTCTTCAAACTAAGCACGCTTTCTGCAAAATCTCGTTACAAAGGAATACTTCATCAGTTTTAGCTCCATAACAAACTTCCCTTAGAATCACTGCATAGCACTTAACAGGCTTATTTTCCTATAATCTCATTTTGCACCTTACATGCATATAAAATCATGCATAATCAGTCCACTTATCACATGGTACATAAGGAAAAGGTGTGCTTTTAATTACCATTCCTGAGCAACAATAAACACATACATAAGAACCAACCAACCTGTGTCTCTTAGAAGTACAAGCCCAATCTCACTACAGTCGGTGGAATATAGACATGTTCTCCAGTCCTGCATATGAAATTAGATATGTTTAAGAGATTCTCTCTTCATGATAACATTTTGCTAACCACAAGGTAGAGGCAGAACTAAACACTTCTTACCAAATGAGAGATGCTAACTTTAGCAAGAGTAGACATATCAATTTCTTTGACAGAACCCTTGGCCACATCTGGAGAATAGTCTTGAGACCTAAATGGCAACAAAACAACAATGTCATTCTCAATGAAAGGTATTAAACATTCAGAAGAGAACAAAAGAACAAGAAGTTAACTGGTTTCCAGTTAGAGAACTAAAAGCCTACATACAGACTAAAATGGAAGGTTGATGAGAATTGTAAAATGAAACACATCCTAACAACCTAACAAGGAGAATAAGAGGAAAACAAAGATGCGGCATTTAGTGCATGACACTAAGACATACTTATGATCATCCTGGGAAAGCTTTGTCAAAGGACCAACAACTGAATCAAATTTCTCCTTTGTCAAAAGAGCACATGTGACATCACCCACTGCGATGGCACTTAAGGAACCAATCTGTTGCCCAAGAAGTGCCCATTCTCCAAAATAGCTTCCTTCTGTCTTTTCAACAGACAGTTCTTTGCCAGTCTGTTGATCATTGCCTTCTTTAGGGTTCTCAGGCTTGAGACTGCAGACACTTGGACAGCTTAACAAATCCTTATCAAAAGTAATCCTCACTTGCCCCTTCTGGATAATGTACAAAGCAGAGAGGGCTTCATTCTGCAGACGTGCACAATAAATATAAGCAACAATAATGTAAACCAAGAAAAAAAATACACTACGAAAAATAAAACAAAGGAAATAAAATACTGGAAGGAGAAACATCTACCCTTTTCACTATGGCCTGCCCATTAGAAAAGGACACTTCAGAAAGAGAATCTGCGACATGACTCAGCTGTAAAATTGTCAATCTAGATAGAAGATCCACAGAGCGAAGCAACTTCAAGGATGACAAATTTGAAAACTCAGACATCAGAATTCCGCGAAAGTCTTCTCGTTTTAGAGCCCAAAGAGTTCCACTAGTCACGGCACGCACTGAGGCTTGAAGGGGCTTATTGTACCTGTATAGCAACAAACAAAATTATCATAGTCAGCAAGTTATACCATCTTTCTTTTTTCTCCAGAAAGAGCAGTAAAATTTCCCAACCCGCAAGATAATAAATGATGGGTGCTTCAGCAAATTAGTGTTGTTTTTTTTTGCTACTCCACAAAAAATAGTGGTAACGTTTCTTCTTTTGGTTTACTACTTGGCATCTATTATGTACAAAC
Organism: Hibiscus tridactylites; assembly: GCA_958450335.1. Classification (NCBI taxonomy): domain Eukaryota; kingdom Viridiplantae; phylum Streptophyta; class Magnoliopsida; order Malvales; family Malvaceae; genus Hibiscus; species Hibiscus tridactylites. The sequence continues at coordinate 7,056,596 of OY288288.1, forward strand.
TTTTTAAACACACAATTCAGTTTTCACTAAGCAAAACAATTTGTAAAGTTAAGAAAATGAAATTAAATAGTTCTTTATTAACTAGATATGAGATAAGAAAAAGAACAAACGTACATTAGTGCCAGCTCGCCGAATGATGATAACTTCTCAGCTGTATACTTCTGCAAAACCCTCAACACCTCTCCATTTTTATCTTCCTGCCAGTAAAGTTTCTAGTTAAAAACTTACTGAAAATAAACAATTATCACCATTTTCTAAGAGATTATCTTCCGCCTGATTAGAAAATAAAAAGCTAACCAATAACAAAGAGTTGGTATAACATTCTATAGTGGGTGTGTCCAACCATAAATAACTTTTAACCAATATATATTAAATGAACAAGACAAACCTGGGTTGCCAAAACCTCAAATTCTCCACTTCCTACAACATAAAAGCAGTCACCTTCACCACCCTGCAAAGTATAACAACAGTCAGAATCTTAACTTCTATTGTAACTATGTCAAAACTACCTCTAGAACCGTATTTAAGATATCAGCTCCTTCATGCCTAGCATGTGAGGCCAAGTCAATTGAACCAGGGTTTAGCTTTTTGAAAGCGAACTTCAACCAAAATTGGCCACGGCATGCTTATTTGCACAAAAACGTTCTGGACCTTACTCGCCTAATGATTTATAATAGGTACATAAAGTTTGTTTTTCTGTTCGGTCAAGTTCTTCAAGCTTTAATTATCCTATTCACTACAACTACAATGACATTTTTGTTTGGGATTCATAACTTACAGGAAAGTATTGAAGCAATAAAATTATTTCAAGACATGTTGATTGTGCAGTTAGACAAAAACATCAGAATTACACGAAATAGTAGCAATAAATGAAATTAATTGCAAGTAGAATAACTAACCTGTTGGACGACAATATCCCCAGGTTGGACCTCAACTCTTTGCATGCAATCCAATAAAACATGACACTGTGAATCAGTTAATTTTCTGAATAGGAAATGGTCGTGCAATGCCTGCTCTATGTGTGCCTGTAACGCGTAAATCCAGAACAGCTTAGGTGAGGAAACACTTTAGTGTATACAAAACAAATAGAATATAACAGAAGTCTTACCTCTTCTTCCCAAGTTTTCCTGTGAGCTGGAGGTGGCGGAACCCACACCTGTCCATTCTCCAATGAACTCTCAATAGCACGAAGACGAGCCCGTGATAAGTCATGCCTTGCACGGTGGTTGTTTGAACTCCAGCTAAAAGTTGAAGGAGATTCTGATCCTGTTGCCTCTAACACTTGAGGAACAGGTGGCCGTAAAATTGTAGCAGCCTTAGCTGTTTCACCATTAACCTGATGGGAAAGGCCAATGAGAAACAAATAACAAAGACAAGAAATACATCTAATGCAAAAAGAATGGTCACGTACACCAGTTAGCCCATTAATATGCACAACAATCACAGTAATATCATCCGTACGGGTTTCATACTGAAGCCAAAGTCGATACGATTCAGCCACAATTGCAGCACAAGCATCACGAGGATCCTTGTATTTTGCAACCTGAATAACATTGAAACAATTACTGATAAAGAAAGAAAAGAACAAGGAAAATCTGAATTTTGGCAGCGAAGTGTACATCTAAGAATAAGATTAAATAAAACATTCTAAATAGAAAGATGATGAAAAGCATTAAGAAATATCACTGTATACATATGGATCTACAAGTAACCAAAGATTATAAAAATAGAAGCAAACTTTTTACAACCAGAAATCAGCGTACTTCAGTAAATTATTTTACTGATATGTATTATTAATGGCTACCAATTCCCCATATATTATTAGGGGTGAGTGTCGATACATGTATATGTCTGAATATGTATTAGTGCATGGGAACTTGATGAATGTGAGTAGCATAGCAAAAGGCAGCTCCTAGATAATTATCCCGGAGCAACCGAATACTAAGCAATCTACGAACAATATGACTAACACCGATCATGTAATCCCGGCAAGAGCAACAACAACTACTGAGCCTTAGTTTACTAATAAGAAACATTTTATATATTCAAATGACTCCCTTGCTTACTTACCATATCAACCACAGTTTGACTAGAAAGGAACTCGAAAACCCCATCACTAGCAAGTACAAAGAAAGGATGGTTTTCAGTAAGCTCCAACACAAGAATCTCCGGGTTTGCCACAACACCAATTGTCTCAGCAATTGAATCCCCAATACTCCTCGTAAAAGCCGTTCCAGGAAACATCCCATTCGGCACCCAAAGCCTAGGAGGATCACCGTCATCGCCTTCCTCAGTTCCCCAACACTGCACATCCGGATCCTTCAACCCTTCAATTTGATCCAATGTAAGCACTCTCGCTCCACAAAGCTTCACTCTCTCCAGCTCGTCAACTCGAAACGGGGTCTGATCAATAGACAAATCAACGGCCACGATTTCTTTCCCTCTTTTTTCCGCTATAACAGCTCTCGAATCACCAGAATTTGCCACGTATATAGTCCGACCACGAACTAAAACCGTTATAGCCGTCGTTCCGCTCATGCTATCATCCAAACTATCATCGTGTAGCTGTGTATTTGTCGCCAAATAAGCAGCATGGCAAGCTTCGATGGCATCGACGTGGAACTTATTATTCCTCAATAAATTCTCGCATAATTTTCTTTTCACGAATTGCGAACACTGAGCTCCGAATTCACCGTGGCCGTCGAAAACGCCGAAGAAATGATCGTCGGGATTTGTTCCAAACGGAGTGTGAATACAAAAACTGTCTTGATTAGCTTTATCTAAAGCATCTGGATAATAACCTCTTTGAGATAAGTAAGAATACTTAAGCTCGAAATTGCCTGAGGGGACCGCAACGGTTCGAGACCCGTCCGGCGGAAGGAACTGTGCTGAAACCCTAGAGAGCCGAGTGATACCGAGCTCCGGGTCACCGGCTCGGTTCAAGCTTAACTGAGAGTGGATTTGGTCTCTGGTTTCTTCGTCTTCGTTTGAAGATGTGGGCGAGAAAACGGCAAGCTCCGCCGCCGCGGTAGGCCTTACGCTTTGCGGCTCTTTGATCCTTGCATCTCTCGGCACGCAAATCTCGCCGATGCAAGCTCGGGAGTAAACGCAACCCATCACTCTACTGTTTAAAAAAACACAAAAAATTGGAGAAGTAAAATAAGTTCCGAAATTGAACAAATGCTTCACGTCATCGCCGTCTCGAAAATCAACACTAGATTTGATTTCCGTTGAGATTCCAAAAAGAAAAACAAAACGAATTTTCCAGGAAAAAATCTAAAAGATTTCCATTTTTTGTGATTTTGTTTGAATCTCCTCTGATTATGCAGTAAATGCCGGTCAATTAGAAGTACGAAAAGCCATAAAAGATTCGAATCAGAGAAAGAGAACAAATATTTGAAACAATTTTCGAAATTTGATAACCGAAACTAAATTAGATTATAGAAAATTCAGATCTGCTGTTTCGAAAAACCGTTACAGAAACTTACCAATGAAAAAGCAAAGCAATGACACTTAAATTGCAATTAAAAAGTTTAAAAATATTGTTTAAAATATTCATTTTATTAAAATTAAATAATATAAAAATACATTAAAATACAAAATATGAACAGAAACGGGGAGAGAAAGGAAGGTAGACTCAAGACTGTATGACTCGAAGGTAGAAAGGCGCTCTGACTCACCCAGATCAGGGAGCGTAAGTTAACGTAACGAGATTAAAAAGCGCCTCGTGCGTAAGGTGCGCAGGGGACAAAACGACAGTGTTTGGCTTAGGCGCTTGTTTTGTCCTGGGTTTTGTAACTACGCTAATAACAGATAGTCATAGTATATACTTTTTAAAAAGTATAAGGCTTAGGCTTTTTATTTATTTATTTTTTTAATTTTAGTACTTCAATTATTTTTTTCTTTTAATTTATTTATGTTATAATAGAACTTGTTTGGTAAATAATTTTTTGAATTAGAGATTTAAAGCAGTTTTAGAGGTCAAACAAGTCAAATTTACTAATTTGGATGTTTAGTAAATGAAGAATTGTAATAGCAGATTGTAATAACGGATTGGAGTGAAACTTCTCAATTTGAAAAAGCTCCTTTTATGAGCTTTTTGAATTAGAGGTTTGAATAAAAGACTTGTAAAGACTATTTTATCCTTGATAATTATATTTTTTTCTAAATAACATAAATTTAATTAACTAATAAAATTTCAAAAAAAAATAATTTCATAAATAAAAAATTAATATATATATATATATATAAATTAATAAATACATATAAATTTAATAATTAATAAAATCACATTCAAAATATAATTTCATAGATAAGAAATTAATATATACATCTAAATTTACTAATTATTAAAATTATATTAAAAATATAATTTTACAAATAAAAATAATAATATGTACATCAATAATGATATTAAAAAATTAATTTCTAATTAATATTAATAGATACAAAATGTTAATAACTAATACATTATTCAAACAGATATCAAATTTAATCATGTCTTTCTATATCATTTTGTTTATTCAAATAATCAAACAGTTATCAGCTATGAATTAATTTTACCAAACACTTTTATACAATCATCTAATATAATTCACTAGTCAAATCAACTAATACTATCAACTATATGCTATCAGCTAATGTAATCCGTTATTTACTATCCGTTAATTATCAAACATGACCATAAATTTATCTGTTGTGTGTCATACACTCATATTTTTATTTATTAATATTGTTATCTTATTAACCACGCTAAAATTTTACGACGGAATGATGATTTATGCATTAAAATGAACTAAAAATTGTAGATATTAAAGTGAAAAACATGTACAAAATTAAAAATAGAGTAATTATTCTATACACAATCGTTTATTGAAATTCTGTTGCCACATATACCATAGTTTTATGGTTTGGAGATTTCATTTAGGGTTTAGTGCTTAGTGGCTTTAAGGGTGTAGTTAGAATTTAGGGTTTATAGGTTAAAACCTAAATCTCTAACCATATTATCCTAGAAGTTAAACCCTAACCTCTAAACACTAAATTCTAACCATAAACTCTAAATTATAACCTCATACATTAAGGCCCCTAAACCTTAAACTAAATCTCTAAACCTAAAAATTAAAGTACTTGTGGAAACTTTTCGTTTTCACCGCAGTGCATGAAATATTTTCCCTTAAAAATAATATCTTTTATTAAAATATAATAAAATATGCACTGTTTTTTGTTTATTTCGTTTGTAAACTGTAAAATGTAATAGTCAATGAATGTAAAATACGGAGACATATCTTATAAACTAAAAATTAGTTCTGCAATAGGGTTTAAATTTAAAAAATAAAATAATTAGGAAGAGTGAACAATGCTTGAAAGAATAACTTGATCATATACTAAAATATATTTTTCTGGGTTCCCTTTGGAATGTTTCTAATGTCGCTGCCATGGTTAAAAATATATAGTCCAATCATTTGGATTTTAAAATTAAGCTTTGAAAGTTTGCCAAAAGAAAACTTTGAAAGAGCTTTACAGCCATATATTTGCATTGTATATAAAAGCAGGACTACCAACTTTGCATAGAAAAATAATTACTTACTTTCTAGATGATCTACTTTTTCAAATTCAAAGTTATTTTAATTAGGTAATTATTTGATATACTGGCGGTGGAAACTAAAAGTTACTTAGTTTAGGGTGTATGGTTTAGGAGTATGGGTTTTGAATTTAGGGATAGTAATTAAAATTTATAGTTTAGGGTTATAATTTAAGGTTTATAGATTAAAACCTAAATCCTCACCATATTACTCTAAAAACTAAATCATATAAACCTTAAATTCTAACCACTATCTTTAAATTCTAAATCTCAATACCTAAAACCCTAACCTTATACCCTAAACTAAGCTCATAAACCCTAAACTAAGACGCTTATAAAAACTTTTAATTTCCACCACTAGATCATAATAATCTATTTTAATTTATATAATTGAATTACATTGTTTGGTCTATTAATCGTGAACGTTACAAGTATAAATGGTTTAGTTTTGAATCGTAGAAACAGTATATTTTTTATGTGTATGTATATAGAGTTTAGTTTTGAATCGTAGAAGCTTTTAAACTTTTGAAAAAAATGAATTAATTTTTTGAATATTTTTCACTCAATTGAGATCTTGAGCCAATAAATTGAATTAGGTAAGTCATTGAACTAAAAAATTGAATTAATTAAACCTTTTAACCAAATTTGACCTTTAAATCTTGACAATTTTTTTCTTTAGATATTATTGACACATGATACACTACAGTTCTATCATGTTGCATGTACAGATTTTATATATATATTAAAATTTTGATTTTTTAAATAAAATATATTTTTTAAAATGTTAGGCCGAGACACTGTAACACGACGCACTACACCAATATATCCAAAAAACTGCAAAAATTTATTGAAATTGGTCAAATGACTTAATTGATTTAATTTTTTTGGTTCAATAACTTAATTAATTATTTTTTAAAAGATTAAGCGTTTTTTATATCTTAAGCCAAAAAACAATTAATTACACATATTTTGGATTGAAAATCAAATAAATTCAACCTGAACCATAGACTCGAATACATGACTTGTAAACCATGTTTGTAAAGGTTGAAGCTTTATAAAAAAATTAACACAGGGATCAAGGCACATAAATGAACCAACATCATCTTTCAACAACTACATAACTTAAGGTTTATAAGAATAAGGTTCAATTACACTATACTAGTTTAGAAAATTAAAATCTCTAATAAGTACACAATATCACACAAACTCTCAGAGACGGAGTTAAGTTAAATATTAAGAGAGATAAAAATTTATTAAGTCTTTAACAAACGCACACAATTATTAAAAAATTATTTAATCTTAGCTTAAAAGATGATTAGGAAATAAATTATTTGGTAAAAGAGGAAATGTATTCGGAGACATATCATGTTCATGTTCAATAAGACCCACCACCGCACGACACTAGCATTTTGGCCCCTACTCTTCGTCCACCAATAAAACCACAAAGATAAGTTCCCGTCTTTTCCCGAGTGCAACACTGTAACTAGCCGTCCCATTATTTTGCTGTATTATTTGAGGCAGATAATTATTTAACATATTAGTACTTTAGTTTTTTTTTACAAATGAATTTGATTTATTATCATTTGTTTTATCATTGCTTAATCAATTTAAATTGGTTCGTATGTTTATTATAGAACGATCATCTCAATTCAATTTATTTCATTCACAACGTCAAAATTTAAATTACTGAACATACTCAACAAGTTTAATATTTCATCCCACTATACTAGCTGATTGTTGATTATTATCGTGTCTTTAATTTTGTTTATTTACATATTAACGAGGGATGGAACTAAAAAATATTAACTAAAGATAGTGATGTAATTGTTGTTCATTTCGTTCTTTAATTATGGAGCCGAAATACGATCCTACTTATAAAAATAAAGTAAATTTTATGATGAATCGTTTATTTTTTAATAAGTCTTTTATATTTTAATGAAAAAACTTACGACAAAAAGATTAGTCATTGTTATTTTTTTATTAAATCATTGTTACTAGCTTATTTTTAAAATATATATTTTTTGTTTAATCACAGGTATTCAACTCATTGGTTGACTAACCCAGATCAAGTACTGTACAGGCTTATTATGGGTAGTGAAGGAGGTTTATTTTTGAATTTGTCTCCCTCAGTTTTAAACATTTGTGCTTTTCTCACAATCTCAAATTCTAACTCCGTCTCTGATTATGGGGACGATCCTCCTAATTCATTTGCTCTATTTACTACGTTAAAATTTAAACTCTGACTTTACTTAAAAAATTTAATGTCTCGTCTCAATAAACCAAGAGATTGTTGGCGATTCTGAAAATGTATTTAACAAAGCCGAGGAAAGTTGAAATTCTCAAAATTTGAGAGAGCTAAAGCTTGGACTATTGTAACAATCAATATGATTGGATTTGGGATTGGGATTGGATTGAGAAGGCCACCCACGTTGGATAGTTATCACACTTCCCCTTTTTCTTCACTTTTCTTTTCAAAGTGGTCCCTCGTTATCTCATAATCTCAATGTCATCCTTCTTTCCCCAAATCCCCCCATTTATGAATTTGCGGCTCTAACCCTTTTTCTCCTTCATTAACATGTTTGGTCCAAATATTTTTTTGGGGAGTTGGGTTCCTAACCTGCTTCTTTGTCATTTCATTCCATATTTAAAATAAGGTTTAATTCACAATTTGATTCTTTAAGTTTGTACAATTTTTCATTTTGCACCTTGAGCCTTTTTAACCCTTTAAGCATACTTTTTTTCTTCTTACTTTACATCATAAAGTATGACTTTGTTATATATTTTAGTCATTTGACGTTAAAAAAGATATGCATATGAAAAACACTTCAGATGGCATCCTTTCCTCGTTCTTCTTCTATGGTGGTCGGGTATAGTTGGAAAATTTCACGTGATTGAAGGGTTTTGAGATAGAGTTCAATAAATCTGAATGGTTAAAGACATTTAAGGGTATAAGTAAGTCGTGATTAAGGTTTTGATCCAATCCGATTCGATCCGATAGTTAGATTTGCATATCAAAGTTTGAGTATCTCAAATTTAAATCTTGATTTTAATTATTAAAAAGTTTCTTCATAGAGAATTTGACAAATTTGAGTTGAGAATTTGACGATGAAATTTCTTATATCAAAAAATTTAGTCAAAAAGAAGTAATGACACGACAAAACATAATGATCGAAGTTTGAGTTTTATAATTGTTTTCGTCACCTGTCACGAGGCTAGGGACGGAGCTGCATTAACAATGGGTTTGGGAAAATTTTCTTTTTACCTTTAGTTTTTTTTTTGAAAAAAAATTAAAATAATTTTGGATTTGTCCCTTCACCTTTCAAAATTTATATTTTGTCTCCCACTCCTAAATATTTACTTCGTCCCTACACGACATATTTTTCATTTGCTTGCTTTTTTTAACATTCATGAGTTTAAATACATAATAGGGTCAAACTTTAAGGTGTGAAGTAGGAAAATAAGTATACTTTAAGGATTAAAATAGAACAAAAAAGTTTAAGATGCATAGTGGAAACTTGATATACAATTGAAGTACCAAGTAAGCCTTAAATAAATATAATATAAATAAAAAATTTCAAAGACCAAATTAAAAAAAACTAATAAATAACCAATATGGTTGGTCCAAATGGTAAGCAGCTTAATATCGCTTAAACATGTCTCGAGTTCGAGTCTTTATGTATGCAAAAAAATTGCGTTAGAAGACTACTCATCAAAACTAATTGAACAACGTGAGTCGATCTAAATTAATTAAGGTAAAGCCTTAAAAACTAAAATGGTGAAAAAAAAAACTAAAAAATAATACCTTTAAAGATCATAGCCGGTACAATTAACAGTTTGTATAATAAGTATATAGGTCCATGGAATTTAGGCTTTTGCTTTCATGGCTTCTCCTACTGACCCACCTAATGAGTTTTTGAGATTCCTGTCCACAAGAAAGGTGGTGGTGCGTTTTGGGCAAACGTCACCTCTGCTTTTACTTTTAAAGCAAAAACCAACCACCAGGTTTCACCAAATGTCTGCCATTATTGTTCATATAATTCTGCACCGCCACCGCCCACACCCGTCGTGAGGTGAACCTCTTCTCGTCTTTTAATTTTTTTTTCAATTATTAATATTTGATTTATTAATCAATTATTTCAAATTAAATTTTATAAAGATTTCATGTGAAACAACCTTAAGAACATAATTTTTATTTTATTTCTAACATAAGAATTTGAATATTTGACATTTTTAAGAGACTTAACGTCTCAACTCGTTAAACAATAGTTGTTTCTCGTCTTTGAACCTTTGATTACTTAACTCGGTCTCTCTCTTTTACGCAATGTGGACCTTACCTAACATGACACGCCCTCCCTCTTTTTCTTTTATTATTAGTTAAATGAAGATATTACGTTTTCATGCTAAGATTTGAACTTATATAAGATAGGGCAAGATGAGCCCCAGAGCCGTTCCTGGACATGGGCAACAGGGGCGCCCGCCCAGGGCCCCTACCCTGTCCAGGACCTATTTTTTTCGAATATTTATAGTTAATGTTTAATATTTTTTAATATTTATTATTTAAAATTTAATAATTGTTATTAGAATTTTATTCTTAAATTTTTTTTTCGATATTTTTTTATTAAGGGTATACTTTTTTTTCAATACTTGTTATTATAGGCTCATTTTTTTTTGAATCCTTGTAATTAGGGGCCCATTTTTTATTATTTATTGTTATTTCAATACTTGCTATTAGGGTACAAAATTTTCAATACTTGATATTATGAGGCCAATTTTTCAATACTTGTTACTAGGGGCCTATCTTTTCTAATATTTGTTATTAGAGTTCTACTCTTAAATTTTATTTTTCCCGATACTTGTTATTACGAGTCCAATTTTTTCTCAATACTTGTTATTTATGGTCTATTTTCCCTAATATTTGTTATTACATGCATACTCTTAAATTTTAATTTTTCAATGCTTATTATTAGTGTTCCATTTTCCCCTATATTTGTTATTACAAGAATACTCTTAAAATTCATTTTTTTCAAAATTTGTTAATAGGGACTTTTTTATATATATATCACTTGTTACTAAGGGTCTAATTTCAAATTTTATTTTTTTTTTCAATACTCGTTATTAGGGGAAAGGGTGAGCAAAACTCCACTCGACTCGAAAAAATTGATTTTTTCGACTTGACTCGAAAAAAATTTCAAATAAAGTTTGAGTTGTAAATTAAAAATTCTAATAACTCAAAATTTTAAGTTTGAGTCGTAAGTACTCGTAAAATCGCATAACTTGAATTTTTTTACTCAATTTAACTCGATCGAACGTTCACCCTTAATTAGGAGCCTATTTTTTTAAATTCGCCTATGGGCCACTAAAATCTCAGAAACGGGTCTGATGAGCCCATTTTCTAAAAAACAATATCTACATTAAATGTCTTAAATTTACTGTAAGAATTAATGTTATTTCTTTTAACATAAATAAAAAAAATATTTTATCAGTTTTTTATTATTTTTTAGACATTCTAATTCAACTAGAAGGTAGTATCCTAGTTCAATTTTAAATTAGATAAATTCGCTCACAATTACAGATTATGATGTTTGAACTTGGGTTACTTAAGAGGAATAATATCATCATTTACCATTGTGATCACTTAATGGTTCATAACTATATTATTTACCAAAATTCCTTTAACCCTAGCCGCTCTCTACTTTGACCGATCCCTTTGATCAGTGGTCGACAATCAATTTTAGTATTAATTGTTGACCATCGGATCTATTAGTTTTCTTGCTTTTTATTTTATGTCCTTGTGACACGTCTTTTCTTTTGTCCTTGTGACATGTCTTTGTTTTTGTTTTGTGGTTTTGTTCATCTATCTTTGTGGCATGTTTCAGCATACCCTAGCGATCGATTGTTGTTCGCATAGAGATTTAATCGGCGCTAGATTTTTATTTATGTTTTTGTCGATGGTCACTTGGATATAACGGTTTATGGTTGTTTGCCGATGAAATCAATCCTGAGAAGCGGTACTTTTTGCTTGACAGTTTGGATCGCGCACCACTCCTTCTTCTTTCTTTATACGTCTCGTTTGGACAGAGACAATGAGATTTAAGAGGCTGCTAAATTTTGTTGGTATGCTTATTTTCATAGAAATTTTTATTTTTCTTTATTTTTTGGTTGTAAGAATTTTTTAGGTTGTTTAATCCAAATATTTTTTGGATTATAATTGTAATTTTTTTATGAATTTATTAAAAGTTTAGTGAATTTTATAAAAAAAATTATAAAGTTAAATTGTTATTTTTTTCGCTGAAATCCCATGTTGAGTTATTTACTCAGTATTATGTAAATTTTTTAAGGATTGATTTTATTTTAGAAAGAGGATGGGAAAGTTGAGTGGCCACTTGGGGGACACTTTTTTAATTAATTTGTGAGTTAATAAACTATAAAGAAAGTAGGCAGATAAGAGAGACCAAAAACTTTGTGGCTTTGAACTGGTTTTAAGGATTCTTTTGGTTTTTAGCTTTAATATTTGTTTAAAATTATAGGAAGAGTTTAAGAAAATGTAGAGGACAAATTGTTGACTTTTATTGTGACATTGGGATGGCACAAAGCACTGTGCATGGCTGATGTTCACACAAATGGTCCTTTTGATGCCATTCTATTTAAATTATATTTGCACTATTCATTTTGTATATTAGGAGCCACCAACCCCATCTTTTGTTTTTTTATTATAAAAAGATCAAATAATAAATTAGAAAAATACGAAATTATTGTTTTAGAATTTATATAACTAAACTACATAAATAGTTTTTTTTACTATGAACCAATTTTTTGTTAAGTCTCTTGACTATAAAAAATTACAAATTAGTCTCCGTCTAATCGCAACTAATAAATCGGTCTATTTTCGTTAAAAAATAAATGGCCGATGATGTAGCAGTTAATAAAATATGTAGAACAACATATTTAACCCTTAACCTTTACATTTTATTTTAATTTGGTTCTAAATTAGCTACCGTCATAAATTTACTAATATGTAGAGTAACATTTCTTTTATTCAGCTCTTCAAAATTGTTATGAATTTACTAAACTTTGCAAAAGAGAATGGAAAAAAGAAAAAGAAAAGCTTTAGTTAAAAACGGTATGAGATTAGTTATTATTTGAGCATTTTGAAGAGATTAGCTATTGTAGGTTTTGATTCTCTTATTGTTTTCACTACTCATACAAATGGGGTTGCAGACGGCTAGTGTTAACATCAATGGAGGTTTGTTTAATTAGAAGGAAAGAAGATGAAATTTGAGATTTAAAGTACTAAAATGTTGTAATACTTTAATGTTGAGACTTGGAATTTTAAATTTAGGACCAAATTAAAATAAAATGTAAAGGTTGAGGGTTAAATATGTTATTATACAAATTTATTAACTGCCACATCATCAACCGTTTATTTTTTTAACGAAATTAGAATGATTTGTTAGTCGCGATTAGTTAGGGACCTATTTGTAACTTTTTATAATTAGATGACTCAACAAAAAATTAGATCATAATCGGGAAACCATTTAATGTAGTTTACCCTATTTATATTTAGGGTTTCTGTCGTTTCAACTTTCATGTAATCATGTTTGAATTGAAGACTTTATTTTATCAAATTATCGGGCCTACGAATGGTGGTAAAGAGGTTGCGAAAACAAAAAGCAAGGCTCGTGAAAATATGGGCCGAGCACCCCCTTTGTTCGGCTCTTCCTCTTCCTCTTCCTCACAAATTTTGTTGATCCAATTTTATGCATGAATGTTGGGAGATCCTCGTGTTATAGTTGAATCTGATAACATAAGCGTAGGACGGAGTCATAATTGAATATTGAAAGGGACTAAATTATTAAATTTAAAAATATAAGGGTTATAAAGTATTAAAATTAAAATTTGAGTGATAATATTTAATTTTTTAATATTTAAATTTATAAAAACTTAAATTGACATTAGATCAAAATATTGAAGGAACAAAATTAATTTTTTTAGGATTTGATTAAAAATATTCAAAAAATTTAATACATAACATAATTTTTTAAAAATTTGAGAGTACCAAATTAAAATTTATAGAAAATTTAAAGAAAAATATTATAAAAAATTTAAATTTTTGGAGGGGCCAAGACCCCTTATGTGCTCATTGCCCTCCGCCACTGTATAAGTGTAGTGTAGTGAGAATGTTAAAAAAAATCATTGTAACATATTGTTGATTATCCTACAATATATAATGGAGTTATTACATTGGAATTGAGAGACTAGCGTTATTCATGACTTTCGCAAAAGTAACAGGCTTAAATATAAAATTATTGCTTATTTTTCTCAATAGTTGCCTAAAGTATTTTTTTGTTAAAATAAGTGTTTAAAATTTTTATTTTTGGCTTGTTTTAAAGTCAATTGGGGTACTTATTGTGGCACATATTTCAACCAAAATGAAACTTTAGGCACATATTCCAATCAAAAAATATTTCAAACACCTATTTTAGCAAAAAAAAATTAAAACTTTAGGCACTTTTTTCAACAAAAAATACTTTAGGCACCTATTGTAAAAAGGAGACATAGTTTAGGCACTTATTTTGTAGTTAAGACAAGTATGCTCAAACTCGAATTTTTTAGGATGAATATCATTCTTTTTTCTACGAAGACTACCAGTTGAGTTCGTATGTATTAAACTCGCCGATTACATATATATGGGTAGGTCTGTGGTACGATATTTAAAATGCGGCCAATATACGGTGTGATCGTTCTTTTCCTTTACCCAATTACCAACTTAAAATGTTATATATATTGGTAACATTTTTACTTGCAACTTAAATTGTTATGATTTTGGTAATATTTGAGGTTTAGGTTTCCAAACTAAAATTTTATATGTATTGGTAACATTTTAGGTTGAAACCTAAATTGGTAACATTTTAGGTTGCAACTTAAATTGTTATGATCTTGTAAAATATTTTAGGTTGAAACTTAAATTTTACTCACTTCGACTTAAATTGTTATATGAGATTTGATCGTCCAAAAATGAAAATATTTCACGACAAGTATCAAAACTTTGCTCTAAGTTTTACTGAAAATCAAGAATTCTAGCTTATAAGTAATATTACAATTTACATCAATTACAAATTATGGGGTTAAATTGTTAAAATTAAGTTTAGATTACTCATATACTCTAAGAAATCTTCATTACCTAATACAAAAACTTAATTTTACGTTGGAATTAACAAAATCACCATTAAAGAGTTAAAGAACTTGAACATAAGCTATTTATTTCATTAATTGCCTAATTCCAAGTTTAATTTGTTAAAATCAAGTTTAGATTAGTCATATACTCTAAAAAATCTATATTACCCAATAGAAAATCTTAGCTTTAGTTCGGAATTAACAATGTCACCATTAAAAAAATTAAAAAACTTGAAAACAAGTTATTTCTTCAAATACTTATTTCTGGTTTTAATTTGTTAAAATCAAGTTTAGATTTCTCATATACTCTAAGAAATCTTCATTACCCAATAGAAAATTTTAGTTATAATTTGGAATTAACAAAATCACCATTAAAGAGTTAAAGAACTTGAAAGTTGGCTAGACTCCGACCTAAATATTAGGTAATATTTTAGGTTGCAACCGGAAGTTTTGAAACTTACAAAAAATTGTCATTCCAACATAAAATGTTATACGTATTGGTTACATTTTAGGTTTCAGGACAAATATCAAAACTTAGTCGGAAGTTTCGAAACTCATAAAAAAATTGTGTCATTCCAACCTAAAATGTTATACATACTAGTTACATTGTAGGTTTCACGATAAGTATTGAAACTTAGTCAGAAATTTCGAAACTTACAAAAAATTTGGCATTCCAACCTAAAATGATATACAGATTGGTTACATTTTAGGTTTCAGACAAGTATCGAAACGTAGTCGGAAGTTTCGAAACTCACAAAAAAATCATGTCATTCCAACTTAACATGTTATAATACATACTAGTCACATTTTAGGTTTCACAACAAGTATCGAAACTTAGTTGGAAGTCTCAAAACTTACAAAAAATTGTATCATTCCAACCTAAAGTGTTATCCATAGTAGTTACATTTTAGGTTTCACAACAAGTATCGAAACTTTGTTCTTAGTTTCGAAACTTCCCAACCTAAATCTACGTTTTACTCAAAATAAAAAATTCTAACTTAAAAACAATTTCACAATCAGTACTTAATTCCGAATTTGATTTGTTAAAATCAAGTTTAGATTACTCATATACTATAAGAAATCTTCAATACACAATAAAAAAGCTTAAGTTTAGGTTAAAATTAACAAAATCACCACAATAAGATATTTCTTTCATTAATTACTTAATTATGATTTTATTTGTTAAAATCAAATTTAGATTACTCATATCCTATAAAAAAAATTTGTTACCCAATAAATTTTTTTAGGTTTAGTTCGGAATTGACAAAATTACAGTTAAAAAATTAAGAATTTGAAAATAAGTTTTTTTTAGAAAAAAATTTAAAAATCTAAATCTCAATTTAAAAATTTAAACTTTTTTTTGTGGAGATTTCTCAAATTGCTTTTCCTAATTGAAGCATTTCATCATTTGATCGATAACAATGCATAATATCTTGAACAAAGATATTTCATGACGAGTTTCGAAACTTGTCTTTGAAATTCAAGACTTACAACATCCAACTTAAATGTTGTGTGTATCGATAACATTTTAGGTTGTAACCAGAAATGTTAATTATCTAAATTTCTAAATTTTAGGTTGCAACCTAAAATGTTATATATTATGGTAAGTTTCAATACTTGTCAGTAAGTTTCGAAACTTACCATGTCAACTTAAAATGTTATATCTTTTGGTAACATTTAGGTTGGTGGGTACATATTATAGTAAGTTTCGATACTTGTTAGTAAGTTTCGAAACTTACCACGTCAACTTAAAATGTTGTATCTTTTGGTAGCATTTAGATTGTTGGGTAACGTTTTTAAGTTCCGTGTTTTTTAACTTACCGACTTCACACACTTTCAGTTACTTTTTTTCTTGATCTAACGGTCAAAATTAATTTTTTTAAAGAAAATGCTCATCCTACGATTATAAGAACCCACCATTTATTAGCCATATACTAACGTGCCTTTCTTTAGACTCGCCCTATATAATATGTAATTTGCATTAGCTTATCATGTAAAGAACGGTGGCACACATTTAGGGATGGGCACGGGTTGGGTCGAGGTTTTGGCCCACCCGAAAATAATAACTTTAAAACCGAACTCGACCCGACCTCATTCTTTTAAAAACCCGACCTGACCCGACCCGAAAATAAATATCCTAAACCCGAGCCATCTCAGCCTGATTTATAGAAAAAAATTAATTTTAGGGACCTAATTGTAAAATAATAATTTTGAGAGACTTAATTATAAAAAATAATAAATTTAAGGACTAAATTATAAATAAAAATTAATTTTAAGAACCTAATTATAAAAAATTATATAAAGAGGGGTATTATTACAAATATCCCTAAAAATTCAAAGAGAAATTACACTATTAATCTCGAGTCGGGTCGAATTTTCACCCTAAATCTAAACCCGACCCGACCTCGCCCCCAATAAAAACTCGACCTAAACTCAATTTTTTTCACAAAAATAACCGACCTGATCGGGTCGGGTCGAATCAAAACCCGTCAGGCCTGAGTTAAATACCCATCCCTACACACATTCTTTGCGTTATACACCAAAAAGCAAAAACTCAAAAAAAAAAAGAAAAAGAAAAAAGAAAGAAAGTAACATTGTTGGCCAATGAGATCGGAGAGCCTAACCCAATCCCCCTCGGAAAGGGGTCTGGTCTCGTGAACCACGTTCCATAGATTCGTCTACTTTTTCGAACCGGTTTGTTTTTCTTTTCCGGTCTAATTGTGCTTTTAGTTATTTCACTATAATAAAATTTCAGATTTAGTCCCTCTATTTTGATTCGATCTAAGAAAAATACTTTGATACATAAGAATTTGAAGGATTTAGATTAGAATTTAGGAGTTTAGGTTGTAGGGTGTAAAATTTATGATTAGAATTTAGAGTTTGAGCTTTAGGGTTAAAAACTTAAGTTTTAGATTTTATAGTTTAAATATGAAAGGTTATGTAAATGTTTATACACAGCTTGCGTATCAAAACATAAATCATATTTTAACTTGATCTCATTTAATTATCTACTTTTATAACGAATATGCTTTTTTCTATAATATGCATGCCTATCTTATGATCCATGTTCGGGGTGCGAGGCCGTCCCTCCCAACGTCTCCAAAGTTTGAACTCAAGTCCTCACCTTGAGAGTGCAACGTGTCTTACCAATGCACCAAATAATTGTTGGTTATAAGGAAAAAAACTCTAATACACGAGCCTCTCAATTTTAGGGTTTCTGGATTTAGGTTAGAGTTTAAGGTTTTTTTTTGAAAAAGTAGAAATTCCATTATTCGTAAGTCATAATGTTTTCGAAACATAATTGGAAACCTCGTTAAAAAACCTCCCTAAACCTAACGGAGGAAAAAGAGTGTTTCCAATTATGTTCTTACAATACCTTCCAAGCTCACTGCCGAAAAATACAAAATCTACCAATCACACTTAATACACAGGAGTACAATATGCGGGGGTTGACTAGTCCTGAAATACTCACCTTGCTTAAGCAAACCAGATGAGCTAGCTAAGGAGAAATTGAGACTTGGCTTTGTCATTACCTCACTGGAGTTCCACTGGATCAAGACCGACGATAAGAGCTAGGTGTCTATGAATTCCTTTTTTGGCCAACAAATCTGCACATCTATTATTCTCTCGGTTCACTTTGTTTACTTGCCATCCTTCTAGGTCGATCATATCGCAACATTCTTGGACCAAAACTTTAAAAGCTAGAGGGACGTTTTGGGATCTTGAGAGCCAAGATAAAGCTATTGAACAATCACTTTCGATTATCAAGGAATGATTCCTCGCCCATCTCGATGCTTGGAATAGTAAACATGCCTCTCGAATAGCCAATAATTCCGCTGTCGTAGGATCCGAATTACCAGCTGCTTTTGAGAAATAAAGTAGCAACTTGCCGGTTGAATCGCGTAGTAAACCTCCAATACCTACGTCTCCGTAGCTACCGTTTACTGCACCGTCTACATTGAATTTCAACCAATTACCGGTGGGGGGAATCCAACTTGAGAAATTATTTACAGCTTTCTCAATTCTAAGTTCGTATAGCAGTCTCGGATTAGAGATAAAATCTCTAATATTTCCACTAGGCAGTAGACCTTTAGCTTTACACCACATACACAATCTCACAATGCATAGATCAAAAGTTTGAGCGAGATCAGCTTTCGTACCTCTAAAAATGATTTCGTTCCGCACTAGCCATATAGTCCATGCGATACAGTAGAAACTTGATCTCCAAATAGCGTTACTATGGTGCGAGATCGACATTTGTATCCACTGTACTAAGAAACTTCTCAAATCTCCCGGCGCCACCCAGTCGATTTGCCAAAAAGAAAACCATTTAGACCATAGGTTCCATGAAAATGTGCAGTGCACAGAAGATGAGAAATCGTTTCTGAGGACTTATTACAAAGAGCACATAGATCCGATTGACTTGAGAGACAGTTCCTTTTAACTAACTCTGTCTTTGTGGGTAATCTACCAAGCAAGGCTTTCCAAATAAAGGACTCAACATTGGGCAGAGCAAAATTGGACCAAACAAGATTCCAACAAAAGTCTGGGTTTGCATTTGATGTAATGGATGTGGCGTAAAAATGTTTTGGCGTATAAATACCTGACGAACATGGTCTCCAACGGATGCTATTGTCTCTTGATAGACCCGGTCTGTAGAACTTTAAGGTTTCTAGGAAATCTTCCCATATTGGTCGCTCCCAATCGAATGGCGTTCTTCTAAGAGGTATATCCCATTGCCACTCACCATTAATCAAGTAGCCGAAGTCTGAAATAGAACCTTCCTTCTTCGAAGATAAGGCGAATATTCGAGGAAATTTGCTTTTGAGCGAGAAATCTCCTGCCCAGAAATCCATCCAGAAGTTCACTTTGTTACCTGGTCCAATAACGAAACCGAACTTGCTGCAAAAGCCATTGAGATTATCCGCTTGATTCATAGGCTCTATAATAGCTTTCCAGCACCAAGAAACCTTGTTAGCTGGAGTATTGATCGGAAGCAGAGAGGAGACCGGTTGATTATATTTCGCAGCTATGATTTTCCTCCAGAAACTGTTAGATTCCGACCCAAAATGCCAAATCCATTTATTCAGCAACGCTCTATTCTTGAGATTAAAGTCAAACAAGCCCAAGCCTCCAAAGGATTTGGGCAAGCATATACGATCCCAACTAACCCAGTGTATAGATTTCTTGTCCAACGATCCCCATATGAATCTTGCGATAATTCTGGAAAGAGAGGAAGAAACTGATTTTGGAATCTTGAAAAGCGACATAAAGTAGATCGGCAAGTTTGATAAAACAGATTTCACTAGAACGATTCTTCCTGCGAAAGTCAAGGAATTCGCCTTCCATCCTGCCAACTTCTTGTTCACTTTAGAAACAATGGGATTCCATAGAGAGAGTTGGTTTCTTACCGCCCCTAAAGGGAGACCAAGGTAAGTGCAAGGCAAAGTTACTTTCTTACAACCGAAAAGAGTAGCCCAGGAAGATATCAAATGGTCGTCTGTGTTCACTCCTGATAAAGTGGTTTTTGATAAATTTAAAGACATACCAGAAGCGAGGCTGAATCCTTTTAGTATGCGAAATATATTTTTGATCTGATCTTCATTAGCTTCCTGAAAATAATCAAGTCGTCTGCATATTAAAGAAGCGATACTTGCTCCGATCCCGGGTGAAAACTGATGCCTTTAAAATGTCCTCTGTTCGTAGCCTTCAAAAATAAAGAATTAAGTGCTTCCGCCACACAATTAAATAGGAATAGAGATAACGGACAGCCTTGGCGAAGCCCTCGCTTAATACTGAAAAACTGTGTAGGAGATCCGTTGACCAGAATTGATAAAGACACCGAGGAAATGCAGAAGGAAATCCAGCTCCACCATAATTCGCTAAACCCCATTTTCCTTAATATCAACAATAAAAAATTTCAGTTTATGGAATCGTAGGCTTTGCGAAAGTCGGCTTTGAGCACAACAGTTTTAATCTTCTGTTTTCTGCAATAATCAATAATTTCGTTGGCTAAGAGAACACAATCTAGAATTTGTTTACCTTTGCAAAAGGCGAATTGAGTGTCGCCGATAATCTCCTCTGATACAAAACTGAGTCTTCTGGCCAAGACTTTTGAGATGAGTTTGTACACGCTACCTACTAAACAAATTGGTCTGAAGTCTTCTATTTTTGTGGGCTGAGGAATTTTTGGAATAAGGACCACGAACGTGTTGTTGATAGCTGTTTCCGGCATAATACCGCTATGTAACCGATCGAATAAAGAGAAGATTTCATTCTTGATAGCATGCCACATCTTCTTTAAGAATCCCAAATTAAACCCGTCGGGTCCTGGTGCGCGAGAGCTATCCAGAGAATGAAGAGCTGATTCGATTTCTTCCATGCTGAATCCTCGATCGAGATAAGAGGTAGATCCAATGCTAAGCTTTTTAAGCGGACAGTTGAAATCCTTCAAAGGTAGAGCAGAGGATTTGCAATAGAAAACCTTGAAGCTATCAGCAATGACATATTTAATCTTCTCCGGATTCCCTACCACGGAACCATCTATCTTCAAAGACGAAATGTAATTGATTTTCTTTCTTATGGATGCCGCTAAGTGAAAGAACTTAGTGTTTCGATCGCCTGATTCGAACCATTTCAAACGAGATTTTTGCAGCCAATCTCGTTCCTCTTTGCTGTATTTTTGCCATAGTAAACATCGAATATGTTTCAATTCACTGATCAATTGAAGGTTGTCGACGTCTTCTGCCAATTTTTTCTCTAATTCCAAACTCTTAGCTTCTAATTCTTTTATCGATATCTGATCGGAAGGACTGGTAAGCCTACGATGTCTTTTTGTCGCTGTCTTGCACTTTATCGATAATCTGTGAATCCCGTCACCCTTGCTGAGATTACATGTAGACTTTAATTCTTCCATTAACTCTTTGACTTCGAACCAACTGTTGAACCAGCGGAAAGAAGTAGGCCCCGTCTTGACGGAAGGAATGGATAGAATGATCGGATTGTGATCAGATAATTTCTTAGCCATTGCCGATTGAGAGAGGTTCGGCCAACAGAGAAGAAATTCCGTCGAAAATAGGAATCTGTCAAGTCTGCTTTGGGAAGGGCAATCCCTCATACTAGACCAAGTAAACTTGCTTCCGATCAAGGGTAAATCTATCAAAGAAAGTTTATCAATGAAATCCGAAAAAACTTTCATGGCATGCGTATCTAAATTTGCTCCTGTTCTTTCGACCGAATAACGTATCACATTAAAGTCTCCACCCATAAGTATAGGTCGATGTAAATTTTCCAAAGTTGAGCTTAAGGTCTCAAAAAGGTTATGTCTCTCTTGCACCCCGTTTGGTGCATATACGTTTACCAAACTACAATGGAAGTTAAAGGGGATAATCTTACCAATTAGGCATAAGTAGTTGTTGTTGCTTATCTGTGCTTCGCACTCAAAAAAATCTGACTCCCAAGCTGAAATTAATCCATCTGATGCACCAGTAGAAGGCACAAAGGCCCATGAATTACCAAAACTGGTTCCGCAGATTTTACGAAATTGGAAGACGTTCAAGTCTTGAAGCTTGGATTCTTGAAGAAAAACGATCTTGGGTTTAACCTCTGACAAAACTCTTCGCACTGCAGTTTTCTTCGCGAAATTGCCCAATCCTCTAATGTTTATGGGGTTTTGAGTGTAGAATGTAGAATTTAAGGTTTATGGTTAAAATTTAGGATTTAGAATTTAGGATTTAGGGTCTCATGATTAAGAATTTAAGTTTTAAATTTTTTAATTTAATTTTTTTACATGGCTTGTGTATAAAAATATAATTTTTTTATAATGCTATTTAATAAGAAAAATAATTACACTATTATTAATAGTCTATTAATTGCTGCTTTAAAATGATGGTGTGCATTTTTAAATGTATTCAATCACACCGAGACGTGTGAAAGCTAATAATGTAAAAACTAATAAGAAATTTACATGGAAATGAACGCTTAAAATTATTCTAAGTATCACATCACCACCTTAACGACAACAAGGAGCAATGTCAACAGTTTGAATTCCCCAATTATATTGTAAAAGTAGAGACACCAATTTATGTCAAATTGAAATAGAACTAAATCTCAAATTTTATAATGATATAGGCACTAAAACCATTGTTGCGCCTTTTTAAATTTTAATTTACAATTTATTTTAAGCTAAATACACTCCAACTCAGCCAGTTATAAGGGCGAGCAAATTCGACTCGAGAAAATTAAAATTTTCGACTCGAGGCGAAAAACTTGACTCGTTTTGACTTAACTCGAAATTACATAAACTCGACTCGAAAAATTTCAAATAAAATTTGAGTTGTAAAATAGAAATTGGAATAAGTCAAAATTTTTAATAATTAGTGGATTAGTTTTTAAGTTCGAGCCAAGTTCCTCAATTTTTCCTTATATATATCAATATAAAAAATATGAAGAAATATATGCCACATGAAAAAGTATGATGAAATACATATGCATATCGCATATGATTAGAGAAAGCCGTTTAAATTAGAATCAAAGTGTACTATATAACATGATAAATAATTACAGTTAAATTTGTATGGGAACTCGAAAACTCGAATCGACTCAAGCTCGACTCGAATTTCATAAACTCGACTCGAATAAAAAAAATTCAAATAAAATTTGAGTTGTAAGACATGACACGTCAACTCGAATAACGAAATTTGTTGACTCGACTCGATTGAACGCTAACCCCTACCCAATTATGTGTTTAGTTATATACAAGTTCTTTTTTATGCTGAAAGTTACATTTTAGTTATTCATTTAAAATTTTGTTACGATCAGGTCATTCCACCGTTAAAATTAAAATAAATGTCTAACGTGGCTTGATTTAATAATTGTTTTGGTCTTCAAAATTTTATTATATTAATTTGGTCTTAATTGAAATAATTCAATAAATATAACATTCATATTTAAAAATCTCATTACTGAAGTGATTGTCTCTACTAACATATAATGTTTGGATCATAATAGGTATATTTTATTAGTTTATCAATTGTCCAATGATGAAGTGATTATCTATTGAGCTATCACATATGTTAGTTAGCAAGCTGGTGGATAGTAGTAGGGAGTGTGACACGTGGTCAGATGATGTGTCAGGAGGTGAAGTGTCAGACTTATTAACTTCGGAGAGTTAAATTTATTAAATTATTTTAAATTAGAACTAAATTGATATAATGTATAAACTTTAAGTACTTGAATTGTATTTTATCCTATTTTTTACGGAGAAATTCATAACCATCTCAATCCTCAAATTCACGACCTCACCTCACTCTCAATCTTTCACTGCAGTGACAAAAAAACACAGAAAGGAATCAAAAACAGGGATTCTACGGTTACGGTCACAGACGGCTCCAATGAACATCACAGACTCATCGTTTAGGCGAGACCGTGAGCTAGTTTTGAGTCTTTAGAATATAAATAATATAATAGAGAAAACACTTCACAAGGATGGTGAGGATAATTCCCATGGCGTCCTCAATACGACCTTCGCTCTCGTCGTTTAGGTTCTCCGGTGGTGTTGCGACTCCGCGCCTTGGCGCCTCCGTCTCACCGCTTCGCCTTCCTCGACTCTCTCATTTCAGCAGCTGTAAGGCGCTGTTTATCTTTTTTCTTTAATCAATTGATTTCCGTTATATGCCTTAGAATTTCTCTTATTTGTACTGTAGTTTTTGTTTCCTAAAGTTAATTTAGTTACCGATTGAAGAACTAAATCGAATCGAGATTTCTAGCTGAACTTCTGGAGTCCATTTTAGTTTCTTTTAAGGTTTTAAATCGTAGATTTTCAAGGAATTTGGAGTTCTCTGCTTACAATGCAATTACTGTACCTGTTTGAAAAAAAAATTAAATTAATTTGTAAAAATAAGTACCGGTAATATGTGGAGATTATGCTGAATTATATAGAATAGGAGAACTGACTTTGGATGGATTTGGTATAATTTATGTATTTATTCGAAATTTTATCCAGCCGTTCCGCAGTCGCAATTCTTTGGCTTGAAAGCTTCAAAGCTTTTGAAAACTGCGGGAACAAGGGTGCCTCTGGTCGGAAATGCGGTACAGGCAAGCACATCTGCTGCTCAAGAAACTGCCCTGGAGTGGGTTAAAAAGGACAAACGGAGAATGCTCCATGTTGTTTATCGAGTTGGTGATTTGGACAGGACTATCAAGTATGTGTTCACTATATTATTGTCATTACATTTCTTTTGTTAACAATCTTGTTGTTGGAATCTTTGAACCAAACTCGAATGTATTGTGGTTGCAGATTCTAACTGAGTGCCTGGGAATGAAGCTGTTGAGGAAACGAGACATACCGGAAGAGAGATACACCAATGCCTTTCTCGGATACGGGCCAGAAGATTCTCACTTTGTTATTGAACTCACTTACAGTAACCCATCATACCTGCCTTTTGCTTTTACTAAACTCAGCTAGCTATGAAAAATTGCTTTACCGTGCATGAGTATTAGAGTAGACACTAGACAGTATATACGACCTCAGTTTTGGATATTTAGTTTCCTTGTCTTGATACCAGATTACGGAGTTGACAAGTATGATATTGGAACTGCATTTGGTCATTTCGGTATTGCTGTTGAGGATGTAAGTTTGAACTTTGCTTCCCAAAATTGTTTTTACTTTTTTTTTTTCATTTTTAACAAGATGATAGACGGTGTAGTATCATAGAACTGCTAGGTTCTGATATTTAAAGCTGATTGCTTATGTTCTCTACTGATTAGGTTGCCAAGACTGTGGAACTTATAAAGGCCAAGGGTGGAAAAGTAACCAGAGAAGCCGGCCCAGTGAAAGGTGGTTCCACTGTAATTGCATTTGTTGAGGATCCTGATGGTTACAAATTTGAACTGATTCAGAGGTGGCCTACTCCTGAACCTTTGTGCCAAGTAATGCTCCGCGTTGGTGATCTTGATCGTTCCATAAACTTTTACGAGAAGGTGAGAATTGCTGCAGAAACATGCCATTTTTCTTTGAGGGTTACTACATTTTAAGTCCTGTAATAGGTCTTAGTCTCTATCTTCTTTTGTTGCAGGCCTTTGGCATGGAGCTTCTTCGCACAAAAGATAATCCAGAGTACAAGGTAAATAACTATCCTCTATGTTTATTCTGGTGAGAGAATGTGAAAAAAGAAATGAAAAAAAGGGGAAGACTCGGGGGAGGGGGTCTAAAGGGCTGCAATTAAGGATTCAAGTGTGCATATGTATTGATTAGTTTGATTGATGATAATATTCATGTAATAACTGGTATGTCAAATATGGCACTGACATGTGTTTATGAATTTCCATTTAGTATACGATAGCCATGATGGGCTACGGGCCCGAAGATAAAAATGCTGTGCTTGAGTTGACTTACAACTATGGGGTCACCGAATATGAGAAAGGAAATGGCTATGCTCAGGTAGAAACACTTCTGCTTTGTTTTCACTTAAAATGTCAAGCATTTTCATCTTTTGTTAAAGCCGTATTACACCCATCTCTATAGATTGCAATCGGCACAGACGATGTGTACAAAACTGCAGAGGGAGTTCAACTTTTTGGTGGAAAGGTAACACGGGAACCCGGGCCATTACCCGGTATTAACACCAAGATCACAGCATGCTTAGATCCTGATGGTTGGAAGACGGTATGCCTTTCGAAGCATTTATACATTGATGCTGTTATCAGAGACCTGATAATTTTTTGTTTCTATTATTTATCATTCGACGGTACTATCACCAACGCGTAACGAAAGAAAGTATATCGAGAATGTCAACTTATTCATTTGCTCTTTAATTTTGCAGGTTTTTGTTGATAACATCGACTTTCTCAAGGAATTGGAGTGAGTTTTGAACACACTCTCATATGATCCTTTTAACACTGAAATTCAAAAGCTCAAAGGATTTGTGGAAGAAATTTCCATTCAGTTTAGTTTTTTTTTTCTTTCTATTTTTGTCTCAACCAAATTCAACTCTCGTATAGTTAAACAATATAATACTCGGTCTATAGCATCTGTAAGATAGTATTATAAAAAATTTATTTCATCGGATATATATTTTTTATTTTCTCGAATTATCATGCAAAATGGTTATAAAAGTACAGCAGTATGTATGTAGTTCCCTATCCCTGGAGCTAAAAAACCAATCTGTCTCATATCTGAATTCTCTTGCATGGCTCTGTTTCTTATACTTCGACATTTCCGTGCTCTAATTCTCACGACAATCAAGGTGTGAACCACCCTCGGTTGAGCCAGTTACACCCTCGGTTGAGCCAGTGGTACCGGCACCAAGTAGAAGCAGAAGGCTTGAAATAGGGTCTCCGATAATCGTCGTTGAAGCCCCCAAGGTGATAAAGACTGCAGCATCTGTTCCGTGTCTCAGAGCCAATTCCGGCCTCGTCAAGCCCGGAGATGTTGGAAGGTTTAACCCTTAGCCATATTATGTGTGTTTGATATATAAGCTGTTTTAACAAATAAATAGTGCCTTGTTTGTATTGAATTGAGCGGCTGAGTTTAAACTGTGTGTTGCAGAATTGTTTCAAGAAAACCCAAAGATGTATGGGCTGTTCGTCTGGCTATTGGCACGTATCTTTTAGATGGTAAGTACTTCAAAGCTTTGGAATTTGATGAATCTGAAGAATGATATTGTGATTTGACGATACCACATAATTTGGGAAATTAGATTTTTAAAAATAGTATGTCAGATGAAATTAATTATGAACCTAATATTCATGTTTGATAAAAAAAAATGTAATTTTCATGACTTTTTTCTTTGGTTCCGGTTTTGAATGTATTGAATACGAATATGTATCAATCAAATTCAATTAAGCCATCTTAAATAGATTTTTTTATGTCGCGTCCGTAATTGTGTTTTTATTTCTAATATAATCTCATTATATACTACTATTAGTAACAAATTAATTTAAGAGAACCATCATCATAATAGATTTTATCGTACCCAATCAAGATTAATCAATTAAAATCAAGTATTAGTTAACATATATAGCAATTCGCCTTCAAGAAATGGTTCAAAAGTACTGTAAAAGAACATCGTAAAATAACACGATCTTGTAATGGAAAGTGTTTGACATTGATGTGAAAAGTTTAAATATCCCTTTTATACGTAAAAAATCATTGAAATTGTATTTTGGTAATTTTATTTTCAAAAATTATTTTATTTTATATTTTTAAAAAGGTAATTTTAAAAAAAATTATTCCAAAAGCTGTTGACTTCAAAAGTTTATTTAAAAAGTAATAAAAATTGGCACTAAATTCACAACTTAAGCATACATGGACACATTATATTTTGACTTAATAAATTTAATGACTATAATCAAAATTTAAAAAATACAATTAGAAAAATATCATATTAGAATACAAAGTAAAACAAGGAGGAAAAGAAGCTTTGGCAAGAGGTTCATGGCAAATAAAAAGTCGTAGAAGACTAACCTCAGGGCCATAGACCAAGCCCACTCACGAAATATATTTTCTACTTTCGCATAGTATAGTGACAAATAATATATGGGTAATTATTTCATAAACTGACGGTGAAAACAAAAAGTTTCTACAAGTGCTTTAGTTTTAAAGTTTAAGGTTAGATTTTAAAGTTTACAGGTTTAGAATTGACGGAATGTGATTAGGATTTGAGGTTTGAAGTTAGAATTTGGGGTCTATAGCTTAAAACCTAAACCCCTAACCATATTACTCTAAACTCTAAACCCCAAATTCTGCTCATGAATCCTAATTTCTAACAGCCCCTAAATTCTAAACCACTAAACCTAAACTTCTAACATCTAAACCCTAATTCTATCTATAAACTCTAAAACTAAGACACTTGTGAAAACTTTTTGTTTCCACCGACTGTGTATTGGATATAAATCCATAATATAATTTTCAATAACAAATCACATTGGTTGACAGCTAACCTGGAAATTTAAGAGACTGGTCCAGGTTCAATTCTAATAGGTAGAATTTTGATTTCTTTCACATGGCAAACTGATTTCAAAACAACTCAAAATAGTATAACATGCATATATTTTATATATAAGAAAGGAACACTTAAAAAAGGGGAATAGATTAAAATTAAAATTTATCATAAATGGATCACTTCTAAAAGAAATCAAATACTATTTACACACACAATACTCCAAACATTTATGTCCTTTTATATTATTACAAAGTTCGCTCTGCAGTACCCGGTTTTACCAACATTTTAAGACCAATTACAGGCATAAATTCAATTGCACCAGTTTCTGAGATAACATTAATCACAAGTGGTTGTCAGTAGCTGTACATACCTGAAGGAGCTCGAAGCAATGCTACCGTCATCCGGTTCTGGATGCACAGGATCTTGAGACCTGACTAACACTTCGTGTCAAAAAACCGAAAAAGAATTCTTAAATTCAACAATTGGTGAATGGGAAATGTTCAATCCCCCACTTGGTTCAAAACTTCAAACACGACATGAAATTGCTCACAAATTCCAATCTTATCCACATAGAGCTCCTCGGATCTCTGGAACAGCTTTGTATCTTCTTTGACTATCCCTGAACAGCTTCTATTGGGATTTACATAATACGACAAGCTTGGTAGTTACATATTGTTGGCATACTGCCCCATCAACACTACAGTCTATCCGAGGTGGACTGCTCTCGAACTAGACTAACCAATTCCATAAAATCAAGCTGAAACCGAAGGTACAACTCAACTGTAGATAGTAGTAGAATCAAGGACTTGGGGTAAGATATTACCAATCGCTAGTTCTTCAGTGTTCACCTGTCAGTATTTCACAGCCTGCCACGGTTAACATGTAGATAAATATTTGTCTTAAGGTCTTCAAATGCATCTCTGAGTTGTGATTTCCCTAATCTTCCCTCACGAAAGCACTGTAGGCAGAAATGCATACTGAAAATTAGAATGTAGGAACTGATTGAGAGAATTACTAGAAATCAATTTTAACATTCAAATACAATAAATAAGCTAGCAAAACTTTCATACAACACATTTGAGTGAACATAACAGCTAATTTATCATCATTCGAACTAATTTTCCTTTTGACAATAGGTCCCTCCCCACCATAGATACAAAGGTTGCTGAGGTCATTTATGACATCTATGTACAGCATAGGAATCAAATAAGCTTCGGTATCTGTTTTTTCATAACAACCGAAATTTATACTACGGAAACTTAACATTCTAAGCGAGCAAAATATAAATCTTCATTCAGCAGCAAATTTGTAGGTCTCAAAAAATGCGCACTAGATGTATCACAAGAAAGAATAACATGAAGTCACCACAATTCGCAGACTCCTTAGATGTATCACAAGAATCTACTTGACCAGAATCATAGCTAAAATATGTTAAGCATGTTTGGTCATGATGCAAGAATACCAGCATTAACTGCATTTGGATAGATGTCCAACTTAATTAGAAAGATAAATTACCATTTTCATCATTTGGCAGAAGAAATGCGCTGCAATGATGACATCAAACTACTAGAAGGTCCGATTTTGTTTCCGTGTCCACGGCCAGAATTACCAGCTTCAGGGGGCAATGTCGATTTCTGACCATTTCTTTTTGAGGTGCCAGCAGGTGCAAATGAAGACGAGGGTGTATGAGGGTCAAAAATCTGCCGAAATAAACATGAAAATTTAAATAATGCAAAGCAATAAAAAATTCAAAAGCATGAAAACTATTTCCTAAATAACACAAACCAACGATAGAGCTAAATCGATAAATATCTACACAAACAAGAGTTTGATTAAGAAGTAAAGAAGAGTAGGTAGCATAGATTTTCCATATTAATTTTGAAAGAACACACTTACATTTTTATCAAGAGTACTATCAGAAATCAAGTTCTTTCCTGTTGCTGGTTTAAATTGCATGCGAACACCATGACCCGAGACATTGTGTGATCTATTGATGTCAGTTGAATAAGTAGCATTGAAGCCTCCTGGAAGTTAAAGAATGACCCAGCTTAATGTTATTTCCAAGCAAAACAAACATCATGAATAGCAGAATTTTTAGATCATTCAAAAGATAATGATTTCTACATAAATGATTCATATTATCTATCAATTTCATAAATGATCAGATATGTGCTTCAACAGCATATGAGTAATTATCCTAGTTACCCATTATTAAAAGTGATGAGGCATCTTGTGTCTGCCTTTAAGCCTCTGCCCCAACAAAAAGCAAAATAAAGGCAAAACCATCAGAGATGGGGTATCAGAAATCTACAAAACCATCAGAGATTGTTACCTAGCTTCAGTAACCATAAAATGGAAATAGTAACTAGATGGAAGTGTGCCATTTTGTTCTTCAAATCATCTTTTTAACCAATGTAATCTTATGAATATATAGAATTCAGTTACCAGAAAGAAGGACAATAAAACATGTACTTTACACATTAGACTAGACCCATTTAGAAAATATCTCCTTTAATGATAAAGTACATGTTTAAAGGGCAAGCATTCTAAGAAAGAAAGGGAGGGATTTTGTAATGAGATTGCTATAATAACCACACTGCATGAAAGTAGAGTAAACATTGGTGAATTTCTTAGTTAATTGTAATGTCCAATATTTAATTTACGTAAAGAAATTTAGATTAACGTTTCAATATTTTTTTCCAGAAGGGAAAATAAACCCATACCATTTAAAATTTTTCTTTACTGAAAAGCAAACAAATGCATACTGTTCACACAGACCAAACAGACAGGAAAAAAAGAAAATGACCACAAATAAAGTTCTCCGATCATGATGATTTAACTAAGTTACTAAAGGCACCATACTCCTCGAATTAAGACTTAGGAGGTTTCTGATTTTGACTTATTAAAGGGTCTTCTAGGATTCTTTTGTCCAATAGATAAAGTCCTCAAAACAACATTCAGTCATTTGTGCACAGAGCACATCAGCAGGAGCTAACCTTGATGATTGTCCACACCAGCTGGTAATGGTCGACTACTGCTACCTCCAGGAGTTGGCTGTAATTTGGGAAAATATAATCTTGTTAGAAAGAAGAATGTTCCTTATAAAGGATACGTATACCAAATTAGCGAGGCTGTTCTATAATTTAAGGCATTACATACTAGATAGATACATTCTAAACACAAAGACAAACAATTTTTGTTATAAGTTTTAAGGAAAAGGAGCAAGATACTAACAGACAATTGAGGCTGAGATCTGCTTTTCTGGGCCTGCTGGTACTTGATGATTGTCCAGTCAAATATGTAGTCAAACTCATAACCTACTTCAAAAAAGAACCAAAATTATTTTGCTACAAAGCATTTACAGAATTTTTCATCTATATCCACTCATGTCATCATCATTTTCTAGTTCAACATTCTGATACTTAGTCCAACAAGCCAAATGGCTTAGGCCTTTTCTTCCCCCTTTGATAGCATATTTTAAACAACAATGTCAAAGGACATCCCTCTAGCTCACAACCAGTTTGTTCAGTACAATTAGTTAATCCTTATGCTTTAAAACAATGAGTCCTTTGATGGAAATATAAGACATAAGAATATAGCATATGCCAACTGTAGAAAAGTTATGAGTTATGCCCACCCGGCAACACAAGCATTTGACAATTTCAAGCAATGGGATGTGAATGCATATGCTATGAAAGTCAAAACTGCTTTTTACAGAAATAATAGGTAGAATGCACACAGCACTACCTTCACGAGCAAATAAATCACGGAACAGACGCTTCAAGAATCCATAATCGGGTCGTTGATCAAATGTCAAGGAATGGCAATAATGGAAGTATGAGGCAAACTCCACAGGATGAGACTTACATAGAACCTTGATAAACAGAAGAGGAAACAGAAACCATGTAAATCAAATCATAATTGACCCACAATATAGAACTAAAACAAGCATAAATGCAAACACACCTCAATAGGAGTGGACACCTTCTTCTCACATATTTTATCATATTTCTGCTTCTTTGTGGCAGCTTTCAAACCTTGCCATGGAAGGCTATATCATGAAACATTTTGATCGGTTTAATATGCAGCAACACACACCAATGTATAAAATCACTGAAAATAGATTCTCTACCTTCCTCTAAGAAAATATAGAAGTACATAGCCAAGTGACTCCAAATCATCCCGCCGGCTTTGCTCTAGAACAAAAATAACATAAATCAATATACAAGTAAATGAATAAGTGCTTAATCCATCTTGATGAATGACCAAAACCGATTACCTATTCCAAGATGTGTGTTGCAACTTGCATAGCGTGCAGTTCCAGTTAAATTCTTGTTCTCTCTGTGAGAAGAAATTTGTCATAACAGCAATTCAGCACTGACCTATTACATAACTACACTGAATATATCTAGCAATTCAAAGAAACACAAAGGTGAGAAATAACAAACCACACTAGAAAACTACCTATAGGGAATGTGGCGATTAGTTACGGAGTCTCGGTATCTTTTCGCAAGCCCAAAATCAATTATGTAAACCTGATTTGCTTTGCGACCAAGACCCATGAGGAAGTTATCAGGCTTTATATCTCTATGAAGAAATCCCTTCGAGTGAACATATTCAATTCTTGTAATCTAAAAGTATTCAACAGTTAAAATACAAAAGTAAGTAGCAATTTATACAACCAATCCAAAAATAGAATCGAAATGAATATGTCACAAATTTTAGTTCACCATTTGATCAGCCAACATTAAGACAGTTTTCAGCGAAAACTTCCTGCCACAGTACACAAAAAGATCTTCCAGACTCGGTCCCAGCAAATCGAGAACAAGTACATTTTCTTCCCCGTCAACACCTGACCATTTTATGCTTGGAATTCCACCTATGAATAAATCAAAATCATAAAAAACAACTCATCAATTCACAATTCTTAAAAGCTTCAAAAATTAAATAAACAAGATTATTCTAAACTGTAGTAAGGCACTTACTTCCTCCTTGTAGAATATTGTACAATTTGGCTTCATAAAGCAGCTGCGGATGCTTTGTTCTACTGTTTTCCTGTGACAGCCAAAAATTAAATTAATTATTACAATTTAAAATTTTAAAAATCGAGCAATTTCCAATTCTATCTCACATTTCTACACTAAGAAGAACAAACGTCAACTAGATCATGATTCATGAATCTAAAAACACGAATTAATGAAAACTTACGATCTTAATAGCGACGATCTCAAACGTATCGATATGTGTAGCTGCCGAAACAAAATCAAAATCATAAAAAAATCACATTAACATATACATACGCAGAAAAATCGGAACAAAAAAAAGTAAAAATAAGAGGATGAGACGAACCGAGATAAATTTCACCGAAGGATCCACTGCCGATCTTACGGCCGAGCTTGAATTTACCACCGATGATTCTGTCCATGCTTCAATTGGATCGACGACTCCGATCAATCAGATTCAGATCATTAAAGACAGAGCAGGAGCTTAGAAGGATTTTTGATAAAGACTTTTTTTTGTTTTTCAAAATGTTTTTTCCTTGTAAAAAAACTGAAACCACAAACAGGAGAAACCTCACAACAAACGACAAAAGGAACTGCGTGGATTTTGAGAACGACGAAGAGCGGATAAACAGAAATTAAACAAAAGTTTAGAGGGTAGTTTGGGGATTTAGGGTATGTGAGAAAGAAGCACCCTGACCTGTTGACTAAAGTAATTAGTTTTTTTTTTTTAATAAAAAACTTATATTACAAATAAATATTTAAAGTATATCATTTATTTGGTTTAGGTATCTAAAGTATTTTTTGGTTAAAATAAATATTTAAATTATACTTTTTAGTCAAAATAGGTACTTAAAATATTTTTCGTCAAAGTAAGTACCTAAAATATATAATTTTATTTAAATTAGGTATTTAAAGGATTTTTTGTCATAATAGGTACTTAAAGTATATATTTTTTCATCTAGATTCCTAAAAGTTGTCATGTGACATTGGTTAAAAAATACATTAGGTACTTATTTTAACAAAAAAAATATTTTAGGTACTTACTTTAACAAAAAATACGTTAGGTACCTACTTTGATGAAAAATACTTTAGGTACTTATTTTGACAAAAAAATATACTTTAAATACTTATTTTAACCAAAAAAAAATATTTTATGTACCTAAATTAAAAAAATTGACATATTTTAGTTATTTATTTATGATATAAACATAATAAAAAAGTTATTAGTTTTATCTAATTTAGTTTGGTTAATGTTATTATCAATGTAACATATTGAAAGACAAAGACATAAATTAAATGTGTTTAAATAATTAAAAAAATCCAATTAAAAGATGAATTGGAGTTTGGATAGCCTAAATACTGAATAAAATCGATTTTAAAACTTGCAGTCATCATCAATTTATATAATTAATTATTGTATAAATAAATATGTTATATTTTAATATACAAAGCGTGTAAAAGAATTATATCATTTTTCATATTTAAATTTTAAAATTTTAAACTTAAAATTTTATCTTTTAAATTTAAAACTCTAAACATTAAATTTTAAAATTTAAATTATAACCATAAATTTTTAAATTCTAAATCGTTCAATCTAAATATCAATCTCAAAACTAAACTTTTAAATCTAAAATTAATAAAATTTGCATAAATTTATATAAGAAAGTATTTTCTTAAATAAAATGGCGGGGGTTGGTTAGGTGGGTAATTTAGGGTTTTGTGATGCTTTGGTTTATTGGAGGCGGGATTTGGTCGGTTTTCGTAAGGGTGTTGTAGTAAATCTACTGATCTGCTTGCCAATGATTTTCGGGAGTAGTTAGTGAATTAAAGTAATGTTGATGGGCAAATCTGGAACACCAGCATCAATATCAATTCCAACGAGTGACGAAACACAACCGTACACCACCAAATTTCATCTTATAATAAGGATCCTTTGAATTTTGACAAATTCCAGATTGGATTATAATTAGTCATGATAAAAATAATTCAAACTAGGTTTTTTTTTTTCTTAAGAAATCATATATCATAGGTTATTCTAGTCACGTCATTAATAAGACCAACCAATAAAAATAAACATCTCATTATTTTTTTTCCATGTCATATTTTTACCGAGTAAATCTTCACTCATATTTACTATAAATCAATTTTAAAAACAGTTTTACCAAGTGAAGATTCACTTGGTAAAAATATGACATAGAAAAAATAATAAGATGTGTGATTTTTATTGGTTGATCTTATGGATGACGTGACGAGAATGACCCATGATATAATTTCTCGTTTTTTCTTTATTATCTTATTTAGAACTCGAGTTTTAAGGGGAAAACCATACAGTTGAATTCAAAAGAAACCGAGTTTAAGGTGCTAGTTGACTTTTAATTCGATTATATTATTATACTATTTAAGTTGAACAGTTTGTTGGCTAAATTTATTAAAAAAAATAAAATAAAAAAATATTTCAAACAAAATAAAAAATATAATAGAAAAAAATATGGGATAAAACACTAGAGAAATGAAGTAGTAAGCAAAATTTATTAGCTTTGTTCACCTACACTCTTAAAGATGATAGTATAGATGGTGAGTGAAATTAATAATTTTACAATTTATTTTACAACAGATCCGTAAATCAAAGCCAAACGTGCTGATTAATCAAGAGTGGAAAAATAAGGTAAGGTAAAAAATGAGAAGAAAGCCTAGAAAAGAAAACCCCCAATTATTTCCAATAATTAAGAATTTAAATTCAAACATTTTATAAAATTATAGAGATTTGAATCCAATAAATAATTTTAGTGGTGAAGAGTGACGTACACTAGTTTTAATAATTTAATTTGCACATATATATATATATATATATATATATATGATTTTATCAAGATTTAATTATTTAAGATAATTAGGAACTCAACAAGTGGACACACTAGAAAAGCGGATATATTCATCTTAAAAAATTTGAATTTAATCGTTCTATCTACAAAATTTTTATGTGTTGTCAAAAGATTAAAAATATGTATGAACAAATAATACTTTGTAATTACTTGTAGACACTTTAAAGAAATTATTTAAGATTATCATAATTAAAGTTTTAAAATTTTATCATAAAAATTATTAAATAATAAATTTGTTGAGAAAGAGGGAGTATCTTTAACACAGTTATTGGAATGAAGTAGGAACACTCCATGTTATTGGCCATGTTTGGTAAATAGCGGTTTGGGCAAAAATTAGAGGTTTGAGGTATAATTAGAGGTTTGACTAGTCAAATCTGCTAATATTGATGTTTGGTAAATAACGGATTGAAAGAGCGGATTGGGGGTGAAAAAGCTAATTTTGAAAAAGCTCCTAATATGAGTTTTTTGATATTAGAGGTTTGATATTAGAGTTGTAATGACTCTTTTACCTTTAACAATTACCAAAAATATTCAAATAACCTAAATTAAATAATTTTTTAATATAAATAATAACATATTAAATATTGGACTTATTTGTTGTTACTACTAATTTATATGGTGACATATGTAAGTTAATTATAATTTTTTATTATCACATATTTATATGTGCATATAAAAAATTTAATAATTATATAAATAATAAATTAATATATAAATCTTTAAATATGTTTAGGAAATTTATTTTAAAAAATAACTTTTACAAATCTAATTAATATTTATTAGATACAAAATATTAATAACTGATAAAATATTCAAACAAGTATTAAATATAATCATGTACTTATATGTCATTTTACTTGTTTAAATAATTAAACAGCTATCAGTTAATTTTACCAAACACTTTTATACAGTCAGCTAATACAATTCGCTAGTCAAATCAGTTAATGTAATCAGCTATCAGCTAATGTAATCTGCTATCAGCTATCAGCTATCCGCTAATTGCTAAATAGAGCCATTATATTATTTTTAGAGAAGGAAAGTTTAAATTGACAACTTCCTCAGTTGAAAATTGAAATGTCGATGGAGGTTTCATTTTCAATAGCGGCAAAGCACAGTTAGTTTAATTGGTAGTCTAACCATTGTCCTTAAAAATATATGTTTATGTTTAACCGTAAAAAATGTGCTTAAACTATATTGTCTTTTTTAATTGTGTTTAAATTATGTTTCAGGTTAAATTAGTGTCTAATGTTTTATTTTTAAATTTGAAGTTTTTCCGTCACAGCTGTTAAAATTTTTTAGTTATTTAATCAGAATATGACACATGACCTATTTTTATTATTTTTTAAAAAAAATTAAAAAAAAATCTTTACTTTATTAAAAAATTCAAAAACTTTGATTTCTTAAAAAAATCTAACTCAAACTCTAACCCTAAATTCCTCTCAACTGACCACCAATTCAACCACCACCGACCATCATTATTTTCATTGGACTCCCGCACTTGAAAACTCTATTTTCCCATCGTCGACAACCGACAAATAAATCATCGATTACACCGTCAACGAACACCCACAATGAAGAAAAAAGAGGGTTTCGACCGACGACTAGAGGGTGAGAGATGTTGAACGATGAGGTACATGACGCTTGGGCGGTGAACCACCAACGTGTAGGGATGTCGGGCGACGAGAGAGATATAATTTGAGTGTTTGATTGAAAGAAATTAAAACTTTGAGATTTTAAAAGAAATTTAAAATTTTGAAGTAATTCAAAAAAAGAACATGCCACTTGTCATGTTCTGATTGAATGATGGAATTTTTATAACAACCGTCGACAGAAAATTCTAATTTAAATAACATAATAAAACGTTAGATATATATTTGACCCAAAATAAAATTTAGACACTAAATTAAAAAAATGATATAGTTTGAGAACATTTCTAATGTTTAAACCAGTTTAAACCATATATATTGAATATTGATTCATCATTTACGCGTACATACCAAATGACAGTAGGCCGCCGCTGGCTTTGCATTGCCTACCTACCAAACATGCCTTAGCTGCCTATGCCCATTCTCATTGAGTTGTTCCACTTGTGTACCAAATTTGACATAAACTCAAACATCATTCTTTGTTTTTTTTTATGGACAGCCAACATCTTATTATATTGAATCTCTCTTAAGATTCTTTATGTTTGTTGTACAGCTAAATCTTTTATTATCTTCGTAATCATGCGAAATTTTATCATTTAAATGTTCTACCAAATATTATATTATTTAACATTTTGATTGAGATAAAAAAAAATCCGTTTTGATGACAAATTATTTATGTGGATTTTAAATATGTTGGCACATTTGATTATTTTGAATTTTTTCATAATTACAAAAATTAGGAAAAAGAATGTGAATTTTATGATTTGGTTTTTGGTGTGGACATATAAATAACAAGTGATAGAGTCAGAATTTTTATATAATGGGTCAGAATAAAGTGTGAGATTCTCATACTATTAGAATAATTATTGTTGACTCTGTACCCAACAAATCAAGTAGGTCAATTCTAATAGTTTTTTATAAAAAATTATATATTAACTCCTTAAAAACTTCATACCAAAAAATCAAATAAGATCAATTGCACCCTCAAATTCTAATCTACATCCGCCCATGTAAATAATAGTTTTGCCATTTCAGTCATGTCATATAGAATTATAGGTTAATCGTGGAGAACATTTAAAAATTGAGCGGTTCCGCCGAAAAATTTTAAAACAGGGTGAAAATCGATAGTTGATCCAAATTTTGTTTTGTTTTTTTTTAATTTAAAGCTTAATCATTAAATAAGTGTTTAAACTATATTTTTTTTTATAAGTGCCTAAAATATTTTTAGGCCTAAATAGGTGTTTAACATTTTGTTGGGCTCGAATCGGTCAACCGAAGATCGCCAGGGGTTGAAATGCTTCTTGGATGAATTGGTGAAAAACCGAAAATAATAGACAATTTGCACAATCTATTTTAAAAGTGGTTCGACTTCTAAATCAAGTCTACATCTACTACCTTAGCACACCACTAATGATTTCTCAATTTACTACTTCGAATTCTTGCTTTTAGGACAAAACGATAACCTTACAACCCCTATCTTTTAACAGCTAAGATAGAACCATTCTAGTTTTTACTTAAGCTAAACTAGAACCTGTTAGACTTATTTTGATTTTGATATAACTTAAAATTAATTTTCAAGGACTAATTTATAAAAATTTGTAAAGTAAAGTTCAAGAAATAAATTTGTCAAAAAATCGATTTAATCTTGTTAAAAGGTTTTGAAAAAAGTTTGACTTTGTATCCATATCGAACTATAATTTTAAAAGTCAATAAATGACCAAAAATTGAATATTTAAAGAAAAGTTTCGAAACCATCATTAAGGTTTCAAAACCTTTCTGGGCAGTAAGCTACTGTTTTTGAAACTTTAACAAAAGTTTCGAAACCTTTATGAAGGTTTCGAAACCTTAGCCTTGTAACGACTAGTTTTTACAAATCCCTTCTTAAGGTTTCGAAACCTCTGTGCAGGTGAGCATTTAATGCTTGGTTTTAATGGCTCCCAACGACTCCAAACTCCCTCCAAAGTCTCCCAACGGTTAGAAAAGATCAAGAGCATATAAAATGGGTCTTCAAACAGTAATGAAGGAACAAGAAAGTCAAACCAAACTTCCAAGCAATCAAATTCCAATTTGTACTCAATTTTCTCACCTTTCTTGTAAACACTAGAGAGTTCTTCATTGTATTTTATTTTCCTAGTGTTTCTTTGGGTGTGTGAGAGAGCTTAAACTTTGCAAACACATTCCTAGTGAGGATTTCTTAGTTTGCTTATTTGTATTCATTTTTGGGATAGGATTCAATAGACTTTGGGGTATAAGTCTATTGAATTGTGTAAGGTTACTTCTTATCCTTAAAGGAAAGACAAATGAGTGAATTTGTGGAAAATCCTTAGTGTGGTCACTAAGGTAGTGGATGTAGACTCCAATTAGGGGAGTTGAACCACTCTAAATCTCTTTGCAATTTTTACCTTTGCAATTTGTGTCCACCATTCATTCAAAAATCCAATTCACCCCCTCTTGGTTTTGTTCGATCGATTGCCACTCTCATCAATTGGTATCAGAGCTTGGCTCATTGGAAGGTCTTACAACCTCTTGAGAAGATCCAAAAAGTGTGCAATCGTCTACAAGGTCATCCATGGCTTCCCATCCACCGTTGAAGCTTAGGGCGATTCTCAACCCACCAACAAGCCTCCCTTTTTCAATGGAGTTAATTATGCTTATTGGAAGAACCACATGAAGCTATTCATTCAAGCTTTTGATCTTGAAGCTTGGAAGATCATCATGAGTGGTTACACCGCATCAACTAGTAATATGGAGACATGGAGCAATGAAGAAAACAAGAGATTCTCCGCAAATGCTAAGGCAATGCATCTCATATTTTGTGCCCTTGGCCCGAATGAGTATGGAAGGGTGTCATCTTGTTCCAATGCTAAAGAGATTTGGGACAAACTTGAAGTTACACATGAAGGAACAAATCAAGTGAAGGAGACCAAAATCGGACTTCTCAATCTTAATTATGAAAACTTCAAGATGGACCCCGAAGAAGACATCAAAACCATGTCCGATCGATTCTCCGTGATTGTTAATGGTTTGAAGGGCAGGGCCGGTCCTGACTATTTTTTGGCTCGGGGCGAAATTAAAAAAAATGGGCCCTTAATTTTAAAAAAATTAAAATATACGTAATATAAAATTTCTATTTATTAAATTAAACAAACAATAATTCATTACGATCTTAAAAATATTAAAAATATATTTAATCATACAAATACTTATAAAAAACATTGTCTTCGAGCTTTTCTTGATGCAAAATCATTTTATGTTCGAGCTATATAAATTAACAATGAAAATTCACAACCATGCCTTTTTTTAAACTAAATTTAGTATTATTTATTAGGTTAGGTTATATAAATTAATTATTGAAGTTTTTTTAAATATTATCTAATACATTTAATATCGGTGATAAAAATTTTAAATTTACTTTTTATTATAGAAATTGAGCAATACAACAAAAAATATTAAAAATAGAGGCAGTCAAAAATCAAGATGAGTTTGTTTTAAAAAAATCAATAAAAAATTAACTCTCATAAAAAACAAATCTCAACAAAAATTTTACCTTCAAAGTTATGTTTGAATCTGAAATTGAATTGAATTGGAGTTGAACCAACGAATGAAGACGGAGAATCTGCATATTCATAGCCAAAATTTATTAAACAAATATAAAAAAATAATCTTACTTAGAATTTGAAAAAATATAAAAATAAGAAGAAGAAAAATATTAAAAACATGATCTTAATTCTTACCTAAAATCTTAAGAACAAACTTCAATAGGATTCAAGCACCACAATTGATGATAGGTAATTATATTTGTGATTGTGTTTGTGTTTGTGAGAAATTAAATTTTCAGATTAAGTAGAATATGAAACAATGAGAGAGAAGAGATTGAGAAATTGAAAAGTATGTTTGAAGAATTGATAAGAAATTAAGAGATTGAGAAATTGGGAAATTTAGTATTAAAAGAAAAAAAATTAACGTTCAAAAAATTAACGTTGATATGGGAAATTGGAAAAGTGATTTAATGAATTGATTGGGAGAATTTAGAAAGTCAAAAATTTAATCTGTTAATTAATATAATTTTTTTTGGAAAGAAAAATTTTTAATTAGTATTTTTTGGGAAACAAAATTATTATTAATTGATATAGAGACTTAATAATGGGCCCTATTATTCTATTTAATAACCTTTTTATTTATTATAAAAATTTATGGGCCCCTTATTTAATATAACAATTTTTTTAATTATTATAAAAAAATTAAAGTATATTAGTATTATTTCTTTAAAAAAAATTGGGCCCTGGGCGGGCGCCCCTTCTGCCCCGG
This sequence comes from Hibiscus tridactylites, assembly GCA_958450335.1. Classification (NCBI taxonomy): domain Eukaryota; kingdom Viridiplantae; phylum Streptophyta; class Magnoliopsida; order Malvales; family Malvaceae; genus Hibiscus; species Hibiscus tridactylites. The sequence goes on from OY288288.1 coordinate 7,099,133, forward strand.
CCCAGGGCAGGCCCTGTTGAAGGGCTATGGTGAAGTGATCTCGGAAGATAAACTTGTGAGGAAGATGATATACTCTCTTCCCGATTCATGGGATTCAAAGAAAACGATGATTATAGAAGCAAAGGACCTCAAGACTCTCAAGTTGGATGAGCTCATTGGTTCCTTGCTTACACATGAGATGATATCAAAGGGTAAGGAAGAAAAGAAGAAGGAAGTGGAAAAAAAAAATTTGGCATTGCTCTCAAAGCATCTAAAGAAGATATTGATTCTAGTGGAGATGATGAAGATAAAGAGATGACTATGTTTGCCAAGAGATTCAAAAGATTCATGAGGTCCAACAAACGGAGAAGATTTCAAAGAGAGAGGGCTTCAAGAATGACAACAAAGTGAAAGATCAAATTATTTGCTATGAGTGCAATAAACCGGGACATATCAAGTTCGATTGTCCTCAATTGGAGAAAAAGAGCTATGAGAAAAAGAAGCACAAAGCTCATGTAGCTACTTGAAGCGATGATGAATCATCCGATGAGGACGAGAATGAAGTAGCCAACTTGTGTCTCATGGCTATCGATGATGACTCTATGGTAACCTCTAATTCATCTTTTTTAATTGATTATACTTTTGATGAATTACAAGAGGCTTATGATGAATTAGCCTTAGAGTTTGAAGAGTCAATTTTGAAAAATAGAAAAATCATTTTAAAATTGAAAAATGAAAATGACTCTCTCTCTCTAAGTCTAATAAGGAATTTGAAAGTAAAATTGAGGAAATGCAAGTTAAAATAAAAAAATTTAAAAAGAAAAATCAAGATTTGCACAACTTACTTTCAAAGGTCCATGATGATCATCAAAAGGAGCTTGATGATCTTAAAGTTTCTTTCAATAAAGTTGGAACTAAAAGTTTTGAAAAAGGTGAAAACTCAAGACCCAACTATGTTAGGAAGAACTTTAATTGGTATAGACAAGGAGGTCATCAAAGATCATTTAATAGAAAGATAATTAGAAGCATTTGCGTTCCAAAAGGACTCATTGCTAACAAAGAATATGATCTATTGTCTAAGTGGGTACCAAAAGGGACTAAAATTGTAGGAACTAACTCTTATGGACCCAAAAGAGTTTGAGTACCAAAACATGCATAGTTCCCTTTTGTAGGTGTGTTGGAGCCATGATAAGCAAATTGAAGAAACTTGAAAGCTCTAGACACACTAAATGGAATGACACTTGAAGAGGATAAAACCTAATCAATCTATCTTGGCTCAAGTGGTAACATTTTCCTTTACATGCAATATTTACTCTTTCATGTTGCTTTATATATGGTTATTTATTTTAAAGCATGTTTGAGGTTTCCCATATGTTGTTTGAATGCTTTTAGTAAGGGGATGTCATGTGTTGCATGTTTGGTTAATTTTTGGCCCTATGTGTTTTTGTATGTCTTTTGGCCTTAAAATTAGCAATTTTGTGTGCTTACATATTTTTTTTTCATTTGTTGGTTAAGTGACCTTAGTTAAGTTAGTCACTTTTGGCTCAATTTGAACCTTTTAGGATCCAACTCTTAGCATAAATTCTTTAGTTTTAAAATGTGTATCTTTAGCTTGTGATATTTTTGAGTCATATATGTTTGATCTTAGTTCAAAAGGGTCTTTAATGCCAATAATAATCATAAATTTATTAGAATGCTTTTCCGGACTTAATTGAGGCAAAAATTTGACAAATTTTGTCAACTCTGGACCTAAGTTTCGAAACCTTATTAAAGGTTTCGAAACCTTCTGGGTTTTCCAGTTTTAGGAGCTTACTAGAATGAGAAGTTTTGAAACCTTTCATAAAGGTTCCGAAACCTTGTGCTCAACAGTTTCGAAACCTTCATTAAACCTGGCCGAAATCAGACACGTTTTTAAGCAAAAATTCCCAAAATTTCAAACCCTAACTTATTATTTTACACACCAAACAGCCACAACTCTTTACCATTTCAAAATCCTCAAATCTTTTGACTCCCCCTTGCAAGTTTAATCAAGCTTTTGAGTTTTCGTCATCATCTTCATCAATCTTTTAAGGTAATCTCACTTTAAACCTTTTTTTTTCAATTTTTTTATCTATTCTGAGAATTTCAAATCCTTTGGGTAATCCGAATTTTTTTTGAAAATCAATTTTTTTATGCTAATTTCAATATTGTAGGTTGCTTTAATTGCTATATATCATGTTTTTTTGCAGGAGGTATCACCCAATTCATCTAGAACTCTTGTCAAAATTTGTTTAAAGTCTTGCCCACAAAGTGTTCGATAAAATTTCTCATCCAATTTTTTAAAGCCAAAACTCTTTTCTTTAACCTTAATCATGCCTCCTAGAACCATCCCTCCTAGAGCCAAACGTTCTCGTGTTGAAAGTGGTCAACATTCCGGTTTTAATCCTAATCCTCAATTTGAGGATGTTTGTTTTAGAGATGTCGAAAATCGAAATAGATACCTTAACATTTATGAACCTAAAAAGGTTAGAGAGGAGCGAACTATAGACTTCAACTTCCTTATGTCTCTCGAGTATAACTTTGATCTCTTTGAGCTTTTTGTCGAATGGGAATGGCTTGATTATTTGAATATCCCACCATATACCCATCGTAGGTTAGTTCGTGCGTTTCATACAAATGCCGAATTTATTCGACCCCCTAGTGAGCCTAATTCTATTGTTGGTATTCGATCCTACCTCATGGGTACCGAATTTGTTTTACCACCTCAAACCATTGCCGATCATTTAGGTGTTCCACTTGGTGGAAAATCCAATGAGTATGACGCTCATAACATTTGCGCTTTCCCGGATGATCGCCCCACTCATCTTCCTCTTGAGGAGCGTCTTTTCCACCTCCTCACTACTTGGTTTTTTCGTCCTTTCAGCGGAAAGGCCACTAGTATGAGAGTGATTGACTATTGGTGGCTTCGCCAATATCGTGATAGGTCTCGCCCCGATATCGCTACCATCATCTTTCTCAACCTTATCAAAGTCATCTCCAACCCCACTTCGTTTTCCCTCTCCTTTGGAAATGTGCTTAGCCACATCTTTAGGAAGCTTAACATTGATACTTCCCTTGATCCTCAAGTTAAGAACAAAAGCTACATTGATATCAAATCTTGTCACAAGGCTCAATGGTATCATGGGGTTCATGGTTGGATTCACCGAGGAGGAGTAGAGAGGTCGACATAGAGGATCCTGAGGCTCCGGTAGATGAGGATGTGCCGACTCCTTTGACTATGGAAACCATGCTTGCGACCATAGTCACTCGTTTTGATAACATTGATGCCCATCTTCGTAGCCTAGATGGTTGTGTGGCCTCATTGGAGCGTGACATGCATGATGTTCATAGTCATCTTTTTTCGCCTACATCGCCTCATGACGCACCAGATACTTAGTCTTGTATGCATTCTAGTATAACTTTATGGTTTTATTATAGCACTTTTGGACTTATTCTGATTTAGGCTTCGGTTTTAGTTTTAGACTTTTGTTATGATCTTTATTGGATATATTTTGCCTATAGATTTTATTGTTGATTTTATATCTTTGATTCTTTTATTGGATGGATGTTATGCTTAATATGGATATTGTGGTTATCTTGCTATTGCTTTTTAGATTATACCCTATTGCTCTATTAACGTTTTTTTCCTTTTGTAGCTATTTATCCTTTTTGCTATAACAAAAAGGAGGAGAAAATTAACATTAAACAATTTGTTTTCTCAAAATTTTAATCATGTCTTTAAAACTTATGTTTTTCAAAAATTACACAAAGACATTTATTAAGGGGAGCCTATGTAGGAGATTTGTAAGTTTGACAAATTATTCAAAAAACAAATTTTTACAAAAGATTTTGTTATATCAAAAAAGGGGAGATTGTTAGACTTATTTTAATTTTGATATAACTTAAAATTAATTTTCAAGGACTAATTTATAAAAATTTGTAAAGTAAAGTTCAAGAAATAAATTTGTCAAAAACTCAATTTAATCTTGTTAAAATGTTTTGAAAAAAATTTGACTTTGTATCCATATCGAACTATAATTTTAAAAGTCAATAAATGGCCAAAATTTGAATATTTAAAGAAAAGTTTCGAAACCTTCATTAAGGTTTCGAAACCTTTCTGGGCAGTAAGCTACTGTTTTTGAAACCTTAGCCTTGTAACGACTAGTTTTTACAAATCCCTTCTTAAGGTTTCGAAACTTCTGTGTAGGTGAGCATTTAATGCTTGGTTTTAATGACTCCCAACGGCTCCAAACTCCCTCCAAAGTCTCCCAACGGTTAGAAAAGATCAAAAGCATATAAAAGGGATCTCCAAACAGTAATGAGGAACAAGAAAGTCAAACCAAACTTCCAAGCAATCAAATTCCAATTTGTACTCAATTTTCTCATCTTTCTTGTAAATACTAGAGAGTTCTTCATTGTATTTTATTTTCCTAGTGTTTCTTTGGGTGTGTGAGAGAGCTTAAACTTTGCAAACACATTCCTAGTGAGGATTTCCTAGTTTGCTTATTTGTATTCATTTTTGGGATAGGATTCAATAGACTTTAGGGTATAAGTCTATTGAATTGTGTAAGGTTACTCCTTATCCTTAAAGGAAAGACAAATTAGTAAATTTGTGGAAAATCCTTAGTGTGATCACTAAGGTAGTGGATGTAGACTCCAATTAGGGGAGTTGAACCACTAAATCTTTTTGCAATTTTTACCTTTGTAATTTGTCTCCACCTTTCCTTCAAAAATCCAATTCACCCCCTCTTGATTTTGTTCGATCGATTGCCACTCTCATCAGAACCTCTCCCTTTTACAAGGTTTATCTTTGGTAAATTAAATACCCCACAATGTGGATGTTTACAATTGTTTAAGCTCACATGAGTACAAAGGAATATATTCTCTAACCACATTTAAGTGTCCTTGTGGTGTTTATATAGCGTGGAATGAGTTCCTAGCCGTTTATGGCCGTTGGGATGCAAAATAGTTGTTACCTACAAAAAAATCAACATTTATAACTAATGGGATCGATCGATCCTTTTTCAAAAAAAATGTGACCTTGCAGCAAATGGGTCGATCCCTTAAAGCAGAGGATTAGGGTTGTAAAAACAAGTCAGGACCTGAAAACCTGCCTGAAACCTGCTCGAGCCAGAACCTGATTTGACCCGAGAATTCGATGATCTGAACCCGAACTGTAACTGACTGTTGCTGACCCGAACCCGAGTTGAACCTGTTACTGTAGCAACCGAACCCGATCTGCGTCCGACTGAAAACGACCCGAACCCGAATCTGACCTGTTAATTTTGACCTGAAACCCGACCTGCATCCGACTGAAACGAACCCGAACCCAAGACCGACCTGGCAAATTACCTGATATTATCCGACTGAATCGACCCGATATCCGATTTTACCCGACCTGTTTTGATCCGACCTGTTTTGAACCTGAACTGTTGTTGAGCTGAACTAATGTAGAACTGGCTAAAAATGTTAAATAATTTAAAGTGTAAACTGTTCATTATAAACTTAATAATTTTTTAGTAGATTATGTTTCATTACTTAGAAATTTTTTATCTTTCATTATACTTAAAAAATTGTCTTAATTTGTAACTACATTATGTATAATAAAATTATATACTTAGAAATTTGTTTAAGTATAAAAATATATATTATGTATAATAAAATTATATACTTAAAAGATTTGTCATAATTTTTACTAAGTATATAATATATTAGTACTATATAGATAATATAATATATTAAACTTATTATGCTTTATTATATAATATATATTATGTTAACTTTATTATGTTCATAAAATTAAAATAAATACAAAATATAAGTTAGTATTATGTTTAACATAAAGTTAATGTCATTATACTTATATAACATGTGAAACAATTATCTTTCAATTATATAATGTATTTTAGATGGGCCCCTAAAACCTATAATGTATAAATAATATATATATATACATATATATGAACTTATAACTTATAACTTATAAGTTATAAGTTATATAATGTATTTATAATATAATAATTAATAATAAATAATAATTAGTAATAGTTTGGGCCTTGAGCCTTTGGGCTCATATTCCACCACCCATTTATTTGAGATGGGCCCCTAAAACTTATAATGTATAAATATAATATATATATATATATATATATATATATATATATATATATATATATATATATATAAACTTAAAAGTTATATAATATATTTATACTATAATAATTAATAATAAATAATAATTAGTAATAGTTTGGGCATTGGGCCTTTGGGCTCATATCCCACCACCCATTTATTTGAGATGTGCCCATAAACCTATAATATATATATATATATATATATATATATATATATATATATAAATTTATAACTTATAATTTATATAATGTATTTATAATATAATAATTAAAAATAAATAATAATTAGTAATAGTTTGGGCTTTGGGCTCATATCCCACCACCCATTTATTTGAGGTGGGCCCCTAAAACCTAAAATGCATAAATATAATATATATATATATATATATATAAACTTATAACTTATAAGTTAGAAGTTATATAATGTATTTATAATCTAATAATTAATAATAGTTAATAATTACTAATAGTTTGGGCCTTGAGCCTTTGAGCTCATATCACACCACCCATTTATTTGAGATGGACCCCTAAAACCTATAATGTATATATATATATAAAAACTTATAACTTATAATTTATATAATGTATTTATAATATAACAATTAATAATAAATAATAATTAGTAATAGTTTGGGCCTTGGGCCTTTGGGCTCATATCCCACCACACATTTATTTGAGATGGGCCCCTAAAACCTATAATGTATAAATATAATATATATATATATATATATATATATATATATATATATATATATTATATAAACTTATAACTTATAATTTATATAATGTATTTATAATATAATAATTAATAATAATTAGTACTCCCTCCGTCCCAGTAAAACTGTCACATGTTGACATTTTTCTGGTCAAATTTTTTCAACTTTGACTATAATTTATTTAAATATTTTAATTAATTAAAAATTATAAAAAATATATTTAAAAACTAGTTGATTCAAGGTTTTTAAAATATATTTTTTCATATTTTTATCAATAATAAATTTTAAATTATAAGAGGTCAAACTTGAAAAAGTTTGACCCAAAAAAAGTCAACATGTGACAGTTTTAGTGGGACAGAGGGAGTAATAGTTTGGGCCTTGTGGCCTTGGACCTTTGGGCTCATATCCCACCGCCCATTTATTTCAGATGGGCCCCTAAAATCTATAATGTATAAATAATATATATATATATATATGTATATAAACTTATAACTTATAATTTATATAATGTATTTATAATATAATAATTAAAAATAAATAATAATTAGTAATAGTTTGGGCCTTGGGCCTTTGGGCTCATATCCCACCACCCATTTATTTGAGATGGGCCCCTAAAACATATATATATATATATATAAACTTATAACTTATAAGTTATAAGTTATATAATGTATTTATAATATAATAATTAATAATAATTAATAATTAGAAATAGTTTGGGCCTTGGGCCTTTGGGCTCATATCTCATCACCCATTTATTTGAGATGGACCCTAAAACCTATAATGTATAAATATAATATATATATATTATATAAACTTATAACTTAAAATTTATATAATGTATTTATAATATAATAATTAATAATAATTAGTAATAGTTTGGGCCTTGTGGCCTTGGACCTTTGGGCTCATATCCCACCACCCATTTATTTCAGATGGGCCCCTAAAATCTATAATGTATAAATAATATATATATATATATATATATATATATATATATAAACTTATAACTTATAATTTATATAATGTATTTATAATATAATAATTAAAAATAAATAATAATTAGTAATAGTTTGGGCCTTGGGCCTTTGGGCTCATATCCCACCACCCATTTATTTGAGATGGGCCCCTAAAACATATAATGTATATATATAAACTTATAACTTATAAGTTATATAATGTATTTATAATATAATAATTAATAATTAGAAATAGTTTGGGCCTTGGGCCTTTGGGCTCATATCTCACCACCCATTTATTTGAGATGGATCCTAAAACCTATAATGTATAAATATAATATATATATATATTATATAAACTTATAACTTATAATTTATATAATGTATTTATAATATAATAATTAATAATAATTAGTAATAGTTTGGGCCTTGTGGCCTTGGGCCTTTGGGCTCATATCCCACCACCCATTTATTTTAGATGGGCCCTAAAACCTATAATATATATATATAAACTTATAACTTATAAGTTATATAATGTATTTATAATATAATAATTATAAATAAATAATAATTAGTAATAGTTTGGGCTTTGGGCCTTTGAGCTCATATCCCACCACCTATTTATTTGAGATGGCCCCCTAAAACCTATATAATATATATATATATATATATATATATATATATATATAAACTTATATAACTTATAAGTTATATAATGTATTATAATATAATAATAAATAATAATTAGTAATAGTTTGGGTTTGGGGCCTTTTAGCTCATATCCCACCACCCATTTATTTTAGATGGGCCCTAAAACCTATAATGTATAAATATAATATATATATATATATATATATATATATATATAAACTTATAACTTATATAATGTATTTATAATATAATAATTAATAATAAAAAATAATTACTAATAGTTTGAGCATTCGGCATTTGAGCTCATATCTCACCACCCCTTTATTTTACATGGGCCATAAAACTTATAATATATATATATATATATATATATATATATATATATAAACTTATAACTTATAAGTTATATAATGTATTTATAATATAATAATTAATAATAAATAATAATTAGTAATAGTTTGGGTCTTGGGCCTTTGGGCTCATATCTCACCACCCATTTATTTTAGATGTGCCCTAAAACCTATAATGTATATATATATATATATATAAACTTATAACTTATAAGTTATATAATGTATTTATAATATAATAATTAATAATAAATAATAATTAGTAATAGTTTGGGCCTTGGGCCTTTGGGCTCATATCCCACCACCTATTTATAATAATTAATAATATCAATAATAAATAATAATTATTAATTGTTGGGCTTTGGACTAAATATTTTAGATGGGATAAATATAATAATTAATAATTATTAATTGTTGGGCTTTGGGCTAAAAATTTTAGATGGGCTAAATATTTTGTAGCCCTTTGAATTTTAGATGGGCTAAATATTTTGTGGCCCTTTAAATTTTAGATGTTTTTCATTTAAGTCCTTTAAGTTTTAGTTCAATTCAATTTATGTATTTAAATACATATATAAATACATATATTTTATAATTTTATAAATACATATATTTATATATATACATATATTTTATATGTATATTTATGTATTTATATACATATGTACACACACATATATATACATGTACATTATATATTATATATTAACATACATATATTTGTATAATATGTATTCATTATTATGTATGATATGTTATATGTATAATGTATTAATAATTTAATATATACATATGTTTGTATAATATATATATATATATATATATATATATATATATATATACATGTATGTTGTTAGTATCATAGTATGTATTATGTATATACATATACATGTATTTATGTATAATACATTACATATACATAAATACATACATGTTTGTATAATATATAATTATATAGTGTAATTTATATACATGTGAATACATAAAAATATATATATATATATACACATAATCACATATATTTATACTTATAAAGTTATTATAATAATTAATAAGTTATATTATATTATAATAATTAATAAATAATATTAAATTATAATATATATGAGCGGTAAAATTTATTTTGAAACCGCCCAATTCTCAAATTGAATTTCAATTTGGGGTAAATTATAAATAAAGCCCTTTATATTATATAAGTTTTTTATTGAAGTCCTTTAAGTTTTAATTCAATTCAATTGAGTCCTTAAAACTTTATTTTTACTTCAAATTAACTCTTATTTATTATTTTTTCACTATAGTCCATAAAACTTTGTTTTTATTCAAAATTGAGTCTATTATAGTCCATAAAACTTTATTTTAGTCCAAATTAGCTCTTTTTTTTATTATTTTTTCACTATAGTCCATAAAACTTTGTTTTTATTCAAAATTGTTCATTTCTGGTGAACCTGAATTAACCCTACCTGAAATGAACCCGACGACCTAAAATTACCCGACCTAAAATGAACCCGACCTGAAATGAAACCGACCTGAAATGAACCCGAACTGAAATGAACCCGACCTGAAATTTACCCGACCTGCAATTTACCTGCCAATTAATTGATTTTACCCGACCTGTTTTTACCCGATCTGCAACGAGTTTGACCTGAAATGGACCCGACCTGAAAATTGACCCGACCTGAAATGGACCCGACCTGCAAATTACCTGACTGCAATGGACCCGCACCCGACCCGAGTCGAGTCAAATTTTTTTTTTTACCTGAAATGACCTGTATCCGATTTTACCCGACCTGACAGAACCCGACCTGAAACCTGTCCGATTACCTGTTTTTACATCCCTACAGAGGATCAATCCTTTTTATCTTGATGCTTGGAAAAGAGTTTTTTAAAGTGCAAAAAACGGATCATATTAAATTTGAAAATGTTCAGTTAAGTTGAAAAATATTTACAACAAAAGTTTCAAGTTATTTGAATTTTGATTTATTTTTGAAATCTTTAATCAAGTCCAAAACATTTTTCACATAATTTGTTATATCAAAATATTAGTTCAACATGTTTTATTCTATAACTAAAATTTTTTCGTCAACGAACGTTAAAAAAATTCTGTCAAAAATCAGAAAAACATTATTTTTTTGAAAAAATTCAAAACTTTAATATTTTTTAAAACCCCAAATCTTCCCACTAGCGTTTTCATCGCGGTAGTGAAAATTTCACATTCGACGTTTGTAATTCGTTTAATCGTTCGTTCGTCAATTTTTGATGACATGGTGGGGTTATCGGATGTGGTGGGTCGGTGAAGGAAGGGGGCTAGTGGTGGTTGAATCGACGACTCAGTGAGATGAATTTTGGGCTTAAAGCATTAGTGTTAGGGATTAAGGTTTTTTTGAAAAATTAAATATTTTAAGGGGTTTTATAAAATTAAAGATTTTATAATCCTTTAAAATTAAAAATTAAAGAAAATTACATGAATATGTATTGTGCCATGCAATGATTGGATAACGAAAAATTTTAACGCCTGTCACAAAAAAACTTCAAAAAAATTACATAATGAAACGTTAAACACTTAATTGGGCAAAAAAATACTATAGACATCTATATAATTAGTATAATTTGAGAATTTATTTGATGGTTAAGCCTTTATTTAATTGTTCTAAAATTAATGACGGTCGAATCGATCAATAATTTGAACCGTAGACCGATTTTTTTGACCAATTTGACTATTGGCTCGTGTTTTACAACATTGACCCCAACTATAAACAATTAAATATAATGTCACAAACCGCGAGTTTAGGCCCGATTCACATGTGCAACAAGTTGTCTAAGAGGTTCTGAATAAAATTCTAGGCTTAAAGAGACCACCAGACTTAGCCCGATCTATGAAGGATTCTAGAAAACTTATTCATCCACACCTATGTGAATACACCATGTGAACGTAGAATACAGTTTCCTCGTATAGAGATTGAAATTTAGAGAATATGTCGATTTTGTACTAATTGTAGTTGATAGGTTTCGATTTTAGTCACGAATATAAATCAGTATAGATCGTTGGATGTTCGAAGCTCAACTATAAATAGAAAGCCTACCACCTTATTTGTATCATTCATCTTATTAGTAATCTCTTTAGCCACGTGACAGTAAGCACAAACAAGAATTAATTACACTAGAGCTCCTTAAGTTATAGCCCAAATGTAAATTGGTTTTAAAATTTTTGAGTGTTTAAAATATTAAATTCATATTGATTATGTAACACCCTTAATAATTGGTATAAAAATGAATAAATGAAGAAATAAAAAGAAGTGGACAATTGCATCTAAGGGGAATTAAACCCTTGACCTTTGGAGTGGTAAGCCCAAGCCTTAACCCATAGAGCTAAGGTCATTTTTGAATATGGGATGTACCGGTCTATATTATGTTGTTTCTAATTATCTGTATAAATAATAATAATAATAATAAACAATTAAAAAGTCCGACCATTATAGATATACACCATTATTGTTGGAATTTGAATCATCGGAGAGAGAGAGAGTTTGGAAATTTCCAAAGCTTCTCTCATCGTTCATCGGCTCAATCTCTGTCACCGTCCGGCCGTGGTGTGTATTGCCAACGTCGGCGTGATCGTCGCGCCGCCCCGATCGAGACCCAGCTCTTCACTCGCAGAGGTGTGCCGTCGTTCACCATGGAGAACCGATTGAAGATTCGGCGAGAACCATGGCTGCCCCTCACGGTTTTTCTTTGATTTCGGCCGTCTCTGTTATCGGCTGGGCGCGTCGACAGTTCAAGCATGTTTAGTTTGAGGGGGCGAAAAAAACCCCTTTGACCGGTCGTCCTTTCGATGTCGACAAAGACCTCGTCGGAGCCACACCGGTTTTGATTGGCTTTAAGCCGTTTTGGTATCCATGTATCTTCATATACGAGATGTCGAGGGACGTCGAATTCGAATTTGAGAGTGATCAAATGTAGCATCACAGTTGACCGATATTGCAAGGATTCAATGTAATATATTACTACCTCATGTATGCTTTATGAACATGCTAGTATTCAGTTAATTCATGCATACTTATGGTGAAGTATACTGTTAACTCTACGTAAGTTGAATAAGATACGCAATATAAGTACATTAATTCAAATAAGATTGTCATATTCAAATGAGAAGGTTAATAAATTGGAAGGAGCATGAGTTCTATAAATAATTAATACGACATTTAATCTCCAAACTCAGTAATAGTGCTAAAGGATTCAAAGTCAAAAATATGGGATATGAAATTATGAAAATGCCCTTAAGGTATAAAAATGACTTTAATACCCCTAACAAAGGAAATGATCTGTGATTTTACACTCTATATGGTAAAATGACTACTTATCTAAATTCCTTGTTATATTGGGAAAGCTTTCGATATCATGATGCAATGTGTACGATAACAGAACACTTGGATTACCCGAACTCTTGACAAATACCCGAAGATAAATTTACTGAAAGTTGTACGTATTCCTGAACAGGTCTAAATAGCAGTAGAAAAAAAATTGATTGAAGTGGCCGAAATAAACTCAGGAACTGAAACTATAGAGTTAACCGAAATGATAGACAAATCCTCGAGAATTGAAATGAATGAATTGTTTAGAAATACCGAAAGTACTTGAATAACTGAAACACCCTTAGCTATCGAAGTGTCTGAAATACCCTTAAATACAAAAAAATGACTGAAAACACCTCTAAAAATAAGAAATATCAATAAAGCTAAATGAGTGTTTTGGCTCTAAAAGTCGGATTGCACGACTCGTGGTTGTTGGTCACTTCTAATGCTAAGGTAATATTGAAAGAATATTGTATGAATGAGGTATGTTCGATTTTTTTTGGGGAAAGTACATTGTTAATTATAAGAATAACCTATTATTTTAAGAGGTACATTCGGTGTTAAGAATTGAGTTCGTGTGATATGTACATGTCTGTATACTTGGTAAGTACCACGATAATGTGAACTGTTCAATCTTAGTGGACTCGAAGGATGGATAAGCAGTTATAAGTCTTGGAAGCAAATGTCTATAATTTCCCTACGTGATGTAAAGCATGATTCATGTACGACAGTCACTCGTGATATAGCTATAGTACATGGAAAAATACCATATGGATACATGTTCGATTTCTCGTAACATGTCTAGTGATTAATTGGTAAAGACGGCCTACCTTGTCATGCATTGTAGATACTTAAGGTGTACCTATCCGACTGAATGGTAAACACTACAATAAGGGGGCTTGGAAAGCTGATGAGAAACTAGAATTGCAGAGTTTAATAGATCACCATGTGTGCCTTGTTAGTTTAAATTACCCAAATAAAATTTGCGAGTGCACCCCAACCGAATAGGAGTGGATTTGCAATCCCTTGCGCATGAGGCACATATTCAATTTAAGTCATTCAATGACCACAATGTGAGTGTATGTGTATGAACATCTCTCACTCTACTTATCCCATCAATGTGGGATTTGGGTTTCTCCTTTTCTTTTCTATTTTTATCCACCCTACTTCGAGCATTAATTTCTCATTCATTACTCGTTCGTTTTGAGCTTATGAGGTACCGTTGTAAAGATCTCATGGAGTCACAGTAGTAGTTCTTTATTTGAAGCTCCAACTTTAAACATTCGAAATATGGCTCAAAGTTCCTTATTTCTCACGTTTTTTTCCAACACCAAATTCTCAACCTAAAATTTTGGCACTCAATGAACTTATAGTGTGAGATTTTAAAGAATCACAATCGACAAAACCAAAGCAATCAAGATCGAAATTTTCCAAATTGGGTAGCATATAAAAAACTTACCAGAACTTTAATTCGGATGAACTGAAGAAGATAAAGATATCACACTAGTTGCCTGTGGCAGAGCTGGTGCAGCTGAAGCTACAGCCTTCGACATCGGTGTCAGTTTAGGTCTGGTGAATAACCAATCGTAGAGGTTTAGGGTCAAAGTCTGATTTCGAATGTGCATCAACTTGATTCTAATTAGAAGGCTCAGGTAGGGGTTGGGCTTTAGCACTCTCCTTGCTAAAGCACCACAGAAGGCTCTGTGAGAAATAAAACTAACCCTCATACAAAACATAAAACAAAAATAAAAAATCAATCCTACAAAAGATCAATCATTTTGCAGTAGAAATTGGATCTTTAAATTGTTTTTGAGTACATGGAAAACATAGTTTCACAATCACATTTGTATTAGTGAGTACCACAAATCTTAGAGTGAGCTTTCCAATCAGATTGGACAACGCATTTTTTGGAACATTTGTTGCACTTTTACTTTTTTTCTTCATGATTTCTGCAAAAAAAAAAAACTTAATTCCTGTGAGATCGCCCGAACTTCTGGACAAATGGTGATGAACGCAAGTCGGCTCGGGAAAAACATAAACTTTCTTCTTCGTTACATTGACGAAGGTAGCCGTAGCGGTTGACAGAAGTAGCAGTAAAGATGAAGGTTAGGGTTGGAGAGGATAAATTTTGGGAAAAAAAGAGATTTTAAAAATTTTTTTGTTTAAAGATGATGAAAAAAATAAAAGTTTAAAAGTTTAGGGGTTAAATTAGAAATTATCCCTTTTATTAACATGCCACATCATTAAACTAATAGGACTAACGGATTAGTAACCAAAATGTAACGAAAGGATAGCGCAAGTGACTTAAATTAGTTCTTTTTAAAACCAGTGTCCAAAACGGAACAAACTAAAAACAAAAGTGACATCCCGTGTAGTTTACTCATTATTAAAAATTATATTTGGATCACTTAATTATTATTATGATTATATTTGGGCCACTCGACCATTTAATCTCTTAGTGTCGATGCAGTAGTCGTAGATCATGAAGTTTTGTCTCACCCAATTCACTTACACAACTTCGGTTTGGTGGGATTCCAGTGTATGGTGTAGTTGTGGAAATCAGCAGTCGGATCGAACCTGAAAAAAAAACCACATTCGATGTGTTTCAGTTTAGTATTGTCTATTTTGTCACGGACCGTAAAAATCTAGTCCCGTGACAAGTTGCTTTAGCCTGAAGTTTGATCCAACACAAGTTGAAGGTCTTCGCCGTTCCTGCAAAACTCGAATGAGAGCACCCCAGTTTATGTACATGCTCTTTGGGAAGTTTCCTTGGACAACTTTTATCAACTACAAATGCAGTGATTGAAAGAGCTAACACCAAAGCTTGAAACCTAGACATTTTAGATTGCATTGAAAACTACAGCTACCAAACTGGTTTAATTATAGTGATCAAAATACCAGCACAGTTAGACTTAAAGCTGATTATGTCAAATCGAAAAAATGAAAATCAATCCAAACTAAAGTATTTGGATGATTTATGACTTATAAGTTTAAAATTTGTAGTTAATTGAATCGAACCGAAATGAATCAAATTCAAATTTTTATTTAATTTATAATTAGTTTTAAATAGTTTATAATGTAAAAATATGTATTTTATGAAATAACTTAAAAATATTATATATAAATTATTAATTATTTTATTTACTTAAAAATCATTTTTTCAAAAATATTAATGAAAAATGCTTTAAAACTTTAGTACATAATGTTTAAAAGTCAATAAATAAAATTATTTTGTCAAAATAAAATACAAAATCTCAAAATATAAAATTAATATAAAAAAAAAATTGAAAATTGAATTAACTGAACCATATACACTCCTAGTTAGACTTAGACGTGCATCCAGGGACGGAACTATGTTGCCCCCAAGAATTTTTTTTACCTTTGTCCCTTATTTAATTTTAAAAAAATAGTTTATTTATAAATTTCCCTCCATTTCAAACATTTATAGTTTATCCCAAAACCGGCTTCGTCCGTGCGTGCATCCTTAAATAATATCATTCAATTTAATCATGACCGATTGAATTTAGTTCGATTGATATGTTGTTAATACAATATACAAGAGAATATAGGATCGAACATACTTAAACTTTTAACATCTTTCAATTTATGTGTAAAAGAATATTACATAATGTAAACAATATATCAAACTATATATTAAAAATCATTAACAATAACTGTGTTAATTAAAAAATTTACTAATACCTTCCTATTCAAAAAAATATATTAATACCTTTAGTTTTGAAAACCTTAGCCACGCAGTTTTTTTTTGGGGGGGTTGTTCTTTGCTTACTGACAGTAGTATCGACTTTGATGATGGTCGCCGAAGGCTGGGAATCATCGTTTCTTTTATTTTGTTAATTTTTTATTGTTTGTCTTATTTTGAATTTGTTAGTTTTGAATAAATAACTCTATTATTGTGGTACATTTTATTTTTTGGTACATTTTTGTTTTTAACACATTTTTTTATTTTCCTTTGTCGTTTGACAGTTATTTTAATTTTTCTGTTGATCTCTCTATTACGGATTCTTAAATTAGATTTGTATACGCGCTCACAATCACCGTTGCTTGTTCTCGATTGAGTTATAGTAATAATTGTGTTATCAACGCGCCTTATTGTAATATGCATTTTTATGTTGTTTGTTGATGATTTTACTTTTGGCTTAACCGTCAAATAAGTACCCAAACTATACTATTTTTTCCAGTTAGGTGCCCAAACTATATTTTGGGCCAAATAAGTGTGTAACGTTTCATCTCGTGATCCATTTAAGGTTTGGTCGAGATGAACGTTAATTTTTTTCATTATTCAATCAAAATCGAACACGTGGTTATGAATTTTATTTTTTTAAAAATAAATCAAAAATTTTAAAATATCCTAAAATCCCAAAATAGTCCCCAAATCCTTAACCCCAAATTCGGCCACTCCCACCGGTGTTGGTCGCGTTTCCGGCAACAAAATGAAGCGACATCTTCTCACCGAACGACTCACACACTGTTCATCGTCCGTTATGCCGTCGTTCGTCATGAATCATTTAAATGAAGCATTCGACGATTTCGGCGTTTCGCACGGCGTCAGTCGATTTCCGACAACGAGGTGGTGGGGTAAATGACCGTGTTAGTACGACGATGGATGTGATGGGGGACGACATGACAATCGACGGTAAAATCAGGTCAAATCAAAATTTAGGTTTTGGGGTGTTACAAATTTTAAATTTTGGGTTATTTTGTGAAATTTGAGGTTATTTTGTTTTATTAATTTTTATTTATTTTTATATATAATTTCAGAAATTTAAGAAGATGACACATGTCATATAACGGTGAAAATTAACGGACAGTAACGGCGGGACACCTATTTGAGTAACACTGAAAACGTTAGGCGCATATTTGTCGCAAAATAAAATTTAGGCACCTAACTGGAAAAAATGGTATAGTTTAGACACTTATTTGACCGTTAAGCTTTTATCTTTCATTGTCGGTCTTTGGTGATGTTTGTATCTATCTTTGTTTCGAGTCTTTGAGTTAGGTTTTAACATTTCCCTTATATGGTCCTCTTATGATCTCAAGAGGAGACTAGTTTCCTATTTGAATAGTTGTAGGAATATGTTTAAATTATGTATTGTTGTTTATTCAGATGTAAACTTTCATTATAATTTTAAATACATCCTCGTTTTATAAAACAAACGGATTTCAATTAAAAATTAAATGAATTATTTTCAATGCTTTAATTTCAAATGATTAAATAAATACAAAATCATGCTGCGCATAAAAGGCAAAAAAAATGTTTTGCAAAAAAAAAAAGGATTAAAGGAAAATTTGCCATCTCAGTATTGAGACACTGAATTTACAAGTATTTGTTGAACCGGGGGTCGAAACGAGAGGGTTTACTTCTTGAATTGAACCCACATGGCACGGCGGCAAGGCACCCCATTATAAACGACGTACAACATGTAATAACCGGGCGGAGCGATGTTGCCGTTGGGTGGTGCTTGAAGACTGATGACGGATGTGTTAGGTGCACCGCCTTTTTTCACGTCATAAATTCCCAGACTAATCAACCTTTGATTCATCGAGATACCGTGTGTCGTAAATGGGGGATAGTAAATATTCACTTGAAGCTTCTTCATGTCAAGGTTCGGATCGCCGCCGCCGACTTGCACCTCGAATCGCTTTCCATAAGGGACCTTGCTGTCCGACTTCTCAAATAAAATATCGGTTCTGAAATGGTCCAACGCCGGATCGAAGTAATGCGGCGAGAATTTTTCGACACGGACCTCGGTGGGAAAGAGGGCGACGTCCATGTAAGTGGGGTTCGTGTTGCTGCCGGCTATGAGGATTTTTCCGTCGGGGAGAACCGCCGACGTCGAGTGGTACACACGTGCAATAGTCGTAGGAGCAAGCTCCGTGAACTCGGGACCGGCGCTCGCGACACGATACAAAACGGGGGCCAAATTCGGGTCCCTGGCATCATCCCACCCGGCGGAGCCACTCATTGCACCGTTGACGAGAAGCACATCTCCCGTAGGAAGAACAACTGCGTCGCCCAAAATACGAGCCGACGGCATGTTCATGATCTTCCAGTTAGGGTTTCCCCTATTGTTGATATCTATGCGAGCACAATCCTTGTTCGCCGGCGGAAACACTTTGGGTCGGTTTAAGTCCGTCAACGTAAAAGCATCATGCGGTGCTCCGCCGCATACCAAGACTTCGGTCGGGATTACAGGACGTTTCTCGTCGGGTTGAAGTACGATCGGAAGCATACAAGAACATCCCGACGCCGGATAGTTTCGTGCACCGTTGGGGAGGACCGGGAACTCATAGACAATTTTGTTAGTGATCGGATCGAGGATGATGGAACGGTTGTTTGCAAAGACAAAGACGTTTCCATCTGTGTTGAGATAGATAAAAGGGTACAAATTGTTCTCAACGGGATCGTGTGTCTCCTCAAGGAACTTGAAAGGAGTGACTTGATTTTTGGCATTGCGTTTGCCCTCCGGTGGAACGAATTCGTACGTCGGGAAATCACGACCGCCGAACACCATGAATCTACCATCACCTAAGGTCACTTGTGTGCCGTACCTTCAATAAAATGTTACAAAAAAAACATGAATAATAGGATATGCAGAATTATTTAATTTACAAATCGAGCTTTTTATTAAAAGAATCAGTACCATCTTCCATTTCCAAGTGTGCCGGGATATTCTTTCCATTCACAGTCGGGACAAATATCGAGAATTCTAACGGTGTCGGAACCGTTATTATACCCACCGGTGCTCACCAACCGTCCATTTACATCAAGGGAACCAGATGAACACCATGTATCATAGTGCAACTGCAAAAACAAATATATTATTAAAATTTTTATTTAAATTCGGAATAAATACTACTTTGTAATTGAATTACGATATTAAAAAAAATGTACCCTGAGTGGTTTAACCGCCGCTGTTTCGAAATCCATTAGAACCGAGTGTGCAAAGCAATCTTCTTCACCGGGTGTGTCCTCGACTTTCCGGCAAGGCGGCCCTGGCAACTTCAGTTTCGATACCTTCCAGATCGTGGCATCGAACATCAACACATTGTTCGTCGTCGGGAGCAAGATCAAGTGCATGGCCGACACACCGGAATTCGGAGAGAACAGCTCCCACTGTCCCTTATAATTAGTCTCAACACTAGCAACATTTTCAGCAATGCCTTTATTATTCCTTAAGTTGGCGCCACCGGCAGGTGGGTCTACCGGAAGAAGACAGTTGACGGAGACGAAAAGGAGAGGAATGATAATACACAGGCCTCTCCCTAACATCCTTATTACCGTCGCCGTCGTCATGTTTTATTTTGTGTTCTTTTTATTTTTATTTCGAATCCCCTGAAGCTGAGGGTGTGTTTGTGATGACTATAGGCTTCTTTGCCTTCCTTTTTATAGGTATTGTATTTGCTATTAATTCCCAACATGTTTTTGACTCCTGATTTGGAGGAACAAACTGTTCTGAGATAACCACGTGGGTGTCTTGTTTTAAAAAATCAATCCTTGTATTTCGTTGATCAATGGCCATTTTGGATATGAATTCCTAGCCGGGACGAAGCCAAGATTAAATTACGAAGGGATAAATGCATTAACTTTGAAACGAATAAGGTTTTAAAAAATAATTAAATCATAAAAATTAAGGGGAGTTAGGTTTAATTTTACAAATTTTAAAATTAAAAAGTCTTAAAATGTCATTAATCCAAAAAAAATATGAGTCAAAGTTTAATTTTATTAGTTTTAGAAAAATAATAAAACATAAAAATTTTGGGAGGACAAAGAAAGGACGTGGGCTTAATTGTAATGGTTTTAAAATTATTAGGACCTAAAATATAATTAACCCATAAAATCCCCCCTCCCCCATGTATATAGACCGGTCTCTGATTCCATGTAATCACTGAGTTGTTACTCAGTTAAATTAGTTAAAACTCAGTTAAAAAATATTTGAAAATTACTTTTTTTGTTAAATTCGTTATATTTGAAAGTCTAATTAAATTAATGTGATCAGTTAGATCCTTATTCAATCATTTTAGAAAATTAAACACTTATTCAACCATTTTTTAAAATAAAATCTTTACGTAAACAACATCTAGAAAGTTAATCCTTATTTAACCATTTATTTAATGGGTGTTCTGACAGTTAATTCGGTCGGTGGCTGAACAAAATTGTCCAAAACTAAATTAACTGAAACTTTTAAATCTTTAACCGTTAACCGAAGCGAACCTTTTTCGAAAAAATTAAGCTAATCGAATAAATTTTGATAAATTCGGTTGGTTTTCGAATTAACAAAAATTTATCTTTACTTTTCCTAATAAAAAATATTGCACAATAAAAATCCTTGAAAATACTTTTTTAGTTCACAAAGATAATTTGATTTTGATTTAAACAATATCTAAATATAGATAAAAATATTATAGAATTTTAGATTAAACATTAGATTTTTTTCATTTGGGTTAGAAATAGGTTTCAAAATTTTAATGGGTATGGGCTTAAAACGTATAATATATTTAATTTTTGTTATATTTTGAATAATTCGAGTAATTCACTTAATTAAAAATTTTGAAACGAATTAACCGATAATCAATTTTTTTTATAAAAAAATTATTCGGTGGCTGATCGTTTAATCAAACTAGTTCGATTTGATCAGTTTAACCGTCCGTTTAAACACCCTTAGATTATCCTACATAAAATAAATCAAAGGAGTTGTAAGATAAGTTAAAGGATAAGGTCATGTGATGGTGGAATATCTGCGATTAGACATATCAAAATTGACCTAAACTTAATTTACCCTAATATGACTTTCACGTTCCCTCCTAATTTAACGGAGCAGCATGGGCAGCCGTCTGCTGCAGGGTACAATGACTCTGGTGGCCAACCGCTGGGAGGGGTGTAGGTGGTGGTGCCGCCAGCGTTAGAGGGGCCTGGTTCCCCCACCATGATGGAGGAGCAGCCAGCGGCGAAGAAGGCTCGTGAGACGAATATTGCGATGGTCGATGGGGTCAAGGTAGTAGCGAAGGACGGTGAGGAATCTGTGGCGATGGAGGTGCAGGAGGCGGTCAGTGATGGGCCTCAGATGTCGTACGCGGCCATGGTGGCGGGTGTGTCGGCCGGCGGTGGACATGCAACGGCAGGGAGTTCCGAGGAAGGGATTAAGGTGTTGGACACAGATTTTTCGATCGATCGCAATTGTGTGTTTCCCAAGATTACTTTCTCTGAGAGAGTTCATGAACGTATTGATGAAAGCATGCAGCGTACTATCATAGTTCATCCTTTAGGGAGGGCGATCGGCTTCAAGACCTTGGTGAATCGTGTTCACGCCCTGTGGAGGACAGACAAGAATTTTCAGGTGATCGATTTGGATAATAATTATTTCTTGGCGAAGTTTGAGTCTGTTGACGATTATACTACGGTTCTCACGGGAGGTCCTTGGACTTTGTTTGGTTGTTATTTAACGGTGCAACCGTGGTCGAGGAATTTTTCGACATCGGAAAAGCACCCGTCTCAAGTAGTGGTGAGGGTTCGATTACCGGGGCTTCCATACCGCTATTATTCGAAGGCTTTGTTTAGAAGGATAGATGATGTGATCGGACGTGTGATTAAAATTGACTATAGCACATCATTGGGTAGCGAGGCCGTTTTGCACGCTTAGCTATGGCGGTAGATCTCAACAAACCTTTGTTGTCTTGTATTGGCATCGATGGATTTGTTCAAAAGCTTGAATATGAGGGTCTCCATTTAATTTGTTTCAAGTGTGGTAGATATGGCCACTCGCAAGAATTGTGTGGGATTAGTGCTAATGCTTCCGGGGTCGTAGAAGGGAAACAATCGGAAGGGAATACTTCTAATGCAACGTCTGATGAAGTGATATCTGAGGATAATTTGTTTGGACCTTGGATGGTAGTTGATCGGCAACGTCGACGGTCATCAAGGGTAGTAGGGAATAAGGGAGATGGTAATCAAGTCGACCATAGTGGCTCGCGATTCAACGTCTTGCGGGGAGATCATGAGGAGGGTGAATTAGGGAATGCCTCTAATGATATTCCGTCTACGGAGAAAGGGCAGGAAGTCCCTCGGTCGCGTGAGATTTTAGCGGGACTAGGAGCTAAAAGAATGAAACCGGGTAGAAAGGGTGCGGTTGCTCAGTCAAGTGGTCCCAAAGGAGTGGTGATAAATGCGGGTGATCGGGTTGCTAACAGTGATGGTAGTTCGGGGGTGAAGGCAAACAGTGGGAACGTTGGCGCAAGGCAGGTTGATAAAGGCAAGGGGGTTATGTCGGTTGAGTGTTTAGATGGGGCGACGGGTCGTGAGAAGCTCAGGGATGTGTCTAATATTGTTGGGCAGAGTGTTTCGAAGGGTAGCGGGACTGATGTTATGCATGTAATCCCATCTGTTGCAGGTGTGGAACCACACACTGTTGAGCACATGTCGGGGATTGTATCAGGTTCTCACAGAGCTTTCTCGATTACGGAAGGGAGTCATGATTTCAAGTCGACGGCAAGATTGAAGCATGGTTTGAATTCGGGAAAGGGAGTTGCGGCGATAAGGGCAGCGCATAAGAAGAGCTTAAAGGTGTCGAGAAAACCGGAACCACGAGTGCCGCCTCGTCTTGTATTAACAGAATGGGTTCAGTCTCTTTCGTCGAAATTGGACAAGCTTCAGACTCCTGGGCTAGGAACAGTCGCAGGAATGCACAATGTCACAGCCGATGTGGATTCTAGTGTGGAACATGGATTGTACGATGGGAAGAAGAATCTCCCTTCCCTTCAGTAAGTTCCTTCTCCTCTTTTTATTTGGTTGCTATGAATACTATGATGTTTTGGAATACACAGGGTGCGGCGAGTGCTGAGTTTCGCCGTCACTTTAAGAATTTTGTTAGGGCTAGCAATCCGCAGGTGGTTGCTTTATTTGAACTACGTGTCAGCTTTGCTGAAGCTGATAGAGTAATTCAACGGTTTGGGTTTCTGAATTTTTTTCGTGTGGAGGCACGAGGTTTCAGTGGGGGTATCTGGATTCTATGGAGAGATGGCTTAGAAGTTGAACTCATATCAATTTCTAATCAATTTGTGCATGGGAAATATCGTGAGGTTGCAGGGGATAAGTGGCTCTTCTTTACGGCTGTGTATGCTAGTCCTAATGCGAGTGTCCGACGGAGTCTGTGGGATAAGTTGATCCAGTTAAATCCGGGGGATGATGTACCGTGGATCTTAGGTGGTGACTTTAATGCTATCCTTCGTAAAGAGGAGCCCTGTGGGGGATCGAGTGTTGTTCTAGGAACTAGCACTATTTTCTGGGACTTTATCAATAACATGGAATTGATTGAGATGGATTATAAGGGGGATGATTTTACATGGTGTAGGGGAGACCTGTATCAGAGGATTGATCGTTGCTTAGCTAACACTGCTTGGTTCATAGAGTTTCCAATGTCGATTGTTGTGCATTTAGATCGGGTTGGCAGTGATCATTGTCCGCTCCTTATTCAGTCGGGTGGATCAAGGGGTAGTAGCGAGTCGCGTCCTTTCCGTTTTTTGGCCGCTTGGCAGGATCATCCGAATTTCAAGTCGTTGCTTGAATCGTTCTGGGATAACTTGTCCTCGGTGGTTGATAACGTTCAACGATTTTGGGAGGTTGTGAAACGCTGGAATGTAGAAGAGTTTGGTCATATTGGGCGAAAGAAGATGAGGGTGCTAGCACGGCTCTAGGTATTGATAGGGCCTTGAGGAGAAACCCGTCAGATTTTTTGATTGATTTAATGCATAAACTGCGGGACGATCTAGATATTATTCTTGAGAAGGAGGAATCTTTGTGGTTCCAAAAATCACGGAGCCAATGGATTTTACTAGGCGATAGGAATACTCGCTATTTCCATGCTTCAACAGTGGCACGTAGAAGGGAAAACACAATTGTTGCGCTCAAGTTGAGTGATGGTACTTGGAGCACTGATCAGGATGTTTTACGTCAACATGCAATCGATTTTTATAGGGTGTTATTTACAACTGATACAAGTTGTTCAGGGGAGTATCAGGTTCGAGGAATGTTTCCCAGCATGAGCGATCACATGCGTCGTTTGCTAAGTGGCCCGATTCTAGACGAGGAGATTAAAGCAGCTGTTTTTGATATGGGTTCGTGGAAAGCTCCGAGTATTGATGGCATGCATGCAGGGTTTTATTAGTGGAATTGGGATATTGTGGGGCCGAATGTGTGCCAGTCTATAAGGAGTATCATCGAAGGTGAGTCGCCTCCATCATCTATCAATAGCACGCTCATGCTTCTAATTCCCAAAGTTACCTCGCCTGAAATGATGAGTCAGTTTCGCCCTATAAGTCTTTGCACTGTACTGTATAAAATTGTGACCAAAGTGGTGGTTAATCACATTAAGCCTTTCTTATCGAGTTGGGTTTCGGATAGCCAGACAAGCTTCATTCCTGGGCGGTCTATTTCTGATAATATTATAATTGCGCAGGAAATTGTCCATTCGATGAAGAGGAAATCCGGAAAGAGGGGATGGATGGCGTTGAAGATTGATTTGGAAAAGGCTTATGATAGGTTGGAATGGGTGTTTATTGATGACACGTTACATGATATTGGTTTTCCTTCGAACATTCGGAACCTTATTCTTGATTGTGTATCTAGTGTTTCCACTCAACTCATTTGGAATGGTGCGGTAACTGAGCCTTTCACGCCTACTAGGGGTATCCGGCAAGGGGACCCCATATCGCCTTATCTTTTTGTATTATGTATGGAACAACTTACTCAGGCGATCAATCAGAAAGTGGCTTTGGGTCAGTGGAATGGTTTTTGTACCTCTCGGCGGAGCCCAGTTATTTCGCATTTGATGTTTGCGGATGATATGGTTCTATTTGCGGAGGCGTCACTGGAACAATTGGATGTGATTCAGGAAGTTCTGATAGACTTTTGTAAGCATTCCGGGCTGAAGGTTAGTGTGCAAAAATCGAATATATTTTTTTTCTCAAAGAATGTGGATACTGACTTACGACGGGCTTTAAGCACTGTGGTGGGTTTTCGGAAGTAACGAACCTAGGTAGATATCTCGGAGTTCCTATGCTACACAACCTGGTTTCTAAGTCGACATATGCCTATTTGATACAGAAAGTGCGCGACCGTCTATCAGGGTGGAAGGCTAAGTATTTATCGTTTGCGGGTCATATCACTCTTGCGAAGGCAGTGTTGTCGACTTTGCCGTACTATGCAATGCAGACGACGAAATTACCGCTAGGTGTGTGTGACGAAATTGAGCGATTGATTCGGAGTTTTGTTTGGGGGCATTGTGACGGTAAAAAAGGGTGCATTTGTTGAATTGGGATGAATTATGCAAGCCTTCTTCGATGGGCGGGTTGAGTTTTAAATGTTCGAGAGATCAAAATGATGTGTTTCTTATGAAAATCGCTTTTAATTTGATTGATAAGCGAAAGCATCTTTGGGTGCGTTTTCTTCGCGCTAAATACAAGTGTAATGAACTCATTCCGGAAACATTATTTAGGCGGAATTGTTCCCATTTGTGGCGGGGAATATCGTCGATTTGGTTAGATGTTCGAGAAGGGTTAGTTTGGAGAGTTGGTAATGGAGAATGCATTGACTTTTGGCGTGACAATTGGATCCGGGGAGTTGGTCCGCTTGTGGGCCTTGCTGCAATTCCGAGTGGGCAGCAACAATGCTTTGTCTCACTGCAGGACATGCAAAAATAGAGAGGGGAAATGGGACTTTGATCGTTTCACACACACCCTACCAAGAGATGTTGTTGACAGGATTGCCGCCATACAATCCCCTGCTGCGACTGATGTAGTCGATGCCATGGGCTGGAGTTGGAGTGCTAACATGCAGTTTTCGGTGAGGTCAGCATATGCAGCGAAGCGGGGAGAACTGGAAGCAACTGGAGATAATATTTGAAGGAGATTACAACAGTTTCCGGGACCTCATCGTATCCGTCTTTTCTTGTGGTTGATGTGCAAGGGTCGTATGTTGACCAATAGTGAACGGGTTCGAAGACACCTTGCGGACACAACAGCATGTTTGGTGTGCGGGCACAGGGACGAGACGATCGACCATGTTTTTCGTCACTGTTCAACAGCAAAGAACCTTTGGTTGCGTTTGATCTCGGCTGCTAATCATCACTGGTTTTTCATGTGCTCCACAGTGGAGTGGATCACCGAAAATTTGCGGACGGATGTTAGCAGCGGAGAGGAGCAGTGGGGGCTGCTGTTTGGGTCGGTTGTTTGGCATTTATGGTTGGCAAGAAACAAATTTGTGTTCAGTAGTGTGGTTCCCAGCGTGGATGAAGTGTTGGTGAAGAGCAGAAGGTTGGTGCATGAGGCAACCCGTGCGTTGATAGGCAGGCGTGCTGTTCTGCACAGCAATGCTGGGAGAGGACCGATGGTGCGCGACAACACTCGAAGTGGTCTCCACCGCCTGAAAATGTTTGGAAAATCAATGTGGATGGGGCTTGCGATCAATCCGGGGGTCGTGCTTCATGTGGGGGTGTTATCCGTGATTTCGCGGGTAATTGGATTGGTGGGTTCTCGAATTTCATTAGTCGATGTAGTGCCCTTGAGGCGGAAATGTGGGCGATACATGAGGGCTTGTTATGTGCGCTCGAATGTAATGTTAGGGCGGTGATAGTTGAGTCGGATTGTCTTGAGGTGGTTCGCTTATTGCAAAAGGAGCGTGGCGATGTTGGTCCATTGTCTCTGTTAGGCTCTGTTCGTCGTTTATTAGCAAAGGTTAGTACGTACGAGTTTCGTCACATTTCTCGGGATGCTAATCGCATTGCCGATGTCCTCGCTAAACTGGGTCCTTGGAATGGTTATGATGCGATCTATTTTTGTGCCCCGCCGGATGCGGTGCTTGCGGTTTTACATGAGGAGTTACCTAGTCCTATAGTTTGATTTGTTTGTGATTTGTCGGGTTTACCCCGAGTTTCTGTAATGCTATGGTGGGTACTCTTTTCCTCCGTTTAGGTTAGGGAGATTTTTAATGAGGCATGTCATAGTATCCCTTTATTAATAAAAAAAAAAGATAAGGCCATGTAAGGGTACATTTTGGGATGGTCCTTTTTTGTGATTTAGTCTTAACCCATCGCAGTGGGCTTTGTGTACTTTCAAACACCCTTAATAATCACTCATTTTGTTCTAATTAATAAATGTTATAGTTGAGTTTTTCATTTTTGAATTTTTAATGTATTCTATTTTTATTTTCCTGTTCAATGTTTGAAGTGTATAACTGTTCCTTCAATAATGTAATCTCTAAAGTTTGAATCTAAATAGTATAATGTTGAAAAAACAAATATGAATACTAATTTATAGGAAAATTTTAAAATTTATATTTTAATTTTTTTTATCAATAATAAATTAGAAATTTATTCATAAAAAACTAAAATATTACAATCTTATTAGACTGAGAAAACGAAGTGCATTGCACAAGTGCTATATCGTCACTCTAATGTTTGATGGGCAATCGCTGGCAAATATTAATATTGGAGTTGCCCACCGGTTCACAAAGCGAGAAAATTAAAGCTTTGCTAATCTTTCTGATTAGCCGGTCCCTCTTAAACTTTGGTTAAGTTCTATCCAAACTCCGAATTAATCTGTTCAGAGTAGGGGCGTGCATTATTCAGTTTTAGCAATTAGTTGGTTAATTTTGGGTAGGATCGATTAATGGTTAAAATTTTTTTAACATTTAACTTTGGAGGGGTCAATCACCATTTTGTAATAGTTCGATAAGTTTAATGATTGTTTTGTAATTTTGAAAATTTAGTGACTAAAAAGATCATTTTAGCATAATTTAGTGACCATTTGTGTAGTTTACCAAAAATTTTATAACAAATTTTGTTAATTCAAAAGCCGACCGAATTAATAGAATTTTTTCGGATCAGTTAAAATTTTTCAAAAAAATCGGTTCGGTTAATGTTTTGTGTTATCGTGGTTCTTATATTACATCCATAAACTATCACCTTCATTTTAAATTGGTCTCTAAATTTTTAAATGTTCCAATGTCATCCACAAACTATAGATGTCATTCTAAATTACTCCTCAAACTTTTGAATGTTCCATTTTCATCCCCAAATCATGACCCTTATTCTAAATTGGTCCCCAAACTTTTTAAATATTCCAATTTCATCCTCAAAATACCATTTATACCACATCATATTATTATGTAATACACGTCATTGTTTCATGACAATTAACAATTTTTATAACTGTTTTATAAACGGGATATATGGTTAACATATATTGATAATTTACAAAAGAAATTAGAATGCTCAAAAAGTTTGAGGACCAATTTAGAATGAGAGTCGTAGTTTGAGGATGAAACTGTAATGCTAAAAAATTTGGGACTAATATAGAATGAAACTCATAGTTTGAGGATGAAATTGAACTGTTTAAAAGTTTAGAGAACAATTTAGAATGAGTGACGTAGTTTAGAGACGTGTGGTGTAATTAGCACAAATTAAATATAAGGTTAACTACTTCATTAACCACCATACTATTGGAAAAGTTGTGATTTGACCACATTACTTTTTTTCGAAGCAATTAAACCACCAAACTATTTAAATGATATCAATGTGACATGATGTTAAATAAAATTGGTACAATTATACATTTGGTCCCCTATATTTAATTTTTTTAACAATTTGGTCCAAACTATTTAATTAGGTGGTGACATGTGTCAATATCAGGCTTTAATGATTAATTTATATTTGATTTATTAAATATATTTTCTTGTTCCAATCAGGTGGTGACACATATAAAATCTAACCAAACATGTACTAGTAGGGGATCGAATTTGTGTGCTGCAAGGTAAAAGGTAATGGCTTAACCACTACACCAAGCACAACTATATGTTATGAAACACCAACTTTAATATATATTTTATTCTTTTCTACATTCATTTTTTTATTATATATAATAAATTAAAAATTTTAAATTATAATAAAATTCATTTAGTGAATCTAAAATCTCAATTAAATTATATTTTAAAAAATAAAATTATATTCAACGAATTATTATTTGATTTAACTAAAAAAATTTAATTTAATTATTATATATGATAAATTAAAAATTTTAAATTATAATAAAAAATCATTTAATGAATTCAAAATCTCAATTAAATTATA
This sequence comes from Hibiscus tridactylites, assembly GCA_958450335.1. Taxonomy (NCBI): domain Eukaryota; kingdom Viridiplantae; phylum Streptophyta; class Magnoliopsida; order Malvales; family Malvaceae; genus Hibiscus; species Hibiscus tridactylites. The sequence goes on from OY288288.1 coordinate 7,129,427, forward strand.
TTTAAAAATAAAATTATATTCATAGAATTATTTTTAAATTTAATTAAAAAATTTCAATTAAATTATTATATATATATATATATATATATATATTAAATTATATATAATTTTAAAGATAATCTGATGATTTTATATGTGAAATTAAAAAAGTGAATGTAGAAAAGAATAAAATATATATTAAAATTGGTGTTTCATAGCATAAAGTTGTGTTTGGTGGAGTGGCTAAGTCATTGCCTTTACCTTGTAATGCATAGGTTTAATCCCTTACAAGTGCAAGTTCAATTAGATTTTTGCTTTTCTCCTCTAAATAGGTGGTGACACGTGTCACAACTTGATTGGAAGGGGAAAATATATTTAATAAATCAAATATAAATAATTAGTTTATTTTATTAGATTAAAATTAGGACTAAATTGAAAGGATGTGTAAATAGCATGGATCAAATATGTAATTATACCCTTTTTAACTGGCTACGTCACCCTCGCAACTTTATCAAAAATATGGTGCTTCTAATGGGTCTAGAACTCATGACCTAAAGAAATGTGATGAGACAATAATGAGCAACTTGACCAACCGGCCAAATGTACTTGCTACATAAACATAAATGTAATTGATTTACACCCCTACACGCGAGACACAATTTCCATTCAAATCATTCAAAGACTACTAAGTGGGTTGGGGCATTTAAACTCTTTCCGAGTTTGTTATCCCACCTATATGGGATAAGTGGTTTTAGTTTTCCTTTACACAATTCACAACTACTTAAATTTGAGCATCAATTTCTCATTCATCACTCAATTGTTTTGAGCATATGAGATATCGTTGTAAAGGTCTCAAGGCGTAGAATATGAATTAATAAATTTATCATTCGAACCTCGACCTTTATCCATAGAAAATATGGCTCAAAGTTATCAATTTCTCACATTTTTTCCAACAGTATCTGTTCATAGATATTCTTAACTCTTTGACAATGCACACACACCTTTCAAACATTGCGATTGAACCCGAGACTCTTAAGATGAACATCATCCGTTTTTTCATTGAAACCACTTGTTGGGTTCTAATATTTCCTTTGTTTATTATAAAAATAAACAGTATATATATATATATATATAAATTGTTTCTTCTTATAATAAACAAAAGGAAATATTATAATCAGGGTGTGAATCACGAACCTTGAAACGATAACACAAAACATTATCCTATTATTCTTTTGGATTGTTGTCGTCTTTGATTGTTGGGAAGATTTGACCAATTGAGAGGGTATTTAAACGATAACACAAAACATTTCAAACTAACTTTTTGGTCATATTGATGACTGATTATAAATCTTTTGATTGACATAAATTAACATAGTTGTGTGTTTCTAGGGGTGTATTCATAGTTTTTACACTGCACATTAAAGTTGGACACTTTATGTATAGTGAAAAGGCAGACAAAACATGTCAAGCTCACTTGTAAGTTGTAATGGACAAACAAGAAAGAATTAGTACAAGAGCGATCATATTTTCTAGTTGGCCAAGTTGTTCATCTTTATTCTTTCATGTTTTTTTAGATCATGAGTTTTACCTATTAGAAACATCCTCTTCTTTTTCTCTAGAGTCTCTAACTCCCCTCCCATCTAGGTAGGATTAGGATTAAAATTAAAATTTGTCAAAAAAAAACAAAGAAAATTAATATAAATTAATTATTAATTAAGATTGGAGCCAGACAATTTAATCTAATAATTGTAGCAAATTTAATATTGTGTTCATACGTCGGTATATATTATTTAGGGTTATTTTATTATTGATTTTCAAATTAGTTTTTGGATTCACATGTATTTTGAGACCAAAACCAACGAAATTTTGTACTTTTCAGGTTAAAAATGTTTTTTATTTAAGGTTGAAAAATACTTTTCAACCAACTACCAATTGGTTTAACGATATGCAGTGGTATGTCCCTTTTAAGGTTAAAAGTTCAAATCATAATATTATGAATGAAGTAAACAGGATTGGAGAGTTGCCCCATAATTTACATCTACAGTATCCGATTTGAATTAGTTGATAAATTGGTCAAATATCGATGATTATATTAAAAAATTCTTTTAAAAAGTTGAAATTTATTCATTTAAAATTAGCGTCTTCATTTGTCCTCATTTATATAACTAATTTTTTTTATATTTTTTGAAATAATGTTTAAAATAAATATTTTATCTATTTAAAAACACTTTTTAATTTAATCATGGATATCTGACTTATTAGTCGACTAATTTAGATCAAATTTTAAAAAAACTTAATATAGAGGAGATCCTTCCGACCCGATTTATCCATTCATGCACAATATCATGATCCTTGCCAATAAGTATTTTTTTCACCTCACTTTTCACGGACAATAAAAAAATAAACCCTCAATTAATCAGTAACCCCAAGTTTAAGAAATAAATTAAAAAATCTCACATATATACATGAATCCTAATTTTTTAAAATAAAATTTTACCGAGAATTACAAAATTAGGGGACATCAAATACAAAATAAATATACCTATAAAACACCAAATAACAAGATTAACAACTCACCTATAACAAACAGACAAAAAAGTTGACAACAAAAGACAAAACAACACCGAGCAGAATCTCCAACATGAAGAACCCTAATTTGATAGCTAGGGTTTCATAGTCAGACATGTGCATACTTTTGTTTTATCTCCAATATAATAACTGTGGAAATTTACATTCGCAAATCACTACGGTTGAGCATCACGTAAGGCTAAAGATATTGTTTCTTTCAATGCAAGTTAAAAGCTACGTTCACAAACGAAGGCAACTATTCGGCTATGCTTTTTCACGTGAAAAATTACATTCACAATGGCTGCTATATGTTAACAGTTGATTTAAACAATTAGGTTACCATTAGTTGGTAGGTTAAAACGTTAGATCCTTGAGTAAAGTTAAAGAGCAGGGTCGGCTCTGAATTTTTAGAGGTATTGGGCAAACTTAAAAATTAGACCCTAAATTAAGAATACAATTATAATTGTAGTTGCAGTCATATATTCGGTTGTGTTGTGTATATTGTAATTGCAGACATAGCAGATGTTATTTCGGTCACTGCGAGTATCGCGGTTGTGAATTTTTTTTAATAACATACGTTATTGCGGACATAACGGTTGAAAGTATATTGTTTTCAGATGGTGCCACTATTGTCGTATAACCACCGTTGTTGTGGTTGTATACTGCTATTTAAATCTTTGTCTCTAATAATAAAAATAAATAAATTTTAAGAGTAAGCGCATAGTAACAAGTAATGAAAAATTGGGCCTTAATAACAAGTACTAAAAAGAATTACTTAAATTTTAAGAATATATTCATTATAACAAATATTGAAAAAAAACTTGGGACCTAGTAACAAGTTTTAGAAAAAAAATTAAATATTAAGACTAGATCCCTAATAATAAATATTAAAAAAAAACTTATCCCCTATTAACAATTATTAAAAAAGTGGGCTCCTATCGTCATATAACAATTGTTCTTGTGGTTGCATACCGCTATATAAATTTATGTCTCTAATAGCAAGTAATGAAAAAACTAAATTTTAAGAGTAGGTCCATAGTAACAAGTATTGAAAAAATTGGGCTCTAATAACAAGTATTGAAAAATTAAATTTTAAGACTATATCCATAATAACAAATATTGGAAAAAAATCAAGGACCTAATAACAAGTATTAGAAAAAATATTAAAAGTATACCCCTAATAATAAATATTGGAAAAAAGAAACTTATTTCCTATTAACAAGTATTAAAAAATGGGCCAAAGCAATAAGTATTAGAAAAAATTGAATCTTTAATAATAAATATAATTCGAAAAATAGAATATTTAGTTTCCTTGAATGATGGGCCTGGGTGGGCACCCTTGTTGCCCTTGACCCTTGTCTAGGGTCGGGCCTGATTAGGAGTTCGATCATAATATTATGAATGAAGAAAATAGATTGGAAGGATCATCCCTTATGTAGTGAATGATTTCCTGCCCCTTTTTTTGATGCTTCTATACTAAAAAATATATATATTTTTAGTTTATGGTTTAAGGTTGAGGTTTATGAAATTGGTAGTTTAGTGTATTTTAGGATTTAGGGTTTAAGATTTAAAATTTAGAGTTAAAGCTTAAATTTTAACTCTTTTAGTGTTTTGGCATAATACCAAAAGGGACATAATTTTTGTTCTTATGTAGTATTCAATCCAAAATTAGTCGACCAAAATTATTTTTGTGACTAAAAACAAGTTCTAAAAGTGTTTTCAAATTGGGTTAAAAAGTGTTTTACAAAACCTAAAATTTTTAGTTCTTGCAAAATATTTTTGAGCAAAATTACTCATTCGTTTTCATTTATATCACATGTTCTTTTATGTTTTAAAAATAATATCCGAAATAAATATTTTATTTAAAAATATTTTTTTCACAACAATACTAACATTTAAATTTTAAACTAGTAATCTTAAAGCACTTTTTACTTTAGACTAACCAAAAAGTATTAATTCCAAAGCCGAACAAAGCCAAACTAAAAGTTCAAATGCAATGCGAGCCACTGGGAAAAAGCAAATTGCAATACATTCAAAGTAGTTATTCCCTAGGGTAAACTAGTTCACCTTTTACTTTCTCCATTTATTAGTACTATAAATGTACCATTAACTTTCTTTTTGCTTCATATTTTAAAAAAGTTTACATATGATCACAATCATGATAGCGATATTCTAACTTAGGTCAAAACTATAGTGTTGGTCAAACTTGAAATTTAGTTTATACTTCAAATTCACATAATTTTAACTTTTAGTTGTTTTTTTATGTAGACTTTTTTTTGGTTTAATGTATACTACAGCCTTAGATTAATGTTATTTTTCTACTTTGGTACCCAAATTTATTCGTTCTAGTTCAATATTTAAAGTAGGCATAATGCCTCTAACGTTTCATGGAATGGTCATTTCGGCTCATATTTTTTATCCAGTTTCACCTTTAACGTTTCATTTTAGGTCAAGATGGCCCCGTGAATGAAAACTGTTAGTTGACTAACGGTCAAGCGGAATGAAGATGTGGCATGTTGACTAGGCTTAGGATGTTGGCGTGATAAAGTTCCACGTCATCAGTTTTTTTTTATAAAAATAGTTCTTCTAAAAATAATAAATAATAGATTATTCAATTTATTATCTTAAAAAATATTTTTTCATTTTATAAAAATAATATTTAATTAAATTAAATTTATTTTTTAAAATAATGAATGAAATAATTTATTACTTTTAAAAATATTCTTTTAAAATATTAAAATTAAATAAATTATTGTTTTTATTTAATTTTTATGTAAATAAAAAGTAATAAATTATTTCATTTATTATTTTTAAAAATAATAAATAATTTAATTTACTGTTTTTAAAAAATATTTTGTTTAATTTATTATGTTTTAAAAAAGAATTTTTTATAACAAATAAATTATTAATTTTAATTTTTTTAAAAAAATAATAAATTATTATTATTTTTGTAGAAAAATAAAAAAAAATATTTTTTTAACATATGTTTGCTGACGTGGTAAAGTGCCACGTTAGCGTCCCAAGCCAACTCAACATGCTACATCATCATCATGTGTTGACCATGAGTGAACTAACAATTTTTTTTACTCGGTAACATGTATGTTTTATTATAAATTGGAACATACATGACCTTCACGCCCATAAGCCTCGTTAAAAACCTCCCTAAATCTTATAGAGGAAAAGAGTACTCATGGACATGTGGAACAAAAGAAACCATACACCAAACAGGTCCAAACAACTCGAGTTCGGGAACAAGACACTTATGCAAATTGTTTAAACCAAACAGGCCGATCCACACCACTCTTCGCCAATGCATCCGCAAGCCTATTCGTCTCCCAATAGACATGATGGAAACACACATCACTCAACGCTTCACACGCCTCATCAATTCTCTGCAACCAACGCCAAAATTTCCACGGCCTTTTTTCCAAGTGCAAAACCCAGGCAATGGCCGTCGTAGAATCTGATTCGATCACCAACGGGCACTGGCTACCTTTCGATTCCAACATGCACTCCAACGCAAAGCATATTGCTTGGAGTTCCGCTTCATTTGAATTCGCTATCCCAATCGGACCCGAGAACAAAGCTAATATATGCCCAAACTCGTCACGTAGAACACCTCTACACCCAGCTTTACCTGGTTTCCCCCTAGCAGACCCATCGACATTGAATTTTAGCACTCCCATGGGAGGTCGTTCCCACCTCACATTAACCCGTACCGATACGTCACGGGGCTGAAACTCACACTGCCAAGGACATTCCCACCAAGTCGACTCCAAAATAACACCCGAAGGACATCTCATCCGCACCCAATACATCGAGCACATCTTTATCAAGAAAAGAATTTCACCCGATGTCGCCCGTGTACCTTTAAACAAGCAGTTGTTTCTCGCCAACCACAACGACCATAACGTCGCTGCACACCCCGCCATCCACCATCCACGCACCTGCCCGACAAACAAGCAATTAAAACATAGTGCCAGCAACTCCATCACCCCACACGGCTGCACCATAGCTACTTGCCACCAACGAAAGAAACATAACCATACCTCACATATGACCGGACATCGAACCATAATGTGGTCCAGCGTTTCCTCCACTGCCCGACACCAAACGCAGCGAGAAGCATCCCCCTCAATACTCACACCTCGGCCTATCAACATCTCCATTGTCGGCAATCTATTCATCCATGCAAACCACAGAAAAAAATGCACTTTGGGCGGGATGGGCAGCCTCCAAATCATGGCCAACTCAACGTTCACCTCAAGGCCAAAAGATTGCATTAATTTGTATAGTCCCGCCACGGAAAACTCTCATGTAGCTAAATGCATCCACACAAGCCTATCAACTCGATTCAGATATAGGCGGAGGTCCCAACATAGAGCACGAATAGCATGGATTTGAGATACCTCAAAGGACCTTAATGATCTGCCAAAGAATTGTCCCCATTCCCCATGCTCGAATTTCCCCTCCTTCGTATACTCTTTAACCTTCGCTCTCTTGTCGATAGCAAGGCGATAAAGCCTTGGGAACATCACTTCCAAAGGTTCCTCACTACACCACACATCCTGCCAAAAAAGAATTTTCTCACCATCGCCTAATTGCCAAACAAAAGTTGCCTGACTCATAAATCGATTCACATGCCCATCACCCTGTACTTTAACAATTTGTCGCCAAACCGTTGACATCTTCCGTATCCCAATTTCATTCGGCCACCATCTCATAAAATTACACCCATATTTTGCATCAATTATAGCACGCCACAACGAGTCCTTATTCATAGCATAACGCCACCTCCATTTAGCTAATAACGCTAAATTTCGTGCGCGCAAATTGACCACACCCAACCCCCCCAAGCCGACGTGGTCTACAAGCAACGGTCTAATTGACTCTACTCAATTTAATTTTTGTGTCCGATCCTCCTCACAAAAATCTACGCCTAATGCGATCGATTTTAGCTATAATGCTCCGCAATATCAAAAATAATTCTATGTAGTAGAGCGGCAAAGCTGATAAGACCGAATTAATTAAAATTAACCTCCCTGCAAATGATAGTGTGTCACGTTTCCAACCAGCCAAACATTTCTGAAATCGCTGAATTAGAGGATCCCACATTTGTAGACTCCTCGAATTGATACCCAATGGCAATCCCAAGTATGTTATCGGTAGCTGATCACGTTCACACCCCAAAATCGAAGCAATGTGCTCTAGTAAATCGTCATCCACTCCCACTCCATACAATTTCGATTTGGCAAAATTAATCTTCAAACTAGAGGCGCATTCGAAGCAAGTCAAAAGGCGCTTCAAATCTCTAGCAAAACATACCTTCGCCTGGAAGAAAAGGATTGTGTCATCTGCAAATTGCAAATGCGACACCTCAAACCTTTCGGCCACCGTCACACCTCTAAACACCTCTAATTCCGTTGCATTCCTTAGGAATTGATGTAGCAATTCCGCCACAATTACAAAAAGCGAAGGCGATAGCGGATCACCCTGTCGCAGCCCCTTATGCATCGCAAATTCGTCTGTTGGTGAACCATTAACTAGGATAAACAATCTTGTTGTACGAGCACATTCCATCACCCAATTACGTCATATCGAGCCAAACCTCATTCTGCTCATAATTTGATCGAGACACTCCCACTTAATGCAATCGTAAGCTTTTGCAAAATCTAATTTCAGAATTAATCCCCCCTCACCTCCTTGTCTCTTCTGTAACGAATGAATCGTCTCATTGGCTAGCAATATGCCATCTAAAATTTGTCGCCCACTGACGAAGGCCGATTGCACATCGCTAATAAGCTTTGGCAACACCGATTGTAAATGCCTCGCCAAACATTTAGCCAAAATTTTATACAAAGAATTAAGCAGGCAAATCGGTCGATAATCCCCCATGACTTTCGGATCCTCTTTCTTGGGGATCAACACCACAAAAGTCGAATTCACTCCTTCTGGTAGTTTACACGATGCAACAAAGTCATGGACAAACTTAATCACGTCCTCCTTTAAAAAAGACCAACCACGCTTATAAAATTCAAAAGTAAACCCATCGGGACTAGGTGCTTTAGAACCTTCGCAACTCCAAATCACCCCACGGATTTCCTGTTCTGTAAATTTGACCTCCAAACTTGTCGCTTCATACTCGCTTAGGCAATTAAAATTCACCACTGCATCCATTGAACCAGCCATCTCGACTCGCTCAAAATGTTGTGGAAACGCATAGAAGAAGTAACCTTTTAATTGGTTTGGCTCCGTAACCCATCTGCCTCGCCACATAGCACCCCTGATTGTATTCTGCAGCGCTCGGATCTGTGAAGCGCGATGGAAAAATATGGTATTCTGATCACCCTCCTTTAGCCATATCATGCGCGAATTTTGTCGCCAATACGACTCTCAAAATTTCGATAGCCTCCATAATTTCGTGTTCAACTTCCATCTTTCCTCTATGTCACCCCACCAAACCGATCCATCCTCCACTTTGCTATCAACGCCATCCAATTGCCTAGTAACCAACTTAATACGATTATCGATATTCCCAAACGATTGAGCATTCCACTTCTTGAGATTGGATTTCATCCCACGTAATTTCGCCAACATTCCCAGCTCACCCCAACCCATATCCGATGCACCCAACCTCAACCATTCGTGCTCCATCAACGCCACATAACCAGTAGATAACAACCACACACTCAAGAACCTAAATAGCTTTGGTCCACTGTCCCTCGGATCACTAGCCAACAGCAAAGGCACATGATCGGACAGTCCCCTCGACAAAGCAACCATCTGCAGTTCACTATATTTTTCAAACCACTCCAGAGAAAAAAGGAATCGATCAATACGGCTGCATTGTTTACCCGGACCAAACCAAGTGTAGCATTTATCCTACATTGGCATATCAATTAATGCATTCAATTCCACAAATTCATGGAAATTAACCATACCTCGCGACCTTGTGTCACAACCTCGCCTCTCCTTCGGATGCAAAACCACATTGAAATCCCCTCCTACACACAATGGCACATCCCTCTCCGATATTTCTGCAGTCACCAAGGCCCACAAATCCACTTGTTCACCAACTGCACAAGGTGCGTATATTCACATCACTCCACATCGCCAGTCCTCTAAAATCCATGTTCCCTCCACCTTCACAAAACGATCACCCAATCGAATAGATGATGCCATAAAACGGGTCGTATCCCACACTACCAAAATTCCCCCTGACCGTCCCTTCGACGGAGAAAATGCAAATTCGAACTCGTCGGAAATCCAAAACCTACCCATCATATCGCCTGTTATCTCTTCTAATTTTGTTTCCTGCAAAATGATCAATTCACACCTATGTTGTCGCACTAAATTATGCACCGCTTGCCTCTTCGCTGCTGAACCCAATCCTCTCACATTTCTCGACAACATTGGCATATCGTGATGCTATTGATTCCCCTCTCGATCCACAATCAAGCGCGCAATATCCTAGACTATATCTTCCTCGTTCCTAATCGCCTCTGCACCAATATATTTCCCCAAAGTTAGAGTCTCCCTTGCTTCTTTTATGATCGATCGTTTCCTATTTTCAAAGTCAGAATCCGAAAGAGAAGCGTTTGCAAATTCCGGTGGAGTAATTGTTTTCTTTTTTGGTCGTCCCCTCCCCCGCTTCGCCAATTTCTTCTCTGCTTCTTGCCTTTTTTCAGGGGATAACTCACTCAACAGAATTTCAGAAATATGTCTCACCCTACACAGCTCCCCATTCGATTCAACCACTGGTGCTTTACCAACTCTATCAATTTCCGATCGTGGCCCATCCACCAACGGTTGGTACACCACTTCTTGTTCCGTAGACATATCCCGCGCCTCTTCACTCAATGTCCGCTCATACTCCTCTCCAATCATCTTCACTTGTTCCTCGAAAGGTCTTGACACTACTCCCACATTTTCGTCTGCCATCCATCTGAAGTTCCTCGTCGATGCCTCCATCGTTCTCTCCTCACCACCCTGTTGTTCCGTCCATAAACCATTCCAATGTATCACCTTATCATTTGCCCCCGACAAAGAATCCGGGACAATTGTGTCATCCGCTTCGCAACTCCTATCTCCCATCTCTCGACAATTCAAAGATGCTGCAATCGATCCCTCATCACTGTCCGTCTTCCCATCACTTGCATCCTCCATAATCCCAAAGCAACAATCTCACTTCACCCCCAACAACTCTTCCATCTCCGATATGTGCACTCGAAAAGAGTTTGCACCCACATTCATAGTGATTACAGCATCAATGGTTTCAAGCCAGTCCGTTTCAATTTAAAACCTACATCGTTCGAAAGATGACGGTGCTATTGTTTCGCCGTCCAATTGGATGAATTCCCCCCACAATTCAGCAATGTTCCGGCAGGTGCCTTCGGACCATGCGTGTATTGGAATTCCACTTGCGGACAACCAAACTCTCCTATTAGGCAGTCCCAATGTTGCGTCCCAATTCATCACATTCTCCAGCCACTTCTCAAATGCCTGCTCTTCTATCAATCGCTTTCGAGTTTCAATATCATCAAACATCAAGAGTACCATTGATCCCGCCACTCTCATGATCGAAAAGCCCTTCAATTTTGCTTTCCTGAATTCAATTGCTAGCTCTCGAATTCGATAAGACGATATGCAAAACCCCACCGCACATTTATTTAGAATCTCCATTTTGTCCATATCAACCGCACCCTCCACTATTCGATTGTCTATTATTTTGTCTGTCTCTCCCTCTTGCCCTTGATTCGCGCGATTAGGCTTCAAATTAGATCTTTCCGAATCCAATTGATTCAAATCTGATGTTTTCTTCCTCCAGTATGTTGTTCGTGCCTCCCTCTGTGCGAAAGACACTTACACGTTTTTACAAACTAAGACGCTTATGTAAAGAAAATTTTTACAAACGCTTGTGCATGGAATAATTATCATAATTCACGAGACAAAAATATGCATTAAACATTTTTCTTAAAAAAGCTTATTCCAAACAGGAATAGAAAATCATATTTATATTTTAACTGAAATAGTTAATAATGCTAACCATTATGATTATGTTAAAGACCATTATAAAATCCGACGATCGAATTCTGCCAAATAAAGAACATAAATCAAAGGGTAAATTATGCAAATGGTCACCAAACTTTATTAAAACTTCATTTTGATTATCGAACTTTTAAAAATTACAAAATATGCATTAAATTTTTTATTTTGGTACAAAATGGATAGCGCGCCGTTAGCTTCTGCTAAAGGGGATTGCGTAACAGTTAATAAAATTTGTGTAATAAAAATTTAGCCCTTAAATTTTACACATGGCTATAATTTAAACCTAGTTCTAAAAAAGTAACCCTTGATATTTTAAAATTATTTCAATTTAGTCCTAATTCTAAAGAATTGCTCTTATCAAAGAAGTAGATATTTGGTCAATGGAGGAGGGTTACTCGATGAGTTGGAGCTTGCAGAAGATGTTTAAGATAAGAACTGATGCATAAACTTCTTCTCTAGGATTGCCGATAAGACCAGCTTTATTTGGTCTGAAATTCGAGTTCAGCTCCCTAAAGTTTCTTGTCATCCTTTGGTTTGGTTTAAGCAACACATCCCAAACATGGTATAATTGTCTGGTTAGCTTTACATGGAAGACTATCAACCAAGGATCAATTGCTTCAAATGAGAATACAAGTAGATCTCATTTGTATATTGTGAGACTCATGAGCAACTATTTTAATGCCCATTTGTGTACTTTACCCTAAATTAAATCCTATATTTGAGCTTAGTAGAGGCATCTGACCTTCAACTTAAGTATGTTTCTCCCTATTCAAAGTAAAACAATACTTTCCTTTTGTTTTACAAGGGTCAATCTCACAATTCAGTGACCCATACTCATAAATTTACTTACCCATTCACATAAATAGCTCTAATTCCCATTAATGGGAAATAATTAAATTTCAGGACATTCCCATGGTTAGATATTGACTGCTAAGCTTTAAAATGAAGGAAAGTTTGGGAGAATTATGACTTTGATCCTCAATTTCATTGGAAAATTCATGAATTTTCTTTCACTATATCTCATGCAGCAAGTCAAATTTGCCTTTTTCATTACATAAGATTCCTTATATATGTGAATTGCAAGCCTCAAACAGCTTATCTTGAACTTACAATTTCTAGGAAAAGCATAACATTTTCAATCAAGTTGGCTGATTACAATGACAGTCTGAGCTCCAAATCTAGCTCTTGTGTGTCGCTCGATTCGGAATTTTGACTGCTCGATCCCAATGAGCTGCTCCTATGTTTCTTTCTCCTCGAATTCGAGTCCTGTAAAAATAAACCAGACAAAAAATCCATTAAAAAACAGAATCTTGACATTCCACAGAACCAGGATGTTTCTTGTGTATGTATAACAAACCTCTACGTTTAGGTTTAGAAGTTGTCTGGTCATGTTTGGTTGTGCAAAATGTTGGTTCTCTAGGATACCACTGCTGGGGTTCCAACTGCTGCAAAAATGATTTCAAACATTAAGAAATTATAAGCAAAAAAAAGAAGAAGAAGAAGAACCCTTTGGATGGGAAATCAGATTGAGATGAATATATACATATACATATACATATACATATACATATATATAAGCACCTTGCTGTGGTACTAGGTTGTGAATCACCATATCTGAAGCTTGCTCTTTGATCATACTCGCCAAGCCCCATCTGTAATAACGTTCCAAGTAAATTTAACAGATTTAATTTACAATATTCACAAGCAATCATTCCAATTTCCTTTTCTTCCACTAATACATTCATTCTATAGTATACTAATCATACTCTTCATTTTTCCGGAGGATATTATACATACATGAAAAAAATTAGAAAAATTCAACCATATCTATTTGTATGCGACGCTCACACCCGAATCGGAATAACATATTATTTATTCATGTATGATAACGCTGGTGAGTTCTTTCTGGGGGTCTAGGAAACTAGGGTTAGCAGTAGCTAGAAGTAAAATTATGAGCAAAGTTCAAAGGATCCATTCATAATGAATGACCCATCACTTACCACCATGTTTGGGTACTGGAAACCATAAGAAGCTGCTGAGGAAGCTGAAGAATAAGAAAAAGAAGACGATGACGCCATTGATGAGTAGCCTGTTTGCACTCTAATATTATCTTCCTGCACGTACAGTATATAATATCACCAAAAAAAGCATTTTTTTCATCAAATTCCTTCCACAGAAACATAAAACTCCAATCATTTTAATCACTAAAAAACCAGAAGAATTTAAATCTAATCACCTGGTTGAAATTTGGAGGGTAAGGTCCATGATGAAGAGGGAGCTGGTAGGCAGCAGAAGCCATTTGTCCGTGTAATCTGATCTTCTCCAGTTGAGCAACGCCGAGCCCTCTCTGGGGTTGCTTCGGCTTTTCCGAGCCGCCCTTCTTGCCTTTCCTCGTAGACGACGAACCACCGCCCCTCTCCATGTTCGGTTCTCCGACATAACTGCCGTCCATGTTCGGTTCTCTGTGTGTGTTTTGCTGCAAAGTGATAGAGAGAGAGAGGGAGGAAGGAGATGGTGAGGAATCAAGAGATGTGTCCACTGCAACCCCTTTTTAAGCTGTTTCGCAAACCAAGTAATTATTACATCGCTGGACCAGATTTTGTAGAGATTATATAATCTGTATATACACAGATTTTATGCCCTTTTTATTTCCACTACCTTTTCTTTTCTTTTCAAGTACTCCTCTCCCTAACTGGCTAACTTATTATATTTCATTCTTATAGTATAATTCTCTAATTGGTCCCTGTGTTCTTTGATGTTTTCATCTCTTATTGCTTCTGTTTTGGAATTAATCCTTTTACTTTTCTGGTCTAAGAATTAAAATCCAATCGATAACACTGATTTTCTAATAATTTTGAGTATGTATTATCAATTAGATTTTGACCATTAAATATTAATGAGTCGTATAGTTAGAGATCTACTAATTGGTCTAGTGGCCAAAAATGTTCATATTATCTCATTTTGTACATATTCGAATCCTAATGTTAGCATAGAATATAATAACCCTCTATTTAATTAAAAAAAATCCATAAATGATATTATTGATTGGATTTTGATTTTTAAATAAGACAAGTTAAATTCTTGAAAAAAAAAGTAAATAGATTGAAATTTAAAACTTCGAAGAGTATTAGATATTGGAGGCGCAATTAGACCTTATTTTTTGTAATTCAAAATAGACTAGAGACAATATAGGATTGTCTCGGCTATAATTATTTTGTAATTTTTAAAAGATCAATGATTAAAATAATATTTTTTGTAGTCGAGTGGCTATTAGTGTAATTTATCCTTTATTTATTTATTGTTCATGTAATAATTTTAGTTTTTTAAATTTGTATCTTATCTTCCTTTGGGAATTTCAACCTTGTTTTTAAAAAATTGTCATAATTTAAATATAAATATTTTTATTAATTAAATAACAATGCAAGCAATCGATCTAAAAATGTTACATAATCTAATTGTTTGTATTAATGGACAAGGATTTATTGGAACAAATCTACCATAATTAGTATATAATAAAGGTTTAGACATTAAGAGAGAAATTATAGATTCCAAGAAATCGTGTTTGCAGCTTAACAGGGATTCTATTGTTAAGGAGAAATTAAAGATAAAGATATTCTTGGGATTATATCCAAAGTTGTACTAATCAAGAAATTTTGTTTATTAAAAAAGCTTTCAATGTAATTAATATATTTCTATGGCATTTTTTCTATCGATCTGATCCAATTTGATTTTCATATCTCTTGTATGGACTTTTGTTTCGAATATGTTTTTATTAGAAACCTTTAAGACTTGTACTCAACTCTAAAATGAAAAAATTGTGACTCCAAACCTACATATTTTGAAATATTACATTTTCTTAGGCTAAATATTACATATAAAAATATGTATTATAAAGTATTGTAAAATATAGGCACAGGTGGAGCAAGACGAGCCGGGGATAATTTCGCTTCATGCGGAGGAGCGCTACGCGAACGCCGGTTTCACAAAATTTATTGGATGTTGCTCAGTGTTGGAACTTGGAAGCGGGGCTTTGAAGAACCTATGTCAGCCTATTATGTATTTTTTTATTGGGACTACTTGTTAAGTTCGAGTAGTTTCTTAAGAAAAGATTGAAGTAAATTAGATAGGATAAATATCATGTACAGTGACGGTGGAAACTGACCTATAAACCCTAAATTATAATCTTAAACCTTAAATTTAAACAATTATCCCTAAATTCTAAACTTACACACCTAAACTCCTAAACTCTATATCCTAAACTAAGTCTCTATACCCTAAAACTAAGGCGCTTGTGGAAACTTTCAGTTTCCACCGCCACTGTATAGAATATTTATCCAATTAGATATTGTATAAAAAAGTAAACTATAAACAAAAATATTTTTTTTTGAATATGCTGGTACGATGCAAGGGTAGCATTTGTTCAACTTTTTAAGTCTTTTCAAAGACGGCACACACAGCATGACATTACTGGTGCTCGAACCCAGATCCTAAGGGATGATAAATATCTACCTTTGCCACCAGGACACAAGGGGATGAGCATAAACAAAAATATTTAAAATGTTACAAAAACATAAAAGTTTTAAAAATAATTCTAATTAATATATATTATAAAATTAGAAGATGCATACTAAAAAGGGAAATATTTGATACACCAACAGAAGGAGAAAGAATTTCCACAAACATGCTATTTAAGTTTTAAAATTTAAAACATAAATATTTCACCTTAAAATTTAAATTTTAACTATAAATCCTGAATCAAAATCATAAAATCTAACCCTTAAATAAGTTCTTAAATTCTAAAATAAACATATTTATATAAACTAAAATTTATATTGACGGTGCATCAAATTTTTCATACTAAAAATTTGATAAACGGTGCGAGAAATTCTCAAAACTCGAGAAAATGTCGATTGAAACCTCGTTTACCCAACCCTTAATTTTCTTACAAAAATCATTTTACGATTTGAAACTAAACGAGTTCAAATTATTTCACCATCCGTATTATTTTTCGGCTCGTTTATCCAAAAATTAATTAATACTAAATATTCCCTCAAAAAATAATTAATTCTAAATAAATTTTGAGAGGGGGAAGCAAATCTAATTGAACTGTTGAATGAATGATTTGTGGGTCATATTTTATGAGTTGTATGTTCCAAATTTCTTTATAAAGGACATGTGAACTCTTGTAATTTACCCCCTAAACCAGGTAAATGCTGCAGGCAAATGCCTTTCTTTTCTGTTTCTCTCAATAAAATATAATATAAGCAGCTTAGTTAAGCATCGGTCATTATGAAAAAGGGTTTTATAATAATACCTACAGTTTAAATTCCGTCACAACTTGGGAGACTTTTTGGCTTCTTTTCATGCCACGTATCGATTTATTATTTGGTCTTATAAGAGACCCCCACAGTTTTGGAATTTTAAATCTTTTGTATTTAATTATAAAATTTATATTTTATTAATGTAGTATTTTTGTTTTACAACGAGGGCTAGTACAAGTGGTAAATAATTTGGTATCGCTTTTAAGTTTGAGACGTTGTGTATGCAGAAAATTTCTGTTGAGAGACTCACCCTCTAAAATTAGGTGTACAACGCGGGCTGGTCTGGATTAATCAATGCGAAGCCTTGAAAACCAAAATGGCAACCAAAAAAAGTTTTTTTTACTAAGTACAATTATCTTCTATTACAACGTATAACAGTCTTAGGGAGTTAAGATGATTATAAGGTAGTATTTGTTCATATTTTTTTCATTGAGACTACTCGTTAGGTTCATTTAGACCTGACAAACTTGACTCGAGACCCGATATCGACCCAAAGATGATGACTTAAATTTGATATGAGACACAAAATAAACCGATCCGACCCGAATTTTAGTTTAATCAAAATGGACACAAACCGTTTTTCAATCGAACGGAATGGACTTGAACCGAAAGCACCCTGATTTTTTTTTATATAAAATTATTAAAAGAAACGAAGAAATATAGGATGTGAACTAACGCACAACTCACCAAAAAGTCATATAATGATGTAAAAACTGACCCGACCTGAAAACTCGACTGAACCTGAAATTAAAATTGACTCGTTATTAGCCCGAACCGAAGTCATCCGACCTGAAAATTAACTGACCCGATATAACCTGAATCACTATAAACTCAAACTAAAATCAAACACCCGAACCAGACAAAAATAACCCGTATTAAAATGAATCCAACTGAACCACCAGTTTGAAACCTCTAATTTCAATTAGATTGTTAATTGAAATATATCTATATAGAATTTACGCATAAAAAAAAAACTTAAACTAACATAAAACTAGACTCAAAATCGACGAATCTTAGGATTTAGAAAATCTTTCAATGAAATCTTTTAAAAAATTGTTAGTATAGATTTACAAAAGAAGTTACTCTTTTTTAACCTCAAATTTTAAAACAAAAAATGATATAGTAACTATCAAGTCAAATGCTTAGATATATTGTTATTTTTCCTTTTTTTAAGAATTCTTAAATAAAAAAATTAATTAACTCGAAAATATTAATTTCTTTTTTAAATACAAAAATAACAACGAAAATATCGATTTCTAGATTGTAATTAAGTTCAAATCCCTCGTTTCTTTAATCGGGAAATAATCTATTGATTTCTAGATTTCGAGGACACAAAAAAGAATCAATTGATTGAAAATTAGTGTTTTTAATTTATTAATTAATTATAGGACAAATGTAGATTTATCATAGGAAGCTTGATGATAAAGATGTTATAACATCCATAAGAATATAATATATATTTAAAATATATTCATTGAATGAGTGTGTATATATAATTATTATATTTACTGACAATGAAATTATTGAAGTAATACATTGGCTTAAAGTACACTCATAAATAATAATTAGATAAATAAAAAATTTATTATCGGGTTTTACAATATTAATTAAAAAGGGTGAAAGTCAAAATAGAGGCGTGGATAGATACATCATTGGTCAAATTATGAAAGTCCAATCTAGAGGGGTTTGTTAATTAATTAATCAAACACTCTAAAAATATTAGTTAAAAAAAACATGTACCACACAAACCCAACAACGGATTAACTTGTTTAATATAAAATATATGTGTATATATTGTCGATATATTTTTTATTAGATTATTCAATTCTCAAACTTTCATTTTTTGTTGCCTTTCTAATTTAAATTAGAGTTTCGTCTTGAGTAATTTTAATTGACCCGCGTCGCACACCTAACTTTGGTAGGTGAATTTTTTTAAAATTTTTGTTTTGATATAATAATGGAAAATGTTTTTAGACTTATTTGAAAATATTGCAAAAATCAACTAAAGTCCAAACAACTTGAAAATACGTTTGAAATGGTTTCATACGTTTTCAACATGATTTAAAAAGCTTTTAAATGTTCAAAATGTCGATTTTTAAGGTCCGTACCGGTACACTTTTGGTTTGTACCGATACGCATAGTCGCATATGCAAACCTCTTTCCAAAAACCAAAATCTACACCGATATAGCATATGTCGTACAGGTACATGCATGGTGGTTTCGAACCCCCATGGGTTTTCAGTTTCCAGAAACCAAAACCCGTACCGATACAACATCTGTCGTACAGGTACATGCATGGTGGTTTCGAAACCCCATGGGTTTTCAGTCTCCAACGGCTATTTCCCAAAACAGGGTCGTACCGATATAGGTACTCGCATATCAATACCGACAACACCATATTGAGAAATTCTGCATATAAAACATCCCCAATGGCTCCAATTCATCCCCAACAGTCACCAACGGCTAGAATCTCGTGTGGGAGCTTAAAAGAAGCCTTTAAGCACCAGAATCAACTAATGATCAAAAAGCCAACATACTTATTATTGTAAAAGAGTCTCAATGCTTAATTTTCACATTCTTTCATAGACAACACTTGTGAGCTCAACTTGTTATAATTTGCTCAAGTGTTTTAGATTTGGGTGAGTGCTTAAATTGTGCAAACATAATACCTTGTGAGGATTTTCAAGTTTGCTATTTGTTTTTCTCTTGTAAGAGAGGGTTTGTTCAATCTTTGGGATAGAGAGCTTCAAGTGTTTAAGGGTTGCCTCCTTAGCCTAGAAAATGGAAAGAAATTCAAAAATGAATTTGTTGGAAATCCTTAGTTAGGAAGCTAAGGTAGTGGATGTAGATCTTAGTTAGAAGCTCGAACCACTCTAAATTCTTTGTGTTCATTTTTCTTTTATTGCTTCCACCACTATCACCCAAATTAGCTCTTCTCCACCACTTGAGAAGCTTGTCAAGATCGATCAACAAGCAATCAACCAGTGTTCATGACACAATCAATAGATAAGCCATCATTCTTCAACGGTAAACATTATGCCTTTCGGAAGAATAGGATGATGTACTTCATCAAGGCCAAAGACTATACCATATTTGGGATCTTGTTGAAGATAGATCGTTCGCACCTCAAAGAAGCAATGCGAAATGGAATGCAAAGTTGATAGAGTTAAACTCAAAGGCTTTGTACATTCTATTTTGTGCATTGAGACCGGAGGAGTATGCCAAAGTTTCTTCTTGTGAGAGTGCCAAAGAGGTTTGGGACAAACTTGAAGTGATCCATAAAGGTACAAACGAGGTGAGGGAGACAAAAATTAATATACTCAATCTCAACTACGAAAACTTCAAGATGAGTTCGGATGAAGACATCAATAGTATGTTTGACCGTTTCTCCATGATCGTCAACGAGCTAAAAGGATTTGGAGAGGAGATTTCAAAAGATAAACTTGTTCGAAAGTTGATTTATTCACTTCTCGAATCATGAGAGTCAAAGAAGACAACAATCATTGAAACTAAAAACTTGAAGGAGCTCAAGCTTGATGAGCTCATCGAGTCTTTACTTACCCTTGAATTGATATCTCGACCTTTAAGAAGGGAGAAGGAAAAGAAGATCAAAGAGCAAGGAATATAAGAACTAAATGTTGTTGTTCTTCAATCCTCCACAAGTCATCAAGAAGATTCAAGGGAGAAGAAAAGTGAAAGTAAAGAGATGATTCATCTCTTCAAGAAGTTCACTCGATTCATGAAGACTGAAATGAAAAAACTTCAAAGCATGAATTGAAGAAGAAGATGAAAGATTCCCTAAAGAGATTTGGATACAAGAAGCAAGGCCGTATCAAATATGATTGCCCTCGCTTCAACAAAAAAGGATCATCTTCAAAGAAGGCATATATGGCGATATGGAGTGATGAAGAAGACTCCACCGGAAATGAGATATCTCACTTATGTCTTATGACCCTACAAGAGGGTGATATAACTTTTAACTCACCTATTTCTAATTCTTATACATTTGATGAGTTACAAGAAACATATGATGAGTTAATTTTCGAATTTAAGGCTTCATTTAAAAAAAAGTTACTTTCAAAATTGAAAATAGAAAATGATTTACTTTCTAAAACTAATCTCGAATTTAAAGCAAGGTTTAAAGATTTTAAACAAAAGAAACTTGATTTACAAAACTTGCTTCTAAAAGTTCAAGAGAATCATCAAAGAAAAATTGATGACCTCAAAAAGAATTTGTTTAACAAAAATGTTCAAAAATGTGAAGTTGGAAGTAGCTCCAAATTAAATTTTGTTAAAACAATTTTTTATCAAAGACAATCTAGTGCCCTTAGATTTTTTAACGGTTAATGCTTTAGAAGTATTTGGGTTCCAAAAGAACTAATTACTTCAAACAAAAAGGATGAAATTGTAAAATAGATTCTTAAGGGGGCTAAAATTTGTGCTACTAATGCCATTGAATTCAAAGCAATTTGGATACCAATAATTACTTGATTGTCTTTCTATAGGTGTGATGAAGCATTGATCAACAAAGTAATAAACCATGAAAGCTCTATGCACACAAGTAAGATCACTTGAAGAATGAATGCTTCACATCCTACCTTTGATTCAAGTGGTAAATTTAAAATTAGTTTTCTTCTCTTATTTGTTTTATTTATTTATTTATTTATTAAAATTCAATTTCTTTTAATCATGAATTGTTGGACTGGCAATTTGTTTGATGCTTGAGTAAGGGGGAGTCATTTTTCTAATTGTAAAATCTTTTTAAAATTTCCATTGTTGTTGAACTTCGAGTTACAAATTTCTTTTTGATATAACAAAAAGGGGATAACGGTTTAAAAATTTTAATTTTCAAATAAATAAGGGGAGCATTTAATTCTAAATGAATAAGGGGAGCTTTTAACTCTTTTGAATTTTATATTCTGTTATTCAAAATTTATTTTTTCTAAGGGGGAATTACAAAAAAAAATTTCAAGTTGGTTTTATTATATCAATAAGGGACGATTGTCATGATTTTTGTTTTTTATATGATAATTGAAAAATATTTTTGGACTTATTTGAAAATATTGCACTAATCAATAAAGTCCAAACAATTTGAAAATACTTTTGAAATTGTTTCATACGTTTTTAACATGATTTAAAAATCTTTTAAATAGCCAAAATGTCGATTTTGTTAAGGCTCGTATCGGTACACCTTTGGTTCGTACCGATAGTATATGCAAACCTCTATCCAGAAACTAAAATCCGTACCGATACAACTTCTGTTGTACAAGTACAAGCATGGTGGTTTCAAACCCCCCTAGATTTTTAGTTTCTAGAAACCAAAACTCATACCGATACAACATATGCCGTATAGGTACATGCATGGTGGTTTTGAAACCCCCTTGGTGGTTTTGAAACCCTTCTGAGTTTTTAGTCTTCAACGACTATTTCCCAAAATAGGATCGTACTGATACGGTACCCGCGTACCGGTACCGACAACACTAGATTAAAAAATTCTGCATATTCACCAACGGCTCCAATCCTCAAAGGTCAACAACGGCTAGAATTTCATTTGGGAGCTTAAAAGAAGCCTTCAAGCACCAAAATTAACTAATGATAAAAAAGCCAACATACTTATGATTGCAAAAGAGTCTTAGTGCTTAATTTTCACATTCTTTCATACACAACACTTGTGAGCTCAACTTGTTATAATTTTCTCAAGTGTTTTAGGTTTGGGTGAGTGCTTAAATTATGCAAACATTATACCTTGTGAGGGTTTTCAAGTTTTCTCTTTATTTTTCTCTTGTAAGAGAGAGTTTGCTCAAGCTTTGGGATAGAAATCTTTGAGTGTGTAAAGATTGCCTCCATATCCTAGAAAAGGGGAAAATTCAATAGTGAATTTGTTAGAAATCCTTAGTTGGGAAGCTAAGGCAGTGGATGTAGAGCTTGGTTTGAAGCACGAACCACTCTAAATTCTTTGAGTTCATTTTTCTTTTATTGCTTCCACCACCATCACCCAAATTAGCTCCTCTTCACCACTTGGCAAGCAAATCTGATACGAGGTAGCCCGTCGAAACAGACTTCCTTTGTATGTTACGAATCTAGGAATGTTGTAAGCACGTTCCTGCAATAAAAATAACAAGAAAACAACAAGGAATCAAAGAAATAGTCATGGTAAAAATAAGGATTTAAAAAGAAAAATGAAAATAAATGAAAAAGAGATGATTTCGGCATTTTTAGAAGGAAATTCAAACGGAGAAGATTAATGCTTCAAGAAACGTTCATAGCAGCAACTTGAGTGTTCAACAATGGCATATTAAGTTGCTAGAACGAAGATGGCAACGTTAAACTCGAAAGAACCTACACAATCTAATTAGCAAACCCGAATCAAATCTGTCTAGCGTCAAATGACTTGGACCCACAAGATAGCGATCTAGGAACCTGAAGTATCAAGTTTGACAATCAAACAAGTATGAGTGTTAGAAAATTCTAAAAAGAACCAAAGAAGAGAAAAAGTCTCAAAGTGATTTTTATTCCAAATTGTCTAACATTTGTTTGTTAAAAAAATACAAATATATATAATGAGGGAGGGGAGGCCTGCCATTGTGTTCTGTGGCTGAAATTAAATCATTCAAAATCAAGTTTTGAATGTTAATAACCACTTTGGGCGGTAGCAAACTATGGCCATGCATTCAAATGCATTTGGGCGCCTCCTATGCACATTTAACATGTGCTTAAAGTTTAAATTTCAAACACAAACTCCCTTTGTTCTTATCTTCAAGTTTGTCGCACATTTGAGAGAGGAATGGGCTGATTTTCGGCCAAACTTGCACACACATGTGTCAAGGTTGCCACGTGTGCAAGTTACATACTCGGATGCCACCTAGGTTGCCACGCGTGCACTGGTACACTCCCCGACATGTAGGACACTTTTCAGCTACTCCTGGACTTGTCAGCTAAAGTTGAGCTAGTGGAACTAAAGTTGAGTTGACAAGAATCGAGCTGAGCTGAAATGAACTAGCTAAGAATGCTAGTAGCTGAACTGAGCTGAGATCTAAACCTCTGAGCTGACTTGAGCTGAGGATGAGCTAATCACACTCTCTTGAGCTGAAAGTGAGCTGGTTACACTCTCCTGAGCTGGGGCTGAGCTGCATACACTCTAGTGAGCTGAAAATGAGCTGCATACACTCACTTGAGGTGGAGTTGAGCTGCATATACTCACTTGAGGTAGTGACCTCCTAAATATATGTTACAAAACAATGAAACTCCTATCAAAGCTTTGTAAACTTATTCAATATCACACAAACAAGTATAAAAACATCATAAGTTATATCAAACTAATCCAAAACTTACTTAGCATATTATTTACACATTTAAACACACCTAATAATTAGTATAACCTAGATATGTCACATATTAGCATGCAACACATTAAAAGTCCTATTTTCTAAGGCATAAACATGATCTAATGAATCGGAAATGTTAGAGCAAATTAGGGATAGAACTTCCCTAAATTGTTTAGCCTTAGATCGTGTGATGGGTCCTGTTGGAAGAAATTCCGAATCTACTTCCTTTGGTGGCAAAGATGTGCTCACATCATCCCCTTCTTGAAAAGGATTTGTCCTCAAATCTGCGAAATCATCAAAAGGGGATAGATCAGAAACATTAAATATAGCACTTACATTGTAATCTCCCAGCAAATCTAACTTGTAGGCGTTGTCATTCACTTTCTCCAACACTTGAAAAGGACCATCTCCACGTGGTAACAACTTAGATTGTCGTTGGGCTAGAAAACGTTCCTTTCGGAAGTGAATCCAAACCCAATCACCAACATCGAAGGTGGCTCGCTTCCTTCCTTTGTTTGCTTGCTTTTCGTATTGCTGAGTCCTTCGTTCAAGGTTCTCCTTAATCTGTTGATGCAACTTCTTCACATATTCTGCTTTAGCTTTACCGTCCTTGTTCATCGTCTATTCATGTGGCAAAGGCAACATATCGATAGAAGTGATATGATTAAATCCGTAAACGACCTCAAACGGCGACATCTTAGTAGTAGAATGTACAACATGATTATAAGAAAATTCAACATGTGGAAAACAATCTTCCCAAGCCTTAATATTCTTTTTAATGATGGAACGAAGTAAAGTAGATAAAACCCTGTTAACAACCTCAATTTGTCCATCAGTCTGGGATGGCAAGTAGTAGAAAACATAAGTTTCGTACCTAATTTTCTCCAAAGAGTCCTCCAGAAATGACTCAAAAACTTCACATCCCTGTCAGACATAATTGACCTAGAAATACCATGTAAACGTACAACATCTCTAAAGAACAAGTTAGCCACATTAACAACATCATCAATTTTATGGCATGCAATAAAATGTGCCACCTTTGAGAACCTATCAACCACAACAAATATACTATCTCTACATGTCCTAGTTTTAGGCAGTCCCAAAACAAAATCCATCGAAATATCAATCCAATGGGAATCAGGAATAGGTAAAGGTAAGTACATACCATGTGGTGGAACCTTCGATTTTTCTTTCCGACAAGTCACACAACATTCACAGTGCCTTTCAACATCCCTGCGCATCTTAGGCCAAAATAAATGCTCCTTCAATGTCTGCAATGTCTTGGTGACTCCAACGTGACCCATTAGTCCACCTTCATGTGCTTCACGGATCATAATATCACGCATAGATCCTTGTGGAATGCATATCATGTTTTCTTTGAAAAGATAACCATCATGCCTGTAAAACTTTCCATCTGCACCTTTTTCACAAGCATCAGCAACGACATTGTCTTTACCCTTTTTGTAACGAATGACATAAGGAAAAGACTCAAAAAATTCAACCCATTTAGCATGTCGTTTATTCAATTTATGATGACCTGTAATATATCGTAAAGCTTCATGATCAGTGTGAATCACAAACTCCTTAGGCAACAAATAATGCTACCAAGTCTCCAATGCTCGAATCAGTGCATACATCTCTTTATCGTAAACCGGATAATTCAATGTCGCTCCACTCAATTTCTCACTGAAGTATGCAATAGGTCTCTTTTCTTGCATTAAAATTGCGCCTATACCAACTCCAGAAGCATCACATTCAATTTCAAAAGTTTTATCAATGTCAGGAAAGGCTAACACGGGTGCCTTTGTCAAACAGTCCTTAATTTTCAAAAAGGCATCTTCTTGTTCTTTACCCCACAAGAAGCTGGAATTCTTCTTAATAATCCTGGTTAAGGGTGCGGTAATAGAACTGAAGTTAGGAACAAATCGTCGATAAAAACTAGCTAAACCATGAAATGATCTAACCTGAGTAATCGATGTCCGTCGTGGATATTCCTAAATTGCTTTTATCTTCTCAAGATCGACTCCAACACCCTGTGCACTAACAATGTAACCAAGAATTATAAGTTTGTCAGTACAAAACACACATTTCTCTATGTTACCGAACAACTTCTCTTCTCTCAATGTTTGCAAACAGCTCTCAAATGTTTTGCATGATCCTACAAAGTCTTACTATAAATCAAAATATCGTCAAAGTACACAACACAGAATTTGTCAATAAAGGATTGCAAAACATGATTCATCAAACGCACGAAAGTACTAGGTGCATTAATTAAACCAAAAGGCATCACTAACCATTCATACAAACCTAGCTTTATTTTGAAGGTTGTATTCCACTCGTCGCCTTCTCGCATGCGTATCTGATGATAACCACTCTTCAAATCAATTTTGGAGAAGATAACGACTCCACAAAGCTCATCCAACATGTCATCAAGTCTAGGAATATGATGACGATACTTAATTGTAATATGATTCACAACTCTACAATCTACGCACATCCTCCAAGACTCATCTTTCTTCAGCACTAACAACACCAGAACAACACATTGACTCAAACTTTCTCGAATATAACCCTTATCCATCAATTCTGTAACTTGCCTTTGAAGCTATTTCTTCTCTTCGGGGTTAGTTCAATAAGATGGTCGATTTGGAATGGTAGCACCTGGAATGAAATCAATATGGTGCTCAATGCCATGAAGAGATTGCAATCCCTTCGGTGTTTCTTCCGGAAACACATCCTCAAATTCTTGCAAAAGGGACACAATCGGTGCAGGCAAATCAACAGGAAACTCAGCCAATAGACAATAATCTTTAAACATTAAAATAAATAAGGATTGGTGAGAGGAAATACATTTCTTGATTTCTCGACTGCTTGCATAAATGTTCATCTTTTTCTTCTCCTTTACAGCTTCCTTAGTCTTTTTCATGCTTGCTTGATCTTCAATTACTTGACTCGGTGTCAAAGGAGCCAATGTAATCTTCTTACCTACATGTATAAAAAAGTATCGGTTTGTAAAACCATCGTGCATCGCCCTCTTGTCATACTTCCAAGGGTACCCCAAAAGAAGGTGAGTAGCATCTATCGACACAACATCACAAAGGACTTTATCCTTGTAGTTTCCAATCGAAAATGGTACAACTTGTCTTGTCACTTTAAGTTCTCCACCATCATTCAACCACTGCAATTTGTACGAATTCAGATGCTTCGTCGTCTTTAGACCTAGCCTGTCAACCATCACTGAACTAGAAACATTAATACAACTACCGTCATCAATAATCATAACACATACCTTATCTTGAACCTTGCATCGTGTGTGAAAGATATTCTCACATTGTTGGTCGTCCTGAACCTGTTGCACATTCAAACTATGTTTGACAACCGTGATTTCCATAACTTGACCAGTTTTGGCAACCTCTAGGCCATTCTCCTCATTATCTTCAATAGGGATTTCATGTACATCTTCCTCGAATTTGACTTGATCTCTCTATCTTCTTGCATCAACATAACTTTCCGATTAGGACACTGGCTAGCAACATGTCCTCGACCAAGGCACTTAAAGCACTGGATATATCTTGATTGTTCTTGTGCCACCACTTGTTGTTTGCCACGCCCATTATCAGCAACGAGATGCTTCAGTTTGGTGGATTCGCCTTGCTCTCAAATCCGAAGTGGAGTTTGTGGTGCTTGTTTTCTAGTATTGTTAGGGGTATACAATGGATTTGAAAAAGATTTAAATGGAGTATTACCTCGAATAGAAGCTTTTCTACGTTGTTGTCGCTCAATTTTGATCGTCATATGCACCATGTCATCCAACTCGACATAATGCTGCAACTCAACAATGTTTGATATTTCAGAATTTAAACCTGCCATAAATCGAGCCATAGTCGCCTCACGGTCCTCAACTATGTTCGCACGCATCATGGACATTTCCATCTCCTTGAAATAGCACTCGATGCTTCTATTGCCATGTTTCAAGGTTTGTTATTTCTAAAATAAATCTCGATGATAGTGAGAAGGAACAAACTGTTTTCACATTATACGCTTCATCTCATCCCATGTTCACACTGGACCTTCACCTGTACGTCGTCGACTAATCAATAATTGGTCCCACCATAATAGTGCAGTCAACAAACTCCATAACTGCTAGTCGAACTTTCTTCTGTTCCGAGTAATTATAACACTCGAAAACTTGTTCAACCTTACTTTCCCATGTCAAATAAGTGTCAGGATTTGAATGTCCCTGAAAAGAAGGTATAGCAACTTTTATGTTAGAAATATTGCAATCAACTACACGTCCTGGTCGTTGATTGTTCGACGTCGTTTTCTTCATTATTCTCATTTTGGACAGATTGGGATCCACCCCATCGATCTTGTCCAAACGAGACTGTATAGGCTCTAATACATTGTCTAATAGACGTTGCAATGTACGAGTAAGAGCTTGCATTTGCAAATCTGGTGGCTGATCTCCACTGTGACTACGATCTTCTGATCCTGTCATATTTAAGCAAAAGAAACACAAAGAAACACAGATAATGAGTTAAGTAAAATGAAAATGTAAAAGTCCTCACAGCACATACACAAAACCTCTTGGTTTTCACTCCAAAGAATAGTGCACTTAAAAAGTAACACTAAACGCTCGTGTTTCACTCGGGAGAATGCTTGAATGGCTCTTTTTGTCTCCCATTATGTTCTCACAATGTTCAATGCCTTTTTCCCTCACAATTTCTCGTATTCACTTCTTTAAAGGACTAACCCGGCGTCTCAAAACCTGTTACAATTGTGTTGGCTAAAAGGAAACAAACGGTTAAAGGAAACAAAGATAAAATGAAAAAAGGCTGGAAATTCAAGAAAAGGCTAAAAAGATAAAAGAAAAGAAAAATGAAAGGACGAAAATTTGAAGAATTTAGAGATTCTTACTGCAAAGAAGTGCTTTACAACGTTCCTATCACCGAACAAACAAGAACAGTTCGTTTCGGTTGATTTCCAAGCACTTCGTAATTACATAACGCACAAACTTGTACAATCTTCATAATTCACAACAGAAACACAATCTTTTTTTTATTTTCTTTGCAAATTTCGAATTTGATTTTTCGATTTTTTTTGTTTTTTTACTTTTGACTTTTTTAGTCAAACTTTGACTTTGACTTTTTCAGAATTTAGAATTTCTTTTTTTACTAAATTTGCAGGAAAAAAATTACAACAATTTCAACCTGGCTCTGATTACCATGTGATACGAGGTAGCCTATCGAAACAGACTTTCTTCGTATGTTACGAATCTAGGAATGTTGTAAGCACGTTCCTACAATAAAAACAACAAGAAAACAGCAAGGAATCAAAGAAATAGTCAAGGTAAAAATAAGGATTTAAAAAGAAAAACAAAAAATAAAAGAAAAAGAGATGATTTAGGCATTTTTAGAAGGAAATTCAAACGGAGAAGATGAATGTTTCAAGAAACGTTCATGGCAGCAACTTGAGTGTTCAACAATGGCATATTAAGTTGCTTGAACGAATATGACAACGTTAAACTCGAAAGAACCTGCACAATCTACTGAGCAAACCCGAATCGAATCTGTCTAACATCGAATGACTTGGACTCACTAGATAGCGATCTAGGAACCCGAAGTATCAAGTTTGACAATCAAACAAGTTTGAGTGTCAGAAAGTTCTAAAAAGAACCAAAGAAGAGAAAAACTCTCAAAGTAATTTTTATTCCAAATTGACTAACCTTTGTTTGTTAAAAAAAATACAAATATGTAGAGTGGGGGAGGGGTGGCTGGCCATTGTGTTTTGTGGCTGAAATTAAATCATTCAAAAACAAATTTTGAATGTTAATAACTGTAACGGGTTTTTTTTCGTCCCACAAATCAAGTTCCCGTTACTTTTGAAAAAAATGTTCGATTTGATTAAAAAATGGGGGGAGTTTAACAAAAATTAATTCGGTTCGGGTTTTGGAAAAATCCCTTTAAAAGAAATCTTTTTTTCTCGGTTTGGAGTCACCACCGGCCACTAAGGTAGGCCGGACACCGTAAAAAACAAAACCAGAGATTCTTTTGAAAGGGTTCAGGAGTTGGTTACGTGTGGGGTAGGGTTAGCGTCCCCATCACGCCCGGAAATCGGTACCAAAACAATTGTTGCTTTTAATTGATGGAAATTATCTGAAATTTAAAAGGAATTTAATTAGTGGTTCTAGATTGAAAATTAGGCTTTAATCACGAGCTTTTTTCAAATTGGTGGTATCGAATTAATTAAGCATTTAATTAAAAAGGATGACAGTACACCGGATCAAAGACTAAACCGACATCATATAAGATTGACTGACGTGTTAGTTTAGGGTTCGGATCCCGTACGTCACCTTTATGCATGATGCAAACAGATAAATATGGTGCTATGGTCTTGTCCGTTTTAATCTCGAATTTACCTTTAGACGATTCGAATTAATCCGAATATTCGCGGGACATCCAATAAGCTAGGTATGTCGACCCGAATACGCGAATTAATAGGTATCTCCCTTTTATAATTAAAATTCATTAACATACAAAGTAAAATACTAAAAAAATCACATGCAATGACAATTAAAATGTATGTCACGAAAAGTATATTCAAATGACACAAATGCATATAACAAATACATATTCGAACGACATTAAAAAAGTTAAAACACACATAAAAAACGAGCATGCATTACATGACGAAGCTATAATATGCATAGAAACCATACATAAAAAGAAATACGAATTGATATAAGAACAAAACATACTCCACGAATTAAATACTCACACTAAACAAATATAACAACACGGCACAAAAATAAACATACACTCGATTCCGACATGTATTAAAATATAAAATGCATGATTAATGACATATAATACCACATAAATAACATGCAAGATAAATAACATGCAAAGTAAATAAGGGCAAACTAGCAGGGACCCGAACGGTAATTAAACCATAAAAAATCAATTAAAACACGAAATTTGGGACCGAATTAAAAGCAAACGGAAAGACAAGGGGACCTAAACGGGGATTTTGCCGGCCGTCAATCAATTGAAACGAAAACCAGGACGAAACTGAAAACATTTAATAAAACCGAGGGATCGGGGAAGGGATTTAAAAACACGGAGGCCCCTCACGCGTAAGAACGGTGACACGGAGGGGTTTAAGGTGATAATAAACCATTTTTAAAAATAAAAACGTTATAAATAAAGATTAAAAAAAACATTTGACCCCCTTTTGTTCTTTTAAAAAAAAACCTAAACCTAAAAAGCTCCTCCCCCTTTTCTGTCAAAAACTCCGGCGCCGGTGCCGGTGCCGGAGCCCCCTAAAAAAACTCCTTTTTTCTTTGAAACCCCAAAAACCAGAGAGCACCCTTTCTTTTCGCGAAACAAAAATCAAGGCAAAAAACCTTTCGATTGCTTCTTTCGTTTTAAAACCTAAAAACCAAAACCCAAAACCCTTTTCTTTTGTGTCACCACTCCCACCGGTTCACCCGTGCATGGTCTCGGAAGAGACCACGGAGCTTGTCACCGGCGGGGAAGACAGAAAACGGAGAAGAAGAGAAGAAGGTAAAACACGATTCCCTTTTCTGTTTTCTTTTATTTTTTATTCGAAATGAAAAAGATAATAGCGTTGATATACCTTAAAACTTTTCTCTGTTTGTATTGCTCTGAAAATTCCGGTTACAATCTCTCTGAAAGCTCGAAAAAATCCTCCTGAATCCTCTTATTACAATTTTCTCTCTCTAAAAAAAATCCCCCCTCATTACAATTGCTTTCGGGTATTTATAGCCCCGATTTTTACATTTTTTTATTTTCTAAAATGTGTATAATGTTGAAATATCTGTTGTGATTTGTTTGTATTCATGTGCGGTTGCTGCATCTCTGTGATTTCTGCATTTCGTTGCGTTTCTGCCTCTGACGCTTGTATTTTGGTTGCATGTGGCTGCCGAGAGGTTCGTACAAGGGGGACCAGTAGGCTGGGCTTGAGACGTGGCCGGCGTCGTGGGGCAATCCATGCCATCGAATATGGATCTGGACGGTCTGGAGGCATTCGAAGAGGTGGGCGTGGACCACACGCGCGCGTCTGGGCACTGAAGAGTCGCACGTGCATCACACGCGCCCGGGGAAGACCAATCTGAGCCGTCCGATATGCCCTTATCCAGTGGCTCATGTGATGCGGCGCCAGCCCGAGAGAGATCTCTGCTAGGGTTTTGGCTTCTGGGTGATCTTGGACCGTTAGATCTGGATCCTAGATCTAACGGTGGGGAGGGATGACGGCTGCAAAGACAAGGAAATAGGGTTAGGGTTTTCCTTTAGATTAGATTAGGGTTTATTTTTGGGCCATCGGGCCTTGTAATATTTTTTGTGTTTTGATAATGTAAATTGGACTTTGAATATATAAAACTGGGCTTTTATTTATTTTTATTAATTCGGGCTTTTATTTAATTAATGTTTCTTTTTGTTTTTTTTTCCAGATTTAATCGTTAATGATAATATTAATAATGAATATAATAATAATAATAATAATAATAATAATAATAATAATAATAATAATAATAATAATAATAATAATAATAATAATAATAATAATAATAATAATAATAAGGATAAGGATAATATAATAGATAAATAATAACAGATAATAAATAATAATATAAGTAATACTAATAATGTATGATAATAGTAACAAAAATAATAGATAATAATATAATAATATAGATAATATAAATAAGTAGATAGTAATATAATAGTAACATATGGTAGTAATAATAAATGGTAATGATACCTATGATTAAAAATACAATAATAATAGTATGGATGATAGTAAATAATAACAATAAATATTCTAATAATATATATATATATACTTTTTTGATTTCCTCTTTTTTCCTCTTTTCGTTTTTTTTTAATTTTGCCACAACGTCATATATAAATCAAAGCCCACTATTATTAAAAAAGAAAAGAAAACGGGTTTTGACACCCCGGACAAAATAGGTGATTACAGCTGCCCCCCTTTGCTTATACTTGTGATACAAGAATAAAGCAAAGGCCATAAACACCGATTTTGTCCGACTTCCCTGTTTGGATTCCGAGTCACCATGCACTTGAACTTCTGGCGGTCCGGAAGTCGGTATGGGAAAATGCAATGATCGCGGAGGCTTGAAGTTTTTTTCTCTCACTTCAACATTCTTCAACCCTTCGAGGTCTGAACATATAGACGAATATTCAAAAAGCTCCATTCTCCGAGTGCCCGAACGGATAGGCGGGTTTCATTCTTCGAGAGCCTGATCAGATAGGCGGGTTCCATTTTCCAAGAGCCTGATCTGTTAGGCGGGTTCCATTCTCCAAGAGCCTGAACGGATAGGCTGGTTTCATTCTTCAAGAGCCTGATCAGATAGGCGGGTTCCATTCTCCAAGGGCCTGATCGGATAGGCGAGTTCCCTTTTATGAGAAAAGCTTTGATATTCCATTCTCCACGAGCCTGAACGGATAGGCGACCTTCCTTGTATGAGAAAAGCTTTGATATTCCATTCTTTGCGAGCCTGAACGGATAGGCGAGCTTCCTTGTATGAGAAAAGCTTTGGTATTCCATTCTTCACGAGCCTGAACGGATAGGCGAGCTTCCTTGTATGAGAAAAGCTTTGATATACCTGTCGAAAGTAGGTAAAAAAAATATGATGATGTGAGTTAGCATGCCCCTAATCCTAGGGATGCCTAACTACAAGCGATGCATGGATTATGACATCAAAATGCTCGGATGCTTCTACTCTCCGAGTTGGTCGATCTCGTCCTTCTTCTTCTCAATCTCTTTTGGCTTTCTCCTCTTTGCCAAATCTTGGTCTCTTCTCAAAAGACAATTGCTGACTTCCACTGGTCAGGCTGGACATAGCACTTCTCGTGGTGCTCGTTCTCAAAACATTGCCCCCTACTCAAACTGGGTGCTCAACATCTCTTCGTCTTAACTCAAATGACGACTTCATCTCTTCTCAACAATGGGGGAAACACATGCCCCCAAGTCCCTGAACTTTTCTCTTAAGTTCATCAAGGTCCAATTTCATCTTCTGAAGCAATCGAAACATTTCGACAAAAATTTACTTCAAGTCCCTGAACTATTGCATGTAGGAACTGATTACAATCTTCACCATAGCCACTGACAAGCTGTCATTTGTATTCATGGCATTGCATTCTAGACTTTATCCCTGAAGCAAAGGGAAATTAATTTGTGTTCACAAAAAGATTTAGACTGCATCTTCTAATTTCAAAATAAGATGCGTTTTCGAAAACTAGGTTTTCTTTTCAAATCATGAGTACATCAAGCTAGATCAAATACCCTGAATATCAAGTGCGCGAACGACACTGTTATGGCTTACCAATGATTGCCTCAAGCATCATGTGTCTAGGAGTCCTCAAAAGCTAAGCTGATGTCTGAAAATGTGACATACTCTCCAAGTTATTTCGGCCTTTAATCAATTAGGTTTATCTTCAATAGGCTTCGCCTTTATCAATTCATTACGATTTTGGGGAAGTCAACTCATCACATTCCTTTGGCTCGAGAATAAAGATGGAGCATACAACGATACCCCGAGTTACTCGGCATTGTCACGATTTTACCATCACTCATGTAGCTAAAGTGGATGGTGCATAGCAACCTTATTGGTCTTTTGCTACAGCGGAGTGCCCAAAAATTAGATTTATCTTCAATAGGCTTTGCCTTTATCAATTCTTTATGATTGTGGGGGAGTCGACTCATCACATTCCTTTGGCTCGAGAATAAAGATGGAGCATACAACGATACCCCGAGTTACTCGGCATTGTCACGATTTTACCATCACTCATGTAGCTAAAGTGGATGGTGCATAGCAACCTTATTGGTCTTTTGCTACAGCGGAGTGCCCCAAAAATTCCACATTTGTATCCGAAAATGCCTATTACCAGGCTCCAAACATTGTTAGGCTTAGTATTCTTGATTTTTTTTTAGCACGAAAAACTTCCGGTTATTCTCCTAAAGGTCATAATTCTATGTGTGTTTGATTAGGTGACCAAATTAACTTGGAGTGTAAGCCACATATTCATCATCTTCAAAGCTTTCGATTTCCACTAGACAAAGGCGGCTCGAAGTCAACCTTTGGGGTCACGGTCAATGTCCCTTGTGCAATTGATATACGGGGACTCAATAGGCAAATATATACACACAAAATGAAAAGGAAATTGAAACGTAATGCATCCTTTCATTGAAATTTAAAAATATGCAGTCTGAGGCCCTTACAAAAAATCTTTGCTACCTTCGGGCAAAGGGTAGCAAAGGTTTATTTCACACATCGCTTCAAGGAAAAGATTAAAATGCAATGAAATGAAGACAAGCGGTCTTGGATACACTAAAACTCTTAAATACTGCTGAGCTGACCATCCATTCCACCCTTCAAACTCCTTTGAGGGACTCAACCTCCCGATTGTCCATCAATTCCTGGACCAATTGCTTAAATTCTAAGCAACTCTGAATTTCATGCCCCGCAGTCTGGTGGTACTCACAAAATGATCCATGGCCATCATATGCCCCCATTTGGACCCTTCTCAAGTCAGCTTCTAACTTAGCAAAACTTTCTTCCATTTGCCTCCTTTGGTGGCGAGTAAAGTGTGGGTGCGGAATCTTTGCTAGTCACGAATGCTGCCATGACCCCGAACAATTAAATTCCATGAATCAATGATGCAATGCATGATATGTCAAATGCAAAACATAAACATATGATTAAATGCAACAAATTAAAAAACAAAACCGAATGCAAGGGAATGTTGAATCGACGAACATCCTTATCAAACAACTTTCCATGACGGAGATCGAGTCTTCTTACAACGCGGTAAGAAAATAAACACCTAGGTTATGATTTTAACAATTTTGCCCCTTTCCTTTAAACTAGGGTTCCGGAACCTCCGTTGTTGTGGACTCTTTCTCCCGTTGTGAAAGTTTTCAACTTAGACTGTTCTCGAATCAACACTTCGTATGAAAATGCGATGAGTATGCAAAAATAATCAAAATAAGACAAAAAAGCAACTGGGTTAGTAACACCAATAATGAATACTTGAACAAATAAACAGAAAACACCAAAGCAGGTTAACAAAACAAGACCTAATAGCACGAATTCTAATTCTACGGTTATCCGCATGGCTCTAATCGGGGTAGGCTTCTTAAATTCTCACGCATGTGGTTCGGTTCTAACAAGGGTACCCGAACCTATCTCATCACCTACTAAGGTAACAAGAACCCCAATTCTGGCCCATTACAAGCTTGCGAATTGGTTTCGGTTCGAGGGAAAGCACAACCTAATGACGTGGAGGGCTGCTCACATGTCAAAGGCGTGGATTCCGGAAGTGAATTACCGACCCGTGGAGGAAGACTCACGTGGGTATGGGCGTTTCACTCCCACTTAAGGGATGAAGCTCGGGTATAGAGCCTAATGCGTGATGCAACACATGTCAGTGATTCCTTTGAAATTAAATGAAAAATTAATTCAAGACCACCAATTATCAAAGCTTGTGTACTTAAAGTCTTATTTTCGAAGAAGAACCATCTCATTAAAGTCAAATTAAATTCCAACAATTTCCATCATTAAAAGCAACAATTATTTCTTTGGCCTAACTCTCTTTTTGTTTTGAAAAACAAATTTTGTCCCCAGTGGAGTCGCCAAGCTGTAACGGGTTTTTTTTCGTCCCACAAATCAAGTTCCCGTTACTTTTGAAAAAAATGTTCGATTTGATTAAAAAATGGGGGGAGTTTAACAAAAATTAATTCGGTTCGGGTTTTGGAAAAATCCCTTTAAAAGAAATCATTTTTTCTCGGTTTGGAGTCGCCACCGGCCACTAAGGTAGGTCGGACACCGTAAAAAACAAAACCATAGATTCTTTTGAAAGAGTTCAAGAGTTGGTTACGTGTGGGGTAGGGTTAGCGTCCCCATCACGCCCGGAAATCGGTACCAAAACAATTGTTGCTTTTAATTGATGGAAATTATCTGAAATTTAAAAGGAATTTAATTAGTGGTTCTAGATTGAAAATTAGGCTTTAATCACGAGCTTTTTTCAAATTGGTGGTATCGAATTAATTAAGCATTTAATTAAAAAGGATGACAGTACACCGGACCAAAGACTAAACCGACATCATATAAGACTGACTGCCGTGTTAGTTTAGGGTTCGGATCTCGTACGTCACCTTTATGCATGATGCAAACAGATAAATATGGTGCTATGGTCTTGTCCGTTTTAATCTCGAATTTACCTTTAGACGATTCGAATTAATCCGAATATTCGCGGGACATCCAATAAGCTAGGTATGTCGACCCGAATACGTGAATTAATAGGTATCTCCGTTTTATAATTAAAATTCATTAACATACAAAGTAAAATACTAAAAAAAATCACATGCAATGACAATTAAAATGCATGTCACGAAAAGTATATTCAAATGACACAAATGCATATAACAAATACATATTCGAACGACATTAAAAAAGCTAAAACACACATAAAAAACGAGCATGCATTACATGACGAAGCTATAATATGCATAGAAACCATACATAAAAAGAAATACGAATTGATATAAGAACAAAACATACTCCACGAATTAAATACTCACACTAAACAAATATAACAACACGGCACAAAAATAAACATACACTCGATTCCGACATGTATTAAAATATAAAATGCATGATTAATGACATATAATACCACATAAATAACATGCAAGATAAATAACATGCAAAGTAAATAAGGGCAAACTAGCAGGGACCCGAACGGTAATTAAACCATAAAAAATCAATTAAAACACGAAATTTGGGACCGAATTAAAAGCAAACGGAAAGACAAGGGGACCTAAACGGGGATTTTGCCGCCCGTCAATCAATTGAAACGAAAACCAGGACGAAACTGAAAACATTTAATAAAACCGAGGGACCGGGGAAGGGATTTAAAAACACGGAGGCCCCTCACGCGTAAGAACGGTGACACGGAGGGGTTTAAGGTGATAATAAACCATTTTTAAAAATAAAAACGTTATAAATAAAGATTAAAAAAAACATTTGACCCCCTTTTGTTCTTTTAAAAAAAACCTAAACCTAAAAAGCTCCTCCCCCTTTTCTGTCGAAAACTCCGGCGCCGGTGCCGGTGCCGGAGCCCCCTAAAAAAAACTCCTTTTTTCTTTGAAATCCCAAAAACCAGAGAGCACCCTTTCTTTTCGCGAAACAAAAATCAAGGCAAAAAACCTTTCGATTGCTTCTTTCGTTTTAAAACCTAAAAACCAAAACCCAAAACCCTTTTTTTTGTGAAACCACTCCCACCGGTTCACCCGTGCATGGTCTCGGAAGAGACCATGGAGCTTGTCACCAGCGGGGAAGACAGAAAACGGAGAAGAAGAGAAAAAGGTAAAACACGATTCCCTTTTCTGTTTTCTTTTATTTTTTATTCGAAATGAAAAAGATAATAGCGTTGATATACCTTAAAACTTTTCTCTGTTTGTATTGCTCTGAAAATTCCGGTTACAATCTCTCTGAAAGCTCGAAAAAATCCTCCCGAATCCTCCTATTACAATTTTCTCTCTCTAAAAAAAATCCCCCCTCATTACAATTGCTTTCGGGTATTTATAGCCCCGATTTTTACATTTTTTTTATTTTCTAAAATGTGTATAATGCTGAAATATCTGTTGTGATTTGTTTGTATTCATGTGCGGTTGCTGCATCTCTGTGATTTCTGCATTTCGTTGCGTTTCTGCCTCTGACGCTTGTATTTTGGTTGCATGTGGCTGCCGAGAGGTTCGTACAAGAGGGACCAGTAGGCTGGGCTTGAGACGTGGCCGGCGTCGTGGGGCAATCCATGCCGTCGAATATGGATCTGGACGGTCTGGAGGCATTCGAAGAGGTGGGCGTGGACCACACGCGCGCGTCTGGGCACTGAAGAGTCGCACGTGCATCACACGCGCCCGGGGAAGACCAATCTGAGCCGTCCGATATGCCCTTATCCAGTGGCTCATGTGATGCGGCGCCAGCCCGAGAGAGATCTCTGCTAGGGTTTTGGCTTCTGGGTGATCTTGGACCGTTAGATCTGGATCCTAGATCTAACGGTGGGGAGGGATGACGGCTGCAAAGACAAGGAAATAGGGTTAGGGTTTTCCTTTAGATTAGATTAGGGTTTATTTTTGGGCCATCGGGCCTTGTAATATTTTTTGTGTTTTGATAATGTAAATTGGACTTTGAATATATAAAACTGGGCTTTTATTTATTTTTATTAATTCGGGCTTTTATTTAATTAATGTTTCTTTTTGTTTTTTTTTCAGATTTAATCATTAATGATAATATTAATAATGAATATAATAATAATAATAATAATAATAATAATAATAATAATAATAATAATAATAATAATAATAATAATAATAATAATAATAATAATAATAATAATAATAAGGATAAGGATAATATAATAGATAAATAATAACAGATAATAAATAATAATATAAGTAATACTAATAATGTATGATAATAGTAACAAAAATAATAGATAATAATATAATAATATAGATAATATAAATAAGTAGATAGTAATATAATAGTAACATATGGTAGTAATAATAAATGGTAATGATACCTATGATTAAAAATACAATAATAATAGTATGGATGATAGTAAATAATAACAATAAATATTCTAATAATATATATATATATATATACTTTTTTGATTTCCTCTTTTTTCCTCTTTTCGTTTTTTTTTAATTTTGCCACAACGTCATATATAAATCAAAGCCCACTATTATTAAAAAAGAAAAGAAAACAGGTTTTGACACCCCGGACAAAATAGGTGATTACAATAACCACTTTGGGCGGCAGCAAACTATGGTCATGCATTCAAATGCATTTGGGCGCCTCCTATGCCATTTAACATGTGCTTAAAGTTTAAATTTCAAACACAAACTTCCTTTGTTCTTATCTTCAAGTTTG
The DNA here is from genome assembly GCA_958450335.1 of Hibiscus tridactylites. NCBI lineage: Eukaryota > Viridiplantae > Streptophyta > Magnoliopsida > Malvales > Malvaceae > Hibiscus > Hibiscus tridactylites. The sequence continues at coordinate 7,169,653 of OY288288.1, forward strand.
TCGCACATTTGAGAGAAGAATGTGATGATTTTCAGCCAAACTTGCACACACATGTGTCAAGGCTGCCACGTGTGCAAGTTACATACTCGGATGCCACGCGTGCACTGCTACACTCCCCGACATGTAGGACACTTTTTAGCTACTTATGGACTTGTCAGCTGAAGTTGAGCTAGTGGAACTGAAGTTGAGCTAAAATGAACTAGCTAAGAGTGCTAAGAGCTGAACTGAGCTGGGAGCTAAGCCTCTGAGCTGACTTGAGCTGAGGATGAGCTAATCACACTCTCTTGAGCTGAAAGTGAGCTGGTTACACTCTCATGAGCTGGGGCCGAACTGCATACACTCTGGTGAGCTAAAAATGAGCTGCATACACTCACTTGAGCTGGAGTTGAGCTGCATACACTCACTTGAGCTGGAGTTGAGCTGCATATACTCACTTGAGCTAGTGTCCTCCTAAGTACTTGTTACAAAACAATGAAACTCCTATCAAAACTTTGTAAACTTATTCAATATCACTCAAACAATTATAAAAACATCATAAGTTATATCAAACTAATCCAAAACACACTTAGCATATTATTTACATATTTAAACACACCTAATAAGTAGTATAACCTAGATATGTCACATATCAACATACAACACATTAAAAGTCCTATTTTAAGGCATAAACATGATCTAATGAATCCGAAATGTTAGAGCAAATGAGGGATAGAACTTCCCTGAATTGTTTAGCCTTAGATCGTGTGATGGGTCATGTTGGAAGAACTTCTAGATCTACTTCCTTTGGTGGAAAAGATGTGCTCACATCAAAATCAGTTGAGGATATCGGGTTCAACAAATCTCCCAACGTGAATTTTCCATAAACACAACGCCTCGAACTCGAGACCTGCTTAAGCGATACCAAGTTGCTTACCAATTGGACCAACCCGCTAATTCAAACTTTCATCCTTTGATTAATAAAAAATATATGTTATAATTTATGTATTGATAATTGAAATGTTGATTTTATAATTCTTAATTTTTGCAGTTACAATTACACTCTTAGATACACTCATGATTATAAATGCAAATAATATGACGAGTCTAGTGATTATTCTCCTTTAGAATAAAATGAGTTAAAACACTTATTTTTGTTGTGAATAAAATAACAAAGAGCAATAATAAGAACAAAGAACAAGAATGGAAGAACAAAGAGATGAGAGAAAGAAGGAGATTTGTATTATTCTCAAAATATAGACTTGTGTACAATGCCTTCAATGAATCATCTATTTATAGGCATAAGAAGTACATAATACATTAAACTCTAATTAATAGAGATAATATTTCTAATAATAAATAAATCAAACTCCTTAGATAAAGTTCTAATCATGATAGACATCCACATAGATAAATATTCATAACATTCTCCCTTGGATGTCTATGAAGATAATGTGCCTCGTTAAAACCTTACTAAGATAAAAACCCAGTGGAAAAAAATTCATTAGTGAAGGAAAAAGAGTACACACATCTTTAATACGCATAACATGTTGCCTCATTAAAAACCTTACCAGGAAAACTCATTGGGACAAAACATCGGTTAAGGGGAAAAAGAGTGCAATGTGTATTTACTCCCCCTCATAAAAATATCACATAAGATCTTTGAATCTTCATAATTCGATCTTGAATATAATCTTCAATTGTTGAAATAGAGTATGCACTAGTGGATAAATCTTCCAAATTATTGCTTGAAATGATTCATCAAATACTATTCTTTTAAAGATCATGAGGGACGAAACTTTAAAGAGATATGTTTCGTTTTATCACATTTGATGTATCCACCTTGAGATATAAATTCTGCATTATCTCTGCATAAAATAGCTTGCATCTTATCTTGTGAAAGCAATTCACATATCTTCTGGATATGTTTAGCCAAACACATATTTCGGCTTTGCCTCATGCATAACAATTATTTAAAGGTAATAGTCTCGTAGCACTTAGATAGTATTTCTGGACCAGCTAAGATATGATGCTTCCAGATCAATTAATATATATATGGTGCTTTTAGACCAAGAATATCATCACCTTTTTTCTCGAGGGCGGAATAGATCTTTGTTTACATTAAGAGACCCAGTAACCAAATAGTGGTCAACAAATATGCATTATGCATGTATAGTCTCTTTAAACATTTTTCTATGTATGCCGATTGCTGCATAAGGATTCCATTGTTAAGGAGATCTCTTCACGAGTCTCAATGAATCGCCAACATACAGAATAAAAACAAAGACAAATCTAGAGCTAAACCTCTTAATAAAATGCTCCGAAAATTAAATCATTCTTATAGCCTTCCGCTAATAAGTATTCAATGGGGCGATTATACCAAATGTGCCCAAAATGTTTTAATCCATAAAAAGATATATTCAATATAATTGAATAATGTTCTCGAGAACTTGAATTAACTACTTCTGACAATCTAAATCCTTCCAGAAGCTTCATGTAAATGTTGTTATCAAGAGGCTCATACAAATAAGATGTAACAACATCTATTAGGCGGAAACTGAGTTATTTCATTTATTGTCAGACTATCTAAAAGTAACTGCATCCACCACCGAGGAATATATTTTCCTCATAATCAATTTCATTTCTTTATGAGAATCTTTGCAACCAAACGAGCTTATATCTCGTGATTTCTCCTTTTGATTTCTCTTTCTCACAAAGGCTCATTAATATCCACGAGCTTTACACATTTCACTATATAGGCTATAGGCCCAAATACTTCTCTTTTCGAAAGAGATCTTAGTTTCGCCTTAATTGCCTCTTTCCATATTGGTCAATCATTTCTTTGTTTACATTGTCCAATTGACAATGATTCATGATCCACATCATCAAATAAAATCTCTAGTGTTATATTGCATGCAAATGTATTATCGACATCGATTTGATTTCAGTTCCACTTATTACCAGACATGACATAATCTATTGAGATCTCGTTATTATCAGGTACCTGAGTCATGTTAATGTCTCTATTGGAGACATTTTAATATCTTCTTGATATTTTCATAATTCATTGATTCCTCGATCAGACCATCATAACTATAGATCCCTTCCTCTCTTTTTTCGAGGATTTTTATCTTTGGAACCTACTTGTCTATCACGCTACAAGCGTAAGTTAGACTCATTAGCAACTAGAGTTTATCCTTCCGGGACATCAAATTTAAACGGAGCATTCATAGCTGGTATATGTGACTTAGTCACTCTATTAGGGTCAGCAAAATCATCTAACAATTGATTTGCTAAATGAATTATCCTTTGAACTTATAGTTCACATTGTTGATTACGTGGATCAAACTAAGATAATGATAATTCATTCCAATTTATTTCTTTTTCCAGCTATTTTATTTTCTCCCCCTAATGTTGGGAAAACTGACTCATTAAAATGATAGTAGTAAATTGAGCTGTAAATAAATTCCCTATCAGAAGCTCAAGATATGTTATTATCAAGGGAAATTTAAATCTGACATATATTCCCAACATCATTTGAGAACTCATCTTTGTGCGTTGTGGTGGAGGAATCAGAAGATATACCGCACACAAAAAAATCTAAGATGAGAAATATTTGGTTTTGACCAAAAACCATTTGTAATGAGGAAAACTTATGATAATTTGTTGGCTTGATGCGAATTAGTGATACTACATGTAAAATTACATGTCACCAGCATTATCAAGACCGATTGTCTTTATAAGGTAATCTGGAAAATGTGCTCATAATTTTATCAACTGAGCAAGTAGTCTCGCAAACACCAAGTTACGAGTTGATAACAAGGATACATATGACCATCTATTCGATGCATCGATTAAAATCATAAAATATCTAGATGGACTATAAGAAAGGTGTATGAGCCCACATATATCACCTTGTATCCGTTCCAGAAAATTAATAGATTCACAATCTATCTTAGCTGATGATGATTGAATAATCGATTTGCTTTGATAGCAAGTATCACATGAAAAACATTACCTTGAAGAAAATTTTAGTTCTTCAATAATGACCACATGAAAGTGCCAACAAATTTTTTGCATCATAATTGAACCGGGATGGCCTAACCGGTCTTGTCAAATAATAAAATTATCAGTAAACTTCTGATTTACAATAGCACGAGCTTCAATTTGTACTAATTATTGTGTAGTACAATATGGATGACAGTGCATATATTTTTTTTCAAGATTTTATTATTGCCTTGAGTTATACTAGAAATTGAGATAGTCGGCACCCCTCGACTAATATTCTCAATATATTTCTGCAAATATCTTTAAAATTCAATAAGTCTTTTTGCGTCTTTGACGAGTATAATGCACTATGAAAATGGAATATAGTTCCATTTGGCAATAATATATTTTCTCAGTCGAAGCCTTCTGTGATGTTGGTACTTCCGGATATAATACTCACATTATTCCCTTGCATTTTAAATGGGAAAATATGCATAGTTGTGCACCTTTCACAATGTGCTTTGTTTCATTCACTTCGGGGAATGAAAAATATTAAATATAGCACATCATATCAAATCAGTTATCTATCAGAGATAAACCCTCAAGAACTTATTGCTCTTACGAAGCATTGATATTTTAGTACTTTGGGAAATAGTACTCATATTTTTTTCCTTGCATTTAAATGGAAAAATATTTCTTACGCTTAAGTATAGTATGAGTACTTGCACTGTCTGCTAGGCATAAATAGCCACAATTTATTGTATATTTTATTCCAAAAGTAATCATATTCTTCAAAGAATAAATTAACATAAAGCACAAATAAATAATATGTAAAACAAGTTAATGTAAAGTAAATTAACATAAATAAATAATAAAATTAACTTAAAATAAAATAAATAAAAGATCAATTATTCCCTTCAGATGTTATAAGGGAAATAAAATAAATGGCGAATTATTCTCTTCCAGGGTTATGAAGAAATTAACAATATCCAATTGAGTTGGACTAACAACGCCATAATTATTTTCGCCATAAACAAAACTTGTTTACATTTTCTTTCATTTATCATTCATGCTTATGGATAAAGTCCATAATACTTTGGCGTTTGACAAGTACGAGACCAATGGTTTGTACCATCGTATTGATAACATAAAGATTTTGATATGATATCTATCATTCTTGTCATCCTTATAATCCCACTTTCGGTAGATATAAACATTCTCAAAAGGATTATCTTATCCATGTCTATTTTGTATGGCCTCAATCGCGACCACGATTGCTAATGTGGCATTTATTTTTTCGCTATAAAAATATCACATTCACTTCAGGGAATGTAGCGGAGGCTAATAGGTCTTTAAAACCTCATCAGTAATACTATGACACATAACTGAGTTTTATTCACTAACCATATAGTGAATTATCATGTTTGCATTCACATCAAGGAATGAAACAAATCCAATAATCGCATGGAATAAACATCATGCTTGCATTCACTTCAAGGAATGACATAAGTCCAATAATCGCATGGAATAAACACCATACTTGCATTCACTTCAGGGAATGCCCCATCATTGATAATCGCATAGAATAAACATCATGCTTTGCATTCACTTCAGGGAATGCCTCCCATAAAACTTTTTGGATCAAGATAAATTTTCGTAACTTGAAATTGGGAGAAGTCTATGGTTGAGTTTTTTGACAAAGAATAAATATTGCTTTCGAGCAAATATAGACTTTATAACAATTTTTTTATAGATTGAAATTCACCATGATTTATCACACATTAAAATCATAATTTAAAGGAAAATAAAATAAAATCAGAATTTACCGATATTGATTTTCCTCTTGAGGACAATTGAGACGTAGCAAATGACCAAGACAACTTCTCATGATGTCATGTCTCTTTTCAAGTCATTATATCATGCAAAAACTCAAAACACGGTTAAAACATCAATAATCATTGATAAATACATATTAGTCTTTAATTATAATATGATGTAAATATAACAATGAAGAGTTAGATAAAAAAAATCTAATTGGTTTCAAAAATATTCGAGCATAGTACACCAAACAAACATGTTTTGAGAAAAAGAATAAATTAATTAACAAAGAGAAACCTTATTACGGTTGTAACCCCTTCGTCCCGGTCCGGACGCTTGACCGATCCGAGTGGGCTACACGGGGATAATCGAGATGAAACCCGTTAAGGCTCCACTTCGGTTACCGACCCTGGAGAAAATTTTTCATTTTTATCTTATCTAAACGCATCAATTAGACCTAAGCGGAAGTCCAACAGTAAACAGGGCCTAAGCCCAACACTTGGAACCCTTTAGAGATGTAAAAAAGCCTCAAATTAGGCATGTGTTTCGAAACAGTCAAAGCCCGTTTCGAAACACTAGCTTCATATTGAAAAGTCAGACACCCGTTTCGAAACGCATCCACCCCATTTCGGAACAAGGTCTCGATTTGCCTTGCCGTTTCGATACCAGTTTCGAAACAGGCAATTCCAGTGGCAAAAGTATTTCGAAACTGGTTTCGAAATAGGGGCTCACAATAGCCAAGCCGTATCGGAACGAGTTCCGATATGGGGGCCCCGGAACCAAACCCGTTTTGAAACAGGACAACCCGTTTCGAAACACCTGCTGCCTGCAACTTCCAAAAATCAGTTTTAGACATCTCCCATTGATTCCAAACGTCCGAAACAACTACACGAAGCATACAAATCATACTAGTACATTCTAGAGGCATGCTCCCTAGCAACCATACTCAACATACACAAGATATACAAAAGCATCCATTTCAAAGATCATACATGGCATTACAAAAAGTATACTTCAACAAAGTCAACACTTAGGCAAATTTAAGGTAGGCAAAACCAACATGATTTACAAGCAAGGCATACATCCAAAAGCCAAATTAACAAACATATAAAAGGAGTCTAACATGCTCCTAAACAACAACATCATACTTCAAAAGCATCATAACACGAATACATGTCCCATTGCTTGACCATTACATCATAACTAAAAACCATACTTGATAGCTAGGCTAGCACCACAAAGCACACACATTTGGAGGCCTCTTCTTGCACTTAGCAACCCACGAGCTACTGATTTGCATTGTCAAACAAAGAGAGCGTAAGCAATAAAGCTTAGTGAGGGTAAGCTCTTTAAAAACAAACCTCGACAATGCAGGGTCCAAGCACGATCTCAACCAAGTTAAATGCATGATCATACCTTAGATCCTCAAGAGCCAAAATGTCAATGATACATGAACAAATATCCATTAATATGTCATGCTCAACAAGCTCATTTCCATAACATATGTAAACACATATAATCATCCAAATAGGTAACACATTTCCACATCACATTGTTACACATATCAATTTATATTGGCACCTACCTATGACTCGAATACGCGGATAAACACGTTGGAACTCACATCCAACAACCACTTTACCTCACGGTGGGATTACACTCATCACTGGTCTCGCGGAGGGGATTCCACTCATCCTCACGCCCCGTCGATGGGATTCCACTCATCATCGACTAATATATATATATATATATATATATATATATATAACAATTTCCAGGCGAACCCGTACTCCTCCTTGGTGACTCAACGCCACCAAGACCACGCGCGAATTTGACTCATGTGTGCACACTAACATCCTAATGATCGATCATTTGTACTCAAGCATACTAGTGCCAACATTTAACTCAATCCACATTATCATTTACAACCAATTTCGTGCTTAGCACGTACTCACCATGATCACAATCATGAACAATCCACATGCATAACACAATGCATCACAACCATGCCTCATCACACATGTATAACACATTATACATAAATCATCATATCATAAACATCACAAGGCATAAACATCAAGTAAGAGTTCAACCAATGTCTCTAGTTTAAGCTTAGGATTAGGCTACCACCCCAATCCTAACTCTAGGTGGGTCTACCAAGCCCGACCTAGTCCACATGCTCGAACCAAACACTTAGAAAACACTTTGAAAACATTAATCACTCACCTTCACTTCCAAGCTCAATTTACCAAGCAAGCAACCAACTTCAAGCTTCCGGATTCACCCTCGATGCTTCACCAACACAAGCTCTTGCTTCTAAACAACCTCAACACAATCCAAACAACTTCAAATCAGCCCAAGCATCAAAGTAACTAACCCGGAATACAATTCAAACATCAAACTCAACATTTCAAGTCATGAGCAAACCCCAAATTTACCAAACTCGTGCAGCCCAGAAACCTCAATCAAAACTCATGTTTCCAACACTTTTTATACCCACAAATGATTCCAAAACAACCCCAATCATAGTACTAACATTAGCACACCAATTCTAACCTAAAACAACCCCAAAACTCATCCAAAACTCTTCAAAAAATCCCTTTAAACTCAATTCCGGGAATGTGTTCAAAACCGTGTAAAATTCATATATGTTGCATCATTTGACTCCTAGACTTCATAACTAACAACATTAAATCGAAATTTTAAGTTAAACATAATAAAGTTATCATTTTTAATCAAAATCTCTAAAAACTCAATTTCCAAAACATTGAGGAAAATGAAAACAATTTGTACTTTTGAAGAGAGGAAGTTGAGGACAAGTCAAAAATGATATTACCTTTCAAAAACGAGTTGAAATGAAGAAGCAATGTGATGAAATAGTAGAGGGGATGAGCTCTCTCTTTTCACGTTAGTTTTGTTTTGGAGAAGAGAATGAATAATGACTATTTGATAAAAAGGGGGTTAAAATTAAAAGTTGGGCTATTTACAATACTGCCATTAATGAATGGCTATTTTCCAATTTCTTTAAAAACTCTCCAAATTGTATTTCATTCAATTTAGTCCATTTCAAAAATGTTTGTTTTTGAAACCCGAGACCCAAAAGATTATTTTAATTATAAAACCGAACACTAAATAATATTAAAATATTATTTTCACCCGACCTCTAAACACGGGTGTTACAACGGTGTAACTTTATCAACAAAAATCTATCAAATTAACATATGTAACTAACAATGTTATCAATAATATTATAATATCATTATTAAAGATGTTGTCAAACATGAATACCAAAACCAGTTCCTCACTTTCTTTGATTTGTTTAGCATTTATTGAAGCCATATAATCGTACATATACAAGGGATTACGAGAAGTCATGATTTATTTATAAAAAATGTACCAACATATTATCGATCAAAATAAATAATTCATGGCATGAAAGTATTCACATATCATAATTAAAAAAACAATCGACTAACATAAAAAAATACTTAAATGAAATTGTGGTGAATTGACCTGATTAAAAATTCTATCTTTATCGTCTAGATCTCGAATGAAAAATCATGGTTGATGAATATGATCCTCGATGCAAAGAACTTATTGCTCTTGAGCGAGTCGTGCTGATAACGTGTTGTGAATAAAATAACAAAGAACAATAATAAGAACAAAGAACAAGAATGGAAGAACAAAGAGATGAGAGAAAGAGGAAGATTTGTATTATTCTCAAAATATAGACCTGTGTACAATGCCTTCAATGAATCATCTATTTATAGGCATAAGAAGTACATAATACATTAAACTCTAATTAATAGAGATAATATTTCTAATAATAAATAAATCAAACTCCTTAGATAAAGTTCTAATCATGATAGACATCCACATAGATAAATATTCATAACAGTTTTACCATTTTTCAGATTTTTTATTTTTAAATTAAAAAGTAATAAATTAATAAAATAAAAAGTGTACCAAAGATTTAAAAAATATGAAAAATATCCCGAAAAAGTGTTTTAACATAGTTTATTCTAAATAAAGAATAATCGCTTTTAGGTCTCATAATTTCAAAATTTTTTAAAATAATTAATGATACATATCGTTATATATAATTAATGGTACATATCAATACATGATGATTACTCTAAAATTTTTCCAAATAATAAACATTTAGATTAGAATTAGAATTAACTAATACAACATACGATTGAACTTATAACCAGAATAATATCCAAACACATGATAGATACTTAAACTTAGAATTTTAAATTTCTATAGTCACTTTAGTTAATATTTTATTTTTAAATAACAAATTACATTGTTTATAATAATATAATAAGAGTGATATTTTTATACTTATATTGCATAAAAAATACACAATTTTACATTTTTTTTTACCAAAACTATAGAACACAACTTACATATTTACTATTTAAAATATAACACCTAAACTCCGGCTCCAAAAATATAAACTCTAAACCATATAAACTAAACTTCATATACTTTAGAATTTAAATTAAATTTTAAATATATATATATATATATATATATATATATATATATATAATCTTTAAACTTTGGACTAAACATGCATATAAAATAATATTCTATACAATGACTGGATGAGATTTTTGGACAATATTTAATTACATTTCCTGAATCACATGATTCGAAGAAAAGAAATGCAAACTCATTTTTATGCTTTAAACAACGTGACCTCTCACTGGCCACGGATTCACTAGATTTTCGCCACGTGTAATCATTCACTGCTGAGTCATGGATATTCTCCCAAACACCAATTAAAAACTATATACAATATTTTTCATAGGCTAAATTATTTAGCCTAAAACTGCCAGCCTATACGAGATTTAACTTGGTGATACCACAAAGAATATTCTAAAAAACAACAGTTTAAAAACAGAATAAAAAAAGGTGTATTGAAATTCTTACAAAAATCGTAAGAAATTTTATGTAATGTACCGAAATTCTTATAAAATCGTAAAAAATTTAGTATGTACATAAGTTCTTACGATTTTGTAAGAATTTCGGTACATGTACAAGATCTTTACAAAAATCGTGAAACTTAAGGTATGTACAAAAATGCTTACAACTTTTATAAGAATTTCGGTATGTACATAAAAGTAGTAAGCAACTACGTATATACCGAACTTTTTATTATTTTTGTAACAATTTCGGTACATGTACATAAATTTTTATAATTTTTTGTAAGAATTTTTGACACGCCTTTTTTAACTTTTTTTTTTAATAAGTTGTTTTCTAGAACTTCCCGATACCACATGATTTATAGTTAATGCAAAATTAGAAATTAATTATGTCTTAATAAATTAATTAAACCAGAATTCAAGTGACATGTACGTGAATAAGCAGGGGCGGAATTAGAAATTTATAAAGGGGGCCAAAATGAAATTTAAAAAAACTAAAAATTTATGAAAGGGACTAAAATGAAATTAAAAATTTTGAGGAGGGCCAAACTAAAATTTTGCAAATTTTAAAGGGATTATAGAGGTAATTTTATTTTTTTCTAAAAAAATTCTAAGGGGGACCATACCCCCTTAAACCCCTATGTTCCGCCCCTGTGAATAAGATTAAAATTTTTATGAATTTATTCATATGAATTTAAACATGTAATATCTTAAAGGTATATTAGTAGGATGAACTGAGGGGCTGCAGGGGCGGTCGATCCTTTGGGAATTTAAAATTTATATATGATTTAAAAGAAAATTTAAAAAATTTTATTGAAAATCTAATTTCGCTCCCTTAAAATTTTATAAGCTCGTCTCCTCTAAACTTTTATAAGTTCTCTCCCCGAACATAAAATTATGTAGCAGTCCATGTATAGTAGTAAAATCGATATATGATTTTAACAATTAATAATGATAAATTAGATAATAATATACTATAATTATTAATTCTTAAGAAGGAATTAACAATAATAAACAAATAAAAGTGGGGATTATGAAATGATGAGTTATAAATTAATAATAATAATAATAATAATAATAATAATAATAATAATAATAATAATAATAATAATAATAATAATAATAATAATAATAATAATAATAATAATAATAATAATAATAATAATAATAATAATAATAATAATAATAATAATAATAATAATAATAATAATAATAATAATAATAATAATAATAATAATAATAATAATAATAATAATAATAATAATAATAATAATAATAATAATAATAATAATAATAATAATAATAATAATAATAATAATAATAATAATAATAATAATAATAATAATAATAATAATAATAATAATAATAATAATAATAATAATAATAATAATAATAATAATAATAATAATAATAATAATAATAATAATAATAATAATAATAATAATAATAATAATAATAATAATAATAATAATAATAATAATAATAATAATAATAATAATAATAATAATAATAATAATAATAATAATAATAATAATAATAATAATAATAATAATAATAATAATAATAATAATAATAATAATAATAATAATAATAATAATAATAATAATAATAATAATAATAATAATAATAATAATAATAATAATAATAATAATAATAATAATAATAATAATAATAATAATAATAATAATAATAATAATAATAATAATAATAATAATAATAATAATAATAATAATAATAATAATAATAATAATAATAATAATAATAATAATAATAATAATAATAATAATAATAATAATAATAATAATAATAATAATAATAATAATAATAATAATAATAATAATAATAATAATAATAATAATAATAATAATAATAATAATAATAATAATAATAATAATAATAATAATAATAATAATAATAATAATAATAATAATAATAATAATAATAATAATAATAATAATAATAATAATAATAATAATAATAATAATAATAATAATAATAATAATAATAATAATAATAATAATAATAATAATAATAATAATAATAATAATAATAATAATAATAATAATAATAATAATAATAATAATAATAATAATAATAATAATAATAATAATAATAATAATAATAATAATAATAATAATAATAATAATAATAATAATAATAATAATAATAATAATAATAATAATAATAATAATAATAATAATAATAATAATAATAATAATAATAATAATAATAATAATAATAATAATAATAATAATAATAATAATAATAATAATAATAATAATAATAATAATAATAATAATAATAATAATAATAATAATAATAATAATAATAATAATAATAATAATAATAATAATAATAATAATAATAATAATAATAATAATAATAATAATAATAATAATAATAATAATAATAATAATAATAATAATAATAATAATAATAATAATAATAATAATAATAATAATAATAATAATAATAATAATAATAATAATAATAATAATAATAATAATAATAATAATAATAATAATAATAATAATAATAATAATAATAATAATAATAATAATAATAATAATAATAATAATAATAATAATAATAATAATAATAATAATAATAATAATAATAATAATAATAATAATAATAATAATAATAATAATAATAATAATAATAATAATAATAATAATAATAATAATAATAATAATAATAATAATAATAATAATAATAATAATAATAATAATAATAATAATAATAATAATAATAATAATAATAATAATAATAATAATAATAATAATAATAATAATAATAATAATAATAATAATAATAATAATAATAATAATAATAATAATAATAATAATAATAATAATAATAATAATAATAATAATAATAATAATAATAATAATAATAATAATAATAATAATAATAATAATAATAATAATAATAATAATAATAATAATAATAATAATAATAATAATAATAATAATAATAATAATAATAATAATAATAATAATAATAATAATAATAATAATAATAATAATAATAATAATAATAATAATAATAATAATAATAATAATAATAATAATAATAATAATAATAATAATAATAATAATAATAATAATAATAATAATAATAATAATAATAATAATAATAATAATAATAATAATAATAATAATAATAATAATAATAATAATAATAATAATAATAATAATAATAATAATAATAATAATAATAAAGGACAAACTGTGGTGGAGAGATGTGTTGAGAAAATGATATCTACAATAGATTTGGAGCCACATGCAAAAGCCTTACAAGTTGCAATTACTTCACACGATTTGCAAACCAAATATAATCCCTAGGAAATCACTGACATACAAATATAACATATATAATAAATAAATAATATTTATATCATTCAAAAAATATTATTTTGTATTTTTAACGTATCAAAAAAAATACTAATATATATAGTTATTCTATTAATTATTAAGATCAGCCAAATTAAGCAGAAGAAGCAGCTCCGAAGTTTCCAACCTCACCATTCTCAAAATCCCTAGTTTACACTAGTAATATTTATTTATCTAATATTCATCCATTTCCATTTGGTTGACACTTTACTGATTTGTATCAATTTTTTTCTTTTTCTAATCAGATTATTAGTTTTTGGTGAAACACAGAGTGGGTTGATTATAGCCGTATCAGATATTTTCGGGTTTGAGTGAAAACTTAAAAATAAGTCATTGTAAAGCGAGAGGATATTCCATTACTTTAAACAATTAATTTAATATTTTATTAACAAACCATTATTTGTAGGGTAATTATTTCATACATTGTGGTGGAAATTAAAAGTTTTCGCAAATGTCTTAGTTTAATTAGGCTTAGAGATTTAGTTTAGGTTATATGGTTTAGGGGTTTAGGCTCATTAGTTTATAATTTAGGGATAGTTGTTAGAATTTATGGTTTAGGGTTAGAATGTAAAGTTTTTAGGTTAAAACTTAGATCACTCACCATATTACTCTAAAAAGTAAACCCCAATTTCTAGACCCTAAATCCTAACTATAAACCATAAATTCTAACCCTATCTCTAAACTATAAATTCACAAGCTTAAACCCCTAAACCATACACCCTAAACTAATTCTCTAAACCTTAAACTAAGACATTTGTGGAAACTTTTAGTTTACACCGCCAGTGTATTGAATATAAATCTTTATTTTTATTGTTTTGTACAGAAAACACCTTAAATACAACTGAAACGATAAGGAACAACCATTAAGTTACTTGGAAGTTACACTGAAATGGATGAATATTATCAGATGGATCATGGATGACGTGGTGAGCCGAGTCCATCTAATAATTTGTACTTATATGGGATAATACAATTGTAAAGTTATTGCAATGGTGAAATTATACTTTGCCCCCTTAAAATAATAATTTTTTCTCCAATCTTCAAAAATTATGAAGTTATGACTTAATCTTAATTTTTTTTCTTGGTGATATTGTGCTGAGATTCACAGATACAGTACATTGTGCATATTTATAAGATTCCATTATTTCCTTCCTACATCTCTATATACACAAATACACAATCCAACAACTCCAAATTCTGCATAAATTATAAAAATATCCAAAATATCTGCATGTGTAAAAAACTATATTATATTCAACCAATTGTACAGCTTATAGTTTGGTGGATCATGTGCTTTTTCATTAATAATATGTACTAAAAAGCTTTAGGTAATGACCAAGATCTCCTACTTTAATTGCATGATTGAGTTTTATAATATAAATTTTGAAGATACCTACACCCAGGGCCGTCCCTGGGCATGGGCAATAGGGGCGCCCGCCCAGGGCCCCTACCCTGCCCAGGGCCCATTTTTTTCGAATATTTATAGTTAAGGTTTAATATGTTTTAATATTTATTATTTAAATTTTAATTTTTTAATAATTGTTATTAGAGTTCTATTCTTAAAATTTATTTTTTCGATATTTTTTATTAGGGGTATAATTTTTTTTCAATACTTGTTATTATAGGCTTATTTTTTCGAATACTTGAAATTAGGGGCCCATTTTTTTTATTATTTATTGTTATTAGGGTACAAAATTTTCAATACTTGTTATTATGAGGCCAATTTTTCAATATTTGTTACTAGGGGTCCATCTTTTCTAATATTTGTTATTAGAGTCCTATTTTTAAATTTTATTTTTTCTGATACTTGTTATTACGACTCCAATTTTTTTCAAAACTTGTTATTTATAGTCTATTTCCCTAATATTTGTTATTACATGCATACTCTTAAATTTTATTTTTTTAATACTTGTTATTAGGGTTCCATTTTTCCCTATATTTGTTATTACAAGAATACTCTTAAAATTCTTTTTTTTTTAATTTATTAATAGAGACCCATTTTTTTATATATCACTTGTTACTAGGGGTTTAATTTCAAATTTTATTTTATTTTCTAATACTCGTTATTAGGGGAAAGGGTGAGCAACACTCGACTCGAAAAAATTGATTTTTTCGACTCGAAAAAAAAATTCAAATAAAGTTTGAGTTGTAAAATAAAAATTCTAATAACTCAAAATTTTAGTATTTAGTAGATAAATTTCTAAGTTCGAGTCGTAAGGACTCGTAAACTCGCATAACTTGAAATTTTTTTACTCAATTTAACTCGATCGAACGCTCACCCTTAATTAGGGGCCTATTTTTTAAGTTCGCCCATAGGCCACCAAAATCTCAGAAACGGCTTTGCCTACACCTCTTTAATCAGTTTAGCAGAGAACTGAGCCAAGGAGAAAAATCATTTTAAAAAATCATTAAATCCATGTTTAGCTTAGGTGGAAGATTTTATTGCATCAGTTTTTAATAATTAAAATTATGCAAGAAGACTCTTGAGAATACAACTGGAAAAAGATTGCTTATGAGGTTTCCTTGGAAACTTCATGGAGAGAGATTCTTATCCATGTACTAACACAAGATTTTATATTAAGGGACGAACCTATAAAATTTTAAGGGTGAAAATAAATTTTTAATAAAAAATACATAGAAAACTTTTAAAACGAATTTCAAATTTTCAGGGGACGATGCTCCCCCAGCCCCCCATCGGTCTATCTCTGCTTATCCTCATGACTCCGATCGATCATATTGGACATGGTTATATTCGAATTCAAACCAATTTGAACCCTTAAATACTTTCTAACTACAAGATTTAAACTTGAAATTTTATTTAAAAACTATTAAATTTATTATCACTCGATCCGACCGATATGGCTGACTTTTTAATGTATATAACCACATCACCCTATGTTTTGGAAAGTTATAAAACCCTTTCTAAGGGCCCCAAGAGGGACTTGGAAATGAGGCACCATCAATGAATTTGGCCCTCTCATTGTCTCATTGGAGTATATATTGAAAATACTACTCATATCATATAAAACCAACATCCCCAGTGCTCTTGTGATCTATCATGGATATGGTTTTCTGATGTTGGTTGATTTGGAAATAAAAAATGATTAACTATATCTCTTGGTTTAAGATTCCAATAAATCTTGCTTCCTTATAATATTGAGTTTAAAAATATTGGCTTAAGGGTATAAGAAGCTATTTAACTTTTGTAAAATAAAAATTAATTAAGTCTATGAACATTTTTTTGTACTCAATTAAGTCCCTCAATCAAAAAAAAAAATTAAATCAATTAAGTTGATTGACCAATTTTTACCATTAAATATTGACAAGCTTTTCTTTAGATATTGTTGTCACATGCTATACTATAGTTCTATCATGTGAAATTTATAGATTTTATAAAAAAATTATAAGTTTTGTAGTATTTTGAAGAGTTTTAAATAATTTTTGAAATAAAATAACAAAATTCTGAAAAATGTAAAGTGATAACGTTATGATATGACGCGCTGCATTAATTGATCCAAAAAAAACTTGTTAAATTCAACAATCAATATTTGTCAAATGACTTAATTGATTCAATTTATTGGTTCAAGAGCTTAATTGGGAGCCAAAAAAAAGTTCAGAGGTTTAATTATCTTTTTTTTTTTCAAAAGTTCATGGGTTTCTTACACCCTTAAGTCAAAATATTATATTTGTTGGTATCGGAATTAGGATTTATACTTGGTACACTTATTGACGTATAATTTTATGGATTGTTAATAGGTGGAATGATGATATATTATTAAAAAATAAATTTAAATATATATGGTTTATTTAGTAATGTGCCATCATTTATTTCATTAACAATAAATACATAAAATTTAAACCCTAAAAAATATCAGATTTTATAAAAAATGTAAAAATTATTAATAACTTTTAAGGTTTGATAAAAAAATTTAAAAAATGTGTTCCATTCTTTAATGGCTTATGGAATTAAAAAAATGATATTGTATGAACGATTTTGAAATGATTGATACACATTCTCCAATTTGAAGTTTTATTATAATGAAAAAAAGTTACCACCATATATTATTTGATAGCTTCAAATACGACATTTTTAAATGCAGATGTCAGTCCAACTAGCTTCTATATGATTTGTTTTACTTATTAATGGTAGACATTTAATTATTTTCTCATGGACAAAAAATGCCAATTTTTCTCGAAAATAATTGTTTTAATGGGGTAATTATTCTTAAGATTCATATATATGCATGTGTTAATTGTTAAGTCTATAGTATAGACAGTGTAAATCTTAAAAATTTTATATTTTTTTGAATTGTTATATCAACTGATTTTAATGACTAAAATTAAATTTTTTAAATTAAAATAATTCACTTATTTTTTGTAAATAGATTCTCATTATCTAATGTTAATCCCGTTCGTTCATTTGTTATAAATCTACAATTCAAAAAACGTTTAAATCTTTTAACTTTTACATCATGTCCATAAATTCTAACCTTGCGTATATGAGGTTGGATTCATTTACATCACATAAAACTCTCTAGTTTTATATTGATTTAGGATCATCGGATGAATATAAATGGATGATTGAGATCAACAGTTAAAAATGAAAAGATTGTTATGAGTAAAAAGAAAAAAGATGTGGATAATGTGAATTTTCAATTGTCAATCTCAACATCCATTTATATTCATCCAATAAACTTAAATTAATATAAAATGAAACACAACACATATACGTAAGAGCATTCAGTTATATTCAAGATTCAATAGGAGTAAAAAAAAAATTTCTCTTTTACTTAGATAAAAATTGTTCAGAAAAAAAAAAACGAAACACGACACATATACGTGAATTAACAATAATATTGTAATATCAACCATATATAATATATGATGCGAGTTTGCAGTGTTACGAAAGGTATGACTATGAGGTCATGACTCATACGGATGGAAATATTATTAATTGTTTTATGCATAATTCTGGCCATGCTTTTACATTATTAGTTTATTATTATTATATTATCAAAAAAATAGTTTATTGTTGTTGTTGGATCATGAACGTATGAATGAATATGGGAATCTGGTTTCTATTTCTGCTGCCCAATCCTAAAAACTTGTTTTTTAAGGTACAAAAGAAAAGGCCTAATAGCTAGCTAGCTACCTTGCTTGCATGTTGCCGATTACCGATAGCAGAGCTGTCTCCGGGATTTTTAAGACCCTGAGCAAAAATTAAAAAATAAAATTTTATAAAACGAAAGTATATTTTATTATTTTAAATAAGGGTTTTATTTTGATGCATAAGCTGTGTAAATTTTTTTTACGCAATCCTTTTATAAAATTTAAAATCTAAATCACAAACCCTAGCAACCTAAAACCTAAACCCTAAGCCCTAAACCCTAAACTCTAAATTCTAACCATAAACCTTAAATTATATACTTTACATACTAAACCCCTAAACCCTAACCTAAAATCCTAAACCCTAAACCTAAAATTAAAGGGCTTGTGTAAACTAAAGTTTACACAAGCTTGTGCATCAAAGTATTTTCCTTTAAATAATTTAATATTTTTTTGTTTAAACGTCGGTATTAAATTCATTAGTTGACTAATTTGGATCAGGGACTGAATAGGCTCGTTACGTGGCGACCCTCTCAACCCAATATTTCTTTAATAAACCATAGAAATATGATTAAATTTTGTCAAAAAAAACATTATTTTCATTGTTAGATTAATTTATTTATGTAAAAAAGAGAATTACTTTTTTACCATTAAATTAATTTATTTATTTGATAAATTAAAAATAAAAATAATATATATATATATATATATATATATATATGAATAATTAAATTTTAGTGGTCTTAGACTGATTGGAGCTGACAGTCAATAAGGGTGCTCTTCTTATAGCTGACCCTGACCAGTAGATACTTTTTTACAAGTTTAATTTCAACTTTTGCAGCTCTTTGCCATATTATATAAGAGAGTTAGGCAACAGAAATGAATTTTGAATTTGATCCTTAGTAGAAAAATAACAAGTCAAGAAAGTGACAACATTGATTATATTTTCTCTGTACATATACATACATGATATATGTATATGTATATTATATATAGAAAATATTTGTAGTGAAAAACTTATTTTTCACAAGCAGGTCTAATTTAAGATTTAATTTTGTTTATAAATTTTAGGGTTTTGAATTTAAAATTTAAGATTAAAAACTAGAGTTTATTGTTTATAATGTTTGAGTTTAGAGTTAAAGATTTAGAATTTATATTTGTTGAGTTTAAATGAACATACTTTTGTAAAAAATTACACAAACAGTACATTAAATATTAACACTTTCTCATGATAGTATTTATTCATTTTCTCTTAACTGTCGAAAAAAACATAGCTTACAAACTTGTTGTTCGAGTTCAAATCTCTCAAAATTAATAAAGCTCTTTTTTTACTTGGACCACTCGGAAAATTCTAAAATACAATACGTTAATTATAAAGGGAAAATATCCCATGCATTGGCGGTGGAAACGAAAAGTTTTCACAAGCGCATTCGTTTTAAGGTTTAAGGACTCGATTTAGTGTTTATGGGTTTAAGTGTAAGGATTTTGTATTTATGGTTTAAGTTTAGAATTTAGGGTTTAAACTTTAGGGTTTAATTTTTAGTGTAATATGGTTAGGGATTTAGGCTTTAACCTATAAACCATAAATTTCAACCTTAAACTCTAAATTCTAACCATACCCCCTAAATTCAAAACTCGTCCACTAAAACACCTAAACACTAGACTCTAAACAAAACTCTTAAACTTTAAAACTAAAATACTTGTAAAAACTGCTCGTGTATAGAATAATTACTCAATTATAAAACTAAAAGTGTTTTTTTTACCAAATAAAACTGAAAGTGTTAATGTGGTCGTTTTAAATATTGAATGGAGGTGATAATAGAGGTCCAATACAGAAGCTATGGGTTTTTGTATTTGGTCCAAACCAATGCAAGCCCATCTTAGCCAACAACAAAAAAGGCAAGAGGCTGAAAATAAAACCTGAGAATAAAACCTGTACACAAATAGTCACTAAATTATGTTGAAATAACCTTTTTGACCACTAAGCTTCTAAAATTACAAAATGTATCAATATTTTTTTTCAGATATTATAAAATGGTCATTCAAACTTATCAGAATGTTACAAACATGGTCCTTAAATGTATCAAAATTTATTGAAAATTCATCACTACTAGGGATCATTTTGTAACTGAATCAAAAGCTTAGTAGCCATTATATAACTTCTGAAAGTTTAACAGCCAAAAAGTTCATTTAGCATTTTATTTTTATTTTTTATACCCATGAGAAAAACAAAGATAAGGATTTTAAGCCCCACCTTTCGTTCTACTTCTTATAAGGAATAGCCTCTATCACCAAGACAACACCTCGGGTTTTTAGTTCATTCTGAAAGCTTTCTCTCAAAAAGGTATAATTTTTACTTGATTATAAGCTAATGGGTCATTATTATTCAAGTTGCTTTTTCATTTTCTTCTACTTATTAATTCTGGGTTGTTAATTTTCCATGTTTTTCTTCACTTTAGCTGGAGTCATATCAAAGTTTGAATTTTCCAGGTATTCTGGTAATGAAATTTGCTTTGTTTGTTTATTTAATTGAAAGGGAAATGTTGGGTTTTAATTTGTGAGTGAAAAATTATATTACTTTAATAGTGACTCAACTATTGCATTAAGCTAGAATTTGGTTTAGTTTTCATGCAATTGTCTTATTGGTTGTTCTTAATGCACTTGTATAAGAATTTCTTATTGATAAGTGCTTTCCTCTTAAGTAAAGGCTTCTGCTAGTTCATAGAATGTTGTTCAAATGCTCAATGTTATATAATTTGGATATTGTTTCTTTGCTTTGAAAATGAATTATTGAATTTATTTTTGTTTCTAGTTGATTTTATAATTATTGTCTCAATTTGAAGCTAAAAGGTTTTCCCAAGCTGCTAGAACAGTTAGGTGATTGATGGCGAGTTATCCGTGCGTTGCGGTTTTGAATACTTTTCAATTTGGGGTTATAGGAAGGAGAAAGTGCCTATTTTGGAATTTGTTAATCAAAGCTACTTGAAATATTGAGCATTTGAATGATTTGTGAAACAGATTAATAAAAGCATAATAGTCAGCTAAATCGAGTATTCGAGTATGCTTGCCGTTTCATGCACTTAGTTGAACATGAAAGTAGATTTGCTTGACAGATTTAATCGCTGGAATAATACCTTGGATTGAAATATCGGCTTGAGCTAAATTACTGATTCTTTCTGTATTTGTAGAAGATAATTAGCAACATTGGTTTTAGCATGACTGTTGCTTGGACATCTCATGCCTTATTACAAACTCAAGAAATTTATGTTTTTGAGGCCACAATTCATGTTCTTGCAGGAGAAGATACCGATGAAACTCTTATTTTAGCTTAGACTGTACTTTTAACATTTCCATTCAAGTCAACATGACTCCGGTTATCCCATGTTCCTTTAGCAATATTACATTCATTCCTGGAGCTGCCTGGACAGTAAGGAAGAACACTAGTTTAACAAGATGCAGTTCGTCGAGGAACAACACACGATATGCTTTACCCTCACAAAGATTCATCCTACCTCTATCAACCTCTGTTTGTTCATTTCGAAACTACAGAACAGGACATGCCTTACATGGAAAACTGGGAATTCGTTTATCAGCCACAGGGACTGATGTAGCAGTGGAGGAATCTGATTCTTCTGCAACAAAAGTTTCTGATGGAGGATCGGAAACACAATTGGATGCAGTTGAAACAGGCGAACAATCAACTAGCCAAGCTGATTCTACGCCTGCTTCAGCTCAATCCAAACGAACTAGATCTGTGAGAAAAAGTGAGATGCCTCCTGTAAAGAATGAAGAGCTTATTCCTGGTGCAATGTTTACTGGGAAAGTAAGATCGATCCAACCATTTGGTGCTTTTGTTGACATTGGATCTTTCACGGAAGGACTGGTGCATGTTTCCCAGTTGAGCGATAGCTTTGTTAAGGATGTTGCAAGTGTTGTTTCTGTTGGACAAGAGGTGAAGGTGAGGTTAGTTGAAGTAAACACCGAGAGTGGGAGGATCTCTCTTTCCATGCGTGAAAACGATGATGCTGGTAAGCGCCAACCGAGGAAAGATGGTCCTGCCACTAATGATAGGGAAAGGCCTTCGAGGAAGAATACTTCAAGGTCCAACCAAAAAAGGGATCTGAAAAGCTCGAAATTCGTCAAGGGACAAGAGTTGGACGGCACTGTGAAGAATTTAACTAGGTCTGGCGCATTCATATCTCTTCCTGAGGGAGAAGAAGGATTCTTGCCCCACGAAGAAGAAGCCGATGACGGACTAATGAGCATGATGGGGAACTCAGCGTTGCAAATTGGCCAAGAAGTCAAAGTCCGTGTCTTGCGCATCACAAGGGGGTCGGTAACCTTGACGATGAAGAAAGAAGAAGATTATGACAAGTTGGACTCAGAGGTTAGCCAAGGTGTGGTGTATGCTGCTACAAATCCATTTATGCTGGCTTTTCGTCAGAATAAGGAGATTGCTGCATTTTTGGATCAGAGAGAAAAGTCAGAGAAAATTGAGGTTCAACCAGCAGCTATTGATGAGGAGACAACCACTGTCTCTACTGCAGCGGATGAAACGGTTGAAAAGGAAACAGATACAGTTGGTGATATTGTAAACAAGGATGAGGAAACCACAGAGAAGGATAAAGACGACAGTGTTGAAGCTTTGTCTCCGGAAAGTAGTGCAGAAGTTCCGGTAGAGGATGTGGTGGAAAGCAATGAAGCAGCTGGATCATCTGGAGAAGTAGTTGATCAAGGTCACTCTGAACATTCAGTTGATGAAGATTCTACAGAAAAAGATGTAGCAGAAGCGGAAGCACCCCTAGCTGAGGATAAAACGCCGGCTGCTGCATCAGTTGAAGATGAAGAAACTGTAAGCATTCCCGATGACGAAGCCAAAACACCTCTTGCTGAGGATAAAACTCCCTCTGCTGCATCTGTTCAAGATGAAGACGTTGAAGCTATTCCGGATGAAAAGGGCAGTGTTGCTAGCACAGAAATACAACCAGATGTTGCTGATACAAAAGATGCCGAAGGTAAGATAATCATGACACTGGTAGCAAACTGTTTTATGAGAAACTCGTACCGATGACTTTTCTTATGTTATAAATGTGTCATGTCTAACTAACCAATGGTTCTTTGAGAAAAAAAATAGTTAAGAGAAAACGGGGATACGATTTATTACTATTTCCTATTGCTGATTTTGTGCAGATACAGTGGAAAACAATGCGAGTCCTGATCCATCTCAAGAATCGTCTGATGATCAGATTAAGTCTTCAGGAAGTGAAGCAGTTGAAGAAGAGAATCAATCTGAGGATACCGAGGAAGTGCAGATAGAGACACCGGTTTCTAAGGGTGAAAGTCCTACTTCAGAAATCGAAGAGGTAGACCCTGCACCTCAAAAGAACAACGAGATTACTGATTCAAATGGCTCTACACCCGAGGAAAATGATACTAAAGGTTTATACTTGAAACCATTTTGGCAGTTTTTCTACATATTAAATGCATCTTACAAACTTTTGAATTAAGGACTAATCCAAAACGGAAAGTTCAAAGTTGTGAAAATGCGTTGTTTGCATGTGCTTTTCAACATGGGGATATACTTAAAAGATGTGAGATAACCAGTTAACGACAAGAAACCCGAAAGTCGAGCACTTCTAATAAAATATTATGCAATTCAAATGCGACATTCTATTGCTATTGTGTGTGTTCAAACTTCATGATATTATTTTTGACATTTATCATGTGTCCCTCTGTTTTTGATTCATATGCATGAACAGCAGCAACTATATCACCGGCTCTAGTAAAGCAGCTTCGTGAGGAAACAGGAGCAGGAATGATGGATTGCAAGAAAGCACTCTCGGAGACCGAAGGGGACATTGTTCAAGCTCAGGAGTTCCTCCGCAAGAAAGGTTTGGCAAGTGCGGATAAAAAGGCCAGTCGAGCCACAGCTGAAGGAAGAATAGGCTCTTACATTCACGATAGCAGGATCGGTGTCCTAGTGGAGGTTAACTGCGAGACGGATTTTGTCTCACGGGGTGACATTTTTAAGGAGCTTGTTGATGATCTTGCCATGCAGGTCGCTGCTTCCCCTCAAGTACAATATCTTTTTCCAGAAGACGTTCCTGAGGAGATCGTAAACAAGGAAAAAGAAATAGAGATGCAAAAGGAAGATCTCTTATCGAAACCAGAGCAAATTAGATCAAAGATTGTTGAAGGACGGATACGGAAGAGGCTTGAAGATTGGGCTTTACTTGAGCAGCCCTATATTAAGAATGATAAGATGGTGGTGAAAGATTGGGTAAAGCAGACGATTGCAACCATTGGAGAAAACATAAAAGTGAAAAGGTTTGTGAGGTTCAATCTCGGAGAGGGGCTAGAGAAGAAAAGTCAGGATTTTGCTGCTGAAGTGGCTGCCCAAACTGCCGCAAAACCTGTTTCAACTGCTGGAAAAGAGCAATCAACTCCGGTGGAAGTCGAGGAAACCGATGAGAAGTAAGTGATTGTTTTCCATGGGTTCTCATTTGTTACTAACACAATATCATTTCTTTCATGGTTTCTATACACCCATTTCTGTTTTGCAGACCAAAAACAGCAGTCTCCGCCGCACTTGTTAAACAATTACGTGAAGAAACAGGAGCCGGGATGATGGACTGCAAGAAAGCACTGTCTGAAACTGGAGGCGATCTCGAGAAGGCTCAGGAATACCTTAGAAAGAAGGGCCTTTCAACTGCTGACAAGAAATCCAGCCGGCTTGCAGCTGAAGGCCGAATTGGTGCCTACATTCATGACTCGAGGATTGGTGTCCTAATCGAAGTCAACTGTGAGACCGACTTCGTTGGTAGAAGTGAAAAGTTCAAAGAGTTGGTCGATGACCTAGCAATGCAAGTTGTGGCCAGTCCTCAGGTGCAGTTTGTATCCATCGAAGACATTCCGGAGAGTATCGTGAGTAAAGAAAAAGAGCTTGAGATGCAGAGAGACGACCTTGCATCAAAACCGGAGAACATCAGAGAGAAAATCGTCGAAGGCAGGGTATCAAAGAGGCTCGGAGAGCTCTCCCTTTTGGAACAGCCCTTCATCAAGGACGACAGTCTATTGGTTAAAGACTTGGTAAAGCAAACTGTTGCAGCACTTGGAGAGAACATAAAAGTTCGAAGGTTTATTCGGTTTACGCTCGGAGAGACAACTGGAGATACAAAAACGGAAACTGAAGCATGAGAGCGGGAACTCGGAACTTCCATTAACAACAGTGTGAAGCATTTTGAATAATGGAGGTAGGAACTAATTTTGGACGAGAGGATAATCAGATTATTTTTTGATGTGTTTAAGCAAGTTTTCAATGTAGTGGCCTTCATTTGTATGCTTTTAAATGGCCCTTAAAGCTTACTGTTCGATTTTGTAAGATGAGAAGAATTGTATCTTCTCCAATTAGTTTTTGCAAAATGGAAACACTGAGATAAGCTAGGATTTATTAAATGTGTTAATATTCGATACATTGGTAGTGTAACTTCTTTTACTTAAACGCTTTTATTTAAATTTCACAATATAAAATTTAAATTACAATATTAAACCCTGAAATTATAACATATAACTAAATTTTTAAATTTTGAATTAAATATGCTTATAAAAAATAGATTTCGATATCCGTGTATAAAATATTTTCCCGAAATGAATTAATATTAATGCATGTTGTATGAGTTATTTTCTTTGTTAAATTAGCTAAATTGTTGGAATGTTATTTTATAGTCAAAAGTCGAAACACACATTGGACACGTACGGGTTGTTCTACCGTGACTCTGTGAAGTAACTTAGAGTATGGCTAAAATGAGACCTACTCAAAATTTTAATGTATGAATTATTTTCTTTGTTAAATAAGCTAAAATGTTGGTATGTTAGTCAAAACACACATGGGACATGTACAGGTTGTTCTACCGTGAGGCACCTTAGGGTGTAGCTAAAATGAGGCGGACTCTTATACAAATTTTTATTCAGTTAGAAAGAATTCTTAATACAAAATTTAACCTAAATTCTTACCCAATTAGTAAAAATTTAAATTATAACATAGTTTTTCGGTAAAAAATTTAGTTCTACATAAATTATAAACACAAATTCTTACCCAGTTAGTAAGAATTTCGGTTCAATCTAATTATTATCCAGTCCTACATATATTAGTACCAAAAGACTTAATGAAAAATAAGTACCTAAAAGTATACCTCTTTTGAACATTAGGTGCCTAAAGTTTCAACCGTTATAATTTAGGGTGTCCGGTAGTTAATTACCGTTTAAAAAACGTCATCAAAACGTGACACATGGCATGGAAATCGATTTTTTAAAATTATTTTTTAAAAAAAACTTTAAAATTTATTTCTTTAAAAATCTTAAAATTCTAAAAAAATATTCAAATCAATCTCTAAATCCCTAAAAATAACAAAACCTCAAATCCCCAAATCTTCACAACCGTCGACCGCCATCTCCGATACCACTCGTTCGATCGTCGGACCCCACTGAGCATTTCTCCCAACTTGCTGCCGCTGAAAACTAGCGAACGGTGTACCAATTGAATGGTTATTTCATATTCAATATTCGATTGACACATCGTTCGCTGATTTTCGGTGACGACGAGTTAGGGAAAATGGTCGACTGGATTCGGCGACCGAACAAGTGAGTTTGGCGACGGTGACAGCGGTGGAAATTTAGAGACTATTTAAAAAATTTAGAATTTAAAGATTCTTTTTAAAATCTTTAAATTATTAAAAATAAAATTTAATTAAAAGAAATAAACATGACGTGTGTCTAATTTTTATTGGTTAATGAATTTTTTTTAAAGGTACTTAACAACTGAACACCCAAAATTATAACGGTTAAAATTTTAAGCACTTAAAATTTAATACATGTATAATTTAAGCAGTTATTTTTTATTTAAACCTTACCAAAATGATAAAATTTTTGTTAGCCGCATTTTTACCGCCACACTCTATCATTTCCCAGACACGTACCCGTACCGATTGGGCTGAACAATCTGTTGGTTTGCTTAAAAATATACTATTTAAGTGACACTATATTTTTTCTCCACCCGAAATGGAATTGACCTTACAATTAAATTGACTATATCTAACCAATTCGTCATAAAATTACATATATAACATTTTTTTAAATACACAATTAAACCGAATTATAATTACTATTAACTTGTTACATAAACCAAACCAAATTAGCTTATTTACATAAAATGTTTAGTTTTTAGGGTTGTATTTTTAAAAAATCTCTTCAAAATTTTATATTAAATTTTACCTTGCATAATAAGATTTCGGTTAAATTTGTGGACTCCTGTTTTGAATAATTATTTGAGTGTAGTGACTAGTGAGGCATATATGTCATTATCCCTGAACATATCATAAAATAGATCAAATTTTATCAAATTAAAGTAAAAGGATTAAATATTACTAAATCAAAATATTAATTACTTGTCATGTCTTTATTCTAACACCATTGTTTTGTTTTTCTCATTAATTATTTGCCTTCTTCGATTGTCCACAAAAGTTATGTCATTAATTTGCACATTCTTAGAGTCTAATATGGAGGTGGATTTGACCAAGTGTCTTAAATTAACAGAGTAGAAATAAACAAATTGTTCTTCAAGCATGGTCTCAAACTGCACTTCGGAGGTTAATCGTTCTTTCCCCGACTCCGTTTGGGAACAAATCGCCATAGATCCACGGCGATATCCACCTCTTTTTTCTTGTGGAACTTGTATAGTTGGGGAACGTCGAAACGGAGCTGAAGATGAAACGGGGGAGTGGGGTTGGGATAAGAAAAGATAACTAAGAGTAAGAAGGCAGATAATCGATGAGAAAAATAGAATAACAGCGACTCGGCAGTGCAACGACAAACATTTTGTGAAGGTTTGTTTACTGACCTCACACAAGACCTCAGCGCTGCTAGCATTTAAGTCCCTCAAGGCGGCCCGTTTGATATACTAGAGTGAAGAAAAGAAAAGAAAAAATATCGCAATTCTTAGTCAAGGTATAATCCTGATGCAAAGAGAACAGGCAACTGAAATTTCTTTGCATAAAAGAAACAGACAACATGAGACATTCGAACCGGATGAATAACGTTGTTATATGTTAGTAGAAAAGACGGTTTTGATGGTATAAACATAATCAATAAGTAAAGATAAGAGCAAACTACTACTTTCTCCATGATAAGGGGATTACTCTGGACTCTATAGGAAGAGGGAACTATCGAGTAGCACACAAAAAAGCTAGACTAACCAATACATGACATACTGGAGAACGTATGTTTGTCGAAGTTAATAAATATATAATTTGCTATTTTAGCTTTGAATCGGACACTTACAGAAAATAAATCAAGGGCACGGCAAGCATTACTAGTTGATTTCTGTTTGACTAGGAAAAAATTCAAAGCAAATTACTTACATCTCTTGTTGAGGTCTTATGCAAGGAATAAACAGCTCGAGAAGCTACCTGGCACAAACAAGATATGAATAATATGCCGATCAGATCATATAAGCACCAAAATTTAAAAAATAATAAGTGGATTGAATTGTTTTTTCAAATCAATAAACAGTTCAACCTTCAATGCCACAAATAGAAAATCCATGTCAACACCCTTCTTTCGGGTTCCAAATGGAGGATTCATCACAACAGTATCAACAATTTGACCTAAAAACGGAGTGAAACCATAAGATGCAGACAGAACACAACTTACGATTAAGAAATGATCAGTAGAACATCCATTTAAACATGCGTATTAATTTAAACTTAAACGTCTGTACTATGTTTATAGGTTCAATTTATAGTGCATCTTCCGCATAAATATATATTGAAGCCAGAGAAGAAACAAGTTGAATTATTGTAGATCCAATCAGTCATGTCCCTATAAATCTATGCATATGGAAAAAGACTAGCTATATACAGTTACCATATATTCGATCACCCAAAATATTCCACTGTGCCATAGTATCAGAATGACTGGTAAATTTTCCGGGAAAAATAAAAAAGATAGAGATTATGTTTTCAGCTCCGAAGACACAGATGGATAGAGAGGAAAAGGGAATGAACGGTTACCTCTCCATCCTAGATTACCGATGTCACACTGAACAAAATCTATGTCCAACTGCAGTTCAATCAAGGAAGCAACGCAAGGAACACGTAAATTACTAAGAAAACAACGAAATTAACTAGCAGATATTAAAAGTGAACCGCATAGATAAACAGGTAAAGGAGAAACAGATGTTGGAATAATTGTGGCTCGGGCCGATAAAAAGCTCTAGACTTGATACTATTACATCAAAATCAACAAAAAGAGGAAATCACCTCAATATCTTCTGCATTCATAGAAGCTATTTCAAGAGATTGAGAATCAATATCAATGCCAATAACCTGCCTATTCCAAAGCAACAAAAACACTCAGATCAAGGAAGCAACAAAAACCGAGAACATGGGTTTACTTACTCAGCACCCAAGAGAGCAGCAGCAGCACCTAGAGTGCCACACCCACAACCAAAATCCGCCACCACCTTGTTGCTAATATCATCAAATGAATTCTCAGCCTACAAAAATGAAAATCCCAATTCCCAATTAGCCACTAGAGCGAGAAAACGAAGCCCCGGAAAAAGAAAAAACCAGTCCATACAGTGTAGAGCAAGCGAGAAGCGATATGAGGTCCAGTTGGGTACTGTTCGAGCTCCACCTGCATTGAATTAAACAGATAATCCACAACGGACTGATTCAATAACTACCTCCATTGTTAAAAAATTCTGGGTTTTTTATGGGGAAAAGAACATACCTTTGGGTTTGAGAATTGTTGAAGATCGCCTATGAGGCTTTCTAGTTGTTTGAGCTTCATCTTTTTTTTTTCGTTTTTTTGAATCTTTTTTAACAAATAAAAGTAGAGACAAGAAGAATAGCAGATCTTTCCTGTTCCTGCTGGTGCTGCTTCTTTTTTCCCTTTAGTAAGCCAAGCAAACCCGTATGTTAGGGATATACTGGAAATCCAGGGTTTCGAAAGTACAAAAATGATTAAGTTTTTAAAAGGTTTTGATCTTTTTTTTTGGTGATGGAAGGGGAATTTAGCTTTTGCGGGCCTTCGGCGGCATTCCTAACAAGTTTTCTCAATTACTTTATTAGAATTAATATTGGGTAATAACCCAACAAGAGGTTGTAATGGAAAAACGGATATATTTATTTTAAGAGATTCAAGTTTAATGATTCTATCTACAAAATACTTATATTGTTAAAGAGTTAAAAATATCTATGAATAATTATTATTTTATTAGATAAATTATATCATTGACTACCGAACTAATTGAGGATTCCTATTTTGACCATCAAACTAACAAACTCGTCAATCAAACTACCAAACTTATTAAATTAACCTATTTTAACCATCAGACGTTAAAAAACTAACAGCATGGCTGAGTTGGCTGTTAATTACTAACGGCAGAGCACGTATGGCGTTAAAATAATGTTTATTTTTCATGTCAGAAAAATCATTTATTATTAATTTTAAAAAATAAAAAAAATTGAAAAGATGATTAACCTCGGTTGAAAAGACGATTAATTAACCTAACACGTTTCGTTTCATCTGTTTCGTTTGGGAAAAATCCTTTCGACATTTCAGAGAGAGAAGAGAAGAGGCATATTGAAGAGGAAAAATTGTTTGTAAACGTTGAAGAAACTGTGTTGGATACTGAAATGAGCCACGTTTTTCGGGAAGAAGAGAAAACAGACGCGCAATATGGTAAGTTTATCACATGTTTTTCTTTTCTTTTTGAAAAATTCCTAAATCATATTTCAGTTTTGATTCAGGTGTGGGGTTAAACAATATATGGTTTATTGGAAATATGATTTAGGGTTAATATATCAGTTAGGGTTATTTCAAAGTAAGATTTGGGGTTAATATATCAATTAGAGTTAATTTAAAATAAAAAACTCATATTAATATATCAATTACGGTTAATTAAAAATAAGATTTAAGCTTTATTTAATATTTACTAGACTGGATATTTTATTAGGGTTTTCCCAAATAATTTGATTAGGATTAATATATTAAGTAGGGTTTAGTTATAATCAGAAGCTTTGTTAATGAATTACATTGGAGTTTTTGTTTTTTAGATTACAAGATCGCTAACTCAATAAAATAATTTTTTTTTCAAAAAAGAATAATAGAAAAGAGATGAATAAAGGGTTAATAGATTGTTGTATTTGTTGTGCATGTTTCAATAAAATATTTTCTCGAACTTTTTATGCATGTGACAGAATTGGTGCAGATTTAGTGGAATTGAGTTCAATGTATGTTATATGTGAATTATTTAATATAAAAATAATATGTGGGGTCTTTATGTAAAATAGGGTATGCATGTGTTAGAAGAATATAACTAAAAGGTTGGTACTTGGTATATGTGCATGCATATTTGGTGGACCATGGTGATTATTTATTTCATTATTATATGTACATATTGTCTTGTAGTTATTCTCAGTTGTTGGTGATTATTTTTGTCATTAGTATATGTTTAATTGATTATGCTGCTGATATATATTTTTTTAACATAAATTAATTTATCTAAGTTCACTCTTATAGTTCATCATGGTAGTTACTTTCTTAGGATTAGAAATCTGTTATATACTGGTCAGTCTGTGAATTATTTTGATAGATGTGATGTGGATGAAATGAGTATTTTTGCGGTTATTGGTATGCTTGAAAAATTAGGGTTAACTTATACAATGAAGACGTACTGGCAAGTGTCTAAAAATCTATTTGAGGTTAAAGTCCTAGGCAGTGATAGTAATGTTCTAGAGATGGTTAGCCAATTACCTCGAAACTATTATGTTCATATTTATTTGGAGGAGTGTAGACCTTATCAATATAATGATACTGATAATGTTGAGGTTAGTGATGAATATAATGATGTTGATAATGTTGAGGTTAGTGATGAACCAAATGATGATGCTAATGTTGAGAAAAATATTGGTGAACCAGAAACAAATGAGAATGTTGTTGAGTCTTCTGAGATTAGAATAGAGTTTGATTCTGACTCAGAAGATATTGGTTATGAAGCTTCTAAATCAACTAGCTAAGAGTCTGATTTTATTGATAGTGAGAATGATTATGAAGATGATGATGTCTGTAGTGGGGTGAGTGTTAATGTTAATAGAGAAGGGTCACATAGAGAATATAGGAGGGCAGTAATATGGGGAGGGCAGTGATGAAGTCAGGGCTGATAGTGACCTTGATAATGTACATTCTGACTCATTACGCAGTTTAAATGAGTCAAATTCTGATGGTTCACATAGGAAGCCCAGATATCTAGAATTTAATTTTACTGTAGACATTTTAAATCATATTTTTAAGGTGGGGTTACTTTTTGCAATAAAACAGATTTTGAAAAAGGCTACTAAAATGTACTGCATCAACAATAGATATAGTGTTAAGCTTAAGAGAAATGATATTAGGAGAATTCAAACAGTTTGTAAGTCAGGATGTCCATAAGTTTTATGGGCTTCTCCAGTTGACTTTAATGCACCTTATGGTAATTGGCAAATAAAGTCACTTAGTGGGGAACATAAATGTCTTAAAGAGTATAAAAACTCAAACACAATTGCTAAGTTTATAGCAAATCAGTACTTAGACAAGTTTCATATTGATCCTAATTATTCCAGTAAGCCCCTTAAACAAGATGTATTTAAGGATTACAACATCTATGTTCATTTGTGTAAGTGTAGTAGGGCAAAAAACTTAGCACTTGAAAAGCTGCATGGTAATATAAAGGAGCAGTACACAAAGCTGTATGATTACCTAGGTGAGCTTAGGACCTCAAACCCTGGTACTACCACAGTCTTGCAATTGAATGAAATTATATTCCAAAGACTATATATTTTTATGCAAGCTATAAAGGATGGCTTCAAAGCTGGTTGTAGGCCCATTATATGTTGGGATGGATGCAGATGATAGTTTTTATCCTATTGCATTTGTAATTGTGGAGGCTGAGATCAAGTTATCTTGGTGCTGGTTTTCGAAAATAATAAAGAATGATTTAGAGTTGAACAATTTCCATCGATTCACATTTATGACTGATAAACATAATGTAATTTTTAATTTTTTAATAAATTATTATTATTTTATTTGATTCATTTCCTTTAATAACATTTGTTATTTTGTTGTATAGGGATTGATGAAATCTGTGATGGAGTTGTTTCTCTATGCGGATCACAGAGCATGTGTGAGACAACTATATAATAATTTCAAATTAGATGAAAACCATAAGGAAAAAGTTTTGATAGATCAACTTTAGAGAGCTGCTAGGGCAACATATGTGAGAGAGTTCGAAGCTGCCATGGCAACTTTAGAAGTATAATAATTTAATTTTTAAATCATATTACATATTAGTTTTATGGATTGATCAATGCGATAGGAGTTTGGTTAGGAGGCTTTGGGGTGGGGAGAGTTTTGGTTTTGCTTCCTCCCATGCGTCAGGATCATCAGGCAGATTAATGTGTATATGAGGTACTGAATTTTTTAAGGTAAGTGAGACTTTCAGCAGAGATAGATACAATGTTTTAGTGGGGGAAATTCTTGAGCTCAAGCTTGTATGTGGATTCATGAACGTGTATGGGCTGACGGTGGATTCAGAAAAATCGATCTTTCTTGAAGAAGTGTTGTAGTTCATTAGGAATAAACAAGTCACGTGGTGCGTTGGTGGAGATTTCAACTTGATTCTGAGAATGGAAGAGAAATTGGGGTTTACGGTGAATCATGCCCAGATCAGTTTGTTTAATAATTTCATTTTTGAGGCAGGGCTGAAGGATCTCCCATTGCAAGGAGGTCGTTTCACTTGGTGTAACAATCGTTTTCCTCCCACCTTCGTTCGATTGGACAATTTTTTAGTTTCGACAGATTTCGAGATTGGTTTTCCAAATGTAGTACAGAAGTTGTTGGGGAGGGGCATCTCGGATCATAACGCAATTCTGCTTGAGGATCCTATTTTGGATGGTGGTCCTAAGCCATTTAGATGCCTTAATTTCTGGTATAAGGATTCTTCTTTTGAGGAGCTGGTGAACGACACTGTAGTTAAATCAAAGAGGATACAACCGAGAATTAGTATTGGGGGTCTGTTAAAAAAATCGGAGGAGGCTATTAAATCTTGGTCTCGGCTGGATTGCAATAATCCGAATAAGGAGATAGTTAGAATAGAGGAGCAGATTGCTGGGATTGAGTCAGATATGCAGGTTGGGATTATTAGTGAAGGTATGTCGAGGTTGTTGGCAGATCTTCGAGCTCAACTTTGGAGGGAACATCGGAAAATTGAAAGCATCTGGTTGCAAAAGTCACGGCTGAGATGGTTCTGTGAAGGCGATAAAAATACGAAATTTTTTCATATGTCGGCTTCACACAGAAGAAGGGTGAATGCGATTGGAAGTTTACATCATTTGGGGGTGCGTATAACAGATACCAAAGAAATCAGTAGACTTGTGTTCGAGCATTTTTCGGAAGCTTATAATAGGAATCTTGCTTTGAATTTAAGTAGTATGAAGCTGGATTTCAAAAGAATTTTAAAGGAGGATGCCGACGGTTTACAGAGGAGATTTACAGAATCTAAAGTTTGGGAGGCTCTTGCTTCGGCTGGTAGCAATAAGGCTCCGGGGCCGGATGGTTTCAATCTAGGGTTCTTTAAAAAAAATTGGCCCCAACTTAAAGACAGCATTATGAGCTTTTTTGACGATTTTCACCGTGGTAAAGACTGGGAGAAAGGCATTAATCACTTGTTCATTACACTCATTTCTAAAGTGATTAATCCGGATTCTTTGGAGGATTTTCGGCCAATCAGTTTGGTGGGAAGGATGTATAAGATTCTGTCAAAAGTTCTATCGAAAAGGTTGAGGTCCGTTATTGGTAAGGTAATTGGTGAATCCCAATTTGCCTTCATTCAGGGCCGGCAGTTGTTGGACTGCTCTTTAGTTGCGAACGAAGCTGTCGACTTCATGTTTAAATCAGGTAGGAATGGTGTGTCCTTCAAGATTGATTTTCAGAAGGCCTATGATTCAGTTTGTTGGAATTTCCTAATTAAAGTGATGAGAGAATGTGGCTTTGGGGAGGTTTGGTGTGGGTGGATTCTTAAATGCATTTCGTCGGCTCACATCTCTGTGTTGGTAAATGGTACCCCGACAGAATCCTTCGGGATTTCTAAAGGTTTGAGGCAAGGGTGTTCCCTGTCTCCTTTTCTGTTCAATTTTGTGGGAGAGGCCTTTAATCTTATGTTGGGTAAGGCGGTGGAGTTAGGATTGTTTGGCGGCTTTTCGGTTGGCTCGTGTGTTGATAATTTTGAGATATCTCATCTCCAGTATGCGGATGATTTATTGATCTTTTCTGGGGACTCGGATGTTCAAGTTAGGAACGTTAAGCGAGTGTTAAGGGTGTTTGAGTTGGCCTCGGGGTTAACACTTAATTTAAAGAAAAGCAAGTTAATGGGGATTAATGTTGATAGCTCACTTGTGCAAAGGTGGGCAGCAGAGGTGGGTTGCCGTGTGAAAGCCTTCCCGTCCACGAACCTTGGGCTTCCGCTTGGAGCTCGAAGGAATTCGGCTTCTCTTTGGGAGCCGGTAATTCCTAAATTTTCTTCCCGACTAGAAGGATGGAAGCCAAAGCTCTTGTCAATGGGTGGTAGATTGGTATTACTCAAGTATATACTCTCTAGTTTACCTATTTTCTACATGTCCCTTTTTAGAATGCCTGCCTCGATTGTTGATCGATTGCATAGTTTGATGGCTAAGTTTCTTTGGGGTGGAGACTCGGCACGTAAGAAAGTTCATTGGGTTAGTTGGGAAGCTATATGTAACCCTAGATGTGATGGTGGTCTTGGTGTAGTTGATTTAGAGGTCCTTAATCGTGCTATGCTTTGTAAGTGGGTATGGAGGTATGGAAACGAAAGAAAGAGCCTTTGGAGAAGAGTTGTGGC
The DNA here is from genome assembly GCA_958450335.1 of Hibiscus tridactylites. Lineage (NCBI taxonomy): Eukaryota > Viridiplantae > Streptophyta > Magnoliopsida > Malvales > Malvaceae > Hibiscus > Hibiscus tridactylites. The sequence continues at coordinate 7,206,822 of OY288288.1, forward strand.
GTCTAAGGATGGTGGTAAGTCGGAGGGGTTGTTACCGGAGCTTTCGCACCCCCGCTATAGATCATGGTGTTGGAAGGCTGTTATTCAATCCTATTCTAAAGCGGATAATTTTGGAGCTTGCTGTAGGTCCAGCCTTTCTCTTCAGGTTGGGGATGGAAAAGATATTGCATTTTGGTCGGATGTCTGGCTTGGTGATCGTCCACTCAAGGAAGTTTTCCCTCGAGTTTTTGCTCTCTCAATTAATAAGACAGGTTCGATATCAGACTTTGGTTCGAAAGTAAATGGTCGTTGGGCGTGAAATATTCCTCTTCGTTGGGCCTTATTTGACTGGGAGGTGCACTCATGGAATGAACTCATGGGAAAGTTGGAAAGTTATCAGACGAGTGAAGCGCAACAGGATTGGGTGCGATGGATGGGCTCCAGTGATGGAACATTTTCAGTTAAGGCGCTAAAGAGCTTGGTGGTCGGTCATATTCAGTCGAGAAATTTTTAGGACGAATTCGTATGGTTGAGTTTCGCTCCTCCGAAGGTGGAGCTGTTTGTTTGGTTGGTTGCACATGGAAGGGTGTCAGTCCGTGCGAAACTATTTAAAAGGGGCTTGACGAATTTGCCAAGTTTGGTCTGTCCTCTATGCCATGAGGGTGTAGAAACTGTTGAACATTTATTTTTTACGTGTATGCAGAGCTGGCGAGTCTGGCCTATCATCTGTTCGTGGCAAGGTATTTGCACAGTTATGCCCAAAGCTCCGAAGGATTTTTTAGTGGCTTGGAAGGGAATTGGTCTTCGGAGCACGAGTGAGGTATGGTCGTATTTTCTCTTTGTAGTTATTTGGTCGATTTGGTTGTTTCGCAATGATATAGTTTTCAATGAAAAAAGATGGGATGATGTCCAGATAGTGTTTTTGATTAAATCTAAGCTTGCGTTTTGGTTGAATGCGAAATTTGGTGATGGTCGAATTAAGCTAGATAATATTATAGCGGACCCCTTTCGAGCTGATAACAGGTTGTTAAGTCGATCGAGGAATAAAGTTGGACAGTGCTGGCAGCCTTCTCCTTTTGGGTTTGTAAAATGGAATGTGGACGGGGCTGCAGCGGCGTGTGGTTCAAAGGGAGGTGTTGGGGGTGTGTTAAGGGATCCGTGAGGCAAGGTCCTAGACAGTTTCTCTAAGCCGTGTGCAGGGGGAGCTCCAGCTTTAGTCGAGCTGCTAGCCCTGCGTGAAGGCCTGAAGAGATATGCTCGGTTGGATGGTTGTGGCAAGGTGGGGCTCATACTTGAAACAGATTGCAAACAAGCAGTGGAGTGGGTGATTGGCGAGGTAGTTCCTCCTGCCTGGGTGGAGGAGTTGGTGCAGGAGTTGGTTTTGGAAATTAGACGCAGAGGGGTGAAGATTTGCTGGGTTCTTAGAGCGTGCAACGCGAGGGCGGATGAGTTGGCCAAGGCTGGTATTGGATGAAGGGGCTGATTACATGGTCCTGATAGAAACGTGGGGCATATGAGATCGTCGGGATTGGTGTATCAGTTAATATAAGGTTATGGGGATGGCATGTATGTTATTAATATGATTTAAGGTTGTCAGAACTTTGATAGTAATAAAATTTTCGGGCACTTTTTTCCCCTATATAGGATTAAAGGGAGTTTTTAACGAGGCCCTATATTTATCAAAAAAAATTATGGATTGATAATATTATTTTTATATTAATGTGTAGGGTTGATCAAGTATGGATATACATGGTTGTTAGGGAAAGACTCTACAATGTAGACCAAGTTTCACTTTTCCTTCAAAGTTAAATCAGACATTCTTTTAAATAATTATTGTGGGTGTTTCAATAAGGTTAATCTATCTATTTTTCTCTATATTTTCTATACTTAACTTACAATATTAATATTGGTTGTTTTGATTTGCAGATGATAGTTGAAGCTAGAGACAAATCAATTATAACTTTGGAGGAGTCAATCAGGTCCAAATTAATGAAAAAAATTGCTACAAAGAGAAATGAAGCTGAAAAGTTAACTAGTCTTTTATGTCCTAAAATTCAGAAAAAGTTGGAGATTCCATTATCACTGTCACATAGGTTTGTATTGATTATATACTTGTATATTTGTTTGATTTTGTTTTTTTATAGTTTGTTTATTGTTTAATTTTGTGTCTTTTGTTTATTGTTTGTTTTAGATTTTTTAAATTCACTGCCATATAGATGTTGGCCTATGTATTACTTGTTTATGATTTGCTTATATGTCATATATATTTGTTTGATTCTGATTTCTATGGATTGTTTATGAACCTAATTAATATGGCCAGATTTGTTTATGATTTTTTTATCTGTCATATATATTTGTTTAATTCACTGTCATATAGATGTTGACCTATGTATTACTTGTTTATGATTTTGCTTATATGCCATATATATTTGTTTGATTCTGATTTTTATGGATTGTTTATGAATCTAATCAATATGGCCAGATTTGTTTATGATTTGCTTATCTACCATATATATTTGTTTAATTCACTGCCATATAGATGTTGACCTCTTTGTTTATGATTTTTTTTAAATTCACTGCCACATAGTTGTTGGCCTTTACGTGTTGGTTGTAACAGCCCAATTTTGGGCTTAGAAGTTAGGGTTTAAATCGGACCGGTCTAAGAAACGGTTCGATTATAAAAGGGAGTTTAGGAAAAGCCTAGTTCGGGATGCTTTAAAAATATAGAAAAATATCTAAAAATCCTCATTTAATATATATATAGGTGATTGGTGAAATCAATTTTACAAAATAAGGTTTGGAAATGCTACATTTCGGTGTAGTGACCAAATCGCGATTTTTTGCAAAGTTTAATAGTGACTATTTTGTAAAGGATTGAAACTTTGAATCTTTAAAGAGCTAATTTACCAAAAATGTTTTCATCAGATTTTTCCTTAATTTGGGTGATTTAATTAATGATTTAATTAAATAAAATAAAGGTGATAAACTACCTTTGACTTTCATAACTACTTTTCTCTAATTTTCTCTCATTTCATTTTCTCTCAAAATCCTATCAACCAAATACTTTTTCTCCAGCAAAATTCACTTTGATTTCCACTTCATTTGATGAGATTTCCATCACTCATTGATTCCTAATCAATCTTACAACAAATTCACTTGATTTCTACATTGTATTTTCATGGAAACTTGCCCAAATCAAGGAGAAATCATCTTTTAGAGGTAAGATTGTTCTTCTCCTCTAAATACTCAGTTCTTTACTGAAATTCTCAAGTTGTCAATCCTTTATTAAAGATTTATAAATGGTTTTGATGTTGGAAACAAGAATTTGGCTTAAAACTCAAGATTTTGGAAGAGATCTTGAAGATTTCCGTGGAAATTGATTGGGCTCTGTTTTGAGATGGTTTTCTAATGTATTTTGGATGTTAAATGATGTTAGAAATGAGGTTTTATCAATCCAATCCCGAATAGGTTGTTTTTCCTAAGTTTTTGCTTGTGAAAATGGTGGTTTTTGGGGTGATTTTGGTGTTCTATTATAGTTGGAGGTATAAGGACGAGTTTAGGGTTGTTTTTGATGTTAATTGATGTTTAGAAATGTTTAGAAGTGATGGATCTTGGCTGGGTTATGTTTTGGAAGAGTTTGGAGGTGATTTCGGTTGTGTTTGGTAGCCGAAATGTTGGGTTTAGGTAGAGCAGCGAGTTTTGGAGTGTTGGCTGAAGATTTCAATGCATGATGATGCATTAATCCTCTGCTTTTATGTGTCTAAAACAGGGGAGACATCTTCGGACACTTTTGGAGTTGATCCGAAAGCTTAATTGGCGTTTCGGCAAGCAAGTGAAACGAAATTGGTGAGTGCGTATGGCTTTAGAAGTCCTTGAGGGACAAAGAACCAAGGTTTGGGGATTTAGGAAAGGTTTGAAACACCTTCCTAATTCCGGAAGTAAGTATTGGCTAGATTGCTCTCTAGAATGTGGTGATTGCCCCTTTAAATGCTTTTACATGCTCATGGTTTTAGATTGATAAATTCCTACTGTTTTATGCATGAACTATAGCATGAGATGATGCTTGAATGATTTCAATAAGTAACATTTTGCATGGTTGAGATTTGAGCTTATATGTTGAAGTATAGCAAATGTTATGGTTTTGAAAAGAGATGAGAATGTTGAGTTTTAAATGCATGAAAAATAGTAGGTGAGATGTTGATTTGACATACTATATTGGCATAGATATTGAGAAACTTATCGGATATAATTGATCGATCAATAGGATGAGAGTGCACTATAAACTAAAAATTCGTACGTGCTCTTTGGTTAAGCCAAAGGGAGATATTTCGATGATGGGCATTCCATCGGGTAGGACTTGAGAAATACCCCAAGCTTGGTGGCGATGAGAGATTCCGCCATGTGAGTACGGTGACGAGAGATTCCACCGGAAACTATGTTGCTAGACGAGTGAGTACGATGATGAGAGATGCCACCAGAAGTGTCTAGTGAGATGTCCACATATTCGAGAAATAAATAGATGTGAAATGCCAATATAAAATATGTTATGGTTTTGATTCACATGTACCTTGATATAATGATTTATGCTATGAGAAATGCATATGTAGTTTGTTTATGAAATGCTTTAGAGTACAAGCATGATTTTGACCTTGCCATGGATTTTGCATTGGTTTTAATGCATGAGATAGAATGAAAGTACATGTGGTTTCGATAAGTATTGCTTTGAAAGTTTTCCAAGCATGAGAAAGAGACGAGCATGTGGTTTAAAAGCTTTTAATGAAAGTGTTTTCAAATGTGTATTATTGTGTTGGTTTCCGTTAGAGTATGCCTCACTAAGCAATTGTGCTTACGCTCTCTCTTTTACCAATAATGCAGATAATTGAGGTGTTTTGGGGCATCAAGGAAGCTAAGTTCATCCAAGGAAATTCAAGCTCACGTATGGTGAAGTTTTCATACACATTAGTTTTGATAAATTGGTAATGGGAAACCAAATTTTGTAATTGGGAGATATGTTAAACTCCCTAAGGTTGTGGCATGTTTAGTTTGGCTTGTTGGATTGTAAATGGCCTTGATTGCTTGATTTTGAGGTTGGATTGTCTATTTGTGTTTTGATATTAGGAAGCATGCCTCTAGACTAATGTGATTTCATGTTTAATGCTTTAATTGTGCTTGAGTGTTCCAAATATGATCCTTATATGTATGTTGATTTGTTGGTATGATTAGAGAGTCCTTGAGATGTGTTAGATTAGGTTTTGGGGTAAAAAACTAGAAGTTTATGTTGTTTCTGGGCAGGGTGTATCGAAACACCCTTAGTTGTTTCGAAACGGGTGCCTGAAATGGCATGGGCATTTCGGAACGGCTAGAAGTGTTTCGAAACACTTTGGCTACTAGAAGTGTTTGTTTCGAAACCAGTTTCGGAACATGCCCGCGTACCGAAACGGTCAACACCGTTTCGATACGGGCGTTCGACACGGGTGTTTCGATACGATTGTCAGTGTTTCGAAACGGGTGATCGTTGGTCACAGATTTGAATTGCTTTGAAGTCTACATATTTTACATTTTAGTCCTAAATGTTGAATTTGCAATTGCTTGAGGTTGAGATGTCCATTTAAGGTAAAATTTGGCAGAGAAGCATGTAACATGACTAATTTCATATTGGTAATCTTAAAATCAATGAAGACAATCTATTTTATAGAAACTACAATTCGGTCCCTAAACTCGTATAAATTGCAATTGAGTCCCTATATGTTATCCGATCGTTGTACCTTTCTCAATCGTATTTTATGTGTACTCACTTAGGGTTAACGTGTATCTAGACAAGATTAAAAAGAAAAAAAAGGGGTCATGAATCAAGGTTGACTTTCGGGTTGACTTTGGTTTTCCCCGTGTAACCTTCGTAGTTTGGGTCAACCGTTTAGGCCAGGCTAAGGGGGTTACATTGGTGGTGCAATGTACCAAGTTTTATCTGGTGCTCAAGACCAATATTGTGTTAACATGCAAAAATTAACTTGCTTATGTAGAAGATAGCAACTAACAGGTTAAGTTTCATTTTTACATATTATTTATTTAACGATCAAAATCTGTTTAACGCACTAATCAGCACTTTTCTATGCATGAATTTCATGTATCCATGCCATTTCGGTTATATTGTTGTTTGAAGACAGGCTTGAGAATCATGTGAATTCATGCTACTCAGTGTCTACCCAAAAGGTTATATATTCTCATTGCATCAATCCAGTAAGGGTCAGAACTAATGGAGTCGTCAACAAACACATTTACAAATCTTACTTCTTGTCTTGAGAAGACCACCAGAAAAACCACATAAGAAATACAGAAAAATGGAGACAGATGAAGCACCTAAAGGTGCTAAGGTGCCCAGGAAGGGTGTAAAGATGTCTTGTACAAAGTGTGGAGGGTCTATTCATAATACAAGGACATACATGGGTCTTGTTTGTGCCAAAGCTAGACCATGTCAACGACCATTCACTTCTGCTACAAGGAGAGCTCCTATAAGATCTAAACTGCCAGTAAATTTCTTTTGTACATGAAATTAATTCTTTATTATTCATTTACATTTGTTGTTTAACAGTAACACATTGTTTTATGTGTATAGGTTAGAAGAAGATCTTGGACAAGTGTGCACCAGGATCTTGTTGCAACACCAAACCAATCTGGTAGGCAGCATCAAAGCAACAGTCTAAGGCCAAGTCAACCCTCACCACAAGTTCCTATTGTTAGATGGATGCCCACTACTACAACTCAGAAAAGTTCGGTTACTCAATCTGCTAGACAACATCAAGGCAACAGTCTAAGGCAAAGTCAACCCCCCACCATTCTAAACACTCCAAGTCTTACTGTTTTAACTTTTTGTGTAATGCATGTAGTTGACCATTTATTTCGTTGCGATTATAGGTATCACATGATAGTTTTTGTGGTCAAAAACACTTGTTCAACAAAAACACTTTCTGACATTTATGACTATAGGTATCACATGTTCAAAAAATGGTCAAAACACTTTGTATTTTATGATTATGAAATGATCAATTATGGTTAGATCTTATATTTTTTGTTTACACTTTCTGTTTTTAAGGCATTCATTAATAATAAAAAATTCAACATAAACATAGCAACTTTATTACAATAAGCATATGCCAGACACAACATAACCATTCATTCCATTTCAATAAGTAACACATACACTTAATAATAAAACCCTAATATAACAACTCCAACAACCCAGATACATAATTAAAAAATAACCTTGAAAGATTAAGAATCACAACCCAGATACATAGTTGCAAAACAACCTTGTAAAACAACATTCATTACATAGTTGCAAAACAACAACAAAATAGAACATCCATTTTTCTAATTCTAAACCCAGTAGAAACCTGAAACAGAGAAACAAAACCCTAAAAATCCTCTCATTTCTTATTTCTTGTTTTATAGTTGAAATCTTTCTTAGAAGACCAAGAATCATAACCCTTGATTAATTATATACTGGTGGATCGTATCAAACAAAAAAATTGTAAGTCTGAATGTTTTTTTTCTATAATTTTCACATCCCCAAAATTCTTTACCATGATTATTCGTTTTTCATCCTATCTTCAATGACGAACGTGTTTCACATAAGCATTCCCGATCTAAATTCTCACCCTCCATTGAAATCTTTAACTTTTGTTCATTCCTTGCTTCCTTCTTCTGCAGACTTATCTTCACCAAGTAGCTGTTGAAAAAAATGGTTGAAAGAGACAAAGAAATAACCTTTATAATTAGGGTTCCACTAAATAAAATAATAAATTTACTAAAATGTCTCAAGCTTATGTGGCAATATACCCCCAACATGGCATTAAAAAATAGTAATTAACAGCCAACTCAGCCATGTCGTTAGTTTTTTAACGGCTGATGGTCAAAATATGCTAATTTAATAAGTTTGGTGGTCTGATTGAAGAGTTTGTTAGTTCGGTGGTCAAAATAGGAATCCCCAATTAGTTCGGTGGTCAATGGTATAGTTTACCCTATTTTATAATAGTGTTTGAATAACTGTTTCTTTTTAAGGTAATTATTACATGCACATGCACTTGTGTAAACTAGTGCCTTAGTTTTAGGGATTAAGAACTTTATTTAAAGTTTAAGGTTTATGAGTTTAAGTGTAGTAGTTTAGAATTTAAGGACTGTTGATAGAATTTTGAGTTTAGGGTTTATAGGTTAAGACCTAAATCGCTAACCATATCACCCTAAAACATAAACCCTAAATTCCTTAAACTCTAACTTCTAACCATAAACTCTAAATTCTAAACCCCTATACTAAATTCTTAAATTCTAAACTTTACATTGAAACCCTAAACCCTAAAAATAAGACGTTTGTAGAAACAAAAAGTTTCTACCACCTATGTATAGGATAACAATTCCTTTTTAATTTTTTATTTATTTAAAGAAATTAATGCATTATCGCTGTAAAGTGCAAACTTTAGTTTACACAATTAAATTTATTTTGGGGTAATGATTTAGTTTAAGATTTATATATTATAGGTTTAGTTTTTGTGTTTTGAGTTTAGAGTTTATTATTAAAATTTATAATTTAGATATTTAAAATTAGAGATTTATATTTTATATTTTAAGCCTACATAAGTATGGTTGTGGGAAAAAGTATTCAACTACATGTAAACCAATTATTAACCTTTTAATCTAAGGGTTTATAAGTTTAATTGTGAGTTTGGAATTTAGGGTTTAGAGATAAACTTTAAATTTTATTTCTACAATTTAAATTTAAGATTTATACACTTAAATCTTCAAACACCAGATCTTAAATAAAATTATTAAACTAAAGAGTTTGTAGAAACAAAATTTTTACGAATGGCATAATTACCCAGGTTATATTATGTACTACAACACATCGTTCAGTTGTATTTTTCACCAATCAAAATGCTCCAGGAGGATTCCCATTCGGCTACTTATGTCCAGAATAATAGGTAGATAAGCTGTGTTATTCTTTTAGTTTTTGATTTTCGGTAATGTTATTTCTTTAGTTTTGGTGGCGGCGAGCTTATCACGATGTTTATGGATATTTTTTTTAATTAAGATTAAATTTTTTTAACAAAACTTATAACAGTATCTTTATTTATAAAAAAAAGTTCTTGAAAACAAATTATATGAACAAAATTCCGACACGTTAATAATATTAATTATTAGAGGTTTATCTGACTGTCTGACAATTAACATTTCGAAAATATCTGTTAAAAAATTCAATTGTTCATCGATAAATTTAATTTTAATTTTAAATGTAAAAACATGTAAAAAAAAGCTTAAATTTAAAATTTTGCCGAGTCAATCTAACCTGACTCACGAATAATGACAGAACTATATAGGATGAGGTGAGACAATTGACGCCACCCCTAATTTTTTAATCTTTATTCAAACATATATATTTTAAATTAAATTATTTATAAATTTAACCTCACTTTCAAATATTTATATTTTATTCTTTAATTTTAAATTTCGACTCTGTCCAACAAAAGGTTGATTGTTAACCAAGGGTGAGATTCCATGGTTGAAAAAAAACGTAAAAGCAACCGATCCCCAAAACGGGATTGGAACCATGGTTCGGGTCACAAGTTGACATGGGTTTAACATGTCATAATTGATGTGAGGATGACATCATCTTATAAAACATCAAAATTTTGGCCTATTTTTCTTTAAAAAAGTATCAGAAGAAAAATACAATTTTAAAACGAAAAGAGAGAGTTAATATAATTACCGATGTGGGCCTAACTTTTGATTTAGGCCATACACGAAAAACATTAAAAAATAATAATAACAATAAGTAGAAAAATTGGGCAAAATTTGGGCCCACTCCACTAACCGGGTAGTACAGTCCAAAAACTTTAAGTCATTTTCTTAACATGCCCAAAATAATAAAAAAAATACATTTATGTCACTTAATTATCTGTTTAGTTAAAATATGATATTTTTAAGATTAATAATTTTTAACAAACAAATTATTTTATCATTAAAATTGAAATGGGTGTCTAATATGATCGGAAGATGTGTCAAGAGGGTGCAATGTTGATTTTTTAAAGATAGAAGGTTAATTTATTAAATTGTGTTGAATAAGAGCCAAATTGATAAAAAAATTATAAGTTTTGAGGACTAAAACTATTATTATACCATAAATTTTTTAATTTTAATATTAAAATAAAATTTTAATTAAGTGATTAAAAATGTAACTTTTAAAAGGAAAATGACATGTTTACAACTAAATATATAATTGAGTGAGATAGAGAATAATAATAATAATAATAATAATAATAATAATAATAATAATAATAATAATAATAATAATAATAATAATAATAATAATAATAATAATAATTTATTTGTATTTTTCTATTTATAGACCCTAAGTTTGTGAACCAAAATTGTCTCTCTAAGTTACTTTAACATGAAAACCTAAAAGAGTTAATTATCTCTAAGTTATTTTAACATTAAAACCTAAAAGAGTTAATTAACTATCAATTATTTTTTGCATTTATAGGTCTTAAGTTTAAATCCCTAAAAGTGCAATGTTCAAAAAAAAATATCGATTCATTTAATGAGATAAAGTGATAGACATTTGTAATATTTGATTTAAATTAACTAATTAATAAATCGAAAATTAATGATTATGAAAGACTCAAAGTTAAAATTTCTAAAATAAGATTTGAGTAAATTACATGTCTATTTTATAGTTCATGTTCTGGATTCATAGCTCTCCCTCCTAGCATTGTCTTTTTCAAAGTTTATACTCGAGTCTTCTCCTTAGAAGAACAATGTGCCTTGCCATTGCACCCAACACTTGTTAATTTTCTCAAAATTTTCTATCCCTCTCAATCTTTTATTTTCCTTTTTTTCATAATTTAATCAACATAGTTAGTAGATCCCTATAATTTAATCATACGTTCCTACTTAAAAAATCATCATAATTAGTCTAATATTATTCATTGAGATAAAGTAAATCCATTTTAAGGTATTAATTTTTTTGAGCAATTTTAAGGTATAAATCTTAAAATTGTATATGATTTTTTAATAAAAGCATAGTATTTAAAATTTATTTTTGTACAAATATATATAACTTTGATATTCGAGGTTCAAATTTCTAATCATATCTACACATTTGATATAAATTATACCACGTGTAGGTCTTGTCTCAGATTTATTATGCTATATGATTAAATATATTTAAAATATCAATCATATAATATTTTACAATAATTAATTATTATGATAATTATTTAAATATATTTTATATATACTTACAACACCTATATATATTATCAATACACTTTTATCATAAAATCCAATTGTTATATTTTAAACTTGGATTATTGAGCTTCTCCAACTTTTCATTTTGACAAATTGTTATATTTGTTTCATCATATCAACAATTATGACTAATGATAGATAAATGGAACTCAATTTTTTTTTTCAAATGAGTATGTAGATTTTCATTTCTTTTTCTTTACACACCAAACTATTTATAAAAAAAACACTAAACTATAAACTATATTTTTTTTTCAAAATGAATATACAGTTGCTCCCCTCCATGACCCTATACATCCGCCCTGATTATGACTAATATTTTTATTTAAAATGCGTTACCAAAATTACATTCACCATGATTGTGATGTATCCCTATGATTGAATAAATTTCCAACACATGAATCGAAGTTCAACATGCTTTGATTATTAGTGATCCAAAAACAAAAGAAAACAAATACACCCCACACGTAAAATCAAATATCAATATTATTATTTTATTTTTAATGAGTTGGTGTTTTTTTGTTTTACATAAATGAGTTGGTGTTATACCATTAAGCCTTGTTTGGTACGACATCCGTAAAAGATGTGTGTTGTATTAAATAACATTTGTGTACTAAAAAGATGGATGAAAGATGGTTGTTACCAAGTTAAACTGTTCGGTTGTGAAATTCTTAATGAAGTTAAAAGATAAGTGTTATGTATGAATGTACCATTTTACTCTTAAAATTTTAGCTTTATATTTTTCCTTTATTTTGACATTGATTATTATATTATTTTCAGATTTATGGTTTAGAATTTCGTGTTTATGGTTTAGGGTTTATGGTATATAGTTCAATGTTTTGATGTTTATGGTTTAAGGTTTAGGGCCTCATATTTTTGGATTTTGGGGTTAATGGTTTATAGTTTATTATTTATAGTTTCAGCTTTGAATTTTGGGTTTATGGATTAATATTTATGATTTAGAGTTTTTAGTTTGTTGTTTTGAATTTGAGGTTTGGGGTTTATGTTTATTGTCACGTTTCAAAGTTTATGGTTCAAAGATTGAGTTTAGGGCTTGTAGTTTTGATTATGGAGTTTGAGGTTTTCAGGGACGGAGCCACATCTCCAATGGGAGGGGCTGTGGCCCCCCGGTAGTGGGAATTTTTTTTACCCTGTGATTTCTTATATTTTTCCTGAAAAAATTGGGATAATTGTGAATTTGCCCCCCCCCTTTCAAAATTTATGTTTTGCCCTCCCCCAACTTCAAATCCTAGCTCCGTCGCTGGAGGTTTTGGGTTAATAATTATGATTTAAGATTTATGATTTGGAGTTCAATGTTGGGTTTTATTGTTTAAGGTTTAGTGTGTGTGGTTCAATGTTTTTTTGTTAGTGATGTAGGGATTAGAGTTTAAGGTTTAAGGTTTCTTTTCTGGATTCTGGGCTTATGATCTAGAGTTTGAAGTTTATAATTTATGGTTGTTTGAATTTTGGAGTTACGGCTTATTGTTTAGGCTTAAAGTTTATGATTTTATGCTTTGAGCATTAGGATTTAAGGTTCATGGTTTAAGATTAAAGTTAAAATATTAATTTTTTAAAAAAAATATTGTTTTATTTAAGACAAAGCATACATAGAATCTGATTTGATCAATCAAGCTCGTAATATAATGAAAACAACTTTCGTTAAAATAAAATTTTAATTAACATTAAATTTTGGGTTCAATCCCGAATAATCTTAATCTAAACCGTAAAATAAAACAATTTTTTTATATTTTTTTTGGTGTCCTTATGCATATTCTAACACTAAAAAAATAATCCCTACGCTCTAACGCTAAATCTTAAAATTAACCATAAATCAAGAATCTTAATCCTCAATCATAAACTCTCAACCTTATTTTTTTAATGTCCGAGAATACACAGAACATCAAAAAAGATAATAAAAAATTTTTATTAGTTAAAACACTTGATTTTGACATAATTAAGTATCTATTTTTTTGTTACACTCTCGATTCCTCAAAGTTTTGGCCTGACTAATTCAGACCGAAAATTTTCTATATACACAAGGTACTGATCTTAAAACATACTTAAAGAATATTAAGCGGCTTACAACTTAAAGCAAACTTGTTGGTGTGACTATTCTTTCTTTATTTGTATATTTTAAAAAAAAATTAATTTAATAATTACTAATTGAGATTTGTTTCCCTTTTCTGTCCCAGTTTGTAATAAAGCTAAAGCATGAAAAAAAAAGTAAGAAACAAAGAAGAAAGACATAATAAAGGAAAGAGAGAAGAAAAAGAAGAGAGACAAAAACAACAACAAAGCTTCTCAAAACCTCCATTGATTCAAACTCTTTCAAAAGGAATAGGGCTTGTTGAGTTTCTTCTCTCTTCCCCTCTACTTAAACCAATCAAAGTTCCTCTTCAAACACTTCTTTCAGAGTTTTTGATTCAAAAACTAAGTGAAAACGAAAAACAAAGAAAAAGAGAGCTTTTAAGCGACCACTTCTCCTCCACCACCACCGCCATCACCGTCGTCGTTATTAGTTGTTTGTTTGGTGAGTGTGAGGCCATGAACCAAGGAGTGTTGCAGAGCTCACCAGTTCAGCAGATGATGGTGGTCGGAAACCCTAACTGGTGGAACATCAACACCATGCGCCCACCGCCGCCGCCGCCGACCTATCTGCAATAATGAAAAGCTCTTTAAAACCCTAATAGCAACTATAGAAGAATGTATGGAGAGAATTCATAATTTCATTTCTGATTTTCAAGGATTACACAAGCTCCATATATATAGGAGTGTTAGGAATCGACTAGAAGAAGAGTAAAACAAATTCTGTTGAGAATGGAGGGAGAGAGAGAGGGTAACAGATTTCGGCCAGCTGTGATAGCAGCAGCTGCATGGTGATGAGCTGTTATAACAGCTTTTCCCGCGCACATGTATGCTCAATATGCTCCCTGCTCTTTGGGTTGCTGAAGTTCTTCAATCGATAGAACACCAAGCTTTTGTCGAAACATTTGAAAGTAGCTTTTCGTGAGGGGTTTTGTGAGGCCATCAGCTACTTGATCGGATGTAGGAACGTAGTTTACTTTGAGTTCATTCGCGAAAACTTTTTCTCTTATGAAGTGCACATCTAACTCAACGTGTTTGCTCTTCGATTGGTAAACAGGGTTAGCACTCATAGCTATAGCTCCTGAATTGTCGCACCAAATGATGGGTGTGGATGCTATATGGATCTTCATTTCTTGAAGAAGAGTATTCAACCAAGTCACCTCTGAAGCAACGTCTGTCAGGCTCCTATATTCCGCTTCTATAGCCGATCGCGAGACAGTTTTCTGTTTTCTGGAGCTCTACTGAACCAGGTTTCCTCCAAGATAGACGCAATTTCCAGATATTGATCGTCTGTCATCAGTGTTTCCGGCCCAGTCAGCATCGGAGAAGGCCACTATTTGACAAGGTTCTGATGAACGCAAGTAAACCAGACCATGATCTAGTGTCCTATTTAAGTATCTCAACACACGTCTTACTGCAGAGAGGTGTAGTTCACATGGATTATGCATGAATTGAGCCAACTTACTGACACTGAATGCAATATCAGGTCTAGTGTGGCAAATATACAGAAGGGACCCTACCAAACTCATGTATTCATGTGCATTGTCTAAGGGTTTCCCTGCATCTTTTGTAAGCTTGAAAGATGTAACCATAGGTGTAGGCATTGTTTTCGAGTTTTTCATCTGAGCTTTGTTCAAAATTTCCAAGATGAACTTCTTCTGACTCATCATTAATGTATCTCCAGTTCGAATGATCTTAATTCCAAGGAAGTAGCTTAATTCTCCAAGATCCTTTAATGAGAAGGAGGTGTCGAGTTGTTGTAATTACCTATTTTGTCCGGGGTGTTAAAACCCAATTTCTTTTCTTTTTTATAGTGGGCTTTGATTTATATATATGTTATGGCAAGAATTAAAAAACCCAAAAAACAAAAAACAATATATATCTTATAAATATTATCTTATCCTTACGTATATATATTTATATCTTATTATAATATCCTATCTTATATATCATATTATTATTATTATGTATTACTTATACATTTTATTTATTTAGTACCATCGATATTATATGCCATATTATATTCTAATATATTATCATATTTGATATCATATATTATTATTATATTATTACTCTTATTATTATTATTATTATTAAATCTGAAAAAACAAAAAACATTGAATAAACAAGCCCAACATATATTAAATAAATAAAGCCCAGAATATTTACAGTCCATTTTACATATCTAAAAACCCAAAAAATAAATTATACAAGGCCCAAAAAAGGCCCCAAGCCCTAATCTGCAAATGAAACCCTAATCACCCTTATGCTTTGTGCAGCCGCCGCCTTCCCCTCACCGTCAGATCTGATTTAGATATGACGGTCCAGATGATGCGAGACGAAGAAACCCTAGAGGCCCTCTGCTGTAGCCCTAGCGCCGCACGTCCATCCGTCGTTGGATCCGGATCGAGATCGAAAGGCTCAGATCGAGCCCCTCAGGCGTGTGTGAGACACGCGCGACGTTTCAGACCCCAGGCGCGCGCGTGCGAGGCACGCCCAACCCCTTGAATCCCCCACGACCGTTCAGATCCCTCTGACGTTTGGGATCGACTCCACGTCCTCAGAACAGCCGAGCCCTCTGGTCCCCTCCTCGAGTCACATGCAACCAAGACAAACATCAGAGGAATTTCAGAAACAGAAATGGCAGAGGCAACAACCACAAATTGCAACGCATGAATACAAACAAACAACTCACCAGCAATTTCTAGCATTTCATGTAATTTAGAAAAGCAAAAATGTAAAAAATCGGGCTATATAAACCCGAACACACAGAATGTAAAGGGGAGGATTTTTCAGAGAGATTTTTGGGAGGATTTTCAGGATTCAAAAAAATTTCAGAGAGAGAGAGAGAGACATTGTAACCGAGTTTCCGATATCAATACAAGCAACCTCAGTTTACAGGAGGTAGATCATCGTTTTCATCTTCTTTTCATTTCAGTCAAATCGAAAGCAAAAATATATAAAAAACAGATTTGGGTTTCATCTTTTTTACCTTTGCCGTTCTGATTTCCCCATCTTTTTCCTCTCCGGCGACAATCCCTTCGTCCTCTTTGAGGTCGTGCGTGGTGAGTCGGAGAAGGCTAACGTCAAAAGGGGTTTTCAGCTCTGTTTTCGATTTTCAAAAGATAAAGAAAGAGGTTTTGGTTTTGATTTCGTTAAGGATTTTTCTGGTTTTCGAGTTCGGAAAAATCGGAAAGGTTTTTGGGGGTTTCCGGCGCCGGCAACGGCGACCAGAATACCCTTGCGGCGCCGGACTTTTGGGAGAGAAAAGGGCAAGGCTTTTTTAGGTCTAGGGTTTTAACAAATGATAAAAGAGGCTGATTTTTTAAAAACTCGTTTTTATAGCATTTTAAAACTTTAAAATTGGTTTAATTGAGTTTTAAACCCCTCCGTGTCGTTATATTTACGCACGGAGGGTTTTCGTCTTTTTTTTAATCATAGCCGCGGTCCCTCTACATTTTCGATCGTTTTCAATTTCGTCCTGATATTCGTCCAAATCGTTTTTTTAGGTGGTCGAATCACCGTTTGAGTCCTTGTAGGTTTTGAGTCTTTTCAATCGAGTCCCGTTTTGCCTTTTTAATTAATTTTCTTTAAATGGATTTATTACAGAGGTGGTCCCTGTCAGTTTGCATTCTATTTATTTCTTTGTTTTTCATTTATGTCATATTATGTTGTCATCCATGCATCCTTTTTTATGTTTGCATCGAATATATATATTGCATGTCATTTTTGTGATGTCATTATTCATGCCTTTTTATTATGTGTTTATATTGAATATATTATTTTTGTCATATTGTTTATATTAGTATGTGCATATTTTGTCTTCTCTTATTCGAATATATATGTTTTTGTGACATGCATTTTAATGTCATTTCATGTGATTTTTAATGTTAAGTTCGCATGTTAATGAATTTTAATTATAAAACGGAGATACCTATTAATTCGCGTATTCGGGTCGACATACCTAGCTTATTGGATGTCCCGCGAATATTCGGATTAATTCGAATCGTCTAAAGGTAAATCCGTAAATAAAAGGACAAGACCATAGCATCATATTTTAATTGCTTGCATCATGCATAAAGGTGACGTACGGGATCCGAACCCTAAACTAACACGGCAGTCAGTCTTATATGATGTCGGTTTAGTTTTTGGTCCGGTGTACCGTCATCCTTTTTAATTAAACGCTTAATTAATTCGATACCACCAATTTGAAAAAGCTCGTGATTAAAGCCTAATTTTCGACCGGGAACCGCTAATTAAATTCTTTTTTTAAAATTTCGAATAATTTCCATCAATTAAAGGCAACAATTGTTTTGGTACCGATTTCCGGGCGTGATGGGGACGCTAACCCTACCCCACACGTAACCAACTCCCGAACCCTTTCGAATGAATCTCTGGTTTTGTTTTTACGGTGTCTGGCCTACCATAGTGGCCGGTGGCGACTCCAAACCGAGAAAAACAGATTTCTTTTAAAGGTTGTTTTCCCGAAACCCGAACCAATTTTTAAATTCCCCCATTTTTAAATCGAACGAACATTTTTCCAAAAAGTAACGGGAACTTGATTTGATTTGTGCGACGAAAAAAAAACCCCGTTACAGCTTGGCGACTCCGCTGGGGACAAATTTTGTTTTTCAAAACAAAAAGAGAGTTAGGCCAAAGAAATAATTGTTGCTTTTAATGATGGAAACTTTTGGAATTTAATTTGACTTTAACGAGATGGTTCTTCTTTGAAAATAAGACTTTAAGTACACGAGCTTTGATAATTGGTGATTTTGAATTAATTCTTCATTTAATTTCAAAGGAATCACCGACATGTGTTGCATCACGCATTAGGCTCTATACCCGAGCTTCGTCCCTTAAGTGGGAGTGAAACGCCCATACCCATGTGAGTCTCCCTCCACGGGTCGGTAATTCACTTCCGGAATCCACGCCTTTGACATATGAGCAGCCCTCCACGTCATTAGGTTGTGCTTTCCCTCGAACCGAAACCAATTCGCAAGCTTGTAATGGGCCAGAATTGGGGTTCTTGTTACCTTAGTAGGTGATAAGATAGGTTCGGGTACCCTTGTTAGAACCGAACCACATGTGTGAGAATTTAAGGAGCCTACCCCGGTTAGAGCCATGCGGTTAGCCGTAGAATTAGAATTCATGCTATTAGGTCTTGCATTGTTAATTCGCTTTGATGTGTTTCCTTTTGATTGTTTTATTCAGTCTTCATTATTGGTGTTACTAACCCAGTTGCCTTTTTGTCTTATTTTGATTATTTTTGCATACTCATCGCATTTTCATACGAAGTGTTGATTCGAGAACAGTCTAAGTTGAAAACTTTCACAATGGGAGAAAGAATCCAAAGCAACGGAGTTTTCGAGACCCTAATTTGAAGGAAAGGGATGAGAAAAAAAGAGAGAAAAAAAATTGTACCTTGTGTATCTATTTTCTTACCTCGTTGTAACGAGATTTGATCTCCGTTATGGAAAGTTGTTTAATGAGGATGTTCGTCGAATCAATGTTTCCTTGCATTCGATTGTGTTTAATTTTTTGCCTTCAATCATTTGTTTCAGTTATGCATACACATTTCATGCATTACACCATTAAGTCTTGGAATTAATTGTTCGAGGTCATGTCAGCATTCGTGACTACCAAAGATTTCGAACCCACACTTTACTCGCCATCAAAGAAGGCAAATGGATGAAAGTTTTGCTAAGTTAGAAGTCAGCTTCGAGAAGGGTCCGAATGAGGCATATGATGGCCATGAATCCTTTTGTGAGTACCATCAGACTTCGGGGCATGAGATTCAGAGTTGTCCGAAATTTAAGCAGCTGGTCCAGGATTTAATGGACAATCGGGAGGTTGAGTTCCTCGAAGAAATTTGAAGGGTGGGATGGACGGCCAATTTAATCAAAAGTTTAATGCATCCAAGCTTGTTTGCTTTCATTTCATTGCATTTTAAATTTTTCCCAGAAGTGATGTGTGGAATCCACTTTGCTACCCTTTGCCCGAAGGTAGCAAAGATTTTTGTAAGGGCCCAAGTCTGCATTTTTTAATTTCAATGAAAGGATGCATTACGTTTCAATTGCCTTTTCATTTTGTGTGTATGTATTTGCTTGTTGAGTCCCCGTATATCAATTGCACAAGGGACATTGACCTTGACCCCAAAGGTTGACTTCGAGCCGCCTTTGTCTAGTGGAAATCGAAAGCTTTGAAGATGATGAATATGTGGCTTACACTCCAAGTTAATTTGGTCAAACACACATAGAATTATGACATTCGGGAGAATAACCGGAAGTCTTTTGTACTAAAAAAAATCGAGAATACTAAGCCTAATAATGTTCGAAGCCTGGTAATAGGCATTTTCGGATACAAATGTGGAATTTGTGGGGCACTCCGCTGTAGCAAAAGACCAATAAGGTTGCTATGCACCATCCACTTTAGCTACATGAGTGATGGTAAAATCGTGACAATGCCGAGTAACTCGGGGTATCGTTGTATGCTCCATCTTTATTCTCGAGCCAAAGGAATGTGATGAGTTGACTTCCCCACAATCATAAAGAATTGATAAAGGCGAAGCCTATTGAAGATAAATCTAATTTTTGGGCACTCCGCTGTAGCAAAAGACCAATAAGGTTGCTATGCACCATCCACTTTAGCTACATGAGTGATGGTAAAATCGTGACAATGCCGAGTAACTCGGGGTATCGTTGTATGCTCCATCTTTATTCTCGAGCCAAAGGAATGTGATGAGTTGACTTCCCCACAATTATAAAGAATTGATAAAGGCAAAGCCTACAGAAGATAAATCTAATTGATTAAAAGCCGAAATAACTTGGAGAGTATGTCACATTTTCAGACATCAGCTCAGCTTTCGAGGTCTCCTAGACACATGATGCTTGAGGCAATCATTGGTAAGCCATAACAGTGTCGTTCGTGCACTTGATATTCAGGGTATTTGATCTAGCTTGATATATCCATGATTTGAAAAGAAAATCTAGTTTTCGAAAACGCATCTTGTTTTGAAATTAGAAGATGCAGTCTAAATCTTTTTGTGAACACAAATTAATTTCCCTTTGCTTCAGGGATAAATTCTAGAATGCAATGCCATGAATACAAATGACAGCTTGTCAGTGGCTATGGTGAAGATTGTAATGAGTTCCTACATGCAATAGTTCAGGGACTTGAAGTAAATTTTTGTCGAAATGTTTCGATTGCTTCAGAAGATGAAATTGGACCTTGATGAACTTAAGAGAAAAGTTCAGGGACTTAGGGGCATGTGCTTCCCCTATTGTTGAAAGAAGAGAAAAGTCGTCATTTTGAGTTAAGACGAAGAGATGTTGAGCACCCAGTTTGAGTAGGGGGCAATGTTTTGAGAACGAGCACCACGAGAAGTGCTACGTCCAGCCTGACCAGTGGAAGTCAGCAGTTGTCTTTTGAGAAGAGACCAAGATTTGGCAAAGAGGAGAAAGCCAAAAAAAGATTGAGAAGAAGAAGAGACAAGAAGAAGGACGAGATCGACCAACTCGGAGAGTAGAAGCATCCGAGCATTTTGATGTCATAATCCATGCATCACTTGCAGTTAGGCATCCCTAGGATTAGGGGCATGCTAACTCACATCATCATATTTTTTTTTACCTACTTTCGACAGGTATATTAAAGCTTTTCTCATACAAGGAAGCTCGCCTATCCGTTCAGGCTCGTGAAGAATGGAATATCAAAGCTTTTCTCATACAAGGAAGCTCGCCTATCCGTTCAGGCTCGTGAAGAATGGAATATCAAAGCTTTTCTCATACAAGGAAGCTCGCCTATCTATTCAGGCTCGTGAAGAATGGAATATCAAAGCTTTTCTCATACAAGGAAGCTCGCCTATCCGTTCGGGCTCGTGAAGAATGGAATATCAAAGCTTTTCTCATACAAGGAAGCTCGCCTATCCGTTCAGGCTCATCAAAGCTTTTCTCATACAAGGAAGCTCGCCTATCCGTTCAGGCTCGTGAAGAATGGAATATCAAAGCTTTTCTCATACAAGGAAGCTCGCCTATCCGTTCAGACTCATCAAAGCTTTTCTCATACAAGGAAGCTCGCCTATCCGTTCAGGCTCGTAAAGAATGGAATATCAAAGCTTTTCTCATACAAGGAAGCTCGCCTATCCGTTCGGGCTCGTGAAGAATGGAATATCAAAGCTTTTCTCATACAAGGAAGCTCGCCTATCCGTTCAGGCTCGTGAAGAATAGAATATCAAAGCTTTTCTCATACAAGGAAGCTCGCCTATCCGTTCAGGCTCGTGGAGAATGGAATATCAAAGCTTTTCTCATACAAGGAAGCTCGCCTATCCGTTCAGGCTCGTGAAGAATGGAATATCAAAGCTTTTCTCATACAAGGAAGCTCGCCTATCCGTTCAGGCTCGTGAAGAATGGAATATCAAAGCTTTTCTCATACAAGGAAACTCGCCTATCCGTTCAGGCTCTTGGAGGATGGAACCCGCCTATCCGTTCAGGCTCTTGGAGAATGGAGTTTTCGATATTTGTCTATATGTTCAGACCTCAGAGGGTTGAAGAATGTTGAAGTGAGAAATAGCTTCGAACCTTCGCGACAGTTGTATTTTCCCGTACCGACCTCCAGACCGCCAGAAGTTCAAGTGCATGGTGACTCGGAATCCAAACAGGGAAGTCGGACAAAATTGGTGTTTATGGCCTTTACTTTATCCTTGTTTCACAAGTATAAGCAAAGGGGGGCAGCTGTAATCACCTATTTTGTCCGGGGTGTTAAAACCCAATTTCTTTTCTTTTTTATAGTGGGCTTTGATTTATATATATGTTATGGCAAGAATTAAAAAACCCAAAAAACAAAAAACAATATATATCTTATAAATATTATCTTATCCTTACGTATATATATTTATATCTTATTATAATATCCTATCTTATATATCATATTATTATTATTATGTATTACTTATACATTTTATTTATTTAGTACCATCGATATTATATGCCATATTATATTCTAATATATTATCATATTTGATATCATATATTATTATTATATTATTACTCTTATTATTATTATTATTATTAAATCTGAAAAAACAAAAAACATTGAATAAACAAGCCCAACATATATTAAATAAATAAAGCCCAGAATATTTACAGTCCATTTTACATATCTAAAAACCCAAAAAATAAATTATACAAGGCCCAAAAAAGGCCCCAAGCCCTAATCTGCAAATGAAACCCTAATCACCCTTATGCTTTGTGCAGCCGCCGCCTTCCCCTCACCGTCAGATCTGATTTAGATATGACGGTCCAGATGATGCGAGACGAAGAAACCCTAGAGGCCCTCTGCTGTAGCCCTAGCGCCGCACGTCCATCCGTCGTTGGATCCGGATCGAGATCGAAAGGCTCAGATCGAGCCCCTCAGGCGTGTGTGAGACACGCGCGACGTTTCAGACCCCAGGCGCGCGCGTGCGAGGCACGCCCAACCCCTTGAATCCCCCACGACCGTTCAGATCCCTCTGACGTTTGGGATCGACTCCACGTCCTCAGAACAGCCGAGCCCTCTGGTCCCCTCCTCGAGTCACATGCAACCAAGACAAACATCAGAGGAATTTCAGAAACAGAAATGGCAGAGGCAACAACCACAAATTGCAACGCATGAATACAAACAAACAACTCACCAGCAATTTCTAGCATTTCATGTAATTTAGAAAAGCAAAAATGTAAAAAATCGGGCTATATAAACCCGAACACACAGAATGTAAAGGGGAGGATTTTTCAGAGAGATTTTTGGGAGGATTTTCAGGATTCAAAAAAATTTCAGAGAGAGAGAGAGAGACATTGTAACCGAGTTTCCGATATCAATACAAGCAACCTCAGTTTACAGGAGGTAGATCATCGTTTTCATCTTCTTTTCATTTCAGTCAAATCGAAAGCAAAAATATATAAAAAACAGATTTGGGTTTCATCTTTTTTACCTTTGCCGTTCTGATTTCCCCATCTTTTTCCTCTCCGGCGACAATCCCTTCGTCCTCTTTGAGGTCGTGCGTGGTGAGTCGGAGAAGGCTAACGTCAAAAGGGGTTTTCAGCTCTGTTTTCGATTTTCAAAAGATAAAGAAAGAGGTTTTGGTTTTGATTTCGTTAAGGATTTTTCTGGTTTTCGAGTTCGGAAAAATCGGAAAGGTTTTTGGGGGTTTCCGGCGCCGGCAACGGCGACCAGAATACCCTTGCGGCGCCGGACTTTTGGGAGAGAAAAGGGCAAGGCTTTTTTAGGTCTAGGGTTTTAACAAATGATAAAAGAGGCTGATTTTTTAAAAACTCGTTTTTATAGCATTTTAAAACTTTAAAATTGGTTTAATTGAGTTTTAAACCCCTCCGTGTCGTTATATTTACGCACGGAGGGTTTTCGTCTTTTTTTTAATCATAGCCGCGGTCCCTCTACATTTTCGATCGTTTTCAATTTCGTCCTGATATTCGTCCAAATCGTTTTTTTAGGTGGTCGAATCACCGTTTGAGTCCTTGTAGGTTTTGAGTCTTTTCAATCGAGTCCCGTTTTGCCTTTTTAATTAATTTTCTTTAAATGGATTTATTACAGAGGTGGTCCCTGTCAGTTTGCATTCTATTTATTTCTTTGTTTTTCATTTATGTCATATTATGTTGTCATCCATGCATCCTTTTTTATGTTTGCATCGAATATATATATTGCATGTCATTTTTGTGATGTCATTATTCATGCCTTTTTATTATGTGTTTATATTGAATATATTATTTTTGTCATATTGTTTATATTAGTATGTGCATATTTTGTCTTCTCTTATTCGAATATATATGTTTTTGTGACATGCATTTTAATGTCATTTCATGTGATTTTTAATGTTAAGTTCGCATGTTAATGAATTTTAATTATAAAACGGAGATACCTATTAATTCGCGTATTCGGGTCGACATACCTAGCTTATTGGATGTCCCGCGAATATTCGGATTAATTCGAATCGTCTAAAGGTAAATCCGTAAATAAAAGGACAAGACCATAGCATCATATTTTAATTGCTTGCATCATGCATAAAGGTGACGTACGGGATCCGAACCCTAAACTAACACGGCAGTCAGTCTTATATGATGTCGGTTTAGTTTTTGGTCCGGTGTACCGTCATCCTTTTTAATTAAACGCTTAATTAATTCGATACCCCCAATTTGAAAAAGCTCGTGATTAAAGCCTAATTTTCGACTGGGAACCGCTAATTAAATTCTTTTTTTAAAATTTCGAATAATTTCCATCAATTAAAGGCAACAATTGTTTTGGTACCGATTTCCGGGCGTGATGGGGACGCTAACCCTACCCCACACGTAACCAACTCCCGAACCCTTTCGAATGAATCTCTGGTTTTGTTTTTACGGTGTCTGGCCTACCATAGTGGCCGGTGGCGACTCCAAACCGAGAAAAACAGATTTCTTTTAAAGGTTGTTTTCCCGAAACCCGAACCAATTTTTAAATTCCCCCATTTTTAAATCGAACGAACATTTTTCCAAAAAGTAACGGGAACTTGATTTGATTTGTGCGACGAAAAAAAAACCCCGTTACAGTTGTTGAACAACTTTGTTTATTTCATTGATCGAGGATCCAGTGACTATAATGTCATCAACATACACAAGGACGTATGTGATGAAGTCATTTTGATGTTGAATGAACAAGGAAGTTTCTGCTTGGGAGCTTTTGAACCCATTGTCAAGGAGATGTTGTTTGAGTTTTGAGTACCAATTTCTGGGAGCCTGTCGAAGGCCATACAATGCCCTTTGAAGTTTGCAAACCAGCTGAGAGCCATCAGGTGCTATCTCTTCAAATCCTGGACGTTGGTGCATGAAGACTTCTTCATATAATTCCCCATTTAAGAACGCGTTGTTCACATCGATCTGTCTTAGGGGCCATCTGTTGCTAACTGCCAAGCTTACAACAACATTTATTGTAGAGGGTTTTACCACGGGACTGAACGTGTGTTGAAAATCTTTTCCAGGAACTTGGGAGAACCCCTTTGCCACGAATCTTGCCTTGTATCGCTGAACAGACCCATCAGAGTTTTTCTTTAAGTGAAATAGCCATTTGCAGCCAACAATTGATCTGCCCGTTGGAAGAGGAACCAGAGACCAGGTGTTGTTGTTTCGAAGAGCATTGAATTCTGTTAAGACAGCCTCCTTCCATTTAGGTTGTGCAAGAGCTTCTTGAATTGTAGAAGGTTCACCATCTATGCACTGAAGACTTGTGATGTACAGCTTGGGTTTGAATATGCCCAATTTGCTTCTGGTTATCATATGATGGCCTTCAGTCTGTGTTGGAACTAAGGAGGTGGGAATAGGTGCATCATCAGCATGGCAACAAGTATCAATAGGGCTATGAGTTTGAGGACCAGGTTCAGAAGAAGAAGCAACAGTGGGGATAGTGGCAATATCATCAGATTGTGATGGAAGGGTAGTAATAGGTGATGTAGGTTGAGTGGTAACCTGAGTGGAAGGTGAATGATGATATTCTGTAGTATCAGCTGAGACTAGGGGTGGGGTAACAACATCTTGAGAATTTGAACGAGGGGTATTAGGAGGAGAGGCATTTACTGTGGGACTGTCAGGGGCAATATGTGAAGGAGGAGGCTGATGTGTAGTAGCACAAGCTTCATCAGATCGTATGGAAGAGTCAACATGAGGTGGTGTAGTTGTTACTTGTGGAACTGGAAATGAGATTGGGCTTCGAGAAGTTGAGTTACTAGGAGCTTGTGAGGCAATGTCACCTGCATACAAAAACTGATGCTCATCAAACACCACATGCCTAGAAACATAGATATGACCATCTTTTGCCATGCAAACATAACCCTTGTGCTGAGTGCTATATCCCAGAAATGTACAAGCCTGAGACTTGAAGCTAAGCTTATGATGTTGATAGGGTCTTAAGTGGGGATAACAGCAGCATCCAAACACTCGTAAAAAATTATAATCTGGTGGCTTGTTGTACAACTTTTCAAAAGGAGAACAACCATCCAGCACACGTGTAGGAAGTCGATTGATTAGATGAACCGCAGTGCTAACAGCATATGACCAGAATCGAAAGGGAAGTGATGCCTGAGCCAACAGAACAAGGGCAAGCTCGACAATGTGTCGATGCTTGCGTTCCACCATACTGTTTTGTTCTGAGGTGTGTGGACAGGTAAGTCGATGCTTGATGCCCAAGGAACTCATAATTGTGAAGAGAGTTCTAAATTCACCTCCCCAGTCACTTTGCACCTCTCTAATGGTTGCACAAAACTGAGTTTGAACATGTTTTGCAAACAGCTGAAATGCCATACATGCTTGATCTTTTGTTTTAAGTAAATAGAGCTAGCAGTGTCTCGTGGTAGAGTCCACAAATGATACATAGTAACGATAACCATTGGATGTCACTGGGGCAGGTCCCCATAGATCAGTGAAGATAAGAGTGAATGGAGTAGGGTAAGTGGTAGTGGAATCAAGAAATGGCAACTTATG
Source organism: Hibiscus tridactylites (assembly GCA_958450335.1). NCBI lineage: Eukaryota > Viridiplantae > Streptophyta > Magnoliopsida > Malvales > Malvaceae > Hibiscus > Hibiscus tridactylites. Next base: position 7,233,674 of record OY288288.1, read on the forward strand.
GCTCTTGCCCATTCTGCAAGCCTCACAAATAGCAGGGAACAGTGTGTTATTTCTATTCAAAGGTAGTACAATATTGAGTTGATTACAGATTTGCACTAAAGTAGAATGAGCTGGATGCCCAAGTCTCTTGTGCCATAGCTCAGCTTGTTGAATCGACTTGTAAGCAATATTGACTTCACCCTTTGAATGATCAACTGAACCTCCTTCTTTAAACTGATATAAACCACCATTTTCTTCACCTTCCAGCAGAACTTCACCACTTGCTTCATCCCGAACGAGGCAATTTGATGCATGGAACTCAAAATAAACCTGATTATCTCTAGCAAGCTTGGACACGGATAATAGATTCTTAGTTACGGAAGGCACAAGAAGCAGATTATTTATCAACAATGCTCTAGATGAAGTCTGAATAAAAGATGAACCAGTCTTGTGAATGTGTAAATTGTGGCCATTACCAACAACCAACGTACCTGGGCCTGTGAAGTCAGAGCCCTGTGCAAGTTTGTTACTATCATGTGTGACGTGATGAGTCGCCCCAGAGTCGACAACCCATGCATCAGATTCAGCTGGAGAAGAGGGAGCAGGAGGATGTGTGCAATTAAGGCATGAAGCAGATGTATCCATGACAGTTACCAATGCATTCGATGTATCTTTGGAAGGAGCTGAAGTAGATGAGCTCCCAAAAGCTTGATCAAAGCGATGCCAGCAGCGATCAGCTGAATGACCTGGCTTACCACATATTTGACAGTGAAGTCGTGGTTGGCCCCTTCCTCGAGCACCATTTCTGCCTCCTTGAAACTGTTGTGAGCTTCCAGATCGAGAGCCAGGTGAGGATGGGTAGGCAGAATTGTCCTGATATCGTGCAACATTAACACTGATGGGCAACTGCAACTGATTGTGGAAGCCTTTGATTTGAGTCTCAGCGTCAACAAGAACTGTTTTGACACCATCAAGGGTGTAAGGGTCCTTGCTGGCAGTAATGACCGCCATAAATGGCTGGTACTCAGGAGGTAAGCCATTGAGTATCGTCGCAATTTGTTCCATCTCCGAGATGGAGCTGCCACATGCAGCTAAGGCATCAGTGACCTCTTTGATCTGAGTGAGATACGATCTCATGGATTCATCACCCTTACGCAAGGAACGGAGTTTACAATGAAGACTCATGGCTGAGGTTGTGGATCTGTTGGCAAAGAACTGAACCACCGTGGACCAAACTTCAGATGCAGACTCAGCCCCAACAAATTGAGGAAGAAGGTTAGAGCTGATTGTTGAAAGGAGCCAAGACGCCAGGGCACTGTCCTGAGCGACAAAGTCTTCATACTCCTCATTGAGGATCAGCTGTCCGGTGGAGTCAGGGACAGTTTCCGGAGGAGCTTTAACTTTGCCAGTAAGGAGGCGTTCGAGACGGTGGCTTCGCACAGTAAGAAGCACCTGTTGCTTCCAAAGAAGGAAGTTCATCTCGTCCAGAACGATGTTCACTTTCTTGTTGGTGAAGATCTTGCCATTCTTCGACAATCCCACCACGTCAGGTTGTGCAGCGTCAGAATCTCCAGGCATGGCGACGATGAGAAACAACTAAAGAGGAACCAAGACACCGGCGAAAGATACCATAATGAAAAGCTCTTTAAAACCCTAATAGCAACTATAGAAGAATGTATGGAGAGAATTCATAATTTCATTTCTGATTTTCAAGGATTACACAAGCTCCATATATATAGGAGTGTTAGGAATCGACTAGAAGAAGAGTAAAACAAATTCTGTTGAGAATGGAGGGAGAGAGAGGGTAACAGATTTCGGCCAGCTGTGATAGCAGCAGCTGCATGGTGATGAGCTGTTATAACAGCTTTTCCCGCGCACATGTATGCTCAATATGCAACAACCACCTTCTCCGACTACTTTCTTCCCGCAATTCACACCCACTTCTTCACTTCATATCCCTTATTGGCATGATAACCACGAGCTTCCTCAATCATGCAGCCAACTACTCCTGTAAACTCCATGAAGCCGCCAATTTTTACATGATGATGCATGTTTTTTCACTGTCTTAAATTTGTATTACGTGTGGTTTATTTCCAGGGGTGGATTAATAGGTGAAGAACAAGCATTACACCATGTGAAGCCAGAAAACCCAGCAAATTATCAAGAATTTCATAGTCAGCAGCAGGAAAATGAACCAGTTTCTTGGTCTCATCAAATAATGGCTGCTTCTGCTTCATCATCATCCCCGAATTCATGCGTAACGAGTTTCAGCAGTAATAACATGTTGGAATTTTCCAGCAATCAAGCTGATGCAAGGCAAACAACACTCCCAGATCGGTCTTCTGAGGTAAGTCATAAGTGGAAACAAAAAAAAAGTATTAGGGTTTTCAGATCTGTTTCAAGACATATTTACTTTGTTTTTTTTTCTTTTTTGGTAGTGTAATGACAGTACTGCAACTGGTGGGGCGGCGATGAAGAAAGCTAGGGTTCAAGCTTCTGCAACTCAATCTACCTTCAAGGTAAGCCATGGAAACCAGTAAAATTTTCCAGCCTTCCATGTCTTCTCTCTCTGACAGATTCATCGCATAAACACAAATTGCACGCACACTCATACAAGATACCCATGAACCAGAAAACAAACACACACTCTCATCCCTTGGCTGCTACAAAGTTTGTCCTCTTTCGTTTCACTATTTCTTCGCAGATGAGATGATTCTTTTGGCCTCGCTAGCTTCATCTCTTTCTCTCTCATATACTCGGGGTTTAAACTTTTAAAGGAACTGTAATAGCGCCATTATATAGTGATTTTAGCCGGTCCAAAATCGTGATATGTGTGATTGTTTTGTTTTTAATAACATATGTTGTCTGCAAAGTTCAAGATACTCTCATACTGTCTACAATAGCATCTGTTGAACAGAAATTTTCTACCAATTTTTCGGTGTTTATTTCTTATTATTCTACTAAAAAAATTAAATTCTAAGTAACCTTAAATTTTAAACCATAAAACCTAACAATACATACTAACACAATTTTATAAATCTTAATACTAAACCCGAAACTTAAATTTTTTAGTACGAGTTCATAAATGTGAGCACAAAAAAACTAAAAGATTTTTATTCAGCAACTGTTATGTCCGTAACTGCGATAAATACAATGCGGCCAAAAACACGGCTGAAACCACAATTTAAATCCTGCTCATAATACGTGAAAATAATAAACTTTATATATGTACTAACAGGTGAGGAAGGAGAGATTAGGGGACAGAATCACAGCTCTTCACCAGCTTGTTTCTCCGTTTGGGAAGGTATATAATTAAGGTTTAAAGATTAAAAAAAACCCATAGTTTTTCTTTAGATAAATAAATAAAAAGGGACATTAAGAAGGAGTTTGGAGGTTTGTGGTGTGTTATATTTTTATGTCTTTTGCAGACTGACACGGCCTCTGTCTTGTTAGAAGCATCTGGGTACATCAGATTCCTTGAGAGTCAAATTGAGGTAATTTTGTGTTCTTTTTTTGCAGGCAAACATGAGGAAACGCATACTGTTTAAAAGTCACAATGTTTCTTCTTTTTATAGGCTCTCAGCTTACCGTACTTGGGCAATGGACAAGGAAACACAAGGCAACAACAGCCTGTAAGAACATATATATGTTGCTTTTGATTCCCAGATTTCTCTATTTTTTTCTCTGCATGAGAATATATATATATATATATATATATATATATATAACTTACATTGCGTAAAACCTTTAAGTTTTACACGTTTTTTGGATCGTTGGATGAGTAAAATGGATGGTTAAGATTAACTCCGTGTTTTTAATTCCCAAGTGATAATCTTCACATATTTTACTGTTAATCTCATCCGCCCGTTTCACTTATCCAATAATCCAAAAAACGTGTAAAACTTAGAGAGTTTTACGCAGTATAATTTGATTATATATATATTGGTATGAATTGCTTAATGATTAGGAGCATGTTTTTGTTATTAGGTTCAAGGGGAGAGAAATTGTATATTTCCTGAAAATCCTGGTCAGGTACTAAGCTTTATTGGATCCATTGCCTTAAAGGACAATGTTCTTAGCTTTATAGCTAGCATAGATTTACTCTTTATTAAAATAAGCTCTTTTTACATTTAATTAATTAAAATGCTAATACTTTTTAAATTTGTGCAGTTGTTGGATGAAAACTCCATGAAGAGGAAAGGTGATCCTAATCAGCAGGTAACTCTTGACCACCAAAATTGAGTAAGTACTATATAATTTTAAGATATATATGTAAAAAAATTACTCAACCTTCTTTATTTAAGTTATAAAATTTAAAATCTAACTTTACAAGTCCAAAACTCTAAATCTTAGTCTATGAACCTTGAGTTATAATCTTAAATGTCAAATTTTAAACTTTAAACTAAACACATAATTCTTAAAATACAATGTGTCTCAAAAGGAGAGCAACATGAGCTCCCGCGCATGGCTTTACCTTCTACTTTTATGGTTTCAATAATTTCTCAAATGACAATCTTATAAGTTAGTGGTTGTCCTATATTATTTTAGTTGTATTTAATTTTCTTAACAAATCAATAAAAACAATAGTTTAACAATAAAAATTAAATTAATTATTCAAAGTAATGAATTATGTTTTCGTTTTATAAAAATTTATTTTTATTTTTAAATTTTCGCTCATAGCCCTCAAACCGGGGCGACTCTGCTAAAATACATAAACTAGAGTTTACATCTCAAAGAAATTTTCATAATTTTAAAAGTTTTTAACACTTTCTATTTTACTTTTATTTTAAAATCACATTATAATAAAAAAATGGAAATAACAAATTCCATTCTGTCTGTCGTGTGCGTATATATATAGGAATGTCATGAAGAACCAAAGGACCTGAGGAGTAGAGGGCTATGTTTTGTTCCTGTGTCATGCACACTTCATGTCGGCAGCGACAACGGCGCCGATTACTGGGCTCCGGCATTTAGCGGCGGGTTCCGATAGAAAGCTTTTAGGACTCGGAAAAGATTAAATTTAAAAAAAAATGTAGGAGCTTTGCCATTGGAAACGATATAACATCATGAGCAGTCACTCTGCAGAAAAAGATGGAAGGCTGATTGCTCATGATGCTATACCAATGTTTCTTTCTTTTGAACTGTTTTGTATATTATTTATGTGTTAAATTGAGCCACTGGTCTGGTTGTTTGGATGATTTAAGCTTAAAATTATTTGTAGTTTTCGATTTATATTCGATAGAGTAAAATTTTAATAAATTAGATAATAACACATCATAATATAATAAATTTATATTTTTGCTCAAGGAACAAATTATATGATCGAAGTAGTCCACGCAGTTGAGTATGCTGATTCAAATCTTTCACAATTTTAAGCGAACGAATTTATATTTTCGCTAAGGGAACAAACTATATCTAATTTTAAGTGTAGTATATTTATTCCGGTAGTTTCACGTATAAATGAATCGAGTTTGAATGAACTAAATTTTGTTCGTGTTTGTTTATTTTATTTTCGAATGTGTTTATGTTTGAGTTCGCGTTCGTTTAAATTTTTAATATTGTGTTTGTTTAATAGAAATATTCTACCTCTTTTCGGTGCCTCTATTTATGCACCAAACTAAAAAAATTAGGTTTAGCGTTTAGTGAATTAGGGATATGGTGTATATTTTAGAGTTTATAGTTTAGGATTTAGAATTTAGAGTTAGGCTTAGGTTTTGATTTTTTTTAGTGTTGGGATATAAAAAGGGCGCCGAAAAGGAGAAGAGGGTTTTTGTCTAACATATTCGTTTACATGTTGGCCAAAATGGTAAAATTATAACACTAGTCCTTAAGTTTCACAGTTTAAACTCTAAAGTTCATCATGAGTTCAAATTAGCCCCTACCTTCACTAATATTTAGAACGTAACAAAATAAAAAAAAAAAGAACTAGATAAATAAACCAATAAACGAGCTTATAAACAAGTTTATTCATGAACATAAACGGACCGAACATAAAAATTGTGTTCATACTCATTTATTTAATTTAATAAACAAATATAAACGAACGTTATACGAACGATTCACTAACAGTTTGTCGAACATTCTGTTCATTTACACCTCCTAATAATTTCACGTCCGTTGTTAATTTTCATATTTAATAATAATAATAATAATAATTTTTAAAAACAGCGGCTTGATTTTTTTAATATTCTAATTTGACTGTTTCAAGTTATCATAAATCTTAACAATTCCATTAAAACATTTAAATAATACTTTTTTAATCATAATTCTAATTCTAATTGTGTGCAGTTTTATGAATTTAATTGATGTTATTATAGATTTATAGTTAGTGGTATCTAAACAAAATCTATTATTATGTGATTAATAAAATTAAAAACCTATATTTATTAAAGCCCACGAACAGATCCGGCCGGTCCCGGTTTTGAAACAACGGAATCAAAATCCCTTTTTCCACCAATTCCTTCAGCCAAAACACTCGAAAAACAAAAAAAGCTTCGGGAAAAATGAATCCCATAGTTTCTGGAGTTGAGAAAATAAAAGGCTTCGTCAACGACTTCATTAATGGCCGTGATTACTCATCTCGCCGCCACCCGGTAATTCCTAATCTTTTTTTTTTCTCTGTTCTTTTCTGGGTACTTTCTTCTGATTCTAGTTCTTCTTTTAAAGATTGAAATCCTGAAAAGGTTACAGCGAGAATCATTTTCAGACCTGATGAAGCTCCGAGAACGACAAGACAAAGTCGAGCGTTTACTTTCGTTTTACAAAGCATCGAAGGTGAATCCCTTACAAGGATCGAATACCCTTTTTAGAGGGGAAGTTGATTTTCTGGCTGCCGTATTGTTGATGTCCAATGTTGACGGCGGGCATTGGGACGGGGTTGGTCGGGCGGGTATAAGAACTAGGGTTGATTCCAAGTTTCGATTCGAAACGACCGTTGGGGATAATGATACATTTGGGGTTGAATTCATGGCTAATCAGAGAAGGGTTGAAGATAACAATGGCGATGTTTATGGAACCCCACTTACGCTGTCTAAGTTGTTTTATAAAGGAAATGCTGGTGATTGGTTTTCTGCTATGGTAATTCCATTTGGAGCTCAGTTTAGAGATTTGGATGTTGCCTCGGAATTCTCCCTTCAGGTAACTAATCCGAAAGGCGAAAACCATTGAGATTTCTTATAGGAGCTCACTGTTAGATTGTGTTGAGAATTGTTTTGGTTGAATTGTGCAAACCATGTGTTTTTTTATGTAATCTTCAGTAGATTTTGTTTGTCTGTTTGAATTTTAATTTTTACTCTTGGTTGGATTCCATAATTGATATGAACTTTTAGTTATTGTCCTGAAATGGATTTTATTTGTTGTCTAGGATGAAAAGGGCCTCACTGATTTATCATTTGGGCCACCTATGTTGCATCAGCATAGTGGAGGTGCAATTGGGGTGGCAGTGAGAAGGTCGAATATCATTGCTTCGCTGGCTCAATCGGTCAGTGGAATGGGAAATGAGCATCGCTTAAGTACTTTTGGACAAGTCGTTTGTCAACTTCCGATAAGATTGAAACTCTCACTTTTGGGACTTCGCCGAGGGCCTAAATTGGCAAGCCGTAATTTCCGCCGTGGAGCCGTTGCAATTCCACTTGGATCATCTAGTCATGTTGAAAATTCTGATACAGTAGTCGAAGCACCTCTTCCACCTTTGACAACAAACACCCCGGATGGATCTATTGCCCTGAAGCTGGAGTCAGAGCTTGATGAATACCAAAGACTTGGAGGTTGGATTGAGATGAAACAAGCAAATCCAAGAGTTTTACAATGGGCTGTTAATTTGTCTGATTCTTCTGAAGATGTATTTGGTTGGGGTGCAAGTGTTGGGGGAGTTGTTGAAGGTCCCAGAAATTGGGACCACTATCAGATTGAATCGTATGTGAAACTTAACCTGGGTAAGAGATTTAGCTTGAAGCCAGGTTTTGCTTATGTAGTAGATGGAAATTCCCGAACCCTGGCCCTTGTGCTTCGATCTAACTGTTACTTCTAATTACCACTTTCTCTGAAAGGTAGGAGTTTCTGAATTTTGTGGGAAGTCCTTTGTTTTGGGGAAGCTCGATTTTTTGTTAGGTATATAGGTTGCAGTATCTATTTTAACCATATTTTATTCTTTGATGAAATTCTTCATAAGTTTAATTTTGCAAATTTGTTGGAGCTATTGCCTTTTCTAGTCTTAGAGAAGAACAAGCTTTTCTTGATATACTCCATATTAATTTCAAGATGTCTATTTAATCTCACATGAAGAAGGATAATATCATGACTTTTTCAGGTTTTATGTATTATGATAATAAGACATCTAAAGAAATTGGCCAGGAAAAAAAATGAGAATTTGAGAAGTCTCAATTGTGACCGTTCAAACATTTGTGATCTTCCTCATTATTATCAACATGTTCAAGTCTGTAGAAACAAACATTTTTTCTTTGTTCATATGATCAGCTATTTTTGTTTCTTTCCTGTTCATTGGGCTTTTCCATGTCCTTCCATACTTGGACCAGGTTTATGTGATTTCAGTAGGTCGGTTATTAGTCATTTTGTCCGGAAGATAATTTGCTAATTTTCCTCACTGGTTACTGTTTGGTAGAAAAAGATATACAGGTTTATGTTCAGAAGTTTACCTTATTGATATACTCTGAAGGAATCAAATCTGTCTCAAAAGTCTTAATAATGTGCTTAGGAACTACTTTAGGGCAATGCAGCTTTCTATAGCATCAATTTGTTGGAGACTGTTATTATATCCAATCTCACATGCATTATCGGAAATTGAAAAGCTCTGTTTGAAAATTACTGATTATTATTATGGAGCTATATTTCCAGGTACTAAGTTCCACTTTACCATTTTGCTTAAGGTATGTTTTAATGACAGTATTGGTCACACATGATGTGACATGTTACTCATCATATGTATGAATTCCCCTCTCTATCTTATCTTTAATACCTTGATATTGATTTGATTATCCTGCATGTGTTTAATAACTAATTATTCTTGCATGCACTGTCATTTTCTTAATCGTCTTTTTGATACATGTCGCTAAACACCTAACAAGATATAAGAAAGCTGTATGTCTTCAGAACCAAACTAGCTGGCCCTGTTATAGTTGTTTATTCTTTACTGGAGCTGCTGGCACAAAGCCTTGTTGCTTGACCATGCCCCAATTGTTTTCCCAATCCTAACAAGCCGTAAACTAAGGGGTTCTCCCGGACTTCTTCGACCGGTATTATGCATTTATGCTTTGGTTGGAACAACTTGTAGGATTATATACCATGGTAGTTTTATCTTCAGGACAAGGACTGATGAAACATGGGCTTCAGATTGCCTGTGGACTTATGATGTTTTATATATATATATATATATATATATATATATATATATATATATATTCATGTTTTCAGTGCTGATTTACCAGCTTTCTCAAAGTCTCAGTGGCGGTTTAGATGATCAATTGCCTAACCCTGCCACCATATATGATTCCGATGGACGAGACTATCCTAAAGATTAAAAGCTCAATGAGCAATGGAGAAACCAAGGTAAATATAGTATTGATTGATGAATTTATAAAATAATGTCATATGTGATGTGATACTTCTACAATTGTTCAGTGTACGCTTTGAAAAGCTTTTTTAGTTCTTTTATTTAAGTTTTTGTGCATTTTTGGCCTTGTTAGTTTAAGCTTAGATTTCATGTTTTGCATTCTTAGACATTAACCAAGCTTTATATAATGCGCCGAACTGTAACAATTTGAACCTTTGTTTAGCCCGTTGCAACATCATCATATATGCCATATTATTACAATATCATCTATGACTATGTTTATATCTCGGTAACAATTTGAACCCTTTTTTTATCCCGTTGCAACATTTTAATGTTTTGGTGACAACGCATACCCATTTTCCTGGTCTTGAGGTTGACCTAAGCAAGAACGGGATTAGTAGTTGTCCCGGGAGGTTGATCGAGGACCTGAAAGAAAGGCTGCAAATATTGAATCCGTAGCCCGTAGGTGAATATAAAGTCTCCGGTGTTGATGACATTCTTAAAGCTCTTATAGAGTTGCTTTGTCCACATAGTTGTCTCATCTTGGCCTTGGAATTCCTAGCCATCTTCTTAAACTAACCTTTGATATTTATAATAGTGGCTACTAGTTTTAAATGGTTTTATATATCAGTTGATGGTTAGTTATTACTATGCAATTAGGACCGTGTGAATGTTAGATATCGGTATGTATTCTGTACGAATACGCCAAATAAGTCGGTGTTGGACATGAATACTTCGTGAAATATGAAAAGTCGGATATGTTTCATTTGTTTACTTTTTTTTTGAATAGTTTCATTTGTTTACTATGTATATGTTTTCATTAATTTGTGGGTTTAGCCAAAGAAGAGTGAAGAAGTTGAAAATTCAGCATTCTGAGTAGGGATGGTCATTTAATTTATACCTGACGGGTTTCGACGGATCCTTTCGGGTTAATTTTTTTTTAAAAAGAAAATTTTGAATTTGGGCTGGGTTTTGGTAAGATATTTTTGAGGATGAGATTGGGTTGGGTTTAGGTTAATTGTGAAAAATGTCCAATATGGCCTGAAATACTAGTTTAATTTTGTTATAAATATTTAGGTATAATTGTTATAATGCCCATCTCTTTATATATGCTTTTAATTATCTCCTTTGTTTGTTTAATAAAAATGGAATAATTATTATATTCTCCTCTTTTTATTTTTCAGTTAATTCCCTATTTTATCGAATACAATTTTTTTTATTTATGCCCGATCGAGTTTGAATTTTTACTTTGAAATTTCGGTCGGATTCGAATTAGGTGAAATATCAAAATATCGAGTCGGATGTGGGTTAACCAAGAACCGACTTAACATGACACATGATCATCTCTAATTCGGAGGCTATCTGTGACAAATCTACCTAACTTTGAATTTTAAAAAATTGATTTTTTTCATTGTCTTAAAACCCATCATTTTCTTGAAAGGTTAAATTTGACTAATTTAAAGACTTGATTTGAACGACTCGAAATATAATTAGATTCGTATAAATATTGTATATCTACCAAATACTAGGATTATAAAAAAACAATCTTTAAATTCATTATAAATCCAGTTTCTCCTCAATTAACACATTCAAATTTTGACCATAATTCAAACGTAGGTGAAAACTGAAAAAGCCTGAAACTCTTCAATGCAGAGGAGAGTTTGCTAAGCAATTAATGGCGTCCAACAAACCTTGCCTTCAAACATAAATGCAAGAGCACAAGATTCACAGTCCCCCAAAACTGGTCCACTTTTTGCAATAAAGAAGTTGAAAACTTGACAACCAAGAAAGACAAAAAAAAGAGCATTTTTTACACACGTTTATTTGTTATAGAATTTAATAAAAAAACAATTGAAAATATAATGAACATAGATATTCACTAAATTATAAAAAACGATCGATTTAGTCACCATTTTTTTGAAAATTACGAACTGACAATTAAATCTATCAAATTGGTACAAAATATTTATTAATTTTTTACAAAATGATCGTTAAATTTTATTGAGTTATTGAAAGGTCAGTGACAAAAATATTTTTTTATAGTTTAGTAACTGTTGGTGTATTTTACCCAAAAATAGAAAAATAGAGATTTGAGCGAAGCAGAGAAAGAAATAACCATGGTGGGGACTAAGGGGATTGCAGAAAAAAAAGGGTAAATTAATGGTGAGATCTTGTCCTTTTCTATAAGATAAAAAAGAAACCGACAATAAAAAATTGAATGAATCCAACGGTGGCATTCATTTCGAAAACCTGTTTTCAAAATCGGGATGTATTAAACAAACCGTTCTCTCACAACTGTTATTCTGTCTTTCTATATGGAGCATAGCTTCTTGGAATAGAAATCATCTGATTTTTTCGGTAATTTTATTTATGTTCTGATGTTAAAATTTAAAGTTTGTGCTTAAAATTTTAAAAAGTTTATGTATAATGTATTTTTTAAGGTTTATGATTTAGAATTTAATTTTTTAATATTAAGAGATAAAAAATGACACCGAAAAAGATAAAAAAAATTTGCCCCTTAAATACAGTCATGCTGAGAAAAACTACAAAACCGAATCCAAAATCATTATCATTACTAAAATTTGATTAAAAATCACATCAGGTTCGATTAAGTTACCCGATTTGATTTTAAAAGTAATCAGAATCTGTTAAAGGATTTTTGAATACTTATAAAGAAATGTTTGAAGTGTTATTTGTCAATTAGTTGATGAACCTCTAATAAATTCAATGTTACTATATTCTCAATATTTATATATGCTATTGAGTCTCTTTTTGTGTTCTGGTGGCAAAGGTAAATGTTCATCATTCTTTAAAATTCAGGTTCGAACACTAATAATGCATGATGTGTGTGATGTCTTGTTGTCAAGGAATCTTTATCTTCGTACTCTATCAGACGAATGTTTGACAAAAAATATATATTCATGTATCATATTATCGAATAAACGTCTTACATAAATTTGAATTCCACCAACAACAAAACAAATTAATTTCGACTCTCTCAACCAGTGACAGTACTCAATAAAGATTGTCGAGGTCACGCCCCCATTTTGAAAATTAATTAAGTAATTAATTTATTTTATTAGATTAAAATTAAGACCAAATTGATAGGTTATATAAATATAGGAGACCAAATGTGTAATTATACCATTTTTTTAATAATCTCGTCAGCTTTTTTGTTTTTTTAACGGTTGATGGCTTAATTGAAACCATTTAAATAGTTAAGTGGTATATTTGTCAAAATTAAAAGTATAGTGATTAAATTGACACTAACCTTGTAGTTAGGTAGTCACTAATATAGTTTAGGGTAAACTACACAGTTGACCACCGAACTATGGGGTTGGTGTCAAAATGACCACTATATTATTTTTCGTCGCAAATGCACCACACAACTATTTAAATGGTGCCACGTTAGCCACACGCCGTTAAAAAAACGAAAAAGTTGACGGAACTGTTAAAAAAATTGGTATAATTACACATTTGGTCCTCTATATTTATACAATATATAAGACATATATTAAATGTTGTACTTTATATCACAAGAAATATGTGTGGTGTAGTGGCAAGAACATGTGTTTTAGACCATGAGGTCCATGGTTCGAATCCTTGCAATTGCATTTTCTTCTCTTTAATTTTCTGGGCATAACAATCATTAAATAAATATATTAATGACCTCATAGCATGAAAGTGTGTTTGGTTCAGTGGCAAGCACATAGCCTCTGTACCCAAAGGTCTTGAGTTTGAATCCCGATAGGGGTGATTTTGTTCCTTTCATTTTTCCACCTCCAATTGGGTGACACGTGTCACCACCTGATTGGAGGTGGAAAATTAATTAAATTAATTAAATAATAATAATTAAAGACTTCCAATAAGGTGGTGACACGTGTCACCATCTTATTGAATAATTAATTTATTTTATTAGATTAAAATCATGACTAAATTGATATATTGTATAAATATAGAGGACCAAATGTGTAATTATACCAATTTTTTAACAATTCCGTCAACTTTTTTGTTTTTTTTAACGGCGTGTGGCTAACGTGGCACCATTTAAATAGTTGTGTGGTGCATTTGCGACGAAAAATAATATAGTGGTCATTTTGACACCAACCCCATAGTTCGGTGGTCAACTGTGTAGTTTACCCTATAGTTTACCCTAAAAAATTAAGTTGAGGTAGTGGTGAAATTATATTTTAGTACCCTAAAAATACATAATTTATATTGTTGTCCCTTTTAAATTTAAACATTTTCAAATAAACCTTTAATAAATAACATTGAGTTCCGTCACCGCTCTTAACATCATCAAATACTATTACAAGATTAAGATAAACCGAAAAACACAATACCAAATTTGTTGAAGGATTGATCAACCATTTAATTTACGACACTTTGAAAAATTCTCTAGAAAACGGTTGAATGAGCAGTTGAAAACTTTGTGGGGAAAAAGTTGTCTTTTAAGTGGCAATTAATTGGAGGGGTTTGTTTATTCCTTAGCAAGTAGTAGTAATAAATACTAATGTGGAAGAACATAAAAGCTGGAAAGCAAACACCGGAGAAAGAGCCATATTTCTTGTTCCCCATATGCAGGGGTGTGAAAAAAAAATCTAATTTGACCGATCAAATTGTTTATTTGTTGATTTGATTGAAAAATTTGGACATCTGATTTATTTTTTAGGTAATTGGAATTGGATACAGATAATGATTTGTTGGAGGAAACAAGGTTAATTTAAAATAATCAATAAATTAATAAATCAAATAAAATAAACAAAACAATTTAATTCGAAAATAATTAAAATCGAATAGTTGAGGCCGTAATTTTTTTAAGACAGATTCGACCACTCCTCGATGCTAAAGATCTTAAGTCATCAGTCTCCAGAATTCAATAATGACCATTAATTCTATATCTGGTTTAATTCAAAAATTGCCATATTAAGATAAAATATTTCAACCGGTTCAATTTTTATTCAAGTCATTCAACAATCTCTAAGTGAGTAAGTGTGTATATAAACACTTATCTTTCCATTTATCCCATCAATGTGGGATTGAGGGTTTCTATTTTCTTATTCAATTTACAACTACCTTATTTTGAACATCAATTTCTCATTCAATACTCCACCATTTTGACATATGAGATACCATTGTAAAAGTCGCATGGAGTAGAATAAGACCCAAAAAAATCCTTATTCGAATATCCATCTTTACCGATTTGAAATATGGCTCAAAGTTACCATTTTCCTCACATTTTTCAACATGATTTACACTCAGATCGGATATTCAAAAATCCAAAAATTTAAATTTTTTATGTATATGAATATTGTTATATTCAATATTTTTATGTTATATATGAAAAATTGAAATTTCCATTGATATAAATTTTGTTATATTCCATAATTAGTTACTTGTTATATTCAAAAATCCGAAATTTTCATGGATATGATCGCCGAATTTAAAAAATACTTAAATCAAATAATAAGTTTTAATAATTGATATAAAAAATCTAATACCCGAATATTCAAATATCTTATTTCTTCGGATCACACAAGAATCACTAATTTGCTAATAAAAAAATTTATTGATCGAAATCCGAAATGCACACCCCTACGATATGTGCCCGTTTGGGAGAAACAGTGGTGGCCCCATTTTTCCTCCATTTTAAAAAAATATTTCTGTTTAGATTTTTGAAATATATCGAGAGGGATGAATTGATGGATACTTCCCTCATAAGCCTTTCCCATTTTCATTATATATATATATATATATATATAATATTTATATATCTCTCTTTGGAAACTACAACAACAGCTATCTCATCTTCTAAAGCACACTTTCCCCCTCTTTACATCAACTTTTCAAGGCGTTTTCAATACTTACAAATATAATACAAATATATATACATATATATATATATATATATATTTGTGAACTATTTGTGAGATAAGTTGGAAGTTTAGAGAAGATGAGTGCTTCAAAGTTCATTAAATGTGTTACTGTTGGAGATGGAGCTGTTGGAAAAACATGTATGCTCATCTGTTACACCAGCAACAAGTTCCCCACTGTAACAACTTTTCTTTTCTTTTTTTCTTTTACATTCAAGTTATTTCACTATCTTGGATTATTTTACTATCTGGGTTAGTTTTTTCTTTCTGTGTTTCAGGATTATGTACCTACAGTGTTTGATAATTTCAGTGCCAATGTGGCTGTGGATGGGAGCATTGTTAATCTGGGTTTATGGGACACTGCAGGTATTGTTTTTGAGTTGTTCTTTGATGTTTGCTGTGTTTGGTTGCAGGGAAAATCTGGGTTTTTTTTTCCTTGGTGTTTTCGTTTCTGATTTGATTTCTCCATTTTGAAAAGGTCAAGAAGATTATAGCAGGTTAAGGCCACTGAGTTACAGAGGTGCAGACATCTTTGTCTTAGCTTTCTCATTAATTAGCAGAGCAAGCTATGAAAATGTTCTCAAAAAGGTACTTCCTCCTCCCCTTTTAAAGTATATCAACTTTTTTATTTAAGTAATTAAAGTATTATTTATTAAAATAAGTACTTATAATGAATTTTTTAAATATTTTTTTGTTAAGTAGGTAACTAAACTGTATTTTTTGTCATAATAATTTACTTAAACTATTTTGATCAAAAATATACTTTAAATATTTATTTTGACTAAAATATATTTTAGGTACTTAAATGAAAATGTTGGTATACTTTAGATACTTATTTGTAATGTAAGCCTTGCTAAAACTCTATTTTAATCTGTTCACAGTGGATGCCTGAACTACGCCGTTTTGCACCGAATGTTCCGATTGTTCTGGTTGGAACGAAGCTAGGTAGGCCGATGGTCGATAATATGTTCGTTTAATGTTCGTGCGAGTACGTTTGAATGGTGAATGATGTTTTGTTTTTTCTATATAAATCAGATCTTAGGGAAGATAGATCATATATTGCTGATCAAATGGGGTATGGTATTATAACATCTGCTCAGGTATGCTCTTTGACATCAGCTTTACTATGCTATTTTTATGGTTTCGGTTTCTCCTACGATAGCGACCGAAGACGCATCCGCAATCGTAGTTTAAGATAACTTATCCGGATATCCATGGTTTAAACAGGGAGAGGAATTGCGGAAACAAATCGGTGCGGCGGCTTATATCGAATGCAGCTCCAAGACTCAGCAGGTGAGTTTGATGTCATTTATGATTATGGCTTGTAAATGTACTTAGCTTCATGTTTTAACGGATATACGACTCGATCTATGTCGATGCGTCGGATCAGAATGTGAAAGCCGTTTTCGATACCGCAATCAAGGTTGTTCTTCAACCTCCGAGGAGGAAAGATGTGGCGAGACAGAAACGGCGCGGCCGAAGATCAGGCTGTTCCATTGCGTAAGTGAAGTGACTTAGGTACGAAATGTAACACCAGTGAGCAACATGTTTCACCACCATTTGCTGTATGTATTTGCAGGAGTTTGATCTGCGGAGGATGTGATGCTTAAATTCGGACATGGTGGTGGAGACAAAACCGAGTGGAAGAATGAAGGGAATTGTTCATTCTCTAATGTTTCTATCACTTTTTATTGCTTAACTCTGTTTCCGCGTGTGTATTCTGCTGAAATATTAACCTAGTAGGAATTGGATTATCTTGTTGAAGTCGCATTCGATTTAAAACGAATCGTAGTCAATACCCAATGGCGGAAAGTAAAAGTTTGAAAGGGCCAACTTAAATTTTAAAAAAACTTGGAGGTTTAAACAAAAAATTTTAAAACATTTGAGGGTTTAACTAAAATTTTAATAATTTTGATAGATTTAATAAAAAAATAAAATTTTGAGAGAGGATTTAATTAAAAATATTTAAAATTATGAAGTTTAATATAAATTTTTGAAAATTTCAAGAGGGCTAAATTAAAATTTTCAAAAATTTTAGGGACACAATTTAAATTTTATAAAAATTTTGAGAAATCGTGGCACTTACTAGTAGGGGTGTTCATTTCGGATATCGGATCTAATCCGATCCGAAAATTCGATATTCGAAAAATTTGGATCACTTAAATAGCGATCTGTATCCAATCTAAAAAAACTGGATATTCGAATTTTCGGATCGGATACTCGGATTTCCGAATATTCAAAATTTATGAATTTATTTGATTATTTTTTAATTTAATAGTTTTATCCATGAAAATTTTAGGTTTTCGAATATAAAAACCAATAAATTATTGAATATAACAATATTATATCCATGGAAATTTCAATTTTTCATATATAACAAGTAAAAATATCGAATATAATAAAATTTATACCTATAAAAAAATTGAATTTTCGGATATCGGATAATCGGATATTCGATCCGAATGTAAAACCACGATTCGTATCCGATCCGAATTATTCGAAAAATAAAAAACGAATCGAATATCTGAAATTTTGGATCGGATTGATTGGATAAGATTTTTTTGAACACCCCTACTTTACTAGTCCCTTAAAGAATTAACCCCTACTTCTACCAAACCAATGCACTTTCATTTATATGGAAAAGAAAATATTGAACGTCTAAGTATTTTCAATTTTAAATGCTTAGAATTTGACATTCAATGTTCTCCCTAACAAGAGGCATGGGATTTGGCATTCAATAACCGAAAACCATAATAAATAACTAGCGGAGAAAGTATATATGGTTCATAAATACATGCAGGGATGGACCGAGGGGGTGCTGGTGGGTGCAACCGCCCCCCCTAAAATTTTGAAAATCATATATGATTTAGAAAAATTTTAGAATTTTTTTATGTATTTTCTATTAAAAATCTATTTTCGCCCCCTGAGTTTCTATAAGTTCGTCCCCCTAGAAATTTATAGGTTCGCCCCCTAGAAATTTATAGGTTCGCCCCCCTAACCTAAAGTCCTGGGTCCGTCCCTGAATACATGTAAGAATTACAGTATTTGCATAACTGTAGATTTCATCCATTTATTTTATAAAAAATGAAAAAGTTAGTCCTCCAATTTGTCAGGAATTACTTGGGGGATGCTGTTGTTTTCCTCCTAAATCAAATTTGGTTTCTCCACCTTGGAATGCTCCTCTCCTCCCGGGCCCTTTCCTGGCTCTCCCACCCACCCATCTATTTAGATCTCCTCCTCGGGGTTTTGGGCCAGGTGGTGTACTCGAAACGAGAACAAGATGGTGTGAGACCACATGAGCGGAACTAAAATGAAATTATAGGAGGGACCGAAACGAAAATAAAGTTATAAGAGAGGTTAAATTACTTATTCTTAAAATTAACAATCTATTAAAAATAACTTTAAAATAGAGGGTTGAGATTTAATTCCACTAATTTTAAAATTGACACATGTTTAAAAATAATTAGACCAGAAAATTTGACAAAACTTAATTAACTTCAAAATTGATAGTCTTAAAAAATTAAACCGAAAATTTTTGAGAGGGACCAAGATTTAATCTCAATACTTTCAAAACGTTTAAGGGTTAAAATATAATTATCCCATAAAAGTTGGGGTGGGCTAGGTCCCCGTAGGCCTACCCGATGTTCCGCCCTTGCGAGACGAGACAAAAATTCTTAATATTTGGTTTAGTCAGAGTTTTGTGTGATGTAAATTAAAGTGTTGACAGGACTAGGGGTGAGCAAAACTCGATTCGACTCAAAAAATCAAAATTTTTGATTTGACTCGAGGCGAAAAACTTGACTCGTTCTAACTTGACTCGAAATTACATAAATTCGACTCTAAAAAAATTCAAATAAAATTTGAGTTATAAAGTAAAAATTCGAATAACTCAAAATTTTTAGTAATTAGTGGATTGATTTTTAAGTTCGAGTTAAGTTCCTCAATTTTTCTTGATATATATATATATATATATATATATATATATTCCAGATATGAAAAAATATCATAAAATATATATGCATTCTTATACGATTAGAAAAGGTCGTTTAAATTAGAATCAAACTATATTATAATATGATAAATAATTACAATTAAATTTGTATGGGAACTCGAAAACTCAACTTGAATCGAAAAAATTTAAATAAAATTTGAGTTGTAAAATATGACGCGTCAACTCGAATAACTCAATTTTTTTGACTTAACTCGATTCGATCAAATGTTCACCCCTAGACAGGACAAAAACAACAACACATTCAACGACGTGATTGAAATTTATGTTCTTTTTTGGCGTATCTTTCAATATCTCAAATTCAATACTAAAAAAATATGTTTATAATTTATAATTAAAATTTAAGGTTTAGAGATTAATTTTTTAATATCGGATTTAGAAATGTACACCAAAAACCGAAATTTTGTTTGACATTCAACACCATTTATAATTAAAATACGGCTTACAGATAATACTCCTTAAATTAAATAAAGCAAGCACATACATCTGCTCACATAATCCTTATATCCAATCATTTAATGCCAAATGTCATAAGATGATATTTCTACGTGTCAAAAATAGATTGGGCAATGACTCCCATTCCCCAATCACGGTCTCACTTTACATTCTCCCTCACACAGCCCCACTGGGCTTTAAGTTTAACCCACACTGCTTTTCTATTACGGCAACACCTTAGGTGAAACGAAAGTACATGATAGGCCTCTATTAATGGAGAAATTATTAAATAGATTCGACTCACCATGTTATTTATAGTCCATCCAATAATATTTACCTATTTTAGTGTAACTTCTAAGTAACTACTCACTCCTTAGTAAGGGTGTTCAAAATTATCCAACCCGACGACTCGGTATAAAATAGGCGAGTATTTTAAGAATTTTTTAATTTTTTTCGGGTCGGATACCTGACCTGGTAATTTTCCTGGGACATAGGCCGGAAGTTTTCCCTTACCGGGTACCTAACCCGATAATTTTTAATATATATTTTTTATATTTCAAATTATATTTATATTTTAAGTTTCTTAATATTTTTACTCCAAATCTAAATTTAAATCCCTAAAATTTTCTATGTTTGTATTATATCTTTTTAAATTTAAAATTTTAAAAAAATATTTTTGTGTTTAATATGTAATTTTTTTAAAATTTTATAATTAAAAAAAATAATGAAACGAGTACCCGAGTAGCGGGTACTCGAGTGTAACGGGTCGACAAAATAGGTAACCCGACAATGAACACCTCTACTCTTTAGTTACATGTATGAAAGAGATGAATATTCACCTAGAAAAAATGACATGGAAAAATGTTATTGGACGAGACCATGGATGATGTGGTGAGCCAGGCTCATCTAACAATTTTTCTTATGAAAAATTTAGGGCTGGAAAAAATACCCGACCCAAGGTGCCCCGACCCGACCTAATCGAGTATTTTTTCCCTAAAAGTTCGGAGATCAGGGTGGGGCGGGAAAATCATGAAGTCGGGGCGGGCGAGTTCGAGTATTTGTTAGAAATTCCCTGCCCCACCCCGCTCCGCCTCGGTACATTTATATATTTTTATTATATTTATAAAAAAAATCAATATATATAAACACTTTTACGAGTTTTAAGCTATTTTTTGTTTTTGTTTTTGGTTCGTGCTTATCGTAAAATTTGGTTAGATGTTGTTCAAGTTTTAATATATTCGATTCTAACGGTCAATGATTTAAGCTTATTCTTTTAAATATGTAATTTAACATGTGGGTAATTTAAAATTGGTTTTATTCTATTTTTTATATAGGTTTGAAGTCCCTTGAAATCATAATTTGTGATTGTGGTAGAAGATTGGTAGAATCTAACATTTATCGTCGATGAAGATTAAAATTTTTAAAATTTTTCGGGGCGGGTCGGGTTTAAGAGTTATTGTATCGGGTCGGGCGGGCGAGTAAATTAATATTTTAATTTGGGGCGAGGCAAAATCGAGTTTAATACCTTATAGACCGGGGTGGGTTCGGGGCGGCCAAAAACCCACCCCCTTGCCATCCCATAAAATTTCTATAAATTCTATATTAACTCATTAAAAATCTCATTCCCCAACAAATCAAGTGGGGTCAATTGAACCCAAACTTTAAATGTAGATCCGCCCCAACTATCATATCTGTTAATACTAATCCACTAAATTTTACACTAATTACATCTTTATTTTGCAACACTCTCCAACGTTTAATCTATGTAGGAAGAAACGAAAGTTTTTGATTTTATTTGATTATTTTTACTACAATACGGGCTAAATTAATCTATTTAATTATAAAAGAACTAATTTAAACTGGTTTCTATAATAGAGGGACCTTCTAGGTATATTCCCCAAAACTTTGCGTTTAATCAGATCCAACGCTCACCAACACACCACACTCACTCTTATGAATTTCACCCGTCAGATTAATTCTTTCAACGTAAACCGTCGGATACAAAAGCCAGTTCGAATCTCACCATTCAATAAAAACACACAAAAAGGAAAAAGAAATTGAAATTTCAAAACTTCGCAAGAGAGAGGGAGGAGAGAACCGAACAAGACGAAGAAGGAGAAGAAGAAGAAGAAGCAACAACAAATTTCAATTTTTGAAATTTCTCTTTTTTCTTTCTTTGTTTTTCAATATCAGATGCTTTAAAAAAAGCTCTAGCTTTTCTCTTTACCTCTCCCTCTCTCTCTATGCGTCGATCGGAATCTAAATCTTCTTTGTTTATTGGAACTTCGTGGTGGAAATCTCGAGCTTGAGGAATTTTGGTGTTCTCTTTTGGAATTTTAGGTCTTGGAGATTGTGGATTGGGATTTGGATCTAAAAAGTGGCTCAATTCGAGTTTATTTAAGGCAATTTGTGAGATTATTCGGTTGATTTTCAGCTGTGGCTGACAAGGGGATTGGAAAAAAAAGATTCGAATTTGATTTTGATTTTTTTGAAATTTGAAGGAGTTGGAATTAGATGGGGGAAGGAGAAGGAGGTGAGTTCCCGCCAAAAAAGGTGCAATCCGATACCGAAGGGGTTCCGGCGAAGAAGCTTGCAAGGCAGCTGGATTTCACGGCCGGTTTTGGCGGGGTTTCTTCCGTTGGTGTTGTTTTGCCGGAACACCCGCAATCGACACAAGAAATGTGCATGGTTACTCCTTCTGCTGTGGCGGCTGCTACAGTTACTCAGCAGCAGCAACAGATAATGCCACCGCAGACGGTGGCAACCTACCCTGTGGCTGCTGTGCAACCTGCTCCTCTTACTACAGCATCGTCGAGGGTTCTGTAAGTTTCTGCAATCAAAATTTGTGGTTTTTTTGTTTTAGTCTGTTATTTTTTGGATTAATTTGATTCTTTTAATTAAATTAATTCCCTTTTCTATATTTCTTTTCCTTTTTTGAGAGTATAATGATAAGGAAGTTTTGTTTACGGCCTTCCCTCACATTTTATTTCCACATGCTTCAAAATCAGCTCTTTAATTTTAGTTATCTTTTGAATCAAACTCCGGTAGATTTTGTTTACTCCATTTTTTATGTCATTGTTTTAATGAAAGTTAGTTACCTGTACGCAGACTTTATTCTTTTTCATACTTCTTGCTTGCTTCAGAAAACTGGAATCCCCGAAAGTAAAACCAAGAGCAACTGAACTTAAAGATGGTACTCCAAAGAAGCAGAAGCAGTGTAACTGTAAACATTCTCGGTGTCTGAAACTGTAAGTACATCGACTAATATACTCGACTACTCGTTCGGGTTGAACGAGTTCTTCCATGATTTTGTGCAGCTTTGTGGATATGTATGCAGCTAAAGAGGCTATAGTTAGCTAAAAATGTTTAGGTTTGGACCATATAGTCTTCTGATCGTAATCTTCAAAATGTTCTTTGTGCCTATTATTTTGTGCTACTTTAAGAATCTCGCAAATATGACAGTTTCAAATTCGTCTATTTGATCTTCTTCTTTCAATTCTTTTACAAAATTAAGTATCAAATTAGTTTGGAGAACATAGAAATACTTGCGAAGATGAGTTGGATATAGTAATAAACATTGCCATAAATAGTGGAGTTCAGTATTTCGTATGTGGTGTAGTAGCGTTACATATGTCAATGTTTTATGGAAAGAATACTGCAACAGCAACAATCAAGTAAATACCCTTTTTACACTTTGTATCAATATTAACGTTATATTTCTTCAGGCTGATAAGTTGTACTTCCTAGCTTATAAGTTTGCTATGCATCAGTTTCCAAGCCCTTTCAATTTAGGTTGGTTTGCCTCAAGCAGCCTCAAAACGCATATAATGCAAGATGTAGGAATATTATCATTTGAACTAATTTCAGAAATAGTAGGAACATACGTTTGATTTTAAAAAATACACTTCATTCTCTGTCCAATTGTCCCTTGCTTCAGTAACTGATGGTTCTGCTGAAAAGCTAGCCTTCCCTTCTACTTGCATTGACCCTCTTCACTATATGCATTTAAATCTATTAGCTCTATGAAAAATGTATAGATGTTTGATGTTTCCAACGGGATTAGATTCAGAGTTCATGTATGTTCTATATGTTAAGAAGTGTGCATGTAGATGGAAATAGGGTTGACTTATGACTTTTATAGGTAGCATCTAGGCAGCTTGCCTGAGCATTTAAGATAGTACTATTTGTTTTCAGTTATTCCATTTATCGTGTATGTTTGTTCTGTAAATACAGGTAATTAAGCCATTATTTGTGCTAATTATAATCCACATGTTTGATGGTATATGATATAGAAAGGTAATAATCTACCACATTGATCAGGTACTGTGAGTGCTTTGCATCTGGGGTATATTGTGATGGGTGCAACTGTGTTAATTGTTATAACAATGTTGAGAATGAAGCTGCGAGGAGAGATGCTATTGAAGCAACTTTGGAGCGTAATCCAAATGCATTCAGGCCGAAAATTGCTAGCAGCCCACATGGTGCACGGGATAGCAGGGTATGCTGGCCATTTTTTTCGTTTAACTTACACTTACGAAATACAAACTTACCCTTTTGCACAGTATTGATTCAGAAAAAGCCAAAAAGTCATATTTTTATTTATTTTTTACCATTGGATGCAAATTTTCATAGTGCTTCATTTACATGTCTAGCTAGGGCAAAAATTTTGTTGCCTTGACTCATTGATGGGCCTTCTGGAATAGTTAGATTAGAATGATAGTCTTCTGTTGATTGCATAACCTCACTTTTAATTGTAGCACATAGATTACATCTTCTTTCCTTAGTTCTATGTGGTTAGAATCTTAGAAAATCATCTTATGAAAAATGGTCCGGGGAGGGTATTTGATAGCAAAATAGAAAATTCAATGTATAGCATGAATGCCTTCTGATTTTGATAGAGCTTGCTGCCATTGACATTCTCATATGCACTAGTTTTGAAATATTTTAGGAAGATGCTGGGGAGGTTTTAATATTGGGAAAGCACAACAAAGGATGCCACTGTAAGAAATCTGGGTGCCTTAAAAAGTACTGTGAATGTTTCCAAGCCAACATTCTCTGCTCTGAAAACTGCAAATGCATGGACTGCAAAAATTTTGAGGGTAGTGAAGAGAGACAGGCTCTATTTCATGGTGACCATGCCAACAATATGACATATATTCAGCAGGCAGCAAATGCTGCCATAACTGGAGCTATTGGTTCCTCTGGTTTTGCACCCATCCCAGTATCTAAGAAGAGAAAAGGCCAGGAACTGTTATTTGGGTCAACTGCCAAGGAGCCATCTGTTCTCAGTCTGGGACATTTCCCGCAGGTAAACATTCTCCACGTGTATTTATTGACATTTGTCTTTGGAGAAACTTTCTGAATCATATTTCAGTTACGCTTACCTTGAATCTAGCTAATCTTTTTTGTTCTAATTAGGAACGAGTGTTTGCTCAAATTATTATTCTCATTCTTCTGCTGCTGCTTGATATTTGTTTAGTTTACCATAGAAGCTTTCTCATTCTCATAATCACTTTCAGTTTCTGCTTCTAGAACTTACATTTTCACCTTCTTTTTTCAGGCAACTCATATCAGAGCTTCTTCACCCTCCTCTTCTGTGCCAGTTTCCCGTTCAGGTACAACTGCTGCAGTAGGCACGTCAAAATTCACATATAGGTAAATGGAGTGTCTTGATGAAAAGATATCTGTTTTGCTTGTTCAGGAAACTAATTTATGCATTTTCATGGAAGGTCTCTGTTAGCGGACATCATTCAGAAGCAGGACTTGAAGGAGCTTTGTTCTGTTTTGGTAGTTCTATCTGGAGAAGCTGCAAAGACACTTGCAGGTAAATGGGAATACATGCAAAACAATTTAATCTATATTCTAAATATACAGTGTCTAATTCATGACATACTTATTATTTTAGTTCTTAATTCATGCATTTGCATCGTGCTTATTTACAAGAAAACAGTGTGAAGGTTATCATGCACGATGATCAACTTATGTTTGCTTTGCAGTTGTATTCATCTCTAATTTCTTATACCGATGGTTTTCTAATAGAAACAAAATTGCATAATGCTGTTTATTTACAAAGAAAGATTTGTGGCATTACTTATCTCTTATTTTCCTTTGTAATGAATTAAGTGCTACAACTTTTGTTTCACATTAAGACATCAGCATAATTTATAATTTTAGACTGTGTGTCAACAAATATCGTATTGAACTGTTTTGAATATTGATATTGATGTTTCCTGAAATAATTTCTGTTACTTCAGACCATTCTTGTCCTAGTGAAGTACTCGTATGAAATAATAGTTGGACACTTGATGCCACTCGAAGAATCCCAACTTTTTAGTTAGTTGATAGAAGAAGTTAATCGATGTGCCTATTTTTCAGCTAATGGGTCTTCCCTTAATTTCTTTATGCATTCAGATCAGAGAAGTATGACTGAAAAGCGGGCTGAAGATCAGACTGAAACCTCCCTTGCGTCATCCACTCAAGACAGGCTGCAAAGCCACAAAGATTCCGATGCTGAGAAAAACATGGCTGATGATTGTTCAAGTGCAAACCAGGCTGATGAAGCTGTCCGTGAGAATTCCAGCTCAGATGGTGCTGATACGCCAAAGCAAAGGCCTATGTCTCCAGGAACTTTGGCATTGATGTGTGATGAAGAAGATACAATGTTCGTGGAAGCGACCTCTAATGGAATCATGGGCCATGGCTGCAGCACATCTTCACAAATGACGGAGATTTATGCAGAGCAGGAAAGAATTGTTTTGACAAAGTTCCGGGATTGTCTCAATAGGCTTATCACTTTCGGAGAAATAAAGGGCAAGTTCCCCTCTCCCTTCACTGAAAATTTGATTCACGTCTAATTATATTTTGTGCATCAAAAGGGTACAAAGCTCCAAATGATGAAACCATCCCCAACTTTATCAGTAACTAGGAGAGGATTGTTTTAACAAAAATTTTCAAAGACACTGATCGATATTCAATTTATGGATGTCTAAAGAAAGGGGATATGGAAATGAATAAAGTCCATATCCTGGAATTTAGAAACTTAGATCATTTTGCTTAACAGATATTTGCAATAAGTAAATTACTTTCTGTAGAGTGGCTGGGTGGAGTTTTCAATTTCTATATATCATCTATTTTCTGGTGTATTATCTTTTTGTCATGCATGAGCTATTGGGAATTGACAATGCTGCTCTATTTCAATTTTCAATTGCAGAAACACAATGTTCATCATTAGCTAGAACAGAGATAGGTAGTC
Source organism: Hibiscus tridactylites (assembly GCA_958450335.1). Lineage (NCBI taxonomy): Eukaryota > Viridiplantae > Streptophyta > Magnoliopsida > Malvales > Malvaceae > Hibiscus > Hibiscus tridactylites. Next base: position 7,260,790 of record OY288288.1, read on the forward strand.
AAAGAAGCCTCAGTAATGGAACTGAAATTGTCAGAAACGAGACCGGAAATCGACAAGGATCCGTTACCAATGGAGTTCCGAAAAATGTTAGTCCACCTACAGTAAAGACATCTCAGACGGCTGCTGTGGTAGTTGCCAGTGCTAACAATGATCTTCAACGGTCTCCATCCCTTCCTGAAAACGGAGTTGCTAAGTCGAAAAACGAAAAACAGATGTAAAGATCTAAAATGCTGACAATTGGCACAAGGTATGATAGTTATCTTCACTATTCCACTCTCTCCACCTTCAGATTCTATGCAATGGCAAGGTGGTTGTGGGCTTCATTCTTGGAACTAACCAGTGCTCTGATTAATTTCACCATTACCGATAAATTTATCGGTTGTCCGCCTCAACCATAGCTTCAGCTCATAACAGTATAAACTGCACGGTACTATATACATTACATGCCTATGGCTGTCAATAGCTTCTATCCATGGACGCTAGGAGTTTCATTAATCTATTCCTATTTTTAGCAAAAAAACGGAAAACGGTTTTTACAATTCTTCATGGAGTATGTAGCTTAGAGTCCTTTCCAAGAGAAAAAGATGATTAATGGTTATTCGGTGAATCATGATCGAAAAAATACCTGTGGGAATTATTCTTGTATTTGGGTGCTATTTGCCATCCATTTTTTGAGGGATTCTTTTATAGCATGGAGTTGCATCAACCGTTAGTGTATTTTCTTTTTATTAATTTTTACGAGGTCATAGTTTAAGAATAAGGAAAGGGTTTCGATGTTCGGATTTAAATCCAAACCCGTTGGGTGCCAGTTCTTTTTAAGAATGTTACATGAACCAACTAAGATAGACCCGAGTTCATGTGCCTCATTGTTTGTATGTACATTGTTCTTCAGAAATAAAAAAACTTCTCTTTTTTATACTATGGCTGCATGGTCTTTATTATCGGATTGGTTTGGTTTGGTTTGTGTCTGTACTTTCATAAATAGTTTTGAAGGTGAAAGAGGGCTAAATGAAGTACAAACTAGAGACTTATTGGTACAACAATAAAAGTATAGGGGCTAATTTAACAATATTAAACTAGTTTGAGGGCCTTTTTCTAGTTTAGCCTATTAAATAACACGATCAAACTTTCAAGCCATCAAGATAGATTTCTGGTACATGAGCTATCTTGGGCCAGTCTTCTCCTATTACCATTTTACATCTGCCTAGCAAAATAGGACAGTGTCCTATCTTCAATGTTTGCAGGGAACTGAGCTGACTCAACCCCTCTGGCAAAGATGATAAATTGGGACATCTCAATAGCTCAAGCTTTCGAAGTGATTTACAGTCTTCAAACCAGTCGGGCAAGGTCGTGAAATTGGGACAATCATCGATGTATAAATACTGCAGGGAGCTCGCGGACCAGCGAAGCCATTGAGGCAATGCTACCAACTGCTGTAATTCTCCGAGTAGCAATGAGCGGAGTCTCAACATGCAGTCTTCGTTGTCTTGTTCGTCATCTAGATTAAGCTTTCCACAATCACCGATCACTAGAGTGTCTAATGCAGTTAGGTATTTGATACTTCGAGGCAAGGAGGTGAGGCTTGGACAAGAAGCAAGCACCAATGTTTGGAGGGCTGAATAGCTTCGTATACCTTCGAACAAATGTTTCAGATTGTGGCACTCGAAAAACGATAGGAAGCGAAGAGATGTTAGGCATTCCATTCCGTTCTCCGGAAGAACTGATTGCTTCGTGGTTATCTCTAGAAATCGAAGGTTGATCAAGCTCCCTATACCTTGAGGAATCTCTTCGAGTTGACTACAATCTTCGAGTCTCAAAGTCTGCAGATTATGAAGGCTGCAAATGGATTCGGGGAGTTTCTTGATTCTCTTATTCCTTAGAAGATCAAAATACCTCAGATGCTTCAACGTTCCGAATGAGCTCGGCAGCACTTCTAAACACGAGTCACTCAGATTAAGTACCCGAAGGTACTTGAACCTCAAGATGCTTAAACTAATAAAAGATTCACCGGAAGGTGCAACCCCTTTGACAGGGAAGAACATCGTACGTACCCTGTTCGATTGAAGTAAGCATTTCGGAATTTCATGGGAAAGAAAGCTGATGTCGGGGAATGATAAATGCCGAACCTTTTGAGGAACATGTTCGGCGAGGGAGTTTATGGTGCAACACTCGTTTTGTGCCACTGATAGTGAAAGATCATGGATGAGATCATGCATTTTACAAGTGAAAAAGAACTCGTGATCCTCGACGACTTGTAAAAACGATACTGAGCATAATTCCTTCATGTACTGTAGCCCGATGTCTTCTAACTCTTTATTTTCTTGGACAGGTTGAAGAAGTCCGTGTGCCATCCAAAACTGTATCAGTTCAAAGCTGTAAAATAAGTAGTTCTTCGGAAACATCGAACAAAGGGCGAAACATTGTTTCAGGTAAGGCTGCATTTGATCATAACTCAGTTTTAGAACCGGTAGTATGTCATTGTCTCTTTGCTTCAATTTCCATATCTCGCTATCTCTTATTGACAACCATTCTCGTTCATCAGTCGTCGAATAAAGCAAACTCCCTAATGTCCTTACGGCCAAAGGAACGCCGCCGCATTTTTTCACGATCTCCCTCCCGATTTCCATGAGATTAGGATGCTGCTTCTCCTTCCCTTCGTTGAAAGCCCATTTCAGAAACAACGACAAGCAATCTTCCTGAGAAAGACCTGTCAAATTATATGCCGGAACATTGCCCGTAATCGTGGCAACCAGCGGACTCCGCGTGGTCACAATAATCTTACTCCCCAAGGCACCACCGAGTAACAAATCCTGCAACTCGATCCATTTTGCTCTATTATTGTTCCACAGATCATCTAGAACAAGTAAAAACCTGTTACCCATCAAGGTGCTACGCAAGCTATATTGCAACTGCTCGACCGTTAGGTCGCTGCAGTTTTTACCGGTGGCCAAACTACAGATCTCTCTTGTGAGTTTCACAACATTGAAGTTTGACGATACACACACCCAGAGCTTGAGATCGAAATGGAAATCGATCCTTTCATCGTTGTACACCGTTTTAGCGACGGTTGTTTTCCCCAGACCACCGATTCCAACAACAGGGATAACCAAGAGGTTTTTATCTTCACCTTGATTAACTAAAATGTCTACGATGTTTTCTATATTGTCGTCTCTTCCGATAACATCGGAAGTTCGGATAAAAGAGTGGGTCATGTCTCTTTCCCTGTGTATGATACGCCTACTGCCAACCCTCTCCATGAGATGGAACTTGGACCTATCAGCTGCTATCCCATCTAAGTTCTCCCTTACACTCTTAACCTTACGAGCCATGTTGAAACTCACTAGTACAGGGTTCGATCGTGAGAAGAAGTAACATACCTCGCTTTGGAAGCTTCTATGCTCTCTGGGGCAAGTTGCGGCGATCTCGAATTCTTCGAGAAGGTCTTCAAGGTCGTAACAAGCATCTTTAAGCTTCCAAAGCCAGTTTCGCAACTCGTGGTTGCTGCCCTGCCGCTCTTCGGCATCGAGAAGCACGGCTTTGATCGTAGACATTGTGGCCTCAAGTTTTTTCACGTCGTCTCCTAGACCCTTGGGCAATTTGATTCCTTTGATAGCCAAAGAGCCCAGTTTTAGAAGTAGAGATGCTACGACCTCAGATAGGATGGCTTCTGCCATTGCTCTTCAAAGGAGGAATACCAAGATCTGAACTGAAGTTACTAGTGATTTAAATTGCGGTTGCGAACATAAATGACCACAATTTACAATTTTAATGTTGAATATTATGGATTAACAACGGCAAGAAATCTTCCTAGAAAGACGTTCCTACTTCCTCCTGTGTCCATCCAGTTTCCTCCACAACTCGTATGGTAAAAGACGCAGAAAAACCGAGGAAAAAAGGAAGAAAAAGAGACGGCCGATAATTTTCCAGGAAGCTTTGGTGGAGAAAAAGTGTGTTTAAAGACCAAGAGACCTGGTTTTGCCTTTGACTTTTCGGCCAAGACATTGATTTTCCATCTCGTTTATTGTTTTTATCACTTAGTTCTGCTGGTTATCAATATAAAATCAACAATCGATAAATATACATCACACGTTTTCTCATTTAATTTTAGGGTAAACTATACTAGTGGTCACTCAACTATCACCGTTTTTCTGTTTTGGTCCTCCAATTAAATTTTTTCGTCAAAATTGTCCCTTTCGTTAAATACTTTTTTTTCGTTTTGGCCCCACCGTTAAAAACTAACGGAATTACTGACGTGTATTTTTAATTTTATTTTCTCTCTCCTTATATTATTTTTAAAGTTTTTATTTGGACCAATGCGGTAGTAATACGTGTCACCACCACAACAAAAAAATAAAATTAGATTTCATTGGGAGGGAGCAGTGAGATTCAAACCAATGCTCCCCCAAGAGAAGAAGCAAATGTGTTTAGCTAGTGGGCTAAGCACTACATATTGATCACTTTTACCACAAATTAATGTTAAATTAAAGAAACGAACTCAAAAAATATATTAAATAATCATTTATTTTATTTTTTATAATTTTAATATTAAGTTATTTAAAAAGGATTTTAGATCATTTAAAAATAATAAAAAAATTAAAATTTATATTATATGATAAATAAATATTATTAATTTAATTTTTAATGTAATTTAGTATTACTTTTATAAAATAAATTAATAATGATTTAATTAATTTTTTCATATCGAACAAAGTGAAAAGATGAAATCTAGTTTAATTTTTAATTTTAATCACAAATTAGTTAAATATAATTTAAGTTAAAAGTATTACAATTTTTTAGTTTAACTTGGTGTTTAAATATTTATCAATAAGGTTTTGTGTTTGAATAAGATAAATGATTATTTGAGGGTTTGAATCCCAGTGCTCCCCTTAATGAAATCTAATTTTATTTATTTGTTGTGGTGGTGACACGTGTCATCACCATATTGGTTCAAATAAATTTTTTAAAAATAATATAAGTAGAAGAGAGAAAATAATAAAATAATATTTAAAAATATTAAAAAAAATATACGTTAGTAATTTCGTTAGTTTTTAACTGTGGGGCCAAAACAAAAAAAATATTTAACGGAATGGACGATTTTGACAAAAAAAATTAGTTGGGGGACCAAAATAGGAAAGCTGTGATAGTTGGGTGACTATTGGTATAATTTACCCTTAATTTTAATATCACTCTAACCCTCGATTTATTTTAATTAAATAGAGATTATATTTTTATACCAAAATTCGAATATGAGCATCTTTAATCATTAAATCAATTAGCGGGTGTTAGAGATTTTTAATCTTTAGTTCTGCTAGTTATCAATATAATATCCGTCCCAACATACCACTTACATTATTAAAAAGATTTTGGTAATCTTTATATATAGTAGTGAAAGTGTATTGTATATCTAATATATTTCGGTGAGATTTATTGGTTGTAAATAAATTAAGGGAAATACTTTATATATAAATTTGTGTAAATTATAAATATTTTAATTTTAAGGTTTAAGGTTTTATGTTAGGTTTAAGGGTTTAGTGTGTAGTTTGATATATAAATTTAAGATTTACCGTTAGAATTTAGAGTTTAGAGTTTAAGGTTTAAGTTTTAGAGTAGGAAAATTCTACAACGTGCGACGAACACCGATAAACACCACTAATGATGAACACCGATGAACACTATTAAATTAATTAATAAAGATTTAAATTTTAAGGACCCATCATACAATTAATAATTATTTTTTAAAAATTCAATTAAATTATTTTTATATATTAAAATTTTATTTTTTTAATAAGAGTAATATTTAGTACTCACATATTTCTGTATTTCTATTGAACCCTCATTATTTAAATATTATTTCAATTTGATTCTATTCTTTATAAAAAATAATTTAACCCTTAACTCTCAACCTAAAACCCTAAACTATTAAAATTAAACCAACTCTTAAACATATATCCTAAACCATTAAAAATAATTTCACCACCGATTCAATTCAATTCAATGAATTGTTGAATTCTCCTTAAAAAAATCAATTAAATTATATATATATATATATAGCAAAATTAATTAAACTCAAATCTCCTAAAATTAACACTATTGATAGTGTATAAAAACCTGAGATTTCGATACAAAATACATTCATTTGATTGTGGAAATTAGATATATAGACCTTCACATTTCACTGATCTCGAATCTTTTGTGTGACAGACTAGGAGAGAAAAGATAAGTGAAAGAATGAGAATTCTTCAGGATTTGGTCCCTGGTTGCAATAAGGTGTATATACTGATGAAATTTCTAAACTGTTTCTTGCTACCAACTCTAATGTTCTGTGTATAAGTAAAACTAGTGCCTGGATTTCTGTTACCTGTGTCCCCTGCTTATTAGTAAATCGATATCGTATTCGGCATATTTAAGCCATGTTGAAATTTCTCTTCAGTTCCCCTGATTATGGCATATTTAAGCCAATTGCTAAGTAGTTTGTTGGACTCAGGTTATCAGCAAGGCTTTTAGTGTCGGGATGCAACAAACGTTTGATACCACTGCAATGGCATTTGGTTCGCAAGCAACAAGGGAATACTGTCGCGGTGCATCACCAGAGTGGTTGCATATCCGTGGCGGTTTCGAAAGAACAACATAAACTCGAAAATTCCTCGTTAATCAGCGATAAGAACATTACTTTCTAATGATGTGTCCTTCAGTCATGCCCAAAGAAGTATATTGCATCCCGGTAAACCAAAGAGACAGTATGTTTTCTTTCTCACAACATGAGGCATCGAGTTGCCGTTGCCGTCTAAAAGAAGGCTATAGTATCTGAACATCTTCATTGTCGTGTTTCGGAGAATTTGTTCTTTTACTCCATATATGAAATGTCAGGCTTTACGGCCTTCTCTGTAGTCTGTACTGATACACGAACATAATCTTTGTAGCATCATTATTGTTGTTGTACAAGAAAGTTGCTTGTTCAGTCAACTTTGTTTAACGTTGTGTTTGTTAACAAATAAAATTGTAATAAATAAATAAATAAAGCCAATTTACTGCTATCTTATCTTCTATTTATGTTCTGGCTTCGGCACCATATTTGCCAACAGTGGACCATGGTCCAAGACTAAATGCATCCGCGTCTCCGATGACAGCGCCTCCTCCATCTACTCGGCTGGCGTTTTTGTTCCTCTTTAATTTCATGGATGCAGTTGTGTTGGCGAACCATGTTGAGAAGAAACTGAACAACCGAAATCAAGCGAAGCACAATCGACACAAATCAATCAATACAACCCAACAAATCACTCCCATCAATTTCTTCGAGAGAGCTGAAAAACTTGGCTAATCTTTCAGACACAGTCTGCTCGTTTTCATCTAGTGATTCTTCATTGCCGTTGTTGTAACCCCCTCGTCCCGGTCTGGCCGGATGACCGGTCCGAGTGAGTTACACGGGGAAAACCGAAGCGAAACCCAAAGAGTTTCCCCTCGGTTAGCAACCCTATTTTTTTTAAATCTTGTCTAAATGGATATTAACCCTAAGTGATCATACAACGGAACAACATATACAAAGCAATCGGACGAACTCAAACTATCATGATACAACCCTATTTTAAACTTGAGACTAAAGGCACATTTCAACACAAGGTGATGACTCAATCGTACAAGCAACTAAAACTTTCAAGCAAAGGCATTTTAACCAAAGGCATTTCAACATTTAAGGTCATACAAGGAAACTCAAAGCCTCTAAGGCACAAGACAAGCATATGGAGGTTCACACCCACATCAAGGCAACCTAACATTGATAGACATGCTAGCACACCCAACATTCATCATAGCATATCATGCTTACAAACCATAATCAACTTATCATCAAAACATATAAATGAGTCATACAAGCTCATATAAAGACACCCCATTGCCACATTGCTTAACTACTACAAAATCAACCATACTTGAGCAACAACTTGGAAAACCCTTCTTGCCTTGCCTCGAGCTAACACCACGCTAATGATCTGCATTGTTAAACATAGAGAGCGTAAGCTTTAAGCTTGGTGAGGGTGCTCTAAAACGAAAAACATCAACAATGCAGGGTTCAAGCATGTTTATCCTAGTCTTACATACATCAAGCATAGGCATAAAATCAAGTAGACCTAGCTAGTCTTTCAAGTGGCATATATGGTTTCTCGATCCTACCAAGCTCATATATCAAAATCAACATCATATAGCAACACTATATACTACCAACATGTATCATCATCACATATCACAATGTATGAACAAGTTAATTGGTCACTTTAATTACCCCGATTGTGCGGATAAAAACCTTAACAACACTTTACCTCGGTGGGATTTCACTCATCACCGGACCTCACATGTGCGGGATTTCACTCATCGCCACATGCCCTACGGATGGGATTCCACTCATCATCCCGTAGAAATGTATAAAAAACTTCCGGTGGAATGTTACATCACCGTACTCCTCCTTGATGACTTAACGTCATCAAGGCCACGTACGTTTTGACTCAATTTGTGTGCACACTATCCTAATGATCGATCATTTACAACCGGTAATTATTTAGTGCCAATTATCATCATCAATCACATATCATCAACGCACTCATGCTCATCACATATATCCACATCATGATATGCATACATGCACCATATAATCACAAGTACAAGAGCATAGTCATTAAGCACATTAGCATTTAAGGAAAATAAGACTAAATTAACTACTTGGATTATAAAGAAGTGGCCTACCAAGCACACTTTACACACACACACTACTCATGCTCGAACCAAACTTTAAAACAAGTTAAGACCACTCACCGCCCTTCCTTAGCAATTCGAACCAATCCTCCTACGAACCCGGATTCGGTCCCAAAGCCTCCTCAACGTTCCCTCTTGCTTCTCTTAATTTGGTGTTGAAATCGGCTAACAAAACCAATGGAATAGTAACTAGGGTTTTGGGAGAGTTTGGGGGAGAGGGGTTTGATGTTGGGAAAGGGGGAATGAGAAGGAAGATGACAACTTTTTCCTTAAAGTTGTCTTGCTTTATTTTAAAATTTGGGTAAATAGCAACATAGGTCCCTCCCTTCATATTAAAACTCAATTAGATCATTATTTGAAATTGAATTGTTTTAATTAAATTTTATTTGACTCGAACTATAAACCAGCTAACTCCTAGGCCCAAAACACGGGTGTTACAGTTGTAATCATCTTCATTCTTATAAACTAAATCAATCACAGCCTTCTTCAGCTCTACTCCCTTTACGTAGGGCGGGTTTCGCCTGGTCACTTTAATCTTAAAACCATCCTTCAAAGATAGAACCCAGGGATGATCAGCCGAATATCGACACATGTGAACATAGTCATTGTTCGTTTTCGGTACCCCAGTTAAGTGCAAGCTAGTGGTGACTATTGGTTTGTGATTAATTGTGATGGCCTCTTCATCTCAAATAAGATGATAATGTTAATTCTAAGAGATCGGGTTTAATTAATTTTGATATATGTAAAAAATAATTTAATTGAATTTTTTAGCAGAATTCAACAATTCATTGAATTGAAATGAATCGATGATGGCGAAATTATTTTTAATGGTATATGATTTAGGGTATATGTTTAAGAGTTTAAGGGTTTAAGGTTTGATAGTTTAGGGTTTTAGGTTGAGGGTTAAGGGTTAAATTATTTTTTTATAAAATATAAAGTCAAATTAAAATAATATTTAAATAATGAGGGTTCTATAGAAATACGGAAATATGTGAGGTACTAAATATATAGTTTACCCTTATTAAAAAAATAAAATTTTAATATATAAAAATAATTTAATTGAATTTTTAAAAATAATTATTAATTGTATGATGGGTCCTTAAAATTTTAAATCTTTATTAATTAATTTAATGATGTTCATCGGTGTTTATCATTAGTGGTGTTCATCGGTGTTCGCCGCACGTGGTAGACTCATCGTTTAGAGTATTAGGGTTTGGGTTTATGTTTTAAATTTTAGGAAAATCCTACAACAGATGACGAACATTGATGAACACCACTAACGATGAACACCATTAATTTTTTTTAAAATTTTTTTAAAAGTCTAAAGGACTAAAATTATAATTAAAATTCTATTAAAAATAAAAAAACAAATTTATTAATTACTTTAAAATATTTTTAATAGGTTAGAATCAAATATACTCAATTCTCATAAACCCTAACACAATTAATCTCTTAAAAAAATAGAAATCAGTTTATAATTTTTTAATAGATTAGAATCAATCTCCTAAACTCAATTCTCATATTATTGATTCTAATCTATTAAAAAATTATTAATTGATTTCTATTTTTTAAGATATTGATTTTGTTAGGGTTTAGGAGAATTGGGTATATTTGATTCTAACCTATTAAAAAATATTATAAAGTTACTATTAAATTTGATTTTTATTTTTAAGAGATAATTTTAATTATAATTTTAGCCCTTTAGATTTTTAAAATTAAAAAAAATTAATGGTGTTCATCGGTGTTAATCGTTAGTGGTGTTTATCAATTTTCGTCGCATGTGGTAGACTCATCCTAAATTTTATAGAAGAGTTATGTATTTTTTACACAGCTTGTGTATCAAAATATAACTCATAAACTAATAAAGAAAAGTCAATCATGAAAATGATTCTTTAATTAAGGATAAAATGATTTAACATGAGTGTGATACATCTAATTTATAAAGGATTAATATCCTATACACTGACAGTGGAAACTAAAAGGTTCCACAAGTGCCTTAGTTTTAGGGTATAAGGAGTTAGTTTAGGTATAGAGTTTAGAGGTTTATATGTAGTGGTTTAGAATTTAGGGATAATTGTTTTACTTTAAGGTTTAAGGTTATAATTTAAGGGTTTAATTTTTAGGGTAATATGGTGAGAATTTAGGGTTTAACCTATAAACCCTAAATTATAACCCTAAACATTAAATTGAAACAACTATCCCTAAATTCTAACCCCAACACCTAAACTTCTAAACCATATACCATAAACTAACTACTTATACCCTAAACCATATACCCTAAACATATAAACCCTAAATAATAACCTTAAACATTAAATTGAAACTAAGACGCTTGTGGAAACTAAAAGTTTCCACCGTATAGAATATTTATCCATTTATAAATGGGTTATATTTTAAAGATAAATATTCTATACACATGCGGTGGAAACTAAAAGTTTCCACAAGCGCCTTAATTTTAGGGTATAGAGAGTTAATTTAGGGGATAAGGTTTAGGGGTTTAGGTGAAGGGGTTAGAATTTAGGGATAATTGTTTCAATTTAAGGTTTAGGGTTTATAGGTTAAAACTTAAATCCTCACCATATTACCCTAAAAACTAAACCCTAACATATAAACCCTAAATTATAACCCTAAACCTTAAACTGAGACAACTATCCTTAAATTCTAAACCCCTACACCTAAATCTCTAAACCTTATACCCTAAACTACCTTCCTATACCCTAAAACTAAAAACTAAGGCGTTTGTGGAGTCAATGTATAGGATATTAATCCATATTTTAATATATTAAAAAAATTATAAATCTTTTTATAAAATTTAAAACCTAAATTTCAAAACTTAACTCCCTAAAACTTAAACCTTAAATGCTAAACTTTAGATTAGAGGATTTGGAGTATTAGAGATGAAATGCAAAGCATCGGGTTCATAGATTATTCAAAGGACATGGAAAGCTTACTTGAAGCGTTATGATATTCAACGGATGATTAGAGATGGAAATGACAGCGACGCCATCGTTTCCAACCTCCATAATTCTATAATCTTAATTTAACCGGTCAAATGTGCTTACTCAAATTTAAATTTTTTGACCTATCATTTTTTTTACATATATATCGACGGACTGCTTGGAGGTGGTGAAGGTTTTCAATCGCACGTCGCAAGCCTTACGGGGAATGGCTTGACAGAGCCGATCTTCCAATTAGCAAGGATGGAATGGGAGTTGGTGATTCACTATGTGAGCAGGGAACGTAATTCCCTTGCGGATCGGCTTGCGGCGATAGGTCGCACTGCGCCGAGGACCTGCGTCCTTTTTCTTATTCCCCCGCAAACTTCGGCTGAGCTTGTGAATGACGAGAGGATAAGCAGTTTGGAGGAGCCGGTGCATGCGCAAGGCTGGCCTGGCGAATGTGGTATGCTTTAATTTGCATGAGAATCCGGGTGGTTAGTTTAGGGTATATTTGTGTTTGGCACAGTTGTTTGGTCTTTAATTAATTTTATGTTTGTGTTTATTAGGCGAGTTTATCTCGATGTTTTCATACATATTATCATAGGTACTTTTTTTTCACTCATTTAGGTTAAAAGAGTTTTTAACAAAACATGTGACAATATCATATTTTTTTATAAAAATAAATAATAGAAATCAAAACAATTTAAAACGATTCGATATAATTACATGTAAACAAAAATAATAATTTTATATTTCTATAAAATTATATATTGTTAATGTTTCACTCGGTTAAGTCAAACACATATTTTTATAATCCATAATACTTTCTTATGTTTCTCACATCACTTTAAGGAGTTGATTGCTAGTTGACTATATTTTTAGAAGTTATGTTTTGGTTACTAAAATTAAAAAGTCACTCCGACTCGTTAGATTTAATGACGTGGCAGGTTTAACAAATTGATGTTTTAACTTGGCTTTGAAGTCTTAGACTTGGAGAAAATTAATAGAGGGATTTGGCTCATCACGTCATCTGTGGTCCCAATCAATAATGTTAATTTATCTCATTTTTTGAAGTTGATTTTCATATTTTTCCTACATGTAAATAAGTAGTGGATAGTTATTAAGAAATTATTTTGAAATGAATGGATCTTATTGGCTGAGACAATGACAGATCCAGCAATTTTTTGAGGGTGGGCCCTCATATATTAAATATTAACGATATAAATTTTTTATACGTAAATAGGTACAAATAAAATTTTAGGGTAGAGTAGGGTTTTGAGCGCCACTCTCCCTTCTACAACTTTTGCTCTTTCTTTTTTGTAAACGTCGGTGGCAGTACCAATTTTAATATTGGTTACCAACTGCCGGGATCTATCATTTCGTTTGTTTTGTTTTTTAGTTTTTAATAAATTTTTCTGCTCTTGTGGCGCGATTTTACTCTACCTTTTGGTACGTTTTTTCTCTGTTTTTTGGCACGTTTTTTTCTTTTAATTTTCTATTAGGGTTGGATCTGACGACGCCACGACTGATCAAGATTGCGCTCCTTTCAACATGTTGTTGATCTCCCTATATCGGACCCTCGAACTGAATTTGGATACGCGATTACATCTACCGTTCCTTATTCGCGATTGAGTTGTGGTAATGACCTTATTGTAAACGTACCTTCATTGTAATATGTATTTTTATGTTGATTGTTGATGGTTTTACCTATCATCATCGATTTTGGTGATGTTTCTATCATTCTTTTGTTTCGAGTCAATGGGTTAGGTTCTTACGTTTTTCTTGTATGGTTCTCTTATGATCTCGAGACGCTAGTTTTGTTTACTAGGCATATGTAGGGATGTAAAAAGCTGACCTGACCTGTAAAACTGATTGAAATCGACTTGAGTCAAAACTGCTTATGACCCGAGATGGTGGTGATCCGAAATCGATTCGAGTCTGAACTGGTGTTGACCTGAACCCGAGTTGGAACTGAAAAATTTGGATATGAACCTGACCTGCACCCGATCTGAGAACGAACTAAACCCGAATTCAACATGATAATGTGATAATCGAACTCGACTTGCATCCGACCTGATATGAACCTGAACTTGAGATTAACCTGGTAAATAACTGATATTACCCGACCTGTTATCAACCTGGCCTGTTATGAACCTGATCTGTAATTGACTCAACCTGTAAATGATCTAACTTGTTATTGAACTGATCTGATATATATCTGACTTGTAATAACTAATAAGTTACAATTGATGAAGTTGTGAGATTATGAATTTACTATATTATAGTGTGACAAATACATATTCACAAATTAAGGTACATGTTTAACTATGATAATTAAATTAATAAGTTTATTTTTTATATTTATAAATTATAGCATATAAAAATATAAAAATTTTATTAAATTAATAACTCGAGATGAAATAAATTTAAAACAAATTATTTAAAATTTAAATAAATTTGTTAATTATGGTCAATAAATTAATAAATTTACTTTACATATTAAATATGTTCATTATATTAAATAGTTTAATTATAACCATTAATTTAATTATATTAAATGACTCATTTATTTATTAATGGTTTGAAAAAAAAAACTAAAGCATTTAGAGGGAATCACTAATCAGCCCGCCCTTAAAGGAATTTGCATCCCACCACCGGTTAAAGCATTGGAGGGAATCACCCCGTCATTTTTAGCTTAGGGTATATTTACACCATAGGTCCTTCTGTGTTTATGTAGAATTCCATTTAAGTCCCAATTTTGCATGTCAAGTTTAATTTCTATTTAATCGAATCTTAATTTTAGTCTTTGTGTTTTAAATTTAGATCCCTATTTTTTGCAATAATTTAATTAGCTCATTTTAATAAAATTGATTGGAAATTTGTCTTCCTAATTTGTTACCGGTCTTTTCATTAAATTTAGTTTTTAATTGTCTTTGATACTTGACGTGTGAATTTAACTTTATTTGAGTTCAATTTTAATTAGCTTGCTTAAAGTGAAAGAGGAGACGAGGGTATATTTGGGGGTAAATGACTAATTGGTAATAGAGTAATAAGGTTTGTGCATTGCATGGGGTGAGATTTTAGATTTATTTGTGGTTAAATTCAAATAATTTAAATTGGTTAAATTTTGGTTTTAGGGTTTATTGTATGGTAAATTTGTTGAATTGGTCATTGAACTCTCAAATTTATCCACTTTTAAATTGTCAAATTAGTCCCTAATTTCGGGTTTATGCTATATTTTTATGGTAAAATTGTCAAATTGGGCCGTAATTTCGATTTTATACTATATTTTTATGCTCAAATTATTAATTTGGTCCCTAATTTTAGTTTATGATTTAAGGTTTAGGGTTTAATGTTAATGGTTTAGGGTATATGTTGTAGTTTAGGGTTATGAGATTAATTTGTATGGCCCAATGCTGAGGGTTTAGGGTTATGAGATTAATTTGTATGGCCCAATGCTGAGGGTTTAGGGTTTAGGCTTTAGTGTTACTATTTTAGGGTATATGCTGTAGTTTATTGTTATTGATTTATGAGATGAATTTCTATGGCTCAAGGTTTATGGTTTATGATTTAGGGGTTAGTGTTAATGGTTTAGGGTTTATGGCGTTTTAGGCTTAAGTCTATACTATAGACTACAATATAATTTTTATATAATATATATTATCATACGTG
Organism: Hibiscus tridactylites; assembly: GCA_958450335.1. Classification (NCBI taxonomy): domain Eukaryota; kingdom Viridiplantae; phylum Streptophyta; class Magnoliopsida; order Malvales; family Malvaceae; genus Hibiscus; species Hibiscus tridactylites. The sequence continues at coordinate 7,276,143 of OY288288.1, forward strand.
AAGATATTATTATTAATTTATTATTATACTCTATAGTATATGTTTGGCCTAGTTTATACTGATACGTGAATACACGTACAATATCATATGTGTTGCATGACTAGTGATAATTTTTAGGGGTTATACATATAGCTTATAGGTTTAAGTGACTAGTTTAGGGTTTAGAAGTTTAATGTTCAATTAATTTCATATAAATATTTATTTAACAAAAATTAAATTTTATTTATTTTTAATTTGTGTAATTTAGTCTAATATTTTTAATATGATATTTTTTTCATTTTAGTACCCAAAAATTTCCTTTTAATAGGAATTTACCAATGTTTATTTCTAATTTTTATAATTTAGTCTAATAAAGTAAAGATTGTGTTATTTTAGTCCACAAAATGATATTTTTATCCAAGATTGACCCACATTTATTTCTATTTTTTAATTTAATCCAAACCCTGTAACACCCCGAGTGTAGGGCCGAGAAATATTGAATTAGTCAACGGAGTCAGATTAAAATTAAATTGGAGAAAAACTATTTTTAATAAACTAAAAAGAATTTTAAAGGAAAAAAGGGGCAAAAGGGGATTTTTCATAAAAGGAATAAAAAAAGGATTCTTATCAAAAAGTCATCATCTTCCCTATTTGAAAGTTCACGTTCTAAAACCTCCCCAAAACCATATTCAATGTTCCATTGATTCCAAGCCCTCAACCAAGTGATTTCTTCAAGGTAAATGGTTCCTCAACTCAGTTTTGGCTTTATGGTTTGAATATTCTCTTTTGGGAATTTATTGAGGAAAATAACCCCCAAAGTTTGATATTGGGAAAAATACCCCCCTTTCATGCCATGTAGGACGAATTCGCGTCCTGGGGAAAGCGAGTTCAAAATTCGCATTTTGCAGGACGCGAATTCATGTGCCGTTTCAGTGAAAAGAGAATTCGCGTCCTGCAAAACGCGAATTCCACGAGATTTATCCCAAATTATCACAGTAAATTGGGAGTAAATTCGGACGATTGGGGAACCGAATTCGCGTTCTGCAGGACGCGAATTCGGTTTGAATTCCCTGCCTCCAAAGCGCGGTTTCTCTATAAATTCGGTGAAGTTGGGAGAGAATTTTCATTCTCTCCCAAGATTTTGAAGCAAGGTTGAAGAATTGTTAGAGAGTATACCCCATATTTGAAGCGAGTGCCATAATGGCGGGTTTGCTGAGATTAGATGAAGGCCACGTATGCAATTATCGTCGAAATAATGTAAGTTTTTTATTTTTTATTTTAATTCGAATATGTAAATTTAATTTAGTGTTGCCGGCATGATTTGAATATGTTAATAGTATTTATTTTTAGAGTAAGAAAATTAGTGAAATTTGAATATGTTAATAATATTTATTTTTAGAGTAAGAAAATTAGTTAAATTCGAATATGTCTTTAGATTTTATTTTTAGACTAAGAAAATTAGTTAAATTTAAATATATTAATAATATTTATTTTTAGAGTAAGAAAATTAGTTAAATTCGAATATATATTTAAATATGAAGGCCACGTATGCAATTATCGTTAGTCTTGTCGTGGTGTAGGCGGTCTCCCCTCCATAACAACGGCGTCGAAATCCAGGTCCTTTCGGTGGGGCGAGTTATAGAAGAGGTCTAGGCAGTGGTTTAGAGAAGGGGTTGTATGCTCTTTCGTGAAAGGTTGTTCTTCTGCCATTGTAGAGCTCTGAAATTTATGGTTTTATTTGGACAGTGGTTTCGGCGTTGTGCTTAGGTATCTTGTGGTTTAATTGTCGCCCATTCCCTTTGTTTGTTGACCTCGTTCCTGGTTCCTTGTCCATTTCTACCCCATGATTCGCCTTAGCCTTACCCCGCCCCTGGTGACTTAATTTTCTTTTCCTTTCGAATTTGCATGGTTTGGGTTGCTGACTTTTCTGTTTTGTGTGTGGATTGGTACTTTGTTTCGAGTTGTGTTTGCTAGCTGGCTCTGCGTGTTGAAAGGTTGCCTGGTTTGGGTTGTATTTTTCTTGCTGCTTCTGCTTTCGGTTGAGTTTTGGAGTTGGTGAATTCTGTCTTTTATTATGACTTTTTTTCACTGTCGGCCTGATTGGTGTTGCCCGAGAGTCTTGCCATTGCCAGCCTGTTTTTTTTCTTGCAATTGGAAGCAATTACTCTCTCGATGTTAAGGTCGATTTTGAGAAATCACGGGCTATGATTTATCTCAGGAATCATGATTTTGGATCCCTCCTCCTCAAGCTTCCCTTATCGGTTCAAGTTGATGATTCATGGAGGCCCGGTTCAAAGGTGAAGGAGGAAGAAGATTGGTACCTTTGTAACTCTAACAAGAATCCTATAATATCCGAAAAATTTCAAAGATATGAAAAGGCATTATGCTGGGTTTCCTTGGTTACTCCGAAAATTGACTTAGTTTTGTGTAAACAACTGGAGGTTTCGGGGGAAATTACAAGGGTACCCCTAAGCTCTATCTTTGCGATCTTGTGTCTTTTAAAGTTTGTTTTCTTTCAAGTCCTTCTTTGGCCTGTGTGGCTAAACCTGAATGTTCTTTTATGGTCAGAGTAGGTCGGCTTGTGTCTGCTTTAACCAAGTTAGAGTTTCTTCCTATCGTCATTGATAGAGGGAAGCTTCATTTGATGGTGGGTTTGTCTTATCTTCCTTCTGTGATCAATGCTTATTGTTTGTGCCTCGTTGCAACAAACATTGAGTGTGGTTTGTGTAAACGAGGTGTTGGCAATGTTGGCTCGTTTTTTATTGTTGGTGGCCTTCTCGTTGTTTGACTTTCGCGTGGATCTGCAAAGCCTTTTCAATCCTCGTTTTTATGGCAAGAATTGGTTCAACCGATGATGACAAGACCTTCTATTGAGGGATCCTGCCTCCGAAAGGAGCTCTCACATCGGTTCAGTTTAGTTCATGATATTACTTTAGGATCAAGATTTGTTCCCAGTCCTTTTATGCTTAGTTTTTGTTTTAGTTTGGCCCCTCTAATGAACCCGAGCGACTTTACTTGGCCTCTGTGTGCTTCCACTTCATAGCCTTGTTGTTGTAGCGTCTGTTGGCCTTGCGTGCCACAATGTGGTTTATGCTGGCTTGCACGCCATGCTTGCTTTTGTGGCCAGTTTGTTTGGCCTTTTCTCTGCTCATGTATGGTTTTACATGGGGTTGGTCCCATGCTTGGTTGTAACCTTCTTTAGTGGTTCCTTTTTGTTTGTAAATGCATTTTTGAAAATTTCTTTGATCAAATTTTTTTATATACTTTATAAGCAGATTTTAAAGGAGACTTTATGCTGTAAAAAATCTTCGCTGAAAAGCCCAAAAAATAAGATATACGATTTAAATAATTGGCTAAAGGGGTACTTTTGCCCCTGAGTTCGACCCAAAAATGCAATTTCGCCCCTCGCCGAAAAGTGCACTCAATGTGGCCCTCCAGTTCATGAAATCGATCAAATTGACCCTTTGACCGACGTTGACCGTTACGGTGCTGACATGGCAGTTAACGGCGATGACATGGCAATCCATGATGCTGACGTGGTGATCAACGGTGCTGACGTGGCAGTACACGTGTGATGATTACGTGGCAGGAGGGGCTGAATTGATCATTTTAACTGAATTCGAGGGCATACTTGATTTTTTTTCCTGAGTTTAGGGGCATAATTGATTTTAATTAAAAGTTCTATAACTTATTTAATATTTAAGTTGAAAAATAAGAATTTATGAAATTATTAAAATTTTAAAATTTTTAAAATATTAAAACTAGATAAATAAATTTATTAAGTGAGAATAATTTAAAAAAACAAAGTGAAGACTCTCACAAAAGATCAAAATATTCTTCAATTTATTTTATAAAAATTCATAAAGTTAATAAAAATAAATAAAATATTCTAAAAGTTACTGAAAATAAAAATTATATAAAAATTTAAAATATATTATGAATTAAAAAAAGATAAAATTTAATCTAAAAACTTAATAATGTTTTTTATAAATTATTAAAAAAGTAAACACTTTTATCGAAAAAATTCAACTTCGTCATTTTGAGTATTACTATTCGTTAGATTTTTTTAGTGGAATCAACATTGTACTAGAGTAATAATAGAATTTAATTTTTTTCGCTTTTTTACATCAAATTGATGCTCATTAATATTTGATGTACATAAATGAAAGAGAATTTTGGTTTTATTAATACTTTAATACAAGGATGTCTCAATTGAAAATATGTTCAAGGAACATTAGTACGCGTAGCATAACGAGAAACAATCGAAAGATTCTCTAATGGTTTATAAATATTTTTTAATTTTTTATATTTATAACTTTAATGTTTTTACTTATATTTAATTCATTGTGATGTTTTTATTTTTTAATATTTTATGAATATTTAAATATTATTTAAATATTAATAGTTTTTATTTATTTAGCTTAAAGATTAAATAAGTTATCGAACTTTTAATTATGCCCCTAAACTCAGGAAAAAAAATCAATTATGCCCTTGAATTCGGTTAAAATAATCAATTCAGCCCCTTCTGCCACGTCATCATCCCAGGTGTACTGCCACGTCAGCATCGTTGACCACCACGTCAACATCATGGACTGCCACGTCATCACTGTTAACTGCCACGTCAGCACCGTAACGGTCAACGTCGATCAAAGGGCTAATTTGATCAATTTCATGAACTGGAGGGCCAAATTAAGTACACTTTTCGATGATAGGCGAAATTGTATTTTTGGATCGAACTCAGGGGCAAAAGTACCCCTACAGCCTAAATAATTCAAACTAATCCGGCCAAAGTTTAAAAAAAAACCGACAACAAAAAAAACCGTGGTAAAAAGTGAAAAGGCGCTTGGAAAAGCAAAAAATGCCCACAGTTCACGGTGTTTAAGACCGCCCGCTGCTTCAAAAACCAGCCAAACAATCTCAGCTTATATAAAAAGGAATCTGAAACCTTCATTTTCACCTCCCTTCTCTGATTCTCTGATCATTCTCTATCTTCCTCTAGAACCTCAGCAACGAGAGAAGAAGTCTTCTAGGTTTCTCTTCGAAAGCAATGGATTCAGTGTTTGCAGCCATTGTTCAAGCTCCTGAAGATCCCATTCTCGGGGTAACTCATCGTCTCTTTATTTGATTTGCCGTGAAATTATTAGTCATATACTTTACTTAAGTTTGATTCAGTCCTCTCCGTTGATCGGATCATTTCGCGTTCGATCGCGAGTAATCATGAACTGTATGATCAAATATTGCTGAGTAATTCCATATTTCTTATTTGCATGTTGATGTGATATTGATGATTTGAATTTTGAAATTTCATTTTAGATTCGCTTTTTACATTTTAGAGAAAAAAATAGGCGGAGATTCGTTTGGTTGATTGGTATTTCATTCGTTTTTTATTGTTCTGAATATTTTATTTGAACAAATAGGTTACAGTTGCTTATAATAAGGATCAAAGCCCGGTCAAGTTGAATTTAGGCGTTGGTGCTTACAGAACTGAGGTATTGTAAATTTTCTTCTCCCCTCTTTAAAAACTATCTTGATCATAAATATGATCTATTGTCCTCTTCTTCTTGATGTTGATTTGTTTGTGCCAATAACAGGAAGGAAAACCTCTGGTTCTAAATGTTGTTCGGAAAGCAGAACAGTTTCTTGTTAATGACCAGTGAGTCGATCCAACCATTCTGTTTACATGTCTTGCTAGCGTTGTTTGAGCTTTTTGTGAATTTTGTTGATCATGTTTTTATGTATTTTCAGGTCGAGAGTCAAGGAGTATCTTCCTATTCTTGGTCTTGCAGAGTTCAATAAATTGAGTGCTAAGCTCATTCTTGGTGATGACAGGTAAAGAAAGGAAGAAGCAAATAAAATAACTAAAGAAAAAAATGATAGTGCCTTAAAAAACTCACTTTATTTTTTCTTTTTGTGTAGTTCCCATTCATGTTGAATTCTGTTGATTTCTTATTAGTTGTTTTTTGTTTGTTTGCTTTTGGGGTAGTCCTGCGATTCAAGAGAACAGAGTGGCTACTGCTCAGTGCTTGTCTGGTACTGGTTCCTTGAGGGTTGGAGCTGAGTTTTTAGCAAGGCATTATCACGAAGTAAAGTGCACATTCTTTTTGTTTCTAATTTGTGTTCTAGTAAGTTGTTATTATTTGAGGAGCAAGGAATGCTTATTTTTCCCATCTTTTGTTTGCCAGCGTACTATATACGTTCCACAGCCATCATGGGGAAACCATTTGAAAGTTTTCACGATGGCGGGGTTGTCGGTGAAGACTTATAGCTACTATGATCCAGAAACTCGTGGACTTAATTTCCAAGGCTCGTGTTAATGATCCTATTAACTGGCCATACTGTGAATGAGTTGCTGCTATTAATAAATTGATTAGATTAAGAAAATCTTGGAGAAACACTTGATGCCTTCATTTATTACAGTTTTCTCTAAATCATTGCCCTTTGTTTGGTGCATTGAGAGTGAAAACATGCTTCTACAATACAGAACCTAGGCTTAGCTACTCCCCATATGTCTTCCTGCAAAAATACGTGATTTCCATTCTATTGCTTGCTTTTGGTTTCAAATTCCTTTACCAAAGTTATCTATGCTTTTTGTAGCCAAAATCTTGGTTTTTACATAGAAGTAATGGCAAAATTTTCGGGTAACAGGCTTGCTAGAAGATCTCGGTGCTGCACCAGCTGGAGCTATAGTGCTTCTTCATGCCTGTGCTCATAACCCAACGGGTGTTGATCCAACTGTTGAACAATGGGAGCAGATCCGGCAATTGATAAGATCTAAAGGGCTATTGCCTTTCTTTGACAGTGCTTACCAGGTAATTATCTGATGTTATAAACTTATGGTTAAAGCTGTGTGTGGAGTGTGATAAATATTAGAATGCTGCTTAGTGTACTCCATTTCCTTAGGTTATAGAATGGTTATTTTACACACTTGAAATTTGACATCCAGGGATTTGCAAGTGGTAGCTTAGATGCAGATGCACAACCTGTTCGCATGTTTGTTGCAGATGGGGGGGAATGCTTTATAGCTCAAAGTTACGCAAAAAACATGGGACTTTATGGGGAGCGTGTTGGTGCTCTCAGCATTGTAAGATGCTAGACTTGTAATTTTTTAGTAAATTTCTTTCATATGACTATAGCTTCTTCCACGGAATAATAATCATTATCATAATAATAAATTTATAGGTCTGTAAGGCAGCTGATGTTGCAGGCAGGGTTGAGAGCCAGTTGAAACTTGTGATTCGGCCCATGTATTCCAATCCACCAATTCATGGTGCCTCAATTGCATCCACCATTCTGAAAAATAGGTAGGTTCTTTGTGTAACCAAACTACCTGTATTTTAGAACTTGTTAGATGTCAAAGAAACTAGTAGCATTGGTAAAATTTCAGAAAATGGAATGATTGCAACGGCATTTATTGGTATTAAACATTGAAGAAAAGTGAATCTTAGGATTCTTCAGAGAAGTTCATTGCTTCCCATGCAAAAGTGATATTAATAAGGAAGGAAAACATTTATTCATCTATTCGGGTGTAATTTTTCATCTATGATTTTCTTGTTTGACTTTGAGTGAGGTGATTACTCATATGAAGTGAATTCATTTGTGGAATGCATATTTTTATTTTAAATTTGTCTTTATTTATTTATTTTGCAGTGATATGTATAATGAGTGGAAGATTGAATTGAAAGCAATGGCAGACCGGATTATTAGCATGCGGAAACAACTATTTGATGCTTTAACTGCTAAAGGTTTTGCTCAATCCTTTCTTTCAATGGTCTATATCTGTGCCCTTTTTATGTTTATCGCTAGGCTTGAACTAAGCTTGGTAGGTATGAGTCAGTAAACATTTGTTGTATATGTCAACTCACAAAAAGCCTTGTTGAAGTTCTTGCGATTCGGGCTCTGCTGACCTCCTTTATATATTATTCACCAGAAATTTGTGTGTTCATTTCTCATATTCTTTACTGTGTATGAATCTTTGGTCTATTCTATAAAATCAGAAACTAAACATGTTCCCATCTCCTTTTATGCAGGTACCCCAGGTGACTGGAGTCACATTATCAAGCAGATTGGAATGTTTACTTTCACAGGATTGAACAGTGATCAAGTTGCTTTCATGACCAAGGAGTACCACATTTACATGACATCTGATGGGTAAAAAGATCTATTTCTTTTTTCTTTGAACCTTTTTCTTTTGAAGTTGGGGTTTTTTCTAGCCTAGAGAATCATTCCTTGTGGTTTCTCCTCTCATAACTACTGCATGAATCGTGACAGAATCATACGACACCACTGACCAATGGTTGAATTTCATTAAAGCTTTTCATTCACCATGAAGAGAGCTTCTTTACTGCTGTGATGAAATTGTTCAAATTTTACATAGTTTTGCATTGCCAAGAAATTGAGTCACCGCTATACCTCCCAAAAACAAATTAAGTATACATTCTAGTTACACGTTGTTATTCTCTTTGTCCACTTCTAGCTACTCTCCACCTCCGCTGCTCCGACCCGTACCCCATGTCAGGGGCTTGCATTTTCATTTACTGTATCCCCTGAACCTGGTTTGCATTGTTAATACTGCTGCTATCTTTACATGTACTGATAGAAATGGGGGGTTCTGAAGTCTGTATATTCTATTGTTTCCGAAGACTGTTACCTACTAATATCGATCTGTAACATGCTAAATAATGGTCCGAATCGAATGAAAAATTATTCTTTATTTTGCAGGAGGATTAGTATGGCAGGTCTTAGCTCCAGTACTGTTCCCCATCTTGCTGATGCTATACATGCTGCAGTCACCCGTGCCTCTTAGAAAGCAACTTTCGAAGTTATGTACCAACTGTCAATTACTTTTTTGCTTTTACCCCCATCTATGTCATGACTGTTTTTCTCCTAACAGTTCAAGCAAATATGATTTTCCATAATAATTGCTAGTTCTGGATTCGAACCAGATTTTTGAATGTTTCGGTTTCATTGTTATACACATTAATAAATGGAGTGCTTGCAGTTGGTATATAAATGGAGTGCTTGCAGTTGGTATCAATAGTTTGTGATACTAAGTAATACTTAAATAGTTCTTAGAAGCTTAATTATGTTTATTTTATGACATTTTGTTCATTTGATTCGGTGTTTGAATTTGTATTTCTTCCCTTCTAATGTGGTATCTATGTTTTTGTTCATACATTATATTGGACACAAAAAAATTTACTAATTCAAGTATCAATATGTTATAAAAAAATATTTTGTATTCGGTTTTAACTAGGTCTTGGGTTTTATTCAATTTAAACTGAACTTGGCTAGAAAATTTATTTTATTATTTAAAAAATATTAAAATGTTTTTTTATATTTTATAATCAAATTAAATAGAGATCAGGAGAGTTGAGAAGGAAGAGCAATTTCAGTTATCTATCAAGGTTATTTTGCCCCCTTTTGAAATCATGCATGGGGCTGAAGTATATAATTATATACATAAAAGTAAGTTTTCTCTAACTATCTTTGTTCCTTTCATTTCCCTTTTTCTTCTATTTTCCTCTTGTTTCCTTTTCTTCCAAAGGTACCAGTTAATCATCATTCTCGACGCTCCCATTCAAGTCCTCAATCCTCTCTAGGCAAGATGGCTCATTAGCAAACTTAAATCCGATGTCCATACCATCCGCAGCACTCGGTCTCGATGAATCTGCATTCGACATCCTAGTTCGAGTAAGTGAATCAGCATGAAGAACATCCTCGATTCTCGACATCACCGAGTAAGCCAAGCTTTCGAGTACCCTAGAATAGCTCTCCAGGATAGCCAATCCTACATCCTATTGGAAAAAAATTACAAAAACAAATTTTAAAAAAAAAACTTATAATTGGGGAGAAGGTTAAGAATATGCATTCATTGTACTCTGTTTTCTTGGATCTTTGTTATATCAAGTGAAGATTGTGGAAGTCCAGGAAAATGCTGCTTGAGTATGAGCAAGACCGTCTCGGCCCTCTCTTCGAATACTTCCCTTTTTCCGACACTAACACCTGTACCCCATGAAGGCTTTCCGTCTTTCTGGACCATCTTCCTTTTCCAAATAACAATGGAGGCTTCGATCCGGTTCTTCAAGTCGAGAACTTTGTGTTCCGTCGAGAAGTCCATCGTCGAAAGGAACTGTATCGGATCGAAGTACTCCACCGTGATGCTTTTATAGATCGAATCACCAAGGCTATCTCTTCCATTCTGCATCAGACATAATGGTGCATTGTTAGTGGCTCAGTGGCTGGCATTATTGGGCATATTTCTTGCTTCCCAAGTCAGCTAGTTTCAGAAAACTATCAACTCATCATCCCATCAATTCATGTCGCATTTCGAGATTACGAGGTCGATTTCTTTTACCTTGGGTAGTGAATCAATGTAACTTTCAGGGATTGCTATTTCGGACAGGACTTCAGCATTAATGTTCATTGATGCTTTTAGCACTTGGTTTACAGAATCCTTTTGGGTTTGCAGCCATCGTCGTTGTGGTTCCGACAGTCCGTTCTCGGGAACCTTAACAACCGGATGCCACCATTTATCCTCCCTTTGGCTGCTTTCCCTCCCTTCAAGGTCGTTTTTGGACACATACCAAAACTCTTTCTCTTGTCCGAAGTTGTCGAGAGTCTCCTGTGTCATTATACAATATGATCAGCAGCAGCCAAGCTGTTAAATCTTTACCATCAGCTCAAAAAGGGATAGAGATACCGACGATGAGCATCGTGTCGAGTTTACGCAGTCCGGGGATATTCGTGAGGAGATCAGCCCGTTGTTTCGTGACCATAACCTGTCAAAGTTCGAAACAAAATGTTGGGAAACAACTAAATTTGAAGAGACAGCATGATTAATGTGGTTACCTCCATGTCTGTCCCATCCTTAGATGTCTGCTTTGAAGGAACAAATTCAACAATGTGATCAGTTACAGATAAAATCCAGTCCATTTCTTTTCTCCACCTTGCTTTCCTTTCTGGAGCCAAGGGCTCTAATTTCCCTTTCTCTCCAAAAATAGATGCTGCAATATAATTTGGCCACCATCAGTTTGTAACAGTCTATGTTTCTCGAACTCGGGATGATTTTCGGGTATTGATACGTGTTCAATTATCGTAATCAATTCGAATACGAGAAAAATAAAGAATCAAGAATATGCACCTGCTAGGTTAGTGACTGCATTTGACAATGCTAGAGCTGAATAAACACCTTTTCCACCTCCTGACATATCTTCACCCAAAAGCAACTTTGCAAATCTTTCCTTCATCATATCCATATCTGAATAAAAAAACTAGCCGTCACGTCCCGTTGTTATCCCTATATAATTCATATAAATATATAAAGATGCTCGAACCTGCGCGTATCTCATCAGGTACTACTGGCTCAGATTGTTGTACATCTTTTATGTCGATACCGTCAACGGGGCTGGGGGCCGGGGCAGGAGCGGGAACGGAGACGGGGAGAGGGAGAGGGAGAGGGGCAGGGATGGTAGTAGCATTTGGGATGAGATTTTGTTGGTTGAGCTTGCCGGAATTGTCAGACGATTTAGTACCTTTGAAGGATGCCGCCGAGGTAAGTATGGTGCACTTTCGCGTTATTGTTCGAAGCATATTGTCGAAATCATGCACGGATTAAGCTTTCTTCTTTGTTAATACCAATAAAAACAAAGAAGAAAAGGAAGAAGAAGAAAACAGAAATTCAATGTGAAGGTGCAGAGGTTGAAGAAATAAATGGTTCGGTTGGTTAGTTATCGTTTACTGTTTTTACGACCAGGGAATGAACGGTCTGCATGTTTTCACAAATATAAATTTGAGGGTCAAATTGTAACAAAAATCAAACTTAAATCCTTAACAATAAAGGTAATTGTTAGGAAATAAAACAATGTTGCATAATTTCCGGGAAAACCTGCAAGCTTAACTGCCTTAACTAACTTGTCTTGTATTTAGAGTAATCAAACTATTTGGCAACAATTTAAGATATGTACGACTGATACAGACTAATGTTGCATTTGGGAACGAGTGAAACTTGATTTGATTTTTCTATTCGAATTAAACAAATTTAAATAAATTTTAAATAATAAAATATGACTTGAATAACTGTAAGTCTGTAACACATATGTAACTTTGATATGAACTGAAAGACGAATAATTTTATGAAAGATCAGCATATAAAGAAGCCGCGAAATTGCTATTAGTAGAATTTTATTTTAAGCATGCTGTAATAATATTAGTATAAATAAATTAGGAACACTTAGAGAATATTTTATGTCATATTTGTTAAAATTATTTGTTAAAATTTTTAGTTGCGGTTAGTTCACTTCCTAAATTTAATATTTTATATTGAATCTTTCTCTTATGTCTTGCACTCCTTTTCCCAATTCTTCTACTTCTTTTAAGATTATTGCAGGAAGATTCTTTACAAACTTCAATTCTATTTTCTAAAAACATTTTTTTTCTCTTTTTTAATTTAATTTCTCAACTTTATGATTTATTCAATTAACCTAAATATTGTGCCTGGATTACGTTACAAAAACTACAAATATGACAAAATAAATGCCATGTGCATGTCCTCTTAAAGGAGGAAAGTGTGAAGGGATTGTGAAGACCATTTTTATCCTTAGTTAAATAATATATTTATATATTTTTTGTTTGTTTTTTTTTTGCTTGGAAAATGGAATTATCGGTCAGGTAGAATGTTTCAATTAAATGAATTTTTGTCTTTTTTGGTATTTTTTCTATACCTAATTCTAAATAAATTTTAAACTTTAAACCTTAAAAATATATATTACCTTCAATTCCCTAATCCCTAGTCTTAAATCATAACCATAAAATTTAATCCTAAATATAAGAGCAACGGCCGAGTATCGAGTAAGGCCGAACGAGAAGGTGGTGTCATGGAAGAACGCCATAGCTCCTATAGCTCCTCTTCCTATCACCTGTTGGAGGTTTCGAGAGGAGCGATTTGGTCCCAAATCGGAAGATATAGCCAAAGATCTGTTGAAAGGAGCTCTCGAATTGCAGGATTCTTTACATGTGTTCGGGAAGTTGAAGAGGCTTCTCATTTGGCTAGGTTGAAGAAAGAAAGGGAAAAACCGGATGTGATTCGGCGATTGAATTCGAGTCCGGCTAGAGATCGAAATTACCGGAAGGGAATCCGGAATCCACACGTTTCAGCTAATGTTTCTTCAAGAGATTGCATTGAGGAGCTTAGGGGAGTGATTAGAGATAGCTCAGCTAGGCAAAATCTATTGCATAACATACATGCTTAACAAATGAGATGCTTCAGTTCAAGATACGCAGATTCAGCTTCGGATATCCCGTCCACTAGCTCGAGCCGATCTTCGTCTTTTCAAACCGACAACCTTACTTCCATGGATTCATCTATCTGGTCATCAGCTGAAGAGAAGGCAAGAGGCCCGAGTTTGATCGCAAAGCTTATGGGACTAGAAGAAATGCCTTCAAGATCATTGCTATTGAGAAGTCCAGCATTTATGAATCATGTAGACGAGCTTTTCAATCTTCATATGGATGTTCCTACAACTTCACAAAAAATTGGCATCAGTGACTTCTCAGATGCCGGCACACAACCTTTCTTGGACAGTGCGAACAGAATCGTTCGACGAAAAAGCCATCCCGATTCCCAAATGATCCAACCTCCATGGTTAAGCCTGGCTGGAAACACCAAAAGGCATATCTCTCTAGATCATTTGTTAAAGGAAACTTGTGATGGCATCGAAGCTCTGAGAAGCTATAGTGAACTTGCCGGCGAAAACCGCCCCACCGATAGCCTTTACGCAATACAAATATATCACAATGCAGAGATTTGTGCATAGATTTTCAAAATCACAGCTCCATTTCTGTAACTGAAAATATGAAAATAACCCAAGTTTTATCTTAATATATGAATCAAATATATATCATCTATGGAGCTCAATTTTGGCCTAAAACTTATTCAAACCAAGTATATACACTCGATCAATCATTGAACCTCCATGTGTCAAGCTTAAATTTCTAAAGGGCAAGGCAACCTATAAGCAGCAGCCTTGCTGAAAATGACAACCAACCAAAAAAGCAACAAATTTCATAATAGTATTGCTTTCAACAACACTGCAAACAAGCAGAAAGAGACATTTGAACTACTGAGTTTATCAATTTGAACACAACTCTTGGCAGCAGCAGCAGAAGCAGCAAGCTTATTACACTTTATATATATATATATATCTGCCGTGCTGACCAATAAAGCTGGGTTTTTTTTTTGGCTATGGCTGAGCTCTGCCCTTTCGGCCATCCTCCCAGACTTAACATGTCTTCAGAAGATCAAAATCTAAGAAGATGAACCCTTGAATATAAGGAAATTGAGAGTCCCCAAAGCAAAATAAACAAAAGTCCCTTTTGTATGAGTGAAGAAGCACCCAAAGTTTGAACCCACCACACATTGCCATCCCCCACCATATCTCTTGTCAAATTCCTGCAATTTTTTTCAAAAAAATCACAAATTCACACTAAATTCCTTCATATAAAACCAAAAGAGAAAAAGGGTATTGAAAAAACAAGACCTTTTTGATGTGAGCAGCAACTGAGACGCAGTCAGTAACATCATAGAGATCAAGTGCTTGAGAAGCAGAATCCATGGCATGGGTTTGCATCTTCTCCGGCATATCGGTTTCTTTTACCATAGCTTTGCCTTTCAACATCTCTCTTCAGCTTCTTTTGCTTCTGCTTCTGGTTTTGTGATGAGAATTTGAGTGTGTTATCATTCGGCGTTGTGCAGTGAGGAGAAAATCCAGAAGGTTGAGTGATAAAGAAGATAAAGTGGAAGAAGGGGAACATTATTGCGTATGAATTATACAACTTTTGAGATGGCGGCACGTATTCCAACCTTTTCTAATTTGTCAGATTCTTCAACCTCTTTAAGTTAGGGTTCCTTTGGATATATCTAATCTAAGATTCTAATCCAAAGTGACGCAGATATGACAATTTATGTTGGATGCTAGTGGAACTGGGAAATTTCCTTTCTTTGTTTTCGATTTGTATAAATTTAAATTTTATCAATTACAAGGGATTAAAATGTAATTTTATCATATTTTAGGGCCACAATGCAGCTTTGGATGCAGTGCTTTTTGCTGTGCACAATAACCAAGGCCCCCCAAAATGGGATGACTGCATGACTATCCTTTAAGAAATCACTAAATTTTGAATGCTTAAATGTTAAATAAATGCTTAAAATTATTTTTAAAAAGATATTTAAAGTATTTTCGAGTCAAAGTAGGTGTTTAACGTTTTCAAATTATCTTACTCTTTTTTTAACTTTAATTTTTTTCTATATTTATAAAAGTTCACAAAATAATCTTAAAATCAATGGATCTCTAAATTTGGTAATTGTAATCATCGATCATCATGCTATCGGTGACGTAGTAAAGCTTTCTTCTTTCGTCGCAAGACTCGACCATCGTTCGTTGGTCGATTGGTCACCATTTGCCCTCTATCGTCTTCTTTTCTTTTCGCGGGTTCAATTTTATTTCGACGATAAGCACGTCGTCCTTTGACTATCGTCGATGAAAGAATAAAAAAAATAATCGTGGCAGTCCGGTGACGAAAGTGATGGCACGCCGTTGGATTTTGACGGCGGCAACGACTGAAATCAAGATTTGGAATTTGAGAATTTAGGAATTTTAGGACTATTTTGAGGATTTTTTAAAATTTTATGATATTCTTAAAAATAAAACACGCCACGTGTCATGATTTTATTGGCTAACGAATTTTTTTAACAACTGATAATGGCAAGACACCTAAATGAAAAACTTTAAAAACGTTAAGAAGTACCTATTTGACCCGAAAAAATACTTTAAACATCTATCTAATATATATATATATATATATATATATATAATTTAAACACTTATTTGAAGCCAATTTTAAATTATTCCAATATAAATTTACACTTTACCACCTAAAAATTATGATGTCATTTTGAGTTTTGACCCTCTTGAATTCACCAATCAGCCTAACTATTTCAAACTCAACGGTTCAGTTTTGTATAGGTACGAGATGAGCCGATAGGGTTGGAGAAGCGTAATCTCCTATAAAATTAAAATTAGTATATGATATATAAATTTTTTATATAATTTATATTAAAATTTTATTCTACCCCAGGGCCGGTTCTGACTATTTTTTGGTTCGGGGCAAAATTAAAAAAATGGGCCCCTAATTTAATTTTTTTAAAGAAACATGTAATATAAAATTTGTATTTATTAAATTAAACAAACAATAATTCATTATGATCTTAAAGATATCAAAAATATATTTAAGCATACAAATACTTATAACAATAGCACCTGTAAAATAGGAAGATCCTAGATCGAAATATTTATATACTAAATCCGCAACACCGCAGTGATTAAACTTTATTAAAAGATTCAAGCTTATTAAACAAAAATAAAAGAACAACCTTATCTATAATTTAAAAATATATAAAAATAAGAAAAAAATAGAAACATGATCTTACCAAAAATTTTAAGAACAAGTTTCAATAGGATTCAAGCACCACGATTGATGATAAGCAATTGTAATTTTGTGTTTGTGATAAATATGAGAAATTGAAAAGTGAATAATAATTTTCAGATGAGTTGCAAAATATAGAAGAGAAGAAAAGAGATGTAGGTTAATTATACTTGAATTTTCTCCACCCAGTGAGTATTAAAGAGAAAAAAATAACGTTGAAAAAATCTGGAATATAGTAAATTGATGGTAGTGGGAATTGGGAAGACGATAGTTTAACAATTTAGTTGTATTTTCTTTTGAATTTTCGGAAAAATATATTTAATGAGTAGTGGGAATTAAAATCATTATTACCGTATTACCGTTAATATAAAAAATTAAAATGTCAATTAACAGGTTAATAAATTTATGGGCTCCATCATTTTACTTAGACAATTTTTTTAATTTATTATAAAAAGTAAGAGATATATTATACTAATTTTTTAAAAGAAAAATTATAGGCCCTGGGCGGGTGCCCCTGCTGCCCCGGCCCAGGGCCGGCACTGTCTACCCCTATAATTTTATAAGTTCGCGTACCTTAAATTTTTATAATTTTGCCTTTCTTTAACATTGAATCATGCTTATGTCCTTGTATAGGTATGATTGATCACTGACCAGACATGTTTGCATTGGTCTTCAATTTCATGTAATTGACTATTATTTATTCTTCAAGTATCATAATTTCATAATTATCCTATGTGTTTTTTTAATAATAGCATGTTAATTTTATTAAAATATGACAAATTTAAAAATATAATGAGATTTTATAATTTAAGTAAACAAATTTGATCTGGACGTATTTTTTAAAACACAAAAACTAACGTCTTTAAATTATAAATAAGACCATACAAAAAATATAAAACTTCTAACTCAAAAGCTCGAAACGAAAAAGATACAAACATTACCAAACTCAATTATAAAAGGTAAAAATCAACGACGACGACGACAACAACAACAACAACAACAACAACAACAACATAATAATAATAATAATAATAATAATAATAATAATAATAATAATAATAATAATAATAAAGGTACGTTGACAACACGGTCATTACCACAACTCAATCGTGAATAATATCGGTGAATGTGAGCTCGTATCCAAATCCAATTCGAAGATCCAAAACAGGAAGACCAATAGGATAATCAAAGGAGTGCCATCTTGATCAGTTATGGTGACATCAAATCCAACCTTGATATAAAAAATAAATGAAGAAAGAAGCAGCCAAACGAACGATTAAAAAAAATGTGTCAAAAAGTAGATGATACCTACCAAAAAGTAGAAAAAAACCATGTTACGAGGATAAAGTTATTGAATTTAAAAACTAAAAAAATAAAGAACGAAACAAAAAAAAAACAAAAAACATTACTTACGGTCGACAACCAACATCAAAACTAGTGTCACCGTGTGCCACATAAAAGAACAAGTTACATATGTCCAATTACCCCTTGTGTTTTGAATATTAACCATTTATAAGTTTTATTTTCTTTCTCTCTAAATACTAAGGTTAAAATCTTAGGGATTTTTTAGATTTAAAATTCAAATTTACCATGTAATATATGTGTGGATTTTAGTTCAATTTATTGTTGGTTTAAGGCTTTAAGCTCGTTTTGTTCAGATATAGTTCAAGTAATGTTGTAAAAAGTAAACTAATGGTCCAATTAGTCAGACCATCAATTCCTTGTTCAATTGAGCATGACTGGTTTAACATTGTTAAATAAATTTTGAAATAAAAAAAATTAGGTTTTACCCAATTGAACCGTTTTTTTTTCAGTTGATAATTTGTTTCAATTTTCTTTTTTAAAATTTACAACAATTTTATTTTTTACGTGGTTCAATATCACCGGTTAAAACCATTCGATTGTTCTTTATTTAACCCAACAATATAATATTTGTTCATATATATTTTAACTATTAATCTGATTTTAATCATTAGAATCAAATTTAGCCCTTATTCTAAATAATATTTGTAATCAAAGATCATTTGAAAAAAATACATTATGTGTCATTTTGGATAAATGATAAAAAAAAACTATAAAACTAAATAATTATATTACGAGATTACAGATATGGGTTTCGAGGCAAAACGCTGGCACCCAATAGCAATCAAAACGACAGCTCATTTACATTACACCATCAGCAGCCGCTACTTAACCAGTTTAAGTATATAATCTTTAATTAAATAAGGACAAATTATTCTTTTCATCACTCTATTTTAAATGATACCATTTTGACTACTTAAAAAATTGATTTTAATCACTCGAATGTTAAATCAGAAATAGTCGGATGGTGTGAACCATTCCATACTCGGTTGAACTGTTTTCTAATGACATGAACGACACTTGTTTTTGAGCACTTTTTATTTCATATTCTTTATCCCACGAAAATGAAATTTTGAGTTTTTTACCTATGTCATGTCAGTGTCGAAACTACTATTCTTCGACCACTTTAGACACCAACAAATTTATTTAATAGTTTCCTACTAGTATATCAATTTAGAATTTTCAAGATCTATGTAAAACTTGTGAAACTTAAATCAAAACCAAAAGAAAAACGACTATGATCTACAATCTCTATCGTTCAAACAACGTGAAATCATGATATATAGCTCGTATCAACCTTCTCTATCCTACTATTGAAATTTAGAAGAATATGCTTCATTTTTGAAAACTCAAAGAAAACTCGAAAACTTAAGTTTTAGGAAGATTTCATGGTTTTTTATAAAACGAATAAAGTTTTTTAATAATCTAAAAGAAGATGACATGTCATAACATCGTTAATTATTTAGCCGCGTAGGAACAATTTAAAAGTTCAGTGATTAAATTAGAATTTGTTAAAGTAGAGTGGCTAAAACTGAAACACAGTCAAAGTTGAATGATGGAAGAACGTAGTTTATCCATTAATTAAGCCCCATAATTAGTGCTAAAAACACACCAACATCTCCTTTGGACTCACATGTTTTACACCTCTGGACCCTTACCCGCCCCATTATTACTCATTTTCCTATAACTAAATTAAATTAAATTAAAAATCGAACGACAAAAACACAGTCAAAATCGAGGAAGCAAGCAGAGATTTCAAAGTGCTCTTCCCGCATAGAATTTCATCTCAATTCCCAAGAATTCAAATTATATACATATTTGTATATATGTATTGTTTCTGTGTTTGTTGCTCGTGATTGATTTACTCAGTGAGTTGGGAGGAAAGGGTCGAAGCGAGTTAGGGTTTTGGGGATTTCTTGGGGGGAGGAGATTAGTAGCAGCAGCTGAGAAGTTTTGGTGATGGGCGATGAAAAATCGAAGGTCGTGATGGCGAGTAGAGATCGAGAGCTTCTAATTCCGGTCGCTGACTCTCCCCACGATGATTCCGCCAAACCTTCTCCTTCATCTTCTTCGCATCACGCCGGCCGTGAGGTCTCTTTTTTTTAAAGAAAAATTACTTTAAAATAGCTATTTTTGGATGTTGGATTCGATTTGACTTGGTCTGCTGCAGCCGTTTTTTGTTGCTGTTGTTAATGGAAAGGTTGCAATCAGTTCATGTGAATTACTACTTTCTTAAAAGAGCTTAATGTGATTTTGTTTGAATGCCAATAGAGAATTTTTGGATGTTTTAAATTTGTTTTTGATTGGGTATCTTTGATTTTTAGAATTTTTATATGAAATTGAACTGTTTTATTGTGTTGTAGGATTACAGCATAATTTACTGGAACTGTTGAAAGTTTTGTAATTTTTTGTTTATGTTTTTTAAAACCAGAATATAAGACTGATGGTTGATTGGATCATGTCCAAGATCTGTGATAATGGTTCCTTTTACTCTTAGGGGCTATGTAAGTTTCTGTATGTATACGAAATTATTATTTTTCACTTAAAATGCTCTGTGACTCGTGTTAAAGCTTTGTACAAGAGAATATATGATTACCGATATCTCTGTTGAAAATTCCCTCTGATAAGTTCGGGGTCTTGAATCCTAGGCTTGAATTTGATGCCACCCTTCCCTTATGAGACTTGTTAAACATTATTTTGTCTGGTTGATGGAGTAGGTTAAGAGTATTGTCATGGCTCCTATTGATATTTTAACTGACAAGCTTTTTTATTTAGACCTTTTACAAAGTTTTCCGGAGCTGGGCTTCAAAGAAGTTCATGACGGGATGGTAAGTGACATGCTTTCATCTCCTTGCTTTTGATTATCATGAATTTCTTCTGCTACTTGTCTGTCATCTTATAAAAATGGTAGTTCTTACCATCATGAGCGGTAAACTTTTGCTTGACGACTCAGAAACTTCGTGGATTTGGTCTCTAATAGTAAATATATGTTAATGGAATTTTATCTTATAGAAAATTTCTGTTGTCATTTACTATGCCGGTAGCTGATTCATTGTTGTTTTGCAGTGTCATTCTGTTTCCTATAGCAATCACTTTCTACATAACATGGTGGTTTATTCACTTTGTGGATGGCTTTTTCTCTCCAATTTATGCACAACTTGGCATTGATATATTTGGTGAGCATCTCACTTAGTAGCTTAAAATTTCTTCTTTGTCTCTCTCCCTTCAAGACCTGTGATTTTGTTTAATAGTTTGTTAAATCTTTTACTCTTTCCTTCCTTTAATTGGATCTTGGAGTTTGTAAATTTATGTGATCTTTCCTTAAGGCCTCTGAATGACAGAGGATTGTTGTGCCCTGCAAATTTTTTGAGGGATTGTGAACAATATTTGTGATAAATTGATAATTGTGAGAGCTTGGATGATATTCTACAAGAGTGGAGAAATCTTTCGTTATCTTCTACTATCTTTTCAAAAAATACTGTTATGCTTATTAGCATTCTTCATATGAAATTTGCAAGAATGGGACTTTGATAGCATGGAAATAAATAGACACACAAACAGATACATATATATATATATATCCTGGACATTTAGCAAATAGTTTACCCAATACCCATATTACATGTACTAATGTCAATCTCTGTCTTTTTTTGTTAGGAATGTCTATTTGTAGGGTATGTAACATCAGCTTAACCTAATAGGCCTCTTGATGTTTTCTCCTCGTACTTCTTCGACAGGTCTTGGATTTGTAACTTCTATAACATTCATCTTCTTGGTTGGGGTTTTCATGTCATCATGGTTGGGAGCATCTGTCCTAGGCCTTGGCGAGTGGTTTATCAAGCGGATGCCATTTGTTCGCCATATCTACAATGCCTCCAAGCAGATTAGTTCTGCTATATCACCAGGTGTGAATTATGCTGGTTTTCTTCAACATGACAAAAATTAGTTGGGTTGTTCATATTATTAAAGGAAAATACTTTGATACACAAGCTTGTGTATCAAAATATAACCCTTAAAATTGTTTCAGATAGTGGCGATCTATATTATGCATCACTTTTCACGCTTTGTGTAACTTTATTATGTTTCAGATCAAAACACCCAGGCATTCAAGGAAGTAGCCATCATAAGGCATCCACGAATCGGTGAATATGCATTTGGGTTCATTACTTCCTCTGTTACTCTACAGGTGGGCAAATGAAGTTTTTGTTCCAAAATTACAATTTCTACATGATGCGATTGGCATGCATCGTGTATAAATCACATTTTCTTTCCTAAAAGATCATAAGATGTACACCAGGCATTTGCAATGTCGCGAATGTTGTTTTTATTATTTTTCATTTTTAAAATGCAGACCTACTCCGGTGAAGAAGAGCTATGCTGTGTCTATGTTCCCACAAATCATCTTTACATCGGTGATATATTTCTCATCAATACCAATGATGTTATCAGACCAAATTTATCAGTCCGTGAAGGAATCGGTGAGGGCCTTTGCTTAATTTTGTTCTCGTAATTTACAAACACAATGGAGGGTGGGGTTACATTTTGCTCGTCATCACACCAATTAGTTCGTCGTTTCGTAACTCTTCCGAAATTGCCACTTCACAAGGAGGGTGACGGTCTGTTATAGTCGTGGGTTATATGTATGAAGAAAAGAAAACTGAATAGAGCTAAAGCATTACCATAACATTTCCTGGTTCAAATCTAAGCTCATTCATTTTTTTCATTGCAGAAATCGTCGTGTCCGGGGGAATGTCGATGCCCCAGATCCTGTCAACGCTAGATACACGTTTGCCACTGGAAAGAAGTAGATCTAACAGAAGCTGATTGTTGGCTTGTTGCTCGTTTACATAGAATGTAACAGAATAGTGTTTGCTTTGGGACAGTTAGGCAGTTTTTTTAATTTATTTTTCTTTGGGTGTTGTGTTTTGCTTCTTTCAACTATTGGAACGGCAAATGTTATGTTGTACCTGAATATATATTGTGTTTTCCAAGTCTATTGTCTCCGATGTTCTTGAGCTTTTATTTGTTTAGTTGTAAAAACATGTTTTTCGTCGTTCAATTCAGCTAATATTGAACTGATTCGGTCTGAATTTTTGAAGAATGTACAAGTATAATTACAAAATCGGATAGTTTAATGCTCGATTAAATTTTGAATATATTTAAACTTAGGTTAGAATCAATCTGAATCTATATATAATGGGGTTTAAATTAAAATAAAACTTGAAGACAGTATAATTGCTTTTATTTGGCCGCACATTTTCTTTTCTTCTTAAATCATATATTGGATCGAGTAATTGAAGTGGATTAAATAATTTCATAATTTTGTCTACGACTTCTAATATAAAATTTATGAGTTACCTTAGTTATCATAATGTTAAAAAAAATGAGAATAATTATTCGTCCATTTCAATTTGATTATTGAGTTAAAATTGGATCAATGTTCAATTTGGATAAATTAATGGTTTGAGTCAAATAAGGTAATTTCTTATGTATCAGCTTCTCCGCTTCGACGAGGGTAATTCCTTACGTATCAGGTTCTTCCACTTCGATGAGGGTAATTCGTTATTTATCGAGTTTCTCTACTTCGACGAGAGTAATTTCTTATATATCAGGTTCCTTCGCTTCGGTGAGAGTAATTCTTTATGTATTATGTTCTTTTTGTATCAAGTTCTTCCGCTTTGGCAAGGGTAATTCTTTAAATATTAGGTTCCTCCGCTTTGACGAGGGTAATTCCTTATGTATCAAGTTCCTTCGCTTTGGCGATGGTAATTTTATATGCAACCACATGCACATGTATTGTTGCATAATGAAAGTTGAAGTTGTAAAATTATGATATTATTATTTGGCACAATCTTGGACCTTGATTTTTATTATAAATAGGGTGCAACATTACTTATTTCACATATTTCAAAACATCTCTCAAATTTCGTAGAGCAAAGATATTAACTATAAGAAGAGGGTGAAGAGAAAGTGAAGATGGGCACTAACGACGAAAATACTAAGAAATGAAAGAGAGAAGACACGAAAGAGAATGACGTGAACGACAAGAAAAAGAAATCGAAGAGAGAAAAAAAAATGAACCCGAAGATGTAGAAATGGTGGATGCTATGCATGAAAACATGGTGGACACTAATCCACCTTTTGCTTTAATATCATTATTAAGGCACGGGGTGGATCAATGTCCGTTATGTCTTCTTCATCAGCATCCACCATCTATATATCCTCTAGTTCTTTCGTTTTTTCTTTAGCCTTCGATTTTTTCTTTTTTTTTGTCATGCACGTCCTTCTCCTTCATCTCTTCTCTCTTTCGTTTCTTCAGATTCTCTTCGTTGGCATTCATTTTTTGTTTCCCTTCACCCCTTTCTTGTAGTAAAAATCGATCTTTGCTAAACGCATAAATTAAGTAATTATAATATCAACATAGATACACTTTACTCTTTTTCGGTTTTTCCTCCATATAAGGTAGGGAGATTTTTTAATGAGACATATATTCATGTCTTGCTTTGTATGATTCCTAGTTATAAATTTATACAACTGATTATAATATTTAAAATTATCTTAATTAACTCTACTATTTGTTAATTATTTTATTATCATTGTAAAAGTTGGATGATAGACATGAAGAACTTGACCTTAAAATAATAAAAAATGAGGAAACAACTCTAAATTTATACTATCCGAGCCTTTCTTTCCAGAATTTGTTATGAGAGGAGGCTCCATAACTTTGCTAGCTTCTCTAGTCTTTCTTTCCAAAATTTTCAGTGGCCTGAGGTGCAAACAACTCCAAATTTCAAAACTGTGGCTTGTCATCGCCAACTTTAATCTCATCATTCATCAATCTCTTCATCAACCTTAAACTATATATAATGGGATTTGAATATATTTAAACTTAGGTTAGAATCAATCTGAATCTATATATAATGGGATTTAAATTAAAATAAAACTTGAAGAGAGGATAATTGCTTTTATTTGTCCGCTCATTTCCTTTTTTTCTTTAGTCATATATTAGATTGAGTAAATAAAATGGATTAAATAATTTCATAATTTTGTGTACGACTTCTATTGTAAAATTTATGAGTTTACCTTGAGTTATCATAATGTTAAAAATGAGAATAATTATTCGTTCATTTCAAGTTGATTATTGAGTTAAAATTGGATCAATGTTCAATTGGATAAATTAAATTCGAATTATTTTTGGTTTGAGTCAAATAAGGTACGAGTCTATATCAATTTGGTTTCGAGTTGATTATGGTTCAACTTGATTTATTTCAAGTTTTGAGTTAAATTTGGGTAATCGTGTTTGGGTCCATATTGATAGGAGTGAATATTCGATTGAGTCGAGTTGAAGAGTTATATTTTATAATTTAAAGTTTATTTGAAATTTTTTTGAGTTAAATTATAAAATTCGAGTTGAGTAAAGTTGCTCAAATTTTTTATTTAAATTTAATTATAAATATTTATAATGTCATGATACTAAATAAATTTGATTACTGTCCATTCCAATTTCCCGACCAACACACACGTGATTCTCCTAGAAAATGAACATAAACATCATTTTCTTTTCAATTCTCAAAATTGAAAGAAACTAAATACATAATTTCAAGAGAATAGAAACTAAACACAAAGTAACATCACATGCTAGGTTATAATGCAACAAAAATAGATGAAATTCCATTGATTGCTTAATTATATTTGTAATACTTAGAATTTTATCCGGGTATGAGTATAATGTTATATTTTCTCTTTGTGAAAAAAACAAATAAATAAGAGATCCACTTATTGGTTTAGTGGTCAAGAATGCTCATATTATCTCATTTTGTATGAGTTCGTATTCCGGTACGAGAATGTAATCTCTATTTAATAAAAAAATGGCTTAATACACTTTTTTCTCCCTAAATTTTACCTATTTTCCCAACTTGCCTCCTAAATTACGTTTTGCCCACTTTTACCCCCTAACGTTTTCAACGTTATCCATATTGGCCCCTACCATTAAAAAAATTGTCTTGACCAATCAGAACACGCCACATTATTTTTTATTTATTTTTTAAATTTTATAATAAAATAAAAATAAATCAAATAAAATAAATATATTAAAATACCTAAAATACCCTCATCTTCTTCCCCAATTTTCTTTGACAACTTCCCTTTTTTCCCCGACCTCCTATTTCCCTTTTTTCCCTCCAACGTTTCCTCCATCTCCACCAACCTCCCATTCATTGATTCCTTTTCTAAATTCATAACCATTTGACTTAAGAAACATTATGAGAAAGTCCTAGTAATTTCATCCTCCTACGCATCGAATTTCAGAATTGAATTAATCTAGAATTCTAAAAATCCTAGTAATTCATAACCATATAGCATAAAGTTTCATTCTAACAATGACAACAAATAATTTATTGAATTCTAGAATATAAGTCTTTGGGTACTTACCATTAATTTTGTTAAACACAATCAAAGCATCATCAAGACTATCGAAGCCATCGTACTTTTTACCATTTCCACTAACAGGATTTGAACTTTAGGAGCAAAGCTTTTTATTAGTGTTTTTGATTTGTCTTTTTTTTCAAGCTAATCAGAGATGAACAGCTCAAAAGTTTAAATTTTATTTCATTTTTGTCTGAGAGTTTAAAGAAAAAAGCAATGGAGGTGTGGGCCACCGGAGCCGGAGCCAGATCTACATCCAACGCGACAGCTTCAAATTCGGCTGGAGGTGTGCTCTTTCACTTTTGCTTCACTTTTTCTCACAATTTTTCATTTCGATTATCTTAAAAAGGTCTGATTTGCTTATATCTCTCAATCAATCTCTATTTTAAGAGTTTTCAGCTTTGCTTTGGTTTTGTATTTTTTTCCCGTTGAACTAGAATCTGTCGCTAGATTCACAAAGTTTATTGTTTTTGTTGTTGTTAGATTGTCTTCTTTTCTTTCCCTGAAAAAACAATCAGCAAAAGAGTGAATTGGCTTTATTGCTGCTTGACTGGTGATGCAGGTGTTGCTCCGGAAAAGAAGAGCATTAACTCGGAGCTATGGCAGGTTTGTGCCGGACTGCTGGTGAACATGTCGGCTGTTAGGAAGAAGATGGGGTGTTTTGGGAAAGAAGATGATGTGTCAAAAGTGAGGTTATATTTAATATATTTATTTTATTTTAAAATTTAAAAATAAATAAAGAAAATGATGTTGCACGTTCTAATTGATCAAAAAAATTTTTTTTTAACGGTAAAAAAAAATATGGGTAATGACGAAAAATATTAAGGAACAAAATAAAACAAATAAATCTGATATTAAATAAATATTAAATTAGTCCAAATATATAAAACATTAGCTATATATGTTAAATCTGAGATTAAATATGATATTTTGGCCAAGAAAGTATATCCTCCTTCTCATTTCATTTTCCTACAAAAGAAAGCACAAAACATTAGCTATATATATAAAACAGTAGTGGAATAAACCAAAAGTATAAATCTTGTAGTATATCATCTTCACCAGTCGCGCCAAGTCATTCTCCATATCTACTATGACGATCTGAATTAAAGGGAATAATCCCAGAAGAAAAAGAGAATAAAACAAAAGAAAAAGAAGGTTTATCCTTAATTGTAAACGTATATCGCACATCAATTTCTTTCATTATATGTTTTTTTAATTTTTTGGCCATACATTTTATAAGTGGAAACAAAAAACGATAATTATTATAACACGAAGAAAATAAAAGGGGAAAATGAGTAATTTATGTGGCACTAAACAAAAGATTTTGACTTTTATCGTGTGGATGACAAGTCAGCAACCCCAAATGTATGAGGGAAATAAAATTGTACTAATTGAATTTGAGTTGAAATTGATTTTTTTTATGAAAGTTTCACATAAACTCGATTAATTTTAAATAAAATCCTAGTTTGATTTGTTCTCCGCTTACAGCCTTACAGAGTTACAGGCAACCTTTGAAATATTTTGTTGTTTTGTTCTCTTTCCATAGAGATAAACCTTTGGGTAATCTAGATATTATTCATTTCACTGTCTTGGTGAGACTTGACATTTAGGAGTAGATATACCTTCGGCTTTGACTGTTAGTTGTTGGTAATATTACA
Organism: Hibiscus tridactylites; assembly: GCA_958450335.1. Lineage (NCBI taxonomy): Eukaryota > Viridiplantae > Streptophyta > Magnoliopsida > Malvales > Malvaceae > Hibiscus > Hibiscus tridactylites. The sequence continues at coordinate 7,304,045 of OY288288.1, forward strand.
TTGTCTTCTGTTGCGAACCCTACAAACAATATATTTTTGTCTTTTCTTTTACTTTGCACCCAATAACAATTCACAAATACTAGTAAAATTCCGGTCATTGTGGGATTGATATTTGGCACAATATTGTTGTCATCAGTTTATTACTTAATAAAGACGTGCATGTTGTTGGGATACGCCAGTACACTCTATGGCGCAACGAAAAATTATTTAACGAATTTCGCCAGTGACCCATATACAAGGGACGAATTTGGGGTGAGTAGGGATGAAATATTACCTTTATAAATCTGGTATCTTGATATACTTAGGGAGTTAGGATAAACTAAATCAGATTCGAGTCGTTACAATAGCGCTCCGACCTCTACGCAGTCCACCCGAACGAAATGAACAATATTTTCTCTTCTCTAACTGTTAGAGAGGTTTTCCGAAAAAGCATACCTTATGCCTTTATATAGCATTGAAAAACCTAATTCTAATTAAATTCAGATTCATTAAATATACAATATATTTAACCGAATATAATTAAATATGTAAAATTTAATTCTACTTTAATTAGAACTCATTAAATATACAATATATTTAACCGAATACAATTAAATATGTAGAATCTGATAATACTTTAATTAGGTTTCTTTAGGGATATATATTTGAATAGTGTTTTGATAATTACAATAATTATCTAATATTTCTTGATATCTTGAGTAGACTATGATAAATGAATAACTATGATGTCTCATATCAATTTATTCGAGCATGACCATGTATTTTCTGGCCTCACTCAATCAAATGACCTACGATATTACTCCTATTATGTAGGAGGAATAAATCCTATCTTGATCAACCATATTTCACTATATAGAGTGTGACATACTCATATCAGTTTTTATAGTGTAGTCTGTTACAACACACGTTTGACTGCATCAATATATGTTACTCTTGATATTGAAATAATGATGATCTTAAGTCTGAGGATTATACACTTAGTTATCACCATGAGCAATGTTGTGACTGTCACATAATAATCTAAGAAAATGCATATAGCGGGTCAGTCTAGTATGTCATTCTCTAGCACATACTTATGTATTGATCTTGACATCTATATGTCAATAACAACACTTTGTTATCAATCAACTACATATTAATCTTAATATATTGTTGTTGTCCACGCCCACAATAATTATCGACTAAGGACATTCAAGAATAACTATATTACTCTAAGGACTTTATTATAATTCAGTTTGTTTATAGATGCACAGAATAAGGCTGAAATAATAATAATGATTTTATTAATAAACAAAATAAAATAAGTATGTCTTTTACAATCATCTTATGATTGGTCTTTGAGCATACTCCAACAATCTCCCACTACCACTAGGACCAATCTCTCATGTATCTAACACCAAGAGACTTAGTTTGACGTTCATGCTTCTGCTGTGTTAGAGGCTTTGTTAGTGGATCGGCGACATTGTCATCCGTCGGTACTCTGCATATTTTTACATTTCCTCGATCAATGATTTCACGAATAAGATGGTAACACTTAAGTATGTGTTTGGATCGCTGGTTAGATATTGATTCTTTTGCTTGTGTGATGACTCTGTTATTGTCACAACGTAGATCTATAACATTTGATATGCTAGGCACGACCCCTAGTTTAGATATGAACTTTTTGATCCAAACAACCTCTTTTGCAGCATCGCTTGCCGTAATATACTCGACTTCTATTGTAGAATCTGCTATTGTATCTTGCTTTGAACTTTTCCAGCTTACAACACCTTTATAATAATAAGTATTGAAAAATTGGGCCCATTATAACAAATAATAAAAACAAATTAAATTTCAAGAGTATTCCCATAATAACAAATATTGAAAAAATCGGGCTCCTAATACTAAGTGTTGAAAATAATTGAATTTATGAGTAGACCACTAATAATAAATATTTGAAAAATTAGCCCCTAAAAAAATTGGACCCCTAATAACAAGTATTAGAAAAGAATTAGACCCTTAACAATAAATATAACTCGAAAATAATAACAAACATATAATAACTTCTCTGAGTAGTAGGCCTTGGGCGAATGGCCTTATTAACCTTGCCCTAGGACGCGCCTGATCGACAGTAGGAAAAATACCCCACAAGCATATTTAATTTTTTTAAAAACTAAAACCTAAATTTTTAACCTCATAAGGCTAAATTTTAACTATAAATCATAAATTTTAAACTATACTACATAAATCTTAAACTAAATCTTTAAACTCTAAACTAAACTCGTATGTGAAAAAATAAATTTTCAACCGTCATTGTATGAAATATTTTCTCTATGTTTTATATAACATAATTAAAAGTACATATTTTGTGATACTATATGAATTTTTTATATTTAAATTAGTATTTATATTTATAAAAGCAAAGTTTAGAAGGAAAAAACTAAACATACTCTTTATTGTTTATTATAAAATTGATTTTTATTTATTAATATTATTTGAATATTAAAAATATAATTTATTAAATTTAAAATCCAATTTCAATATTCTAAAATCAATACAAACTTTTTTTAAAATAGTTATTTCCGAACCTAAACCAAAATATTTTAACAAGCCCTAACACAATTCGCATACCCATATTACTCTATTTTTTTTGGGTTAAAACATACACATTATAACTCGATCTCCTATTTTAATCTCAAGTCCAAAATTAAAAAGTAAAATAAGCACGATAAAATAGTATATTTTTTTCACTCTATTATTATAGCTAACCAGAGGACGGCCGACGGGTACTAATGAGAGTTGATGCCAAAAGTATCAGACACGAATGAAGAAGTGGAGACAGTGATAAAGATGAAAATTGGTGGTTCACCTATTTTGATACGGACAAAGAGCCGCCGGATGGAGTAGAGAGAAAATGGGGCTTGTTGGCTATTTGTTCTCTTTAATTCGATGAGTATTTATAGGTCTTGATACTGTTTGATAAGACGTGGCCAAAGCTAATGATAACTATTGAAGGGTAGACTTGGTTAATAGAAGGTTTTAACTGACAGGTCAAACAAACATGATGGATGTCACATCAATAGTGACCTAGAGGGATGGTCCGGGAGCGAGGGTTTCGGAGGCCATGATGCCTCACATGCTTGGGCGCGGTGCGAAAGCGAAGAACTTTGGGGGCGGAGGTAGACAGAGATATGACAGTTATGGGCAGAAATATAACCGTGGATAACATTTTAAGTTTAGTGTCCTGTAACATTTCAGTTGTGCAGCACTATAACTGTAGTATTATCTTGATGTACATTAGACTCCCCGACCTTAACGGGTATACCTCTTTCTTGTTGCATGCATTCAATACCATTACTTTGGTATTAGTTTCTAAGTCCACATCTTCTTGTATGGTTAGAGATTTTCGGCCTATCTCTTGTTGTTTTATGGTTGATAAAATTATCACTCATATTTTAGTTACGAGTCTTATGGAGTTCTTCCATGCAGGATCTCCTTAAATCAGACAACATTTGTGAAATGTAGAAATATTATTGACAATACAATGTTAGCAGAGGAGCTAGTGATGAGTTATTCTAGAAAGACCCTTTCCCCAAAGTGTTCTTAAAGTTGATCTAAACTCTCTAAATTGGGACTTTGTACAATTGTACTTACACTTCTTGAAGTCCTAGGGTTGTCTAGTAAATTTAGAGACTGTATCCAAATATAGTTGAGAACTTCTACGTATCATATACTATACCTTGTATTGTATACAATTTATGAGAAATATCACCTTGGAAATTGTAAGGTTTTGAGATGTAATAAATGTATCCACAATGTGACAGAAGAACCGTCTTAAACAGTGAACTTCTGCCCCTCAGCCTGTATTAGAATTTGGACGCTTGGGTTCCGGAGCTAGCTGGCATTTATGTAATGGCTGAAAATCCAATGAAGCAGCCACCCCCAGTTCATCCACTTCAATTTTAAGGGGCCATTATTAATTGGTGGAGGAAACCTTATAGGATTACCAACTTTTCAGGCTTCTTAATGGCTAGGGGAGTGAAGGGTGTAGTCCAGATCAATGATTTTCCTGATTCAGTTTTAATTCACATTCTACAAAAGCTGCTGCTCGAACCAGGTGGATAAATCTTTTTACTGAAACTGGATATAAGTTTAGTTTTGAAGATTCCAGACGACATTCATTTTCCGAACCTACAGACTCTTCATCTCAGGCCGATTAAGTTCAGCTGAAAGTCTTTTCTGTAGCTGCAGTAGTCTTGAGGATATGGTCATAGAGAAATGCAGCATAGCTTCAGTATTTCACATTCCTTTCTCAAAAGATTGTCTATAATTCACTCCTGTGATAACTTCAATTGTCGGATAAATATAATGTTTGATAGGCCACACCTATCCAACTTCAAACTCATTCATCATGTGGTAGCAGTGTATTCACCGAAGAACCTGGAGGTTTGTTTACTGACATACTCTTAATCTTATTTTCTGCCATCAAAGTCTTATTAATGTTAAATTTGCATTATATTTCCATTTTGTGAGACTTTTCTAGATTTTGTTTTGTTGATACTTTACAATCAACTCACACTGCAATCTTACTTGTTATCGTCGTAGCTTCTTTTAAGCTGTGAACCGCTTCCTGCTTTTCCTACCTTGGTTGAACTGGAGATACCTTATAATAAAGCTGAGCAGTTGAATACAATGTATAAAGGACTTGAAACTTTACTGTAACATTCTCCTGAACTAGAAAGTTTTGCCTTCTGTCAGGTATTTTTCTAAGTTTAACCTTTGATTAATGTTGCAGACTCTTTACTTGCCGACTCATTGCTCATGTTATAGTTGTCGCTATATTTGTCTTGCTTTAATGGACTCTTTTTATCACAATATTTCGGAACATAGTTGTTGCTCAGTTTGTATAATATATAGCCTAAGTTTGTACACTGCTGTTAAGCTTCTGTTTCACAAATTTTTCTGCAATTTTTTTCTACTGTAGGAGTTGTTCCTATGCAGAGTTTTGATAACGCGGGCAAGATATAATGTAATTATACATCAACCATGCTGCAAAAATCAATATACTTATATGCATCAGAACTTAATTGCAGCTCAGTTTGTATAATATATAGTTTAGGTTTGGTCACAAGTATATAAATGATTGCATAATTGCAGTAATCCTTTTGCCACAGCTGGTAGATCATAAATCTGGTATTTCTTTTGACACCAAGTTTTGGTTTAGGATGGTTTGCTCGGGATTGTATGATTTTAAACCGTGTTGGAAGTGTACTAGGAAAATCTTGGCTCTTCATATCAATTTATTCATTTCATATTAATCTATATACTTATATATGTATTAGAACTTAATTGCAGCTCAGTTTGTAGAATATATAGTTTAAGGTTGGTGAAGACATTGATGAACGATGATATTAAGGTTGGCGATGACAAGCCACGGTTTTGGAATTTGGAGTTGTTTGCACCTCAGGCCATTGAAATTTTTGGAGAGGAAGGCTAGGGAAGCTTGCAAAGTTATGGAGCCTCCACTCATGACAAATTGTTTTACTGCTGGGAATTAGGCAATGTTTGCTCATTCTCAGACTATTTAAGGTTGAGTTCTTCATATCTATCATCCAACTTTTGCAATGATAATAAAATAATTAACAAATAGTAGAGTTAATTAAGATAATTTTAAATATTATAATCGATTGTATAAATTTATAAATAGGAATCATACAAAGCAAGACATAGATATGTGCCTCGTTAAAAAATCTCCCTATCTTATGTGGAGGAAAAAGAGTGCACTATATCCATGTTGATATTGTAATCACTAAATTTATGCATTTAGCTACTACATAATAAAAACAACAACAACAACAATAATAATAATAATAATAATTAATGTACGGGGTGGTGGATCAATTTCCATCAAGTCTTCTTCCTCAGCACTGGGTGGATCAATATCCATAAAGTCTTCTTCCTCTGCACGGGGTGGATCGATATCCATCATGTCTTCTTCCTTAGTATGGGGTGGATTGATGTCCACCATGTCTTCGCGCTCAGCATCCACCATTTTTGCATCCACGAGTTCCTTCTTTTCTTCTACCTTTGGTTTCTTCTTCTTTTGGTTATGCACATCTTTCTCATTTATCTCTTCTCTCTTTCGTTTCTTTAGATTCTCTTTGTTGGCATTCATTTTTTTGTTGTAGTCAATATGTGAAATGAGTAATGTTGCGCCCTATTTATAATGGAAAAATGCTTTAATGTTGCCTATGAAATTATTGTCGCCAAAGCGGAGGAACCTGATACATAAGGAATTACTTTCGCCGAAGTGGAGGAACCTAATACTTAAGGAATTACTCTCGCCAAAGCTAAAGAACATGATACATAAGGAATTACCCTCGCTGAAGCGGAGGAATCTGATACATAAGGAATTACCCTTGCCGAGGTGGAGGAATATGATAAATAAAGAATTACCCTCGCCAATGCGGAAGAATGAATTACCCTCGTTGAAGTAGAGGAACTTTATACATAAGGAATTGTCCTCGCCAAAGCGGAGGAACCTGATACATAAGGAATTACCCTCGCTGAAGCGGAGGAACCTAATACTTAAGAAATTACCTTCGTCGAAGCGAAGGAACATGATACATAAGGAATTATCCTCGCCGAAGCGGAGGATCTTGATACATAAGGTGTAACGCCCCGATATTGGGCTTAGAAGTCTTGGGCGTTGACCGGTCGGTCAAAGTGCTGTTCGAATCGTAAGAGGTTAAATTAGGAAAGCCTAGTTCGGGTTGCATTAAAAATATGGAAAAATGTTCTAAAATCATGTTTTAATATAATTAAGTGAACTGTGAAATCAATTTTGGAAAATGAGTTTTGGAAGGGTGACATTTTGGTTAGTGACCAAAATGTATTTTTCGCAAGTTTGGTGGCTGTTTTATAAAGGGTTGAAACTTTGAATCTTTAAGGAGCTATTTACCCAAAGGGAGTTTCTCCAGATTTTTCTAAGATATTTTGAGTTATAATTCTGATTTTAAAGTATATCAAAAGGAGGGAAAAGCCATTTGACTAATTTCATAACTAACTTCTCTATTTTCTTTCTCTCTTTTTCTCTCAACCCAAACACTCCATTTCCAGAGATTTGTTTCTGATTTTCTCACCTAAATTCCTCCTTTCAACTCTCATTTGATTCCTAATCATTGTATCTTCAAAACCTCTTCAATTGCTATTTGTTTCAACAAGGATTTTGATTCCAAAAAGAGGAGAAACTCAAGTTTGGAGGTAAGAACGTCCTTCTCCTCTAAACTATCAGTTCTTTACTGAAATTCCTAAGTTTTCAATCCTAAATTGATGTTTAATTAAAGGTTTTAAAGTGTTGGAATGGATCTTGGCTTATTATGCAAGATTTTGATGATTTTTGATGATTTTCGTTAGATCTGAGTAATCTGTGATTTGAGAGGTGTTTTTGATGTTAAATGATCTCTAATTTGATAAGGAATTGAGTTTTGATTGATGCAATCCCGGATAGGTTGAGTTTCCTAAGTTTAGCTTGTGTTTCAAGGTAGTTTTTGTGGTGATCTTGTGGATCTGATGTTGCTGGAGGTATAAGGATGTTATTAGGTGGTTTTTAGATGTTTTATGATGTTAATGGAAGTGTGGTTTTGCTGGTTTATGGCTGGGCTTTGTTTAGAAGTGTTTTGGATGCATTTTCGGTTGTGTTTGGTGGCCGAAAATGGAGGTTGTATGAGAGCAGCGAGTTTAGGTGCTTTCATTGAAGCAATTAATGCATGATGATGCATTAATCCTCTGCTTTGATGTGTTGAAACAGGGGAGGCATCCTTGGATCCAAGAGTTGTTGATCCGGAAGCTTGATTTGGTGCTTTGGCTTGAAGCAAAGTGGAAATCGGTGAGTGCATGAGTGAAGTTGGGTTTTCAGATTTTAAAACCAAGGTTTGAAGGTTTTGGGAGCTTAGTTTAAGTCTAAACAACTTTGCTAAGCTCAAGTGTAAGTTTTCGGATTTTTTCTCTAGTGGTGGCCATGATTTTGTTGTGATGCAAAATGGTGAAATGCATGTTTTAATTACTGTTTGAAAGCATGTTTTAGCATGGTATTTGCTGATGTTTTAAGCCATATGTTGAAGGTAACTCTAGGTAGGAGTTCCTTGATTTTATACATTGAAATAATGTGGTTTGATGCTTTGAAATGCATGATGGAAATGGCTTGGTTTAATGCTTTAAAACAGTGGATTATATGATGTAAAAGATGTATATTGGCAAGTGATGTTTTGAAAATGTTAAGGTCACTAAGGTGGTTAAAAGTCCTTGAGTGAGCCTTGTTACTTAAGAACATCAAGGTGGTTAAAAGTCCTTGGATGGTTCTTGTTGCGGACACTAAGGTGGTTAAAAGTCCTTAGGTGATCCTTTCCATGGTGTTTAAAAGTCCATGGGGCCAAGGTGTTTAAAAGTCCTTGGGGCCAAGGTGTTTAAAAGTCCTTGGGGTGATTCAAGTTATGGACACAAAGGTGGTTAAAAGTCCTTGTGTGGTCCTCATTCATGGTGTTTAAAAGTCCATGGCCAAGGTGTTTAAAAGTCCTTGGGGCCAAGGTGTTTAAAAGTCCTTGGGAAAGTTGTTGAACTTGTTTTAATAAATGAAACGTATCACTTGAGCCAATATGACATGTTAAGAATATTGTGAAGCATGAGATGCTTGTTTTAATGTTATGTTGAAGCATGAGATTGCTTGTTTTAAATATGCTTTTGAGCATGTGCAAAGGTTGATTATAAGCATGTTTTGTAAATGTTTTTAATTGCATTATTGAATGGTTTTTAAAGAGCATTCCTCACTAAGCTATTGCTTACGCTCTCTCGTTTTCTTAATTCAATAATGCAGAGCACTAGAGTACCTTGAAGGGCAGCAAGAAGGGCAAGAGTTCAAGTACAAGTAGAGCTCAATGTATGGAAGGTTTTTGTTAAACATTTTAGCTTTTGGATGATTTGGCAATGGGGGACCAATGTGTATGTTTTGGGAGGTGTTTGGAACTCCCTAAGTATGTTGAATGTTGATTTGAATGCTGGTTTTTGGATTGGATCCTTTTATGCTTGTTTTAAAAGTTAATGCTTGAATAGCTAGCTTGTGTAGGAAGCATGCCTATAGAATTGGGGCTTTTTGCATGTGCTGTTGTTTTGATAAATTGATGAAGCAAATATGTCCTATATATGTTGAATTGCATGCTGGTAAAGTTTGGTAGCATTTGGAGCATGTTTGAGTGATCGATTGCATGTTTTGGTTTGCTAGATTGCTGAAATCTGTGCAGGTGTTTCGGAACAGTGTGCACCGTTTCGGAACGGGTGCCTGGAATGAACTCAGGGGTCCGAAACGGTATGCACCGTTTCGAAACGGTTTGGTCTCTGCCAGACCCCCGTTGCGGAACTGGTTCCGGAACGGCCCGTGTTTCGGAACAGGGTCAACCAGTTTCGGAACGGTCGACCGTTGGGGGCTGACATGGGCAGTTATATGTTTCGAAATGTATGCGTTTTGGTCCTGAATCTTGTTTGTGCAATTGTTTGAGTTTGAGAAGTCCTTTTGAGCTGAAATTTCACAGAGAAGCATGAAACCTGACTAATTTCAAGTTGGTAAGATTAATTTGGGTTAAGTCCTTTAATTTATCAGAAATTACAATTTGGTCCCTAAAGTTGTAATTTGTTCAATTGGGTCCCTGTTTGATCTCTGATGTTTGTGATCTTTGAGTATGTTGTTTGTGTGATCACGATTAGGGTTAATGTACATCTAGATAAGATTAAAAAGAAAAAAAAGGGTCGTTAATCAAGGTTGACTTTCGGGTTGACTTTGGTTTTCCCCGTGTGACTTTCTTAATTCGGGTCAACCGTCTAGGCCGGGTTAAGGGGGTTACATTTGGTGGTATCAGAGCTGAGTTCTCGAGTAATTGGGAATGTTTGTATGCATGATTGAAGTATGTTGGGCTTGTATGCTTGTTGTATGAAAGCATGTTCAGTGGTTTGAGATGTTGATGTTTTTGAGATGTATGTTGTGATGATGCATGATGAGGGTACCCATTGCCAAACAAAAGCTAAAGAAATGATGATTGATTTTTAAAGAAATTGAGCTTGAATACTTGGAATTGCTTACCTTGCTGGTCCTGACTATGTTTTATTTGTATTGTTATGCATGGTAAAAGTATGGCACCACGTAGAGAGTTAAGGAGTAGCGTGAGAGCTACGACCCCGGAGGGGAATGAGAATGATGAGAATGCGGGTAGTGCTGTGTTACCTCCTCCTCCACCTGGTGGTGGTGGTGCTGAGGGAGGGAGAGCTGGAGCTGAAGCAGCTGGTGCTAGAGCTGCAGGACCTGAGGTTGGTCAGGGGCAAGCTATGCCTGATATGACGTTGCTGGTACAAGCTATTGCGGGTGCTTTTCGAGCAGCAGTAGCTGGAGCTCAAGGAGCTGGGCATCAGGGAGATGCTGGTGTTAGACTACCCTTAGAGCGTCTGCGCAGTCTTGGTGGGACTGAGTTTAGGGGAATGTCTGCTGAGAGGTCGGAAGCTTGGCTAGAGAGTACCAAGCGTATCTTGGGACAGATGAGCTGTACGGATGTGCAAAAGTTGGGATGTGTTGTGTCTTTGCTGCAAGGCGATGCTTATACGTGGTGGACGACCACAATCTCTGGAATGGCTGAAGCTGATGTCACTTGGACATTCTTTCAGAATGCGTTCAAGAGGAGATATCTGGGAGTGAGATATCTGGATGAGAAAAAGCGTGAATTCATGACTCTGACCCAAGGGAGCATGAGTGTGACTGAGTATGAGGTGCAGTTTGTGCGACTCAGTTAGTATGCACCGGAGCTGATTCCTGATGAGCGGGAGAGGTGCGAGAGGTTTCGTTATGGCCTCATAACGGAGGTAAAGATGTATGTGCTGGCCACTGAGTATGATGATTTTGATGTGTTGGTGGGCCGAGCAAAGGACATAGAGATGAATTTGAGTTTGTCTGCGAAAGGTGCTGGAGCAAGTTTTGGGAAGAGAGCTGCTGAGTATAGTTCCGGAGGTGGACGGAACAAGAGGGGACGCGATCAGAGGTATCAGTCCTCAGCTAAGAGAGGTGGAGGTGCACCTGCTAGGGGTGGCAATGCTAGAGCTGACCCTAGTGCTTGTTGGATCTGTGGTTCGCATGGTCACTTGAAGCGTGACTGTCCTCGTGCTGTGAGAGAGGTGCAAGCTCTTGTTGCGGCAGCTGGTTATGAATGCTGGAATTGTGGTTCTGCTGACCACTTGAGGCGAGATTGTCCGAGGGTGGCTGGTGGCCAAGAGCGTGCCCCTGTTGTTGCTGCACCGCAGAGAGGTCGTGGGCGCGGCCGTGGTAATTTTCAGAGGCGTGAGGAAGGTGGTCGCGGAGTAGCCCATGTTGTGGCTATTCAGCCTGAGGGTGGAGGCCAGGCGAGAGTGTATGCTCAGCGCGAGGGAAGGAACGATGCAGATGTGATTGCAGGTACCTTTACTTTGCAATCCTTGTCATTGCTTTCTTTGATTGATTCTGGATCTACGCATTCATACATTTTGCGTGAGCATGCTGAATTGCTTGGTTTGCCTGTTGAGTCTTTGGATGTTGGTGTTCGTGTCACTAGTTCTTTTGGTGAAACTGTTGTGACTCGTAAGCTTTATAGAAGGTGTCCTTTGGTTGTTCAAGAGCATGTCTTTCATGTGGATCTTATGGAGTTGCCCTTTTATGATTTTGATGTGATCCTTGGTATGGATTGGCTTGCTGAGCATCGTGCTGTTGTGGATTGTGAGAATAAGCGGGTTTCGCTTAAGCTGGCAGATGATTATGAAGTGGTGGTGGTTGGTGAGAATGTGAAGTTTCTTGCCAATGTTGTTTCTACCTTGGAGGCGAGTAGGATGCTGAGGCAGGGTTGTGAAGCTTATCTAGCTTTTGTGATGAATTCTTGTTCTAAGGAGTTGAGGGTGCAAGATATCAGGGTTGTGAAGGAGTTTCCTGATGTTTTTCCTGAGGAGTTGCCTGGTTTACCTCCTAATCGCGAGGTGGAGTTTGGAATTGAGCTGTATGAGAATACAACTCCTGTGTCCATTACTCCCTATAGAATGACACCTAAGGAGCTGAAGGAGCTGAAGACGCAGTTGCAAGAGCTGCTTGATCGTGGTTTCATCCGGCCGAGTGTGTCGCCTTGGGGTGCTCCTGTCTTGTTTGTGAAGAAGAAGGATGGCACTATGAGGATGTGCATTGATTACCGTCAGCTGAACAAGTTGACTATCAAGAATCGGTATCCTTTGCCGAGGATTGATGATCTCTTTGATCAATTTCGGGGAGCTGCTGTGTTCTCTAAGATTGACTTGAGGTCAGGGTATTATCAGTTGAAGGTGAAGGATGTGGATGTGCCTAAGACAGCTTTCAGGACAAGGTATGGGCATTATGAGTTTCTTGTGATGCCGTTTGGTTTGACAAATGCTCCTGCTGCTTTCATGGACATGATGAATCGTGTGTTTCATGAATACCTGGACAAGTTCGTTGTGGTGTTCATTGATGATATCCCCGTGTACTCGCGTACTGAGGAGGAGCACGAAGAGCATTTGAGGATTGTGCTGCAAGCTTTGTTGGAGAATCAGCTTTATGCTAAGCTGAGCAAGTGTGAGTTTTGGCTTAGAGAGGTGGTATTTCTTGGGCATGTGGTCTCAGCTGAGGGGATTCGTGTTGATCCTCAGAAAATTGAAGCGGTGATGAACTGGAAGGTTCCTAAGTCTGTTCATGAGGTCCGTAGTTTCCTTGGTTTGGCAGGATACTATCGAAGGTTTGTGGATGGTTTTTCCAAGATTGCTGCTCCTTTGACGAAGTTGTTGCAGAAAGATGTTAAGTATGAGTGGACGGAGGCGAGACAGCAGGCTTTTGAGAAGCTGAAGATGGCTTTGACGCAAGCTCCTATCTTGATTCAGCCTGAATCAGGGAAAGAGTTTGTGGTCTACAGTGATGCATCCTATGTTGGTTTGGGGTGTGTGCTGATGCAAGAGGGTAAGGTTGTGGCTTATGCATCGCGGCAGTTGAAGGTGCATGAGCGCAATTATCCTACGTATGATATTGAGCTGGCTGCAGTGGTTTTTGCTCTGAAGATCTGGAGGCATTATCTGTATGGTGAGAAGTGTACGGTGTACACAGATCACAAGAGTTTGAGGTATCTGATGTCTCAGAAGGAGTTGAATCTTAGGCAGCGGCGTTGGTTGGAGTTGCTCAAGGATTATGATCTAACGATTGAGTATCATCCTGGAAAGGCTAATGTTGTTGCGGATGCCTTGAGTAGGAAGGTAGCTGTTGAGCTAAGAGCTATGTTTGCTAGCTTGAGCATATCGCGAGATGGTGGTCTTGTTGCTGAGTTGCAGGTGAAACCATCGTTGGTTCAGTTGATCAAGGATAAGCAGTTGTTGGATGATTCCTTGGTGTCTCATGTTCAGGATATCGCGGAGGGTAGACCTTCGGATTTATGCTTTAATGAGGATGGAGTGTTGTGTTTTGGGAGTCGAATAGTAGTGCCTGCTGATGTTGAGTTGAGGCGTGCTATTCTGACTGAAGGTCATAGTAGTCCTTTTGCTATGCACCCTGGTAGTACTAAGATGTATCGTGATCTTCGTGATGAGTACTATTGGGTAGGTTTGAAGAAGGATGTTGCAGAGTTTGTGAGCAAGTGTTTGGTGTGTCAGCGAGTTAAGGCTGAACATCAGGTTCCTTCTGGTTTGTTGCAACCGTTGAAAATCCCTGAATGGAAGTGGGAGAGGGTTACCATGGATTTTGTATCTGGTTTACCTTTGTCTCCATCGAAGAAGAATTCTGTTTGGGTGATTGTGGATCGCCTGACGAAGTGTGCGCATTTCTTGCCTGTGCATACTACGTTTTCTTTGGATAAGCTAGCAGAGCTGTACATTGCTGAGATTGTGAGGCTGCGTGGTGTGCCTAAGTCGATCGTGTCGGATAGGGATCCGAGGTTCACATCGCGTTTCTGGCAGTGTTTGCATCAAGCTCTGGGTACAAGGTTGCATTTCAGTACATCCTATCATCCTCAGTCGGATGGTCAGCCTGAGCGAGTTATTCAGATTTTGGAGGATATGTTGAGATGCTGCATGATAGAGTTCCAAGGTTCTTGGGAGAAGCATCTGCCTTTGGTTGAGTTCGCTTATAACAATAGTTATCAGGCGAGTATATAGATGGCACCCTATGAGGCTCTATATGGGAGGAAGTGTAGGACTCCTCTTTGTTGGGCTGAAACTGGTCAAAAGTTGGTTTCGATGCCGGCTTTGTTGAAAGGGACCACCGAGAAGGTGAAGCTCATTTGTGAGCGGTTGAAGGCTGCTTCTGACCGGCAGAAATCTTACGCGGATTTGAAGCGTAAGGAGATAGAGTATGCGGTGGGTGATCGTGTGTTTTGTCAGGTTTCGCCTTGGAAGAAGGTGATGAGGTTTGGTCGGAAGGGTAAGTTGAGCCCTAGATACATTGGACCGTATGAGGTTGTTGAGCGTGTGGGTCCTGTTGCGTATCGGTTGAGGTTACCTCAGGAGCTGGAGAAGATTCATGATGTGTTCCATGTTTCTATGCTCCGGAAGTATAGATCTGATCCTTCGCATGTGTTGCCTGTGGAGGAAGTGGTTTTGAATCCGGATTTGACCTATGATGAGGAACCGGTGAAGGTTCTGGATTCGGATAGCAAGGTTCTTCGTGGCAAGACCATTGAGTTGGTGAAGGTGCTGTGGAAGCATCGAGGTGTTGAGGAAGCCACGTGGGAGCGGAAGGAAGACATGCTGAAGCAGTTTCCTTATCTCTTTCCTTCAGGTAAATTTCGAGGACGAAATTTCTTAAGGGGGGAGAGTTGTAACGCCCCGGTTTTGGGCTTAGAAGTCTTGGGTGTTGACCGGTCGGTCAAAGTGCTGTTCGAATCGTAAGAGGTTAAATTAGGAAAGCCTAGTTCGGGTTGCATTAAAAATATGGAAAAATGTTCTAAAATGAGTTTTGGAAAATGAGTTTTGGAAGGGTGACATTTTGGAAGGGTGACATTTTGGCTAGTGACCAAAATGTAATTTTCGCTAGTTTGGTGGCTGTTTTATAAAGGGTTGAAACTTTGAATCTTTAAGGAGCTATTTACCCAAAGGGAGTTTCTCCAGATTTTTCTAAGATATTTTGAGTTATAATTCTGATTTTAAAGTATATCAAAAGGAGGGAAAAGCCATTTGGCTAATTTCATAACTAACTTCTCTATTTTCTTTCTCTCTTTTTCTCTCAACCCAAACACTCCATTTCCAGAGATTTGTTTCTGATTTTCTCACCTAAATTCCTCCTTTCAACTCTCATTTGATTCCTAATCATTGTATCTTCAAAACCTCTTCAATTGCTATTTGTTTCAACAAGGATTTTGATTCCAAAAAGAGGAGAAACTCAAGTTTGGAGGTAAGAACGTCCTTCTCCTCTAAACTATCAGTTCTTTACTGAAATTCCTAAGTTTTCAATCCTAAATTGATGTTTAATTAAAGGTTTTAAAGTGTTGGAATGGATCTTGGCTTATTATGCAAGATTTTGATGATTTTTGATGATTTTCGTTAGATCTGAGTAATCTGTGATTTGAGAGGTGTTTTTGATGTTAAATGATCTCTAATTTGATAAGGAATTGAGTTTTGATTGATGCAATCCCGGATAGGTTGAGTTTCCTAAGTTTAGCTTGTGTTTCAAGGTAGTTTTTGTGGTGATCTTGTGGATCTGATGTTGCTGGAGGTATAAGGATGTTATTAGGTGGTTTTTAGATGTTTTATGATGTTAATGGAAGTGTGGTTTTGCTGGTTTATGGCTGGGCTTTGTTTAGAAGTGTTTTGGATGCATTTTCGGTTGTGTTTGGTGGCCGAAAATGGAGGTTGTATGAGAGCAGCGAGTTTAGGTGCTTTCATTGAAGCAATTAATGCATGATGATGCATTAATCCTCTGCTTTGATGTGTTGAAACAGGGGAGGCATCCTTGGATCCAAGAGTTGTTGATCCGGAAGCTTGATTTGGTGCTTTGGCTTGAAGCAAAGTGGAAATCGGTAAGTGCATGAGTGAAGTTGGGTTTTCAGATTTTAAAACCAAGGTTTGAAGGTTTTGGGAGCTTAGTTTAAGTCTAAACAACTTTGCTAAGCTCAAGTGTAAGTTTTCGGATTTTCTCTCTAGTGGTGGCCATGATTTTGTTGTGATGCAAAATGGTGAAATGCATGTTTTAATTACTGTTTGAAAGCATGTTTTAGCATGGTATTTGCTGATGTTTTAAGCCATATGTTGAAGGTAACTCTAGGTAGGAGTTCCTTGATTTTATACATTGAAATAATGTGGTTTGATGGTTTGAAATGCATGATGGAAATGGCTTGGGTTAATGCTTTAAAATAGTGGATTATATGATGTAAAAGATGTATATTGGCAAGTGATGTTTTGAAAATGTTAAGGTCACTAAGGTGGTTAAAAGTCCTTGAGTGAGCCTTGTTACTTAAGAACATCAAGGTGGTTAAAAGTCCTTGGATGGTTCTTGTTGCGGACACTAAGGTGGTTAAAAGTCCTTAGGTGATCCTTTCCATGGTGTTTAAAAGTCCATGGGGCCAAGGTGTTTAAAAGTCCTTGGGGCCAAGGTGTTTAAAAGTCCTTGGGGTGATTCAAGTTATGGACACAAAGGTGGTTAAAAGTCCTTGTGTGGTCCTCATTCATGGTGTTTAAAAGTCCATGGCCAAGGTGTTTAAAAGTCCTTGGGGCCAAGGTGTTTAAAAGTCCTTGGGAAAGTTGTTGAACTTGTTTTAATAAATGAAACGTATCACTTGAGCCAATATGACATGTTAAGAATATTGTGAAGCATGAGATGCTTGTTTTAATGTTATGTTGAAGCATGAGATTGCTTGTTTTAAATATGCTTTTGAGCATGTGCAAAGGTTGATTATAAGCATGTTTTGTAAATGTTTTTAATTGCATTATTGAATGGTTTTTAAAGAGCATTCCTCACTAAGCTATTGCTTACGCTCTCTCGTTTTCTTAATTCAATAATGCAGAGCACTAGAGTACCTTGAAGGGCAGCAAGAAGGGCAAGAGTTCAAGTACAAGTAGAGCTCAATGTATGGAAGGTTTTTGTTAAACATTTTAGCTTTTGGATGATTTGGCAATGGGGGACCAATGTGTATGTTTTGGGAGGTGTTTGGAACTCCCTAAGTATGTTGAATGTTGATTTGAATGCTGGTTTTTGGATTGGATCCTTTTATGCTTGTTTTAAAAGTTAATGCTTGAATAGCTAGCTTGTGTAGGAAGCATGCCTATAGAATTGGGGCTTTTTGCATGTGCTGTTGTTTTGATAAATTGATGAAGCAAATATGTCCTATATATGTTGAATTGCATGCTGGTAAAGTTTGGTAGCATTTGGAGCATGTTTGAGTGATCGATTGCATGTTTTGGTTTGCTAGATTGCTGAAATCTGTGCAGGTGTTTCGGAACAGTGTGCACCGTTTCGGAACGGGTGCCTGGAATGAACCCAGGGGTCCGAAACGGTATGCACCGTTTCGAAACGGTATGCACCGTTTCGAAACGGTTTGGTCTCTGCCAGACCCCCGTTGCGGAACTGGTTCCGGAACGGCCCGTGTTTCGGAACAGGGTCAACCTGTTTCGGAACGGTCGACCGTTGGGGGCTGACATGGGTAGTTATATGTTTTGAAATGTATGCGTTTTGGTCCTGAATCTTGTTTGTGCAATTGTTTGAGTTTGAGAAGTCCTTTTGAGCTGAAATTTCACAGAGAAGCATGAAACCTGACTAATTTCAAGTTGGTAAGATTAATTTGGGTTAAGTCCTTTAATTTATCAGAAATTACAATTTGGTCCCTAAAGTTGTAATTTGTTCAATTGGGTCCTTGTTTGATCTCTGATGTTTGTGATCTTTGAGTATGTTGTTTGTGTGATCACGATTAGGGTTAATGTACATCTAGATAAGATTAAAAAGAAAAAAAAGGGGTCGTTAATCAAGGTTGACTTTCGGGTTGACTTTGGTTTTCCCCGTGTGACTTTCTTTATTCGGGTCAACCGTCTAGGCCGGGTTAAGGGGGTTACATAAGGAATTATCCTCGCTGAAGTGGAGGAACCTGATATATAAGGAATTACCCTCGCCGAAGCGAAAGAACCTGATACATAACGAGTTACCTTCACTGAAGTAGAGGAACTTGATACATAAGGAATAACCATCGTCGAAGCAGAGGTACCTGATATATAAAGAATTACCATCGCCGAAGTGGATGAACCTGATACTTAAGGAATTATCCTCGTTGAAGCGGAGGAACCTGATACATAAGAAATTACCCTCGCCGAAGTGGAGGAACCTGGTATTTAAGGAATTACTCTTGTCGAAGTTGAAGAACCTGATACAAAAAGAACCCAATACATAAGAAATTACCCTCGTCGAAGCGGAGGAACCTGATATATAAGGAATTACCCTCGTCGAAGCGGAGAAACCTGATACATAAGGAATTACCCTTGTCGAAGCGGAAGAACCCGATACATAGGGAGTTACCCTTGTCGAAGCGGAAGAACCTGATACATAAGGAATTACCTTTGCCGAAACAGAGGAACTTGATACATAAGGAATTACCCTCGTCGAAGCGGAGGAACCTAATACATAATGAATTACCCTCACCAATGCGGAGGAACCTGATACATAAGCTCTGATACCAACTAAATGTAACCCCCTAGACTGACCTATGCGGAATGCCCAAGTCTAGTAAGGCACATCAAAATTTAAAACTCAAGTGGAAAACCTGTTGACAAACTAAGTATTTATTTCGACAGCATAACGACATGACTTGGTGAAAACCATCAAGTTAAATAAACCTGTTTAATACGTCAAGTAGTATTTCCAAAGTCATTCACAATATAAACTCATAATTAATATGGGCAACCATGACCACTTAAGTAAACCCATCATAGGATGGTTACAAAATAAGTATTAATTAGCATATAAAAATACTTTTAGTTTAATACCATACATAACAAAATACATGCACATGTCACCCTGAAAGTACAAACGGTGGATAGAAACATTACATTAAAAAAAGAATACCAAATGTGTCGATCCTCTAAGTGTCAGCTACGGGGTGGCCTATCCAAAAATATCTAAAAGGGGAAAGAATTTGGGGCGTGAGCTAGGAAGCTCAGTGTGTTCCAACAGTGCAAGTAAAACATTTGCATCAATACATAATAAATCATGTTATGCAAAACATATCATAAAAGCATCAAAGTTTTCATGCAACCTATCTACCCTCCAACCGAACACCATGATACAGTTCCCCAGAACAATATCCTATACTAGCATTAACCCAAGCCCATTTGGCGGGGTACCATCCTAAGGATATACCTTAGAATACGGGCGACCCTAGTCGAAACTTAGGAACCGAAAACGGGCGGACCTGGCCGAGGCCTAGGATCCGAATACGGGTGGACCTAGCCGAAGCTTAGGATCCGAATACGGGCGGTTTTACCAGCTAGATTAGGGTTGAGCCGATAGTCACCACATCATACCCCAAGTACCTCTACTAATTAGTTTGGGCAGTAACATAGTACGCAACAATAACAGTCATAACAATGCTTAACAACATATTTCTACACTGATAACCGGAAACCATATGACATGCTTGTCATATCGAATGCTAGGGCTTAAATCAAACATACAGTACAATCGTGTTTCTTTCATAATAAGAAAACATGCTAGTTTTACACAAAATCAAGTTTAACAATCATGTGCACATAGTCTGTTTTATTAAAACATATGAAGCATGTAAAACAATAAATATGCAACAGTCATATAGCACACAAGGAACACACCTCAAAAGATGAGATCGGTCGGTCAAAAGGTCTATCGAGCATTGGGATCACACTTCGCTATAGTACTGGAACCTAAATAGACAAGGATAATGGTTACAATTAGATTTACACCTTGATTCGTAATAAAATACTAAGTTTTTGGGATAAACGCAACGCTTCTTGGCCCATAACTTAAGACACCTAACATAAAATAGTTATTAGTCAACCGATCTGTTAGTGCACCGAGCTTTAACAACTTTTGTTAAATATGCTTAACTGCCTAACAATATTAACGCTCATAAACTCATACACACAACCCACATTATATATATATACAACTCAACATTTCCTCTGCTTCCCCTCATCTGTCGTCAAATTGACTCGGCAGAATGAATACTTATTTTGTGGCGAAAGTTATGAAAAGACGCCTTAGACAATGGCTTCGTCAATGCATCGGCTGCTTGATGTTCAACAGGCACGTAGTTGATTTGTACTTTGTCTGCAACCACTTTCTCCCGAACAAAATATACATCTAACTCAACATGTTTGGATGGAGAGTGAAATACAGGATTGGCGGCCATTGCGACGACACTTGTATTATTACACCACACGACTGGGGGAGAAGTAGAACGAATGCCCATACCACTCAACATTGTACCAACCCACAAAATTTCAGATACCACATTTGCCACACTACGATACTCCGCTTTCGATGTTGATCGATACACATATTTTTGCTTCTTGGAGCTCCATGCTATCAAACAGTTGTCAATGTACACACGATAACCCGTGGTAGATCTGTGATCATCAAAATTATTACCCCAATCCGCATCGGCAAATGCAACTATATTTCCCACGCTTGTATCGGTCGGAGTAAATAGCAGCCCATAGTCAAGAGTACCTACCAAGTATCGTAAAATTTGTTTAATTGCAGCAAAGTGATCTTCACAAGTTTATGCATAAATTGTGCAACATGATTAACACTGAACGGAATGTCAGGACGCGTATGACACATATATAGTAGAGCACCCAAATACTTCGATAAACATATGGTTCTGCTAAAGGACTACCAGCATCATGCACAAGTTTGGTGGAGGACAGCATAGGAGTGGATGAGGGTTTGGCCTGACACATTTTAGTTTTCTCAAGCAACTCTAAAATGTATTTCTTCTGACAAAGAAACAAGGAATCACCAATCTTATGTGTTGCGATGCCAAGAAAAAAATGAGAGCTCACCAAAGTCCTTCAACGGGAACTGACCATGCAATTTGCTAATCACATCCTCAACAACAACTTCAGATGATCTTGCGAGGATAATGTCGTCGACATAGACTAGAATATACGTTACTGCGGAACTGTAGCTGCGAACAAACAATGAAGTATTTGCTGCAGACTCTTTAAAGCCGAGAGTAAGGAGAAAATTTTTCAACTTCGTGTACCAATTGCGAGGGGCTTGTCAAAATCCCTATAAAGCTTTTTGCAGTAAAAAAGCAAGAGCAGTTCCATCATCCGCACTTCGTACAAAGCCGGGGTTGCTGGATGAACACCTCCTCGTTACCGAGGCCTAACTGCCTAACAATATTAACGCACATAAACTCATACACACAGCCCACATTATTTATCTCTACAACTCAACAACACACAATACTCACACTGAACTCAACATTTGGAACGAGTTCAAGGATTTGATCAACAACCCTGCATCCATTAAGACTTCAAACAGATTGCTCATCAACATTATGCAGCACAGACCCATGTGAGATGTCAAGGTCTTGTTAATTAGTTCAGCAAAAAAGAGATCTTCAGAGCAACTAAACATGTACTGCAAAATTATCACTAAAAAAACTTGTAACCAAACATCATGAATATTCTATATGCCAAAATTTCAGTTAAAAACGTGTAATATGCTAGAAGTCACTTTTGCTTACTGAAACCATTGAGGAAAAAACTAACTGCCAAAACAACTTGTATATTAGGATGTATCCATGAGTAGCAACAATCCATAAGGAAATAACATCAATGGCAATTGGTAGGGCAACATGCAAAGTTCATGACCCCAGAGATATTTCTTCCATAATTAGTTTATTTCTCAGCAAACGCTTTTCCCTTTTTTTTATGAAAGGAATACCAAAATAATTAATAGAAATGAAAGATTTATATCACCGTGCAATCACCATAGCATGAAAGTCTAGGTGCTCGGCAATTCATAAATTAAATATGAACCAATAGTCCCGACGAAAACGCAATTTAGCATGTTGGATGCTGCTGCCTTCAGAAGATATTTCAATTCCGAAAATTAAGCTAACTCGTCTTTGCTTTGCAGATGTCTTGCTTATTTTTTTCAAGGGGAATTTAGAATCTATGATGGGAGTCACTTGTTCTTGACAAGTTCTATGAGTTCTCTGGGTTAAGGCTAAATGCAGCAAAAATAGAATTGTTTTCAACAAGAGTGTCCCCTGATCAACTGTCCTTATTCATGAAGCAACTGGTTTCAAACTAGGAGCTCTTCATGTAAGATATCTTGGGGTCTCTTTAGTTACCCGCAAGCTTACAGTGAAGGATTGTACCTGCCTTGTGGAGAAAGTAAGAATTAAGCTAGGGCAGTGGGCAAATAGATGGCTCAGTTATGCAGGGAGGTTGCAACTCAGAAGGGCAATGCTGTTTAGTGTTACAAATTATTGGTGCAGGCAGCTCATTCTTCCAGCTGCTGTTGTCAAGAAAATTTAACAAATGTGCTCCAGATTTTACTGGAAGTGAAGGGATGTCCCCGCTAAAGGAGCTTGAGTTAGCTGGGAGAACATCTGCTTGCCTAAATCAGAGGGTGGCCTTGGAGTGAAGAGCTTAAAGTGCTGGAACAAGGCATGTATGTTTTACTTGATGAGGAACATATTTGCTGGGGAAGGTTCTTTGTGGGTAGCCTAGGTTAGGGAATATGTTACTAAAGGCAGTAGGCCTAACTATAGTTAAAGTATGAGGAAGATTATGAAGTTGTGAAGTGAGGCTCAACCACTGTTCGCGGTTGTGACTGATTGGTTAGTGATTAAAACAAGATGGTTGTGGACAGAGCTAAGGGAGAGGAGAGAAAAGGTTACATGGCACAGGTTGGTTTGGTTTCCCATGCATGTTCCGAAACATAGCACGACTACCTGGATGGCAATCCTTGACATGTTACCTACAGCTAATCGATTATTGAGAATGGGCATTACTGTGGAAGGTTTGTCCAAGCACCGTGGGGTGATGTAGGAAACTCGGAATCACATCTTCTTTGAGTGATCATATTCAAAGGAAGTGTGGGAAATTATCCTTCGGGTGTGTAAGATGACTCGGCCTATAGGGAGTTGGATGGATGAGGTTGCATGGGCAGTAGCTGCCTTGAAAGGGAAGTTGCTGATTGTTTTCATCCTTAAAGTGGCATGGTGTGCATACATATATCTTATATGGGAAGAGAGGAACCATAGGAACTTTAGGGGGAGTGTTAAATCTGCCCAGGAGATTTCTGATTTGTTTAATTATAATCAATCGAATGATGACACATGGTATCATCTAATTGGTTTAGAAAGGCAAAGACAATGGGATGAAGAAATAAAAGTTTAAGGTTTTGCTTGTTGTGGGAATCAAATCCACCAAGCCAACCAACCAAGTTAAAATGTTTTTACTAGTTTATGTATTTACCATCATTTAAGTGCTCTCCAGGTTCACAAACTCCTTCTATCGAGTCATCGACTCCCTGAGAAAAAATCTTCTAAAAGAATAGCTGAAATAACGTGTGATTTTACTAAGATATGATAGAAAGCTATGGAAATGAAGAAACAGAGCTACTCTCGAGCCTACATAAACTTCAAGAGACCAGAAGATGTTTTTGAGTTTGCCGAGTTCTTTGACGGACATGTATTTGTTAATGACAAGGTACGTTACAGTTAAATATATGATTCTTTATTACTCTTATGAACCACTGACACATATTTCTTATTTTAGAGGACAACTTATAGGATTTTTTTTTCTAAATATGTGAAATACAACTGTTGTTTGCATTTGTTCTTTGACCAAGGTGGACGTGTCAGATGTCAAATCTCCTCTAAGGTGGGTGTTTCAACAATTATGTATGGCACGTCTAATTGACCGAGGCGTGGAAATCGTGCTAGAAAGTAGTGGACCGTACTGCGAGTATCATCAAGAAGAAGGGCACGACATACAACATTGTGGGGATTTTAAACAAGTACTTCAGAGGATGATGGATAATAAGGAGATCAAATTCTTTAAGAAAAATGAGGGAAAGAAAGAACTAGATGTATGTACATATGACGGCTCTAAAGTCAAGTACGGGTTCGACAGGCCGTTTGTGTTGTCATCCAAGCCAAAAGAGGGGGTTTCACCCGGAGGAGAAGGCCCAAAGTTGACTCCAAAGCTTAAAATCTCGGCTCCAACATCCTTTCCATTCAAAGATACCCGAAAAGTTTCATGGAGCTATGCCGCTCACGTCTCAGTGTCGGTCAATAAAAGCTCACAAGAGGATAAGATGATGCCCGAAGAGGACAAGCCCATGAAAGGAGAGATCTCGGGGAAATCAAAAACCGAAACGGTGAATGAGGTGGGTCATTTCACAAGAAGCGGAAGGTGTTATTCTTCGGAAACATCGAAAGCAGTCGAAAAGCTGAAAGACAATGGGGAAGCGGCGATGCCCGAGCCCGAAAAGCTTTTTGGATTGGAGCCTCCACCAAAAATTCATGAGTCAGTGACGAAAGCCCAAGCACAAGAGTTCTTGAGATTCCTGAAGCACAACGAGTACAACATTGTTGAACAGCTTCAGAAGCAACAAACTTGGATTTCAGTACTTGAATTGTTGTTGAGTTCGGAAAAACACTTTGATGCACTGTTGAAAGTTCTGAATCAAACATTCGTCTCGGGCGATATTTCGGTAAACAAGCTAGACCGGATAGTGGGCCACATCGCTACGGATAACTATATCACTTTCAGTGATGATGAAATTCCAAATGGAGGCATGAGATCAACCAAAGCTTTGAATATTACCACCCACTACAAGGGATGTGTTTTGCCAGGAGTACTTATTGATAACATGTCTGCTCCGAATGTACTGCCAATGACGACTTTGCAAAGGTTGCCTATAGACAGCTCGCATATGTAGCCATGTCAAAATTCTATTAGAGCATTTGATGGGACCCAAAGGGATGTGATTGAGAAGATTGAGATTCCTCTGTTAATCGGGCCCACCGAGTACTTCGTTGAGTTTGTAGTGATGGACATCAGGCCAACCTATAATTGTCTACTAGGAAGACCTTGGATTCACTCAGTCGGTGCGGTGCCTTCATCGTTGCACCAAAAACTAAAGTTTGTCATTGATGGGAAGTTAGTAAGTGTGAGGACCGAACAAGATATCATCGCTTCAGTGACCATTGATGCTCCTTACATCCAAGCCGACGAAGATGCAGTCGAATGTTCCTTCAAGGCTTTGGAATTTGTGAATGCTACCTTTGTGGCCGAAAGAGGCAAGATTCCAAACCCTAGGTTGTCAAATTGCGTTAAAATGCAAGTTTGGCAAACTTTGGGACGAGGGGCTAGGAAAGGGAAATGACTCAGAAGGAGTTTACAAGGGTGTTTGAGCACCAAGAGTGTCATCCACAAAGACGACTGATTCGGGCTCGGCCACAAGCCTAATTTTCGGCAAATGAAGACATAATGGAAAAAGAAGGCAGAGCAAAGGAAGGCCAAATTCAGGGGCGAGGACATCCCATGGGAGCCTATGATTTATTTTGCCATGAAGGGTATTTTTGTGTCAGGTGGGATGATCAACGTCGGGCAAAAAGTGCATGAGGCCAATTTAGAGAATGCCAGGCTTAATGATGAAGAAAAGTTCAATGAGGCATTAGAAGGGATGGACGTAAATATGATAACCGAGGATGGGAAAAGCGGCAAGTTCTTGACCGGAATCCGTCCTTGCTTCCCGAGAGAAACACTTAACAATTGGACCAACGAGGACCTGCTTGTAATTTTTAGGTCTAAATCACAGTAATGCTCGGAACCAATCCTATTCGCTTTTGCCCGCGAGCAGTAGGGATCTTTTGTAAAAGGCTTATATGTTAACTTGCTTGCTTTCAATTTAATGAAAAGGATGCTTTCCACCATTTTTTCAAATGGCAAACATCATATTTATTGCATTCATTTATTTATTTGTTTATTCGTATCGTAATAAAATATTCTTCTCTTCCCAATACGAATTCATTTTATAAATATTTTAGGGTCCATATCATTAACTGTGTGAATGATACCGAATCTAATCCCGAAATAGATTTTGAGAAACCCTTGTACTTGGCTGAAATTGATAAAGAATACATTGAAGTAGAATGTGAGGTCCCGGAGGAATTGCTTAGGTTAATGGAAAGTGAAGAGAAACATATCTTACCCCATCAAGAAGAGATATAGATTCTCAACTTGGGAACAAATGAAGAAAGAAGAGAAGTAAGGATAGGCACCGCTTTCTCATCTAAGACCAGACTCGAGCTGATTGACTTACTCCAAGAGTTCAAAGACATTTTGCATGGACTTATCAAGACATGCTGGGGCTAGACGCAAATATTGTGGTACACAAAATACCGATCAGGCCAGAATGCAAGCCAATCCAACAAAAACTAAGGTGAATGAGGACACACATGTTATTAAAGATCCGGGATGAGGCAAAAAAACAATATGAATCAGGTTTCCTAAAAGTCGTCAAGTACTCAGATTAGGTAGCAAACATAGTCCTAGTCCCTAAGAAGAATGTGAAGGTCCATATGTGTGTAGATTACAGAGATCTCAATAAGGTGAGCCCTAAGGATAATTTTCCTTTGCCACATATTGACACATTGGTCGTCAACACCGCGAGACATTCTTGGTTCTCTTTCATGGATGGCTTCTCGGGGTACAACCAAATAAAATGCATCATGATAACATGGTAAAAATGACGTTTGTGACTATGTGGGGGATATTCTATTACAAAGTAATGCCCATTGGTTTGAAAAATGCCGGAGCAACTTACCAAAGAGCCATGGTGACTCTTTTCCATGACATGATGCATAAGGAGATCGAGGTGTATGTGGACGACATGAATGCCAAGTCTCGAACAGAAGAAGAGCACATCCAGAATTTGAAGAAGCTTTTCCATAGGTTAAGAAAGTATCAGTTAAAGCTTAACCTGACCAAGTGTACTTTCTTTGTAATGTTCGGAAAGCTTTTAGGCTTTGTGGTTAGTCAAAGAGGAATTGAGATCGATCCCGACAAGGTAAAATCTATCTAAAATCTACCACCTCCTCAAACCCCGACTTTGATAGGTTAAGAAAGTTATGTCGACCAAGGATTCAGGATCCCCGACTTTGATAGGTGTGAAAGGAAGAGATTAAAGCACCAACATCATGCGAAGACATTCAAGTTGAAAGTTTAGCGTGCAAATAAGATGTCTTGTATGGGCAAGAATTTGAGAATTCACAAGAAACGTTGAAGATGCTTAATGTTTTAAGGGGCATATGAGGACTTGAAGCTTTTAAGACCACTCAACGAGGCCTGTCGCTGAGTATTGATAGTTGAATCAGTAAAAATATGGGACATCCACATACAAAAACAAGGTGCTTTCCATGAAGCAAAGAGATATAAAGAATGAGAATGACGAAACAATGACAGTTGAAGAAGTATGTCATTCCAACCAGAAATATAAGAACATTGTATTGAGTATGCAAAAGATTAGAAAATTTTTCAAATGAAGCAAAAGGAAGTTATGAGGCTGTGGTCTTGCGAGGTTTTGGTGAACTCTAATCTCTGAAGATTATGAACAGGCAATTGTGAAGATTTTCTTTTAAAAAGAAATTGGTGGAGTCAATTAGAATTGAAGGATGAGATGTTGCTAGCTTTCCTAGTTGATGTGATCCTAACAACATGGTGCGAAGTCTGATTCGGTACAAAGAAATGAAAAGGAACTCCTATCAGTCGGGCCAGAATCGATGCTTACAAGTTTTTGAGTTTAGAAAATGTTTGAGATAATACAATCCAAGTTCCTCAGAGCTTCGCAGTTCCTTCAGTAATGGCCGTTTGACAAGAATTAATTCTGACGAAAAAGAAAAAAAACATGAAGTTTGACATGCATTCATGATTTAGGCATCCCTAGGGGCATGTATTTCATATTTGCATTATACGTCGCATTTTTTCGATACGCGAAAGACTTTTCAAAGAACCTGCTTATTCATCCGAGCATGAGGAGGATGAAGCCTTTTCTCAACATACTTATCTATTCGAGCATAAGGAGAATAGAACTTGCTTATCCATCCGAGCATGAGGATGGAACCTTTTTCCAGTCTACTTATCTATCCGAGCATGAGGAGGATAAAACCTGCTTATCTATTTGAGAAAAAGGAGAATAGAACTTGCTTATCCATTCGAGCATAAGGAGGATGAAACCTTTTTATCAGTCTTCTTATCTATCCGAGCATGAGGAGGATAGAACCTGCTTATCTATTCAAGCTTAAGGAGAATAGAACCTGCTTATCTATTCGAGCATAAAGAGAATAGAACTTGCTTATCCATCCGAGCATGAGGAGAATGGAACATTTTTTTTAGTCTACTTATCTATCAGAGCATGAGAAGGATAGAACCAGCTCATCTATTCTGGCATCAGGAGAATAGAACTCGCTTATCTATTCGAGCATGAGGAGGATAGAACCCTTTTTTTAGAACTTGTTTATCCATTCGAGCATGAGGAGAATGGAACCTTTTTTCAAACCAACTCATCTATTCGTGCATCAGGAGAATGAAACCAATTAATAAATCAGTAAAAATCAGTGTCTTTTGCTCTTTGCTCCATCCCTGTTTCACAAGAGATGAGCAAAGAGGGGCAGTTGTTGTCACTAGATTTTTACCTCATATTATTATTATTATTATTATTATTATTATTATTATTATTGTTGTTGTTGTTGTTATTATTAAGTACTATTATTATTAAAGCCCAAAAAATAATAAAATATAAAAAAGGTTCATTTGAATTAAATAAGGTGTCTATTAATGTTAGACTCACTTATTTTAAATATATGATATAGTAAAACCCACCCAAAACATAATAAGGGAGCCTATTTTATTTTTAGGCCCAAACTCTAACCCATTTAATTTTTTTTTTCAGGTTTATTCGGGACCGTTGGATCTAGGGCTGAAAATATGGATGTCTTGGATCGAATAAAGAAGAAAAAAGGAAAAGAGGGGAGAGCCTGCGCCGCCACGCGCTAGCGCGTGCGCCGCCACACGCACGTGATCATCTCCCCCAACACCCAGCTCCACGGATGTCGTTACACTAATGGCGACCGACTCCACTATGGTTGTCGCTGCTGAAGCTACCAGATGATTCACCTCGCTATCGTCGTTCCAATGGCACCGATGTCGTCCGCCGTCGTCCCATGTTGTCGCCGATATCTGCAAAACAAGAGGTGAAGAGTCAAAACCCTAGGCTCGAATCTAGGATAAAATTCGTCTTCAAATCCGAACAAAATTAGATGATTATTGAGGGTTTCAACCGAGGATCAAGCCCTTTGTCAGATTATGGCTTCATTTTTGGGATTGAATCCCGGTTTTGCCTTGAATTGTAAGCCCTAGTTCAAGTATAAAACCCTCTTCCCATTGTGTTCTTCACCAATTCACCATTCAAAAAAAAATCCAAAATTTCTCTGAAAATTGCTGGAAATTTGTTGAAGTTGGTTCGAATTTGGAGGAGCTTCTGTTCGAGTTATTGAAGAGGAATCCAACTTTTCCGGTGGCAATCGAGGTCGGCTCAAGTTCGAATTATCTTCGTTTACGGTAATTTTTTTTACCCTCTTTTAATTTTTTTGTGTGTTTGATTAGTTTTGGCTATTTGATGTTGAATTTTTGAGTTTAGTAATTGTTCTTTTTTGTCTTTAATTTCCTTTTTAAAAAAATGATATGAAACTTTGTTTTGAAATATTGATCCATTTCGTTATTAAAATAAAAGAGGCTTTTGTTTAAATAATTTTTTAAAAAATAAATAAATAAAAGAGTAAATAAAATTTTAAGTTTCAAAGATAAGGCTTCCAAATTTTTTTTTTTTAAAAAGGGATTTTGTGAATAATAAATTAATAAATCTGAAAAAAAAATTAAATGGTGAGTTTCAACAAATAAATGATTTAAGAAATGTTTTTTAAATAATAATAAGGGCTTGAAATTGTAAATGGTATGAGGTATTTTGGTAAATGTGCGGTAGAGGGTTACTTATATATATGTCTATTATCTGTCACCTAATTTGATTGATTGAATCAATAAGAATATAGCTGTTCTTGCTCCCGAAGACGTAAGCACATTGTTGAACATTGTCAATCTCTTGTATTCTTGCTTATTTATTTTCTTGTTCGTTTGCCCTATTGCTCAACACTTTCTGACTCGAAGTCGAACAAAAGTATTTCGAACACCTTCCGTACCTCATCAAGTTAGTCTAGAGAAGCTTAAGCAAATAACACCATATGGTACTAAATAATTAAATTATAATTTATTACAAAAAAAGTTGTTGTTAACATAATAAAAAGTCTAATTTACAATGTTAAAAACGTATATTTAAATTAGTGTTGATTACATTTGTTTAATATGATTCTTGGTATATTGTCAAAATCGTCAAAAATAAATATTTGCTCAAACTTAAAATTGTAGTAGCGATAAGCAAGGTCGAATTAACATAGTATAGTAAGATATTAAGTTACACAAAACAAGCAATTAAAGTAAAAAGAGGTTTTGTGTTTTAATTGAATTAAAAAGACTAAATAAAGAAAACAATTAAAAGTAAAGAAAAATTCAATAGGGAGATAAATTTTAATCAAGGTAGATTTTGGTGTATTAAGTCACTATGTAGATCATTGATCTTCACAAAAGATAAATTTGCACCAATCTTAAATAGTTCTATTGTAGGTTACCAGAGAAATGTAATGTCCATGTATAACCCAATCTCTCTTACTTAGTAGGCAATCACTAAGAAATTTATGAATGATTACCCCTTATTATTAAGATTAAAATTCTTAGAGAAATGCACATAAGAATTAAAATCAATTAAATAGTTTTACTGATGTAGAGACCCAAACACATAACCATGAAAAGCACACCAGTTGTTAACTTATCACAGTTATAAATCTATACCTTCAAACCCGTATTTAGGTTACTTACCATTTGTATCAAAAACCAACCATGAATGAAAGTTAAGAAGCTTTTTTAAGAATATGAAAGTGAAGAAGCTACCCTGTAAAGAGGTAACATAAACATGATTCCAACAACATCCAAGAAAATTGTAACGACCTAAGTAAAGTGAACTTGACAAGTGATGGATAGTACGAAGTTAGTTCAGGTTAGTTTACCATGCTGCCCATGTGGGGGATGTAACACTCGGGTTTAGGGGTTAGGTGAAAATAATATTTTAATATTATTTGGGCTCGGTTTTATAATCAAAATGATTCTTTAAAATTTCGGGTTTCAAAATAAACAATTAAAATGGGACCAAATTGATTTAGTTTTGAAATTGAAGAGCTATTTTAAAAACAAGGGGATAGCCATTCATTAATGGCCTTATTGTAATTTACCCATCTTTCCAAATTAAATCCCCTTATTTCAAATAAAACACCCATTCACTATTCATTTTCTTCTTCTCAACGTTAGAAGAGTTCTCCCTCCCTAATCTACTATTTCATTCCAAAGCTTCTCCATTTCAACTCCAAATTGAAAGGTAATGGTATTTTTGAACTCCCCTCACCTCCCTCTTCTTAAAAGTACATTTTATTTTTATTTCCATGGAGGTTTTAGAAAATGGTATTTTAGAAAGTTGGATTAAAAATGAAAGCTTTATGATGTTAAGTGAAATGTTTTGATTTGTTATGCTTAGTTATGGTATATAGAAGTCAAAGGGTGTATCATATGTGAATTTCAAATGATTTTGAACAATTTTCGGAATTGGGTAAACTTGGGGTTTTTGGAGGGTTTTAAAGTGGTTTTTGGGGTGGTTTAATGTTGGATTTTGAGGGCTGGTGCTAGTATGATATATGAGGGTCACTTTGGGTGTGTTTGATGGTTGATTGGATGTTTGAAATGAAAGAATTCAGTGGGTGTTAGGGGCTGCTCGAAAATTCTGTTTTGGGGTTGATTTTGAGTGTTGGATGCTTGATAATGTTAATCCGGGTTAGTTTCGATGATGAGTTATTGATTGCGAATGTTTTGTTTGTGTTTGAGATTGATTAGAATCGAGTTTGGACATCGGTGAAGCATCGGAAGTGAATCCGGGAAATTGAAGGTGGTCGCTTGCTTGGTCTTTGAGCTTGGAAGCTTGGTGAGTGGTTAATTGATTTAAATGGTTTTAAAATAGTTGGTTCGAGTTTATGGACTAGATTGAGCTTGGTAGACCCACCTAGAGTTAGGATTAGGGTGGTAGCCTAATCCTAAGCTTGATCTAGAGCCTTGGATGAACTCTTTTATGTGGTTGTGTATGTCTCGTATGATATGTGATATGAATGGTTATGTATATTGTATTATACATGTGGGATGAGATATGAATTGTGTTGATTGAGACATGCACGATGATGGTTGTTGGTGAGTACGTGCTTGTAATCACTAATTTTGTCCGGGCTGATTAGCCCTTAAATATGCTTAAATAAGAGTGGGCTTTATTTATTCACATTAGGCTTTAATTAATTAATACATAGATATAAATATTATTTATTTATTAGAATTCTGGGTTCTATTATTAACCTTCTTCTAATTACTACCTACTATCATATATTATATTATTATAATTACTACGTTATTATGTTATTATTTATTATCTCCCACCAGTATTATATCATTAGTATTATTATTATTAACATCACATATTATCTTACCGCCGTACTATATTGTTATTATCCTCATCTTATTATTATTATTATTATTATTAACAAATCTGGAAATAAAAAAATTAATATAAATAAGCCCAATATTAAATAAATAAAATCCATATGTATAATAAAAGCCCAAAGTTATTTCTAAAGTCCATTACAGTTTAAAGCATACATATTTAAAAGCCCGTTTTGGGCCCAACACCCATTAAACAGAAACCCTAATTGCTATATTTTGTCTATGCAGCCGCCGCAGCCACGACCGTTAGATCTGATCAGATCTGACGGCCCAGATGAAGCCATGAAAAGGAAGCCCTAGATGAGCACTGATGAGTCATGCGCCGCCTAGATCACAGCCGCAAGATCAGGGGGCTTCAACGGTCCAGATGTGAAGACATGAGAAACCCTAGACGCCCATCTGGTGACCTCGCGCCGCCATGAAGCTGAGCCGTTAGATCATAATGTGATATGACGGTCCGGATGCCACGAGATGCAGCACGCGCCCACGCGCGACGCATCAGCTCCCCACTCGCGCGCGTGAAGCCCATGCCCGCCTCTCCAGATTCCTCGAGCGCTCGCCACGTCGCCCCCGCCCGTTCCAACGACCGATCCGTCGGCCACGTCGATCATCGTACAATATGCAACAAAGAAAAGAGACTCAACATCAAATAAAGGAAAAATAGAAATCGAAAACAAAAAGAGAAAGGAAGGACGAAATCAGAACGGAATGGCAGAGAATGACAGAGCCTTGCATGAATCCGGCCAAAAACACAATACGAACCAATAGCCTTTTTCATTGAATTAACCAATATGTAAAAATCAGTCGAAATTCGGGCTATAAAGCCGAATCGACGGCTTCATTGTAAGGGATTCGTGAAACTCCCAAGAACAAAGCACGAAAAGCAATACCACAACCAGAACCATTCAGGTATATCACTCATCACCATTGCATGTAAAAAGAAAAGACGGGAAGCATTAAAATAGTTTTTTTTACCTTTTCTGTTTTACCTTCTCCCTCTTCTCCCTTTTCTTCTTCGGTCGAGAACAAACCAAGCCACTCGTGGCACGAAGGGTGACTCGGTCGGGAAAGAAAACGAGGAGACTCTTCCCCTACTGCGTCGTCGTTGTCCCTCGGGTCCGGTGTGTATCGCGTCTTTTTGATTTTTTTTGTTTCGAAAAGGGGGTGGAGGTTTCCGAGAGTCGAGTGTTGGGCTGCGTCGTAGGTTGGTTTTAGTCTGGTTTCAGGGTCTCGTGAGGAGTCTTTTTTTGGTCGGACATGGTTTTAGGTCCGCCGGACGGTGATTAGCACCGGCCGGCGTCCGAGGTCGAGAGAAAGGTTAGGTTTTTTTTTTCAGAGGCGGCTAGGGTTTAGGTAAGGCAAAATGGGCGTCCGTTTTAGTTTAGGTGGGTTATATAGTTTTTTTTAGATTTAATTTTTGGGTAAATAGCGAGAGTAGTCCCTCCGCGTCGGGGTATTAGCGCCATAGGGGTCGCCGCATGGGTAAATTACGTTTTAGGTCCCTGAGGTTCTGAGTCGGTTCACGTTCCCGTCCTAGATCGAGTTTCTCTTAGGGGATATTTACACGTTGGGTCCTCCCGTGTTACCTCGCGTTCAATCGAGTCCCCCACAGTAGCCTGTCTTTACATTTTAACCTGTTTTTTTTACTTTCTTTTCAAATTGGTCCTATTTCGAGCCCTTTTATATTTAACTTTTTAATTGCTTAATGTGCTTTTCTTTATGTATTTTAAATTATGCATTTTATACCAAGGGCTTGCTTTTTTTTTTTTACGTATCGAATATATGCATGTTTATCCGTTTTTAAGTTTGGTGGGTCCCGTTTGGTTCGTATGTGTCAAGTGGCCGTTGTATGGAATATATATGTTTTTTGGTGTTCATGCGATCAAAAATGCTTAGGGTTATTAGGTCTTCATGTTTGTCTCGAATAAATAAAAATGAATCGAATATATATTACCATGAACATTAATATTTTGACTTGGCATGTTAGAAAAATGAGCTAATTTAATATCTCTAATTAATTTAAGTAGTGAGTAATTTTAGGTTAATATGTGGGTTTTGTTTTTTTTAAAATGTGATTGTCTTAAAATAGGCCTTTGGGCCTTAGGAGTTAATTTATTTAAATAGTTTAGGCCTTTTCTCTTATGTGTTATTTTGAGTGACATGCATGTACATATATTTGTTCATTATACGGCCCAATATGCAAGCATGATAATCGAGTCTAAAAAATCAAACCCGAGAGGGGTATTAATTAACTTCAGTATCCGAAAACGACAGTCCTAGCTTAATGGATGTCTATCGGATACTTAGGTTAATTTTCACCGCCTCCAGGTAAGCGAAAGCATAAAAATTGAAAACAACACGCATCATCTCTTATATGTTCGCATCATGCATAAAGGTGACGTACGGGATCCGAACCCTAAACTAACACGGCAGTCAGCCTTATTTGATGTCGGTTTAGTCTATGGTCCGGTGTACCGTCATCCTTTTTAATTAAATGATTAAGTAATTCCAATGCCGCTATTCGATAAAGCCTGCATTATTTAAGTTGTATTTTCATTTAAGAACAATTATTAAATTCACTTCGATTTTTAAATAATTCCTATCGATCAAAAGGCAACAAGTAATTTGGTACCGATTTCCGGGCGTGATGGGGGTGCTAATCCTACCCCACGCGTAACCAACTCCCGAACCCGTTTTTTAATGAATCTCTGGTTTTATGGTGTCCGGCCTACCTCAGTGGCCGGTGGCGACTCCAAGTTTTCACAAGTTTTCACAAGTTTTTCCAAAACAAGAATTTCCCCCCTTTTCTTTAAATAAACCCCCTTTTCAAAAAGAAAATAGTGATAAGGCCCACACTTAATGGTTTCGGAGAAAAACCTTATCACAGCATGGCGACTCCGCTGGGGACAAATTTTTTGTTTTCACCAAACAAAAAAGGAGAGTTAAGCCAATAAAACGCTTGTTGCCTTTAATCGATAGAAAATATTTAAAATTCAAAGTGAAGCTAATGAGTTTGTTCTTCTATGAGAATAAGACTTAAGTTGAATGGGCTTTGAAAATTTGTGGCATTCGAATTTATTTTTCATTTAATTATTAAGGAAGTCACCGACATGTGTTGCATCATGATCATCAAGCTCTATACCCGAGCTACCCTTTTTAAGTGAGAGTGAAACGCCCATACCCACGTGAGTATCCCTCCACGGGTCGGTAATTCACTTTCGAAATCCACGCCTTTTGACACGTGAGCAGCCCTCCACGTCATTAGGTCGTGCTTTCCCTCGAGCCGAAACCAATTCGCAAGCCTGTAATGGGCCAGAATTGGGGTTCTTATTGCCTTAGTAGGTGATGAGATAGGTTCGGGTACCCTTTGTTAGAACCGAACTCATGAGTGAGAATATAAGAAGCCTACCCCGTTAGAGCCATGCGGATAACCCTAGAGTTTAGAGTGTCTAGGTTTTTCTTGCTAATTGCTTGTTTCTACGCTTTTTTTTTTTTCGTTAACGCTTGAATTTCATTTCTTGCCTTGATTTATGTTTATCATGTGACTAACACCTTTGCTTTTCTTCCCCTCTTATTTTGCATATTTCATCATTGCATAAAGAGCACATTGAGTTGGGAAATAGTCTGAAATTAAAGACTTGATTAGTGGGAAATATGGTATGTAACAATAACGTGAAGGACCACGATGAAAATGCAGCCACAAGGAGAACTACTACATGGTCGGGATTCCGAGACAAGAAAGGCTTTCAAAAACAAGAAAAGGCCACCTCACTTATTTGTTAGATGTCCCGGGCAAGTGATCATTACTTCGAATTTTGGAGCTCAACCTACATTTTTTCTATGGTTGGCAGCTTTGATTTGACTACAACAGTTTGGAAATACCGAGTCTTGCAAGGAAATTAGCGAGAACCACACCGAACAGCAACCAAGCTTTCCGGGGCAAGATCGAAAGTTTCTCGGGCACTCCGCCGCCTTGAGTCGACAATCAAGTCCCAATCTAGAACAAGGAAAAATATTTCAAGTCAGAGGGAATTCCGACCTCACCCCCGATGCGCTTTGAAGGTTAGGCTCAGTGGGACCCTTTCAAAGAGCAAGTCAAGAGTACCAATATCGACAGTGGATTAATCATAATTCGTCGCCTATACCACTTGGGGGCAGGACCGAGAGTTGGCCTACTTGTTAACGAGGATATGAGAGAACGCCCGATTCCTAGCAAAAGATCATTTCAAGAAAGAAGAAGGGATTGAGTGAGTCTTGAAGAAAATCGTCGGCCTAGACGCTAGCTTAAGAACTGCATGTAGTGGGTTTTATCCGATCATTGTAACGGACCAAGGTTCCCATTGATGAGTTGTTTAACGAGGATATTTGCCGAACTCAGTGTTGCTCTCTGCATTTCAATTATGCATTTTGTTTAATTACCTTTAGCCATGCATTTCTGTTGTACATGTGACACATTGTATACATGAAATGCACCTTTGCATTCAATTATACATTTTGATTAACCATATGTTGTCCATACGACACATTGCATTAATGCACCTTTGCATTCAATTACATTTTGATTAATTACCCTTAACCATATGTTGTCCACACGACACATTGTATTTATGCACCTTTGCATTCGATTATACATTTTAATTGATCACCTTTAATCATATATTTCCGTTGTACATGCGACGCATTCATCCATTCATTCATTCATTCATTAAACAAATAAAATTAATGTCCATCAAATTAATGTACTTTTGCATTCAATTATACATTTTGATTGATTACTCTTAACCCTATGTTGTACATATGTCACATGGCATTCAATAAAATTAATGCACCTTTGTATTCATGTAGCTTATTTTACAATAATACTTTTTGTACGTTCGTTGCATCATATGCATCACTAATTGGGGGAAGTACTCACCTCAGAGAAAATAGAAGAGAATGACTTCAAGCCAGTATAGTTTCAAAAGCATGAATGACCTGATGGCTAGGGTCGATAAGCTCGAACAGCTCCAAGAGCATTTGGTTCGAAACCAGAAAGAGACGATCGCGTATGTGAAGACGTTCCAAGATGAAACAATGGGGCAAATCAGTGAATTGAGGGCTATGATAACTGTGGTGACCGAAAGAAGTGGCGTGAGGGGAAACCCCCGGACCGAGAATAGTGAGAAGGTGGGCCATGACTTTGGGATGAAAGAAACTTTGTCTGATGAAGACCAGGTCGTCATTGGCCAGTATGAGGTGAACCGCACTACTTCAGAATTCCCCGTTGAATTGGCGTTAGATAAGATCGAAGATTCTCTTAGGAGAAGCTTGTCTTCTCCAACGAAGGAAGAATCAGCTCAAGAGCGACAAGATTGCCAAGAAGCCCCAAAGAGCGTTACAGTTTCGCAACCTCGAACTATGGTCAGGAGTCCTCAAGGCTCAAAGAAGATGAAAGGGATTGAGAAAGGGAATGATCAGTTCACCCCCAGCTCTTTCACTTACCAAGAGTTGTACTCAAAACTGTTGCATGCTCGAGTGGTGGCACCTTGCTTTGTTAAAACCCCATCGCCTCCGTATCCCAGTTGGTTCCGTGAGGAAGAGCATTGTGATTACCACGCCAGAATTCGGGGGCACTCGATTGAGAAATGCATGAGCTTTAAGCGCAAAGTCCAGGTTCTTCTAGACCTTGGGGTGTTGGAATTTGAGACAAAAAGCCCGGGTTTGATAATCAGGTTTCCAACTACGGATAATGAGGTAAAGCTAGGAGGAGATCAAGTTGCTGTGGTGAAAGAAGTGGATAAGGCAAAGTCGCGGGCATCGGTGAAATCTACGGACGTCAGTGGCTGTCCTGATCATGATACGGAAGGGTCGAGCCTGCTTACGGGGTCAAAAGAATTTCCAAAGGAGCCCACTAAAGCGATGGACCCCGATAAAATTGAAGAAGGTGAGCCTTATCTAAGGAAAGGGAAAAAAAGGAAAGCTAAAGAGTACGTTGTAGGAGAGGTTGACAAGAAGACGAAGGCGTGTTTCCCGATGATCAATTCTGAGCTGTTACCTCTACTGATTCAAAACAAGCTCCTGAGGCCACCACCCCCGAAGCGGTACAATTATTTTAATACCAATGTGTTTGGTGCCAGGATTCCGTGTGAATATCATTCCGGGGATTTCAGCCACACTACGGAAGAGTGCGCATTTCTAAAGCGTAGGATCCACAAGCTTGTTGAGAATGGAGTGCTCTCCTTCGAGAATGGAAAACCTAAGTTTAAGTAGGAATACCGAGTGCGAAAATCCGGGTTCGGTGTCGTGGTGGTGGGGAATTTCTGTTGCATCCTACCTTTTGCTGTCATATCTTTTCCTCTTTAATGTGCATGTTTAAATTTGTAATGTTGGCCCATGATAGCTAGCATATTTTGTAAGGGCTTTTGTGACGTCTGTTTGTTTTATCTTCAATAAAGGAGACTTTTGCAAGCAGTTTATATTTCTTAATTTCTTTTAGACATTTCATTTATTCTTTATACATGTATATATATTTTTACACAAAATACTTTGAAAAGAAAAACCAAATGTTGTGGGAATGATACGAATGGAAGCACCATCTGTTCTACCTAGGCCAAGAGAGGGGTGACAACGAATGTTTAGGAATAATGGGCCACTCCCATTGAGTGAATCTTCCTCTCGGGCATTGTTGTCTAAGGTTCTTGAATGAAGTGATAACCCTAAAACTTCTACCACCTGAAGACCAATTTTGATATCCGTGTATGGGAGGACATTTGGCATTCCTTCAATTCCCTTCACATAGAAAGAAAATAAAAAATATGCCCATTGATGTCCCCGTTTGAGCCTGTTGAACTTTTTTTGATTGAACCCAAATCAAGGATCACCCCTACACCGGGGGCAGATGAGATATAGGGCTATGGAAAAATAAATGACATTGGATTCTGATTATGCTATGAGGATGATGTCTTGTGAACTAAGTGGATTAAAGGAGAACAGATTCATTTGATACACTTTCAGTTTGAGCAGCAAAAACATCAAAAGAAAACAGCAAAAGAAAAGTTGATGCTCAAAGAGTTACCCCAAATCAGGTCAAAAGTTGCCGATATAAAAGTTGAAGAAATCAAAAGCAAAAGCACTAAAGTGAAAAGTGCAATTTTGTAAAGGGAGTGAAGCGGATAAAGAAAAGGGACAAGAGGATTCCCTATCCAAATAAATCTCTGCTTAGATGAGCCTCGAAAGATTGTTCACCTTTGATCAAAAGCCCGCACTAATACAATGCGAAGGTGCAAATTGATCCAAAACTACATTTGACGAAAGGAAATGAACTCTAGGGTGAAAACCCCAAAAAAGGGGCAGTCTAGAGCGATCCAAAGAAAAGAAATAACATTTCATTTGAGCATAATCAAGAGACTCCCCGTTGGAAACATTGATCCTTGGTTTCACCACCCTTAAACACTTGTTTGGGCCTATTTACCCTTTCTTTTGTAGCCGTGAGCCTTAGCCTACATTACAAGCCATAAAAGACCATTTGGACCATACGTGGACGGATGAATTTGTCTTCAGATCACATCCCGCATGTCAGGGTTAACCTTTCTTCAAGGATTGACACACTTCTAATGCCTGATTGAGACCAGAAAAGAGGGAAGGATGGGGCATGGTGAGTTAGTGAGCTAAAGAGAGCCACTTTTTCGGGTAGGCACTAGGAATGAGAGTCGCTCCTCTCGGAAGCCTAATAGCCCAGAAAAGATTTCATATGTGCATTCCTGCAACATTCGGAAAATGTCACTCAGGTTGACCTTTTTTTCAAGGACCCAAAACTTGATTTTCTTAAATATCACTTGTCGTTATTCTTTAAAATGTATATATATACATAATGAATTTATTTTTATAAGTCTCCTATTGGAATGAACAAGCGGACTGACCATGGCTCGAGGTAAAACCATCGGTACCATTGGGGCATCTTTGTCTGTGGGGCAACTAGGGCTTTACACATGGGATTTCAAATCAGTGAGAGATGGCATACAGCTTGAAGGTACTGGGCTAATGATTCTGATTGTGATTCAGGCCATTGGACTCAAGGAATAAGCAACAAAAGTTGGGGGCAAGTTTTGTCAAGACACGAGATTGATGAGTGGTTGTAGTCCCAAGATGGTGACCACCAGCCTCAGAGAATAAATACAAACTAAATTCATACATCTTTGCATTCCCATGACCATACGCATCATTGCATCATGAAGTATGCTCATGCATCATTGATAGTTAGACACCCCTATGTTAGGAGCATGCTAACTCATACCACCATAGCATTTTGCTCATTTTGAACAGGTATTTGAAGATTGATAAAGGGGTGGATCTACGGCTCTACGAGAAGAGAAATAGATCTCAAGAATCCTTTGACTAGTATCAAGGTTCTTAATCCCTGATTTTTTTTATCCTTTCTAAAGGATGTTTTTCCCAGAATTCAAATTTCTCAATTTTATCCTTTCTAAAGGATATTTTTCTCAGAATTCAAATTTCTCAATTTTATCCTTTCTAAAGGATATTTTTCTCAGAATTCAAATTTCTCAATTTTATCCTTTCTGAAGGACGTTTTTCTTAAATTTCAATTTCTCAACTTTATCCTTCCTAAAGGATATTTTTTCTTGAAATTTTAATTTTATCTTTCCAAAAAGGATTTTTCTTAAAACTGGATTTCTCAATCCTATCCTTCCTAAAGGATGTTTTTCTTAAAACTGGATTTCTCAATCCTATCCTTCCTGAAGGATGTTTTTCTTAAAACTCGGATTTCTCAATCCTATCCTTCCTAAAGGATGTTTTTCTTAAAATTCGGATTTCTCAATCCTATCCTTTCTAAGGATGTTTTTCTTAAAACTCAGATTTCTCAATCCTATCCTTTCTAAAGGATGTTTTTCTCAAAACTCTCGATTTCTCAATTCTTATCCTTCCTAAAGGATAGTTTTTCTTAAAACTCAGATTTCTCAATCTTATCCTTTCTAAAGGATGTTTTTCTTAAAACTCAATTCCTCAATTTTATCCTTCCAAGGGTGTTATTCTAAAAATTCCAATTTTCTCGATGTTATCCTTCTTTAAGGATGTTTTTTTAATCCAATTCCCATTATTGGTGAAAACTGATTGTACCCAGGGGAATGGTACAACTAGCCCGGAGCAAACGGCTACCGGTAAAGGCATTTCAAATCCGTTAATCCCTGTGCATTTGGGGAAAATGCAAGTCTCGATTCCAAGAAAAATGAATTGGAGACGTTACACCGCGTCATGAAAGAAGAAGCAATGTTTGGGCAAGTCCGACAGAAATGTTGGCACAACGTGCTTAAACACGGTAAAGTTTAAAACAATGGATAATTCAAATGTCCACCGAAAATCCATTTTTACGAATGGTCGAAGGGAAATAAATCCTTTGCAAAAATCCAATTCCCATTATTGGTAAAAACTGATTGTACCGAGGGGAATGGTACAACTAGCCCGGAGCAAACGGCTACCGGTAAAGGCAATTCAAAACCGTTGATCCCTGTGCGTTTGGGAAAAATGCAAAAAGAAATAAGCTGGCCTGTAGTTTTTTTTTTTATCATAACGAGAGAGTTCAAAGTTTTCGGGTAGTTAAGACCGGAAGGCCTGCTCAGTGTTTTCGCCGCTTCGGGAAAACAAATTATTAAAGGTTTATTCTTTGCCGCTCAGGGAGAATGAATCAGCCACGTCCTTTGCCACTCAGGGAGGACATACCAACGTTGTCCAGTTGCTATTGGAGGTTTATTCTTTGCCGCTCAGGAAGAATGAATCAGCCACGTCCTTTGCCGCTCAGGGAGGACATACAAACGTTGTCCAGTTGCTATTGGAGGTTTATTCTTTGCCGCTCAGGGAGAATGAATCAGCTACGTCCTTTGCCGCTCAGGGATGACATGCCAGCGTTGTCTAAGCTATTGAAGGTTTATTCTTTGCCGCTCAGGGAGAATGAATCAGCCACGTCCTTTGCCGCTCAGGGAGGACATGCAGCGTTGTCTAAGCTATTGGAGGTTTATTCTTTGCCGCTCAGGGAGAATGAATCAGCTGCGTCCTTTGCCGCTCAGGGAGGACAT
The DNA here is from genome assembly GCA_958450335.1 of Hibiscus tridactylites. NCBI lineage: Eukaryota > Viridiplantae > Streptophyta > Magnoliopsida > Malvales > Malvaceae > Hibiscus > Hibiscus tridactylites. Next base: position 7,346,827 of record OY288288.1, read on the forward strand.
GCAAACGTTGTCCAGTTGCTATTGGAAGTTTATTCTTTGCCGCTTAGGGAGAATGAATCAGCTGCGTCCTTTGCCGCTCAGGGAGGACATGCCAACGTTGTCCAGTTGATATTGAAAGTTTATTCTTTGCCGCTTAGGGAGAATGAATCGAGTTTGTCCTTTGACCGTGCAGGGAGGACATGCCAACGACCCACATTGTTCCTACCGCTTCGGAGGAACAAATGTAGTTTCAGGCGAAAAATTTCATACTCGCCGCATTCTGATCTGAGAGCAAAAGAGTTCAAGGATCCCTAAACAGAAGAGCCAGAAGGCCTGCCCAGTTTGCTTTCGCCGCTCCGGGAAAGCACGTAATTTGAAGTTCATTCTGTACTGCGTAGGAAGAATGAATCGACTTTGTCCTTTGAACGTGTAGGGAAGACACGCCAACGATCTGAGAGCAAAAGAGTTCAAGGATCCCTGGACAAAAGAGCTAGAAGGCCTGCCCAGTTTGCTTTCGCCGCTCCGGGAAAGCACGTAATTTGAAGTTCATTCTGTACCGCGTAGGAAGAATGAATCGACTTTGTCCTTTTACCGTTCAGGGAGGACATGCCGACGATACCCACACTGTTTCTGCCACTTCGGAGGAGCAAATCACCCAAACAGGAAAGTTGGACAAAATTAGTGCTTATAGTCTTTGCTTTGCTCTTGTTTCACAAGTACAAGCAAAGAGGGGCAACTGTAATCACTAATTTTGTCCGGGCTGATTAGCCCTTAAATATGCTTAAATAAGAGTGGGCTTTATTTATTCACATTAGGCTTTAATTAATTAATACATAGATATAAATATTATTTATTTATTAGAATTCTGGGTTCTATTATTAACCTTCTTCTAATTACTACCTACTATCATATATTATATTATTATAATTACTACGTTATTATGTTATTATTTATTATCTCCCACCAGTATTATATCATTAGTATTATTATTATTAACATCACATATTATCTTACCGCCGTACTATATTGTTATTATCCTCATCTTATTATTATTATTATTATTATTAACAAATCTGGAAACAAAAAAATTAATATAAATAAGCCCAATATTAAATAAATAAAATCCATATGTATAATAAAAGCCCAAAGTTATTTCTAAAGTCCATTACAGTTTAAAGCATACATATTTAAAAGCCCGTTTTGGGCCCAACACCCATTAAACAGAAACCCTAATTGCTATATTTTGTCTATGCAGCCGCCGCAGCCACGACCGTTAGATCTGATCAGATCTGACGGCCCAGATGAAGCCATGAAAAGGAAGCCCTAGATGAGCACTGATGAGTCATGCGCCGCCTAGATCACAGCCGCAAGATCAGGGGGCTTCAACGGTCCAGATGTGAAGACATGAGAAACCCTAGACGCCCATCTGGTGACCTCGCGCCGCCATGAAGCTGAGCCGTTAGATCATAATGTGATATGACGGTCCGGATGCCACGAGATGCAGCACGCGCCCACGCGCGACGCATCAGCTCCCCACTCGCGCGCGTGAAGCCCACGCCCGCCTCTCCAGATTCCTCGAGCGCTCGCCACGTCGCCCCCGCCCGTTCCAACGACCGATCCGTCGGCCACGTCGATCATCGTACAATATGCAACAAAGAAAAGAGACTCAACATCAAATAAAGGAAAAATAGAAATCGAAAACAAAAAGAAAAAGGAAGGACGAAATCAGAACGGAATGGCAGAGAATGACAGAGCCTTGCATGAATCCGGCCAAAAACACAATACGAACCAATAGCCTTTTTCATTGAATTAACCAATATGTAAAAATCAGTCGAAATTCGGGCTATAAAGCCGAATCGACGGCTTCATTGTAAGGGATTCGTGAAACTCCCAAGAACAAAGCACGAAAAGCAATACCACAACCAGAACCATTCAGGTATATCACTCATCACCATTGCATGTAAAAAGAAAAGACGGGAAGCATTAAAATAGTTTTTTTTTACCTTTTCTGTTTTACCTTCTCCCTCTTCTCCCTTTTCTTCTTCGGTCGAGAACAAACCAAGCCACTCGTGGCACGAAGGGTGACTCGGTCGGGAAAGAAAACGAGGAGACTCTTCCCCTACTGCGTCGTCGTTGTCCCTCGGGTCCGGTGTGTATCGCGTCTTTTTGATTTTTTTTGTTTCGAAAAGGGGGTGGAGGTTTCCGAGAGTCGAGTGTTGGGCTGCGTCGTAGGTTGGTTTTAGTCTGGTTTCAGGGTCTCGTGAGGAGTCTTTTTTTGGTCGGACATGGTTTTAGGTCCGCCGGACGGTGATTAGCACCGGCCGGCATCCGAGGTCGAGAGAAAGGTTAGGTTTTTTTTTTCAGAGGCGGCTAGGGTTTAGGTAAGGCAAAATGGGCGTCCGTTTTAGTTTAGGTGGGTTATATAGTTTTTTTTAGATTTAATTTTTGGGTAAATAGCGAGAGTAGTCCCTCCGCGTCGGGGTATTAGCGCCATAGGGGTCGCCGCATGGGTAAATTACGTTTTAGGTCCCTGAGGTTCTGAGTCGGTTCACGTTCCCGTCCTAGATCGAGTTTCTCTTAGGGGATATTTACACGTTGGGTCCTCCCGTGTTACCTCGCGTTCAATCGAGTCCCCCACAGTAGCCTGTCTTTACATTTTAACCTGTTTTTTTTACTTTCTTTTCAAATTGGTCCTATTTCGAGCCCTTTTATATTTAACTTTTTAATTGCTTAATGTGCTTTTCTTTATGTATTTTAAATTATGCATTTTATACCAAGGGCTTGCTTTTTTTTTTACGTATCGAATATATGCATGTTTATCCGTTTTTAAGTTTGGTGGGTCCCGTTTGGTTCGTATGTGTCAAGTGGCCGTTGTATCGAATATATATGTTTTTTGGTGTTCATGCGATCAAAAATGCTTAGGGTTATTAGGTCTTCATGTTTGTCTCGAATAAATAAAAATGAATCGAATATATATTACCATGAACATTAATATTTTGACTTGGCATGTTAGAAAAATGAGCTAATTTAATATCTCTAATTAATTTAAGTAGTGAGTAATTTTAGGTTAATATGTGGGTTTTGTTTTTTTTAAAATGTGATTGTCTTAAAATAGGCCTTTGGGCCTTAGGAGTTAATTTATTTAAATAGTTTAGGCCTTTTCTCTTATGTGTTATTTTGAGTGACATGCATGTACATATATTTGTTCATTATACGGCCCAATATGCAAGCATGATAATCGGGTCTAAAAAATCAAACCCGAGAGGGGTATTAATTAACTTCAGTATCCGAAAACGACAGTCCTAGCTTAATGGATGTCTATCGGATACTTAAGTTAATTTTCACCGCCTCCAGGTAAGCGAAAGCATAAAAATTGAAAACAACACGCATCATCTCTTATATGTTCGCATCATGCATAAAGGTGACGTACGGGATCCGAACCCTAAACTAACACGGCAGTCAGCCTTATTTGATGTCGGTTTAGTCTATGGTCCGGTGTACCGTCATCCTTTTTAATTAAATGATTAAGTAATTCCAATGCCGCTATTCGATAAAGCCTGCATTATTTAAGTTGTATTTTCATTTAAGAACAATTATTAAATTCACTTCGATTTTTAAATAATTCCTATCGATCAAAAGGCAACAAGTAATTTGGTACCGATTTCCGGGCGTGATGGGGGTGCTAATCCTACCCCACGCGTAACCAACTCCCGAACCCGTTTTTTAATGAATCTCTGGTTTTATGGTGTCCGGCCTACCTCAGTGGCCGGTGGCGACTCCAAGTTTTCACAAGTTTTTCCAAAACAAGAATTTCCCCCCTTTTCTTTAAATAAACCCCCTTTTCAAAAAGAAAATAGTGATAAGGCCCACACTTAACGGTTTCGGAGAAAAACCTTATCACAGTGCTAAGCACGGAATTGGTTGAAATGAGTAATGTGAATTGAGTAAATGTTGGCACTAGTATACTTGAATACAAATGATCGATCATTAGGATGTTAGTGTGTACACATGAGTCAAAAGTCGCGGGTGGCCTTGGTGGCGTTGAGTCACCAAGGAAGAGTACGGGTTCGCCCGGAAATTGTATTTAAACATAGTCGGTGATGAGTGGAATCCCATCGACGGGGCGTGAGGATGAGTGGAATCCCCTCCGCGAGACCGGTGATGAGTGAAATCCCACCGTGAGGTAATGTGGTTGTTGGATGTGAGTTCCAACATGTCTATCCGCGTATTCGGGTCATAGCTAGGTGCCAATGTTTTTTGATATGGGTATCAACGTATTGAGGTTTATAATCTTTAATGAAATGCTTGAATGTGATTATATGTATTGTGGAGTTGAGCTTATGATCATGGCATTTATCTTGTACATTGCTCATGCATCTTTATCTTATGGCTCTTGTGGACCCTTGGTATGGTTGTGTTTTACCTTGGCTAGACCGTGCTCGGACCCTGCAATGTTGAGGTTTGTTTTTAGAGCTTACCCTCACTAAGCATCATTGCTTACGCTCTCTTTGTTCAACATTGCAGATCCTTAGTTCGTGGGTTGCTCGGGCAAGTGGAGGGCCTCCAAGTGTGGTTTTTGGCTTGAGTACATCAAGTATGACTTTTAAATGTTGAATATTTAATAGTTTAAGCAATGGGACATTTGTCTTTTGATGGATGATTGTTGGTTGATTAGGAGCATGTTTAGACTCCATGTTATGTTGCTTTTGTATGGCTTGTGATGCCATGTTTGAGTTGTAATCCATGCCTAAATTGTTTATCTTGAATGTTGGTTAAGTGCCCTTGAGTTTGCCTTATGTTGAATGTTGAAGTATGAGTCTTTGGATGTTTAAGTGTCATATTTGATTCAATTGCATGTTCCTTTGATGTATGTACATGTTGGGTGCTTGTATGGCTTTAAAGTGGTATGTAAATGTTGTATGAATGCTTGTTGGGGTCTAGGAGAGTCCTAAATTGCATTTAGATTCGAGTCTTGATCGTTTTTGCTGAGTTTGGAGGTTTTTGCTGTGTAGGGGTATCGATACGGTTGGTATGGTATCGATACCACCTTCTTGTTCAAGCCTCGTGTATCGATACACTTGAGAGGTGTATCGATACTATTTTTGTCACTGGAGCTACTGTCCAGTTCGGTATCGATACCGGCCTCGGGAGTATCGATACCATCATCTTAACGTTGACCGTGGGACGTCAACCGTTGGGGAGGGTTAGGTTTTGGGTGAGTGAGCTTAAATTGTGCAAACATTGTACCTAAGCGGGTTTTCTAGTTTGCTATTTCTTTTCTCTTGTAAAATAGGGTTTGCTCAAAGCATTGGTAGAAAGCTTTGAGTGTTGTAAGGGTTGCCTTTTGAGCCTAGAAAAAAGGAAGAAATTCAATAGTGAATTTGGGAAAATCCTTAGTGGGAAGTTAAGGTAGTGGATAAAGCTTGGTTAGAAGCTCGAACCACTCTAAATTCATTGTGTTTATTTTCTTTTATTGCTTCCAACACAATCACCCAAATTTGATTTTCTCCACCTCTTGGCAAGCAAAACGGTTGAAGAGTTTGAGTTCTACATTAACCCTTCATATTTAAAAAAATTGACATTATACCATTTTAACACACACCCCGACCACTTACCACACTCCATGTTATTGTTCACCAATTCGATAATCAACAAATGTGATAGCTCAACAAACACACTCACTTCACTATTGGACAATTGATAGATGAATAGAATAGACTCATTATGACCTTAACATCGCCTTTTAGTATACAAAATCATTAGTGACTCAATTGTAATTTTATAAAATTATATATTAATTATTTTTTCTACTGATGTGTCATTATGTCAAGTCATTTCAGGTTATTTCTCTTTAGTTGCTAATAATTTTTATCCATGGAGGGACCATTTTAACTCAAAATGAAATGTTGAGGGTTAAAGTGCTTCAAAAAAGAAGAAGAATAAGAGCTGAAATGACTATACAATCAAACGTTAGAAACATTTTTTGACATTGTGTCAAATTTTGTTATAACAAGAAAATAATATAAAAATTTCAGGAGAAGACCAAACAATTTAGGAGAAGAACAAAGAGTGATTTGATAGGGTTTTTTTTAATAAACATGGTTAAATTTATTGAATTGCTTCGAATTAATTCCAAATTGATAGAATATACAAGTTTTAGTACCGACTTGGGAGCAAAAATTCTTTAGGTGTCCACTTGAGAGAAGGTGTCTAGTTGAGGTATCAATTTGAGTGGAAAAATTCTTTAAATACCAACTTGAAAAAATGTGACTAATTCAAGTACCAAATGTATATTCACGTACAAACTTAAGGGCATTTCCCCTAGGAGATAATAATCTTTTTTTCCAATAGTGTCACTTTTTCACCTAAATGGTGGGAATGGCATTCTCACCAATTTCTTATGTACTTGTCAATACCCACTCCTTTGGACCATATTGCCCCTAAGTTAATGAATTTTGTTCATATAGATCCTTTATTGAATTTTTAATTAGAAGATTAATTATTTTGTAGTGTAAATTGATTAAATATTTTTATTCAATATTAATTTAATACTTAAATGGTGTTAATTTAAATATTATTTAAATATTTAATTTTTATTAATATTATATTTATGATGATTATAGGTTATATGTTGGGATTGCATATTTCTTGAGAATTAATAAATTATGAGTTTTTTAAAAAATAATTAAGAGTTAATGTGGTTAATTTTATTCTTTGATTTATAAGATGTTTATCTTCTTATAAAATATTTTAGTAGGTTAAAACTTATGACCTAAAATTTTTATCACTATTTTACAACTTTTAGGTTTATGTTATTATTTACTTTAATTTCATGGCAATTTGTCGTAATAAAAAAATTAAAAAATAAACATATTAAACATTTAGCATTAGAAAATTCACAAAAAAAACTTAACAAAGAGCAACGAGAGTATGCAAATATAAAATATATATTTTTAAAATATTTAATATAATAATTATATTAGTAATACGATAAATATATAATTTTTGCAAATTTTAGATATGTGACAAAAATAATTTTATGACTTTTTATGTATATATTTTTAGTTTAATATTGAAAGTTCAATATTTGAAAAGAAAAATATAACGCATGGACAATTTGGAAAATTTTACTTCTAGACAATCTTATATTCCTCCAATCAAATAAAATAATTTTACATTCTTACCAAATAAATCAAACAAGATAATGTAACATTCTCAGTAACTTGTCAGATAATATTATATTCTGAGAATCCTATTTCTTACATTTCGTGAACCAAATGCGCCATAAGGTATGCAAAAAAATGTGTTAGTAACCCTAACAACTGATTGATATTCCCTACACATAGACGTTTTAGTGTTTTGCTTCTATTCTTACTCTTAATTGTTTATAAATTATTTCGAGTTTTTTGTGTTCGATTCGTGTTCGTTTAAATTTATAATATTGTGTTTGTGTTCGTTTATTTACTTTGAAGGTGTTTGTGTTTCGTTCGTTTAGTGTTCACGAACGTGTTCGTTTAAATATTTGTGAACATGTTCGTTTAAGTGTTCGTGAGCGTGTTTGTTTAAGTGTTCACAAACATGTTCAATTAAGTGTTTGTAGATGTGTTCGATTAAGTGTTTGTGAATGTGTTCGATTAAGTGTTCACAAACGTGTTCGTTTTTATGTTCAGAAACGTTAACTAAATTAATAATAAATAAATAAAACAAAAGCAACAAGATAAAACTTACATTTCAACATAACATCCTATAAACGAGCTTATAACCAAGCCTATAAACGAGCTTGTTTGTGAACATAAATGAACCGAGCACACCATTGTTCATGTTTGTTCCTTTATTAAACGAACATAAAAATTTTGTTCATACTCGTTTATTTAGTTTAATAAACGAACGTTATACAAATGATTCATAAACAATTCGTCAAACGCTCTATTCGTACCCTTACGTGCACCGAAAGGGAGAAGAAGTTTGATAAAATGCTATTGAAGGAGGAAGTATATCGGGTTCAAAAGAGATTGGCGTGGTTCGATTCCATTATCGAAAGCTCAATAGAACAATTTCGTGTGGACTTACGAAATCAAATCGAAGGCATGCGTGCTCAAATGAAGACAATGTATATTTTTAGTTTATTAAGCTAAATAAGTGAGTATGAACAAAAATTTTATGTTTATTTATTAAATTTTATGTTTATTTATTCTTGTTTATTAGTTTGTTTATATTTAAAATTAATATTTTTCTTACAAAAAATACTTAAAAGATATTTATGTTTATTATATTTATTTTTCATATAATAATAATAATTATTATTTATGTCTAATTATTTTATATCTAAAAATAAAAATATGATTATTTATTTATTAATTTCTTGTTTATTATTCATAAAAGATCTTATAATTTTTCGCAAATATATTCGTGACCTAATACTTTGCTTCATGTTCATTAGTAGTGTAAATGAGACACTAGTATTCATAAACTATTCAAGTTAGAATAAAAAACTCAAATTTAGTTCAATAATAATTGAGTCGAGCTTGAGCTATCAATCGAGCCAAATTTGAGCACCATATACCCAAGTCGAACCACTCAAGATTTTTATTCAAACATATTTTGGATATTCTTTATATTATTACATTACAGAATGCTCGAGTCGAGTTTAAGCTTACTACTATTCAAGCTCAACTCAATCTCATCTATAATGTTAACAAATTTTAAAGTAATACAAACATAATTTTGAATAAACAATCATAAACATAATTTCAAAATTCTTAATGAATTTCCAAACACAAAATAGTTTGAAAGTACATAAACAGACAAAGAATAAAAATTGATAAAAGAAAAAGGAAGTAACTTGATATTTCAGTAATGTGAGGAGCAACTGTACTCAATGCGTGGCCTTGATCGGAGGTTAAGGAGCAGACGCTAAAGAGAGCAGGCATTGAGTAAAAACAAAGGCATCATCCGGCGATTCTTTGAGTTCTTTATTGAAAAGATTGGAGCATTGCAACGGAACCAAATTACGAGATTTTAAATAATAGCAGAACATGAGATTCGGGGACCATATGATAAGACCATCATCCGATACGGGATGCAAAGCCAAAAGCTTTATTACACTCTTCATTGGTGGAAACAATTCATCCACGCTAAGACAATACATCTCAGTCCATTCACGAGTGTCGGCATTAACCACCCAGATTTGCACTAAATAAAAATCTTCATCGATCTGTGCATACTGAAGATTTCCCCTGGAAGAACCGATACATCCCTTTCTCTTTGTCTTAGTATCGATTATATCTGGGAGATCAATGAAATCAAAATCGACATCTGCATCGGCATTACTATCTCCGATGGAGAACCATGATAGGTTGTGGGGATAAGATAATATAAATACCTTTCCGTGCAAGTAAACACTTCTTTTATCTAAAATGTAGACACAATTAATAAGTTTTCTGTGAACCTCGTGGTAAGTTTTACAATCAACTAGGCTGCTATTGGAGTTGTTGATGTATTTTACTTTGTGCTCAAACCATGTGGAATTCCGTGAATGGAAAACGTCTAAAGTCCTCAAAATATTCCCTCCTATCACTTGGGGGAAACTAACAATCTTAAACAAACTCATCTCAATGTCTGGTTTCCAATTCCAAATCTCTACGGCAAGAGCAACAAAAGCCCCAGGGTTGCCTTGACAAGGTACCAGAAGAAACTGCTTCGTGTTTGGATTCCACAAAACATACTTGTTGTCAAAGGGATGTCGGAAGAGCATCAAACCATATTGGGAGTCAAGCAAATGTTCCACACCAGGACTAAAGTTACCATGGAATCCATTGCCCCCATCGCCAACAGTCGGATAATGAATGTTAAACACGGGAGGCCATACATCAACATCTGCCCCGGCCTCGGGTATTACTGCTCGACCGATCACGGGATTTTTCGAGGTAGGACTGATGCGTAATTCACACCCCAAGAAGGGGAGGGAGGGAATGATTCGGGGTACACAATAACGATGAATCAAGACGTACCAGGCTTTACAAACACAGCAACATCGCATCAAAATCTTAATCGGCAAACAATAAAGCACTTCGATCAGCATATCTTTGTTGATTGGCCCAATGTTTCCAAACGAACAAACTAATTTGCGACTGGGGACGTTAGTAGCCTCAATTCGCTCCACTATCTGCTATATGTTTGAATTTAAAATAAATTTATGAGCAAATATTAACTTGTAATCATCTTTTAAACTATTAAAAAAAGTGTTAAATACCTTGCAACTCGGAACAAACTCCATGTTTAGTTTACAGCCTGTATCCAAGCAAAAACCAGTAATCAAAACACTGAAAAATTACCATCAATCTAATAAGAAACAACATTAGTAGGTAGAACCCTAAATAACTTTTTTTGAAGTAATAACCCTAAATAAATTAAACTAAAACGGAAAATTTACTAAGAAAGTGAATCAGAATATGTTGGTAAAAAGGAACTTACGAGTTTTTCGATGATAGATGATCAAATAAAGGGGGAATTGGATGATGCTAAGAGCTTAGGGTTTTATCCACCTCTAAATCATTTCAAAAAGGTTCTGTTTTATTTTATTGCTTGAAAAAATTGTCCTGAGTCATCTTTATATTTATAGGCTTTTATAATCCTTGGTAACCAAGTAAATAAAAAAGTAAATATTCTAATATAAATGCATATGATTTAAAATAGGAAAATAAATATTCTAATGTAAATATTAAGGACAAATATTCCATGCATAGATTGTGTAAAAAATACCTTTTGTTAAATATTCTAATACCTTTTTATTAAATATTCTAATATAAATACATAAGATTTAAAATATTAAATCCCTAAAAAAATTAAAAAAAATTATGATCAGCGATAAATCAACATTACCTTTTGTTCTATTGCTTGGCGGCAATGATCAGCGAGCCGTTTTTTCTCCGAGACAAATTATGATTTAGTGATAAGAACAAACTTGAATTGTACGTCTTATTAAAAATCTCTTTAAATTTAAATGAAAGAAAAGATTACATTCTACTAGAAGATAACCCGCTTTATAGGAAAAACTTAGCCGTCAATACCCTACAACAACAGCACACAAAACCAAGAAATTGGTTCGAATCTGAAGTAAACAACGAAAAGGACTTCACTGAAAACACCATCAAACAACCACTAGACAGACTAACGCAACACTCGTGTTCCAGTCGATTCCAGCCAAGCACACTATCACCTAATGTGTAAAAAACCATGTCCATATTTCATATGAATATAGTATTTTAATATTTTATTAGACTTATCTATTAAAATTTTCATTATTTTCTTTAATATAATAATGCTCTTATGTTCAAGTAAGAACTATATAAAATAATAGATTTCGTAAATCACCAGAAAGTCTTGAAGAACGAGGCAAGGGCTATCTGGGTCTAGGAAAGAAAGTTGGTTTAAGGGTGATTGGGAATGAAGAAGTGGTGGAAATGGAGCTTTGCTAAGTCAAAGTCTCATAGTTCATAGCAGAAAGAGTAACACATATTTGTACCGACACACGAAAAGACCATAAAAAATGTGGTAGTACCGAGGAAGTGATCTCATGTCCTTCAAAAAAATCTATTTAAAAGAGTATCAATAACACTTTAAACTCTGAGAATATTACCAGTGACAATTATGTCGCCAACATACGCCAATATATAAATTATGCATTCAGAACTGTAAAGAATAAGTAAAGTGAATCGGAGTGAGATTTCACAAACTCCAACAAGAAAAAAGATATGTTTTGAGATCATAATACCAAGCACGTGATGCTTGTTTTAATCCATAGATGGCCTTATTTACTTGCATATATGTGATGGTAAACCAACATCTTCAAATTTAGGTGGTTGTCGCATATAGACATCATCTATAAGACGCACAATAGAAGTTTCCACTACAAGACTGAAACTGCTTTAATAATCAAGTCCAAAACATTAAGTAAACCCTCTCCTACAAGATGGGCTTTGTACCTTTCAATAGAATCATCTTGATTATGTTTTATTCGAAACAACTACTTACAGTCCACTACATTCGTATAGGAATCATATGGGACCAAGTTTCAAGACTGATTACGCACAAGACCATCAATTTCGATTTGCATGACTGAATTTTTGTGGGAAATTTATTTAGCTTGTTTATGTGAACGGGTATAAACACTACACCAGGCTTGACATATAGCGGCGCTTTTTGTGGCGTTTTAAGAGCAAACGCCGCTATTATTAAATTTACGTAATCTTTAGCGGCGTTTTCGCAACTGGTCGACCTTTAGTGACATTTTTTTACCCAAACGCCGCTAAAGGTATTTGCTTTTCAATGGTGTTTTTTTATCAAAGGCCGTTACTGGAACAATATAGTGGCATTTGGTCAAAAAACGCCGCGACTGGTCTCTCTGTTGTGGTGTTTGTTGAAAAAACACCGCCATTGTCATTCCATGGGGGCGTTTTTTTGAAAAAAGAAACGTTGTGACATAAAAACACATCGTTTAGATATATCTCACTTTCATACCATTTTTCACCCTCCCCAAATCAATCGTTAAAAATCCCTAAATCCTTAACTGCTCTTGGTCCTCCTCACGTTCTCCCGGCTTGCAACTATAAAATGATACGAAACCCATAGCTACCTGAAGAGAAAAAACTAGGTAACTTCGAGAAACAAAGGAGCTTGCTGCATCTTCTTCATTGTTTTCCTTTGGCCGGTAAAATCACATATTTCTTCCTTTTTATTACCATATGCTGAATGTTGTACATGGAATCTTTTTCTTATTTTAACGTTTATATGATTAACAAAAAGTTAGGGTTTATTTGAATTCCCCTTTGTTGATCTGATTTTTTTATTATTTTAATTTGTTTTGATATCAAATTCTGAAAACTGATCATGGCGGGGGAATTTCATGCACCGAGTTATATCTTATATCGTCAATGAACTTGTCGTTGATAGACTTGCAAACAGGTTTTTTTTCTACGGATTTCTTTTTGTTTATATTTGCTCATGTTTTTCATTATTGTCGATTGAATTTTCCAGGAATAAGAATTTACTGTATTTAATTAAATAATTTGTATTTGTGATATATATATATATATATTTACTGTAGTAGTTGAGATTATGGTATCTAATTAAATAATTTTTATTTGTGATATCAAGTTACATATTTTAGCATTATAACATGACTTGTATGTTAATTGCTTACTGCAGGAAGGTCCTCGAACTCCAGAATTCATATTTTACTAAATTCAAGGTAAACAAATAGAAATTCAAGGGTTTCTCTCATTAAGCTATGCCCGGAAGGTCCTCAAACTCTAGTCGGAATAGCAACATTTGACTCAACAATCCATTTTTATAATTTGAAACGGGCACTGCAACAGGTCAGTAATCGTTGCTTCATTTTATTTGGTTATAATATGCCTATACTTGAAGTGTGTATGTTTGAAAACAGAATTTGTTTTCGTGATTATGTTTTCATAATTAGCTTGATTTGTCAATATATAATGATGTTAAATTAAATAAAAGAATGTACTTGAAGTGTGTAATAGTTAATCTCTCTCCATCCTTCAAATATACATCATGTTAGTTTAACTTTGCGGACTTTTAACTTTTTTATCTACAATTATCATTTTAAAAGAATAAATTTGAATCTATAGTATTAGCAATTAACATGTGAAATGGATATTACAGAAATACAAAATGGATAGGAGTTAGATGAATTTGCCAAGGGTAAGCGTCGGCTATCGAAATGGAGTAGAAACTTTTCTAAATTTATCTTTTGCGAATGTAAGTCAAGAGAATATGATTCTTTGCCCTTGTAAGAAGTGTGTTAACATGAATTTGCACATTCGTAGAGCTTCTTCCACGAGTAATTCGACTTATCCTCCTAATTCTCATCGTGGATCTCCTAGAGAAGATGACATGAAGTGTATGTTGCGTGATGCATTTAATATGCACAATTATCACCAACCTGTTAGAAAAGATGATTATGATATTGGTGTTAATGATTTCACCGAGATGAGAAGTGGATGTGATGAAGAGCCAAATGGAGAAGCGCAAAGTTTTACACTTTGCTTAATGAAATGAATGAACCACTTTATGAGGGATCGAAATATTCAAAAATCTCATTTTGCATTCGTCTTTTCCACTTAAAATGCTTGGGAGGGTGGACCAGTAACTCTTTTATGCAGTTATTAGAGTTTTTGAGAGAAATGTTTCCTTCTGCAAAAATTCTTCAATCCGGCAAATATATGAAGAAAATGATAAAGATTTTGGGCCTTGGTTATGAGAAAATCCATAGTTTTCCGAATGATTTCATGTTGTATTGGGGTGATCGAAGAAACTAGGAGTTATGTCATGTATGCGGTAAATCTCGGTGGATGAATGAGGACACAGAAAATGCAAGTGGGGATGAAGTTGAAGCACAAGAAAAAAAGAAGCCAGTAAAGATTATGTAATATTTTTCTCTAATACCCAGACTCCAAAGACTTTTTATGTTTCAAAGACTATTGAGTCTATGAGGTGGCATCATGATGGACAAACTGATGATGAATTATTAAGGCATCTTGCGGATTGTTTATCTCGGAAGTCATTTGACCAAAATTTTCTAAGTTTTGCAGGAGATCCTCGAAATGTCAGGCTCAATCTTGCATCTGATGGGTTTAATCCTTTTAAAATCATGAGTACTTCTTACAATACTTGGCATGTTCTACTTGTTCCCTACAATTTACCCTTGTGAATTTACATGAAACAATCATCCTTTATCTTATTCATGATAATCCTGGGTGAGAAAGGTCCCAGAAATGATATTGATATCTACATGCAACCTCTTATTGAAGAGTTGAAACAATTATGGGTGGGTGTCGAAACCTATGATGTGTTGAAGAATGAGAACTTTAATTTACATGTAGCTTTATTGTGGACTATTAATGATTTTCCTGCTTATGCAATTTTTTCTAGGTGGAGTACCAAAGGTCGTTATGCTTGTCCTTGTTGTGTTGCACATACATGTTCGAAGTGGTTATATAATGAAAAGAAGTTCTCTTACATGGGACATCGTCGGTGGTTAGATGAAAACCATAGATTTAGACATCAAAAGAATATGTTTGATGGCACTGAAGAGTTTAGAAAAACTCCTAAGCAAATAATCGGGTCTGATATCTTGTCGATGTTGAAACATATCAAGTTTACTTATGGAAAGGCGAGCCAACTACCAAACCCACGATCAAAGAAAAAGACAAAAGATGTGTATGGCCGTGAGGTTGAGCAACTTAGTGATGATGAGCTTGATGAAAAGGGTGATCCAAATGAGGCCGATTTATGGAAAAAGAGAAGTATTTTTTTTTGAGTTGCCTTATTGGGAGCATAAAATTTTGAGACATAATCTTGATGACATGCACATTGAGAAGAATGTTTGTGAGAATATTATCGGGACCATTCTCAATGTTGATGGAAAATCTAAAGAGTCGACTTGACTTAGTTGACATAGGAATTTGGCATGATCTTCATCCTCAGGAACTTCCTAATGGAAAGACTTCATTGACGCCTTATATTTTTACGATGTCGAAGAAAAAAAGAAGAAGTATTTTTCACGGTGTTGAAAGATATAAAAGTTTCAGATGGGTATGCATCAAATATATCTCGATGTGTCAGTGTTAAAGATTGAAGACTTTATTCTCTGAAGTCGCATGATTATCACATATTGATGCAAGATTTAATGCTAGTTGCATTACGCGGTTTTATGTCAAATGATGTGACATCTTGTATAATTGAACTTTCTAATATAATGAAAGCTATTTGTGGGAAATTTTTAATGGTCGAAGAACTTGAGAAACTGCAAGATCAGGTCGCCTTAACTTTATGCAACTTGGAGAAGATATTTACACCTTCATTCTTCACAATTATGGTGCACTTGTTGGTTCATCTCCCTCACGAAGCTAAAGTTGGTGGACCAGTTTTCTATCGGTGGATGTATCTTATAGAGAGGTGTAAATTGTTTAATATATATCCAATCACTATTGAATATTTCTTTTAATTACAAATATTTATATAATATTGTGTTTTATTATGTGTCTATGTTCTTGTGCAAGTTGAAGTCTTATTATCGTAATAAGCGTTATCCGGAAGGATCAATTGCTGAAGGGTATTTAGTAAAGGAATGTCTGACTTTTTGCTCTTGATATTTAGAAGACGTTGAAACGAGATTTAATAGACCAAATAGAAATGAAGTGTGCAGTAATAATAACTTAGCTGAGACTTATTTGTTTGAAAGTTTTGGTGAACATCTCGGCAAAGTTGAAATTGCAAAGTTGGATGACAAGTCTTGGGTACAAGCACATCGATATGTTCTTTTCCACCATGACTCGATAGATCCCTTACGCACGTAAGTTTATATAAATTATAATGTATTCACTTAATCTTTTATATTTCTCATTCTTTAACCATGTAACTTACTTTATATTGAGTTTAAAGAAGAGTTGCAATATCAATTACGCTCCTAAATATTACATCAATGAGAGATTCATATGTTGTTCATAGAAACTTTTCATGACTTGTTAGAAAAGATGGTAAGCAACAGTACGACGTGTACCTAATAACTTTTCTTGTTTTACTAATTCACCTTTTACGTGTAATAGGTTTGGGGTAGGAGAGAAGTTAGTGAAGAGGTTAAATGGCTTTCTCAAGGTCCGAATAGAACTGTTAAAAGATATAATGTCTTTCTCATTAATGGGTTTAGGTTCCATACAAAGTCTCGGGAAAGATTAAGGATGACACAAAATTGTGGAGTAGTTGTTACTTCTTCAACTACTAGTTATGCTAGTGCTAGGGACAATCATCTCGTTGAGGGATATGTAGAATATTAAGGAATTCTTATAGATATTATTGAGTTGGATTATTATGACAAACAGAAGGTTGTGTTATTTCGTTTTGATTGGGTTGATGTAAATACTACTTGAGGCATTAAAAGAGATCAATTTGGTTTTACAATGGTGAACTCTCGATTAATTAACACATGTCAACAATTGATGGATGAACCATATGTATTTCCTTCTCAAGCCAAACATGTTTTTTTATTTCCGTGACCTAATAAAAGATGGTTCGTGCATTGTACTCAATAACACCCCTAGAGACTTGATAGACATCGGGGATGAAAGTATAGATGGCATTGAAACAAGATCAGAAACTTTACTTTTTTCAGCACAAAACTTAGATGGAACAATATCTAGTTCTAGTTCACAATTCCAATAGGTTCGGGAAGACATGGATGGAGATTTTAATGAAAACTGATTGCATAACAATGTAGTAAGATTTATATCTTAACTTATTAATTTATAATATTATTACTTCTAACTTCCTTTCGAATACATACATTAATAGTATTGTTGTCTCTAGTTACTAAAATAATTTTTTTATTATAGATACTATGCCTAAGAGGAAATTAAGTGATTTGCAGATTGTTCAAGTATGAAGAAAGGAGGAAGTAACAAATGATGATGATTTGTCTGGTATTGGATCCTCACAAGTTCCAGAAACATTGAAAATGTAGAGATTGAAGGTAATGTTCAATACTTTATTTAAATGGATAGGAGTTGTTTGTTATTATTAACTTGATTTTAAAAATATTATTGATTATTTCTTATATAGCTGGAAATGGTCGAAGACGCAAGACTAGAGAGCACATGAAATTGAATGATTTATTCAATCTTCCTGTTGGGGATCGCGTGAAAGTTTCAAGAAAAGATGTCGAGCAACCCATTGGGGCACAAGCAGGTGTTATGGGCAGTTACTAAGGCATTGTTGCACGCAATGCTTCAATTTTGCCGATCAATTATGAGTCATGGCGTCAGATGTCGAACAATAACAAAAACCAAGCTATGGATCTTTTTTTTTATCAATGGAAGTATGATTTATTCAAATGCAAAAACCATACAACCTACCATATGCCTCCTCAAAAAACCTTCATAACCTAAATTGGAGGAAAAAGAGTGCATCATGGTAGGCACAAAAACAGCCAACACCAATACCAAACGCAGTCAGGAAGCCATACAAGGCTCGGCTATGACATGAAACCAAGAAACTTTATCAACACCCCCTTTCGCCAAGGCATCGGCAATATAATTCACCTCGCGAAATACATGGTTAAAACACACACATCACAGCTTCAGACACGCGTTGTCAATCTCGCAAAAAAGCCACCAATAACGCCACGACCTCTTCTCCTTGTGAAACACTCAAGATATCGCAATCATAGAATCCGACTCTATGATAATTGACCAATTCGACTGCCAACTCGTAGCAACAAGCAGCCGTACGGCATGGTAAATAGCCCACACCTCCGCCTCATTTGAGTCCATGCATCCCAAAGGCCCCGAGAACACAACAAACACCACACCCCTCTCATCCCGCAACACACCCCCATAGCCCGCCATGCCCGGCTTCCCTCGCGCTGATCCATCCACATTAAACTTCAATGTCCCTGACAACGGCGGACACCAATGGATTCCAGCTCTATGCCTTTCCTGACAACTCGACACACAATCCAACGGGCATAGCCACCAAGCAGATTCGACAATATCCCTCCCCCGCAATGTAACTTTGAGCCAATAGAAAGTTCTTAACTTAAATAGGAAGACAATCTCCTCAACCGCGAGTTGTTTTTGGTTGAACATCACCTCATTCCGCGCAAGCCAAAGTGACCAAAACATAGCTGCGCATCCGATAATCCACCATGCTCTCCCAACACCCGTCAACACATCATACATACAATGCACCAAGAAATCCGCAAGAGATCGCGACCTCGCCCACAGTACATGCCACCAAGCGAAGAAAGCCTCCCACACCTTTTTCGCAAAAGGACAAGCGAAAAGAATATGCTCCTCCACGTCGACTCCCCCTACACCATACACAATTAACATCCGCCAATGGCACACCCCTATCCCTTAACATCGCCAAAGTTGGTAATCGTTGCAATTGCACAAACCATAGAAAACATTGTACCTTCAGAGGGGCATCAATGTTCCAAATATTAAAACCATCCATACCTTCATTGGAAATACCAAACGAGGACATGAGTTTCATAAGGCTCCCTACCGAAAATTTCCCATCCGCACTTGGCCTCCAAAGCATCACATCCGCCCAGCTCTCATGTAGAGAAATCACCCGCACAATCGCCCTCAACTGCTCGAGCTGATGCTGCTCAAACGAACGCAGGCTACGACCAAAGAAATGCAGCCATTCATCGTGATCCAAGCTGCCCTGACCAGGCTATGGATCTTGTTAAGGTAATAATGTCATTGTATTAGATATAATTCATTACAATTCAATAGTAATGTTGATATTTAATTTGATTGTGTAATATGTAGGATAAATTTTCTTTAGAGGTCTCAGACAATTATGTGAAGCATGCATTAGGAAAGAAATATAGAGATAGTAAGAGCTTTTTGAAAAAGGCACATTTCAAGAATAATATCAGCCTTTAAGAGTATGGACACAAAAAAGGATGCATTAATTTTCATTATACGTTGTAGCAAGTTACAACTGGCACTAGCATTGGATGAATAAAGCTCTTTGACATTACACACACAAAAATGGATGGTTCTCCTATGACTCCCGAAGCTGCAGAAATTATGGTATTTTCATTGGACAAAAAATCTGGATTATGTTATATTTATATCAATGGTATAATTTTTTTATATTTTAAATAATATTTGAATTCGATATATATTTTTAATTGATTATGAGGCGAAACTGAGGGAAAAAAGACGGAGTATGAAGCTACAGCTTCAACTAATGGTTCTGCTAATGTGGATGACATTGAAAATCAAGTTATTGCTGACGTTTTGTGTCTTGAAAGATATGGTCGGGTTCGCTGCCAAGGATCATTCGTTACCCCGAGAAAATATTTTGGATCTAACTCGTCTCAATACATGTCATCACAGAGTCAGTCTTCTTAGGCAGAAGTTAATCATTTAAAACAACAGTTAACTCAATTTCAAGCGTAGGTAGAAGCGAGAGAAGCTGGGAGAGAAAGAAGGAAAGCTGAGATAGTAGCGAGAGAAGCTAAGAGAGAAGCAGCATATCAGAAACTCCAAAGAGAATTTCAAGAAATGATGGCGGCGTTAAGGAAGAACCAACCAAAGAATCTGCCATCTTAGTTCATTTTAGGTTCATTAATGTGTGAATTCAAATGAACAATGTTGAAGTACATTTTAATGTAACATTGAACTTTATTTCATTTTAATGTTAGACTTGAATTTATTTTTGTTGTTTTTACTTAATTTTTGCAATTGAATTTTAAAATTTATTGTGCTATTTACATGTTCAATTTTGGTAGTTTAACATTTATATAGCGGCGTTTGTAGGAAAATGCCACTATTACAAGGAATTAGCGGCATTTTCTGAAGAAGAAAAAATGCCACAAAAATTACAACATTCTTTGCAGCATTTTTCCAAAAAATTGCAGCATTCTTTGCAGTGTTGTAATTACAAATGCCGCTAAAAAAGAGGATTTGTCGGCGTTTGAATTCTCAAACACCGCTACAAAGCCAAATCTTTCCCGACGTTTGTAAAACCAAAGGCCGCTACAGAAGAATCATTACCGGTGTTTGAAATTACTAACGTTGTTATAAAACAACAACTATCGCGACATTTTTCAAACAAAAACGCCGCCAACTGTTGCAGCGGTGCTCTATGCGGCGCTTCTTTTAGCGCCGCGAGTGTTTTTAGCGGTGCAAAGAAACGCCACTTTATGGTTAAAAAACGCCGCTAAAAACCTATTATGTTGTAGTGAAAGTTAGTTTTGTGATGGTGTTTGATATTTATGATATTTGAGGATGTTAGCTTTTGATCAAGTGATCATTGGGTGACAAGAGTGTGTGGTGGTAGGCAGAAGTGAGGATATTGGAATGTGGGAAGAGGAAATTATTGGTGTATTAGAAGGAAAAGGATGAGGGGTAGATAATAGAATAGGTTGTCGTTTGTGTTGAAGTTTGTAGTGAAGACCGGAGATGTGGTAGTATTTATGGTAGTCGGAGGTTGATTGTGGAGAGGAGAATGTGATGATATTATGTCAAAGTATGAGTCTGAGAAGAAGATAAAGTACATGATTGTGGTAGTATTTATGGTAGTTGCTGGAATGTTTTGAAATGGGATTGTGTCCCATAGGGTATTAGATTTGTTGAATTTTGGAAATAGATTTGAAAAGGGAAAATTATTTATAAAAAAGGGAACATATTGTGAGAGATAAATTTCGGATGTATATGGCCTAGTGGCTCGTTAAGATCCCTCCACGTCATCACAAGTGACCCGTTAAGATCCGTCCACATCATTGACTTTAATGACATAGTGGTATAATTGAAGCTTAAACTAAAATTCAGTACTAAAATACTGATGATTAGTAAAGTTTAGTATTAAAATAGTATCGATTTTAAGATCAATAGTATAATTAATACCAAACTTAAATTTTAGTGGTATTTGGTATAGTTTACCCTAAATTTTATTGAAATTCTTCGGATCATTATTTGATCAATCCTTTAAACTCCATTTAAAATGGAATATATATGAACCTAACAAGTGTCCTAGTGGAAAAGCGGATGAAAAGCGGATGATGTTCATCCGAGGAAATACATGTTCAAATCGCTTTGTCTACAAGGTGTATGTGCATTGTCAAAAGGCTAAGAATATATATATGAACATATACTACATTGTAATCACCTTTAGACTATTAAAAATACAATATATATTAATCACTTTTGAGCCGACTTGAACATATATTATTCTAAATATTATTAGTTAAATTATCAAACTAATAATATCATTTCAAGAATGTTCTTTTATTAGTTTAGTCATCACCTTCCTTATTTGAGGTCATTTTCTTTTGCTAAGGGGATTGAAATTTTTATTAAAATTATAGAAAATCTCTAGAAAAGAATATAAAATTGGAGAGTTAGACACCCTCAAATGAAGGCATAGAACAAATCCTGAATACGCCTAAAGATCATATTTAAAGTTAATGGACCAGATTTAGACATGTATACATTACGTTGAAAACTTAGATATAGTGTCTTAAAAAGAACTGTTATTAAATTATAATGACATGATTTGCTTTTTACATGTTAGATAATGTGGATGTAGAAAAGCTGACCTGATCTGCAAAACTGACTGTAATTGACTTGAGTTAGAATTAATTAATCTAAATCAAAATTCAATTGAATTAAACTAAAACTTAAAAGTAAAAATTTAAAACTTAAATGAATAATATCTAAAGTCGAAAGGGCTAAAAAATAATTTCTTCTAACCTAAAAAACCACACGGGTTCTTTCCCTCACAAGTCCCACTGTTTCATTTTAATTAAAAACAATTAAAAGATAATTGGTAAAAAGGGGGAAAGGAAACAAATTTGGAGGAAAAAGTTGTCTAATTTTTAGGTTATGGATTAATTACCCTTTAAGTCATGTTGCGTTTAAAATGTTGCATTTTAGGCTTAATATTCAATTTTTAAGTTTCAGTTTAATTTAAGTATCCTCACGGTTTGGACTTCGGATATAGCAATCCCTTCCCTAGGGCGGTGATATTACTCCTTAAAAATTTTATTTTTAGCCGAAATTGACCCATATTTATTTATAATTTTGTAATTTAGTCTAATAATTTCAATATGCTTATATTTTTTTTTCATTTTAGCTCCTAAGATTTAATTTTTAGCCGAAATTAACCCCTATTTATTTCTATGGTATTATTATGAAATTGGTCATTGGACTCTCAAATTTCTTCACTTTCAAATTGTCAAATTAGTCCCTAATTTCGGCTTTATGTTATATTTTATGGTAAAATTGTGGAATTGGTCAATTGACTCTTAAATTTCAGCACTTTAAAATTGTCAAAGTGGTCTCTAATTTTGATTTTAGGCTATATTTTGTGGTGGAATTGTGAAAATGGTCCCTAATTTTGGTTAATGGCTAAGGGTTTAGGCCTTAGTGTTAATGGTTTAGGGTGTAGTTTATGATTATTAGTTTATGTGATGAATTTCCATGACTTAAGGTTTATAGCTTAGGATTTAGTGTTATGGTGTAGTTTAGGGTTATTGGTTTATGAGATTGTTTTTTTAGACTTAAAGGCACATTTGCCCCTTAAAGTATACACAAAATACTGAGCTGCCCCCTAAAATATTTTTTGAGAAATTTTCTCCCTGAACTAAAAATCGTGACCTCATATATCCCTTCCGTTAAAAAAAATTTTCACGGACCAATCAAAACGTGTCATGTGTCATTTTATTAAAAAAATAACACTACTTAAATAAAAGGGGTGAATTGCACATTGCCGAATTTTATTTTTTATTCATTTTAGCCCCTTATTTAACTGTTCATCTTCTTCCTTGCACCCAACGCATCTACAAAAACGCGGACGGCATGGCTCATCCCAGACACACAGGTACGTGAAGATTTACGAATCTCCACTTCACTGAAAGTGGTCCAGGCATATCGAACATTTGTGGGGAGACAAATGCAGCACATCAGTGAGAAACAGGTCAGGTACAATGCTGAAGAGCTGTAGGATTACTTGTTTGACTTCTTCGAGGGATCCCAAAAATCATTGCATAATTCCCATATGAGATGAATGCAAGTTTGCATCTTTTTATTTTTCAGTTTGATCAATAATCAAGTAGATTAATGCAATTCGCTACGTATCGGTCAAAATGAAACCGATTTCACTTCTTGTAATCTGATTCTTATAACTGTATTTAGATCAATGTGTTTTGCCTTGGATTTGCACATTGTGTTGGCAGATTTTAGTAGGATCATTTAGCAGTACAAACTCCATTGATGGAGCTGTTGAAGCTCATTATTTTCCAGAAGCAAAATGGGTCTATTTTCCAGATTTTAGTTGGGTGCAAGGAAGAAGATGAACAATTAAATAAGGGACTAAAATGAATAAAAATATTGGCATACTTAATGTGCAATTCACCCCTTTTATTTAAGTTAGGTATTTTTTTGTTAATAAAATGAGATGTGGCACGTTCTAATTGGCCCGTGAGATTTTTTTAACAGATGGCACATATGAGGTCACGATTTTTAGTTCAGGGAGCAAAACGTCCCAAAATATACTTTAAGGAGCAGTTCAGTATTTTGTGTATATTTCAGGGGCCAAATGGATATATTTTGAAGAATAAGTAAAAAAATCGGAGTAAAATTTTACAAACCCCAACAACTAAAAAAAAGATATATTTTGAAATCATATACCAAGCACATGATGTTTGTTTTAATCCATAGATGACCTTATTTACTTGCATATATGGGTTGGTAAACCAACATCTTCAAATTTAGGTGGTTGTCGCATATAGATATCCTCTATAAGGCTTCCTTGTAAAAATACATCATTAATATTTGGTTGATCATTAATCAATCAACTGGTCTGCATAGCAATTGTCAAAACAAGGCGGGCAATAGAAGTTTTCACCATATGACTGAAAGTGCTTTGATAATAAAGTCCAAGACATTGAGTAAACTCTCTAGCAGCAAGATGCGCTTTGTACCTTTCAATAGAATCATCCGAATTATGTTTTCTTTGAAACAACTATTTACGGTCTACTGAATTCATATAGGAATCATATGGGAACAAGTTTCAAGTTCGATTATGTACAAGAGCATCAATTTCAATTTGCATAACTGAATTTTTGTGAGAAATTAGTTTAGCTTTTTTTTTTTAAAGATATATGCCGCCTTTTATTATAATCCATAAAAATAACGGCACAGTCATGAGCTTTGTTAAAAAACTTGTTTAAACTTAAATGAAAAAAAATAGTGCATCATGACTGTGCGAAGAAACATAACAAATCAAGATGTGAAGCTAACTTAGATCGCAAGGGACCAGCAAACTAGATTGCCGCTAGAGCAGCCTAAGGAACCACTTTAGCATAAATTAAATTCACCGAACCAGTAGCAGCCCTCAACTTCACCATTTTGCAGTCACATTCGACAATCAAAGCAATATTATCAACCCAAGGAGAAGAAATGAAGAGGACAAGTGCTTCTTTAATCGTTAATATTTTTGCTGTCATCATATCCATTCTTCCAACGTATTTAGAGAAAACAATTAAAGATTTAGAATTTTCATTTCGAAGACATCTTTCGATCCCAACTTCACCAAAACTACAAATGACGGCCCCATCAGTATTGAATTTTAAATCACCCCTCCGAGGGGGCAGCCATTGACTTGGAGCCTGTGTTGGTTGATTCACATAGCAAAGCAAAATTTTTCGGCCAAATAATAAAGTCATTGATAGAAGGGACCGGTTCCGGCCACCTAGCTTTGCACCACCAAACAAGTCTTTGGACACAAAGGTCAAACATCCGACAAATATCGACCTTTGTTCCTTTTGAAAACCACCTCATTTCTATAGCACCAAATGTCCAAATTAAGCTAAAAGCACTTAAAAGCCATACCTGGTTATTGAAGCCTAGAGTAGAATTACAGCACCATTGGAGAAAGAAGGTTCGAACAAAATCAGAAACCACCAAATGGAGGTGTCAAGTAGCACATCATTTTTGCCATAACAGCCATGAAATGTTACAATGGCAAATCAAGTGAACGACAGATTCTGGCTCTTTGAAGCATAATGGGCAGAGCACTGATTATTAATCGATAACTGAACTTTGGTGGGGATTCTTCCATGAACTGCTTTCCAAACGAAAGATTCCACTTTAAATGGAGCAAGGTTACTTCACACTATCTTCCATATAAGATCTTTAGAAATACTTGGGAAAGAACTTATTGTACAATAGGATTTAACAGAGAAAACTCCATCGAAACTTCTTTTCCATCGAATACTATCAGGTAAATCCGGGTTGAGACTGACACTATTGATCTGTCCCATGAAGGAGTTCCAAACATCGCATTCCCAATCAAAGAGTCTCCATCTCAGCTATAAGGTCCATCACCAAGAAGGCAAGAACCATTTTCAAACTTACCAAAGTCTGCAATTGCCCCTTATTTAAAAGTTAAAAATAAATTATAGTTTTCAAAACTTAATTTCCTTTTATTGTACCAAATAATAGAGTAAAAAGAAATTTATTTTCCTTTAATTTCTCATTCTCTCAACTAAACACACCGATATAAAGAAAAAATATATATTTTTCATCCTTTCATTTTTCATAAATTCAATTTTTTATCTTTCTAATTTTCTTTCCTCTCTATCAAGTAAAGCCTTAGAATAATATAAAAGAATCAAGGAAAGTGCGGCTTTCGTCGAAAGAAATTGCTCCAAAAAGATAAAAGAATTATTTTTTGACTTATGCTTTGAATTTATAAAAAAATATAAATAAGTCTTTGAACTTTTAAAAGTTAAAATTTTGACCTTGAAATCCACATTTCTCAAAATTTAATCCTGAGTTTACAAATTTTAAAGGTTTCCCAAAAATACGGTTTAATCTCTAAAAGTTTAAGATTTTGCAATTCGTTCCTGAATTTAATTTTCAAATTTTGAAAAACATTTCAAAGTTAAAGTTTCAAAAACTGAGAATTTAGAAGTTAGTGTTCTAATTTGGGTTAAAATTAGGTTGTGATAAATATGATTATTTGTCTCGTGGCAATTTTCTTACTCGGAATCGTGTTCTTTCCCTACAGTTGCTAGATTAAAGGCAGAGTACCAATATTTAGCAATTTCTTGAAGCACTGGATGGGTAAGCTTGTCTTCACGATAGTTAGGCCAATTAGGTTAAGTATTTTTCACCGTAAATTTGAATCTGAACAAAAAATAACTATAAGGGGAGCATTTCGAGGGACCGCTCAGGCCCCCGACCACCCTAGGCCCCCTAAAATTTAATTATCCATATTTTTAATTCTTAGCTTTTTAATTTATCAAATAAATAAATTAATCTAATGGTAAAAAATAATTCTCTTTTCTAAATGAATGAATAAATAAATCTAACAATGAAAATAATGTGTTTGAAATATTAAATTAATTGTTTGAAGTGATGAGATGAATAAAAATCATCTGCCCCTTTTCGGTGTCACTTTCTATGCCCAACACTAAATAATTAAATTATAAGCCTTAACCTTAAATTCTAAATCGTAAATCATAAACTCTACACCAATACCTTAAATCATAACCATAAATTTTAAACCTAATTTTTATTGTTGCGGCATAAATAAGGGTATCAAAAAGGGTAGATGATTTCTATTCGTGATGAGATATGCTTTCATTATATAAGGGTCCATTCTTAGTTTTCGCCCAGGGCCCGAATATCTTCGAGACGACCCTGATTTGACCTGAATCTGAATTTTTTAAAAAGAAAATATGATCTTATAAGGTTGGATCAGGTTGAAATTTGTTGGGATCATGTTAAAACCCGTCAGATTCGAATAATGTAACCATTCCTAATTATATTTGATATGAATTAATCAACCAACGAAACATATTCTACTTTACTCATTCGGTAGGATTGAGAAAGAAAGGGTAAACTACATTGATCACTAAATTACTTTTGCTTTCTTGTTTCGGTCATTAAATTATCATTTTTTGTAAAATCATCATTAACGTTACGTTTCTTTATTTTGGTCCTCTATTGTTCAAAAACTCACGGAAAGATAATAGTTTGATGACTAAAATAAGAAAGAAGCAATAGATTTATGACCAAAATAGGATAAATAAAGTAACATTAGTGACCAAAATAAGAAAAATGTAATGTTAATGAAGATTTTACATAAAATAATAGTTTGGTGATCAAAACAGAAAAATAAGAATAATTTAATGACTAATGATATTGTTTACCAAAAAAATTGGAAGCGTGAAGGGTCACAAAAATGACTTATGATTGAGAAGAAACCCACAGTTTTTCTTGATTTTCTCTCGTCAACAAAGAAATTCATAACAGCCTCTACTACGCTTGAATTCCAGATCTAGTTCCTTTAATTTAACATGATTGGGTATGTTGCTTTTATAAGGCGGGAAGTTAATGTTTGACTGCATATTCACTTTAATTCTTTTTTTTTTTGGAACAATTCAACGCACACCGTTTTATTTTGGGTTAAAATGACTCTTTGTAAATGAAAATTGTTAGAAAAGTGACGATAATCAGTTTGAAATGACTTGACAAAATGATAAGTCAGCAGAAAAAAAATATTTTATATTTTATATAATTTTATAAAATTATTTTTTAATTGTTGTAACATATTTTTAAGTCGATACATTTGTCTATTTTATATTGTCATGTCAGCGTGCACTGTCATATAGGCATGTCACGTCATTTCAAGCCATTTACCGTCAGTCGACTGACAGTTTTCATCGTAGGTGGGCCATTTTGATCCAAAATGAAACTTTGAGGGTAATTCCATATGTATCAAGTTCATCTACTTCAGCGAGGGTAATTCCTTATGTATTAGGTTTTTTCGCTTCAGCGAGGGTAATTTCTTATGTATCAGGTTCTTTCGCTTCGACGAGGGTAATTCCTTATGTATCGGGCTCCTCTGCTTCGACGAGGGTAATTCCTTATATATTAATTTCCTCCGCTTCGGTGAGGGTAATTCCTTATGTTTATGTTCCTTTTGTATCAGGTTCTTCCGCTTTAGCAAGCGTAATTCCTTAAGTATTAGGTTTCTCCACTTCGGCGAGGGTAATTCTTTATGTATCAGGTTTCTCCACTTTGACGACGGTAATTTTATATGCAACCACATGCACATGTATTGTTGCATAATGAAGTTGAAGTTGTGAAATTATGGGATTAATATTTGGCACAATCTTGGACCTTGATTTCCATTATAAATAGGGTGCAACGTTACTTATTTCACATATATCAAAACATCTCTCTCAAATTTCGTAGAGCAAAGATATTGACTATAAGAAGGGGGTGAAGAGAAAGTGAAGATGGACACCAACGACGAAAATGCTAAGAAACGAAAGAGAGAAGATATGAAGGAGAATGACGTGGACTTCAATAAGAAGAAATCGAAGGGAGAAGAAAAGAAGGAACCCGAGGATGTAGAAATGGAGGATGCTGAGCACGAAGATATGGTGGACATCAATCCACCCCGTGCTTTAATAATATTATTATTAACGCACGGGGTGGATCAATGTCCATTATGTCTTCGTGCTCGACATCAACCATTTCTACATCCTCGGGTCACAAACATGACTTATGATTGAGAGGAAACCCACGGTTTTCCTTGATTTTCTCTCGTCAACAAAGAAATTCATAACAACCTCTACTACATTTGAATTCTAGATTTAGTTCCTTTAATTTAACATGATTGAGTCTGTTGCTTTTATAATGTGGGAAGTGAATAGTGACTTTGATTTTTTTGAGTAATTTAATACACGACGTTTTATTTTGGGTCAAAATGACTCCTCTACAGATGAAAATTGTTAGAAAAGTGACGATAAACACTTTGAAATAACTTGAAAAAATGATAAGTCAATAGAAAAAATTATTTTATAAAATTATTTTCGATTGATGTAACATTTTTAAGTCAATGTGTTTGTCTATATGACACTGCCAAGTCAACATGCACTGTCATATAGGCTTATACGTCATTTCAAGCCATTTAGCGCCAGTCGACTAACAATTTTCATCCGTAGATGGGCCATTTTGACCCAAAATAAAACGTTGAGGGTTGAATTGCTCCAAAAAAAATAGGGGCCAAAGTGATTATTCAGTCAAATGTTGGGGGCATTTTTTTGACGGCTTAAGTGGCAAATAAGTGCCCAAACTATTTTTTTTTCTAGATATGTGCCTAAAGTATTTTTCAGGCCAAATAGGTGCATGACGTTTCCAACATTACTTAAATAGGTGCCCGCCGTGACTGTCTGTTAAAAAAAATCGTTAGCCAATAAAAACATGACACGTGGTACTATTAAACAATTTTTGAATTTTATTTTTTAACAAATAAATCAAACTTTTTAAAATATTCTTAAATTTTCAAATAGTCCCCAAATCCATCAACCCTTCAAATATGGCCACTACCACCGGCGTTGGTCGCGTTTCCGGCGACGGACTGAAGCACCCTCCACTCGCCGAACGACCCACACACCATTCATCGTCCATTTTTTTTTGCTCGGCAAATTAAGTTTTATTGATGTAACTTAAAAGCTTATACCCGCATTGAGTGCCTCGTTAAAAACCTCCCTAAACCTAGATGGAGAAAAAGAGTACACTCAATGCAGGAATTACAACTCGTCCGACTTAAAAATCGCCGCGCAATTTACCCTCACAGACACCTTCAAAAAGACGCACCCACTATACTAACACAAACAAATCCCCTTTACATACTCCACCCACACCACTACTAACCTTGCTCTACCCGAAACTCCCTGGAGAAAATATCGTCACTTATATGCCAATTTTCAAGATTCCAATCAAAACAAATTATCACCAACCAAAACTGGCTTGTACATTCAGTGGCATATGGTTAAAAAAACTCACCACCAAGCCTTAAACAAATTTTGCCGAAACATTCCATCTTTCGCTAATCCATCCGCGAGTCCATTAATTTGTCGAGGAAAATAGCAGAATTGAACTCTTCCCACCAAGCTGGCTGCTCAATCAATTTCCAGGAACAACTCCCACCAAGTCCAAGGTCGATGGGTCAGGTTACCAATCCAATTAAGGATGATCTGTGAATCTGACTCCACGATCAGACCTCTATTTCCCCTCCATCCCGCTTCCGAAAACACTTCAAAAGCAATTTTAACTGCCATTAATTCTACATAATCAGCACCATGCCCCAACAGTGGACTAGAAAAAATGGCTCTGATGATCCCATCACTTGTCTGGAGAACACCACCACAACCTGCACAACCTTCCTTGGCCGCTCCGTCTACATTGAATTTTTGCCAACCTCGCTCTGGGGGAACCTAATCTTGGTGTATATAGGATAGAGCAGCAACCCCACAGTTCGACGGACACTCCCACCATCCTTCAACGTGAGTCACCATATCATCTTTGGACGCCTTAACCCAGACTAATGCACGCATTTTTGTATGGAACAAGAGATCCTTGATGCTTGCCACTTTCTCCTTAAAAATTCTCATTTCGATGAATCCAAATACTCCATATCGCGGCTGCAATAGAGATCAACCATAGACTACGAACCAAACTTGCAAAAGGCATGTTGAAACAGAATTGGTATAGAGAAGAGACATCACTAATATCAACTCAAGCCACCTTCCACCACGAGCAAAATAATCTCCAAAAATTTCTTGCACATCTGCACCCAACGAACAAATGGTTCGAGTCTTCCAAATCAGTTTCACGCCAACTACAAATGCACGAATCTGAATCACCAAGCACACCTCTCTTTTTCAAGAAATCCTTCGTTGGCAACCTATATAACTTAAGTTTACCAAAGTCGAATTCTTGATCTTCCACTCCTACATTCACAATCAAGTGAGTTAATCTTTTCACAGAGAACAAACCAGCCTTGTCATGTACCCACACGATTTTATCTTGCACTTCTGGGAACAGTTTCACCCCTTTGGTAACAGAATTGAGCTCTTCTAACATCCTTTTCTCCCTATCCAACAAGTTCCTTGAGAATACCCCTTCACACTGAATATTGCTAAGTTTATTTGAGCCTACCATCTTTGCCATTGTCCATCCCACAGTTCGAGCCAGCCTATATAAACGATGGAATACAATCCGCAAGGGATTCTCCCCACACCACCAATCCTTTCAAAACAGAGTTGCACTACCATTTCCTACTACCCATCTAAAAGAGTCAACTTTCATCCAACAATTAACATCCGCATGCTTCCAATTATTTATGATACCTCTCCACACAGTTGACATCTTTTTCATATTACTTGTTTTCAGCTTCCAATCTTGCAAAGAATTTCCATACTTGGTTGCGATAACCTTTCTCCACAAGGCTGAATGTTGTGTCCCAAATCTCCATCCTCATTTACAGAGCCGCTTCTGAAATTTTAGTGGCCCAAGGGCGAACCAAAAAATTAGGCCCCTAATAATAAAAATTAAAAAATAAATTTTAAAAGTAAGCCCCTAATAACAAGTATTGGAAAAAAAATTAGGGTTCTAATAATAAATATTAAAAATAAATTTTAAAAGTAAACCCCTAATAACAAATATTAAGAAAAAATAGGTTTCTAATAACAAATATTAGAAAAAAATTAAATTTTAAAAGTATGTTCCTAGTAACAAATATGGGTAAAAGTAGGTCCTTAATAACAAGTATTAGAAAAAAAAATAGATTTCTAATAACAAATATTAGAAAAAAAATAAATTTTAAGAGTATGTTCCTATAACAAACATTGGGGGGAAATCATGTCCATATTAGACCCCTAATAACAAATATTAAAAAAATCAGCCCCTAATTATAATTATTAGAAAATATCGGGTCTAATAACACGTATTGAAAAAAAATTAAGAGCATGTCACTAATAAAAAATATTGGGAAAAATAGGCCCTTAAATTTTAAGAGTAAGCCCCTAATAACAAATGTTAAAAAAATTGAATCCTAATTATAAATGTTAAATAAATAAATTTTAAGAGTACACCCCTAATAAAAATATTAAAAAGTTAAATTTTAATATCGAATATTATTAAAAAAAATGGGGCCCTGGGCGGGCGCCCCTCCTGCCCATGCCCATGGACGACACTGCTCATTTAGCTAGTAGGCAAACACTTGACCAGCTTACTCGGGCCATTTTTCTCTTTTCCTTTGAGCAGTCCTACAAGTAGTCCCTTCTTATTTTCTCAAGTCACTGTAATACAGTCTTTGGGATTTCAAACAACGACATATAATAAAGGGGGAGGGAAGAAAGAGCCGAGTTAATTAGCGTAACCCTCCCTGCGAAGGATAAAGAGTTGATCTTCCAATCCTGAAAGTTTTACTTGAAAATGATTCACCACCGGCTCTCCAGTTGAAATTTTTCTCGGATCAGCCCCGAGAGGTATGCCCAAATACACGAACGGTAATGTCCCAACCTTGCAGCCACACACTTGAGCCAAAGAAGTTATCTTGTCTTGTTCCACCCCAATCCCTACAAGGCAAGATTTGCTGAAATTTGTGCTTAAACCCGAGCACAACTCGAAACATCATTGATTAAATAATCTTCCTCATGTTGCAAGAAGAGCACCGTATCATCGATGAACTGCAAATGTGTGAACGATTGGCCTGGAATGACATCTTTAATACCAACGATATCCTCACAAGACTCCGCCTTACCATGATAAACAAGAGCGGTGATAAAGGATCGCCTTGCCTCAAGCCTCTCCTCATTCGGAATTCGCTAGTAGGTGAACCATTGACCAAAATTGAGACTCCCGCCGAAGATACACATTTCAAAATCCAACTTCTCCATTTAACTCCGAATCCCATTTTAAATAGGACCATATCCAAAAACTCCCATCCCACACAAACATATGCTTTCGAGAAATCAAGCTTTAGGATCACCCCTCCCAAATTACCACCCTCTTTGTCCATGGAATGAATTGTTTCATTTGCTATGAGTATACCGTCAAAAATCTGCCTTTCACTTAAGAACGCACATTGGGTGTCACTTATTAATTTTTCTATCACCTTCCGCAGTTGTCTCGACAAAACCTTAGCAATGATTTTGTAAATCAACCCAACCAAGCTAATAGGTTTGAAGTCAGCAATTTCCATATGATTATTGACTTTTGGAATTAACACTATGAAAGATGAATTGATTCTCGGAGCTAGTTTTCCAGAATTATGGAATTTCTCCAGCAGCTTCATAAGGTCACCTTTAACGTCATCCCATCAGGTCTAGGGGTGTGAAAAACTGACCCGACCTGGTAACCTGCCTGAAACCCGATCGAGTCAAAACCTGGTTTAACCCGAAAATTTAAAGACCGAACCCGACCTGCAGCCGACCGAAATGAACCCGAACCCGAATTTGACCTGTAACTGTAGAAACCGAACCCGAACTGCACCCGACCGAAATGAACACGAACCCAAATTTGACCCGTTACTGTAGTAACCGAACCCGACCTGCACCCGACCGAAATGAACCCGAACCCGAGACTAACCTGCCAGATAACCGATTTAACTCGACCTGTTTGGACCCGACCTGTTTTGAAACCGACTTGTTTTGAACCCGACCTGTTTTGAACCTGAACTGTTATTGACCTGCACTGTTCTTGACCTGAACTGATATTGACCTGAACTGTTATTGACCTGAACTGTTCTTGACCTGAACTGATATTGACCTGAACTAATACTATTATTTGATTTGCTGATAATGATAAGTATCTTACATTTGAAGAAGTTATATTTAATGAATATAAAATAATGTCAAGTATTGATAAATTTTAAAATTAATAATAATGTTAAGTATTAATAAATTAACTAACTTAACTTCAATTAAAAGATAAATTGAATTAGCAATAATGTTTAAGTATTAATAAATTGTCTTTCTAATTAACTTAACTTTTATTTTAAAATAACTTCAAAGATAAATTATTATACTTAATTAATTTAAGTGGAATGAATAACCATTATTAAATTAAATTTTTATACTTAATTAAATTAAGTTAAATGAATAAAGATTATTAAATTAAATCTGTATTCTTAATTAAGATAAGATGACTTAAATTTTTTATTATATGAATAAATTAATGCTAATTTAACTTAAGATTAAAAATAAGTTTAATTAACTTGCATTCATTTTAAGTTAAATAATTAAACATTATTAAATCAAATTGTCTTTCTATTTAACTTAACTTTTATTTTAAAGTAACTTCAAAGCTAAATTATTATACTTAATTTACTTAAGCTAAATGAATAACCATTATTAAATTAAATTTTTATACTTAATTAAATTCAGTTAAATGAATAAAGATTATTAAACTAAATCTGTATATTAATTAACATAAGATGACTAAATTTTTTTATTAACTTAACATACTTAAATGACTTAATTAAGTTAAGTTGTTTAAAACATTATAATTAACAGTGAATGTATAAAAACTTACATAACTTTTACAAGAACTTAAATGTCTTAATTAAGTTATGTCGTTTAAATCATTATAATAAGCCTAATGAACTTACAAAATAAGGTTAAACTTTGGAGAGAATAATGTTTGAGTTTAACTTTGGATGGAATTAGGGTTTAAACCCTAAAAACCCTAAGCCCTAAGCCCTAAACATGAATCCCTAAAAATAAAAACCCTAATCCACAAATATATATATACACATAATACATGTAAGTTATGGTTTAATGTTTAAACCCTAAACCCTAATCTTTAATATATAACTCACAGTCCTTAATCCTAGATCAGGGGTTTAGTGCTTAGGGTTAATTACTTATGATTTAGGGTTTAATGCTTAGGGTCGATAATTGTCCAAGGCCAAACTGGTCAAAGTCAACTGTTCAAGGTCAACTCAGGTCAAAGTCAACTCCGGTCAAATAGGTCAAAGGTCAAACTAGTCAACAATTCAGATTTGGTTCGGTTCAAGACTTATGGTTCGGTTCAGTTTGGTCCAAGTTTCACGGATCCGGTTCGGTTCAATTGGATCACAAGACCAGTTCGGTCTAAGAACATATTCGGTTCATCCACCAAGGTCCGGTTCACCATTTGGGCTCTTATCCGAAATTGGTTCCACTTTTACAACAAGCCATTTATTGAATTTTGATCAACACTTACAGTTGGGCTCTCCCAAGTCACATTAACATACACAGAAGCCCAACACTCGCATAACTCAACCCATGATGCTTTTTCAACTGATATGGTTTAGGGTTTTCAGCACCTAAAATGGTGGCGACGCAGATGCACGAACTGCGGCGGTGCAACCTCGTCGGAAAAGACGCAACGTCGGCAGCGGCACAACGAATCGACAACGACATCTTCACACTCAATCCTTCACACCGCAACAGCGGCGCAGACTCAAAACGGCGACGTCAATAGTCCGACGGCAGCGACGGCACAACCGTGTCAAGGACGGCAGCACTCATTTAAACATGCGAAAGCAACTGCAACGATCATTCCGGCCAACAACACGAAATCAAAACAAAATCCACAACTCAAAACCATAATTTAAAACCAAAACTTGAATTTCAAGCTTACCCCCCCCCACACACACACACGAACGGAGGAAGGAAGAGGAGCGGACAGCGGAGCGAGAAACGATGGAGACGAGCAACAGGAAAGCTGAACGGTTTTCTACCGTTTTCGACCAAACGACGACTGATAAGGTTGGTCCGGTGGGTGGGGTTTGATCAGGGGTTTAAGACGGTCTCGACGGAAGTGATCGTGTGAGCTACGTAAGACTTTAGGCCGGTGAACGGAGCTTTATCGAAGCTCTCCGGAGATGGTGCGGGAGATGGGTGCTATCGAGAGAGTGTGGGGTGAGAGAGAGCGACTGATAGATTTCCAATGGAAGCTGAATAGGGTTTTGGGTGTTATAATGGGGTATAAATACCCTTGCCAAAGGGTAAATCACATAAAAGGTCATTGAGCCTTTTAGGGTTTATAAAACGATACCAAAACTTTACCCGCATTATAAATCGACCCCACAAATTTCTGAAATTAAACCTCAAATTCTGAATCTAATCAAATTAATCCCTTAATCAAATTAAGGTTTCAAGATTAAAAATTCCCAATTTTAGGGTTTCCAAATTTTAAATTTCCGAATTAGGGGAATTTTGGGGTGTTACAATAACCACTACTCTCTAAACCGTAAAATCCTTATCTTTAATATATAATTCATAGTCCTTAATCCTAGATTAGGGGTTTAGTGCTTAGGGTCGATAATTAGACATTAGGGGTTTAAACACCAAACCTCAATCTTTAATCAATGAACCATAGTCCCTAATCCTAAACCCTAAACAATAACCACTACTCTCTAAACTATAAAACCCTAATATTTAATCTATAACTCATAGTCCGTAATCCTAGATCTTGGGTTTACTGGTTAAGGTTAATTACTTATGCTTTAGGGTTTAATGCTTAGGGTCAATAATTAGACATTATGGGTTTAAACACCAAACCTCAATCTTTAATCAATGAACCATAGTCCCTAATCCTAAACCCTAAACAATAACCACTACTCTCTAAACCATAAAACCCTAATATTTAATCTATAGCTCATAGTCCGTAATCCTAGATCGGGGGTTTAGTGGTTAGGGTTAATTACTTATGCTTTAGGGTTTAATGCTTAGGGTCGATAATTAGACATTAGAGGTTTAAACACCAAACCTCAATCTTTAATTAATGAACCATAGTCCCTAATCCTAAACCCTAAACAATAACCACTACTCTCTAAACCGTGAAACCCTAATATTTAATCTATAACTCATAGTCCGTAATCCTAGATCAGGGGTTTAGTGGTTAGGGTTAATTACTTATGCTTTAGAGTTTATTGCTTAGGGTGGATAATTATCGACCCTAAACCTTAAACAATAACCACTACTCTCTAAACCCTAAACCCTAAACCCTATACATTTAATTACAAATAATAATAATAATAATAATAATAATAATAATAATAATAATAATAATAATAATAATAATAAGCATAGTAAATATATAATAATAATAATAATTGTATTTAAGTATATAATAATAATAATAATAATAATAATAATAATAATAATAATAATAATAATAATACCTAAAGAACTAACCACTAAACCCTACACCCTAAACCTTAAACAATAACCACACAACTCTCTAAACCATACAACCCTAAAATAGAAACCTTAATCCATCATTATATAGATAATAAATGAACCCTAACTTACATAAGTATCAATTTTTGAACCCTAAACCCTAAACCCTAAGCCCTAAACATTAATCCCTAAAAATAAATACCCTAATCCATCAATATATATATATATTAATATAATGCATTTAAGTATACTTTAGGGTTTAGTGGTTAGAGTTCATAAGTTATGGTTTATGGTTTAATGCTTATGGTTTAGGGTTTACGGTTTAATGAACACTAAACCCTAAACCCTAAACACTAAAAACAAAAACCATAATCCATCAATATATATATTACATGTACGTATGTACGTATCATTTTATGAACAGTAAACCCTAAACCCGAAACCCTAAAACCATAATCCATCTATATATATAATACATGTAGGTATGTTTGTATTAATTTAAGATCAGTAAACCCTAAACCCTAAACCCCAAACCTTAAAAACCATAATCCATCAATATATATATAATACATGTAGGTATGTTTGTATTAATTTAAGATCAGTAAACCCTAAACCCTAAAAAACAAAAACCATAATCCTTCAATATATATATAATACATATACGCATGTATGTACCAATTTATGAATAGTAAACCCTAAACCCTAAACCCTAAAAATAAAAACCCTAATCCATCAATATATATAATACATGTACGTATGTACCAATTTATGAATAGTAAACCGTTAATCATAATCCATAAACCCTAAACCTTAAAAAACCCCTAATCCATCAATATAAATATAACACATAGACGTATGTACGTATCATTTTATGAACAGTAAACCCTAAACCATAAACCCTAAAAATAAAAAACCTTAATCCATCAATATAAATACAACATATGTACATATGTATATATCAATTTATGAACAGTATACCCTAAACCTTAAACCTTAAACCCTAAACCCTAAACCCTAAAAAATAAAAACCATAATCCCGACTATATATATATATCACATATACATAATCCCCAATCCCTAAACCATAAACCCTAATCTGTAAAAATAAAAACCATAATCCGTCAATATATATAATACACATAACACAATAAACCATAAACCCAAAGGAACCCGACCTAAAATGAACCCGACCTGAAACGAACCCGACCTGAAACAAAACCGACCTAAAAAGAACCCGACCTGAAACAAAACCGACCTGAAACGAACCCGACCTGAAACGAAACCGACCTGAAACGAACCCGACCTGAAACGAAACCGACCTGAAATGAACCCGACCTGAAACGAAACCGACCTAAAATGAACCCGACCTAAAACGAAACCGACCTGAAATGATCCCGACCTGAAACGAAACCGACCTGAAATCAACCTGTCAATTAACCGTTTTGGCCTGACCTGAAATGAACCGACCTGAAATGAACCCGACCCGAAATGAACCCGACCCGAAATGAACCCGACCTGAATTGAACCCGACCTGAAATGAACCCGAACCAAATCGAGTCAAAACAAAAATGACCTGAAATGACCTGTAACCGATTTGACCCGACCTGACAGAGCCCAACCTGAAACCCAACTGTTGACCTATTTTTACATCCCTAATCAAGTCTTGTAAAATCTCATGTTATATCCATCCGGGCCTGGTGCCTTTGAGTAATCACAGCTCCAAATTGCTTCCTTAAATTCTTCCATCAAGAACGGTTCCTCTAATGAAGCAAGCAGCCTCCTTACCCGACAACCTGTTAAATTTGAGATTTAGTACTATAATCCAGTCTCGCTCCTTGCAACTAAAATGTTTGTTGAAAAAAATAAACACCAATTGCCTCAATCTTCTTGGTTCCTCATAGCTTCTTCCTTCAAACTTAAGGCCCTGTATTGATTTTCTTTTTGCCCTAACCTTGACTTCTTTATGAAAAAAACACAGTGTTTGAGTCACCTAACTGTAACCAATTCGTCCTGGACTTCCGTTTCCATAATTCTACCTGCAATCTCAAAATCTCCCATAATTTTAGCCCGCACTATTTTAAGTCTTCCTGTACAGCCCCTCTCAACTTCAACTTACGAAGCTTACAGAGGAGATCAACAAAGTTTGCATCCTCTTCCTCAAAGATCTCCCTAATCATTTATTGACACTCGCTTTTCTGTAACCAGTCGTTGATGAATTTAAACGGTCTCAGTCCCCAATCAATCGAGTCAGTCGATAATAGAACTGGAACATGATCTGAAACAACTCGTTTCAGTCCCGTTTGAACCAAGTTCCTAAGATCAACCAGCCATTGCCCATCAATTAAAAATCTATCTAATATGTTTTTCCTATTTTGTGGACCAAACTGTGTGAACTTCCTTCCAACCATGGGCAAATCGACCAAATTGCACTAAGAAATAAATTCGTTAAACTCAAAGAAGACCGAATTTGCTCCCACACACCCACTCATTTCACTCATGCATCTTGTTGTGTTGAAATCCTCTCCCATAATCCAATTATCAGATTCTGTTGTCTTCAAAGTTGCTAGTTCATTCCACAATGAAATTTGTTCTTGCAATGTACAAGGAGCATAGACATTTACGATAATAGAATTCTTACATAAATATATCCACTCGCCTTTTAGAAGAATATACCTTGAGTTTGACACAACAGATTCTACCCTGAAAATACTCTTGTCCCAAATAGTAAGCAAGCCACATGACTGACCTGTCGCTGCCGCAAAGTTAAATCTGAAGTCATCATCATACCACAACCTCCTAACATCGTCTTCCACTAGGTTTTCCTTCTTTGTCTCCTGTAACAGCGCCACCTCCACCCTTAGTTGTCTAAGAAATCTTTTCACATTTGAAATCTTGATGTTCTTTCCAAGACTACGCACGTTCTATGTCATAATCTTCATCTTGTCCCCCTAAAGCCGATTTAGTAAGAAACCAGTTACAAGATCAGCTCCACCTTTTGCCTACCCTCATTCAATCACCCCTGGCCCTTTTAATCACATGTTTCGAGTTCTCTTCGCTAGTAATGAATTTTTCATTTGCCTTGGGTTCTTCCGGGCTTGGTCCACCCGTCATGTGGGTTTTAACATGCTGTGGTTGGCAGGCAAACATGTGGGATCTGTCTAGCGTCTCCACCTGTTGCCCGAGGCCATAGTGTGGAACACCTTTGTAAAGAGGCGCCTGCTGCCCACCTCCCACAACTCTATCGTTGATCGGTCGCGCCTCACCCTTATTCATAGCATTCTGATGAACCGTCCAATAAACGTTTGGGAAATCATATGCACGGAGATCCACAATTGCTTCAAAAAGACGAAGGGCAAGCTGTACTTTCCATCCCTCATCACAGGTCTTTGCACCAATTTTGGTGTTTTGACCGAACCGAAAGATTAGATGACAATAACCAAAGAGGGGTGGACCAGAAAAGTCTGCATATAGATGATGTAGGCCCTAGAGATAGAGCCTACAACGCCCAGCCAGCCATCTGCTGCCCAGCCTGACACCCCAGCCGCCACCGGCAGTACTGAAGCTGCCTTAGAAAATGAAGTCCTCCCATTGCTGCACACTCTTATAGACAACACAAAGCGCATAGAGCAGTAGCAGCTGACCTTCATGAAATTAGTGGGGGAAGTCCAAGAAGCCTTTATGGCTTATCTCATGCAAAAATTCCCTAACAACAAACCCATTCTGCCCCCATTCCCTGTAAAGCTCGTAGTAGTAGCCCCAACACAAGGAACACCAACCACCGCCGCTGCCCGCCCTACAGCCCACCAGGTGCCCTCTCTGACGCACTACAAAACTTACTCAGCCACCACCGCATCCGACACAGTGGCAAACTCTCTCGAGAGGCATTAACAACACCATTCACCTACTTGCACAGTAGTGATAGTGGCAGACACCTCCTCATTAGAGGAGATTGAGCAGCAGCCGTTAGAACCAGAAACAACAGTGGTAGCAACAGTAGCAACAACTATCCTAATGGCGATTGTTCCTCCGGCAGCACCCACGAAGGAAGGCACTAGGAAGAGGAAGGGACACCTCATAGCCGCCAAGCCTGTGGACTTCTAGACAGAGTCAAAAGAGAGCGACGCACCTCCTTCCGCTCCCTCTGCCGAACCTCAAGAAGAGCCTCAAGATACTCCAAAAAGAGTCCAGCCACCGCGAATTGCAAAAACATCACCGGCTAAGGCTTCCGCCAAGATATCTGTCGGCTGCCGCTTCGTCATCCATACCTCTTCCTCCTCCTTAGCAGAAAAGACTCAAGCCCCCTCTCAACCCTCAGCCAACTTTTAGTTATTTCTTTTCCTTTCCTTTTCTTTATTTCATTTTTATTCTTTTTCTGTTTTTTTTATTCATCTCTTGTATTTATTTTGTGCATTGAGGGCAATGCCCATCTCGAGTTTGGGGGGATAGCTCTCGCATATTTTGTCTAGGCATACTTAGTTGCATATAGGTTGCATTGTACTTGCCTTAGTAATAACCGAAAAAGAAAATTTTGTTATATAACTTGTGCCTATGATAGGATAACCGGTTAATATATTTTCGCACCAAATTAAAATTGAACTTAATTTTGGGAAAAACATGAAAGATGACTTAGAATTTTTTTCTTTTTGCCTAAAACTGTCAACACCTCTGTTACTTGCTGAATGTGTTAGAATATTTGATGAACATTGCCTGCTTATTTTTAGAATTCTTTGTAAAGTTCTACCAATAATTGCAGGTAGTCGCCGAGGCAGGCAAAAGAAACAGAATGATACAGCGCTACCACGGCAACATAAGTAAAAACAAGGAAATATGTTGTTTTACCCTAGAGGTACCCACAACAAGCCTTAGGAAGAATCATGTGCGAGGACACTCCGCTGCTATTAAAGTCCATGAAACTGAAAGCCTTGAAGTGACGGACAAATTAGCATGAGTGAATGAAAGTTTTCATGGGATGACTCTACTCCAAGGGTTCAAGGTTTTCAACGCTAACATCAGCAGGTCAACAGTCAACTGGGTCAGGGTTAACGCTGAAGTTAGCAGTCAACAGGCAAAGGTCAACTGAGTTGACTCGGCAGACTCACTGAGCTGACTCGGTCTGACTCGGACTGATTTGACTCGGTAGACGAGTTGGGCTCGAATACAGGTCGGCTTATCGGGTTCGGATCGGACGGGTCAGGCACAGGTTCAAGTTTAGGCTCAGACCGGGTTGAACTCGGACCGGGTTAAACCGGTTCAGACTAGGTTTTACCTTTCGATAAGGCCTCGTCGGTCGATCACCGGAAAAAGGTCACCGAAGACACTTCTAGCATCGATTCTGCCAGAAAACAGATGCACATCAAATCCACATTCCAAACCACGCGATAACAATACAAAATTAGCCAAAAATTTACCCGAAATGCGAACATTGCGCTGG
The DNA here is from genome assembly GCA_958450335.1 of Hibiscus tridactylites. Taxonomy (NCBI): domain Eukaryota; kingdom Viridiplantae; phylum Streptophyta; class Magnoliopsida; order Malvales; family Malvaceae; genus Hibiscus; species Hibiscus tridactylites. Next base: position 7,389,813 of record OY288288.1, read on the forward strand.
AAAATACGAAGCTCCGACGAGAGCCTTGCCATCATCGGACAGACGTTTTGCCGGTAAGATTTTTCCCGGCTCGGTTCCCTGAGAACAATGGTGGCTTCTGATTCACGCCATGACGCCGAATCACGATGGAAAGCACACAAAAAAATCGAGACAAGGTTTGGGGCAAACCTTCAACTGTTTTTTTCCTGACGAATGGTGGTTCCTCGCAGCGAGTGGTGGCTAGGGCAGGTCAGGACAGGACGATAGTTCTGACGGCGTCGACAGTGACAACCATGGACCGCTGATGAGGTAGATCGGACGACTAATAGGGGAGAAAAAAACCCTCTCTCTCGATGGTGAAGACGATGGTAAAGCAAAAGGACGGTAGGTGAACGGTCAATTCGAATATTAAATATGTTTTAACATACTTATCAAACTTAATTCAAAGGTCTTTCAAAGCAACACTTAACAGACACGAGCACTTGGCTTAGTGGTTAAAGCTTTAGCATCTCATCCAAAGGTCACAGGTTCAAACCCCCGTAACACCAATTCCCTTCCTTTTTTTTCCTTTTTTTGTGCTCAATTCATTTTATCTCATTAAACCTCTTTTTTTGGGTGTTACAACTCTTCCTCCCTAAAAGAAATTTCGTCCTCGAAATTTACCAAAGTCAAGGAGAAATACAGAATCCATTGTTTCATCCGTTCATCTACAGAAACTTTCTATCAGAGTATACTTAATCCTCGTAACTCTCAGACTGTCACAGATTAATCTGGTAGTGCCCTCAGTCACTCGTACTGTCTTGGACCCAAAATTATCCCATATCACAATTCAGGCTAACTGATCAGAATACATTATTTGAATCCATACTAAATTTCATACGGTGCCAAGCAAATGCTTGTCTCATAACTGCTACTATAAGCTGGCTCAGTCAGAGGTATGGAACCTTCCAAACTACAGTAGAAAACAACCATACAACCCAAAAGTATATCTTCCAGAATCTGAATTTCTCTTATAGGTTAACCATCAGTTCACAGGTGAAAAATTAAACCTGCAGTTCAAACGTGTACCCAAAGCCTCTCATAGGACATTCTAGAATCGGGATGTAACATCAAATTTCAATTAAGGCTGACACATAATGATACATCGTGCCGTATCTCTTTTTTTAAAAGGATTTCCTTCAAGCTGATTGAACATGACTAAGGTATTGAACTGATATCACCTACCTTCGTCACATTTAGGCAACTGTTTCCTCCGTGCATAATAGAGTCATCACAGAACTTACATTTTCATCACGCTATCGGACACTTTTATTTTAAATTCATAATACTTTTTCTCAAATTTTCACTAGAATATACTCAAACATTATCATTATCACTGAATAACTTTACGTAAAATCTTATATCGATTAACTCACATAATCAAACAATTATTCATAAACTGAACCAAATCTTTAATTTTTACATACATGAACCATCTCAGAATCTTTACCCAAATTCAAATCCATTAAGCAAAAACTAAATCACAGAAGAATGTCGTAGACATTCCTTACCAACATAAATCAGGCTACGCACGACGGAATACTTAGATTCACGTATTTCTTCGAAGGGAAAGATTCGACATCAGAGTTTCGGCTCGAAGGAGTACGGTTATGATCTAGAGGCATGCACATACCAGACACCCTATGATAGACGATCGGCCGATCTACCAAGAATGACGCAACTCTAAGCTTTGATACCACTAAATGTAACCCCTTAGACCTGCCTATGCGTTAATACGGATCTTAAGAAGTCACATTAGGGTCACCGGAGCTACCCACGTTAAAATTTCAAATAAATAAAGTGCTAAACCATTTAAAATCGTAAATCAAGTTTTGAATTAAAATATAATTTCAGAAACATTCAGACAATGAAACAAAAATGTGACAAAAGTTGTTAAAACAAGTTTCATACTCGAATATAAAACAACACGTGACATACATGCCCCCTAATTACACAGGTGCCGTACTCCACAAGCAAAGCCGAAGAAGCTCTCATACCGACGTTGATAGCTACAACATGGTAGATACTTAACATGTGATGGTAAAACAACGTGAGCTTCGAGAAGCTCAGTAATACAAACTACCGAGAGATGCTAAAGGTACAAGTAGGTATATGGCGACTTAACATCGTCATGAAGAATTAGGCAACAGTAAGCTCAAATACGATTCGATAATTTAGTGAAACATTATTAAGAGGTCACAAAGTTGTTCTTTATTTGATCACCTGAACCGTAAGAGGTGAGTCTAAAGCCAGAGATTCAAAAGAGGTTCAGATTTCAGAAGTTGAATCAAGGAGTTCAGAGTGGTCCATTAAACGTGAATTGTAAGTTTACTGAGGGTTCAACATTGATACATTAATTTAGTAGGGTACGTTTCAGAAGAGGTCAGAAAGTTTTATTAATTTACTTAACTATCCCAACCGAACTCCAAAATGCAGTCCCCCTGAACTGCATACAAAAGGTCTTACCCTAGGCCTAAGGCGTAGGAGCCTACCTAAGAGGATGCCTTAGGTCCAGGAAGACTTACCCTAGGCTCGTGGACGTAGGAGCTTAACAGAAAGGCTTACCCTAGGCCCATTGGGCGTAGGATCTTAGGTCCAGAAGGACTTACCAGCGCTGAGCCTACATATCATTATTCATATCCCAGATAATATACCCATATGATTTCAATTTATATTCAGAAGACAGTATTAAAGAAAATAACTATCAAATCTATTTTTATACCAGAAGATAGATATCAAGTTTATTTATCATCATCATTATTATTATTATTATTATTATTTCGTATTCAATGTCATATATCAGATATATTTTTCATATCAGAGGTTAGAAATCAGAGAATTGCTTTCCTTTCGTATTACAGTATCATACTTTTAAATTTTTAAGCATATGGTCTAGGTTTAGAACATAAAGTATTTACATATACATGATACGCACTTTATGGCCCAATTCATTTCTTAGAGGTACTTGATAGATATCAGGAAGATGACATTTGGCAATTTTGGACTGATTTTAGAACGAGGTCCCTGCGAATATAGGAGTTCGATAAGACGGATCGAATTAACATCGAAAGTTGATGCATCAGAATCATTGGGATTTCAGATATATCGCGAACATAATTAAATGTTACAGGTTATGAGGGTATTAAGGTCATTTTGACCTTCAAAGGGTAAACTGGTAATTTGAACCAACAAGGTATAAACGGTGATGTGTAGAATTTAGGACTTCTAGCTGCTCGTCAAGTTTCCGAGCCCCTTTGAACTAATCGAAACTCACTAACACAGTGTTTAATATCTCACCGGATTGGTACACATCAACCATTCATTTCTCAGAACTGACTACAGAGCATAACGACAATAGTTCACCTTCACCAATCATCCCCTGAACTTATTACCAAAAAATCAAGCATATATTCGAGTGGTATTTTCCAAGTATTCCAACAAGTGCATTGTATCTGAACCCATTCAAAAACATCAAATGAGTCTTAGGAGAATAGGTCCCTCTCACTATTGACTATGTACTTTCTCCAAATAAATTACACTTGCCTTCACTCGATATTCTCCCACTATCATCATGGTATCTGAATCAACCAATTGTCTCAGGTCGTATTTTACCACATTTGGAGCCATTACATTTGTTTTTCTTTGTCAGAATTTCTAATTCCATGTTTTAGGGTCATTGTGACCCATTTCAGTCTTATCGGTATTCAAGGGTATTTCAAACATTACGATGCTCGAACATGTTTCAATTATTCAGAATTTATCGGTTCTTCCATCTATTCATTCGTTAAAGTTCTCTAGAGTAAATCCATCATTTTGATTAATTGGGTAATCAGTGCCAAGGAATGATTATTCTTTTGGTCATTAAGGATATTCCGATCGATTCAGCCTTGTCACTATTTCCAAACATTTTAGTCATTTCAATCAATTCAGCAATTTACACGACTTTGACTAATCCAAACATACAATTATTTTCTTGTGAATGTTATCAGAGATTATTCAATCTAAAAAAATAGTCTGAGCAAATTTGCAGTCTCAAAGATGAAGCCTAGCTACTATAACTTCCCAAGCAATCTTCAAGATTTTTAAAAGGTTCGGTTGTTTTACCGAATCTAGAGTAGATTCTCAGGCCACCTTTATATATAGGGATATTTTAGTCATTTTCATACATCAAAGGAACTTTCGTAATTCATTAGCCAAAATAATTGAACTTAGAGATTAACCCTTTTATTAATCGTTTACCGAACTCGAAAATCCTTTCGATTTATCAAACCTCTTATGCGAATATTTGTCTTGACCATTAATATTCTTATTTCTTCATTGATTGACAGTAGCGGAATTAATCACATACTCAATCATAGTCGTGCAAGCATTGACCGAATACCAACAAGTTTTAGAAGCATGCAGAAGGTAGTAATGTATTACCTTGGCTCCAAGCTACATCGGTCGATCCATGAACGACGTTCGAACACTCAAACCCGAATTTGACGTCCTTCAACAATTCGTATTCAAGGAACTGTGAGTACCTTCAGTTACACAAATTTACAATTCAGTCCTTATTCACAGTACCCCTAATTGAATAATTAGATACATATATAAGTTCGGATTCAAGGTCCGATTCGGAGGCTTTCTGGTCAGAATTTTGCAAAATGGGCTTCAAAAACGGACTCAGGGCGTCGAAAAACATAAGATAGGGCTTTTCAGAAAAATTTAACTTTTTGGTCAAAGTCAACGCTGACGTCAGCAGGTCAACGCTAACATTAGCAGGTCAACAGTCAACTGGGTCAGGGTTAACGCTGATGTCAGTAGTCAACAGGCAAAGGTCAACTGAGTTGACTCAGCTGACTCACTGAGCTGACTCGGGCTGACTCAAACTGAGTTGACTCGGCAAATGAGTTGGGCTCGGATACGGGTCAGGTTATCGGGTTCGAATCGGACGGGTCAGGCACGGGTTCGAGTTTGGGCTCAGACCGGGTTGAACTCAGACCGGGTTAAATCGGTTCAGACCGGGTTTTACCTTTCGATTAGGCCTCGTCGGCCGATCGCCAGAAAAAGGTCACCGGAGACACTTCTGGCATCGATTCTGCCAGAAAACAGATGCATATCAAATCCACATTCCAAACCACACGATAACAGTACAAAATAAGCCGAAAATGAGCCAAAAATTTAACCGAAATGCAAACATTGCGCCGGAAAATACGGAGCTTCGACGAGAGCCTTGTCGTCGTCGGACGGACGTTTTGCCGGTAGGGTTTTGCTCGGCTCGGTTCCCTGAGAACAATGGTCGCTTTTGATTCACGCCACGACGCCGAATCACGACAGAAAACACAAAAAATCGAGACAAGGTTTGGGGCGAACCTTCAAATGGTTTTTCCCGACGAATGGTGGTTGCTCGCCGCGAGTGGTGGCTAGGGCAAGGTCAGGGCAGAACGACGGTTCTGACGGCGTCGGCGGTGACAACCACAGACCGCCAGTGAGGTAGATCAGACGGCTAACAGGGGAGAAAAAAACCCTCTCTCTTGATGGTGAAGACGATGGTAAAGCAAAAGGGCAATAGGTGAACGGTCAATTCGAATATTAAATATGTTTTAACATACTTCTCAAACTTAATTCAAAGGTCTTTCAAAGCAACACTTAATAGACATGAGCACTTGGCTCGGTGGTTAAAGCCCTAGCATCCCATCTAAAGGTCACGGTTTCAAACCCCCGTAACACCAATTCCTTTCTTTTTTTCTTTTTTTTTGTACTCAATTCATTTTATCTCATTAAACCCCTTTTTTGGGGGTGTTACATTCCATCTCAAATTATTGTTGTTTTTAAGCACATCTTAGGCATAAATAGGATCATGCATAGCATTTTACAGTATTTCTTCGATTTACCTTGTTTTTATAAGATTATCTTTTATTTGGTGAAGAAGATATTGTTTTAGTGTATTTTTGGTTTTAGGTACTAACAACTGACAGAGGAACAGGTGAGCTGAGGATGTAATACTGAGGCAGCAAACCATGGAGATGTACTGAAGCAGTTCCAGCTGAAGATAGTAGCTGTCGAGTAACTGCCGAGTAATGTTGCCACCGACCTTGCTGCTCACGACATCAAACTATGGAGTTGGAGAACATGAGTGCGATTTGTAGAGATAAAAATCATGCGTCTATCGCCACCATCCACTCGATTTTTCGGCGTCTGTAGCAGCGGGCAGAGCTGCCGAAGTGAAATCTCAAGATTACGTGTGGGCTAAGGCAAACGAGATAAAGTCCGCATTCAACTCAAAGAAGTCAGAGTTTAAAGTCACATTAAACGTGGAAAGCTATTTTTGAGGACTTCTACTTTAAGGAGGACTTAACCTAGTTATTTGTCTATAAATACTCATTGTACTCCTAGTTCAAATCATCACAGATTTTCTATAGACATAACTTGAGTGTTCTTTGTTGCCGACATGTTCTTCTAAACTTCTCTTGTGTTAAGGGTTATGTTGTAATTTAGTTGTGAGACAGTTGTATTAGTTTTTTAAGTTGTTTTCAATAAAATATTCCAAGTTTACTTAATTCAAGTTCTTCACTTCTTCAATTAGTTCCAAAAGTCCAGTTGAAGAAATCCATTTGTTGGGCATGAGAGTGTTAAACTCATGAAAAATTTAAGTACGATCTCATCATGTCGAGGTGTTGACTAATTCAGCTTAGACATAAGTTTGAGTTTCAGTGGCTAAAAGGAGCAACCAAACGTTGACTGCATGTTTTTAGTTTACGCTGAGATTGCTAGGTATTGCCTATATCACGTGGTGAAAGAATCCATGCCTAGACATAGGAAGGATCATATTAGAATTGCTCTGCCGAACTTGGAGTATCTGCTAGACTTGCTGCCAGGACTTCTCTTTATTCCACCTACCGAGACAGTGAAAGTTGCAAGAGCAGAGATCCGATGCGAAAGCAAAAGGGTCGCTGCCTCAATTCGCCAATACCCGGCGAGGCAGCATATCATGGCAGCGCAAAGCAAATTAGCCTATACAACGCAGTTTCACACTAAGTGGCAGCATAACCATGCCCGTTCTATCAACCTGATCACTTCTTTTATCACTTGTGTTTTTATTTTATTTTACTTTTCATCTCAACAATCACCTTAGTTGTGTTTTTATTTTACCTGGTGCAAGAACTACAAATCGAACCAAGCTGAACAATCCTCGTGGGATTCGACATCTTTTATACTATAACTTAGCAGGAGTGTGCACTTGCGCTCTCACAAAAAGGGAACACCTACACGCCCTTCAATTTTCCCTTGCACCTCGAGAGCACATGGCTTGAATACCCTATTGGTGACCACTGATTGGCCCACCAGACTCATAACAGTGACTGCACTGTCGGCGGTCTCGTATGGAATCTAGAGATATTGGGAAACAAATCTCGATACGTAGAAATGGGTGGAACCGATGTCAAGCAATGCAAAGTATGGAACAAAATATATAGTAAATGTACATGCGATAACGTCTGGCTCATCTATGTCATCACGACGTCTGGTGGCATAAGCAAGCGCAGGCTGCATAGCCTCGATCATAACTAGTCCCCAACTCTGATGGAAACGGCCTCTACTATTAGATCTGTCAACAGACCCAAAAGCTCTACCCTGATTACGGCCTCTAGCCGAAGTCTGAACAGATGTCTGTGAACGGACATGTGTCTGGATACAAGTAGGAGTCTAAGAGGATGCTCCTTTAGAAAGCGAGTGTGGGCATTCTTTAAAGAAATGATCCATGGACCCACATCGGAAGCAAGCACCAATCAAATTCCAACACTCTCCTTCATGCCTTCTATCGTAATGCTCACATGTAGGAAAAGAAGAAAACCCAAAAGAATCTCCTCTGCTAACAGGTGAGCCCGAAGGCGCGAAAGGCCTAGAACTCGTATTACTCTTCTGAGAGTCAGTGGAGCGAGTTCTCTTAACAGGGCTTCCATGGTACTCACTATGTACTGAAGGTCTCCTAGATCGATCTCGGTCTCGATCTATTCTGCAGTCTTGGCCCTATTTACCAGGTCCTCAAACACCTGATCATGGTGAGTAGACACTCGATCACGTATCCCAATATGGAGGCCTTCCAAGAATTTATCACATATGTCTCTCTCAGTAGAGACCAACCCAGCACCATACTTCGACAATTCTAGAAACTATATCTCATATATTGCTACTATAATGAAACCATGTACCAAGTCCTTGAATGCCTGGCGCCTCTCCCTTAGGAAACGCTCACCCAAAAAATGGCTCCTAAAACACTCCTTAAAGAAGTCCCAAGTCAACCGGTCAGAAGAAACATTGTTCACAATAGACTCCCACCATGTGTGGGCATTCCCATTCAGCATAGATACAACCCCAAGTATTTTCTAGATGGCTCAAAACCCATCTCATTCATGCGTCTCTCAGTATCATATAGCCACTCCTCGGCCTCGGTCGGGGTCCACAAAGAGATCCTGAGAAGGTCTTGATCCCGTTAGCAAACAAGGTCTAGGAGATGGGGACTTCAGGTGTGACTCCCGACGCTTTGACTACTCCCTGGATCAACTGGAGAAACTGTCTACTCAAACTCTCATTGGTAACACCGTTCGTAGACTCAAGTCTAGAAACTGTCGTTCCTCTAATAGGAGTAGTCATGTCAATGCTAAGAGCAGGAGACAGAGCAGTCTGAGTAGGGGGCGAAACAATCCCACCAGAGGGACCATGAGAGGTAGGAGGCTCTATAGAAGCTGGAGGATCAATTGCGGTCGGGACATTTTCAGGGGCAGGTGGATCCATCATCGGATCATCCATCGAGTCCGCAAATCTAACGAGTCGACCTCGCCTACGGGCGTGTCGACGCCCCCTACTGGTGCTCATCACGGAGAGTCTCTATAGAGAATAAAACCTATGATCAATTTGTGACACTGGGGAATCGAACACAATTAAACATGTAAATTTTGGTGACATGGCCTCTTTTTATAATATTTTGTAAGACGTTTTAAAACAGTAATTCAAAACTCAAGTAGAAGATCTGTTGGAAAACTCAAGTATCTAGTTTGACAGTATAATATTGTAACTCGCTACAAAGCGATCAAATTAGTAAACATGTAAAACATATCCAATAGTAGTTACAAAATAGGTTATATCCAATATAACACTGAAATACTCATATACCATAAGATAGAACATCAAGTATTAAGTCTGAAACCATATCAAGTTTAAGTTACAAAATGATGCCATATTGGGCAAATTAGTAAATATATCATAACAAAAATATAGGCTCATGTCACCCAAATAAAGACAATATGGTGGATAGAAACATTACAACAAAAGAATAGTACGAATGTGCCGATCCTCCAAATGTCGAGTCCAAGGGTAGCCTATACAATGTATCTAAAAGGAAGACGATTTGGTGTATGAGCTATGGAGCTCAGTGTGTTCCAATAATCCAAGTAAAAACATGTACAACCAACAATACTTTAAACATTTTTATTTTAAAGGTGTATGATTCAAGTAACAATATTGTTTAGTTTTGATCTCTATCTACCCTCGAACCAAACTCTGGTATGCAGCTCCCCAAAGCCGCAACTATAAGGGCGTTAACCCATGCCCATTGGGCATAGGTGTCATCTTAAGAAAATACCTTAGGTACGGTAGGAATCACCCTAGCCGAAGCGTAGGAACCTGTAACGATGAGAAATTACCTTAACAGAAGCATGGGAACCTGTAACGGTAAGAGCCAGCCGATTTGGAGTCGAACTTGAATAGTTTGCGAATATTAATGTCTCATTTACAACCTAGTGAACACCAAGAAAACATGTTCCTAAATGCTTAAACAAATGTGTTCGCCAATATTAAACATACATTTCAAATACGTTTGCGAAAAATTATAAATTTTTTCAAGAATAATAAACAGAAAACTATAAATAAATAATTTTATTTTTAGATATACAATAATTAGAAATAAATATTAATAGTAATAATATTATCATTATTATTATTATAAATAAATATACTAAAGGTAAATATATGATCCCCGTCGTCACTCTCTATCTCATCGTTCTCCTGGCTTTGCTCAAGTTCCTTATCGTACATCTCGTCACTCTCCTGGCTTTTCTCAAGTTCCTCATCATACATCTCATCGCTCTCCTAGCTCTGCTCAAGTTCCTCATTGTATATCTCGTCAGTGAACGAACTGTCACCATCAGAGTCTCTCATGTCCATTTCCTGTTGACATTGACATTGAACATTTAGAATTAAAAAATATCCGAAAGCATATTAGCATTAGAATAATTATCAAACTTTTGATAATAAAAAGTTAAATTAGTCTGTCGCACGAACTGAACAAATGGAATTCAATCGAATCTTCTACTATCACTAGAGTCAACAGAAAATTTAAGAGAGAAAGATATAAGTTGTTTTGAGATATCTCAAAGAACTAATGTTGGACCCTATTTATAGTAGATGTGAATGTCCATAATGAACACTTTAAAGTACAATTCTAGAATATTCTTATTCCATAAAGGACTAATGTTGCTTTGAAATTTTACTACTATTTGTGAGTTGTTATTGTTGGTGCAAAGTAAAAGCAAAGACAAAGATACTATATTTTTGGGGTTTGTAACAGAATACAATGGAATAAAACGATAATAAAATGATAAATGATGGCAAAGATGCAATACATGTGATTTCCTAACTATGTAGCAAGTATCAAGTAGCAACATTTAATTGAAATACCCTCAACCGGTAGACGTAGTACCTCTCAAAGCTACTAGTGGCGTTATTTGTTTGGATTCTTGACAACACTATATACAATATCCCAAGACAAGTCAAATAGATGCAACTAGAGGCGGAGCCAAGAATTTATTTAAAGGGTGTTATTTTTTTGAACGGTATTCAAGGGATGTCAATTACTTATAAAGAGGTGTTAATTTATATATAAAGGGTGTCAATTATATATTTTTTTAATTTTTTATATATAAATTATATAGAAAAATACAAGGCTTAAGGGCCACTTTTGCCCTTATAGTAGTCTTAATTTATTGATTTTGCCCCTATGATATTTTCGCATCAATTTGACCCCTGGAGTAGTCGAATTGCATCACCGTTTGCCCCATGGCTGACACTATAACCCTATTTTCTAAATCACAAACTCTAAATCTTGATCGAATATTTTATCAACCTAAAGTGATTATGAAACATAAAAGTATTCGTATAAATTTAATTAATCAAGTCAAAGGGCAAACAATGATGCAATTCGACTATTTCAGGGGCCAAATTGATGCGAAATATCATAAGAGTGAAATCGATAAATTAAAATTACTAAAGGGAAAAATAACCCTTAAGACAAAAATACAATTTTCTAATAATTATTGACACCCCATAGCTGAAACACCAAATTTCACCATTCTTTCACCAACAGGATCAAGACATCCCTAGTAGGCTAGTACATGCAAAAACAGCTGCCACAACCAACATAATGAAATTTGCTATAAGAAACAAGATTGTAGCCTTCAAAACTCCATGTGCTTCATTTTCAAAATTTTCAAACGACATCGAACTCGGCACATACAAAGGTCGTTAACAACGACATAAATAATAGGCTTAATAGCCTTGGCACTAAAGTACGCATTTTATAGAGTTGTCCTTAAAAGAGTTTTTCGGGACATTTTGCCCCCATAAACTAAAAATGTGGCTTCTTTGTTAAAAAAAAATTTATAGGCCAATTATAATGCGCCATGTGTCATTTTTGTTAACAAAAAATCAGCTAGTTTAAATAAAGGGGATAAATTGTACGTTAAGTTTATCGGATTATAAATTTTTTCGTTTTAGTTCCTAATTTTTTTTATTTAACCCGAAATGATCACATTTCTTTTTAATTTTATTATTTAGTCCAATATTTTGAATATGATAATATTTTTATTAATTTTAGTCCCAACCCAATTATTTTAATTATTATAATTTACTGCAATATGATTTTATAATATTTGTATTTAATATATTAATATTATCCAGTAACATTAAAAACAATAAAAATGGATGCTTGCAAGAGTGATATGATTTTATAATTTTTTTTAACTCGTTAAAAAAGAATAAACCAATTAAAATTTGACATGTGTCATTTTAAATTTTAAAAACAAATTTAATATTAAATTCATCTTTCAATAAATACTAAATATTAAATTTAATTAAACGAAAATATTATATTAATTAAATATTTTCATCTCTCCCCATCCAACTATTCATTATCTTCTTCGAATTTCAGAAACTACAGTGTAAACCCAACTATCAAAAATCTAAAAACTACATTCCATATCAACAATGTTGAAACATAGTTCGCAGAAAGTTCAAATGTTGTAAACACTGAATCCTGAAGAGACACTTGTTTATATCATAGCCGTTGATTTAACTTTTTTTCTCTATAAAAACATCGTTCATTTTCATTTCAACACTTTCATCCTTTCCTTATTTGTTTCAACTTATTCTCTGAGCAGTCGTGAAACCTTCAAGAAACACGCTTCTTACAAAGCTTTGATTTTGCTGTTTCAGAGTAAAGATCAAAACCTTATTTCTAGCATTATTTACATTCATTCTTCATTACTTGCCACATACCTGAGTAAGAATACTTTCCACAGACACTTCTCTCCATTTCTTGGGTTGTCTTCTTGCTTTCTATAATCTCATTTTAACTCTTACCTCTTTTATTTACATTATCGTCTTTCTCCATTTTTTTACACATACATTTTTCTCCATTTCTAGGTGTTACAAATGAAGACCAAAACAATGTCATTTGTTTTAACCTGAAGAGACGCGTATTTACATCATAGTCGCAAAACCTCGCAGAAACACCCTCTTACAAAGCTTTGATTTTTTTAGTTTCAGAGTAAAAATCAAAACCTTATTTCTACCATTATTTACATTCATTCTCTATTACTTACCACAATCAAGAGTGAGAATACTTGTGTTGACGCTCCAAAAGTACTGATTTATATACCAATTTCGCATGCTTTTACTTGTCTTTTAAGTACATTTAGTTGCATTTTTACTTAGGAACCATTCATTTGCATTAAGAGTTAGGATTTTGTGTTATGTCAGTTTAAAAGGTTGTTTTTGATACCTTTTTGCAGTATGACATAGCAAGAGGCACAGTTTCTGGCAGGGCAAAGCAAACCAAGGAAGAAAAGAGATGATGTCGAGAAGGATGCCGAGTAGCCGTTGGCACAGAAGGACCTTTAATGCCGAGCACCGGTTGACAAAGAAGAGAATTTGATGCCAGACCAAGAAGTTGTTGACTCTAAAAAATAAAACAAGATTAGGCTGCAAAAAATATGGATTGGATCAATCACAGAAAAAATAGCAAGCGGTGCCAAGTGCAACTGGTGTTCATTTTCTTTGCCCTTTTGTTTCTTCTTTTTTTGGTCATCCACGTCTTTCTCCTTCATCTCTTCTGTCTTCCGTTTCGTCATATTCTCTTTGTTGACGTTCATTTTTTGTTTCTCTTCACCTCTTTCTTGTAGTCAATATCGATCTTTGCTTTACGAAATTTGAGAGAGATGTTTTGATATATGTGAAATGAGTAATGTTGCACCCTATTTATAATGGAAATCAAGGTCCAATATCTCAAATGACTTATTGGTTAAGTTTACAATTCTAGCTTAATTTAAAATAATACCAAAGGTAGAATTGTTGGGAGGAAAAATGCTTTAATGTTGCCTCAAATGTGCATGTGTACACGTCTTTATTAAGTAATATAATGATCACAACAATATTGTACAAATATCAATCCCAGCATTTCACAACTTCAACTTTCATTATGCAACAATGCATGTGCATGTGGGTGCATATGTAATTACCCTCGCCGAAGCGAAAGAACCTGATACATAAGGAATTATCCTCGTCGAAGCGGAGGAAACTGATACTTAAGGAATTACTCTCACCGAAGCAGAGGAACCTGATACATAAGGAATTACCCTCGTCGAAGTGAAGGAACATGATCATAAGGAATCACCCTCGCCGAAGCGGAGGAACCTGATACATAAGGAATTACCCTCGCCGAAGCAGAGGAACCTGATACATAAGGAATTACCCTCGCCGAAGCGGAGGAACCTAATACTTAAAGAATTACCCTCGCCAAAGCAGAGGAATTTGATACGTATGGAATTACCCTCGCCAAAACGAAGGAACTTGATACATAAGGAATTACCTTCACCGAAGCAGAGGAACTTGATACATAAGGAATTACCAGTAAGCGAAATACAAATGAGAGGTCACTTTGTTTTAGGTGTTCCTGCAAGACAAGCATCATGATGAAAAGGATTAGCATTTCACAACTTCAACTTTCATTATGCAACAATACATGTGCATGTGGGTGCACATGTAACTCTCTAACCTTAAAATTCTAATGTGACTGGATGCATGGACAAGATTAAGAAACATATAGCCAAGGATACAAGTGATACTAAAATTAGAAAATATATGTCAGAACACATGTTATTGTTCCAGTTTGGTACCAGCGTAGGAAAAAGGAATCTATTATATTTTTTAGCAAAAAATATGGGAGAGGGAGATAACACCAAGGGACCATGTAAATTCATTCATGAAAGTCTTAAATGACAAATTGATCATTGTCGAATTAAGTAGTTATCAAGTAAGCTCTTATTATGTCCTAACGTTTTTGCTTGTATTTCTGTTTTCTTTATTTAAGTTTCTAGTTGTTTCTAATAGCTTTATTTTTGTTTTTATTTATTTTTATTACTTTTTGTAGGTGTTGTATTCCCAGAAGTGCTACCACACCACTCTCCGTATCAGATCCAGAAATTGAGAGAACTTTTCGAAGGAGAATTAGAGAACATAGTGGAATGACCAGACAACCAAACAACGAGAAAATTCCTCATGCTCTTGAAAACTCACCATTGCACCCACTAGCCCAGAACAGAACAATCTACGGATTGTTGTTCCCATTTGGATGATTTGCAACCAGGAATTGTTAGACCTCCTATTCAGGCTGGGAACTTTGAGTTGAAGCCAATTATATTCCAAATGCTCAACTCCAATGGGCAATATGCAAGGTTACCACATGAAGACGCACAAGAGCATTTTTATTTTTTTCTTTTAGTTTGCACTTCATTTAGCCAGCAAAGAATTCCTGATGATGCCTGACGAATGTAATTGTTTCCTTATTCCTTGTAGGGCAGAGCTCGCACATGGTTCCGAGGTTTACCTGCCGACTCTGTTACATCATAGAATGATCTTGCAACACAATTTGTTTTGCGCTTTAATCCACCGACAATGAACTCGCGCTTGAGAAATGACATTACAACCTACTATCAGTTAGATGGTGAGACTCTCCACACTATATGAGAAAGATATAAATCTTTGTTGCAACGATGTCCCAATCATGGCATTCAACAAGAGACTCAGATTGAAATTTTTTACAATGGGTTGAATGCAGGCACATGACATCTTGTCAAAGGTTCATTTAATGATCCATTACTTGATTACACCTACAATGTTGGTCTTGGTGTATTGGAGTAATTTGTTCAAAATGATTCACAATATCCTATCTCAAGGGATGCACCATACAAAACTGCATCGAGAGTATCCGAGCTTGATGATCTTTCTTCTTTAAAGGCTCAGATTTCTACCTTGGAGAACAAAATTAAGAATATGGAGAGGACAAGTGAAGTTGTTCCTATCTAGCTAGCTCAACAAACAACCACTTATGTATTTTCTCGTGAGATTTGTGGTGAGAACCATAGCTTTGAGGATCGCCCACAACATGCAGAAAATGCTAGTTATGTTGACAACATGCGATGCAACAACATGGGTACATATTATAACACAACTAATCGAAAGTCTTGGGGTAACTCTAATCATGCACAATAGCAAAAAGTATTCCTCTCTGGGAATAATTCCTTTCAAGGAAATTCTAGTGTGTGTGAAGGAAACTTAAACTTCGGTTACCCGCAGCAGTAGTTTACACCATAAACTCCATTGCAGCCACAACAGAATCGGATGCAACCACAACATATTGCTTCACATTCTCAACAATTACAATATGGTGTGCAATCAAAATATGGAGCACCATCTCAAACTTAGTCTCAGATGAGTCATTATGCTCCATCAACTATCTCTAATCCCTTGCTTTTCTTAAAGAGATGATGCGTGATCATTTGTCTCGTACCGAAGTTATAGTTCAAGGTCACTCTTCATCAATATGTACTTTGGAAGCTCAGTTGGGACAGTTAGCTACTGACATGACTTCTAGATAGCCGGGCACATTACCTAGCAACACTGAGAGTCCGGTGTACAAGGGTAAGGAGTATTGCAAAGTTATTACTCTTCGTATTGTCAAACCGACCACTAACTCGACGCAACTAGTTCCCATATCTAAATTTGGGCTTTATTTAATTAAAGAATACATGTTTATACATATATATTCAATTTAATTAGTATAATATAATATAATAATAATAGTAATATAATATAATAATAATGATACCAATTAATATAGAAGAAGAAGAAGAAGAAAGGTAATAATAAGGTCATATAATAACAATGATAATAATAATAATAATAATAATAATAATGATGATGATGATGATGATGATGATGATGATGATGATGATGATGATGATGATGATGATGATGATGATGATGATGATGATGATGATGATGATGATGATGATGATGATGATGATGATGATGATGATGATGATGATGATGATGATGATGATGATGATGATGATGATGATGATGATGATGATGATGATGATGATGATGATGATGATGATGATGATGATGATGATGATGATGATGATGATGATGATGATGATGATAATAATAATAATAATAATAATAATAATAATTGTAATGAGAATAAGATAACAATAATAATAATGATATTAATAATAATATAATATTTTTGTTTGTTTTTTTTCTTTCTTCTCTTTTTTTAAACAGAATATTGACATAATAATAATAATAATATATATTTAAGACAAAGCCCTTTATTTAAAAAATAAAATGGGTCAAACCAGGACAAAATTAGTGATTACAACTGTCCCTTTTTGCTTATACTTGTACAAAAAGAATAAAGCAAAGACCATAAGCACTAATTTTATCCAACTTCCCTATTTAGATCCTGAATCACCTTGCAATTGAACTACTGGCGGTTTGAAAGTCTGGACAGGGGACGTAACGGTCGCGAAGGCTTGAAGATGTTCTTCTCCTTTCGACATTCTTCAAACCTTCGAGGTCCGAACGGATAGACAATTGGTGAAGAATAAAAGTTCCATTCTTTTTGCGCCCGAACGGGTAGGCGGATTCCATTCTCAAAGTGCTTGAACGGATAAGCGGGTTCCATTCTCAAAGTGCCCGAATGAATAGGTGAGTTCCATTCTCAAAGTGCCCAAATGGATAGGCGGGATTCCATTCTCAATGTGTTTGAACGGATAGGCGAGGTTCCATTCTCAAAGCGCCTGAACAGATAGACGGGGTTCCATTCTCAGAGTGCCCGAACGGATAGACAGGTTCCATTCGCAAATTTCCCAAATGGATAGGCGAGTTCCATTCTATAAGTGCTCGGACGTATAGGCGAGTCAATTCACTGAAATAGTTTTGTATACCTATCAAAATAGGCAAGATGATTTGATGATATGGATTAGTATGCCCCTAACCTAGGGATGTTTAACTACAAATGATACATGAATTGTGACATCAAAAATGCTTAGACGCTTTCCACTTTTTTAATCGGTCGATCTTAACCTTCTTCTTAATCTCCTTTAGCTTTCTAACTTGCCAAGTTTTCTTCTTGTCTCGTCTTGAAATAGCACTGTTGACTTTCACTGGTCATAATAGAAATGTAACACTTCTCGTAGTGCTCACTCTCGTAACATTGCCCCGACTCAACTTGGAGTTCACTCATCTCTTCACCTCAACTCATTATGGCGGGCTTTCCTCTATCTCAACATTAGGGGGAAGCACGTGCCCCAAATCCCTGAACTTTTCTTCGAAGTTTAATAAGGTTCATTCTTCATCTCATGAACCAATCAACATATTTTGACAGAATCAAGCCCCAAATCCCTACACGAACGGGCGTGTAAAAACTTTCCATTGTTCTCACTATAGCCACTGATGAGGTACTTTTTTATGTTGGATCGATCATTTGTATTCATAACATTTCATTCTGAATCTTCCCCCTGAAGTAATGTACACAAATATTTTTATTTCCACTATAAATCTTAGACTGCATCTTCTAATTTCAATGTGAGATGCATATTTAACAAAAACTAGATTTTTCTTTTCAAATCATGAATATATCAAGCTAGATTAAGTACTCGAATATCAAGTGCACGAGCAACACTAAAATGGCTCACCAAGTATTGCCTCGAGCATTATGTGTCTAGGAGACCTCGAAAACTAAGTTGATGTTTGAAGGTGTGAAGTGCCCCCCGAGTTATTTCAATTTTTAACTGATTAAATTTATCTTCTATAGGCTTTGCCTTTAACATTGTGGCTTTATCTCATTTCTTTCTTATTTTGGGGAATTCAACTCATCACATTCCTTTGGCTCGAAATAAATGATGAAGCAAACAACTAAACCCTAAACTACTCGACATTGTCATGATTTGAAAATATTACCATCACTCATGAAGCGAAGAGTTTTGGTTAAAACGGGCTTCAGCGGAGTGGCCCAAAAATTCCACACTCTTATCTGAAAATGCCTATTACTGGGTTTCAAACATTGGAGTACTTTTTTAATTAATCTTCGAAAATAATGCATATTACCAGGCTTTGAAGTACTTTTTTAAAGACGCATATCACCGGGCTTTTAAAAATTGAATTTGGTTTTGAAAATGCCTATTACCAGGCTTCAAACTTTAAATAACACCGTTTTATTATTATTTGCGAGTCGTGCCTTCATAATCTCCTCAACTTACGATTTCAATTAAACACAGGCTGCTCAATATCAACTTTCGGGCCGAAACTAATGTTCCTTGTGCAATTGATATACGAGGGCCCAATAGAAAAATATATACATCAAATGAAGAAATGGTTGAAACACAAAATCAAATGCATCCTTTCATTGGAAATTAAAAACATGTGGTCTTAGGCCCTTACAAAAAGACCTTTCCTACTTTCGGGCAAAGGGTAGCAAAGTTAATTCCACACATTACTTCAAAGAAAAAAAAGCAAGGAACTGAAAACATGGAAGGAACATAGACGCATTAACCCTCGACCATCATGAAATTGGTCGTTCTTCAAAACATGATAGGCTTCCTCGAAGACCTCCACCTCCTTGTTGTCCATCAGTTCTTGAACCAACTTCTTTAATTTCAGACAACCCTGAATCTCATGCCCCTCAGTCTGATGGTACTCACAAAATGATCCCTCGCCCTTCATGCCATTCTTGATCAAGCCCATTGTGCACAATTGTTTGAACACCCAACTTAGAGGAGACTTGATTTTCGACACCTCCACCCTTACCTTCTTTGCATCTACCTCTTCGAAGGTATTCATACCCCGACCTTCATGGTTCAGAAGTGGGTTGGCCGCCATATTGGGTCCCTCATACTCCATGATCCCCTTATTGATCATATTTTGCACAAGCTACTAGAAAGCCGTGCAATTTTCTATAGTGTGCCCCGATACTCTGCCATGGTACTCACAACGTGCTTTTTCGTAATGCCATGGAGGGTAAGGTGGTTGAAAGGGAGTGACATGATATAGTCAGACCAAATCAGCCTCGTGTAGCTGTGCATACACCTTCTTGTATGAGACCAATAAAAGGGTGAAAACATCTTCTCATTTTCCTTCTTGGGAGCTCTAGTTTCTCTTTTATTTAAGCTTTGCGTATTCCCAACGATAGCTTTAGGTGGTGAGATTGTGATATTTTTAGAGGCCTCGTAGGTACTTGTGTTGTTCACCTCATGATCCCTCTTCTTGAATTACTTCCGAGAATTTTCTCCCCTATTGATTCTACCACTCTTGATAGCTGCCTCGATACGTTCATCGGTCATAACCATATCCTAGAAATTACTGATAGAGCTACTTATCATGCGGTCATACAGGTTCCACTACAGATTATCAACAAACATGGGAGAAATCTCACTTTCACTGAGTGAGGTTTGTACTTGTGCCACTGAATCTCGCCAACGTTGGGCATAATCATGAAGGCTCTCATTGTGCCTTTGCTCCAACCCTTGTAGCATGAGTCGGTTTGGGACCATATCGGTTATGTACTTATACTGATCCGTGAAAGCCTTGGCCAAATCCATTCACAACCTGATCTGAGCATAGGTTAACTGATTGTACCACCTCACGGTGGGCCCCGTTAGGCTGTCTTGAAAGCAATGTATTAAAAACTTCTCATTTTCGATGAAACACATCATCTTTCTATAGAACATGGTTGTGTGGGCGGTAGGGAAAGTAGTTCCGTTAAACTTTTCAAACTCCAGTGTCTTGAACTTGGGTGGAATTATCAAGTCTGTAACCAAACTAGGATCCCTAGCATTCATCCTATGCGACCCCTCTTCTTCCTCTTTTGTTTAGAACTTCTCTTCGAGGTCTTTCCGTGTCTCCTCTAGTTTCTTCGAAAACTCTATTTTGACCTTGTTCAAATTCTCCATCTCATCCAAATCCGGGACACTATCCTTGACATTTTCCTCTTAAATGAAAATCAAACCTGGTGGAGCACGGGTAGAGGTGCCCGCCTGATGCGATGTGGTCTTATTTCCTTGAGTAGCCACCCCTTGTAAGGGTCTAGGAGCGCTAGTGATGAAAACAGGGGAGTACGAGGGATATCTCGCATTCTGACTAGGGTTTTCAACGGATCCTTTCCCTCGTAGGCCTTCCGCTTTCTTAAGGCCTATCAGTTAAGACAGCTTCTTCATCATGTCTTGTAGGAACTTAATGATGGTGTCCCTTAATTCTTGTTGAGCACGCTCCAACTGTCCTCTCAAATCAGCTTCCAATTTAGAATCTTTAATTACTTGAGAACACTGTCATTGTAGAGAGTTTTAGGTGTACTCTATTTATGAGCGCAAGTGCACACTCTTTTCAAGTTATAGTATATAAGATATCGTCTCCCGCATGGATTGGACAGCTTGGTTCGAATTATTGTTCTTGCACAAGTAAAGTAAATGCACAAGTAAGATAGTTGTTTGAGAAGAAAAGTGAAATAAAACACAAGTAATAGAAGAAGTGATCAAGTTGATAGAGAGGGCAGGGTTATGTTGCTGCTTAGTGTGAAACTGCATTGAATAGGCCAAGTTGTTTTGCGCTGTCACGATCTGCTGCCTTAGCGGGTAATGACGGATTGAGGTTGCGGCAACTTTCGCTACTACGTCGGAACTCTGCTCTTGCAACTTTCGTTGTCTCGGTAGGTGAAATGGAGAGAAGTCACGGCGGCAAGTTTGGCAGATACTTCAAGTTCGGCGAAGCAATTCTGAAGTGATCCTTCCTATGTCTAGGCAAGGATTTTGTCACTATGTGATGTAGGCAATACCTAGCAATCTCAGCGTAAACTTAACACAGGCAGTCGGCGTTTGGTTGCTCCTTTTAGCCGCTGAAATTCTAACTTATGTCTAAGCCGAATTAGTCAACACCTTGAATTGATGAGACCGAACTTAATTCTTTCATGAGTTTGACACTCTCGTGCCCGACAAATGGATTTCCTCAACTAGACTTTTGGAACTAAATTGAAGAAGTGAAGAACATGAATTAAGCAAACTTTGAATATTTTATTGCAAAAACAAAACTTGAAAACCTAAACAACCGTTCTCACAACTAATTACAACATAACCCAAAACCCAAGAGAAGTTTAGAACATGTTAGCGGCAAGAAAACCCTAGCTATGCCTAAAGAAAACCTAAGATGATTTGAATTAGAATTACAATAAGTATTTATAGACAATAGCTAGGTCTAGTCCTTCTTGAAGTAAAAGTCTTCAAAAGTAGCTTTCCATATTTAATGTGACTTTAAACTCTGACTTTTTTGAGTTGAGTGTGGACTTTATCACGTTGCCTTGTCCCGCAAGCAATCTCCAGATTTCGCTTTGGCAGCTCTGTCCGCTGCTACAGACGTTGGAAGATCGAGTGGTAAACATCGATAGACTCAGGGTTTTTGGCTCTACAAATCGCATTCCGGTTCTCCAAGTCCATAGTTTGTTGTTGTGAACAGTAAGGTCGGCGGCGGCAGTACTCGGCAGCTACTATTTTTTTTGGAACTGCATCAGTACAGCTCCTAGGTTCGCTGTCTCAGCATCATATCCTCAGCTCCTCTTTCCTCGGTCAGCCTCTAGTACCTAAAACCAAGAATACACTAAAATAGTACCTTTTCTTCACCAAATACAAGATAGTCAATACAAGCATGACAAAGTAAAGAAATACTGTAAAATGCAATGCATGATCCTAATTATGCCTAAAATAAACTCAAAAACAACAATAATATGAGATGGAATGTGCATAAAATATAGAACTTGTGAACACTTTACAGACCCTCAAACTCGAACTATTGCTTGTCCTCAAGCAATGCAACCTAAACATACTTGCTCTAATAATAATCAGAAAGAAAAACTTGTTTTCAATTTGATTTCATGCCTCAAGGTCGTGGCACCTATATTAATTTAGTGAAGGGAATTTAGCAAGAAAATAACTCAGAATTAATTTCTAATGCCAGTGCAGTGTGTGCAGGACTATATACAGGCTGAATATGCATAATAAATAAATAAATAAAGTTGTTTTTACGATATATAAGGTTGCTGCCGAGGCAGCACGGTTAAGTACAATATTTTAATCATGGCAATGAGGGCTTCGCTTATCACAACTACTCTTCTAGGTCTGAAGTTAAGATAGGAGCAAACTATAAAGCCCCGAACCCTTGGAGTAGAGTCATCCCGTGAAGACTTTCATTCACTCATGCTAATTTGTCCGTCACTTCAAAACTTTCATATTCATGGACATTGATAGCAGCAAAGTGTCCTCGCACATGATTCTTCCTAGAGCCTGTTGCGGGCACCTCTAGGGTAAAACAACAATGTTCTTTGTTTTTACTTCTATTGCCGTGGCAGTGCTGTATTTTTCTATTTTTTTCTGCCTCGGCGGCTACCTGCAACCATTGTTAGAACTTTGCAAAGAATTCTAAAAATAAGCATGCAGTGTTCATTAGAAATTCTAACAAATTCAGCAAGTAATAGAGGTGTTTTGGTGTTTTGACAGTTTTGGCAAAAAGAAAAAAAAATTGATTCATTTTCATGTTTTTCCCATATTAAGTTCAATTTATTATTGGTGCGAAAATAAGTAATCGGCTAACTTTCATAGGCACAAATTATATAAAAAAAATTTATGTTCCGATTATTACTAAGGCATGTACAATGTAACCTATATGCTACTAAGTATGCCTAGACAAAAGATGCGGGAGCTATCCCCCCCCAACTCGAGATGGGCATTGCCTACAATGCACAAAATAAAACAGAAAAAATAAATAAAAGGAAAATAAAGGCAAGAAAAAGGGAAGAAGACTTAGGTTGTTGTCATTGGCAGGTTACGGCAGCGGGCTTGGCATTGCTGCCCTTTGCTGTGCTTTGCGGTCTTTGATATTTTTGGGTTTGAACCTGCATAATTAATTGTGAGACGGGAATAATAAAGAAAATGAAAACAAATAAAACCTAGTCCTAAAAACTACTCCTACTAAAGCAATAAAGATATGAAAAGATAAGGTTATGTCATAGTGGGGTGGGCATCCCCCAATTTGAATACTTCATGTTCTTTTGGGGCATAGTCTCCTATATAGTGCTTTAATCGCTGCCCGTTAACTTTGAACTATGTCCCTCCATTTACTGGTTTTACTGTCACGACACCATATGGGAAGGCTTGGACTACTTCGAACGGTCCTGACCATCTGGATTTTAACTTCCCAGGAAACAGCCTGAGGCGGCAATTGAACAGCAGCACTTGCTGCCCAAAAAGGAACTACCGCTACTGAATCTTGCTGTCGTGCTATTTTTTTACTTTTTCCTTGTACGACTTTGCGTTCTCGTATGCCTCCCACCTGAAATCATCCATTTCTGTCAGATTCAGTAATCTCTTTTTTCCAGACTATTTCCAATCCATGTTTACTGCCTTGACTGCCCAATACGCCTTGTGTTCTATTTTGACAGGGAGGTGGCAGGCCTTTCCGTATACTAGACGATATGGGGATATCCCGAGTGGTGTTTTGTATGCTGTTCGGTATGCCCAAAGAGCATCGTCTAATTTCAACGACCAATCTTTCCTACTTGGGTTTACAGCTTTCTCCAAGATGGTCTTGACTTCCCTGTTCGAAATTTCTGTCTGCCCATTTGTTTGTGAATGATATGCCGCGGCAATCTTGTGCTTGACACCAACTTTTTGGAGTACTTTTCCAATCAGCTTGTTATCAAAATGGGTTCATGTCACTAATGATTGCTCTTGGAATTCCAAACCTCATGAATATGTTCTTCTGTAAGAATCTATGGATGGTCTTTGCATCATTGTGAGGGGTGGTAATGGCTTCTACCCACTTGGAAACATAGTCAACTGCTAGAATGATGTACATATTACCACACGAAGATGGGAATGGTCCCATAAAATCTATCCCCCAAACATCGAATAACTCAACCTCCAAGATTGTTTGTAGGGGCATTTCGTTCCTTCTCGATATGTTTCTTGTTCTTTGGCAGTTGTCACACTATTTGTAGAATGCTTGGGCGTCTTTATGCAGTGTCAGCCAAAAGAAACTTGATTGCAGCACTTTTGTTGCCGTGCGCTGCCCTCCAAAATGGCCTCTATATGGTGCTGCATGGCACTGTGATAGTATGGCTTGATGTTCATTCTCTGGGACACATCGTCTGATAACCTGGTCTGTACGGTTTTTAAACAAGAAATGCTCGTCCTAAAATAATGCTTAGCATCATGTGGGAATCGTTTCTTTCCTTGAAAGTTAAGTTCATAGGGCAAAACACCAGATGCTATATAATTCACAATATCTATGTACCAGGGTGTGTTTGTCGATACTGCTGATGCGGCCTCTTCGTGGGCGGCAAGTGAGATGCCTTCAGCTTCTAGGGCGGCTACCAGAGCAGAGGCTAGTAGCAACTGTTCATTCGGGAATGCATCCTGAATTTCGTTGTTGGAGGTATTCTCTTGTCCATTCTCAAGCCGAGAGAGATGGTCTTCCACTTGATTTTATGTGCCCTTTCTGTCTCGAATTTCCAGGTCAAACTCTTGCAGCAGTAGGATCCAACGGCCGTAACTTATCGAATGAGAACACTACTGCCAGTAACTCTTTCTCTGTAGTGGTGTAGTTGGTTTGGGCAGGATTTAGTGTTTTGCTGGCGTAGTAGATTACATGAAAGATTTTGTGTCTACGTTGTTCTAGGGCGGCGCCGACGGCAGTATCACTGGCATCACACATGAGCTCAAAAGGTTGATGTTGAGTGTGTAAAAGTTCTATTATTTACACCCTTTTTAACCCATATTTCTGCTGCATTCAAGTATCATTGCATTGCATTTAGGTCAGTTTACAGTAAAACATCACAAATACACTAAAGGCACGGATTCTACTAAAAGATGGCTGATTTTGCAGGTTAAGACATGGTTGACGGAGAAGGCAGGTGTAGGGCAGCGAAGCAGAAGAGCTGAACTGGACAAGCAGACGATGAGGACGAAGCTGCCATGGACCTGTCGTGACAGCAAGGTGACAGCAACCCTATGAAGAGGAAAAGTAAAGTGGACCTCGATAGATAGAGAAAAATCTACCCGTCTGTCGTGTGAAAGCCAAATATTTTTCCAAGCCCCGGATCAAAAGATATGTCAAGCCAAAGCTCGAGGAAAGGAATTCCCATGAAACAAGGAGGCGGCTTAAAAGTAGGAATCCTTAGAGATTAAGTATTTATTAGAATCTTACTTTTAATTAAAGTTGTAATCCTTGTTAACTTAGAATACTTGAGCCCAAAGCTTATATAAGGGCATAGATTTTAACCTAGGAGGCATAATACCCCATAACCGATAACAAAAACCCCTCCGTCGTCTACCCGTCGTTGACATGTTCTAAAAACCCCTAGGGTCACGGGTTGTTTTGTAAAGTAGTTGCAAGGGTTGTTTTGTTTTAGGATTTTCCAAGTTCAATAAAATAAACTTCAAGTTCTCTTATTTTGGTTTTAATATCTTGCAAGAGCATCGGGAGAGCATTGTGAGGTTATCTATTTACTTAGCATCGGGAGAGTTAAGTATACGAAAGAGATAAGAGCGAGTTCTCTAGTTTATAGTTGAACTATCTCGTGCCTAGGGATAGGGCGAGGTTAAGTGGCTAAGGAAGAATTCATACACATCGGTGTTCATCCTTCGATTCACGCCGGGAGGTATCATCAAAGACGTGATCATCGACAGACTTGGACCTAGGGATAGGCCAAGGCAGATCTGGGATTCTTGCCAAACTTGGAGTACGGAGTTGGTGTGTTCGCTGCCGCGACAGCTAACGGACAGCCGCCGCGACAGGTGTTGTCGGCGACGGGCGTGACGACAGAACTGGATTTCCTAAACTTTTCAATACCTGCACTACTGAGCAATTCAATACCAGCCCATTCTCTCTATCTTGATATTCCTACTCTTTTTATTTATGTTTACTTTATTATTCTCGTGACAATCTTCTCAATTATTTCTTTTACTTTCATGCAGTGAATTTAGGTGAAGTCATTAGCCCAATCCCTGTGGAGACGATATCCGATACTTCGTATCACTTTACTAGTTCCGTCGTGTACACTTGCACTACAATTGCGATAGACTATTTTACACGCAACAGTTGACTCCAATCAGGGGGAACTACCACAAGTGTTGTCATTAGTTTTTCCTTTAAGGTTTTGAGTGCCTCATGGCATGCCTCATCAAAGTTGAACGGTTTGTCCTGTTCCAGCAAAGTACACAGTGGTTTAGAGATTTTAGAAAAATTCTCAATGAATTTGCGATAAAACCTGCGTGTACCAAGAAACTCTGAATGCCCTTGACAGCGGTTGGCGGCGGCAAGTTGGCAATTACTTCATCTTGGCTTTTTCTACCTTTATTTCTTGTGCAGAAATTTTATGCCCCAGGAATATACCTTCGTCAACCATAAAGTGCCACTTTTCCCAATTAAGTACCAGGTCTGTTTCCTCGCATCTGGTGTGCACCTTTTCAAGGTTGTCGAGGCAGCTGTCAAAGCTGCTGCCGAAGATAGAGAAGTCATCCATGAATATTTCCATGAAGTCTTCTATCATGTCATAGAAGATAGCCATCATGCATCACTGGAATGTGGAAAGGGCGTTGCATAGTCCGAATGGCATTCTTCGAAAAGCATAAATGTCATATGGGCAGGTGAATGTTGTTTTGGCCTGGTCCTCCGGTGCGATGGTGATCTGGTTATAACCTGAATATCCATCCAAAAAGCAATATAATGGTTTTCCAGCAAGGCGGTCAAGCATTTGATCAATAAAAGGTAATGGAAAGTGATCTTTTTTGTTGCTTTATTTAACTTGCGGTAATCCATGCATATTCTCCAACCAGTTACTGTTCTGGATGGTATTAACTCGTTATTGTCATTGCTTACCACAGTTATACCACCTATCTTTGGCACACATTGTATCGGGCTTACCCATTCGTTGTCTGGGATAGGATATATGATACCAGTGTCTAACCATTTGATGATCTTTTTTGACAATTTCTCTCATGGCATTGTTTAATCTTCTCTGGGCATCTATAGTTTGCTTTTGGTCCTGTTCTAGCTGGATTTTGTGCATGCAAATGGTCGGGCTTATCCCTTTTATGTCTTTAATGGTCCAGCCTATTGCCTCCTTATGCTGCTTGTAGAGCGTTTGGGTGTTCTCCATTTATGAGCGCAAGTGCACACTCTATCAAGTTATAGTATAAAAGATACCGTCTCCCACAAGGATTGTAGCAGCTCCTATGAATGGTTTCCTGCACAAAGATTTAGTAAATGCGTCATTAAATCTCATAATGTGGAAATATAAAAACACAAGTAAAAATAAAGATAGTGATGAGAGGAATGATAAGGAGAGATTTGGGCGATAGGCTGGGTAAGACAGGTGTAGCTTAGTAACGTGTGGACTATATTGTAAATCTTCAGTATGTTTTGCGCTGCCATGAATTGTTGCCTCGGCACGTATGGCGGGCGGCAAACAACGACACTGTCACGCGGTCGCAGCAGGTCACTACCACTACAGGGGTGTGTACTGTCTCGGCAGGTGGAACAGAAAGAAGTCTTGGCGGCAAGTCTGGCAGACATTCCAAGTTCGACAGGATAGTCGACAGTGATCCCTCCTATTTCTAGGTTAGGATGCTCGAGATTGCTTAACTTGTGGACAAGTGTGAAACCAAATTAGTCAACCGGTTGGTAATCCCTTTTAGCTACTGAAACTTTTGAACTAGTGTCGAACCAAGTTAGTCACGCCCCATCGGGTTGTGACCATGCTTAACCCTTTCGTGAGTCTTACACTTTCATGCCCGACAAATGGATTTTCTCTTCAACTGAATAGTGTAGACTAATTGAACGAACAATGAACATAGATTAAGCAAACACAGAATTTTATTGAAAACAACTTAAAACTATACAACTATTTCCACAAATCACTTTACATACACGCGCCTAAACCCTAAGAGAGTTGGGTCGCGACCCCCAACAACTCCAAACTGTCTAGCTATCTCCCCATCTACACTCTCGTCCTTGCCAATCCGGTCATACCCCTATACCCTCACATACATTGGGTATATATAAGGCTCTTGGCCTAAATTTGAGTCCTCTCATAAGTTCTCAAATGTGACATACTTCATTTGCTATTTTTCTAGTTATTAGGACTTATTGCTGCTTAATACATGCCGTTTTTGTTATATTTTGTGCAGGGACCCAATTCTAAAAATAGCAGTGAAAGGGGGCATTTCTGCAGTTTTTATTATTATTCTGTCATGACTGACATCGTGGGCACGACACTGGGCATGACGCGTCTAACGTGGCAGTGATGTGGCAAATACGTGGCAACTTTTAGAAGATTCTAGACGATCTGTAAGATCTTATAAGTTTATCCATTCGTTTTGTTGTATTTAAATTTCAAAATATTTGAATTATTTATCTTTTGTTTATTATTTTAAATTATCTCATCACCTTATCTTTGTAAATCTAAGCCTATAAATACCAACCTTTGGTGAAGGCTTAAGATCATCTTCTAGCTTTGAGTTCTTTTTTATCTTTGTAAACATTTTCAGTTTTAATCCAAGTTCTTTTCTTTTATTTTCTTTGTCTCGTTTATTTTATGTTATTTAATTATTTTTCCAAAACAAAGTTAAGCATGATAATCAATATCATGTTTAGCTAAATCTTTTAAGCCAAGAACCAGCCAAGTCAATTCGATTCGTGAGAATTGAACTTGCTTAAATTCTTTTGGGAAATCATTTTTATCTTTCTGCTTAGATAGTTTGGCAATCGGCCTTACTAAAGGTTTTTAACCGCTTTTCAAATCAAAAAGAGCTCGTTGGTCTGGAATCGTTTAAAAACATAGTTGGGAGGAAGGATCGGCCTGTGGCAATTTCGACTTCCTATGAACACTCTTAGCGGCGGTCCGCTAAGGAAAGATAAAACAGAAGTGATTCTTTTTAGACAATTTCTGAGTTGAGTTTTTCCTATTTTTATTCTAAATATTTTAACGGCGATAGACGTGGTTGATTATTTAAGAACCATCTTTCGAAGATAGACTTGGGAGGATTGGTTACTCGAGAGAGAAACAAGTTACGACGGGTTGGGCCTCGTAGACTGTAACCAACATGATCCCCGAAATAAAAATCTATTTCAGTGATCGAAATAATTGAAGGAGCTGGTTCGAGGCTAATTTGCATACTTGGCTTTTCTTATTATTTTTAATTCTTGCATTTTATTTCATTACTTCACTCAGAATCATATCACCCCCTTTTTATTTCCTTGTTTTTACAGATATTCCTGGGAATTCAAATCCGATAAATTCAAGTCAAGAATCACGACTAATCTCCCTGTGGATCGGCCCTCTTTCCCTATAACTACTTAATTTCCTTATTTTATTATTTGTCGAAAGAGGTTTATTTATTTATTTATTTTTGATCAGTTAAACGACGACTTGTCAAAATTGGCGCCATTGCCGGGGAGATTTACTTTCGGCACTTTTTGACTGATTTTTTTTATGACCAGGAGGAATCCGGGTAATCTTGTTCCATACAACCCGGAAATCGAAGCAAGCGCTCGTAAGAACCACGGTGAAACTGTCAGACAAAAGAAAGTACAAAAGCAAAACCAACAACAATCCCATTCGGAATACATATCTGAACCACCACACGACCAAACCGAAGAAAGCACAAGTCCGATATCTATACCTACACCCAACCCGATGGCTAACTAAACCATTAGACAGCTCAACAACGCCCCCGCTGAACAACAACCCCTTTGTATCACCTTTCCTCACGGTGATACCCCTTTCCAACTCAAAACAGGCCTAATTCACCTATTACCCACCTTTAATGGCCTCCCTACAGAAAGCCCACATAAACACCTTGCCGAATTTCACATGGTGTGCAGCAGCATGAAATCGCAAGGAGTTTCGGAGGATCAGATAAAACTAAGGGCATTTCCTTTTTCTTTAGCCGGAATGGCTAAAGAATGGTTATTTTATTTACCTCAAAATTATATTAATACATGGGCTGATCTTTCTCGTGTTTTCCTTGACAGGTATTTCCCTGCAGCAAAAGTTACTGAACTTAGGCGAAGCATTTTGGGTATCCAACAAATGCATGACGAGTCCTCATACGATTGTTGGGAAAGATTCAAAAAGTTGTGCGCGAGTTGTCTGCAACATAACTTATCTGCGCAAACGCTCCTTCAATATTTCTATGAAGTAATGTTGCCGATGGATAAGAAAATGGTAGATGCAGCAAGCGGTGGAGCGCTTGTCAACTTGACCCCCGAAAATGCTCGAAATCTTATATATACGATGGCGGCAAATTCACAGCAAATTAATTCTTCGAGTGAACCCAACCGACGAGTTCACACAGTAAGCACAATTTCATTAGAGAATAAGATAGACAATTTGACTAATATTGTGTATTCTCTTGTTTCAGGGGAGATAGGAGCTGCTAAGGTATGCGGAATATGCACTATGCCAGATCACGCAACCGACTTATGCCCATTGTTGCGGGATACATCTAGTGCCCAAGTTAACGC
The DNA here is from genome assembly GCA_958450335.1 of Hibiscus tridactylites. Classification (NCBI taxonomy): domain Eukaryota; kingdom Viridiplantae; phylum Streptophyta; class Magnoliopsida; order Malvales; family Malvaceae; genus Hibiscus; species Hibiscus tridactylites. The sequence goes on from OY288288.1 coordinate 7,421,058, forward strand.
CATTCACAACTTTCCCGGACCTCACCAAAGACCCTATAACCCTCAGAGCAATACGTACAATCCCGGTTGGAGAGATCACCCAAACTTGAGCTACGGTAATCAGAACCTGAATTACCAACCTAGGCAACAACCTCCCCACCAAAACCAAGCACCCCAAAAATCCTCGCTTAAGTCTATTGTTGAGAGATTGGCAGTTTCGCAGGAAAAATTCCAAACCCAAACACAATCCCATCTCCAGCAAATTGACAAACAAATAAGCCAACTAGCTCAAGTCATTAGCCGTCTAGAATCCCAGGGAAAGTTACCATCCCAAACCAACCCAAGGGAAAACGTTAGTGCGATAACTTTGCGTAATGGAACAGTGATAACGCCTAAACCGCCCAAGCAAGATGAGCAAAAATCCGACGAACCAGGAAACTCTTCGGAAGACCAGAACGATAAGTCTCCTCCAACCGCAGGTAATGCCAAATCTAAAATTTCTGTTTCTACTTACGAACTTGTTCCTTCTTTTCCAAGTAGATTGGTGAAATACGATAAAAAGGAGGAAGAGAAGGAAATTTTGGATATATTCAAGAAGGTGGAAATTAATATTCCACTTCTTGATGTTATTCGGAAAGTGCCCAAATACGCAAGGTTTCTGAAGGACTTATGCACAAATCGAAGGCGACTATCCGGAAATGAAAAAGTTAACCTTGGTGAAAATATTTCGGCCATCTTTCAAAAGCCGTTGCCGCCAAAGTACAAGGACCAAGGTATGTTTGCGGTTCCCTGTAAAATTGGGAATGTTGGGATAAAAAGAGCGATGTGCGATTTAGGCGCATCTATCAACGTCATGCCGTTAAGCGTTTACAACAAAATTTCGACTGAACCATTGAAAGAAACGCGAGTGACGGTTCAATTAGCCGATCGATCAGTCATCTACCCCGAGGGAGTACTAGAAAACGTGTTGGTACAGGTAAAAGATCTTATTTTCCCTGCTGATTTTTATATTATTGACATGGAAAATGATCGCAGCAATAACGGATCCGAAATCTTGCTTGGCTGACCTTTCCTATCAACTGCGCATACAAAGATTGATGTCCGCGATGGCATCTTAACTATGGAATTTGATGGGGAAGTAGTTAAATTTGATATGTATAAAGCTATGAAGTATCCTGATTCGGTTGCAAGTTTAAATTTCATTGATATTATAGATCCGTTAGCTGATGATTTGATCGAAACTAATTGGAGTGCTTCCACGTGCTTTCCAAGTGCTTCCATGTCGATTGTAGCGAAAAAGACGGAGAAGATGAAGAGATTGTCCATCTCTTCATGGAATTTGCTCGATTCATGAAGAAAGAAATGAAAGAATCCACACATGAATCGAAGAAGAAGAAGAAGATGAAGGATTCCCATAAGTCCAACAAAATGGGATCATCTTCAAAGAAAGCATATGAGGCAACATGGAGTGATGAGGAAGACTCCACCAATGAGGTAGCCCACTTATGCTTCATGGCCCTTCAAGAGGGTGAGGTAATCTCTAATTCATATACTTTTGATGAATTACAAGATGTCTATGATGATTTTCTTTTGGAATTTAAGGCATCATTTTCAAAAAAAAAGTTACTTTCAAAATTGAAAAAGGAAAATAATTTGCTTTCCAAAACAAATCTTGAGTTTGAAGCAAAAATCAAAGATTTTGAGCTTAAAGTTTTGGATTTACAAAATTTGCTTCAAGCAATTAAGGAGGCTCATCAAAGGGAAGTTGATGACCTTGAGAAAAAATATTTGATTTCCAATGAGCTTGAAAAGAAAACAAATTTTGAAAAATCAAACTTTTATCAAAGACAATCTAGTGCCCCTAGATTTGTAAATGGAAAATGTTCTAGAAGTATTTGGGTCCCAAAAGGATTAAGTACTTCAATTAAAAAGGATTAAATTGCAAAATGGATTCCTAAAGGGACTAAATTCTGTGCTACTAATGTTTATGGATCCAAAGCAATTTGGATACCAAAAATTACTTGCTTGTCTTGCTTAGGTATGATGGAGAATGATCAACAAGTCAAATATTAAGGGGGATCTCCATACACACAAGAAGGAAAACATTAGAAGAAGGAAGGCTTCACATCCTCCCTTGAGATTTAAGTGTTGGTAAAATCTAGTTGTTTTTATTTATTTTGATGTGTTTTTATTTCAACTAGATTATCATATATATTGGACTAACATTGGATGATGCTTTGAGAAAGGGGAAGCTATTTTTAAAACCAAAGTTTTCCTAATATAGTCAATATTTGCTTAACCTCCATTGTTAGTTTTGAGCTTAAAGTCATTTAATTCTTTTTGATATAACAAAAAGGGAGAGAGTTTGGTTTGAAAATTTGTATTTTCAAATGAATAACGGGGGCTTTAATTACTTTTCAATATTTAATGTCTTATTCAAAATTTTAAACTTAAAGGGGGAGAATCCCAAACAATTTTTCAAGTTGATTTTATTATATCAAAAGGGGGGAGATTGTTGAGATATAGATTCTGATATAATAAATTGAAAATTGTTTTGGACCAAATTGAAAAGAATTTAAAATATGTTTTAAGTCCAAAAAACTTGAAAATAAGTTTGAGGAGTTTTCAAGAGGTTTTGAAATGTTTTTAAGTTGTCGAACCAATGATTTTATCATACCCGTTTCGATACATGCTTACATATTTCGATACATTTTGAAACTACCAAAATTGGTTTCGAAACAAGGCTTGCTTGTTTCGGTATTTATTAACTCAATAAAAATCATAAAAAATTGTGTGTTTATTCTACTAAAGGCAGATTTCAAAAATTATTTTCAGAAAATGATTCACACAGTATCGTCCAAACGTCAAAATATAATTTTTGTAATTTGTTTTCCAAAAAATATAATCTATTTTTCAAAATTTATTTTCGGTAATTTGTTTTCAGTGAAACAAACATACCTTTAAATTAATTCTTACTTTCTATCAATTTTTATCCACTAACTTTTATTTACTTTCAAACTTTTTGTTCGGTAGTATTAGGAGCTGGTCAATCCTAGTCACGGAACTTTAGGCGGTGCATGATGGCCTTCTCCATGCTTGGAACCGGGGTTATCGAATGATTGAGTTGGAGTCGGATAATTCAGTTGTTGTGGACATTTTACATGGTTGTTCTTCGGCTTTGGTAGGTAGTGTCCTTGTGACTCGTATCAAATCTATGTTGCATGAATGGGAAGTCCAGATTAAACAGATTTGCTATACTGCTAATTCTGTTGCGGACAAGTTTGTTGTGTTGGCGCGGAGAAAGCCTGTGGGCGATCAGGCCATTGCTGAGGCAGCATCCGAGGTGTTGGCTCTCATGGCACATGACTGTCATGACTAGAGTATTGGGGTTTCTCTGTATGATCAAAAAAAAAGAATTTTAAATTTTGTTCAAGAGTACTGGGGTACTCTTGGCCTTGCCCAACCTCTTGGAATCCTTGGCTCGAACTAGGCATCTTCGCAACTTGTGAGGCTCCTTACATCGGTAGCACTCCAATTGCTTTCTCATCACCCTCGGCTTGATAGCTTTCTCACTCGCTATCGCACCAAGTCTCGTCCCTAGCTTGACTATTGTGGCACTTGTAGTCAAACCACAACTCTCTCTCGTCTTGGCAGCACTGAAATAAGCAATCGCCCCAAGTCTCGCTACTTCCCCCTCTGGCTCGTCTAATGTCTTCACCGTGGCAGTTAGGCGGTTCTTTTCGGGATATCCCCTTATCAAATGAGAACCATTACAAAAGTAGCACTTTAGCTTCTTGCTCACCTTCTTTTCCGGCACGGACTTAGCCTCACCATTCCCCTTGTCTCTTGAATTGGGCTTGGGTGACTCAACACTTGCTTGCTTACTTCCCGCAAGCTCGTTCAGAGGTTCGGTAACAACGGCCTTTGAAAGTCTCTAGGCGTCACCTTGCTCCACTACGAGCTTCGCCCACGGTCTAAGTCCCTCTAAGAAAGGCTTGAGCATGCCTCATTCGCTCATTGCGGTCTTGCAACTGAGCAGCTCACTCTTGAGCTCATTCACCTCTTTCCGCAAAGCCTCTACCTCAGCTTCACGAGCACAACTCTCTCAAACTATCTTTAACTCATTGAGGATGCGTTGCATCTCGTCCTTGAACCTTTCCTCCATGGACTCTAACTTTTCAAGACGTGACTCTACAACACCTTAGCCTCCTCATTGGATTCCCTCAGTCGATCAACCCTCGGTATCAAGGTATTTACACCCCTAAACAGTTCATTTGTATGTTCTTTAAGAAAGTCAGTTCTTTGGTCAAAATCCCCAATATGATATCTGACCTGGTTAATCGTCAATGTTCTCTAATAGTTTTTACTACAGCACTCTTTGTCAGTTTTCTGTTGCGTCATCTCAATCAATTATGCCACGAACTAGTCAGGTCCGTTTGACTAACTCGAACAAAAAACACCATCACGCTTGACTGCACCTACAAGCTGGAATCCACCAAACTTGACTCTGCCTGCAAGCTGACTCGAACGTAAGTCACTCGATCGACTCGCTTTGTTGTCGTTTCCCTTAACAGTACTCGCTCTGATACCACTTTTATAGACATCACTTGCTCTAATACCACTTGTCACGGGACTAGACTTTTGTCAGTCAAATCCCTATCTGCTTTTTTTCTCTAACATTATTTACATTCATTCTCCATTACTTGCCACGTACTAGAGCGGGAATATTTTCCAAGCATTTCACGTTATTTATCGGTGTTATCTTTCTTGCTTGGTTTGATTTTAATTTTATGCTTACCTCTTTTCTTTACGTTATCAGCATACAACTTAAATATTTTCAATATATCCTATGTCTTATTAAAGTTGTCACTCTTAATTGTTAAAATTGTCTCATTTAAATTATCTACTTAAAAATTCAACAACTTTTAAGACATATATTTCCTTTATGCTCATTTTTTTAGTTTTCCACCAAACAAAATTTAATTTTTAAAATTAAATTGTCACTTGAATTATTTTACATAACATATTTTACAAAAACAATTTTCCTAAAACTAGAAAAAAATTATTAAGTACGCCTTATATAGGTCGGAGGGAGTAAAACTCAATGACATATAAATGATTAATAATAGCCATTATTTTTTATAAGACCAACATTTTGTGATAAACACAGATTTATTATACATATAAATCATAATTCTCAAGGTTTAGTTCAAATAGGATATCCATGCCCTTTTTATCTTAAATATATATTATATAATTAATTTAAACTTTAAAGATCGACTTACATAAATGATGTATAAATTAAAAGCATTGATTTTTTTCTAATTTTAGAGTAAAGCATGAGAAAGAAATCCACAGCATCAATGAGTAAGAGGAAACTGGTTTAAGAGGTTTTTTCTTCGCATTCAGAGAGCGAGCCATTGAACCAAGATTCAAATGAGGAAGCGGAAAGACGACCCGATGTTTTCTATGACGATATTGCCTACAAGAAGTTTTGTTCAATTATTCAAAACCGCAATTTCTGCTGAGAAAAGGGTTTTGCATTTGAAAAAGATCCCAGGATTTTAAATTAAAAATTTCTTGCCGAACCTATTAAAGAATTAGGGCGGGAAAAATTGTGTGCCTATCAAGGCCCTATGAATATATCAATGGTGAGGGAGTTCTATTCTCACTCTCTCACTGAGGACCATGTAGATGTATTTATTCGACGGATGCAATTTCGATTAACCAAGTCTATGGCCTAACTAGTGAGGTGGATGAGTGTTAATTCTTTATGGCTTCTTGCAACACATACGAAAAATTGAATGCTCTACTGAAGCAGCATTGTCATGAGGGTACGACCTGAACCAAGGCTCCATAAGGGTCGATGTTTTTGAAGCGAAGCGAACTGAAATTGGGGGCCCAAGTGTGGCTTCATTTGATTTGTATCAGGTTATTGTCGTCTTTGAGCAGAAGTACAATGTCTAAAGATTGTTGATGTTGGTAGATTCAATCACCAACAAACGTAAAATCTTTGTTGGAAAGATTATTGCAAATGAGATTTGTGAAGCCTCGAAGCTCTCAAAAAAAGTTGTTTGAGACATCCACTTTAACATCAAAGGGTACACTCTAGGTCGATTGCACAATTTTAGAGGCACTCCAATGGATAAAAGCAAAGGTGGAGCATCAGAAGAGTGCCCAATTTAGGATGTTATCCTGAATGGAGAAACTTGAAAAAAAAAAGCCATGATGAAGCTCGAAGTGCATAATTAAACTACTTGAAATATGAGAAATTTCTGGATAAGACCATCAAAGATGCTTTTGCGGTGCATTTTCCAGAAGATTACACTCCATTCCCTCCCTTTCTAGAGCAATTATTTATTTCGGATTATTGCTGCCCGAACCAATGCATCCAAGAGCATGACTACAAAAAGCAGAGAGTATGTTACCTCATCACCAGAAGAAGAAGAGATAGAGAAAGAAGCGCACTTCTTAGGGCAAGAGGCTACAATACCAACTGCTAAAAAGAATGAGAAAAAGAGAGGGTGATGAGTCCCCCTTACCGCAGCGGCACTACAACCATTAACTCTGGTCGGAGACTTTGGTTTGAGTGAGATAGCTGATGATTTTCCCGCGTACATCAACTAAATGGGTGAAGGCCACGGAGACTTTTGGCATGATGTTCTATGAGGTAAACGGCTAAACTAAAAATTGACTCTTTGACTTTCTTCTCTCGCGCCCTCCTTGCTTGACTCATAACTCATTTCATGGTGTTTCTTTCTTTGAAGAGAAACGGTTTTCTCAATATTTATTAGAAAATATGAATATTTTAGTTTAAAATCGTATCACATGTTTAATATAGCCTTATATCGAAATACCAATAAATATATTTTCCTATGTTTTTTCTTCTTTTACTCTCTCATTCTTTCTCTCTTTTTTTCAACTTTTTCTTACTCACATGATTCGACTATAACTATATAAATATGTGAGATATTATTCTTTTTGTATGACTTTTTATTTTTACATTTTTCATATTTAAAATTCATTTTATATTTGTCGTACATTTAGGGGCGAAGCCAGGATTTCAAAGTTAAAGGGGTTGAGAATATTTAAAATGAAATTATAAGTGATTATGTCGCTTGCCTAAACAGCACTCGCTCTGATATTACTTGTCAGGAGATTAGATTTTTTTCATCCAAACTGCGCGGCCTTAGTCATAGCATTCAGCCGAGAAGGTAACTAAGGTCGCGTGGTTTGGCTGGTAAAAGTCTAACCTTGTGACAAGTGGTATCAGAGCGAGTGTTGTTTATAGAAGTTTTATTAGAGCGAGTGATGTTCAGGGAAGCGACATCGAAGCGAGTCGACGGAGTAACTTGCGTTCGAGCTAGCTTTCATGTATAATAAGGGTATTATGTTTAACTAGCATATTGTATTAGTTGATAGATGATAGTTGATCGCATTAGCTGGTTTGACTAGTGTATTGTATTAGCTGGTTTGACTAACGTATTACATTAGCTGATTGTACAAAAATGTTTGGTAAAATTAATTAATAGTTGATACCTATTTGATTATTTAAACAAGAAAAATAACATATAAGTACATTATTATATTCGATACTTGCTTGAATAGTTTATTAGTTATCAATATTTTGTATTTATAAATACTAATTAAATTATAAAAAAATGATTTTTTAATATAACATTATTAAGCATATTTGAAGGATATATATATTATATAATTATTTTTAATACAATTTATTTAATTATTTAATTTAAATTCAAATATAAATGTTTGAGAATAAAAAGAAAAAAAGAAAAATATATTAGTTTATAAATGTCACAATGTAAATACGGGAGGGTGTAGAATTAATACAAAAAATGCTAACTTTAGGTTATTTGAATATTTTTTTATAATTTTTAAGGGTAAAATGGTCTTTATAAATCTTATGTCAAAACTTCTAATTTCAAAAAGTTCTTGTTAATAGTTTTTTTTCAAAATTTGAGGTTTCCCTCAATTTACTATTACAATCCGCTTTTCACCGAATATCAAAATTAGCATATTTGACCAGTCAAACCTCTAACTTTGGCTCAAACCGCTATTTACCAAACATGACCAATATAAAGTATTTAAAACATTTTGAATAAAAATCTCAATTAGGCTCACGAATATTTCGAGTCATTTATATGGTGCTCAAATTCGACTCTATTGATTGTTCAAGCTTGTCTCGATTATTATTGAATCAAATTTGAGTATTTTGAGTCAAACACGAATACTTTGTGAATACCACAACCAGTGTCTCATTCACACCCCCGATGAATACGGAGCAAAAATGCTCCTAAATATTTAAACGAACATGTACAAACAAATTAGACATATTCACAAATATATTTATAAACATATTATTGGAAATGTTTGCGGAAAAAATATAATTTTACATGAATAATAAACGAACTATAATTCAGTTTGTTTATAGATATAAATAAACAGAGCATTCTCTTTGTTCAAACTTATTCATTTAATAAATGAGCTTGTCGTACATGCAACGTCTTCACAAAATACAAAACTTCACATTATTGAAACCGTTCGAAGAAAGTTTAAATGTTAACTAAGTTCTGATTCTTTATACCAAATAAAGCCATTTGTTTTAATCATGAAGAGACACCTGTTCAGATCATAGCCGTTGATTTCACTTTTTTTTCTCTATAAAACATTATTCATTTTCATTTGAAGTCATATTTTTTCACACTTCCCTATCTATTCTATTTTCTTCTTTAAACAGTCGCAAAACCTCCATTAAACAATATCTTATAAAGCTTGGAATTTTTTCTGTTTAAGAGTAAACATCAAATCTTATTTTTAACATTATTTACATTCATTCTCCATTACTTGCCACATACCTAAGTGAGAATATTTTTTAGATATTTCTCGTCATTTATCGGTGTTTTCTTTCTTGCTTGGTTTAATCTTAATTTGATTCTTACCTCTTTTCTTTACGTTATCCTTCTACAACTTAAATATTTTTAATATATTTTATGTCTAATTAAAGTTGTCACTATTAATTGTTAAAATTGTCTCATTTAAATTATATACTTAAAAAATTCAACAACTTTTAAAACATATATTTCCTTTACGCTCATTCTTTTAGCTTTCCATCAAACAAAAATTAATTTTTAAAACTAAATTGTCACTTGAATTATTTTACATAGCACATTTTACAAAAACAATTTTCTTAAAACTAGGTAAAAAATCATTAAGTACGACTTACATAAGTCGAAAGGAGTAAATCTCAATGACATATAAAAATTTATAAAAGTCATAATTTTTTTAAAGGATCAACCTTTTGTGATAAACACAGATTTTTTATAAGATCAATTATTTAGAACCGCATTTTCTGCTGGAAAATGGTTTTGCATTTAAAAAAAATCTTACCATTTGGAATTACAAATTTTTTGCCGAACCTATTAAAGAATTAGGGTGGGAAAATTTTGTGTTTGTCAAGGCCCTGTAAATATATCAATGGTGAGGAAATTATATTCTCACCTGCTCACTGAGGACTAGGTCGATGTATTTGTTCGACAGACGTTGGTTCAATGAGATGTCATTTCGATTAACCAAGTTTATGGCCTAACTAATGAGGTGGATGAACATTTAACATTTGTGGCTTCTTGCAACACAGACGAAAAGTTGAATGCTCAACTGAAGCAGCATTGTCATGAGGGCACGACCTGGACCAAGGCTCTACAAGGGTCGATGTTTGTGAAGCGGAATGAACTGAAATTCGGGGTCGAGTGTGAGTTCATATGATTTGCACCAGGTTATTGTCGTCTTTGAACAGAAGTACAGTGTCTAAAGAGAAGTTGATGCTGGTAGATTTAATCACCAGCAAATGTAAAATCTTTGTTGGAAAGATTATTGCAAATGAGATTTTTGAAGCCTCAAAGCCTCAAAAAGAAGTTGTTTGAAATTTCCGGCACTTATTACAAAGCTCTGCAAAGCAAAGAATGTGCCCAAATTGATGGGGAAAAGAAGATTGAGAATAGAAAACTAAAACTTCTACTATCTTGACTTTTTATTTTTACATTTGTAATATTTAAAATTTATTTTTGTATTTGTCGTATTTTTAGGGGCGAAGCCAAGATTTCAAAGTTAACCGGGCCGAAAATATTTAAAATAAAATTATGAGTGATTAAAACCCACATAAAAAATATTATTATCAAGTCAAGTCTTAATCCAATTGTCAATAAAATGAAATCTAAAGTTTTTATCTTCGTAATTTTACCTTAATATCACACGAAAAACATAAAAAAATGTGCATTAACAATTAATTTATCAAACTATCTAGCAATCAACTAGTTAATATTTTTTTAAATAGAACTAGTTAATATTCTTGGTTCTATTAATTCTATTTCACATGATAAACAATCTTCTTAATATATTTGAACAAAAACTACACAAAGAAACATCAATTATGTATTTAAAAGAGATGATAAATTAGTAGATAAAACATACCGTTAAAGAGAGAGTAATTTTGGAATAGTTGCGAATGGAGAGAGTTGGCGATTGTTTACGAGAATGATAAATTAAATTAAAAAAGATAATAAGGTAAAAGAGAAAGAAAAAAACTCAAAGTGTACCCAATATAAAAATCCTATGGCCGTGGCAAGCAAGCGAAAAGTTGTTTTTTATAGGGATTTATATATATGACAAAAAAATTGATTATAAAAGAATAAAAAAGAATTTTAAACGAATAACTAATAATAATGATTAATGAACAAAAAAATTAAAAGAATAAAAAAGTATATGGTAGTGTAAAAATTCTGAAGGGGCCGCTTTCAAAACTACTACAAATTTTGTGCTGGGCCACAAGGGCCTGGCCTCTGTCAGCCCTCCCTACAGTTTTGTTACTGTGTACCTTTGTCATATTTGTACCTTTTAATTTTAAAAATTGTTGTTTTTTTGTTCTCGTTCAATACTCATATTTGTATCAATGTAACATAGCATATCTATATTTATGGAAGGAGTTATTTACAAAGAAGGATTCCAGTGTGGGAAAACACTATCTACGCTGTCATTAGAGGCAAAAACCGATCATATTGCCTCTTTTTTGGATAGCTATTCTACGCATGGTAAAAATGACCCGAGATTCAAAATCAAGTCAAATAAAATGATCGGAATTTGATTCAAAATCTAAAATAAATCGAATTAAAATCAAACTGAATTTCAGTTGAACCGAATATAGACATGAACCGATTTTCAACCGAACCAAATGAAACCAAATCGATTTTCAACTGAATTGAATGGACCCGAATTGAAAGCAACTCGAACCGAAGGCAACCTGAAATAAAAAAATATATATGTTAAAATAAATAAATAAAGATGAAATATGAACTGTCGCACAACTCACCAAAATGTCAAAGATATCGGCTATATAAAGTCACATATATGGTGGAAAACCTAACTCGGCCTTAAAATCCGACTAAAACCGATCGATATCATATTAACCCGATATTGACCCGACCCGAAAATCAACCGACCCGATACTCAAACTGAAATCACCATAAACCCGAACTAAAATTGAACAAGACCCGAACCGACCCGAACTTAAATCGAATGTAACCAAACCTGAAATAACCTCAACAAAAACCGAACCAAATAACTCGTTTGCACCTCCACAAAAAAAATAGGTCAACCCCACATCATGACAATTTTAAATGAAAAATCTATTTTAAAAAGTTATTTAGATAAATGACTCCCGCCCATAGTTATTTAGAAAAATGACTCCAAATCGTCCATATAAGGCGAACTTGCTTTTTGTAATACAAGTTGATAAAAAAGTTAATATCCCACATTTTTTAACATGAAACTCGCTTTTTGTAGAAAGCAAGTTTTAAAACTTACTTTCTTTAAAACGCGAGGTCGTTTTATATAGACGATTTAAATGTCATTTTTAAATAACTCTGAGCGAGAGCCATTTAACTAAACAATTTTTTAAAATAGATTTTTTTAGATAAAAATCACCCACGTCACTTCCATTTGAGTTCAGAGACATCATCATCATTAGAATTAATAAAAACAATTTTTTTATTTATTTTCAATCTTATACTCTTTGGCTTTTGATGCCAACACTATTCGACTATTTTTGTTTTACTTTACAATTCCAATAACTTTTCATGAAAAAAGAAAAACTTTTGGTGAAGAAAAACTTTAATTTCAATTAATATTCAATTTATAAGATACTGACAAAAAATAATATTTTAAGTACATTTAATATTGAATTTTAAACCTATTTCAAATAACATCTCACCTTTCTCAACTAACAACCATGAGACTGTTAATAAAAATTAAATACATTTTTATCATTAAAGTTTATTTTGCTTTTTAATAAAATTTATTAGAATATAATTAATTATATTCTTTAAAAGTTTTTTTTTGAATATGCTGGTGCGATGCAAGGATAGCATATGTTCAACTTTCTTAGTCTTTTCAAAGACGGCACACACAGCATGACATAACTGGTGCTCGAACCCGGGTCCCAAGGGATGATAAACATCTACCTTTTCCACCAGGACACAAGGGGATGAGCATATTCTTTAAAAGTTATATTCCGTTAACTTATATGATTTGGTAAACGAAGTTTGAATTGGTGTTTTAAATTAAAATTTTGGAAAGATGACAAACCCTAGGTTGCCTATGTGTAACTCTTTCCCGCCGAACGGCAGGCCGCCGGATGGGCTGGTGACCCGGCTTGTGTCTCTTTCTGTTGAAACTGGTCAAGTTGCTAGGGCTACACTGGTTGGGGTGATCGAAAATCCTTCTTGTGACGTGGATATGCAAGTGATTGAAGATGTGGCTGAGGGTTCTACACAGGTTAATGCAGTTTTGCATAATAGTGCGGGGATAACTTCCATGGATGATAATGCAGGGAAGGGTGCTGCGCCAATCTCGGAACCGACTCGTGTGTTGTTCCGTGACATGGTGCTAGGAGAGAACGGCAAGGAAAAAAGGCATGCGGATATCGAAGATTTGGAAGTTGAAGTCACGGCAGCGGACGTGTTCATTGGTAACAATGGTGCTTTTCTGGAAATCAGATTTTCGGATAGGGTTCACAAATCGATTGATGATAAACTTTCTAAAGCCGTAATTATCAGATTATTGGGGAAATCCATTGGCTACAGAGCTTTATTTAACAGACTTCGTTCTTTATGGAGCTTACAGGAGGAGTTTAATCTTATTGATTTGGATAACGACTACTTCTTGGTCTGTTTCGCTCTTGATACAGATCATGAGAGGGTTATCTCAGATGGTCCGTGAATGGTGTATGGTTGCTACTTGCTACTTAACGATTCAGCCGTGGAGTAGAAGCTTTGTCACGTCGGAAAATCATTCGGGGAAAGTGATTGCTTGGGTAAGCTCCCTGGTTTACCTTATAGATATTACTCTAAGAATTTGTTTCATCATATCTCAGATCTGCTGGGCGAGGTGACACGCGTTGACTATAATACGATGGATGGCAAAAGAGGTCGTTTTACTCGTTTAGCGGTTGTGGTGGATCTTACTGAACCTCTTATAGATGGAATCATGATTAACGGTTTTAAACAAACAATCGAGTACGAGAGGCTCTCGTTAATTTGCTTTAAGTGTGTGAAATATGGAAATGTTGCGGATTATTGTGGGGTTCAGGTAAATAAAGGCATGGTCAATGAGGTTATGCCTTCGGAAGGAGTCGATAAGGATAAGATGTATGGCCCTTGGACGCAAGCACCCAGTCGAAAACGCCGTGTTAATACTGCCCGGGTTCCTGGTAACAATCTTGATTTGAGTATGGGCGGTAATCAGCATAGAAAAAATGTGTCGGAACCCTCCAGAAGCCATTGCAGGAGGTGAGTAGGAAATGAGCTAAAATTGCGAGAATTTTGATAAATGAACCAAGTGAGGTACCGAGTGGAGCAGGCTCACGCTTTGATGTATTAAGCGTGGAGGATTCCATAGTTAGTTTTCCAGATGTTTTGGGTTCCAGTGATTAACATGGAAAGGTGGTTGGGCAGCAGATTTCGAGAAAAGCAAAAGGAAAAATGGTGGTTGATGCTTCGGTTCCTAAACAAAGTATGGACTTGGATTCGGTTAATGTCGATGTCGCTACTTTAAAGGCAGTGGAAGCAGTGAAAAATTTACCTTTGGACTGTGGTGAGAGTGCTACAGATGTATCCAGTGCAATCTTGAAAGAAAATTTACCGCCCGTGGTTGAGACGGTTGACATGTGTCGTATAGTGTCAAAAATAAAACCTTAAACTCAAATAAATAAGATTTAAAATAATATAGCGAGAGTAAGGGTCGATCCACAGGGAATAGGAATTCTAACACCTTTCGTTCTGATTTAGACCAATAACCTGTAGAAAATAAAAGGGGGATTTTAGAGGATTTGAATGATAAAGAAAAAATAATAAGAAGGTAAAATAAATATTGAAAATGAATTATAGATTGAATTAGCCTCAAACCACGCTTTTCCACGACATCTTTGATCACTGAAGTTGATTTTTCTTCGACTTTCCTGTCGGTTACAGTCTACAAGGCCCAACCCTTGCAACTTACTTCTCTTGGGTAAATTCGACTCCCAGGGCAATCCTTGAAGTCAAGCTTTAGTGAGTTAGCTACGGTAATCGATGCTAACTCAAATCTGAGTTAGTGCTGGAGAAGCTCGTGCTCGGATAATCGTCTCGATGAGAATTGTTTCCGATTTTGATTCCCCTTAGTGGACCGCCACTAAGTTTGTTCTTAGGGAGTTGAATTGGCTACAAGTTTTTCCTCGTCCCCAACGATGGATCTAAACCACTTCAACCCGATGCGCGCTCTAGGAATGAAACAATCGACATGCCTAAAGATTAGGCCGATTGCCTAATCAATTTTATAGAGAATCTAAAAAGGAGTTGTTGAAGTTGAAGTACTTTCCTAATCTCACGAGGTTAGTCGGGTTTGGCGTTGCTTTTGGCTAAAGGGAATTTAGTTAAGCATGGTTGGTAAAAAAACCATACTTAATTAAATAAAGAAAAATGGAGAAAAAATGAAATGGAGAAAATAGAGAGCTTTTATTAAACTCAATGAAGAAGAGAACAATGGAATGATTGATGATTTAATTCACCCCCAAAGTGGGGTATTTATAGTAGTTGAAAACCATAAAAACCTAAGATGATAAATCCCAAATTTAAATTAAATTACATAAGATAAATATCCAAGTTTTGAATTTTAAAATAAAAATCTGGATGATAAGCTATCTGATAAGTGGACTGATAAGCTATATGCATTGCTGACGTCATCTTCTAGAAGGTGCTGACGTGGCGCCCAGTCAGCATTCATGTCCTGGTTCATACCCATGAATCTGCCCACGACTCCAGTATTTTCTACAGCATTCTAACTTATTTCCAGCATTACGTAACCTGCACGAGAACAACATAAAAATAGCCCAATTAAGTCCTTCAAACATATATTCGATCAAAATAAGAACTAAAAACATAACCAAAATAAATACTTATTAAATTCCCCCTCACTTATCCGATGCTTGTCCTCAAGTACCTCAAAATTAAACAAACTTAAGTTCAAGTTTCTATCCTTAATTTCACGAAGTCTCAAAGGTTTCAATATGATTAAGTATCTAAATATGAAAGAAAACTAAGGAGCAAAAATAGATAAATGGCAAAATTAAGAATTTAAAGCAAAAATGACATTCTAATACCCTACTAACATCAATGATGCAGACCAAGTACCCTCATAAGGAATCGCTCATGTCACTCAAAGTGTTTAAGGGTAGAGAAAAAAATCACTCGAGCCAAAGCTAATTAGAGCATAACCATAGGCTTGTGTTTAAATCTAATCTCCACTACTAACATGAATATGATGCAAAAATCAAGATGTCTTAAAGAATGGTTGTAATGGGGCTAAGGTAAGGGTAGGATAAAGGCTGAAAATAAGGGTTAAAATTCAAGACAAAAAATCATCCCCAAAAAAATATATTCGAAACTTTTTTTTCATTCGAACTAAAACTGTTTTGCAGTGTATTTTTTTTTGAATTGCACTGTTTTTTTTCTGTTTTTATTTGTTTGCGGACTCGAACAATTTCCTGCACTTCTTTTTTTTTCTACACTGCATATTCAAACGGTTCTTCATAGTATATTCGAACAATTCTGCACAGTTTTTTTTCCTGCACAGTATATTTTCTGCTACTGCACTGCACTTATTCGAATCTGTTTTTTAAGACGATTTTTGTCTTGAAAAGGGGGACAAAAGTAATGGAATTAAGAAAAAAATGGATTAGACTTAAAATGTGGTGATTTTCAAGAAAAAAGGCCAAGGCTAAAAAATTGTTTCACTAGGGAAATTAATTAAAGGGTAGACAATTTATTTGGGAAGAGAAATGGTTAAAACCTTGTGCCTCTATCATATTTAAGCATCATAATCAATCAATGTAATCTCAAAAAGAATTTAAAAACAAGTTCTAGAATGCAACTAATTTAGCTAGGCACACTCAAAGAAACAAAGAGCAAATATAATGCATGCTCATTAGGCTCAAAAACTCACAAATATGTCTTGTGTACTTAGGTAAGCATCATGTGAATTAATAGAGAAAGAAAATGTCATATAAAAGATTTTAATCAAAAATTAACAATGCCATAATCTACCATGCAACCTAGAATTTTCTAACAAGATAGATATAAAGCCATATGAAAACAGTGAGACAAGGCAAAACTAAGGATTAAACGAAGAACTTTAAATTAATAAAATCAAGATTTCAAGCGAACAACCACAACAGATAAGCAAGATAAAAATTGATAAGCATATCTCCCCCCCCCCCTCACTTAGATGCATTTTGTCCCAAAATGAACATAAAATAAAATACAAAAGAGAGAGGGTGAAAATACTCCCCGGTTGCAGAAGAGCATGTTTCGGTAGTGGGCTCCGAGTCTGGTGTAGGGGCGGAGGCGAGGTTGCTCTCGAGTTCGGATCATGGTGGTGGTAATGGTGGACGATCGGGTGATGAAGGTTGAAGATGAAGTGATAATGGCGGCTGCAGAATAAAGAAAAAGTAAGGGAAAAATTATGTTAGTTTTTTTTTTGAAATAAAAGGGTAAAAAAATTTGTAAAAGGATAATTTTATTTTAAAATTTTAGATATAGTTGATAAAGATATATATATATATTAAAAAGATATATAAATATAGATTAATAATTTAAAATATATATATATATTATGATTTAAAATCAATAATAATTTAGGATAATAAAGATAAGGGTTAAATTTAAAAATAAATAAGATAATAGATAGATAAAGATATATATATATATATAACTTACGTAAATCTAAAAAAATATAATAAATAATATATTATAAATAATATATTATAAATTTGAATTAGTAATAATAACTATATTATTAGGAGGAAGTAAATAAAAAATGCTAAAAAGAAAAGATGAAGGAAAAGTATACGTGAGTTTTAAAAATAATAAAGAAAATAAGAAAAAATTCGAAACTGAAAAAATCAAAATCAAGAAATAAATGAAATGAGTTGCCTCTCATCCAGCGCTTGTTTATCGTCATTAGCTCGACGACCTGGTTCAGACTACAGGCATTGCGACAAATACTTCTTTTAGTTCTTGCGTTTTATCCAACTGGGTATTTCCCTACGAGAAATTTTGCGATTATGGGGTTTTTTTACTGGAAAAATTTTTCTTTCACTCTTCAATTTATCTGGAGGTAATTTTAATTCCAAATTCAATTCCTGCAAAATGAAAGAAAACATTTTTGATTTCAATGGAGTTAGGCGTAAATCAGAATGAACAGAAGAAACATTTTTCAACTCCTTAATTCCTTCGTCGTGATCCTTCAAATCCCTGCACGAATCATCAACAGATTTAGATTCTATAAATTCTTCAACGGCGGGATCAATTACATCTATAAAATTCATACTAGCAACATTATCAGGATGTCGCATTGCTTTGTAGACATCAAATTTTACCACCTCGCCATCGAACTCCATTGTAAGGATCTCGTTTCTCACATCGATTTTCGTATTTGCAGTACTTAAAAATGGACGACCAAGGAGGATTTCGGAAGAACTATTAGTCTGATCGTTTTCCATGTCTATGACATAGAAATCTGCCGGAAAGATTAAATCTTTTACCTTTACCAGGACATTCTCTAGCAATCCTTCCGGGTAAATTATGGATCTATCCGCCAGTTGTATGGTTACTTTTGTATCCTTCAAAGGCTCAGCAGAAAGTGAGTTATAAAATGAAAGTGGCATAACATTAATAGAGGCCCCTAAGTCACACATTGCTCGTTTAATACCCACTTTACAGATTTTGCAGGGAATGGCGAACATACCTTGGTCCTTCAATTTCGGTGGTAACCTTCGCTGAAAAACTTTTGATATGTGTTCTCCTAGATTAACTTTTTCAACTCCTATAAGACGACGTTTGTTAGTACATAAATCTTTCAAAAATTTAGCATACCTTGGGATTTTTCGGATTACGTCAAGGAGTGGGATATTGATTTCCACTTTTTGAAACATATCTAGGATCTCCTTTTCTTCGGCTTTTTTATCTTTCTTCACTAATCTCGATGGGAAGGGAGGTGGCACGTCATAGGGGGACGGTTTAGGGGTCGAGTTCGGTGTATCTTTTTCAACGGGAGATGTTGTCCATTCTTTACCTTTCTTTTGAACGCCTTCCTCCGTGGCTTTTGGTTCGATGATGGTACCGCTTCGTAGAGTGATGGCATTCATATTCTCTCTTGGATTGGGCTCCGTTTGAGAAGGTAATTTTCCTTTGGGTTCTAAGCGACTTACCGCTAAGGTCAATTGACTTATCTGTTTGTCAATTGCTTCAAAGTGAGCTTCAGTTCTTAGTTGAAATTTTTCTTGGGCTAGCGCTAACTTTTCAACAATTGACTCCAATGATGGCTTCTACGGTTGATATTGTTGTGGTGCAATTGGTTGATAAGCTTGATTTGGCCTCTGGTTTTGCGCGTAACCGAAGTTTGACTGGTTTCTCCATCCCTAATTATATGCATTTCCTATGGCATTGGCTTGAGCGATATCATCTTCCTGAATCATCGGACAACAGTCTGTCAGATGTTCTGGACTAGTATAGATTCCACAAAGTCTAGTTGTTTTCCTTTTATCTGCAACAAGAGTTTGCACTATTTTTTTTGGATAAGTTGTGTATTTTATTATCCAAGACAAAAAAAACAGATCCTATAATGCATTTTGGGCGGCCATCCCAGCTAGGGAATTCCCCAAGATGCACAAAGTGTGCTATTTACAATATCCACATGAGTGAGCCTATTTTGTGTTCTAATACGTACAATCTCCTTTATATAGCAAACCAAAGTATCACTAGTTCTATGAATACCCCTAAACTTTCTGTAATTTCTTTCCTCCCACACAAAGTAGACAAACGCACTCCAAGCAATCTTAAGGATGTGGACAATAAGAGATTTTCCTTTCAGCTTCGAGCAAAGCCAATAGAGCTCTCCTTCCCAAGACTCCATCCTCCTCTGCAGACCACATAGACTCAAAACAGCAGTCCAAATGTTCCGTGAATACATACAAGCAGCAAAAATATGGTTTCGGTCTTCATGCTCACCCCCACAAAGAATACAACCATCTGCAACATTTGAGTTTGCACTATTTCAGCTAATTTATCAATCTTATTTTCCAAAGAAAATGTACTTACCTTGTGAACCCTTCGAGATGGTTCGCTAGATTGGTTGAATCTTTGAGAGTTGGCGGCCATGGTTGATATCAGTGTTTTAGCCGCTGTTGGGGTCATATTGACTAGAGCTCCGCCGATTGCTGCATCTATTACTTTCATATCCATAGGCGTTAATCCTTCATAAAAATACTGGATGAGGGTTTGTTCCGACAATCCATGTTGTGGACAATTTGCACACAACTTTTTAAACCTCTCCCAGTATTCATATAAAGATTCAGCTTCTTTTTGTTGAATGCTCAGGATGCTGCGCCTAATTTCGCTTGCTTTCACTGCAGGGAAGAACATGTCAAGAAAAATTTTAGCCATGTCAGTCCATGTTGTAACAGAATTAGGGGGTAAATCAAATAACCAATCTTTTGCTATATCTGCTAAGGAAAATGGAAAAGCTCTAAGTTTGATTTGGTCATCGGATACTCCCTGTGGCTTTGTGCTTAGACAAACCATGTGAAATTCCTTCAAATGTTTGTGAGGATTTTCTGTTGGCAAGCCGTGAAAGGTAGGTAGGAGGTGGATTAAACCCGTTTTTAGCACGAACGGTGTTTCGCCATTCAGAAAGGTTATACACATCGATTGCTGGCCATCGGGCGCCGCATTTAGCTGGTGAATGGTTTGATTTTCGTCTCCCATTAGATTGGGCTCGTAATTCGACTCTGTTTCAGATGTGATTTCTAGAACGCGTTCGAATCTTTGCTGGCGTCTTTTATTTTTCTTCTCCCGAAGTGTTTGTGCGTTCAACTTTCGGGCTAGTGCTTCGATTTCCGGGATGAGTTCAAATTGTTCTCCCGGATTGCTCCTGGTCATAAATCAAATAAAACGATATTAGTACTTTGTTGTATTCCCCGGCAACGGCGCCAATTTTGACATGTGTCGTATAGTGTCAAAAATACAACCTTAAACTCAAATTAATAAGATTTAAAATAATATAGCGAGAGTAAGGGTCGATCTGCAGGGAATAAGAATTCTAACACCTTTCGTTCTGATTTAGACCAATAACCTGTAGAAAATAAAAGGGGGATTTTAGAGGATTTGAATGATAAAGAAAAAATAATAAGAAGGTAAAATAAATATTGAAAATGAATTATAGATTGAATTAGCCTCAAGCCACGCTTTGCCACGACATCTTCGATCACTGAAGTTGATTTTTCTTCGACTTTCCTGCTGGTTACAGTCTACAAGGCCCAACCCTTGCAACTTACTTCTCTTGGGTGAATTCGACTCCCAGGGCAATCCTTGAAGTCAAGCTTTAGTGAGTTAGCTACGGCAATCGATGCTAACTCAAATCTGAGTTAGTGCTGGAGAAGCCCGTGCTCGGATAATCGTCTCGATGAGAATTGTTTCTGGTTTTGATTCCCCTTAGTGAACCGCCACTAAGTTTGTTCTTAGGGAGTTGAATTGGCTACAAGTTTTTCCTCGTCCCCAACGATGGATCTAAACCACTTCAACCCGATGCGCGCTCTCGGAATGAAACAATCGAGATGCCTAAAGATTAGGTCTATTGCCTAATCAATTTTATAGAGAATCTAAAAAGAAGTTGTTGAAGGATTGAAGTACTTTCCTAATCTCACGAGGTTAGTCGGGTTTGGCGTTGCTTTTGGCTAAAGGGAATTTAGTTAAGCATGGTTGGTGAAAAAACCATACTTAATTAAATAAAGAAAAATGGAGAAAAAATGAAATGGAGAAAATAGAGAGCTTTTATTAAACTCAATGAAGAAGAGAACAATGGTATGATTGATAATTTTAATTCACCCCCAAAGTGGAGTATTTATAGTAGTTGAAAACCCTAAAAACCTAAGATGACAAATCCCAAATTTAAATTAAATTACATAAGATAAATATCCAAGTTTTGAATTTTAAAATAAAAATCTGGATGATAAGCTATCTGATAAGTGGACTGATAAGCTATCTGCGTTGCTGACGTCATCTTCTAGAAGATGCTGACGCGGCGCCCAGTCAGCATTCATGCCCTGGTTCATGCCCATGAATCTGCCCACGACTCCAGTATTTTCTGCAGCATTCCAACTTATTTCCAGCATTACGTAACCTGCACGAGAACAACATAAAAATAGCCCAATTAAGTCCTTCAAACATATATTCGATCAAAATAAGGACTAAAAACATAACCAAAATAAATACTTATCAACGGTAGATACTACAAAGGATTTAGTGACCAAAGAGCATGGGCTTGACGAGGAGTGTAGTGTTGCTTCTAAGGACGTAGTGGTGCGGCCAGCTTCTACACTAGATAGTGGAAAACACGCGGCGATCCGAGTTTTAGAGGGAGGCAAAGGGGCTTTGCTACGTGACTCGAATGGGAGGTCTATTCTTGGTCCGATACGGAGTGTTGGTACTAAGAGTTCGACGTGTTCTTCGGGTTTAAAGATTAATGTTAATAGAGGAGTCCGACAACCTAAAACAAAGGCTAAGTCGTTATGTGCAATCATCGGGCTCGTCTAAAGGGTCATCCATGCCTGGTTTAAGTAAGGATGTTATGGCTCCGTCGAAGGTGGATTCCCAAGATGTACAATGGCATGCGAATTCCATGTTTGATGGAGCGGCAGGGGTTCCCCCTCAGGTTTAATTTAACATTTTTGGTTATTTTTATAATGATTGATGTCATTTTTTGGAATGCGCGTGGAGTGTTAGGTGATGAGTTCCGGAATTACTTTCGATTGTTGATTCGTATTCATAATCTCGGCATTGTGGCTATCTTTGTACCCCGGGTTAGTGGGAATCATGCTGATGAATGTATTGTGCGATATGGTTTTGATTGTTCGTATAGAGTGGAAGCGACTGGTTCTTTGGAGGTATTTGGGTTCTTTGGAGATCTTCTTTTAATCTTAATTTCCTTGTTGTCTCGAACCAGTTTATTCATGGCTTTGTTCGGATAATGTCTCTGGGATTTCTTTTTTCATTACTTTTGTTTATGCGAGCCCAAATGCTACTAAGAGGATGTTGGCATGAGATCAGTTGAGAGCTTTAGAACCGCCCTCCAATAATCTGTGGGTTTTGGGCAGAGATTTTAACGCCATAGCCTCAGTTGATGAACGTCAGGGTGGTTCAGCTAGTCGTTCTGGTATTTGCTCGCATTTTTCTGATTTTTTGTTTCACTCTGGATTGTTTGATATGGATTTTTAAGGTCCGAAATTTACTAGGCGTAGAGGGTCCCTCTCACAAAGGTTGGATCGTTGCATTGCTAACAAGTCGTGGTTGGAAAAGTTTGATTTGTCAGGCGTGAATCATTTGCAGCAGTTAGGCTCGGATCATAGACCAATTATGTTGGTTCTTAATAGACTTGAGGCTAATAAAGGGCTGAGACCTTTCCGCTATTTGGATGCTTGGAATGAACACGAGGAATTTGCTAGCGTTGCTAAAAAAGCGTGGAATGCAAATTCTCTAATTAGTGACAATATTTGTAATTTGGAAGACGTGTGTAAGTTGTGGAACCGTGATACGTTTGGACACATTGAGAAAAGAAAGAAGCGGTTATTAGCTAGAATTGAAGGGGTAGAATGGGCCTTAGCTTTAGCGCGTACACCTCGTCTTTAGATATTGGAGGATGAGCTGAAATCGGAACTAATTAAAGTCATAGATTAAAAGGAAAGTCTCTGGTACCAAAAATCGCGTAGTAAGTGGATAGGTTTTGGTGATCGTAACACCAAATATTTTCATACGGTTACTTTGGCCAGGCGAAAAAGAAATAGAATTCGATGATTACGGGTTAAGGGTGATTGGGTGGAGGATCTTGCAATTTTGAAGGAGGAAGCGGTGAGTTATTTTGCCAAACTCTTCACTAGTGAACCGCGGGATATGGATATTGACAGCTCGGCAAACCATTTCCACCAATTTTCGAGTGACGCTCTACAGAGTTTATTGTCTGAGGTGTCGGCTAAAGAGGTTCAGGATGTTGTTTTCTCGATGGCACCACTAAAGGGTCCGAGAATCGATGGTTTTCACGCTTCTTTTTATCAAAAACATTGGAATGTGGTTGGAAACTCGGTGGTTGATTGTGTAAGAAGTTTCTTCGTCGAGTATTAGTTAGAGGATTGGGTTAATAAAAGTTTATTGGTTTTGCTTCCGAAGGTTAATTCTCCACAGGGTTTGCACCAATTTCGCCCTATCAGTCTGTGTAATGGGATGTATAAAATTATTTCTAAAATCTTCGTGAACCGTTTGAAACCTTTCCTTGAAAAATGGGTATATGAAACGCAGGTTAGCTTTGTCCCAAGATGATGTATACAAGATAATATTATTGTCGCCCAAGAAATTGTACACTCTATGGCCTCGAAGACTGGGCGTAAAGCTTGGATGGCTATTAAAGTAGATTTAGAAAAAGTGTATGACCGCTTAGAATGGGATTTTATTGAGGAGACTTTGGTGGAGATTGGGCTGCCGCAACATTTTATTTCCTTGGTTATGCAGTTTGTAAGGTCAGTATCAACTCAAATTTTATGGAATGGTGAGGTCTCGCGACAGTTTCGGCCTTCGCAGGGTATTCGTCAGGGAGACCCGCTTTCCTCGTACTTATTTGTCTTGTGTATGGAAAAATTGGGTCATGGAATTCTTTCGTGTGTGGAGAATGGCTCATGGAAGGGTATTTGTTTAGCTTGTAATGGCCCGATCATCTCTCACCTCTTTTTTGTAGATGATCTGTTGTTAGTAGATGAAGCTAACTG
The DNA here is from genome assembly GCA_958450335.1 of Hibiscus tridactylites. Lineage (NCBI taxonomy): Eukaryota > Viridiplantae > Streptophyta > Magnoliopsida > Malvales > Malvaceae > Hibiscus > Hibiscus tridactylites. The sequence continues at coordinate 7,445,452 of OY288288.1, forward strand.
GGGACAGGTCGATATAATCAAGCAAGTTTTGAACATGTTTTGCTCGAGATCATGGCATAAAATTAGCGTTAATAAAACTCAAATTGTTTTTTTTCTAATAATTGTGATTTAGGTCTGGCCTCAGCGATTGCCTCGGATTTTGGTTTCACGCAGGTTGATGATTTGGGGAAGTATTTGGGAGTCCCTTTGCTTCATAACAGGGCCAAGAATTCGACATATAATTATCTCCTTGATCAGATTAAACTTAAACTGGTAGGTTGGAAGGCGTGTAATCTATCATTAGCTGGGCGTATTACCATTGCCAAAGTTGTTCTCCAGGCGATACCCATATATACTATGCAATCATGTTGGCTTCTGAAAGGGATTTGTGGTGAAATTGAGAAGTTGATTCGTCAGTTTATCTGGGGCGAGAAGGAGGGCCGAAAGGGTCTTTCTTTAGTTAATTGGAGTCAAGTTCAACGTATGATGGAATTTGGTGGTTTGGGTTTGCGTAATCTTGAATTTCAAAATCAAGCATTTTTGTTGAAGTTAAGACATCAGCTTGTCACAAAAAGCGAAGCTCTTTGAGTGAAAGTTCTAAAGAGTAAGTACAACTGGCATGGGATAATTCCTTCCACGCTTCGGTCTTTCAATTGCTCCAGGTTGTGGAAAGGGGTTGGCATGGTCTGGGATGATGTTTACATTGGGATTTGTTGGAATATTAGAAATGGCAAAACCACAGATTTTTGGTACGATACATGGCTTGCAAAGGAGGCTCAATTGGTTAACTTTTGTTTGGTTAATGAGGTGCCATTGCTGTGTACGGTCTCCTCTATGGTTACGACTGCATGTCAGTGGGATTTTTCACTTCTTCTATCCCTTGTTCCGTAGAAGATTGCTAATAGAATTAGCGCTATGCGTCCCCGGATGTTTTCTTAGGAACAGATGTTGCGGCTTTGAGGTGGGCGGATGACCAAGTTTTCAAGTCGAAGATTGCATACAATTTACTTGCACGTGATGATGATTGGGTGGAGAGCTCGTATTGGAAGATTATTTGGAAAAAGAACGTACCGCAACGTATCTGAGCTTTCCTTTGGCTTATGAAGAGTGATAGGCTCCTTACAAATGTTGAACGGGGGCGATGACATCTAACGAGTTTGGCCGATTGTCCTTTTGGGTGTGGTGTTGAGGAAACGGTGGAACATGTGATCCGAAGCTGTCCAAGGGTTACTACTCTTTAGAATCAAATTATTAGAGGTTCGATGCTCCATGAATATTTTAGCCTACCGTTCCATGTTTGGTTGATGAAGAACCTTAAAGGAGCTGGAGGTTTGGTGTTTGATTTGGATTTATGGGAGTACCTCTTTCCAACCGTATGCTGGTTGTTGTGGAAAAGGAGATACAAAACAGTGATGACGGATGAGCATGGAAAGGATGTGGATCTGCTGGCTGCTGCTATACGCCTCGCAAAGGACTTTAAATATGGTCATCTCGTGGCTACTGCTCTCTACCTTGTATCGCGAGGTACTCTGGACCGTGGGGGTGCAACTTGGTCCAGGCTGAAGGTGGGGTGGGTCTCGGTAAATGTCGATGGTGTTGTTCATGCTGAATCGGGCGATGCGGCTGCAGGGGGTTATTAGAGATGAACATGGTAATTAGATTTTTGGTTTTGCTCGAAGTTTAGGGACATGTTCGAGTCTCTTAGCTGAAATTTGGGCCATCCATAATATTATTTTTCACGCTTGAAGGCTTGGTTTACGTCGGGTTATTGTTGAAATGGATTGCATAGCAGCCGCGAACATTATTCATGGTATTTCGGATGCTTTGTCGGGTAATGCAATTGTGGATGATATCAGAAGCATGTTAGCGCATTAGTGGAGTGTAATTCTTCGTTGTATTTCACGAGAGGTGAATAAAGTAGCTGACAGATTGACTAAACTCCTAAAAAGGTGCCCCCGAAGATTGTGTTATATGATAGTACTTCGGATTTCCTTGCAGATCTTGTTACTAGGGATCAATGCGGGCTTGTGCCCCCTTGATTTTTGTTTACCTATTGTAATGTTCATCCAAGGTGTACTCTTTTTTCCCATTTAGGTTTAGGAGGTTTTTAATGAGGCACTTAGTTTGAACTCACCCTTATTAATAAATAAAAAAAAAACTTATATGATTTAGTGTAATTAAATTTTAAATCTTAAACTCTAAATACTAAAACCTTGAAATTATGTTTCTTCCAACCATAAGCTTAAAAGTTGAAACAGTAAAAATCTAAACATAAACACTAAACCCTAAAATATAAAACTTCAAAAAAATAATCCTAAAGAATAAAACCATAAACGTTAGATTCTTTTAGGTAAATATTAATTATATCAAACACTCTAAATTAATAAATAGAATACAACTTTTAAAAAGTTAATTAATTATATTTTGTTATGAATATTTATCTATGTGGATGTCTATCATGATTAGAACTTTATCAAAGGAGTTTGATTTATTTATTATTAGGAATTTTATCTCTATGAATTAGAGTTTAATGTATTATGTACTTCTTATGCCTATAAATAGATGATTCATTAAAGGCATTGTATACAAGTCTATATTTTGAGAATAATACAAATATCCCTCTTTCTCTCATCTCTTTGTTCTTCTTGTTCTTATTCTTTTTCTTCTTTATTTTATTCACAACACGTTATCAGCACGAGACTCTAATCAACTGAGGTCTTCATCGTTATAATTCAAAAGAAGTTACCGGGAAGAATTCGATTATAGAATAAATCAAAGATAAGTTTTTTTTTCTCCTTATTTTTTTTAGTTACCGATTGTCTTACTCTTTATATTTTAGCTTTGTTTTAATTTTTGAAAATTTTGGAAGTATGTTTGATTTTATTCGAACATTGGAAAGAGATAAATTTGTGGCTTCTCACAAACCAAAAGACGAATCGACAGAGACGAAGAGGTTGTGTTTGGTGTAAATTACGTGTGTTTTCTCTTGTTCCTAAAAGGGTTAATTAGTGGGAAAAAAATCGATAATGTCGCGATGTTTTCCTTACCTGCCTCCTCGGTTTTTTAAAGTAGGGAACGATGGAATCGATTAAGGTTTGTTGAGCGAAAGTATTTGTGAGTTTTCATTTTTTGGTACTCAACTGCTTATGCTTTTCATACTTAATTATTATTTTTTGTGTTTGTATATTTATAAATTCATGAAGTTTGATGATGGTGCATGTAAAACCTGTTCGATTTACTGACTATACTTTGTAATCATGAATAACAAAGTTATGTACGTAGAACTATGGTCGTCTTTCATATAAATTCATTAAAATACGTACTCTAGGTTTAAGGTTTTTTTTTAGTAACAAAGATTTATACATTAATGAAACACCTTTGTTGGTTTAGTTTTTTTTAAAGGGAGAATTATGACATAGATCCTCTGATTTCTAATATATTCAATTCAGCCCATACATATAGATCTTATTATTATGGTTTCATATATGTTTATTTTTTACACAATGGTTGAACTTTGTATTAAGATCAATACGTGTTTATAATATTTTATTTGATGATATTGATATTTTAATCATGTATTGAGTTTTACATGTATTTAAATGACTTGGAAAGAGACACGACATTATGAGAAGATGTTTTGGTCATTTGCTACGTCTCCATTTTCCTCGAGAGGAAAACTAATATCGGTAAATTCTTATTTTATTTTTATTCTTTAAATTATGATTTTAATGTGCGATAAATCATGGTGAATTTCAATCTATAAAAAGATTGTTATAAAGTCTATATTTGCTCGAAAGCAATTTTTCTTCTTTGTCGAAAAACTCGACCATAGACTTCTCCCAATTTCAAGTTACGAAAATTCTTATTGATCCAAAAGTTTTATGGGAGGCATTCCTTGAAGTGAATGCAAAGCATGATGTTTATTCCATGCGATTATCAATGATGGGGCATTCCCTGAAGTGAATGCAAGCATGATGTTTATTCCATGCAATTATTGGATCTGTTTCATTCCCTGAAGTGAATGCAAACATGGTAAATCATTATTCAATTAGAGACATAATTTCGATATAATCCAAGTATAATTGGCTGGACATCTCGTTTTGCGAGGCTACTGGTCTCAAAGGAGGTTTTTAAAGGATCTTGTGGACAGGTTTAACAATACCGCGTACGAGGATTAAATCTTTGTTCTCTGTGATAAGGATATGTGAAAAAGATTTTAAAGGCCCACTGGCTCTACTCCATTCCCTGAAGTGAATGTGAGATTATATTGTGGAAGGAAAAAAAAATCACATAAAAAGTTGTGATCGTGATCGAGGCTATGAATATACACATGAAAAATATAGTCGTTTTAAGAATACTTCTACCCGCTGGTAGCGAAGTTATAAGGATGACAAGAGTGATAAAGATCATTTTAAGGAAGTGAAATCCTTTTACCAATGTGATGTTATAAACCATTGGTTTCGTACTTGTCAAACGCCAAAGTATTATGGACTTTATCCATAATCATGAATGATAAATGAAATAAAATATAAACAAAATTTGTTTATTACGAAAATAATTATGGCGTTATTGGTCCAACTCAATTGGATATTGTTAATTTTCTCATAACCCTTGAAGGGAATAATTTACCATTTATTTTATTTTCCTTATAACCTCTAACAGGAATAATTGGTTTTTTTTATTTATTTTATGTTAATTCGTTTTATTTATTATTTATTTATGTTAGTTTGCTTTATGTTTATTTATTTCACATATTATTTATTTACGTTTTATGTTAATTTATTATTTGAAGAATATGATTACTTCCGGAATAAAATATACAATGAATTGTGGCTATTTATGCCTAGAATTGTGGCTATTTATGCCTAGCAGATAATGCAAGTACTCATATTGTACTTAAGCATAAGAAATATTTTTCCCATTTAAATGCAAGGGAAAATATGAGTAGTATTTCTCAAAGTACTAAAATATCAATACTTCGGAAGAGCACTTGAAAGTTTATCTCTGATAGATAATCGACTTGATATGATGTGCTATATTTTATATTTTTCATTCCTCGAAGTAAATGATACAAAGTACATATTTTCATTACCTAAAGTAAATGAAACAAAGCACATTTTGAAAGGTGCACAATTATGCATTTCTCGATTAAAATGCAAGGGAATAATGTGAGTACTATATCCGGAAGTACTAGTATCACAAAAGGCTCTGGTTGAGCAAATATGTTATTGTCAAATGGAACTTTATTCCATATTCACAGTGCGTTATACTCGTCAAAGTCATAAAGAGAGCAATATGAGTTCGCAAACTATCCCTTTGGGAATTATAGATAACATATGTTATCAATTGGCATTTGAAATAAGTCAATATGAATATAAGTTCTGGTAGCCAAAAAGTCAGTTGAAAGCCCTAGGAGAGCTATATATTGCTACCAAAAGATAATTTAAATTGGAAGCTCTGAAAGAGTTAAATATATTCCTATTTAAAGGAACAATTTTGATGGTCGTACTAGACATGTACGAGTAAGATTGAATTACATGTTACGGTAAACAAGAAGTTTACAAATTTAGAGATATATACACATATATATAGTTGGCATGATCGGTTAGACCATCCTGATCAATAATGGTGCAGAAATTATTGAGATTTACATGCACATGTATTAAAAGAACCTGTAGTTCTTGTGGTGCTTATTCTCAAAGGAATGGATTAAATTCCACTTATTAAAGAACGTGAAGTTCTTGTGTTGCTTAAAGGAATTGATTAAATTCCACTTACTAAAAGAACATGAAGTTTTTGTGTTGTTTGTTCTCAAAGAATATAGATGATCCCACTTACCAAAAGAATTAGAACTTAAAGTTCTTGTACTGAAGTTAAGACTGTATGTCTTGCATATCTGAACGAAATATGGGCCCATATATCCACAAATGTGGAAAATTTTATATAATTTTAGTAGATGCATCTACATTGTTTTATCGACTTACAACCAGAAGTTTGTGAGATTGATTTTAAAAAAGATTCAGATTATGCAGTTGGACTATTCTTCTTGAAAAGCTAGTGGGTTTATGTTTTAGGCTATATCAGTTGTTACAAAGCCTATTGATTATGAAAAATATAGTTTAGCAAAATTTCAATTGGATGCCTCATATTTAATAGCTAAACTATGAGAACAAAAGAGTTATTATTTATATGGTGTTTCCATATAGCAACACTTATACGCATCAAGCCAGCGAGTTATAATAAACTCCCCGTTATGATTGGTTTTTGGTCAGAAACCATACATTTCCCATTTTATGATTTTTGAATGTGCGATATGAATTGCTCCACCACAACGCACAAAATGGGTAAATAAAAAGGGTTGAGAATATATATTGAGTACGAGTCTCCTTTTATGTTTAAATTCTTAAACATTAATTGGAGAATCATTTATGACATGATTTTTCTCAACATCAGGGGGAGATAATAATCAGCTGGATAGAGGAAAATGAATTATCATTATCTAGATCCTCGTATATGAACTAGAAGTTCATAAGATAATTCATGTTATTACATGTCAACTGCCAGACATATTTACTGACCCAATGAGAGTAATTAAGTCTCATATACCAGCTGAAATGCTCTAAGTTTAAATTACATGTTAGAGCGAGAGAATGTAAATCATGCCTGAAGCATGATAGTTGAAATGGTTCCAATGATCAAAATTCTCGTAAATAGAAAGTAATATGAGATGGTCATATATTGGAGGCGGGTGCTCCTGAAGAGACCCAAGACATAACAAATAATAAAACTCTATAAGAGTTTCAGGTACCTGAAATAAAGATTGAAATCTTGAAGAGATCTCGATGAGTTATGTCATTACGAGAATGGAACCAGAATATTGGAAAGTTGTCGACAACGATTTTACAAACAATTTTACTAAAATACTTCTATAGAAGTAAAGAAAGAAATCGAGGATCTTTTATAAAATCTATCCAGAAGTATAGATATTGAATTGGCCAATGTTGAAAGACGCTTTGAACTTCTAAAATAGAAGTATTTGGACCAGCAGTCCAAACACCTAAAGGTGTAATGCAAGTGAGGCACAAATAAGTAGTCGTAAATACGACTTGAACTATGATTTATGAAAAGTTTTAATTACTTCATGGTGGATGCAATTACTTTGGCAGTTTTGAAAATTTTGCATGCGTCCAATTATTTGTGGATCCATATTTATCCTTGAGGGATCTAAAATGCTATAAGCATTTGAAAGTTTTTGAGGAAATTTATTTAGACATGTCTCATGAATATTTTGGCGCATTTGGTATAATCGCCTTAGTGAATACTAATTGAGAAAATACTATAAGAATGATCAGATTTTCTTATGTATTTTATAAAGGAGTTTGGATCAAGATCTATTATGATAATTTTAGAACTCCTAAAGAGCTTCAAATTGGAAACTCATATACAAGTACTTGAATCTTGACATCAAGTTTATCTCGACCTGAAGATCGAGCATTTTTATATATTTCTTTTGTCTATGAATATACATAAGCTGAAAGAATCTTAAAGAAGATTCAATATGAATAGAGCATATCTATTGAGTATCACAATAGTTGTAAGATTGTTGGATGTGAATAAAGATAATTATATCTTTTCTTGGTCTTGAAACACTACATATTAGTTGGTCATTAAATATCTATGAATATACAAAGATCATTACATTTAGATCTTCAAACATTCGTTGATGCCTCCTCAAATGTCGTAGAAATAATTGTTATGCACGAGGCAAGCAAAAAATGTGTTTGGCTAAGGCTATTGACCCAACATATCCAAAAGATATGTGTATTTACTTTTACAAGATATGATAAAAGCTATCTTGTGTGAAGATAACGCAAGATGTATATCTCAGTTTGAAAGTGGATACATCATGGAACATATTACTCTAAAGTTTCATCCCTCGCGATCTTTAGAAAAATGATATTCAAGATTAAATTATGAAGATTCAAAGATCTTCTGTGATGTTTGCATGAGGGGGAGTAAATACGCGTTGCACTCTTTTTCCCTTAACCGAGGTTTTGTCCCAATGAGTTTTCCTGGTAAGGTTTTTAATGAGGCAACATGTTATGCGTATCAAAGATGTGTGTACTCTTTTTCCTTCACTAAAGATTTTTTTTCCCACTGGGTTTTTATCTTAGTAAGGTTTTAACGAGGCACATTATCTTCATAGACATCCAAGGGGGAGTGTTATGAATATTTATCTATGTGGATGTCTATCATGATTAGAACTTTATCAAAGGAGTTTGATTTATTTATTATTAGGAATATTATCTCTATGAATTAGAGTTTAATGTATTATGTACTTCTTATGCCTATAAATAGATGATTCATTAAAGGCATTGTATACAATTCTATATTTTGAGAATAATACAAATCTCCCTCTTTCTCTCATCTCTTTGTTCTTCTTGTTCTTATTCTTGTTCTTCTTTATTTTATTCACAACACGTTATCAGCACGAGACTCTAATCAACTGAGGTCTTCATCGTTATAATTCAAAAGAAGTTACCAGGAAGAATTCGATTATAGAATAAACCAAAGATAAGTTTTTTTTTCTCCTTATTTTTTTCTCTTTATATTTTAACTTTGTTTTAATTTTTGAAAATTTTGGAAGTATGTTTGATTTTATTCGAACATTGGAAAGAGATAAATTTGTGGCTTCTCACAAACCAAAAGACGAATCGACAGAGACGAAGAGGTTGCGTTTGGTGTAAATTACGTGTGTTTTCTCTTGTTTCTAAAAGGGTTAATTAGCGGTATGTTTAATCACACTTTTACTTATATGATTATATTTGATATTTTTCATATTATTATTTATATCATTTTATTTGGTAAAAGTTAATATTTTTAACCGTGTTTTGAGTTTTACATGATATGCTTAAATGGCTTGGAAAGAGATGTGATATAAAGGGACTATGAGAAGCTATCTTGGTCATATGCTATGTCTCCATTGTCCACGAGAGAAAAATCAATATCGGTAAATTTTGGTTTTATTTTTATTCTTTATATTATTATTTTAAAGTGCGATAAATCATGATGATTTTGAATTTACAAGAAGATTATTATAAAGTCTATATTTGCTCGAAAGCAATGTTTCTTCTTCGTTGAAAAACTTGACCATAGACTTCTCCCAATTTCAAGTTACGAAAATTCTTATTGATCCAAAAAGTTTTATGGGAGGCATTCCTTGAAGTGAATGCAAAGCATGATGTTTATTCCATGCGATTATCAATGATGGGGCATTCCCTGAAGTGAATGCAAGCATGATGTTTATTTCATGCAATTATCAATGATGGGGCATTCCCTGAAGTGAATGCAAGCATGATGTTTATTCCATGCAATTATTGAATCTGTTTCATTCCCTGAAGTGAATGCAAACATGGTAAATCATTATTCAATTAGAGACATAATTTCGATATAATCCAAGTATAATTGGCTGGATATCCCGTTCTGCGAGGCTACTGGTCTTAAAGGAGGTTTTTAAAGGACCTTGTGGACAGGTTTAACAATGCCGCGTACGAGGATTAAATCTTTGTTCTCTATGATAAGGATATGTGAAAAGGGTTTTAAAGGCCCACTGGCTCTACTCCATTCCTTGAAGTGAATGTGAGATTATATTATGGAATGAATAAAAAATCACATTAAAAGTAGTGATCGTGGTCGAGACTATGAATATACACATGAAAAATATAGTCATATGAAGAATACTTCTACCCGCTGGTAGCAAAGTTATAAGGATGAAAAGAGTGATAAAGATCATTCTAAGGAAGTGAAATCCTTTTACCAATGTGATGTTATAAACCATTGATTTCGTACTTGTCAAACGCCAAAGTATTATGGACTTTATCCATAATCATGAATGATAAATGAAATAAAATATAAACAAAATTTGTTTATGGCGTTATTGATCCAACTCAATTGGATATTGTTAATTTTCTCATAACCTTTGAAGGGAATAATTTACCATTTATTTTATTTCCCTTATAACCTCTAATAGTAATAATTGATTTATTTTATTTTATTTTTATGTTAATTGTTTTATTTATTATTTATTTATGTTAGTTTGCTTTATGTTTATTTATTTTATATATTATTTATTTACGTTTTATGTTAATTTATTATTTGAAGAATATGATTACTTCCGGAATAAAATATACAATGAATTGTGGCTATTTATGCCTAGAATTGTGGCTATTTATGCCTAGCAGATAATGCAAGTACTCCTATTGTACTTAAGCATAAGAAATAATTTTCCCATTTAAATGCAAGGGAAAATATGAGTAGTATTTCTCAAAGTACTATCAATACTTCGGAAGAGCACTTGAAAGTTTATCTCTGATAGATAATCGACTTGATATGATGTGCTATATTTTATATTTTTCATTCCTCGAAGTGAATGATACAAAGTACATATTTTCATTACCTGAAGTAAATGAAACAAAGCACATTTTGAAAGGTGCACAATTATGCATTTCTCGATTAAAATGCAAGGGAATAATGTGAGTACTATATCCGGAAGTACTAATATTACAAAAGGCTCTGGTTGAGCAAATATGTTATTGTCAAATGAAACTTTATTCCATATTCACAGTGCGTTATACTCGTCAAAGTCATAAAGAGAGCAATATGATTTCGCAAACTATCCCTTTGAGAATTATAGATAACATATGTTATCAATTGGCATTTGAAATAAGCCAATATTGATATAAGTTTTGGTAGCCAAAAAGTCAGTTGAAAGCTCTAGAAGAGCTATATATTACTACCAAAAGATAATTTCAATTGGAAGCTCCGAAAGAGCTAAATATATTCCTATTTAAAGGAACAATTTTGATGGCCGTACTAGACATGTACGAGTGAGATTGAATTACATGTTTTGGTAAACAAGGAGTTTACAAATTTAGAGATATATACACACATATATATAGTTGGCATGATCGGTTAGACCATCCTGATCAATGGTGCAGAAATTATTGAGATTTACATGCACATGTATTAAAAGAACCTGTAGTTCTTGTGGTGCTTATTCTCAAAGGAATGGATTAAATTCCACTTATTAAAGAACGTGAAGTTCTTGTGTTGCTTAAAGGAATTGATTAAATTCCCCTTACTAAAAGAACCTGAAGTTCTTGTGTTGTTTGTTCTCAAAGAATATAGATGATCCCACTTACCAAAAGAATTAGAACTTAAAGTTCTTGTACTGAAGTTAAGACTGTATGTCTTGCATATCTGAACGAAATATGGGCCCATATATCCACAAATGTGGAAAGTTTTATATGATTTTAGTAGATGCATCTACATTGTTTTATCGACTTACAACCAGAAGTTTGTGAGATTGATTTTAAAAAGATTCAGATTATGCAATTAGACTATTCTTCTTGAAAAGCTAGTGGGTTTATGTTTTAGGCTATATCAGTTGTTACAAAGCCTATTGATTATGAAAAATACAGTTTAGCAAAATTTCAATTGGATGCCTCCTATTTAATAGCTAAACTATGAGAACAAAAGAGTTATTATTTATATGGTATTTTCATATAGCAACACTTATACGCATCAAGCCAACGAGTTATAATAAACTCCCCGTTATGATTGGTTTTTGGTCAAAAACCATACATTTCTCATTTTATGATTTTTGAATGTGCGATATGAATTGCTCCACCACAACGCACAAAATGAGTAAATAAAAAGAGTTGAGAATATATATTGAGTACGAGTCTCCTTTTATGTTTAAATCCTTAAACATTATTTGGAGAATCATTTATGACATGATTTTTCTCAACATCAGGGGAGATAATAGTCAGCTGGATAGAGGAAAATGAATTATCATTATCTATATCCTCGTATATGAACTAGAACTTCATAAGATAATTCATGTTATTACATGTCAACTGCCAGACATATTTACTGACCCAATGAGAGTAATTAAGTCTCATATACCAGCTGAAATGCTCTAAGTTTAAATTACATGTTAGAGCGAGAGAATGTAAATCATGCCTGAAGCATGCTAGTTGAAATGGTTCCAATGATCAAAATTCTCGTAAATAGAAAGTAATATGAGATGGTCATATATTGGAGGCGGGTGCTCCTGAAGAGACCCAAGACATAACAAATAATAAAACTCTATAAGAGTTTCAGGTACCTGAAATAATGATTGAAATCTTGAAGAGATCTCGATGAGTTATGTCATTACGAGAATGGAACCAGAAAATTGGAAAATTGTCGACAACGATTTTACAAACAATTTTACATAAAATACTTCAATAGAAGTAAAGAAAGAATCGAGGATCTTGTATAAAATCTATCCAGAAGTATAGCTATTGAATTGGCCAATGTTGAAAGACGCTTTGAACTTCTAAAATAGAAGTATTTGGACCACCAGTCCAAACACCTAAAGGTGTAATGCAAGTGAGGCACAAATAAGTAGTCGTAAATACGACTTAAACTGTGATTTATGAAAAGTTTTAATTACTTCATGGTGGATGCAATTACTTTGGCAGTTTTGAAAATTTTACATGCGTCTAATTATTTGTGGATCCATATTTATCCTTGAAGGATCTAAAATGCTATAAGCATTTGGAAATTTCTGAGGAAATTTATTTAAACATGTCTCATGAATATTTTTGGCGCATTTGGTATAATCGCCTTAGTGAATACTAATTGAGAAAATACTATAAGAATGATCAGATTTTCTTATGTATTTGATAAAGGAGTTTGGATCAAGATCTATTATGATAATTTTAGAACTCCTAAAGAGCTTCAAATTGGAAACTCATGAAGTACTTTCAATACAAGTACTTGAATCTTGACATCAAGTTTATCTCGACCTGAAGATCGAGCATTTTTATATATTTCTTTTGTCTATGAATAGACATAAGCTAAAAGAATCTTAAAGAAGATTCAATATGAATAGAACATATCTATTGAGTATCCCAATAGTTGTAAGATTGTTGGATGTGAATAAAGATAATTATATCTTTTCTTGGTCTTGAAACACTATATATTAGTTGGTCAAGAAATATCTATGAATATACAAAGATCATTACATTTAGATCTTCAAACATTCGTTGATGCCTCCTCAAATGTCTTAGAAATAATTGTTATGCACGAGGCAAGCCAAAAAATGTGTTTGGCTAAGACTATTGACCCAACATATCCAAAAGATATGTGGATTTACTTTTACAAGATATGATAAAAGCTATCTTGTGTGAAGATAAAGCAAGATGTATATCTCAGTTTGAAAGTAGATACATCATGGAACATATTACTCCAAAGTTTCATCCCTCGCGATCTTTAGAAAATGATATTCAAGATTAAATTATGAAGATTCAAAGATCTTCTGTGATGTTTGCATGAGGGGGAGTAAATACGCGTTGCACTCTTTTTCCCTTAACCGATGTTTTGTCCCAATGGGTTTTCCTGGTAAGGTTTTTAATGAGGCAACAAGTTATGTGTATCAAAGATGTGTGTACTCTTTTTCCTTCACTAAAGATTTTTTTTCCACTGGGTTTTTATCTTAGTAAGGTTTTAACGAGGCACATTATCTTCATAGACATCCAAGGGGGAGTGTTATGAATATTTATTTATGTGGATGTCTATCATGATTAGAACTTTATCAAAGGAGTTTGATTTATTTATTATTAGGAATATTATCTCTATGAATTAGAGTTTAATGTATTATGTACTTCTTATGCCTATAAATAGATGATTCATTGAAGGCATTGTATACAATTCTATATTTTGAGAATAATACAAATCTCCCTCTTTCTCTCCTCCTTATTTTTTTCTCAGTTTGATTTTATTCACAGTAATGTGAGAATAATACAAATCTCCCTCTTTCTCTCATCTCTTTGTTCATCTTGTTCTTATTCTTGTTCTTCTTTATTAAAAATAAAATAATTACTAATGATAAAAATTTATCTAATTGTTATTAACCGAACCGCTCTTAAAACTTCATAAAGCAAAAACCTTTTATTAATCACGTTAATTATAGTCAGATTTGGTGTGTTTTCTTTTAAAAAATTCAATCTTGATTGGTTTTAATAGTACTCCAAGTCAGCCAAAAACACCCAGAAAACTCAAAGAGATGAGTCATGGAAGTAGGCATAATCCGACCTCCTCCAGGCGAGGCGGTCACCAGTAAGACATGGCTTCCAAATCCTCTCCGTTATAGTCTCCAATTTCTCCCCTTTACGGCTTCAATAATCCTTGTATTTCTCCAAATTTTCTGTATTTTTTTTTTTATAAAATGTTGAGGATATGGAAATGGTACCAGAGCTGTTTATCCCTTCATCCTGTAAAAACACAAGTTATCAGCTCAGGTTTCCTTTGGGGCGTTGGGGATATTGCTGCTCAATACATTACCCATTCCACCGCAAAGAATCGCCTTCAATTTAAAGTAAGCAGCTTTTTCCCCAAATCCCCAGAAAACCCTTTTTTCAATCTCATTTTCCTCTTCATTTTACCCTTTTAATACATTTTCACCAATTTGAGCTATTGGGTTCCTTCGGTTTTGTTCTATCATTAGAAAAGTTCCTTTATTTATTTTGAATTGGGTGTCTGCATGTTTAGATTTTATGTTGATTTGTTGTGGGTTATTGCAGTCTTCAATGGTGAAATTTATTGGGATGTATTCACATTTTATTTATATAGCTTTATCATTATTGTTATATACTCCTGCTTGAAGTTCATATGTTATCTTTGATGAGTGCTATTGGTTTGTACTCGATGATGTTCTAGGTATAATCTAAAGAATTGATTTTCTATTGGTAATGTAAATTCAATCTGATTATAGCAATATATCATGTGAAATTTGTTTAAAGCATATGGCATTACCAGAAAAGCTGGTAAAGTTTCATAATTGGCTCCGTTTCGGTAATGAAAATTAAGCTAATTTTTATGAATCGGGTTGTTGATTCCGATGTTTTGAGGTGATTATATTCTAAAACTCCATTGATGGTGTGCAATTTAAGTCCTTAAGATATCCTAGTGTGCTACAAGGGTTCAATTGAGATATACTAGCTGTTATGAAAAACATGTCCTTTGTTTTGTTCCCTCTTTTTGTTTCGGTTTCAACTTTTCTGGTGCTGATCTACTTGTGGTTAAGCTGAAAATGTGTCTTAGTTAGCATCACTGCACACCCAGGGTTTATGGTCACAGTGGATTTAATGATTTATGGTCACAGTGGATTTAATGATGCTATGGTGTGCATTTCTTAGTATTCGATATAAATTTGAGTTTTCCTTTGTTTTCTTGTTTATTCTTTCATTTGCAAAATCCAATCATAAATCTTAGACAATATGAATTATTCAAAGCTTATGTGGTTCTGATCAGATAACTTTTTCCCAAAATAATTATTTATTAGAGTTGGTTGATCTTTGTATTTCATGCATCTGCCACATTCACACCAGTTTACAGTTTCCTCGAGTTTCATAGCAAGCATAAAAGACTTGCTTATGAGTTTACTTAATTGGACTGTAGAAATAATGTCCTGATTGACTAATTCTGTACCAAAATAATCTTGATTAAGCAGTTGCTGTTAAGGGTTTTGGTTGGTCTCATTCTTTTGTGCTAACTAGTTTTGGATTTTTCATAATTTGGTTACACATTTTCCGATCATTCGCTTATAAGGTATTCAAGTATGTCAGAGTTGAACCACATAGAAGGCAATAGAAGTATTTAGTGCATGTATTGTTCTTTAGAATTATTTTCTTACACTTTAAACAACCAATTTCATCTGTTTGATGGTTCTTGCGTCATGATATCAACATATAAACATTATTCTTAATTGACGAGTAACTAACTGTAATGATTTTTTCATATATTTTACATATTTTGTCCTTGTACGGTTGTACCCATTGTCCAATGACTTGTTGACTAGAACCATGATTGAATTTTCAGAAATGAGAATTTCTATCATCCATTTGCATGTGTGCTGAAGCTGGATTCTGAGTAAAACAGCTCTGTTTACACTAGTAAGACATGATTGGTGTTTCAATTGACAGGATGAAGATCAAGAATTTAAAGTCAACTGGAAAAGGGTAGCTGTCACAAGTACGTTTGGATTCGGCTTTGTTGGACCAATTGGGCACTTCTGGTCTGTTTTTCTTCTTCTTTTTTCCCCTCCTTTACCGTGATTTAATCAGCCTGATTTTGTTTATCTGCGAAACTATACTTGGCTGCTTATAGAGCGCTATCTTAAATTAGACAGAATTTGTTCTCAGACATTAAAAGAAAAGAAAAGAAAGCTTTGAAGGTGTTCTACTGTTTTGGGGGAGCATTTGACGGTTAGTAAGAGATTATGTTTTTGTATGTGATGATTGTGAGTTAGCATTCTACTTACCTCCGAGAAATTCAAAGTTTGTTGAGTTCAAATTGCAAAGTCTGGAACAGTAAAATTCTACTTGGGGATTGAAACATGTTTCCCTGATACATTTGATAAAATATTGCAGAATTCTCCTAAATTCTCACAGATCACAGAGAACTAATACCGTAGATAATTTAAAGTGTATTGTAATAAAACTTAGAAATGGGTTTCCATAATCCTTTCTTCATGTAGGTATGAAGGCTTGGACAAATTTATAAAGATGAGGCTTCAACTCCGCCCAAAGTCAGCAAGGTTTGTTGCTTCCAAAGTTGCAATGGATGGCCTTATCTTTGGCCCCTTTGACTTGTTTGTGTTTTTCACTTATATGGGGTTTTCCGCTGGCAAAAATGTTGCTCAAGTGAAGGAAGACTTGAAGAGAGATTTCCTCCCGGCCTTGATTTTAGAAGGTGGCATATGGCCAATCGTTCAGGTTGCGAATTTCCGATATGTTCCGGTGAGATACCAACTCCTTTATGTCAATATCTTTTGCTTGTTAGACAGTGCCTTTTTGTCGTGGATCGAACAACAAAAAGATGCTCCCTGGAAACAGAAGTTTACTTTTTTTACATCAATGAAAGAACGGGGAGACCAAGACAGATTATGATTTTTTTTCACTTCCTGTTTTACCTCTTACCGATCAGAGTCTCAAGTGTACAACAGCTAATTCATGTACTGTTGAAAGAATTAATGAAGAAAGCCCGAAATGTGGACTGGGGTTTTAGATATTGGGATTTGTAGAGTGATTGAACTAGTTTAAGCTTTTGGTCGAATGTTACGAGCAAGCTTCACTCGAATGGGATGAACTCTCAGAAACTTGATATATATATCATATATAAAGAAATATATGTATTGTATATAATTATAAAAAATCGTTTAATTTAAAATTAATAAGTACCACAACATTATAAAATGTTTACAATTAAAGTTGAACAGAAATTTGAACTAACTTAACTAAAAAAGTTCTAAATAAAGTTTGAGTTATAAAACATGACTCTTCAACTCGACACATTTTTATTCGACTCAATCGAATGCTCAACCCTAGATGACAGCATGAACACTCACATCTTAGCCATAAATTAATCATCTTTGATCATATTGGATCAATGATGGAGATGTTCTGAGTTGGTGAAATCCCAGGTGAAAACTTGATTCAAATACAAACAAATGTCACCCACAGACCATAGGAATCCAACCTAACTAATAAATTTGCAAATCAAGCAAAACTGACAGCAAATAATTTAACAGCAAATGAAAGGAGACAGCCTCAGTTTTCAGCAAACCAAATTGATATCAACATTTAAACAACAAATAAAAGAATCAAACAAAATGTATCCATCATTTTACTTTTTAGTGTGAATCACTAAAGATACAAATCAATGAAAACCCTTGGTTTAAAATTTTGAGGGGATGAAAATTGTGTTGTCTCATGAAAAAACAAGCCAATTCAGGTCAATATAGTATGAAAAAAGGAGGATGGGATCTTTACAATGTAATAATGAGGTATGTTGTTGCATCACGAGGCTGAGTTTCCGCTATACCGTTGGCTGTTTTTCGTCATCCTTCGCATCTCCATTTCACGGGTGGTTTGGCCCTCGTTGCTCGAGCCGGAAGGGTATAAACCGTATTCGCTGGTCGGCTCACTGTACTCGTTACTAGCGGCGTATTCGTCTGTGCCCAATGCCATCTTCCTGAACCTTTTCATGTCTTCGTTGTACTGGTTTGTATCGTACTCAGAGCTTTCGTATGAGCTGTAGACATTGCTATGTCCTGGTTTCATTCCTTCGTTGAGATCAGACAACGATGCATCTCCTTCTAAAGCACGGACAATCTACTTGGTTACAGTTTTGGTCAGAGTCTGCTTGATTAAAGTACTATAAGGTCTGGCAGATATTTTTCTACACCATTTACCTGACTCATCCGAGGTCGACGTCTTGATGAATGTCGCACACAAGCAGCAGCACAAGCAACCATGCGAGTCATTTCGTTGTGGTTATATTCCTTTTGTAACTTAGGATCAGCCAGACCATCAAAGTTTCCACCATCCAAAGCTCGTGTGAGCAATGGCCTAGCCTGCAATGCCAAATCGGATTTACTTAATAAAAAACTTATGAAATTTAAATCTAGAGTTCCGTACAGGAACTGGTTCGGATAGTCGGAGAAGAATAAGCAGATGAAAGTATGCGTTTTTGTGAGTGATTGCACGTACAATCATAGACTAAAATTAATAACTAACCCACTCAACCAAACTGTCTTCCATGTAAGAAGAGCCAACGGGTCTGTGTCCGGTTATCAATTCCAAAAGCATGACCCCGAAAGAGAAAACATCTGATTTATCCGTGAGTTTTCCACTTGATGCATACTCGGGAGCCAAATACCTGTAGAGAGTGAGAATTAAGTAAGCCAAAAACAACTAGCAAATTTTTTTAATCATATATCCTGTGCACCGAGAAAAGAAAATGCAGAGGCTTCTTACCCAAAAGTGCCCATCACCCTAGTAGAGACATGCGTGTTGAAATCAGAAGAAAACTTTGCGAGTCCAAAATCAGCGACCTGAAAACAACATTTTTATCCATCATCGCATGGCAATAGTGTGAGAAAAAACATTGGAGTTCGGTGACATATCAAGACGGCCATTGAAAACTACTGTAACCAAACCTATTCATTGAATTTCGTTTATGATTCAAGTGTTTATAAGTGTCAAGAAGTTAGAATGAAATCAATACCTTAGCTTCGAACTTGTAATCCAAAAGAATATTAGCCGCCTTAATATCCCGATGAATGATCTTAGGATGACCTGAAAACATTGATAATAGTTAAGAAGAGACTAAAAATCCCAGACTAGAGCAAGAATGCGAGGGTGAGAGCCGAAAAGCATACAATCCTCGTGAAGATATGCCAATCCTTTCGCAGATCCTATTGCAATTCTCATCCTAGTCGGCCAATCCAGGGTAAGTCGCCCCTTTCCTGGAATAGATGAATCGAACATTACTCAGCAATCACAATAATCCAAACAAGCATTGTGACCTGCAAATTAAGATCATCTTACCATGCAAGTGAAACTCCAAAGTGTTGTTCGGAACAAACTCATAAACAAGCATTCGTGTTGCCCCCGAGATGCAGTATCCGACCAACGACACGAGATGTTTGTGATGGACACGGCTGATAATCTCGACTTCTGCCTGAAATTCTCTCTCCCCTTGTCCACTTCCAGCCTTCAGTTGCTTGATGGCTACTTGTTTCCCGTTCGGGAGAACTCCGCGGTGCACATACCCGAAACCACCTTGTCCGAGGAGATTTGCATCTGAGAAGCCATCTGTTGCCCTTGCTAATTCTTCATAGGTAAATGTGCTCTTCGAGAAACCTAAAGCGATACCAGGCGAGGGCGGCGGGAGCGGGGTTTCGGAACCTGAATAATTAGACCCAGAACCTCCACTGCTGCTCATGAAAGGTGGAGGTGGTGGAGGTGGCGGCATTGGCTGAGGTCTCCATGCTGTAACTGGTGGAGGATTCGGCTTCGGAGGTGCTGGGGCGGACTGATTCACAGGCGGTGGTGGTGGAGTATTCTGTTGCCGATGATACTGCTGGCCACCATATGGATCAGCTGATGAAAAAAAAGAGACATTTGAATTAT
Source organism: Hibiscus tridactylites (assembly GCA_958450335.1). Taxonomy (NCBI): domain Eukaryota; kingdom Viridiplantae; phylum Streptophyta; class Magnoliopsida; order Malvales; family Malvaceae; genus Hibiscus; species Hibiscus tridactylites. Next base: position 7,465,455 of record OY288288.1, read on the forward strand.
GATGACTACCAAAAGACCAGACTGGAAAAAAAAAGCCTAAATTAAATCTTCAAACACAATCAAACTGAGATTCAAGTGAAACACTACGAGATCTCTATCCTCCGTATAATCCGAGGAAAATCAATCTTCAAAAATTCATGTTTTTAATGGAAAACCAAAGGAAAATGACAAAAAAAAGCATTTTCCCTGTTTAAAATAATGAACAAAAATGGGGGGAAAGATCTGACCTTTAGGAGCAGGCGGTGGTGGGGGAGGCATGTAGTAAATTTCGTCATCTCTTCTTCTTCTTCTACTCTTCTTCTTACAACATATACACAACAAACTCAAAACCAACAATAACGCCACTCCTCCTATTGCTATCCCAACCACCATTCCCGTCGTCAACCCGCTTCCCGATTCAGACGGAGGCGCCGACGGACGAGATGGAGTCCTCGAAGGCGGTGGCCGCGATGGAGTCCCTGGAGTTCTCGGAGTTGATGTAGAAGGAGACGGAGGTGAAGGACTGGAGGAGGATGACGGTGGCGGAGATGTGACGGTTGGAGCCGGTGGGGAGGTAGAGGAAGATGGCGGAGGTGATGAAGTGGAGGGAGCAGGAGGGGATGGGGTGGTCGAAGGCGGAGGAGCTGACGGAGTGGCGGGTGGAGGAGATGTCGCGGGGGCTGGCGGAGGAGTTGCGGAGGAAGACGGCGGAGGGGAAGTAGAATTTGATGACGGTGGAGAAGTCGGGGCTGGAGTAGCCCCTGGTGATGGCGATGACGACATTGTTATCTCTAAAAAAACACCCAGAAACACAATTAAAAGAGAAAAAAAAAAGATTAAATCTTGTCTGGGTTTAGGTTAGAAACGAAGAAAAAGATTAAATATTTAGGAAGTTTTTCAAGAGAAAATGAAGGGGATTTGATTGGTGCTGAAGCGTTTATTGAAGCATGATGAAAAGAAAAGCAGTAGTTTATACTTTGGTGGGAGGTGGCAGCTGGCCCCCGCCCTCCGCAGCTGCGTGGTGGTGGGGTTGTGGCCGTAGAGGGTTACTTTAAAGGTTCGTTTTTGTGAAAAAAAAATTACTCGAAATCTAACTTTATTAGTGCGCAATGCCACTGAAGTTGTACCTTTATTGTCGAGTGTTAGTGGAGCACCCCACGAGACTAAAATTCCAACTCATTGGTCAAAAAAAATTGGGTAATTTAGGGGGATAATCCAAAATGGGTTAATAATTAGGGAAATAGGGGACTTTGAAGGATATTTTGAGATCTAGGCCAAAAGCTACAGGACCACGCCACCTCCTTATGGCGTGGTCAACTTTTTGCCCAACCTCGCCATAAGGAGGTGGCGAGGTCCCTGGTGGCTCCCTTATGGTCGGCTGCTCGGCTTTGGCGGCTGGCTGGTGGCTGAGGTAAGGGTGACCTCGCCATAAGGAGGTGGCGAGGTCACATGGGCCATGCAATTCACGTGGTGGCTGAGGTAAGGGTGACCTCGCCATAAGGAGGTGGCGAGGTCACATGGGCCATGCATCCTACGTTAATTACATGCTATCCATGCATGGTTAAAATAATTTAGGGGTTAGGGTTTAGGGTTTAGGGGGTCATTTGTGGTTTAGAGGCGAGGTCACATGGGCCTACATGGTTAAAATAATTTAGGGGTTAGGTAAATGTTTAGGGTATGTGTATGGTTTAGGGTTCGAGGCTCATTTGCGGTTTAGAAGTTTCTAGGCGGATCTTTTATTACGTTAATTGAAATCTAATATAAATTTAATATAATTTGATTGTGAAAATAAAAATGAAGAATATTTTAACAATACATACATAAATATTTTAACAATACATACATAAATATTTTACAGACAAAATTTAAACTCGTATATTAATAATACATATATATTTTATAGACAAAGATTAAGATTAATATTTATCATCGACTTAAATTTTAATATATATTTTAGGTTTTGATTTTTTTCATTTCATGTGTTTCAAAATTTTAAAAAAATCTTTTAAAAATTATTTAGATAGGAATTCAATTGAATTAATTCTTTAAATCGATTGAAAAATTGTACTTGCATGAAAAAATAATAATTTAGGGGTTAGGTAAATAATAATTTAGGAGATAAAAAAAGTACTTGCATTAACACAAATTGCAAATTACATTAGTTTGATGGTCCGACATGATAGTTTGAAAAATTGTGTTTGTTCGGGCATTTGGTTCTATTATGACCCGGTGCCCTACAAAGAGTACAATGCTTAACTAGAACTCCCCCCTCTCTATTATTCTCTGCATCATCCATATTCGTATGAATTCGAGTGGACTTCGGTCGACCCTTCAACTTTCTACGAAGCTCTGGATTTGGTAACCATTCTTCGTATATTGGCTCTACCGGCCAATAATTTTTGTTCGGGATCGTGTTAAACTGATTTCTGTAAATATTTGCAATATTCTCCAGCTTATAACATTGATCCGCAAATTCATAAGGGTCGAGACGAAAATGCAAGCATGCGGCGTGTGCGTGAGAGCAGGGGTATCTAAATGCTTGGAATGCACCACAATCACACCATCTCCGAGCAAGGTTTAAAGTGTACATTTTGTGCTCACCTCGGACCTTAGCTTCGACCGTAAATTGATAACCATCTGGGTCGAATGTTCTGACTCTCATAGAGGTGGCTATGGCTTGAAGTTCGAGCATTTTTTTTTGTAGGGTTTCAGACCAACTGAACCCGTTGTTTATCCGGGCGTTCACTTCTTGGCCTTTGTCGGCCCACACTTTACCCAATCTGAAATAAGTCTCCCACACAATGCTTGCAATTGGCAGATGGCGTGTTCCTTTAAGCACTGCGTTTATAGCCTCTGCAAGGTTCGTTGTCATATGGCCATAACGTCGACCTTCATCATATGCTTGTGACCATCTTTCTCTGGGTATGTCGTTTGCAAAATCAAAAACATCCGGACCATACCGCTTCAACCTATTTATCCTCGCGACAAATTTTGGTTGAACTAGTTCGTTCCCTATTAAAAAGAAATTAAATAAGTCAGCATGATCAATTTAAAAGATTTACGTTAACTATTTTTTTATAAACAACAAATAAGAACTTACCCGCGTTATAAATATCTCTTCGGATTTGATTGTGTCCGAAACGCTGCTTCGCATTTGACATAATATGTCGGATACAATAGGCTGGATATGCATGTGGAGGCTTCCATAAGCTGTTATCTCTGTCAATTATTGATAACAACGCAGTCCCCCTATCAGAAATCATGCAAATCCCATCTTTCTTGACTACATGGTTGCGTAGATGCTTCAAAAAGAATTCCCATCCTTCCGCGTCTTCTTTTTCAACAATGGCAAAGACAATTGGGAATATATTACTGTCTCCATCTTGTGCAACGGCCACGAGTAATATATGACCGTACTTCCCATATAGCCAAGTACCATCCACTTGAATCATCTGTTTACAGAACGGGAACCCTTCGATGCACGCATTGAACGCCCAAAACAACTTACTAAATATTCTTTTACCATGGAGTATTTCGCCTTGTGCGTTGACCGCGACCTTTGTTTCGTATTCCACCTTGGTTCCTGGGATGAATATTTGCATTGCTCGTAAAAGAGGTGGTAGGTCATTATATGATGTATCCCAATTACCATACACTTGCTCCATCGCCTTCTGCTTTGCCATCCACGTCTTGTAGTAAGATGGACTATATCCAAACTGACTCCGAATTGATGCCACTAAGACTGCAATCGAAATTCTTGGGTCCTGTTGCACCAAGTCGATAGTGTAAGCACAAATTAGATCAGAGTTTAAATTAATGTGATCTTGGGATAAAACTCTATTTGAACAGGTGTGCTCATCAATGAACCGTGTCACCACCCAGTTGTCAGTCCTCTTCTTGTATGAAGCTCTTACCCACCAAGGACAGTTGCTCTTCCAATTTATACACTTTACACAATAGGTAATTTGATTGGACTCATTAACAAGACATGATGTATGGCGTTTGACGCAGTACTCTTGAATTGCCAACTGGGCAGCTTTTTTGTGTCAAATTCAGCTCTCAATGCCAATTCTCCAAACTCGGAATGCGATGAAGAACCAAACACATGAGCTTGATATTCAGCATCGTGCATTGCAGAATAGTCGACCTCATACATACGAGCTGCTGGAGCTTTATATGCTGGATAAACTGGTTGCGCTTGTTCGGGCTCCGGTTGAACATAACCCCAAGCTGGTTGGTTATTTCCCAACCCGAGCTTAGCAACAGCCGCGGCCCAAACATCATCTTCAACATCAATATCGTTGCCCATTGACACATCTGACATAATAGCCTCAACATCATCTCTGTCGAGTAAACGTACGTCGTCGTCGTCGTCCATAGGAACAATATTTTCTTCATCATCACTGAAGTCTGCAAGTGATTCGCCAAAACGGCCGACTAAGGGTTCGGTGTCCCAATTTGTTGATGAACTCATTCTCTGACAAATTTGAAGTAATGGAACAAAACAATATGCTCCAACAACTGTGATTAACTCTCTCAAATTGTCAATATCAAAATTTTTATCTTCTCTCGTATGCCTTCTGAAGTGGCAAAACTAAATATATAGATACAAAAATTTCTCAACGCCACCTCGCCATAAGGACATGGCGAGATCACTTTTTTAACCTGACCATCAGCCTGCTCCTTGTCAATCAACCTGACCATCAGCCTGCTCCTTGTCAATATCAATTTTTATTTTTTTATATTTCAATCGTACATTACTATTACAGGGATTTAATATATCAAATGTAATTTAATAAATTCATGATTATTCGAATCAACAAATAATATAATTTTTTTTATTTTATTCGCATTTAAATACAAAATTCATTTTTTTATTTTTATTTTAATAAATTCCGGATTATTCCAATCACAAATTTCAATTTAAATACAAAATTCATTTTTTTATTTTTCATTCGAACAAATTTATATATTTTATTCGAAAGAAATATTCGAATTTTAATACAGGTGAATAAAGCTGCTCCTTGTCAATCAGCCTGCATGCATGTCATGCATGAGACATTATTTATGTTTGACAATAGGTTAGTCTAGTCTAGGGGTTCAAATTAGTACAGATAAATTTTTATTTTTTTATATTTTAATCGTACATTACTATTACAGGGATTTAATATATCAAATGTAATTTAATAAATTCATGATTATTCGAATCAACGAATTTGGGTTATTTAGGGGCTATTTTATTTTTTATATATTTTATTCGAAATAAATATTCGAATTTAAATGCCCCTATCCAATCCCCACTGTCCTTACCCTACTCTGCATGAGACATGCATGCCACCCTGCCAACCCACATGAACCAAGGCTGCCACCCCATGTGCTGCCCTGACGCGCCATGCATGCTCCACTCTGCCCCACAGTGACCACGCCATGTGCTTATGGCGAGGTCACAGCCTGCCACCCACTGCCGCACTGCCTGCCAGCCTGCCAGCCCGTGATTTTAATTGAACAGTGACCACGCCATGTGCTTATGGCGAGGTCACAAAAAAAAATTTTTTTCCCCTATAAATATTCGATAGATTGATGGCTATTTTTGCCACTTGAGAAGGGAGAAGAGAAAATTTTTGTTGTTGAAATTACAGAGTTTTAGCACAAATCATCATTTTTGATTTTTATATTCGAATGGATTCCGAAAGAGTTTTGTTGTACCGTGACCACGAGCACATTTCCTCTCATATTCACGATGAAGGGGTAAGTTCAGATCGTGTAATTTTTTTATTTACTACTATAATTTATGATTTAAAAAGTTTTTATTTACAGTTTTTATTATATTTGTAGGGTGTCGAGCATACTATCCGGCGTCGAGGACTGAAGATTAAGGAAGCTGATGCACGCATAACTTATTTTCTGCAGCGTTCAGGTTTTTATAATGCTTCATTTCTCCGTGGATTTAAAATTATCCCTGGATTGATTACGGCATTGATTGAACGGTGGAGACCAGAGACACACACATTTCATTTCCCATTTGGTGAATGCACAATAACTCTGGAGGATGTAGCACTACAACTTGGTGTCCCAACAAATGGGAAGCCTGTGGTTAGACAGAATAACCGTATAGTAGATCACCTTTGTTTGCAGTATCTGGACAAAATTCCTCCTTCAGATTGTGTGGACGGTCTTCGTATCAAGATTTCTTGGTTGCAACGAGAATTTATTTTAACAGATGAATCTGATGAGCGAGAAATTGAGTGTGCAACTCGAGCGTATATACTCCAACTTATTGGCGGGGTATTGATGCCAGATACATCTGGTAATATGGTTCACACTCAGTATCTGCCGTTCTTGGAAAATTTTGACACAGCTTCTACATACAGTTGGGGATCTGCAATATTGGCATTCTTGTACCATGAAATGTGCAGAGTTTCAATAATGTTTGGTTCGAGAAAGTTATCAGATATGGGTGGATGCCAAATCTTATTGCAGTCCTGGGCATGGTATAGACTGCCTTATCTTACGCCAATTGTAGAAGTACCGATGGAGTTTCCGCTTGCTGGAAGGTATATTAATTTTATTGATTAAATTTTTTTTGCAAAGACTTAAAAATATATGTTTTAAATTTTGGCAGATGGAGACATAGGATGACAAATGCGGGTGTGGTGCACAACACTGTCAGAGAAATAAGACTAAAAATCCAAACAATAGGAAAAGATCAGGTATCATAATTTTATTTTTTGGCTTTTATTCTGGCTTTGTAATTAATTAAAATAACACGTTTGTTTGTTTGTTTGTGTATGCATATTAATAATTGTCTTTTGCAGTTCTTTTGGCAGCCGTACGTGACTAGCACGATCTGGGACATTATACCGCTAAATTTTAGGCAAATGTCATCAATGTGGGGTGCGGTTGTGCCTTTGATACATTTTTCTATTGTTGAGTTTCATTGCGCTGACAGAGTGTTGCGGCAGTTTAACTACCATCAACCCATTCCTACAGCTCTACCACAACAAATTCATACTGTTCATAGAGGTCAATTCAACGCAAATTGGGTTGCAAAACAAGCGGAGTTCATCCAACTGTGGCGGGAAGGACGGAGATATTGGTATGCCAACTTGAGTCCAATTCAAGCCGATGATTTTGACTTTAATTCAGAGTACTATTCATGGTTTTCATCAAATGGAAAACCGTTCATAGTACCTCTAGAAGAGGCAAATCAATGGCTTCAAGATCCACGGTGCTCAAGACGCGTACAACTGCTGTACGAACTTGGTCAGAGCTCTCATCAAGCACAGTTTGGAGAAAGCTCATCTTATCAGTCTGCTTACAACGATGATGAAGGATACATTCCACAATTTGAGTTTCCTCAAACACCCTTCCATGGGGAAGGTATGACTGTTGGTACTATGACATCCTTGTTGTCGACTACCACGATCAATACCTCGCCATTAGATTTGCAAGGCATTTATAGTACTCCACCTTCTATGCAAATGATGGGTGACGACAACGATGAGCAGACTCCGAATGAGCAGACTCCGAATGAGCAGACTCCGATTCAAGAACGAAGACAAGTTCACCCCCCGCAGTGGTACCATCAAACATCATCATTCCACCGGCAGGTGTTACCAAGGACCCGTAGGAAATAGATTATTTTTATTTAAAAATATGTTTTTATGTTTTTATTACATTTTATTTAATAAAAATTGAGTGTTTTTTTAAATATTTTTAATATTTTTATGTTTTAGAATTAAAGTGTTTTTTTTTTATGTGAAAGAGCACAATCTCCAACATTTATTTGTGTACGGGATAAAAATCCTTACCCCCTTAGTACGAGATACCAATATTTATACCAATTCTTTTCTTAATTTTCAATTTGGTCACTAAACTTTCAATAATGACAAAATAATCATTTATTTTTTTGGACAAAGCAATTAGATTCATCGTATTGGAACCCTAAACCTTTAATTTAAAAAACTTAAATTCATTAGATATCATAATCATCTTTTAAACCCCACATATTTAATTTTAATTTTTTTATGAATCGGTCCTTCATATTTTTTTAATCTTTATGAATTGTGTTCACCTTGAGGTTTTGAAATTTGATATGTACTCACTCTAAAAAAATATATTTTAATCCATCTTTTCTGTGCTGGTATGGTTGCATATAAATACTTATATTATATAATCTATGGTTTTGATCAGAATTGAATTTTAAATACATTTCAACTTTATAGATAAACGAAATTTTTGCAAACTCTAAATGGAAAATTATAATATTAAATTTTTTAATATAAATGAGAAAGAGTTTTAGGGCTTAGGGATGTAGGGTTATTATTTAAAATTTAGAATTTAAAATTTAGAGTTTAAGGTTTACTATTTTAGTGTTTATGTTTAGTAATTTAAATTTACATTATAAATATGCAGGCTCCTGTAAAACTTAATTTACACAACCTATGCACCACAAAATTGTAACATATTCAAAAAAAGTATACCATATACAAATTTTAATAAATTTACCATAACCCATAAACCCTAAACCCCAAACCCTAAACCATATTTACCATGCATGAACACTACGTAAAATGACCACGCCATGAATCAACACTACGTCCAATTTTAATAAATTTAATTAAAACATAAGCTACAACCCTAAACTAATTCTAAACACTCACCCTAAACCAATTCCATACACTAAACATAAGTTATGAACCCTACGTAAAATGCATGGGCCATGTAACCTCGCCATGCATCAACCCTACGTAAAATTTTAATAAACTTATTTAAAACATAATCTATAACCCTAAACCAATTTGAAACCCTCGCCCTAAACCAATTCCAAACCCTAAACATAAGCTATAAACCCTAATCAACACAAACCCAAACACTAAACAATCCAAACCATATTAACCATTCTTGGTACGTGAAGTGCATGGCCCGAACCCTAATCTACAAAAAAACTGGTCACCCTAAATCCTAACAAATTATCTAACCCCTAAACCAAATTAGCATGCAGGTTACGTAAAGTGCATGGCCCATGTGACCTCGTCTAAATTTTGTCTGTAAAATATTTATGTATGTATTGTTAAAAGATTCTTCATTTTTATTTTCAAAAAAAAAATAAATTGGAAAAAAGTTAAATGAGAATTCATGATTGAATTTTTTACAATCAAATTATATTAAATTTATATTAGCTTTGAATTAACGTAAAAAAAGATCCACCTAGATACCCTAAACCAATCTATAACCCTAATCCAATTCCAAACCCTCACCCTAAACCACTTCCAAACCCTTAACATAAGCCCTTCACCCTACTCTATACAAACTCAAAACCCTAAACAACCCTAATCAATTACCTAACCGCTAACCATATTAACCATGGTTGATACGTAATGTGCATGGCCCGAACCCTAATCTACACAAACTTGAAACCCTAAACAATCCTAACAAATTATCTAACCTCTAAATTAAATTACTATGTTTGTATGTGAATTGCATGGCCCATGTGACCTCGCCACCTCCTTATGGCGAGGTCACCCTTACCTCAGCCACCACGTGAATTGCATGGCCCATGTGACCTCGCCACCTCCTTATGGCGAGGTCACCCTTACCTCAGCCACCAGCCAGCCGCCAAAGCCGAGCAGCCGGCCATAAGGGAGCCACCAGGGACCTCGCCACCTCCTTATGGCGAGGTTGGGCAAAAAGTTGACCACGCCATAAGGAGGTGGCGTGGTCCTGTAGCTTTTGGCCTAGATCTCAAAATATCCCTCAAAGTCCCCTATTTCCCTAATTATTAACCCATTTTGGATTATCCCCCTAAATTACCCAAAAAAATTCAACGATTTTTTGATAAAATTTTATATTTAAATATTATTAGTTGAATAACTTAACCAGCGGTTTTAATGGAAAAGAAGTGGATGTTTATTTTAAAAAAAATGAAATTTCGAACAGCTTTTTTTGTTTTTGAAAGTTATAAGATATTTATTAAAGATCTATTGTCCCGTGCCTCGTTAAAAAACCTCCCTAGCCTAATATGGAGGAAAAAGAGAGCGCCGGGACAAGGAATGAACAACGCATACAACCGATCCAACTCAAGACACAGAATGATCTCTAGCCACAAAATGTAGTTGGCCTTACAAATAAAGAGAGATAACCACTACAAAATAAGCATTGTACTTCTATTTAACTCACGCCAAATCCAATGAATAATGGATCTTCATCCCAGCAACCTGTGAAACATACATAACCTGCGCTGCCTGCTTGTCGTTGCCGAGACTACATCAACTTCCCATTTTCGCACATGGATCAATTGGTTCGAGAGTCTCATAATCTGAAATTGGCCTTCACACTGAGCTGCATGCTATTAAGCCCCAGATCGTCTCAGTCACACGCCAATGGCCTGCACCAACACACAAGCTCCTAGAGCTGTCCGTACGAACCTAAAAAAAAACATTCATCTACTCATCACCACCTTCAGAATTACTTAGTTTCCTTCAGAACCTTCTCCCAAAGAAACAGAGCTGACCTTGCAATACCAGATTTGGCTAATTTGTCCGCCGTCATGTTTGCCGATCTGGGGATTGCCGTGATTTCCCAAGGAAATTTTGCAAACTTCACCACACAATTGTTGATAATACTCCTGAATATAGGGGGAGCATCCGACCGCCTTTGGAACCATTCAACTAAGTTTGCACAATCTGTTTCGACGATCAAGGTTTGATCGCGCAGCCATTCCGACTTGCAGGCAAAACCAAGTCCCTCTATTACAGCTAGAATCTCAGCTGTTGTAAAGTCAACCACCCCCACACTTTTAGAAAACATCAAACACATACGCCCTTCATGATTTCTAAGAACCCCTCCTATCCCAGCTCTGCCGAAACCGCCTTCAACAGCTGCATCTACATTAAGCTTCAAGGAACCTGCTTTTGGACAGCTCCATACGACACTTTGCTTAATCCCAACTCTTGGACGTTGCAATTTCAGAATTAAAGGGTTTAACATAATTTCGCTCACCGACATAGATAACTCCGGCCATTTTGCTTTACTCCACCAACCGAGCCTTAGCATGCTTAGATCAAAAATCTGTTTAACATCAATTCTAGCGCCGTTGAAGATCAATTCGTTTCTAGCTTTCCAAATTGACCACGAGAGACACATGAAGGCAAGTTGCCACATTTCCTTTGAAGAACCACCGATGTCCATCTGCAGCCAACATAGAAAAAACGAAGCTAACTTCTTTGGGGCAGCAATTTGGACTTCCCAAAGTTTAAGCCACTGACTCCACACTCCCCAAGCCACATTGCAGTGACAAAGGATGTGATCAACCGATTCCTCCCCAAATCCGCATAAAGGGCAGCAAATACCTCCATTGATCTCAACTCCTCTCTTTGCCAACTCAAGTCTTGTAGGGAGACGATCATGAAAAGCCCTCCACAAAAAAGCTTCCACCTTTGGGGGTGCTAAGATTAACATTATTGTCCTTTATCACTGAATAGTCTTAAGTAATAATTTGGCTCAGGAGAACTTGAGAGTGGTGTTCATCCTATGAGAATCGGGTTTAAATATCTCTTAAGTGATTTAAATATTTCTTGAATACTCTTAAGTAATAAATTAAATTATGAACAAATACTATCTTATAAGCATTTTAAGTCTATTCAAAAGATATTATTAATAGAAAAATGAGAGCATTTTTATTTAAGATTAAATCTGATTTGAGTTTGAATATAACTATTACTTTTATGATTATTAAAAAGTTAATTACAATTTACGTCTCCATACTGTAACCCTCATTTAAAATTAGTTCTTAAAATTTTAAACATTTTAATTTTATCCTCAAATTATGACTTTTATTTTAATTTGGTCCACTAAACTTTAGAACATTTCAATTTCACCCTCGAACTATGACTCTTGTTCTAGTTTGACCCCTCAAATTTTTGAACTTTTTAAATTCATCCTCTAATTATCAATATATTCTAATCATCTCTCGTGTTAATAAAACAATTATAAAAATTGTTGTATGTCATGTAAACATTTATGTGTATTATGGAATAATATGATGTGACATAAACTTAGTTTGAGGATGAAATTAGAATGTTCAAAAATTTGAGGACCAATTTATAATGGGAGTCATAGTTTAAAAATAAAATTAAATTATTATAGAATTTAAGGACCAAATTAAAATGAAAGTCATGATTTAAGGACATATACTAGAATTAACTCTTATTAAAAATTAGAAAAAGGCTAGGAAAGAAAATCGTTCTAGTAAAAAAGATTCTCTAAATTCTATTATCCGAAAATATATCGCATGGAAATATTTTTGAAGTAGTAAAATAATTTCAACTCATATTCATAAAATCTTGTCCACATTCAAACGAATTTTTATTACTATTGTTAATTTTTTTAATCATCTATATTTAATTTATTAGTGATTAATTTAGATCGAGTATTGCTAGGCCTATTATAGGAGCGACGTTCTCAACCCAATTGCTTCATTCACAGCGTTAGGATTTAAATTTCTGACTTTGTTTAAGATATCTAGTGTCTCATCTCACTTGACCAATCGATTGTTGGTTATTACTATCGTCATTTGTAAAACCAATGTTTTGATTTTGATATAACAAATAATTTAAGGACTAAATTGTAAAGTAAATAAATTTTTAAGTACTCAAAATACTCACATTTGACAAGTAAAATTTCTACTTAAAATGTTTTGAAGTCAAAACTTAATCTCTATATATTTTTCTAAGTGTTCCAAAGCCAAAATACTCAAAATTGCCCAAGCGTTTCGAAACACCCCCAAAGTATTTCGATACATTTTGTCACTGGAAACGTCCGTTTCGAGAAGGACTATCCTGTTTCGAGACAACCTTTTATATGAACTTTTGATTTTTAAGTGTCGTTTTGAAACAACTCATACCCGTTTTGATACAGGGGTTAAGTATTTTCAAAATCGAGCATTAAGTATCAAATTATAAAAAAAATAGATGCACAAATATATTGAGAATATACGATGGCTGAATGCCAAAATTAAGGTCTCAATCAGCTTCAAGATTTTGTTGGTATTTATTTATATTTGGCAGAGAGATCATAATTTGCTTCCAAATGTAAAATCTTACCAATAATAATAGGCTAAATTGAGAAAGGCAAAACCAGGTGGAAGCCAAGACCAGCTAATTACAACATTAAAAGATTTGGACATGTTTCCTAACAACAACAACAGCATATTCATACTCAGAAACATTTTAAATTGTGACTTTGCATTGATTGTTATGCTCTGTCTATTCGTAGCTTCCAGCATCAGCAAAAGACCTGTACTGAATGTCGTGTTTGGTAAGGCGGCGGAGATATTTGTTCAAAACCGCCGGCAACAACCCCAAGCTTCTCTTGTGGCAGGGGGGATCAAGGAAGAAGCAAGCTGCCGGCAATTGAATCTAAAAATACACTCCCCCATCTTTTTGAAAGATAAGACAATTAGAAATAGAATAAGAAAAAGTATAATGTCAAAAAATGCATCTAACATTTAATTAAATAATTATTTTAGTCTTTATTTATTTTTAAATAATTTAACTCTCAACGTTTTATTTTAGGTCAAAATAGTCTCTCTGCGGATAAAATTTGTTAGACAACTAACGATAAATGTCTTGAAATGAGATGACAAACCTATATGGCAATGCACGTCGTGATAGCAGTGTCATATATATAAATAAGCTGACTTTACAAAATGACAAATGGGTAATAAATAATTTTGAAATTTTGTATAAAATATAAAATATTTTTTCTTCTAACATGTCATTTGTCAAGTCATTTCAAGTTATTTATCGTCAGTTGACTAACAGATTTCATCTGCAGATGGGTCATTTTGACCCAAAATAAAACGTTGAGAGCTAAATTGTTTAAAAAAGAATAAGGGTCAAAGTGACTATTCAGTCAAACGTTAGGGACATTTTTTAACATTATCTCAAAAGAAACTCGAATCATAGGATGGATTTCACATATTTAATTAATTATTTGAATCTTTGTCTTTGATAACACCAACTGTCGACCCCAGTAGTTCTGAATATTAAAAATGATTAAATGAAAAATTAGTGTATAAACTATACCTTTTTTGAACTTGCCTAAAGTTTCAACCATTACGGTTTTAAGTGCCTAAAATTTCAACTATTATAATTTTAAATGTACGGTCATTTTATAAAAAATAGTTACCCAATAAGAATATGATACGTGACATGATTTTTTTTATTATTTAAAAAATTAAAAAAGAATATATATATATATATATATAAAACTCAAAATTCTCAAAAAAAAACTTGAATCCCTAATACCCAAAACTATAAATTCTTCAAATTGTTGCCGCTGTCACTGGAGGTCGTCGCCCATATCTCCCAACCACCCATTGCCGATAACCAACAGAAGGCATGTCAATTGGACGGCGAAGGCAAATGGTTCTATTCCAACAACGTCCGATTAACATACTTACCGACGATTGTCGATAATGAGTTGTTGGGAGAAATAGGCGGCGACCTCCGACAACGACATCGATTACAATTTGAAGAATTTTGTGGTTATGAGTATCACGGATTTAGAGCTTTCTAAAAATTTTAAAAAATTTGATTTTTTTAAAATTATATTTTTTAAAAAATTTTAATATAATATAGAAAACATGTCACATGTCCGTTTTTATTAGGTAACGATTTTTATAAACAGTCGGACACTTAAAATTGTAACGATTAAAATTTTAAATATTTATTTTAAAAAATACTTTAAGCACCTAAAGTTCAAAAAAAAGTATAATTTGAATATTTATTTTTCATTTAAGCCTATTACAAGTTACAAAAATTAAATTAACTGTGTTCTTCCAGCATAGAATAAGGTCTTCGCAGCTGAGCTCTGTAACCTGCTGAAATGTTATTAAAAAGAGGGTTAAAGTTAACAATTGTAAACTTTCAAATAAGATTATGGTTAAATACCGTTTTGGGTTAAAATTAAAGGTTGGAATTATTATATAGAGGTTTGACTAGTCAAATATATTAACTTGAATGTTTGATAAATAGAGGACTATAAGAGTGAATTGCTCGAATTGAAAAAGACTATTGTCTTTAACAATTACAATCATGATCCTCAAATAACTTAAATTTGAATAACTAATAAAATTAAAAAAATAATTTTTATAAATAAAAAATTAATGTACAAATCAATATATATATATATATATTATTGTGAATAAAATAACAAGAACAACAAACAAGAATAAAAGACCAAAGAGATAAGAGAAAGAGGGAGATTTGTATTATTCTCAAATATATACTTGTATACAACGCCTTTAATAAACCATCTATTTATAGGCGTAATAAGTACATAATACATTAAACTCTAATTAATGTAGATAATATTTCTAATGATAAAATAAATCAAATCTCCTTAATAAAGTTCTTATCATGATAGACATCCATCCACATAGATAAATATTCATAACATATATTTAAATTTAATAATTAATAAAATTATATTAAATAGATAATTTCATTAATAAGAAATTAATATGTACATCCTTCAAATATTCTTCTAATAGACACACATATATATATACCAATATTAATAACCGATAAACTATTCAAACAAATATTGAATATAATTACGTCTTTATATGTTTATTTGTTTAAATAATTAAACAACTATAACCTATCAATTAATTTTACTAACACTTTTATAGAATTAGCTATTAACTATCAACTAATGCAATATGTTATCCGTTAATTATAAGCATAACCTATAAATAAAATTCAAATTTAAATACTAAACAAAATATTAATAAATACTTGACCGATTGATGAAACTGACTACAAACTTCATCATCGACAATTGACAGGCACTAGAGTTTTGTAATGGAAAAGTTTGAGACTTTCCTCGGAGGGGGTCAAGTTGGTGGGCAGAATTGGGTTTATATTGTGCTCAATTCTTTTAAATTTATTATACATGCAAAATTATTTGACAATTTATAGCATTTTAAACAGTGCTGTATTTTAATATTAAAAAATTCTTGAACACCACAAGCTTGTATTCCATCCTCATAAAATTAAAAAAAAAAAGATGAAGGCATATAAGTGGTTTTCATTTTTTTTCTTTTTATGAAGACGGAATACAAACTCGAAATCTTCATAATTTTTTATTATAAAATTAAGGTACTGTAGCAAAATGGATTATAAGTATTTCGACTTTAAAAGTTAATGTTCAAAACACTATAAATTGCCAAATAATTCTTATTGTTAAAATAAATTTAAAAAGATAATTTGAGCACAATATTGACCCAATTTCACCCAAGTTGGTGAGCTTGTAATTATTAAGGGGGTCATGAATTCACATGCCCCGGCTCTTGTTTTCTTCTTCTCATAATTACTGCCATTACATTTGTCATTTATTCGCTTCAATCTAAATTTATAACTATATTCTCGCACTACATATTTTATCTGAATGGGTAAATCACAAATCTCATCATTCAACTTTACTCTCATTCCTAATTTAGTCATTAGAGTACAGAATTTTTTAACTTGCTCACTCAACTTTAGTATTGCATCGTTTTTAGTCACTCGACCGTTGAATCGTAAACGGTGTGATGACATGGCAGATGATGGCTGAAATCTGGGTTGGTTTAGATATATTGAGAGAATATGAAAGGAAGAAGAAATAAGGAAAGAGAAAAATAAGACATTTTTCTTAGTTTTTATAAGGATTCAAAACAATATCGTTTTGGTAGCTTTTGTAGGCATCCAAACTACGTTATTTTGGTGAGTTATAAAATCACCTGTCATTTCATCACATCGTTTGCGATTTAACAGTGTCAAAGTTGAGTGAGCAAATTAAAATTTTTAAATTTTGATGACCAAAACAGGTGTGAGAGTAAAATAGAGTGATGAAATTTGTAAATTATCCTATCCGAATTTAGCTTACAAAAGATATGCGACCAACCTAATAGGAGCACAAGTGGCCCAAATATTTGTTACTCTTAAAGCCCTAGCTACCTCAACGACAATTGATCGGAACATAAACAATCCGACAATCAAACAGGTCCAAAATGTGTACAAATCTCCTTGTGCGGTTTTCAGCCCAGTTTCGAATTGAATCCGCCCTACCCTGCCTATACACATATTTGCCTTCAATTTTTGAGAAGGGGAAAAAAGAAACGGATCGAATGTCCCAACAGTTAAGATTCGGCATTGTCTACTTCAACGGATGAGAGAAATGAATAATCTATTATTAACGTAGAGAACAGAAAGTACAATAACAGACCACACAAACTTACAACCCTATTTCTGCCCGGCAGTGAGCGAAGCAAGTAAAATTTAAGTGCGAGGCGGGGTCGTGTAGTTGATGGCCTTCCTGGTCCCCTTCGCAACCCGCAATCGTGGAACTAGACTTCTAGCAACGCTTTTAGGAAGCTCACAGATGACATTAAACATAATTTAAACTGGAGCAGCCATGTCTCTGGAGCTTACATTGTCAAACTACATTCAAACATGTATACAAATAGTTTTGATGAGCTGAGAAAGCCAACACATGTGTAAAAGAGAACAAACCATAAGAACAGAGATCGGTAACGACCTTGCCGGGAGATGCGGTATGGATTCCAATTTCCAACATTAGAACGTTTGCACTCCTTTAGAACTGAAACATGAAGCTGCCTAAGGAGTGTGCACCTTCGGCCGGTTCTTCATGATGCACATCAGTTTGGTGGCCTCAAAATTAGACCCATAATAGTAATAAGTATTATAAAAAATTTGAATTGTAAGAGTAGATCGTTAATAAGTATTAGAAAAAAAAAAGAAAAACTACATATTTAGTACCCTAATCATGTCCGTATTACTGTTTTGGTATTTCAACTATTATTTTTGGTAAAAAATGTACCTAACGTTACGTTTTTGTTCTTTTTGGTACCTCATCTGTTTAAAATTAACGAAAACGGTGACGTGGTTTGGTACCTCATCTTTTTGGTACACTTTATTTTAAATTGGTCTTAATTCTAAAAAGTTTAACTAACTTATTTAATTTTTTTTTATTTTTTTCTCATTATCTTCTTCATCTTCCTCTCATAACCTCAGTCATCCTTCATTGCTACCACCATCTATGTAATTCCCCTAAATAATTTTTCGGTTGATCTTTTGGAGATCTCAGGCAGTTTTTTATTCGGGTTTGTCTTATTTGGACCATGCGTTCTATGTCCCTTGCTAACAATAACCTCAACAGTTCACTTGCTTCTCAAGATCTCTCTCTCTGTGTATTCTCATCGTACAACTTTAATTTTCTGAAAATTTATAAGCTAATCTAATGCTAATGCTGTTTTTATTTTGCAGAGTGATGATTAGTGAAAGAATTGAGCCGTGTAAATGCAAAAAACAAGAAGCTGGCAGAAATGTTAGCAGCAATGTGTGAGAGCTACAATAATTTGCAAAGCCAGGTAATGGATTTAATGAGCAGAACTCCAGAAAACGAGCTTAGCCTTTCAAAGAAGAGAAAAATATGAAAACAACTTTGGCATCGTTGGTAACTTAAACATCAGCTCAACTGATGAAGATTTATGTAAGAAACTCAGAGAAGAAGTCATAAAGGCCAAAGTCACTAGAGTTTATATCAGGACTGAAACATCTGATGGCATGGTAAGAAATTTCACATAAACTATAAACTTCACTGGATTCTAATTCTAAGTACTTGAAATTTACTTAATTTCTCATTCAATTTAGTTAAAATAAAACCAGATTATAAAGGATGGATACCAATGGAGGAAATATGAGCAAAAAATTACCATGGATAATCCTTCTCCAAGAGCTTACTTCAAGTGTTCTTTTGCTCCAAGTTGCCCTGTTAAAAAAAAGTAAACAAAATAAAAACTCTTATAACTTTTCGTCACAATTTGGAGCATAAGAGAATAAAGGTTTGATTTTTTTTTTATGTTTACAGGTGCAAAGAAGTACATATGATCAATCAGTTATGGTTGCAACATATGAAGGTGAACACAACCATCTTCCCCCTTGTCAAACAGAATCGACATCCAGTTCAAGCAACTGTGTGAGCCATGGTTCAGCCTCATTGAATCCATCTGGACCAACCATGAATTTAGGACTCACAAAATCTAAGCTCAACGAAGGTGGTGAAGCTAGGAACTGCAGTTCCAGTAAAGAAGAAACAGATTCACCACATGCCAGACAAAATTTGGTGAACAGATGGCAACTTCTTTAACTAGAGACCCCAAATTCACAACAACATTGGCAGCAGTCATTTTCGGAAGAATGTTTTCAGCAAGAATCAGACTGAAAGAAGACGATGATTTTGATGTTTCGATGAACAACTTTACCAGAAAATTACTGTCATTTCTTTGTTATAATTAAAAGAAGCTTCAAAACATTATCATTTTAATGAATTAGTTCTCGAGGAACATATCGAAATCCTACTGTGATGGAGTTATTTTTTGGGTGAAAAATGAAGCAAGAGATGATGACAGTGATGAGGATGGCTGGGGTTATGGGAGGAAGAGGAAGAAGATAATGAGAAAAAATTGAAAAAAAAATAAATTAAACAAGTTATTTAAACTTTTTAGAATTAAGACTAATTTAAAATAAAGTGAAAAGGTTGAGGATTAAATGTGTAATTATGTCAACTTTGGTTAACTGCCACGTCATCAGTTGTTAGATTTTTAACGACACGGGACTAATCTGTTACCTTTTTAAAGTCAGGGGGCCAATGTGTAGCTTCTGATAGTCAAGGGATGTAAAAGATAATTAGAGTATAGTCAGAGGACCATTTATATAGTTTACCCATTAAATTTTGAAGAGATCTTAATTTCTTTCTAATTATAGACAGTGAGCTCTAGGTAGATACCCTTATTTATTGCCTTACCTCAAGAACTTGTCTGATGCACATAGCTTCCCGAGCACAGAGAATAGAACCAATAAGATTTGTGGAGAAAATCTCGAGCAAGTACTTTTCCTAGTCGTCTTGTGCTACATCAGGCCAGTCAAAAACACAAAATCATGACTCCAATTACAATCCCTCCAAGCCAATTATACTAAGGCTCTCTTTGCCTTTTTCATTGTTGCGGTAAACGGTCGTTGGGTTGCGAACGCCTATTGGTGTATATTGGATTTTTCAACTGTCAATAAACGGTTGTTTAAACGCTAAATAGTGGTAGGTAAACGCTAGTTCTAGCCAAACCAATATCTGTTTTAACACTAAAATTACGCTCGTTAGTTTAGACTATTCTAAATTGAATATTATATAAATTAATTTTAAAAATTATTTATCCCTCTATCTATAACGTCAGAAATCAAGCACATGATCTTGTTTAAATAATTTGATCTCTCATTGCATTTTTTATGTTTGTTCATATACACACATAATTAACCCAAAAATCAAGGCATGTGTTTAGTCATACCATGTTCAAGAGGAGTAAAGAATACTGATCCCAAAGATGAACTTGTACAAGCAATTGCGTTAGCATATCTCAAAACCAGTTATATTTTTGTGCATTTGATATTGACATAATTGATAAATATTTTATATAGCAAGGTAATTAGAGGGGAGAGCTGTTGATTGAATTGTCCTTTTAAGACATTATTAATCATAATAACCGACAGCAAAAAAAAACTGACCCCTCCCTACAAATTATATCACGTGTTTGTTTCATATAATTATTATTACCCCACCACACATCTAATATCTTTCAAGAATACCCATGTAACCACACACTTAATATCTTTCAAAAATACCTATGTAAACAAATATAAATATGATTTTAGTGTAATTAAAAAGAATTTAATCTCTATTTTTATGTGATCCATAAAATAAAAGAATCAGTAACTAAATTTGTTTTAATAAATATCTTGAAAATTAAATATATGAGCAATACAATTGGTCAGTTAGTCTAGCTACTCATCTTTGTTCTTTCCTACTCTAATCCTAGAATTAGTCAAAAATAAAATAAAAATGAATTTAATGTTTATTAAACAAGATTAATAATGGAACTTACTACTACAAATGTGTATAATTGAATTGCTTTAAATATAAATATGATGTTTATGGTATTATTTTGTTATAGGGAGTAGGTCAGGCAAAACTTGACTTGACTAGAAAAAATTGAATTGTTCGATTTGACTCGACGTGAAAAAATACGACTCGTATTGATCGATTCGAAAAAAGTTCAAACAGGGCCGGCACTGGGCCGGGGCAGAAGGGGCACCCGCCCAGGGCCCATAAGTTTTAAATTTTTTTAATATAATATATCTCTTATTTTTTATAATAAATTTAAAAAAAAAACTGTACAAGTAAAATTGATGGGCCCATAAATTTATTAACCTGTTAATTGACATTTTAAATTTTTATATTAATGGTAATAATGATTCTAATTCCCACAAAACACTCATTAAATATATCTTTTCAAAAATTCAAATTAAAATCTAACTAAATTGTTAAACTACCCTCTTTTCAAATTTCCACCACCATCAATTTACCATATTTTCAGATTTTTCATATCAATGGAAAAAAATTTTAACGTCATTTTTCTCTCTTTAATAATCATTAGGTGGAGAAAATTTAAGTATAATAATCCTACATTTCTTTTCTTCTCTTCTATATTTTGCAATTCATCTAAAAATTATTATTCGCTTTTCAATTTCTCATATTTCTCACAAACACAAAATTACAATTGCTTATCACCAATTGTGGTGCTTGAATCCTATTGAATCTTGTTCTTAAATTTTTTGGTAAGTTTATGTTTCTATTTTTTTTCTTCTTATTTTTATATATTTCTAAATTATAGTTAAGATTGTTCTTTTATTTTTGTTTAATAAACTTGAATTTTTTAATATTTGATAGTTTTTTAAGATGTGATTCAAATATTTCGATGTTGCGGATTTAGTATATAAATATTTCGATCGAGAATCTTTTCATTTCACAAGTGCTACTGTTATAAGTATTTGTATGCTTAAATATATTTTTGATATTTTTAAGATCGTAATAAATTATTATTTGTTTAATTTAATAAATAAAAATTTTATATTACATTTAAAAAAATTAAATTAGGGGCCCATTTTTTTAATTTTGCCCCGAGCCAAAAAATAATCAGGACCGACACTGAGTTCAAATAAAGTTTTAGTTATGAAATGAAAATTCAAATAACTCGAAATTTTTAGTAATTTGTTAATCAGTTTTGAAGTTTGAATCTAGTCTTTCAATTCAGTATGATATTTATGTATATCACATGTGAAGATATGAAGATATATATATATATATCGTACAATTAATTTTGTACATAAACTTGAAAGCTTAACTCGATTCGAATTTCATAAACTCAGCTCAGTTTGCAAAAATTTTAAATAAAGTTTAAATCGTAAAATATAACTTATAAACTCAAATAAATTGAAATTATTTTACTCGACTTGATCGAACGCCAACCTAATGGAAAGTGTGGATATATTAAGTTCATTACTATTTCTTTGATGTATAATACATCGATGTATACAAAAACAGCTGGCTTATGATGTTCACATTACTCAAATATGAACATGTTCTTTGTCTCTGTGTCTGAAAATAATATTGTTCCAAGTTTTATGTATTTGTTGGAATTTTAAGCTTTTTGGCAATTTTGATTTTCCGGTCATGAAACTCAGTTCTGTTCAGGAATTGAACAAACAGCGGGATTACTATCATCTGCTTCCGGATTCTGATCCCAAAAATGTCGGCCGTCATGGGAGTTGTCGTTTCAACAAATATGTTCTTGCAGCCTCTATTCTTGCCTCCACAAACTCCGTTCTACTCGGCTACGGTGAGAGCTTATGTTTTAAATCAATGTTGAGGGATTTAAATAAAAGTCACACTGTCCGGAGTCGCAGTACCCTCTATTTATTGTTATATCTGCAATCGCGATAAATACAGTGCGATTGTAAACGTGGCCACAACCGCAATTTAATCGATGTTTTTAATCGAAACCAATACCTGATCTTACTCGAGTCTTTGTTTGGTTTCAGATATTGGGGTGATGAGTGGAGCGGTGCTATATATCAAGGATGATCTTAAGATCAATTCGACCCAACTGGAGATCTTGGTGGGTTGCTTGAACATATGTTCCCTAATCGGTTCACTCGCCGCCGGAAAAACTTCCGACAGTATCGGCCGGCGGTACACCATAGTCTTGGCAGCGGCTACGTTCTTTGCAGGAGCTGTTTCAATGGGACTGGCGCCATCTTTCCCTTTCCTCATGGCGGGGAGAGTGGTGGCTGGGATTGGTGTTGGCTATTCTCTTATGATAGGTCCGGTCTACACGGCGGAGATCTCCCCGGCGACGACTCGTGGCTTCCTCTCTTCGTTACCGGAAGTCTTCATCAATATGGGGATTCTATTAGGCTATGTTTCCAACTTTGCATTGTCTGGTCTGCCTCAGCCGTTGAATTGGAGACTAATGCTAGGACTAGCAGCATTGCCAGCCGGTGCTGTTGCATTAGGGGTTATCGTGATGCCGGAGTCCCCTCATTGGCTCGTCATGAAAGGCCGGTTCGTCGAGGCCAGGCGGGTTTTGATTAAAACATCGGATTCTGAAGCAGAAGCCGATGCGAGACTCGTTGAAATGGCGAACGCTGCCGAACATTCGGAACAAGAACCGCCTTCGAGTAGCTACCAATGGACTGGCCAAGGGGTTTGGAATGAATTCTTAAGGCCAACTAGGCCGATTCGACGAATCCTCATCACCGTCATCGGCATTAATTTCTTCATGCAAGCATCCGGGAACGATGCGATCGTGTATTACAGCCCACAAGTGTTCAAAGATGCCGGAATCCACAATCGGAAACAACAATTCGGCGTTACGATCATCATGGGAATCGTCAAAACATTCTTTGTCTTCGTATCGGCTCTGTTTTTGGACCATTACGGGAGGCGGCCCCTGTTGTTGTTAGGCACGGCAGGGGTTGCCATTTCGTTGGCTTGTTTAGGCCTCGGCTCGAAATACCTTCAGCAATGCAATGAGAAGCCTGTATGGGCCATTGCGTTGTGTGTTGTAGCGGTGTGTGCCGATTTCTCGTTCTTTTCGATTGGGCTTGGACCGATCACGTGGGTCTATTCTTCGGAGATATTTCCGATGAGATTACGAGCCCAAGGTTCGAGCTTGGCTATATCGGTCAATAGGATAGTTAGTGGTATTGTGTCTATGACATTTTTAAGCATTTCGGAGAAGATTACATTCGGGGGAATGTTTTTTGTACTGTCGGGAATCATGGTTGTCGCTACTGTTTTCTTTTACTTATTTCTGCCTGAAACTAAAGGCAAGAGCTTGGAGGAGATTGAAGCTCTTTTTGAGGATAAATATCCTGAATCATGACGGTTCAACATTTCTTGCTTCCCAATGTTATTGGTTCGTAATCGGTTGGGAAAGTCAAAACATCCTATTTTTTAATAGATAAAGATTATATTTGTTTGTTGTATCTCAATATACATATGTATTTATATTTAATAAATTGGCGATAGAAAGAATTTTTTTTCTTCATAATTGTCTTAGGCTTAGTTTGTGGTTGCTTTTAAAAAGTGTGGTGAAAAAAGTGATTTTCAAACTAGCTGTTGAAAAGTAGTTTTGAAAAACTGGTTAGTGTTTGTCATTGAAGTCAAAAAGTGATTTTCATGAGATAAAAAGTCTATTTTAGACACAATATTAAAAAGTAAAAGTAAATTTGAGTGATTGTTCAAATTAATTAATGTTATGATTTATGAAATAAATCAATTTCAATTATAATAAAAAATATTTTTTATAAAATTTAATTTAAAAATATAAATTACATTCTAGATTATATACGGACATACCACTTACACATTAATAATAAATATAAAATAAAGTACAAATAAAACAATTTTATTCTCAAAATAAATATTATAAAATATATATTATTTTACAATTATGTATGCATAAACATTATTTTAACAATAAATTATAATTAAATAATAAGGGTAAAAAAGTAATTTTATTTCCAAACTAGCTTTTCCACCCAAGAAGCTATAAAATTCAGCTTCTTGGTTTGGGTGGAAAAGCTAGTTTTAAAAGCAACCAAAAACAGCCTGTTTTAACTAAAAGCACTTAAAAAAGTGATTTTTGGTTGCGAAACGCAACCAAAAACAGGCCCTTAGTCTTAGGGATATAGTTAAAACTTGGGATTTAAGTTTTAGAGTAATATCGTTAGATATTTAAATTTTAACCTATAAACTCTAAATTTTATCCACAATTCTAAAACTCTGAACCTTAAATCGAATTCCTAACCCCTAAAATTAAAACGCTTAGAAACCTTCTATTTCCACCTCAACTTTTTATTTTCCCCTTCGGTAACCAAACTTTCAAAAGTTACATAATGGCATTTAAACTTTATGTTTTGTTACAAAATGGTCACTCGAAACTTAATAGACGTTAAGTGGGTAACATTAGAATTATAGAAATTTGAATAATAGCATGTTTAGTCCTCTATATTTAAAGATTCAATCAATTTAGTCCTATTTGAAATAAAAACTCATAATCTCCTCGTACTTCTCTAAAATTTCATCAACTTCGGATAAACAAACAAGCCCAGGGCCGAACACAGAACTTTATATCAGGGGGCTTAACCTATAAATTTTTAGAGGGGGCGAAAATAGATTTTCAATAGAAAATTTCTTAACAACTTCTAAATCATATAAAAATTTCAAATATTTAGGGGGCGACCCCTTTCCAGCCCCTCTAAGTCTATCCCTCAACAAGCCTTGGGTATTGTTACTAGGATCCTTTCACCTTTAGAACTATCTCGCAGCTCACATTTCAACTAAATCATATAATGCGCCTCAGGGTCGGGCTTATCAACGAGTATTTTCGCCAACAAACAAGACATTTTACATGTTGTAGATTCGTTAAGCTGCGTTGAAATCAAATCATATAGCTCGTCTTTGTTGATCTTGTCGTTGAAGGAAGTGTAGAAATAAGTTACGGAACAGAACAACGTTGCATAAAATCTTGCCATCTTCTGGAAACTTTCGACTGTAAAGGAACGCGTAAAGATCAAATCATTTGCACTATAGCTAACACGAATTGACGTTTTTATAGACGGTGTTTTGTAGTGTTAAAAAATTAGAACTCGCTTTCTGTAGATAGCGAGTTCCAGTATGACATGTCAGGAATTTCTATAGAACTCGCTTTCTGTAGGACGCGGGGTTATTGCCATGTCAGGAATCTCTACGGACCTCGCGTTTTGTAGAAAGTGAGTTCTTGAAAAATTTAATTTTTACGGGGAAATAAATGTTGCTCTTGGTGCCCTTATATCAGACATAGTAACCAAACACAAAACAATTGGTATAAATTGCAGCGGTTCATAGAAGACAATGAGATGAGAAGTGAGGCACACCAACTTAATTTGCTTGACGGCGCTTTCAAATACATGTGTCAATTGTACGTTTATGCGAGACTTCTCGATTCTTATATAGTTTAAACTCATTAGAAGGTCGATAATGTTAGTTATTCTTTCTGGACGATCGTAGATATTCTCAAAATATGTCGAGACGAGGAATTATTACTACCTTGGTATACTATGATAGCGTGGTTATGGCTGATGCAGCTCTCGACGTCGTCTTCCAGTCCTCAAATACTAAAACCCTAATGTTGTCGAGGAAATTAACGTATAATAAGTTGATGAGGGAAGTGTGGAACAATGTTCCACATGCTTGTGGAAAAAAGCTAGAGTAGTTGAAGTATCGACTACCTACGTCGTACGAACCATTAACGTACTTAATATTCTATGTCGCGGACAACAGCGATGTGGAGTTGATGCTGGATACCCATGTGCAATATTCACTTGGAGGGCCCCTAGAGCTGTATGCAATGTTTTCTGATGACGATGATGCTACCGTAGTCCCAAATTTGAGGCTGGAAAATTTTTACTTTGATTCTAATGCCGATGTTCAGAGCCAGATAGCCAATTTGCGGAATGATTTCAACTTATTAAGCACACACAGTCCACGCAACGACTTCGGTGGATCATCGTCTTCTATGCCAAGACATTCTTGCGTAGTCGGTTTCGACTCCAACTTGAACCCGCTACCGAATGTTGACTTTGGTGCGTCGTCATCTTATATGCCCAAACATTCAATGTAAATCCATACAATATGTGTGTCGACGATTCATCATCACAAAACTACTCCATTTTTTTGCAAGATCATGAAACGTTTAACTCGTTCGATGATTTCACATCTTGGCAATATTCAACGTATATCCCTAGTGCGGAATATGCTGAACAATCTACGGGGAGACATTCTTGTGCAGCTGTTGTCGACCTTGATCTTGGTAATATTTTCGTGAGCGGTCTCGTGATCGACGAACAATTGCTACACATGTGACTGTAGCATTCGACGGTTGAGAACTATTCTTCTTTGAGGGTTTAGAAAACTGTGACGAAGAACTTGTAAGGGAGTTCGGGCCCGATGGTGACGAGCAGGGCCCCTTCTTATGGTGCTTCAAATGGGCATGTCCTCTTTCACTCTTGGTTTTAAAAAGCGTGAGGTGCTTCGAAGCGCAAAAGATCTTTAGAGCCGAGGCGAAGGCGAGCGCATTTCGTAGGTGAGACGCCCTTATTTCCTAAAAATTTATAAATTAACTATATAACATATTTTGTACTTAAAAACATGATGATTATATTATCGATGCTTAAAGATAAAAATATTTTCTACTTAAATTTGTACTTAAGTCTCAAATTAAATAGAGTGATATAAGAAAACAACCATACCAAGCATGGTTCAAATAAAAGAAATAAAAAACAATCAAAGTGATATAAGAAAACAACCATAACATGATGATTATATTATCTTGGCTAGGTTTGGCGGCGACAGTGGCTAGGGTCGTTGGGCTTGGAGACGACGGTGGTTGGGTCCGCTGGGCTTGCTGACGATGGTGGAATTTGGGGAGAGGTAGAGCAATTTGGAGATAGGCTCTGAGTTTGTTTATCATGAATTTGGGGAGTATGGTTAACAATTAAAGGTATATTCTAATTAAAATATAAAACACGTGCGTTTTTATAAAACACGCCTCAGTCCTCAGAGGTGTCGCCTCGCTCGCCTCAGGCTGAAGCGATCAGAGGCGCGTGCATCATGTGCATCGCTTTGCCTCAACCCTCGGATGCGTTTTCCTCAACGTCTCGCTTGCCTCACGCCTCATACACGCTTTTTAATACCAAGCAGTTTCACTATTTTAGGTTTAAGATATCTTCATATTTATTATTCATCGTTAACTATTCGATTTTTATAGGCAACTCACATTTCGTGCATGGGGTTTGACGAGATGTTTGAAAAACTAAGGATTATAAATTTATTGGGCTGTAACTACCTTGCTTCAATCCCAATGAAGAAATAGTTTCGATCATATAATGAGGGTAAACAATGTTGTCACACGACAACGAACTTGGAGGAGGCGGTGAATTCGTCACTAAAGGGAGTGCGACATTTTCCTATCACTTTAATTGTGAAGGTGACATATTATCGGATGGCTATCCTTTTTGCAACCTTGGGAAAACATTCAACTAACTAACTATATGGCAGGTGGCCACAAAGTCCACCCAGACCTTCGCCGTAAATTTCAAATTTTTGTACGACAGTTAAATGCGATGAGTGCAACATGCTTCTCACGCGAACAACATTGGTTTCGTGTATCGAAATATTCGAGGTTGTTGGAAGGCATACAACCTAACTCATATGCAGTTGATCTATGTGAAAGAGCCTGAAAATGCGGAGTCTTCCAAACATTCAAGTACTCGTGTCCGCATGCCAATATTGCTTGTTGCCATGGTTGAGCTAATATACTTAGTTGAAACTATATCCAAGGTTTATGAATACATGTTTCCTCTCATTGGGAATGAAATTTATCCAGACGCAGTTGATGGTCAACCTATAATATGGCTAGATCTTGGGTTGCGACGCAAAAAGGAGGGTCGTTCACGATCAATGCGGATTTACTCTACTGAGAATTTAGTTGAACATCGAGAAAAAACTGGTCAACCAAAACTATGCACCAGATGTAGAAACCCCAAGCACCAGAGGAACAAATACCTTAATCGCTCAGGCCCCCGGACTAATTAATTGTACTTTCTTACTATACTATTGTTTGTTATCATCTTCAACACGTTTGTTACTCCAGCTAATTAGAATTACAAATCATTTATAATTACAATTGCTTAACATCGCAAAACTATATTTATAATTATAATTCTCAATTTTAAATACTAATTACTTACAATTACAATTACTATTGTAAAAATGTTACACCAATCAATATGAATTCACTCAAACCATTTATAGCTTCTCTTATAGAATTTGAAGATGGTGAAATTTTAATTTATATAAAAAAAATAGGTGAACCTCGCGCTCTGCATATAGCAAGGTCCAGTAACGTTTCAAATATAAGCCATACTCTGGTGCTGACACGTCAGGAATCTATTTGGACCTCGCGTTTTGCAGACCGCGAGGTCCAAAAAAACTCGTGTTGATATACCTCACATTCTGAAGGATGCGAAAGTAGGCCTATATAGGGCAGAACCAAAGCCAAACAAATCCACCAACATTTGCTATCCATTGTAGTTGATCAACCACCTGAGTTCAATTGCCATTAGATTTGTAGAGAATATTCAATTGCAGTTACTAATGGCAACAAATTGCATATCAGGAAAAAAATTACAAATAGATTTTTCTGATATTGCGATTTGTTGGTATACATAGTTGCATTTATACGATGACTACATGCTATTGGTCCATTAAAAATATTGGTGGGATGTGTCTTTCGTGTTTTTGTTCAAGATGAACGACAAATCACAATATTAGGGAATCGTGGTCTTTTTGAACCTGCCCGTAAACTTCTTAACCTTTTGATAGAGGCTGCGGATAACTTTTTCTTACGCCTTCATTGTGGAGGAGAGACGAAGACCACCGCATGTAACTGTAATTGGAACCCTTACCATTAAGGATGATAAAGATCTGTGCTTACCGTAAAATCCACGAAGCTTATCCTCAACTACCCACATCGTGCGGACTGACTATGGCATCATTTGTCTAAATCAACGACACATGTTAATTAGCCAACGATGTGAAAGCGTGTTTAAGGGTACAATTAACCGCATATTTAGGGTAGATTTTGATTGTCTACCTGGTCTAACTTCTTTTTCCGAACCATTTTAACACCTCAAAATTAGCTTTCTCACCATAACTTATAATTACAATTGTTTAACGACTCAAAATTATAGCTTCTCTTATTTTTTAATTGTAATTCCTTTTAATTACAATTATAGTCTCTGATACTACGCCTCTAAGCTTAGGTATTATGCAAATTATGCGATTGACTACCCGATAAACCCTTCAAACATGACTTTCAAGGCATTTAACCTTGTTTATTCATGCGCAAAAACAAAGTTTAAAACCATTTTCATGACAATTTTTATACCGTTTACAATGTCTCCTTTATGCCAATAACAGTCTCAAATAAAAGATAAGTATCAATACTAAGCCTCTAACCTTAAATATTACGAAAAATTTCCTATTAATAACCCGGAAAATACCTCCAACATGCCTACCAAGCCATTTCAACTTGTTAATCTTGCACAAAAAACTAACATTCGAACCATTTCAACGCACTTTTAACACCAACTGCAATGTCTCGTACGTGTCAATATCAGTCTCTAATGAAAGATCATTTCCAATACTTCGCCTCTAAGCTGAAAATTTATAGAAATTTCATACTAATGACACGATAATATGCATCGAACATGCATATACACCTTTTTATTTCAGCCTCAATTATAAAGAAACTCGCTATTCGCAGAACGCAAGGTCCCTACAGTTAAACCTGCGATAAATTCATCCGTCCCTTCAATTTCTCAGGAAACTCACATTTTGGAAAACGCAAGGTTTTATCCCATAATTTTAAATTGAATTATCTAAAAAGTGCAGCCACGTAAGACGAAACTCGCTTTGTGTAGAGCGCGAGGTTGTGAATCTTGTTTCGTAGTGCACGAGAACACTCTACGTGGACAATTTGAGAGTCTTTTTTCTAAATAACTTTGACTGGGGTCATTTTTCTAAATAACTATTCAAAAATGCTTTTTTATAAAACCCCTACAAATTCCACCCAAAACCGATATTGGATTGGACAATACGTAGGCTTCTGATTCCGAAGCTGTGACACAAAATTTTGGTTGCTTATTTAAACAACTAACCAAGACGAAGAAAACATTTTCCCCAACGGTTCTACCGTTTCTTCTATATAGTTTATTTCAAAATATTACATAATTCATATGTTTACAATTTTAAGTCAGTTATGATATAGTATTAGTCAATTTCTGATACCATCATCTTAAACCCTACAATCAAGGGTATAGTCAGATAATTTAATTTGTGGTGTCAAAATTTTGAATGTTAATTAATATTTTATTAAAAATAGACGGAATCTAATTATGGGTCAATTCTTATTAAATTAACTCAATTATTTTTTAAATCGGTGTCAATCTGCTTTTAAAATGGTGTCAAATTTTTAGTATATTTTTTATATAAAATATACACTAAACAAATTTTCTAAAAAAAATTGGGTGTGCAAAATTTGTCTATAATTTGCCAATGCATGCGCCTTGCTCTTCTAATCAGAGCCATTTGTCTGCAAAATTTGTGAGTTATTAAAAGATTAAAAAATGTATGAATAAATATTATTTTATAAATACGTTTAAACTATTTGAACAAAAAGTAAGTGGGGGAAGACATGACTACACCTCTATGCATTTAATATTAGTACAGTGGAGTAATAAATTATTCCAACCAGACATGGCAGGTAAAAGCTTGCAGAAGCAATGGATTTAAAAAGAAAAAAAGAGAGTAATTTCTGCGGTCCAAATTTATGGGTTTATGGGATAAAGGTGATGAAATTTCAGAGAAGTGTGAGTTGTTAATGAGTTTTTATTTAAAATATAACTAAATTGTTTGGATTTATAAATATAAAATAATAAATGCATTGTTATTTAAATTTACATAACTTTAACGTTACTCACTTAATGTTTATTAACGGTAGAATTGTTATTTTGTAATAAAATATAAAATATAATTGTTATTATGTCATTTTTAAAAAAAAAATATTATTTTAAATTTTTAAACAAAATTCAGTTATCATTAATGTACTTTACCCATAAAAATAATTAACCTATCCATTTCACCATCTAATAAGGATGTTTTATTTGGAAAAAAATCTAATAAGGATGTTTTATTTGAAAAAAACGGATATGAAATGAGATAGAGGGGACGTTTATTTCGGACAGTGTATATAGAAATGTGGACTTTTATTTCGGGCAGTGTATATAGAAATGTTATGTTAATTGTTTGTCTCATCATGTCTTGGCAAATGTTTGAAATTTTGAAGGATTGAGTATATCACCCCTTGAACATCGTTAATATTGAATATCGCTAAATATTATTAAATTAATTAATAAAGATTAAAATTTCTAATGACTCAACGTACAATTAATAATTATTTCTAAAGAATTAAATTAAATTATTATATATATATATATATTAATTTTTTAAATTTTTCAATAAGAGTAAACTACATATTTAGTACCTCACATATTTTCATATTTCCATTTTGGTACCCGAACTAATATTTTTAACAAAATTGTACCCAATGTTACGTGTTGTTTCTATTTTGGTGCCATGACTATTAAAAATAACAGTTTTAGTCCCTAAAACTTATACAATCTATCAATTTAGTCCAAAATATTATCAATTTAAACATCATTTTTTATTTTTGGATTAAAAATGTAAATTTGTTTTATCTTCTTCTTTCATTCAAAGTATGAAAAATTAGGTATCGAATATCTTCATTATTGTCACTATAATTTTCTGCATGAAATTGGCTGGCTTGCTTATAGTGTTTACCGGTCAGAGAATGCCATTCTCAAATCTGGAGGCAGAAATTCATAACATACCCAGCGGATTTCTTCAGGCTTATAAGTCGATCTCCACTCCACTTTAAAATCTAACAAGAAGTTAATTACATATCACATCTCTTTAATGAAAATAATAAAAGAAAATCAGAGAACCAAACAAAATTTGAAAAGAAAAGAAAAACAGTACACATACGACAGCGTTCATGCTTCAAACATTCAATGAAACGACTCAAAAAGCTTTTAAACATTCATCCATGCATAAACAGAGATTCTCAACTTTGAATTGTTACTAATTTGAGAATGGCATTCTCTGACCGTAAAAACCATGAGCAAGCCAAGTTCTTGTAGAAAACTATAGAGACAGTGAATAAGATGTTCGATACCTAGTTTTTTATACTTCGAACGGAAGAAGAAGAAAGAATAAATTTATATTTTCAATCCAAAAATTAAAAATGATGTTTAAATTGATAATATTTGGACTAAATTGATTGATTGTATAAGTTTTAGGGACTAAAGCTGTTATTTTTAATAGTCATGGTACCAAAATAGAAACAACACGTAACGTTGGGTGCAATTTTGCTAAAAATATTAGTTTGGGTACCAAAATAGAAATACGGAAATAGGTGAGATATTAAATACGTAGTTTACCCTTATTAAAAATTTAAAATTTAATATATATATATGTATATATGGAAAATAGTTTAATTGAATTTTTTTAAAAATAATTATTAATTGTATGTTGAGTCCTTGAAAATTTTAGTCTTTATTCATTAGTTTAATAGTGTTCATCGGTGTTCGGCGATGTTCGTCGCACATAGGGGTGAGCAAAACTCGACTCGACTCGAAAAAACCGAATAACTCCACTCGACTCGAGGCAAAAATACTCGACTCGTCTTGACTCGACTCGAAATTTCATAAACTCGAATAACTCGAAAAAATTTCAAATAAAGTTTGAGTTGTAAAATGGAAATTCGAAT
Organism: Hibiscus tridactylites; assembly: GCA_958450335.1. NCBI lineage: Eukaryota > Viridiplantae > Streptophyta > Magnoliopsida > Malvales > Malvaceae > Hibiscus > Hibiscus tridactylites. The sequence goes on from OY288288.1 coordinate 7,499,347, forward strand.
AACTCGAAATTTTTAGTAATTAGTGGATTTATTTTTAAGTTCGAGTCGAGTCCCTCTATTTTTTATGATATATACATACTGATATATAAAAATATGAAGAAATATTGTCACATGTGAAAAAAATATATATGTGCATATCTTATATGATTAGAGAAAATAGTTTAAATTGGAATCAAACCCTACTATAACATGATAAATAATTACAGTTAAGTTTTTATAGGAACTCGAAAATTCGACTCGACTCGGCTCGACTCGAATTTCTTAAACTCGACTCGAATCGAAAAAATTTCAAATAAAGTTTGAGTTGTAAAATATGACTCGTCAGCTCGAATAACTCAAAATTTTTTAACTCGATTCGACTCGACTCGATCGAACGCTCACCCCTAGTCGCACATTGTAAAATTTTCCATGAAATTTATGTCAGAATTCGCCCTCCGCGTTTAATAGAGAAAACAACATTCCGTACTAAAATTCGAACTAATACAAGATAAGAGAATGTAAGTATCTTTAACTACTAAGTCATTAATTGATCGCTTAATCGTAGTTAATTATATATAATTTTGAATATATATATATAATTATAGATGATAAAAAATAAGCATCCTTAACCAATAGGTCAATTAATCGTAATTTTTTTAAATAAATATTAATTTTATTTATCAAAAAAACCTCAATACAACCACCAAAAACAGTGAAACCAAAACCTACAAACAACAGAAAAAACTAATTACAGTAGCCCCCATCTATCAATTAAACTAGAGCAATTAGTAACTCTATATAACCTTCTAAATTCATACTTGACTCACTTTTCAACTTTTGCATTATCTTCTTTCCATAAAGTTGCAAAATACAAAAGCATAAATGATTGGCACAAGCCATTGTGTAATTGCTGATTGTTTTGGTCCCACATTTTCATGTACTATTCCAATTTCCAAGTCCACTAACTAGCTCGTGGTTGTTTCATTTCCCCTTTTTCTAGTATAAAACAAGAGTTATGAAGTGGCTGGCGAGGTCTTTGCTGGTATTGTCAGTTAGAACATAAATGATTGGTTGAATCGAAAATCTAAGTCTAATTGATTTTTTAATGTTTATTTAATTAATATTGATCCGACGTTTCGAATAATTAAATCAATTGAAAAAATTAATAGCCTGATCAATTTAATCGTCGATCTGATTCTTATAACATTGGTCTTCATTTAATGACGATTTTAAGGTCCGTAAAACTTTGAAATTTTTATCATTTGTAAATATCGTATATGAGATTTTTTTTGTTGTTGCTAAGCTTATAAATTTTTATTAATAAAGATAAGTTCCCCAAAGAAGGGGAAGCAAAATTTGAGGATATTAGAGATCCTCAAAGAGCACAAACCAACTCAACTTAACTCGCCTCAAAACGTAATTCGAACAATAAAATAAATACTAATAATTTTATCAGTTCATTCTTATTCTATAATGATAAATTCTGATTACATTTATAATTATTTAGATGTGTATTATTTATACGGTTTCAAAGCGGATATTGGATATCTACTCAGTTGGATTACCTTTCTCGATCCTTACAAGATTTTATTCTGTGGTGGGCAGGTTCTGGATTTACCCATTTTTTCCTCTTAGGACTTAATACAAGAAATGTTCAAGTTTAATTTGTTGTTTTGCTCACTAATTTCGTATTCATTTTGGAACACCTTTCTTCCATTTTGGGTGCATGGTATTTCGTGGAGCTATAAAGAAAAACATAAAAGATGTCATATCAGATAATGAAATTATATATATATATATATTCAACAATCCAAAAAATATGTAAAATTATGAGTTTTATATTGTATGTAAGCATATCATAACACATATATATTAGTAGACATATTTTCATACTCACTTTTATTCTTAAGCTAATCGAATGTTTTCATTTATTTTATTTGGAAGAAGAGGAGGAATAGAAAGTTGTTTGGGGTCGAACACAAATAAATAGTATTAAGTTCTATTACAGAGACGTCAAAATTAAATTGTATGTCACGTGTGTATATAAATTTAATTTTTGTAAAACTTTAATTTTGTACAATTTGATACATTTTTATTTAGAATATATATTTTGTAAGATACTTTTATATTTCTATAAGAGTTTTCTGCTTTCTAATATATAGACGTAAAGAAAATCTTGTAAAAATCATTAAGAAATTGAAAGTATTCATTCGAAACATTAATAAAATAGTAGACTAGAGACTCATGGTTTAATTTTCATAACCGCATACTTGACTTACTTTTTAACTAATGCATATTTTTTTTAATTATTGATATTTAATTTATTATTTGATTAATTTTATTAAAGATTGCTTGAAGGTTTTAAAATCATTAATATTGAATTAAAGGAATGCACTTGACAATGAGAAAAACTTAATTTTTTTCATGGGTTAATTATAGTTTAGTCCTTGAACTTTTAGGCTATTTACAAGATCAGTCTCTTGAGCTTAACTATAAATAGGCTCAATTTTTCATTTGAAATCATCCTAAATCTTAAATCATTTCTCCCATTTGGTTCTCTTCTTCCATTTGTTGTATTTGAAAATTTTGAAGGAATTTCGTTTATTTGTACTACTTTGGTAATAGTGAAGCTATCAACTGGTGGTGGTGTCCGAGGAATAGACGATATTTCATCGAACCTAGTAAATTATGTGTGTTCTCTCCATTATTTATTTTGGTTGTTCAATATTAAGTTTTTCATTGTATTACAATATTCAATAGTTTGACGGGTTTGTCCACTGTGCAAATTCCGGTAGTTTCGATCTTAACATTCGTGTGAAAAATTACATTCCCAACAATTGGTATCAGAGTTTCGGTAAAGATTATCTCGATTATTCGGTTGCTACAAAGTAGTATGGTATTGTGAATTTTTTATGAATTTATTTAGAATATATATTTTGTAAGATACTTTTATAATTCTATAACAGTTTTATGTTTTCTAATGTATAGACATAAAGAAAGTCTTGTAGAACTCATTAATAAATTTAAAGTATCCATTCGAAACATTAATAAAATAGTAGACTAGATACTTATGGTTTAATCTTCATAACCACGTACTTGACCTACTTTTCAACTAATAAATGAATTTTTTTATTTAACCATCAATATTTAATTTATTGGTTGATTAATTTAAATCGAATACTGTAGAGGTCTATTATCGGAGCGACCCTCTTAACTCAATTTTCTCCATTCACAACGTCAAGACCCGAACACCTGACCTTGCTTAAAGGATCTAGTGCCTCATCTCACTAGACCAACTTTTTTTTTTGGATTAATATCATATACGCTGGCGGTGGAAACTGAAAGTTTTCACAAGCGCCTTAGTTTTAGGGTATAGGGAGTTAGTTTAGAGTAAAAGGTTTATGGGTTTAGGTGTATGTGTTTAGAATTTAGGGATAGTTGTTTTAATTTAAAATTTAGGGTTATAATTTAGGGTTTAGTTTTTAGGGTAACATGGTGAGGATTTAGGTTTTAACCTATAAACTCTAAATTATAACCTTAAACCTTAAATTAAAATAACTATCCCTAAATTTCTACACCTAAACCCCTAAACTCTATACCCTAAACTAACTCTCTATACCCTAAAATTAAGGTGTATGTGGAAACTTTCAGTTTCCACCGCCTGTGTATAAAATAGTTATCCATTTTTTATATATATAAACACTAGACCATGATCATCTTTTAATAAAGTTGGAAATATGAAAGCATAAATGGTTGGTCCAAGCCAAGGTGTGATTGCTCATTGTTTTGGTAATATTGTCATGTACTATTCCAATGCCACTAACTAGCTCGTGGTGGTTTCATTTCCCCCTTTTTCTACTGTAAAACAAGACTTATAAAGTGGCTGATGAGATCTTCTTTTTAATCAAATGGTTTAATTGATACGATCGTTGATATATAAAAAATAAAATGAATTATTGTGAATCGAAAAAAAAAGTATCATGATAAAAAAAAAAGATGTTCGACAAGTTCAATCAATTATGAGATTTCTTTTTATCTTTGATTGATTTTATGAATTTTCATTTATTTATAATCTATTCGACGCTTCAATTAATTGAACCAATTGAAGAGAAAAAATAGTAGTTTGATTGGTCTTGGCTTAATGACAAGGGTAAGGTCCACAGAACTTTGAGATCCTCGTCTACGGATCATATATGGGATTATCAATCTAGATTTTATTTTCGAGTCATTCCATAGGTATGTTTTGATATAATATGTGTATCGATTCTATCTTATTTTGTAATGATTAATTTTTGTTTTTTATAATTTGTTATATTTATTATGATTTATGTCATAATTATTTTTTATTATGATCTCTTAAAAATATTTTAGAGTTACTCTTTTGACAATAATTAATAAATATCAGTTAATTAAACTTTCAGAGCGCGATATATTGAAGTCTTTCGAAATAACTTCACCCAGAAACTAGACTGACGTTGATAAGACAAACACCAAATTCATTGATTCAATAGCTAAGCCTATTAGTGACAAACATGACTATCATATCTTATGAGGTCTAGACTAGACAACGCAGTCAGGTCTTCCCCAATATATACATATATACAAGAAGACTATTGACTTCCCTCAAGTTGAATCCTGGATAAAAATGTCGACCCGAAATATTTCTCATTTCATCTCATTCATAACCATTAACCACAATTCTCCGCTCACGTTAACAGCCTGAAAGTCTCCCACCGTCATCTTATTCAGCTCATCAACGATATTTATTCACATTTATATTATCTATACGGTTTCAAATCTCAATTGGGTGGCCTTTCTTGATCCTTAAAAAGATTTTATTTTGTGGTGGGCAGGTTTTGAATATACATATTGTTTCTTTTTCCATTATTTCTTTCAAAAGAATTCCTAAGAAAAGAAAGAAAGGGATTGAATTAAGCTTTTGCTAATGATAAAAAGGAATCCATATGCTTTTTTGGATATAAAAGGAAGTGTTTTGATTTTCCAGGACAAAGAAAAAAAGCCCAATTGCCAGGTCATTAACCATCATAAAAAAGCTAATATCTTCAATCTCCACCACAGTGTACGTGTTCTTCATTCATAGCGTACGTATCCTCTATTTATTCAGCAAATTTGGCATTTCCCCCCCAATCCTTCACACAATTTGAGTTCCATTAGGGAACCCAACAAAAACTCCATTAATTCTTCTACTCTCAGCCAACTCCTCCTTTTAGGGGGCAGCATTAGTAACTTCAAACAAAACCCAGAAAAAAACAACTCAAAAATGGCTGTCGCCGGCGACATAGAATCTGAGAAGCCAGCTTGTCTTAACAAGTATACCCTTTTATGTGCTCTCTTGGCCTCCACAAACTCGATTCTCTTAGGCTACGGTGAGTTCTTAACTTTGAATTTCTGTAAATCTGTTGTTTTTAGCCTAAAAATGTTGAGAATTGAAGTAGATTTTGGTTGTTGTGTTAGATATTGGTGTAATGAGTGGGGCGGTGCTGTTTATTAAAGAGAATCTGAAAATCTCGTCGGTTCAAGTAGAGATCTTGGTGGGTAGTTTGAATGTACTCTCGCTTGTGGGCTCACTCGCGTCCGGTAAAACGTCGGATTATATAGGCAGACGGTACACGATCGTTTTAGCGGCGGCGACGTTTCTAGTCGGTGCACTTTTGATGGGTTTCGCGCCGTCTTTCCCTTGGTTGCTTGCCGGCCGCGTGGTGGCTGGGATTGGCGTTGGGTTTTCCCTTATGATTTCGCCGCTCTACACAGCGGAGATTTCCCCCGCTATGAAACGTGGATTCCTTACTTCTCTCCCCGAAGTATTTATTGTCTCCGGTATCCTCATCGGTTACATCGTGAACTATTCCTTGTCGGGTTTGCCCCAAAAGATTAACTGGAGATTGATGCTCGGGCTGGCGGCGGTTCCCGCGGTTGCCATCGGAATCGGTGTCATGGTAATGCCGGAATCGCCTCGTTGGCTCGTGATGAAAGGCAGAACGGAGGAAGCGAGAAGGGTGTTGATTAAAGTCTCGGATACTGTTGAAGAAGCTGAGTCTAGACTCAGCGATATAACCAAAGCAGCCGCCTCCACGGATTCAAACAACGCCGATTGGCACGGCCAAGGTGTCTGGAAAGAGCTTCTGCTAAGCCCATCGAGACCCGTTCGTCGGATTTTGATCGCCGCCATCGGAATTAACTTCTTCATGCAAGCATCGGGCAACGATGCTGTCATTTACTACTGTCCCGAAGTGTTCAAAGCCGCCGGAATTCAAAACAAGCGACAACTCTTCGGTGTCAACGTGATAATGGGAGTAGCCAAGGCTTCTTTCGTTTTGATCTCGGCTCTTTATTTAGACAAATTCGGAAGACGGCCGTTGTTGCTGCTCGGCACCATCGGGATGGCCGTGTCGTTGGCCGTGTTGGGTATCGGATCAAAATTTCTCGAACACTCCGACACCAAACCGTTGTGGGCCATCATCGTGTGCATTGTCGCCGTTTGTGCCGATGTTTCGTTCTTCTCTATCGGGCTTGGTCCGATCACATGGGTTTACACGTCGGAGATATTCCCGTTGAGGCTTCGGGCGCAGGGAACGGGGCTGGCCATATCGGTGAACAGGTTGGTGAGCGGGGTGATGGCCATGACGTTTCTTACCATATCGGAGAAGATAACATTCGGGGGGATGTTTTTTGTGCTGTCCGGGATTATGGTGCTGGCCGCCGTCTGGTTTTATTTCCTGCTTCCCGAGACCAAAAACAAGACCTTGGAAGAGGTTTGGGGATTGTTTGAGGATAAAGAAAAAAGTGGCGATAATCAAAGGGAAATGCAAATGAAAGAAATATAATATGATGCTAATTATAGATTAAGTGTGACAGTAATAGCGATTTGAATCGAATTGAATGAAAGTTTTAAGGTAGTAGGGTTGATTAGTTTTATTTTATTAATAAGTTTGATTCGAACTTTTACAAAATTTAGATAAATTACCATTCAAAAAATTTAACTAATTTTTGTCAAATAAATCAATTCAAGTTAAAAGTAAGGGTAAGATATATAAATGGTCACTAAACTATGTTCGAAAAAATAAAATATTAACTAAACTTTTAAAAATAACAAAATGACAATTAAATTTTATGTTTTGTTACATAATGGTAACTGTGTCGTTAACTTTCGTTAAAGAAGTGACATGACTGTTAATTTTTTTTGTATATTAGCATATTTAGTCTTTTATAGTTACACATTCAATCAATTTAGTCATAATTCGAAGAAATTCAATAAATTTAAGCCTCAAATTTTAGACATTGTTATAATTTAGTCCTCCTTTACTTCTCTGTCAAATTCCCTTCTTTTTAAATGCATCAACCGATTAACGAACTAAAAAACTTGGTGAAGGGAGATTTACATTCGATGCCAACGACTCAATTTCGTCTCTTCTTCTCGTCTGAACCTCGTATCGTCCTCTTCTATTCTGCACCAAAACAAACAAAACTTATCATCAAACTATATACCAAGTGGCGGAGCTAATTTAGTTTTTGAAATTTTACATCTTTTAGGAAGTAATTAAGATGTTGTTACCAATTGCACATCATCTTTAGCAGTAAGGGCGATAATATCAGCACAAGAAACAACTCCTTCATATGGTTTTTCAAATAATTCCTTTTCTTCATCAATTACATCGTAGCCACCCACACATTAATTTGCAGTCGCATTTTTCACTCGAGTCGCCGTCTAGCAGAATCAATGCATCACATCCCTTTGGAACAGATAAAATTTAGCTGTTTAAAACCCATTTCTTGACAAACAAACAAAAAACAAGGAAAATTCATGCAGTAAATATATATGCGGTTTGCTTACTTTGACGAAGCAATCATGGAAATGTAAACGAATGAGAGTAGCTCCGATTCTTTTTTTCTCGTTCATTCTTCGTTCGACAACTGAGAAAACAATGCCCTCAACATTACGTGTGTTACATTTGCCCTTGTAAAATCCTACCTCGAGAGCAGCATCGCATTGGCCTGTAAAATTCACAAGGATGACACAGAGTGCTAGATAAAACGCAGCTGCTACTACTGTCGTTGTGTTGCGACTAAAAAAATTCAAAAAATACAAGATAGGTACCCTTCGGGGAAACCGAGTATTTAATTTGGTTTTCTGAAAATTTAATCGAATTTCAAAAAGAAGAGAAATCGCCACCGGCCATTTAAAAACGGTAGACCGAACACTGAAAAGTAAACCAAAGATTTTTTTTTTTAAAATGAACTTGGGAGTCGGTCACACGCGGGGAAGCATGAGTACCCCCGTCGTGCCCTAAAATCGGTACCAAAACTATTACCGCTTAGTTAGTATTAAATTTTACGAATTAAAGTGACGATTCATATCGAAATTTGATTATACGAGTGAGTAAATTTTAAAAGTCTTAATATTCGAGAAGGAACGTCTGAACCACCACCACTACGACTGGTACTAGCCTCGTTCGTTCCCGAATAAAAAGACATCGCATTATAATTTAAATCTCTGATGCAACTTATAAATTCAAAAACGAGATAAATTGCACGATTAAATAAAGAGGTACGTTACAATACGAACGACGTAAGTGATATATAAAAAACATTTTAAGCGTACGAAATAATAAATCTATATAATGTAAAAAGACATATTACATGTTAAACAAGATATGACAAAGATGTGCAATCATATATTATACCATATTCCATATATTATGTATATATCCACCAACATAAATATTATTAGCACACAAAGCACAATATTGACTGAAATTAAGGAAACAAGTATGAAGTAAAATTAAGATGCGTGAAAATAAAAAATACTATGCTGAAAAAGACTGAAATTGGGTCGGGACAGACATTAGGGACTTATGGGGAAATAATCTCTAAAAAAACTACTAAATCACGAAAATAAGGACCAAAATTAAAAGACGTTGAAACTGGTAAGGAACGAAATGGTTATTAAACCATTCGAAATCAATTAGAACCAAATTAGAGGACGAAATTTAAAATTCTTAAAATGTTTGATGGACCATAAAAGGCTTTAAAAAACAAGGAGACCCTTCAAGCACAATTTAAGGGACATGAAGGGGTTTAAAAAAGAATTAGACCATTTTAAAAAAATTAAAACTCTATAGAAGGGCCCTAAAACCATTTGGCCCCCCTTTTGGCATTTCATTTTCACGGCTCCGAAACCAAAAGCTCCCCCCTTTCTCGATCAAGACTGAAAGCATTCGCCGGTCACCACAATCCCGGAACCGGCGTGTAACATCCAACTAAAATAATAAAAAAATGAAACAAAAAAAGGTTGAACTGCTTTGTAGGGAACACGAACCTGTGCCTTTGGCATGGAAGTGGAGGACCTAACCATCTGAGCCAAGTACTCGTTTCTGTTAAGTATTGCCTTGAGCTGGTTTTAAATTAAGTTGAGAAGTTTATTAAATCAGATTTAATAAACCACATGACCTTTCACCTACCCACTTCTTACCTCATTCGAATGCCAAAAAAAAGAGGAGAGAAAATCCCTTCACCTAACCCACCTTCCCCTTCCTCCGATCGGACCCCGATCTGCCGCCACCGTCGCATCGTGGCTAACACCGTCGTTGCCTGTGTGTTCACCATTGAACCCCGAACCCAACCCCGCCGACCACTCGTGCGTCTGAGTTGTCGTTGACCGTGAAAGTTGCCTGAAAGGTTCGACGAGAACCTCAAACGTCGCCCCACTATTTTCGATGTTTCCGACCACCGTTGACGTTCGTTCGGGAAATCGAACTCCAAATCTCAACTCCCCAGGCCGTTTTGAACAAAACCCAGTAAACCGATCGTTCATCTGACTCCGTTAAGGTCTTCGTCGGAGCTTCGTCTTTTCTGACGAGGTTTTAACCTTTTGGGTCTTTTCGGTAAGTTTCCGGCCGACTTCTGATTTGTTTTCGTTGTGGAAGTGTTGTGGACTAATTTTCCGTTCTGTTTACGGCCAGGCGGTGCCCCTCGACGTCTCCGACGACCTCTCCGGCGTTTTTCTGGTGAACGGAATATTCTAGGGTAAGTGGATCGGTTTTATTGCGGTCTAAGGATCCGAACCGGTCTGAACCGGTCCAGCCCGGTCCGAACCAGTTAAACCCGGTTTGAGTACAACCCGAGTCTGACCCAACCCGTACCCGACCCGTGTCCGACCCAAACTCGACGCCCAACCCGTCTGTCGAGTCAACTCAGTCCGAGTCAGCCACTGAGTTAACTCAGCGAGTCAGCACAGTGAGTCAGTCGAGTCAACTCAGTTGACCTCAGCCGTTGACCTGCTGACGTCAGCGTTGACTTTGACCGTTGACCAAAAAGTCAACTTTTCTGAAAACTCCTATTTAATGTTTTTCGACGTCCTGAGTCCGTTTTTGAAGCTCGTTTCGCAAAATTTCGACCCGAAAGCCTCTGAATATGATCTAGAACCCAAAAATGCTTATGCGTTTCTTGTTCAGTTTAAAGGTAGTGTGATTAAGGATTAATTGTGGATATTTTGTTTAATTGAAGGCATCCGCATATCTTCATATCTGCGTGGTTGTGGGATGTTGAATCCGAGTTCAAGTGTGTTCGAATGTCGTCCACGAACTGACCGGTGTAACTCGGAGTTAAGGTAATACATTACTACATTTTGCATGCTTTCAAAACTTGTTGGTATTCAGTTAATGTTTGCACGACCATGATTGAGCATATGATTAATTTCGCTAATGTCGATCAATTAAGAAATAAGAATATTATTGGCCAAGGCATATATTTGATTAAGAGGTTTGATATATCGAAAAGATTTTCGAGTTCAATAAGCGATTAACAAAAACAATTGATCTCTAAATCTGATTATGTTGGCTAATGAATTATGAAAATGCCCCGATGTATGAAAATGACTAAAATACCCCTATCAATGAAAGTGGTATGAGAATTTACACTAGATTCGGTATATCATTTAATTCTTCTGAAAATCTTGAACTGGCTTGGGAAGTTATCGTAACGAGGCTTCACCTTTGAGATTGTAAATCGCTCTGATTCTATTTGAAATTGAATAAATCTCTGAAGACATTTGCGAGAAAATTTTTGTATGTTGAATTAGTCAAAGTTGCGTGAATTGCTGAATCGTTTGAAATGACTAAAATGTTTGGAAATACTGATAATGGTGAACTGATCAGAATATCCATAATGACCAAAAAGAATAATCTATCCTCGGTAGCAAGTGCCAAATTGATCAAAATGATGGTTTTACCCTCGAGAACTTAAATGAAAGAATAGTTGGAAGGACTGAAAGACTCTGAACAATCGTAACACCTTTGAGCATCGAATTGTCTGAAATACCCTCAGATATTATAACGATTGAGAATATTTCTAAGACATGGAATTAAGAACTCCGTATAAGGCCAACCATTCATTTATTAGAACTGACTACGGAGCATAACAGCAATAGCTCACATTCACCAATCGTCCACTGAACTTATTCTAGAAATCAAGCATATATTCGGATGGTATTTCTGGACCTAAGGCGTCCCCTTAGGTAGGCTTCTACGCCTCAGGCCTAGGGTAAGACCTTTTGTATGCAGTTCAGGGCGAATTGCATTTTAGAGTTCGGTTGAGGATAGTTAAGTTAATTAATAGAACTTTCTGACCTCTTCTGAAACATACCCCGCTATATTAATGTATCAACATTAAACCCTCAGTAAACTTACAATTCACACTTAATAGACCACTCTGAACTCCTTGATTCAACTTTTGAAATCCGAATCTCTTTTGAATCTCTGGCTTTAGACCACCTCTTATGGTTTGAGTGATCAAATAAAGAACAACTCTGTGACCTTCTAATAATGCTTCACTGAATTATCGAATCGTAATTTGAGCTTATCGTTGCTTAATTCTTCATGACAATGTTAAGTTGCCATATACCTACTTGCACCTTTAACATCTTCTGGTAGTTTGTATTACTGAGCTTTCCGAAGCTCACGTTGTTTTTACCATCACAGGTTTGAAGATCGACTTTGTCGCAGCTGTCAACGTTGGTATGAGAGTTTCTTTGGCTTGCTTGTGGAGTATGGTATCTGTATAATTAGGGGGCATGTATGTCATGTTTTATTTATATTCGGATTTGAAACTTGTATTAATAATTTTTATCAGAGTTTTGTTTCATTGTCTAAATGTTTTTCTAAAATTGTATTTTAAATCAAAACTTGATTTTTGATTTCAAATGCTTCAGTAAATTTGTTTATTTGAAATTTTATCACGGGTCGCTCCGGTGACCCTAATGTGACTTCCTAGGATCCGTATTAACGCATAGGCGGGTCAAGGGGGTTACACGGCGAGTACCAAAACCTTTTTTTTGAAACCATAGAATAGATCCTCAAAAAGCTTCACTTTTTTTCCTTTTTTAAAAAGAAAGACCCCAAAATCTCCTATTCTTCTCTCTCGGAAAACCAGAAAACACCACCCTCTTGTCGGAGACGAACGAAAACCTAAAAGGCTCACCCTTCAGGGATTGTTGCCGGTTGGGATTCGACGCGTAAGGAAGGTGAATCGTTTTGGAGGTCGGACCGTCGGTGAAGGTATATATTTTAGTGTCTTTTTGTTCTGTTTTCTTTTTTGGGTTTTGATGCATGTAATCGAAAGTAAAAGATGGCTACCTCTGAAGGTTTTTCTTTGTTATTGATTTCTCTCTCTGAAAAAAATCCTCCTTTACATGTGATTTTCTCGGATTTTATATCCGGATTATAGTTGAATAGAAAAAAGAAAAGAAAATGGTTGGCTTTGTGCTTTGTCTTGATTCGATTTATTGCATGTCGTGGTTGCTATTTTTGGATATCTCTGACCTTCTGTTTTGTGTTCTGATGTTGCCGGGCTCACTTGCACCGGAGGGACATCGATGTGGTGGTGCTGGCTGTAGCAGAGGAAGTAGAGGAGACTGGATCGTCAGGCGCGTGGTCCTTGCACCCGCGCTTTGGCAGAAGAGGAGTCGAGCGTGAGCGCGTGAAGCTTCTTTCAATCATCTGGGACCGCTCGATCTGCCCCCAGATCTAACGGTCATAAGCTCGTGCGGCGCGAGACGAGGGGCATGCATCTAGGATTTCCGCCCCTGGTGCAATCTCGACCCTTGGATGAACCTCCCAGATCCAACGGCTTAGAAGGGTGCGGCGCAAGACTGAAGGGGCTCCTCTCCTAGGGTTTCCGTCCCTGATCGATATGGACCGTTAAGATCAAGCACCAGATCTGACAGTCCAGATTTGGCTGCGCATAGATAAAAGGGGATTATGGGTTTTGCTTTGTAAGGGCTTATCGGGCTTGGGCTCTATGGTGTATTATTGTTATTTATTTTTGGGATTTTGTATGGATTGTTATTAAATTAAAATATGATTCAGGCTTTTATTTATTTGAACTGTATTTTTTATTTTTAATCAAAGTTTAGATTTTAAACTTATGTTTATTTTTAATTATGATAATCAAACTAATAATAATACTAACAATACTACTAATAATATAATATAATATATTATAATATAAAAGACATTGTAACAATAACAAATGAATGACAATAACACAAAAAGTTAAGCAAAACATTAATATTAATAAGGTAATAATAGTAATAATAAAAGCTAGTAAATACTACTACTATTAATAATAATTAAAATAAGGCAATCACAATAACAGTAGAGAAACATATACATGTACACATTCACACATTATTACTTAATTATAAACGAACATACCTATTCTAATATGAATAATACTAATAACAATAATAATATGGTGATAATAATAAGGTATGACACATATATACATTTTTCTTTTTTTTTCTTTTTTGTACTTTTAAAACTCATAACAGCCCAATAAGCCCATATTGATAAAAACTAAAGGAGTTCAAGGTCCAGACAAAATTAGTGATTACAGCTGCCCCTCTTTGCTTATACTTGTGGAACAAGAATAAAGCAAAGACCATAAGCACTAATTTTGTCCTACTTCCCTGTTACACAGTTTACTCCCTGAAGCGGCCACGCGATTCAGAGTAATTCCTCTTCCCAAAGCCTTTTGATCATGAGTTCTCCCCTCCGATGTTCTGAACAGATAGACATAGAGTTCTTTTTCTTTTTTCCTTTTCTTTTCTTTTTTGTTTGTTTGTTTGTTTGTTTGTTTTTTTACTTGCTTTTGATTGCCCGAATAGACAGGCAGATTTCCATTCTCCAAATGCCTGAACGGATAGGTGAGTTCTATTCTCCACGTGCCCGAATAGACGAGCAGATTGTATATATCTTTGTCTTGAGCTTTGAGTATATGCCTCATTTGTTCTGAAATTCTTGGGCTTTGAGTTTTTGTCTCCTTTGCCCTGAAATTACGACGTGGCGAGTCTTAAGTCCTTCGCATGAAATCCTTGAGGAAGGGATAAAATCGAGAAGTTTTGATCTTTTTAAGAAAATCATTGAGAAATTAAGAAATTTTGACTTTTAAGAAAAATACCCTTTGAGAAGGATGAAATTGAGAATTTGAGTTTTGAGAAAATTTTCCTTTTGGAAGTATAAAATTGAGAAATTAATTTTTGAGGAAAACAACCTTTTGGAAGGATAAAAATTGAGAAATTTGAGTTTTAAGAAAAACTTCCTTTTGGAAGGATAACATTGAGAAATTTAAGTTTTAAGAAAAACATCTTCAAGGAAGATTAAAACCGGGGGCTGGAAGGATTTTAGAAATCTAAATTACGCAAGTCGAAAGACTCTTGATTCTTGTGAGATCTACTTCTCCTCTCATAAAGCTGTAGATCTATTCTTTTACCAATCTTCCAATGTCTGTTTAGAAAACAAAATGCTATGATATGATTTAGCATGCTCCTAACATAGGTGATATCTAGCTATCGATGATGCATGAGCATATTTCAGGATGCAAAGATGCATGGATTAAGTTTGTCTTCATTTTCTAGGGTTAGCGGTCGTTATCTTGGGACTACAACCACTCATCAATCTCATGCCTTGACAAAACCGGCCCCCAAACTTGTGTTGCTCGCTCTTCGTTCAAACATTCGAGTCGAGTGACCTTAGTCGTATTCTAAATCCTTTCTGGCCTTGTGCTATCTTTCATATAGTTCGATTTGAACCTTTCTACGTGAAAACCTTAGTTCCTCCACGGATAATGGTGCCCTATCATGGCAATTTAATTCCACCTCACGTTGTGTCCCTCAACCTTTGGGCCTTGCTGATGCATTTATCTCCGAAGTAATATAGAGAGATTTCTTGGTTTCAAAAGTACCAATTTATGGATTGTCATTCTAATGAATAACGCCCTTTTAGATTAGCATACAGAACCTTGAAATAAAAATTCTAATTAGAAAAAAAAGAATAGGATGCCCTGGATATCAAATGCAAGAGTGTCTTAGATTCTACTTTCCGATGATCAGCTTGAGTCAATGGAGACTCTGAATGTTGTGGCAATATGTGAAGTTGTGAAACTCTTTACAAATTGCTCGGTTCATCCTCATGATTATGGTATTTGCTTAATTGGCTCGATGACTATTCCTTCTAGTTCTAATCATGTTTCTCCATATGCTTTTAAAGAATTTTTTAGCCCATTGAACGGGAAAATGTCACTCCAAGAATTTTAAATGTTAGTATGTGCTTCCGATTACAATTAGTATTGTGTCAGTGTCCTCAAGGATTCATATCCGGGACTTATTCGATTTGTTTATTCATTTCTTTTTTCTAGGGGAATTCAAATCGTCACAGTCCTTTGTCTTGAGGATAATGATAGAGCATACAACAATACCTCGAGTTACTCGGCATAGTCACGATTTGAAAATATTACCATCACTCATGAAGCGAAGGGTTTCGGCCTTCAGTGGAGTGCCCCTAGAATCCTACACTCTTATCTGAAAATGTCTATTACCATGTTTCGAACATTTGAGTGCTTTTTGGTTAATGCCTATTACCAGGCTCTGAAATTAAAATCATTTTGTTTTATTTTAAAACAATATATATTTTTTCTCTCCTTTCTCTTTCCTTTTTATTATTTTTTTTGTGTTTATTATGCATATTCGAGTAATTCTATTCAGGCTTTCTTAGGAGATTTCCTTATCATCGAACATCATCGAAGGAATAGTAATCTTGCTTCTCTCGCTTTACCGGTCGGAGCGAACAGAGTGGGACATCACACTTCATCGTTTTGACAACATTCGATCGATCCCTTTTAGTAGAATCAATGTCACATCATGCATATGATATCCGAGGATCTACGGAGGTGAGGAGAGATATATGCATATATATGATTTCAAGGCTATTGTATGTCAAAAAGAAGAAGTGCCTTTTCATTAGAAAGTCAATTTATAAACATAACAAGTGCCCTTAAAAAATCATTGCCATCTTCAGGCAAAGGATAGCAATGTTTGTTACATGCATTACTTCGAGAAAAAATGCAACATACAAGACTCCTAAAGATGATCAGGTATTAGCACACCCCAAAAGTCACATCCCTAATCTTTCCTTTCAGAATGTCAAAAGACCGTTCTCGATCAGAGCCTGCACCTTGTTTTTTAGTGCCCCACAATTCTCTGTGGTGTGGCTCGTGCTTTCCACATGGTAGTCACATACGGCATTGACATCATAGCCTTCGAGATACAGAGGATCCTTTGGTTTGGATTGAACCAGAGTTAGAAGCTTCTTCTCAATAAGCACTGGGAGAAAATCGGTGTACGACATAGGAACTAGATGAAGAACCCTTGGAGGCTTTGCAGACCGAGATGCTTGATTATGGTAGCGGCCAGAAGATTGGTTGTTCGGATGAGAACCCACCATGTGAACTTGGGACCCATTCCGCTTGATAGTGTCCTCAATATGTTCTCTCGTCATGACCATGTCCGTAAAGCTACTGGAGGGATTGCTTATCAAGCGATCTTACAAGACTCCTTTTAGAGTGTCCACAAACAAAGGAATGATTTTACCTTCCGAAAGTGGGGGTTGCACCTGAGCTGCTACGTCTCGCCAACGCCGGGCATACTCACGGATACTCTTACCGTGCTTTTGTTCCATCCCCTGTAGCATGAGCTGATTCAAAGTCATATCAGTTACATGCTTGTATTAACTCACGAATGCCTTTGAAAGATCGCTCCATAACTTGATGTCGACTCGCCTAAGTTGAGTATACCAACGGGTTGCGGAACTAGTTAGAATGTCCTAAAAACAATGGATAAGTAGCTTCTCGTCTTTTATAAAAGCCGCCATCTTTCGACAATACATGGTGATGTGAGCTGAAGGGCAAGTAGTCTCGACGTACTTATCAAAGTCGAGGGCTTTGAATTTCGAAGGTAAAACTAAATCCACTACAAGGCTCAAATCACTAGCATCGTTCCCTTGCTTATCCATTTCTAGCAAGGCTTTGAACTTTTCTCCAAAGAGACGAAACTTCTCCTCGTACTTCTTTTCCACATCGGCCCTAATCCTTTCTTCTGCCTCATTCAACACGTTTAGATCCGGTACTTCAATCTCGAGATCTTCCCCTAACTCAACTGGTTGGTCCATGTGACGGCTAGCCGGTTGATATGCACTCTTTTCCCGGTGCTCCCGTAGGATGATTAGCGGGCACTCCCTCGAGGTTGATATGCACTCTTTTCCCGATGGTCGGCGCTCCTAGTTGGATATGTGATGTAGTCTCTCCTACTTCTTTCTCATTCGAACTGTCCCCTGATCCTCTTTCTTTGCCGAACTTCTTTTCAAGCAACTCGGTCATCTGAGCGATGGTGGTGGTTTTCGATTGTGCAATCTGATCCTTAATGTTTTGCTCGACCCTATCCAATCGGCCCTTGAGGTCTTTCTGACCTTGTTCAACCCTGGCCATCCTTTCCTCCATTTCTCGTGACTGAGAACGGGTGTCGTACGAACGCAGAATGGTTGTAGATTGGAAATTTCACATTTTACCACAAAATAATATTTATCATTAATTCATTATTTAATTGATCAACGCATGTCATGTTGTGAGATGGTGTATGAAATGGAAGATGCGATGAAATATGTGCACATATGTATGCGAATGAAAGATGTTGGTCCTATATTTGATTCCCCTTAGGTCAACCCTCATTTGAACGTAAAGGGGGTTCTTTGTTACAAGATAGTCATAGCAAAGTCTTGACAAATACGCCTTCGCTTGCGATCCAAAGATGTTGATCCGATAGATGGTTCAACCCTTAAATTTTGTGGCTCGAGAGATTTGGAGTAGATCCGATCTTGCTTGACTTCCTCGGGATGGAGAAGGGTTGTGCTTTCTTCAATGGTGGGCATTAAATAACCTGATTGTGCGTTCGCTCAGTACACTGCCCCTTTATCCCTTCTGATTCAACTCTGACCGATGTCGGACTTGCTAATTGACATCATCTTTTCTAGCAACCTCTCGTCCATAATGATAGCCCTAAAATGGTAAAACCACCTTGACTCAACACCTTTATGTCATGAAATGCATGCAAGAATAAATGCAATAAGATCATAAGAAAAATCATTAGTGTCGGATAAACACAGTTAACGTGATAAGAGAAATAAGGCAAGCATGAAAGCAAACAACCCTATTTATCCCGTCGAATAGACCTAGGTTGTCTGCATGGCTCTAAAAAGGGTGGGGTTTCTAGTTCTCTAAATGCAATTTTGGTTCTAGGAGGTACTCGAATTGTCCTTGTTGTCTCCTACTAAGGGTAGCAAGCCCCCGGTCATCACCAATTATAGGCTCATCTCAACCGAGTTTAATTCGAGGGGATCCTTTAGCTATATCCGTATGGGGAAACGGTATTCCTACGAAGATATAGGGTATTTGAGCCCCAAAGTTACTTGCTAGGCCCGTACGGAGGAACGGTATCCTCACAAAAGCACTAGCGGTTTCCACCCGCTTAGACAAATGGCTTATATGTCAATTTTAGATGCGTTTAAAATAGACTAAAACTTATAAACAAATGTCGATCGATTCGGTCACTTTAATTTGCAACTTCTAATATTAGTTGAGCGGTAAAGTTTTTCGGCTTGACTCTCTTTTTGTTTTTGAAAACAAAAATTTGTCCCCAGCGGAGTCGCATCTGTTGCGACTAAAAAATTCAGAAAATACAAGATAGGTACCCCTCAGGGAACCGGGTTTTTAATTTGGTTTTCTGAAAATTTAATCGGATTTCAAAAAGAGGAGGAGTCGCCAGTGGCCATTTAAAAAAAGTAGACCGGACACCGAAAAGTAAACTAGAGATTCTTTTTTTAAAAAATGGGCTCGGGAGTCGGTTACACGCGGGGAAGGATGAGCACCCCTGTCATACCCTAAAATCGGTACCGAAACTATTACCGCTTAGTTAATATTAAATTTTGCGAATTAAAGTGACGATTCGTATCGAAATTTGATTATACGAGTGAGTAAATTTTAAAAGTCTTAATATTCGAGAAGGAACGTCCGAACCACCACCACTACGACTGGTACTAGCCTCGTTCGTTCCCGAATAAAAAGACATCGCATTATAATTTAAAACTCGGATGCAACTTATAAATTCAAAAACGAGATAAATTGCACGATTAAATAAAGAGGTACGTTACAATAGGAACGACATAAGTGATATATAAAAAACATGATAAGCGTACGAAATAATAAATCTATATTATGTAAAAAGACATATTACATGTTAAACAAGATATGACAAAGATGTGCAATCATATATTATACCATATACTATATATTATGTATATATCCACCCATATAAACATTATTAGCACACAAAGCACAATATTGACTGAAATTAAGGAAACAAGTATGAAGCAAAATTAAGATGCATGAAAATAAAAAATACTATGCTGAAAAAAAAATTGAAATTGGGTCGGAACAGACTTTAGGGACTTATGAGGAAATAATCCCTAAAAACTACTAAATCACGGAAATAAGGACCAAAATTAAAAGACGCCGAAACTGGTAAGGGTCGAAATGGTTATTAAACCATTCGAAATCGATTAGAACCAAATTAGGGGACGAAATTTAAAATTCTTAAAATGTTTGAAGGACCATAAAAGGGTTTAAAAAACAAGGAGACCCTCCAAGCATAATTTAAGGGACACAAAGGGGTTTAAGAAGGAATTAGACCATTATTAAAAAAATTAAAACTCTATAAAAGGCCCTAAAACATTTGCACCCCTTTTTGGCATTTCATTTTCACGGCTCCGAAACCAAAAGCTCCCCCCTTTCTCGATCGAGACTGAAAGCCTTCGCCGGTCACCACAATCCCGGCATCGGCGAATACCAAAATCTTTTTTTGAAACCATAAAATAGATCCCAAAAAAGCTTCTATTTTTTTCTTTTTTAAAAAGAAAGACCTCGAAATCGCCCCTTCTCTCTCAAGAAACTAGAAAACACCACCCTCTTGTCGGAGACGAACGAAAACCTAAAAGGCTCACCCTTCTAGGATTGTTGTCGGTCGGAATTCGACGCGCAAGGAAGGTGAACCGTTTTGGAGGCCGGACCACCGACGAAAGTGTATTTTTCAGTGCCTTTTTTGTTATGTTTTCTTTTTTGGGTTTTGATGCATGTAATCGAAAGTAAAAGATGGCTACCTCTAAAGGTTTTTCTTTGTTATTGATTTCTCTCTCTAAAAGAAGCCTCATTTACATGTGATTTGTCCTGTTTCGATTTATTGCATGTCGTGGTTGCTGTTTTTAGATATCTCTAATCTTTTGTTTTGTGTTCTGATGTTGTCGGGCTCACTTAATCGGAAGGGACATCGGCGTGGTGGTGTTGGCTGTGGCAGAGGAAGTAGAGGAGACTAAATCGTCAGACGCGTGGTCCTTGCATGCGCGTGTTGGTAGACGAGGAGTCGAGCGTGGGTGCGTGAATCTTTTTTCAATCATCTAGGACCGTTCGATCTGCCCTCGGATCTAACAGTCGTAAGCTCGTGCGGCGCGAGACGAGGAGTAGGCATCTAGGGTTTCCGCCCCTGGTGCAATCTCGACCCTTGGATGACCCTCCCAGATCCAACGGATTAGAAGGGTGCAGCGCAAGACTGAAGGGGCTCCTCTCCTAGGGTTTCTGTCTCTGATTGATCTAGACCGTTAAGATCAAGCACCAGATCTGACGGTCCAGATTTGATTGCCTATAGATAAAAGGGGATTAGGGTTTTTGCTTTGTAAGGGCTTATCGGGCTTGGGCTCTATGATGTATTATTGTTATTTATTTTTGGGATTTTGTAGAGACTGTTATTAAATTAAAATATGATTCAGGCTTTTATTTATTTGGACTGTGTTTTTTTATTTTTAATCAAAGTTTAGATTTTAAACTTATGTTTATTTTTAATTATGATAATAATACTAGTAATAATACTAACAATACTACTACTACTAATAATAATAATAATATATATATATATATATAAGACATAGTAACAATAACAAATGAATGACAATAACACAAAGTTAAGCAAAAACAATAACATTAATAAGGTAATAATAATAATAATAAAAGCTAATAAATACTACTACTATTAATAATAATCAAAATAAGGCAATCACAATGAGGTAGAGAAATATATACATGTACACATTCACACATTATTACTTAATTATAAACGAACATATCTATTCTAATATAAATAATACTAATAATAGTAATAGTATGGTGATAATAATAAGATATGACATATATATACATTTTTCCTTTTTTTTACTTTTAAAACTCATAACAGCCCAATAAGCACATATTGATAAAAACTAAAGGAGTTCAAGGTCCGGACAAAATTAGTGATTACACGTTGATATCTTCATTTTTGGTTGTTTTTTTTTGGGAATTTTTAGATGGAGATGGGATGAAAGATGCAAAGAACATTCACATTTTTATATAGGAACCGAAAGTAGAAACTAGCTTCTAATTGTGTGGCGGGCACGACCAGTCTTGAAGCACCGACCGACTAAGCTTAAATACAAAAAAATATAAAATTGAAGGGTTAAATTTATTGAATTTCTTTGAATTACGACTAGATTGATTGAATGTGTAACCATGAATGACTAAATGTGCTATTATACAAAAAAAAAATTAACAGCCATGTCACTTCTTTAACGGAGGTTAACGGCACAGTTATCATTTTGTAACAAAACATAAAGTTTAATTGTCATTTTTGAAAGTTCGGTTACCATTTTGATTTTCGGGTATAGTTTAGTGATCATTTATGTATTTTGCCATAAAAGTAAAATAAAATGGCTTGAACATTCTAAAAATTGGGTAAACTACATAAATGGTCATCGAACTTTTAGGGAATTTTCATTTTTGTCACCCAAATTGTAAAACTTTCATTATAATCATCTAACTTTTAGTCCGTTTTTAATATGGTCCCTCCCGTTACCTTCGTCTAACGTTGATTTTCATTTTTTTCCATCATAAAATAATGGGTAAACTACACCAATCATCACTCAACATTTTTCTCACTCCTATTTTTTCACTAGAGTTTAAATTTTTTTAATTTAATAACTTACCATTCGAATTGTTTCTATTTTGGTCACTCTCGAATTAAATTGTACATACAAATAGAGTACATATTTTTAAATAAATTATTTCTATTCGTTTACGATTCATAGTTTTAAGCAAAAATAATTAATCAATCTGATATGTTATATACAATATTTGTAAACTCTCAATTTTTTACTCTCGATAATATTACTAAGTGTGAACTCTCAATTTTTGACTTTATAGTTGTTTATCCACTTTTATCACAACCGAACAATTATTAAATTTATCATATATGATATTTTAATAAGCAAATTAAAAAAATCATTACCCAAATTAAATACTTCAGTTAACCAGACAATCAAGTTTCCGATTTAATTGGTACAATATAAGTTTCCGATTTTTTAAATAAATTATTTGATTCGATTACGGTTCACAGTTTTAAGTAAAATTGATTAACTGATCTGATCAGTTATAATATTTATAAATTTTATGCATTAAAATATCT
Organism: Hibiscus tridactylites; assembly: GCA_958450335.1. Classification (NCBI taxonomy): domain Eukaryota; kingdom Viridiplantae; phylum Streptophyta; class Magnoliopsida; order Malvales; family Malvaceae; genus Hibiscus; species Hibiscus tridactylites. Next base: position 7,522,271 of record OY288288.1, read on the forward strand.
TATAGTCTAGTGATATTGATGCCCTTCTAATTTTTTAATAAAAAAATTAGCTCTAGGTACGATACTATGTGTGAATTCTCAAATTTTGATTTTCTAGTTTGTTTTACATTTTTATCACAACTGAACAATTATTAAATTTACCATATTTTATATTTTAATAAACAATGTAAAAAAAACATTACCAAATCAAATGTTTCAGTTAACCGGTCAATCAATTATCTAATTTAATTGGTACAATATAAGATCGAGAATTGAATAATTCGAATTTACCAATTAACCAAAATAATTTATTAAGGATTAATCGAACCCGATTTCGGTACAAAATTTTTAAAATAAATTATTTTGATTCGATTACGGTTCACAGTTTTAAGCAAAATTGATTAACTAATATAATCGGTTATATACAATATTTGTAAATTTATGCATTAAAATATCTTATAGTCTAGTGATTTTGATACCCTTTTGATTTTTTTTAAAAAAAATTGACTATGGGTAGGATTAATAGGCGCGAGCTCTCAATTATTGACTTTTTAGTTGTTTTCACACTTTTATCGCAACCAAACAATTATTAAATTCATCGTATTTTATATTTTAATAAATAAAGTAAAATAATTATTTTCATAATCAAATTTTTTGGCTAACTTGTTAATCGAGCATTCATTTTAATTGGTACAATATAAGATTGAGAATTGAATTATGTGAATTTGTAACACCCGGGTTTAGGGGCCGGGTGAAAATAATATTAAAATATTATTCGGGTCCGGTTTTATAATTTAAATAAATTAAATAATGGTTCGGGTTTTGTTTGTAAATAAAACAAAGGTGTTGGACCCAATTTTTAAACCCAAGCCCAATAGCCATTTCATTAATGGCATTTTTGTAACAAAGTGCACTTCATTTTAAAAAGCCCCATTTTTAATTAAAAGACCCATTTTGTCATCTTTTCCACTATTCATCTTCTTCCATGAACGACCAAGAAGAGCTCCCTCCCCCTTTCACTATTCCATCTCCTTCCTCCCTCATTTTGGCTCGGTTTTGAAAGGTAAACACGTTTTCGACTTGCTCTCACCTTCCTCTTTTCAAAAGTACAAGTAACTTTCATTTTCATCCATGTTTTAGAATTTGGATTTTTGAGAGATTTGAATAAAAGTGGTAGCTTTATGTTGTTAAGCTTAATGTTTTGATTTAATATGGTTAGTAATGATGTATAGAAGTTAAGTGGTTCAACATATATGATTTTTAAAGGGTTTTGTCAAGTTTCCCGAATTTGGGTTTTGGTGGGTTTTTAGGAGGGTTTTTAGTTGAGTTTTGGGTGTGGTTTGTGTTGGAAATTGAGGGTTGAAGTTAGGGTAATAGTTGGGGGCTGTTTTGGAAGCATTTGAATGTGCTAAATGTGTTGAAATCACAAGTTTTGGGCTGTGTGTAAGGGCTGCTCGGATTTGGTAATTTTGGGGGTTGTTCATGGCTTGAAATGTTGAGTTTGGTGTTTGATTAGTGTTCCGGGTTGCGACTTTAATTGATGAATTGATTTGAGGTTGTTTTGAATGTGTTTGAGGTTGTTTAAAAGCGGAAATTGGTGTTGGAGAAGCTTCGGGAGGAAATCCGAGTTTGTGGGAATGGTTGCTTGCTTGGCTTGGAGCTTGGAAGCTTAGGTGAGTGGTTAAAATGTTTTAAATAGCTTTGATTAATTGGTTCAAGCATATGAATGTGGAAATGTTTTCAAGAAACGTTTTGGTTCAAGGTTGGTTTTGAAAGAGTTTAGTTGGGCTTGAAAGGTCAATTTTAAATTCAAGAGTAAGTTGATGAGAATCGCCTATTTAATTTCCCCTTTTTCCATTTGTTTTCATTACTTGTGGTGATGTTTTGTCAAGCATGAAATTTAAATACTTTGAGTAGAAGCATGTTGCCTATTTCTATATCATTAATGATGTATGATGGTAATAATGGTGACGTTGTTATGCCTTGTAAGATGTGTGTAAGTGGGTGCAGGTTGTGCACGAAAATGGTGAGTAAGACCATTTGTGATTGGTAAGCTTGTAAGTAGTAAGTGATGCCTAATTGTGTATATTGTTGCAATTTGGTTTGGTTGTGCATGATATAGTGAGTACATGTCGCATGATTGTGATTGTATGTTGTGTTGCATGGTTGGTGTCGAACCTCACGTGATGGTTGCCGTTGCTCCGGTGATGTGTAGTCCCGCCGGTAGCGAGTGGTGTAAGACTCCAGTGATGTGTAGTCCCGCTGGTAGTGACTAGTAGAAGAGTACTTTGATGTGTAGTCCCATTGGAAAACTACTAGTCGAAACGGTGATGTGTAGTCCCACCGTGTGTGTTTTGGTTATGCTTGTGCATGCCATGTAACGTTCATGTTGTATCTCACTATATCATTGTCTCCATATTGTTTTGCTTTGATCTAGGATTATGTCCTCATGCATACCATAAAGTGTAATGTCATGATAAATGCCTACATTGTTGACCTTTGGTTGAACTTGTATGATAGAAGAAGGATAAGGTCGTTGGATGATTGGTATGCGTTGACCTTTACTTTTAAAGAAAGCTTTGAACCCTGCATTGTCGTTGTTATGTTTTAGAGCTCCGCTCACTAAGCTTTATGCTTACGCTCTCTCTTTCCGACAATGCAGATCTTTAGCTTGGAGTTAGCAAGGAGCAAGAAAAGGGCGTCCAAGCGTATGGTAGTTTGCTCAAGTATGGTTTAATTAAATAATGTAATAGTCTAACAATGGGAAATGCTACGTGTTTTAGGAGCTTGTATCTAGACTCCTTTGTGTTGGCTTATTGTTGTTAATGCCTAATGTTGATGTTTGAATTAATTATGGATTGTATGCATGTAATACCTTGATGATTGTTGGTGTGTATGATGGCATGCTTTAGGGTGTTTAGGTTGCCTTATGAATGTTTGCAAACCTCCTGTGTTTGACTTGTGCTTTTAAGACCATTTGAGCCTTCATGTATGCTTATTATTGCCTAATTTGCTCTTTAATTAGAATGCTATGTACGAAAGCTTAAATCCATGTTTGAATGACACTCATGGCTTAATTATGTGTGCTTGCATGTTGGTATACGCTTAGGTGAGTCGAGAAATGCATGTAGAGTCGTGTTGGGGTCGTTTTAGTTGAGATTGAGGTGTTGCAGTGCAGGGGGTATCGATACCCCTAGTTAGGGTATCGATACTCTCTTGCCCAAATGCCTCAGATTTTGCCTAGGGTATCGATACCCTTAGGGTATCGATACCCTCCAAAGTTTCTGTAATTTGGATTTGGGAGTTAGATTGGAGCGTATCGATACGGGGTCCCGAGTATCGATACGGGTCTAATCTGTTGACCAAGGAAGGTTGACCGAGGAAGAGGGTATCGATACCCCTGGTAAGGGTATCGATACGGTCTTCTCGTGTTGACTTCCTGGGTTGACCTAGAAGGGGGGAGTATCGATACCCCTGTCAAGGGTATCGATACTGCCTGCCTTATAAGCTTAAAATTGCATGTTTTTGCATGGCTGTGTTTCGAATGTGTTTTCCTTTGAACGTTTTCCGCTGTTGTGAATCACATAGGACCTAATTTTCTTCTAGGCAAGATTAATATAAAAAAAATAGGGTTGCTAACCGAGGGGGAACCTTAACGGGTTTCGCTTCGGTTTTCCCCGTGTAGCTCACTCGGACCGGTCATCCGGCCAGACCGGGACGAGGGGGTTACAGAATTTACCAAAATAATTTTTAAGGATTAATCGAATTTTTCTATTTGTATAACCATGTCATTCGAGAGTGACCAAAATATGAACTATTCGAAAGTAAGTTATTATTAAAAAAATTATACTCTAGTGACCAAAATACGAGTGAGAAGAAAGTTGATTGATGATTGGTGTAGTTTACCCATTTTTTATCAAGGAAAAATGAAAACTAACATGAGCTTCTAGCGGAAGGTAACAAGATGGATCATATTGAAAACGAGCTAAATGTGCGGTGACTATAATAAAAATTTTAAAATTTTAGTGACCAAAATAAAAATGCTTTAAAAAATTCGACCACTTATGTACTTTACCTCAAAAAAATTGGTACAATAACGACCCTTGAGAGTGGCAATTTTTAAAGAATAATCCCTTTTAAATTATTATTTGGAAAAATGGCTCCCAAAAAATATTATTTGGCAAAATGGCCCCCAAACTTGCCACGTCAGAGAACCTCGCGTTGTGTAGGACGCGAGGTTTGATATTGCGTTCTACAGTACGCGAGGTCGTGGGGTTTTTTAAAAGATGAATGCACGTTAACACAAACAACAAGGCCAAGTAGACTAAAATCGCGTTGTGCAGAACACGATATCAAACCTCGCGTCCTACACAACGCGAGGTTCACCGACGTGGCAAATTTGGGGGTCATTTTGCCAAATAATATTTTTTGGAAGCCATTCTCTCAAATAATAATTTAAAAGAGATTATTCATTCAAAATTGCCCTTGAGAGTTCACTTATATGTTTCACTACAATCAAGGGTGGTTATAGTATTAAGAATTTTCATTTGAATTCTCATGAAATTTAAAAATAAATATTAAATTAGGTCCACACAAATTTGACTTAATTCATTTTGACTCCTCAATTTGTGTCTTAATTTAACTTGGACCTTTTTTGGGTCCACAAAATTAATTGGTACTTGAACTTTATGACTATTTTCAAATTGATGCTTGATTTTTTTTAATCTTATATTTGTATTGAGCTTTGAAATTTTGTTATATTAGTATTTAAATTTAGAAAAATTTCACAAATTAATAATTTGTATTTGATATGATATAATATTTTAACAATCAATAAATTATGACACGTAATATTTTATCATTTTAACTATTCCTCATAGCCATTGATGTGACATTTCAAAGTGTAAGAAACAACACCATCTCTCTCCTTTATATGATTTTTTGTTGTTGGAAGCTTCCTACACACTCACATTCTCTTCTTCTCATCTCCTATGAATTCCGCAATTTTGGGTGAAAAACCCTTTTTAAATTATTATTGGAAAAAATGGCTCTCAAAAACTATTATTTGGCAAAATGACTCCCAAACTTGCCAGGTCAGCAGACCTCGCGTTGTGTAGGATGCGAGGTACGATATCGCGTTCTGCACAACGCGATTTTAGTCGACGTGGCATTGCTGTCCGTGTTAACGGTTTTACAAGACCTCGCGTTCTGCAACGCGAGGTCCCCGAGAAATTGAAACGGCGGCTGGAATATATCGCGTTCTGTAGGACGCGAGGTCTGTGCAAATCTGCCCTGAACCACAAGCGAAAACAAGTGTGGGTAGGCCTGTTCGAGCCCAATTTCGAGCGTGTAAATTGTATATTTTTAGCGATCATCGATGTTGGGGTCGTAGTACTAAAAATTGTCTATCGTATGATACCAACATGGTTAATTTCCGTCCATTATACAATGATTTAAAATGGCTTCGAAAACCCTATGCCATCATTTTTTTTATTGAAGTTGCATTTCAACTAATGTCGATTTTCGGTTTAGTAATCCCATTAAATTTATTAAAAACAAAAATTAAATAAACATTATAAAGTTTAATTATAATATGTAAACAAAATTATAATACGTAAACAAAATTATAATACGACATTATAAAATTCAAAAGTGTTTTACATAAATATTAAAAACATAAGTAGAAAACAGTAAAAAAAGACTAAAAATGCCTATGTCCACCCGTTCCGCAGTTGGGTGGATGACGCTCACGGTCCGGATACCTCATGTTTCCATCGTGTGGTGGTCCCTGGTCCCTATCATCCTGACCATCGTGCGCGATATGCGGATCTGTGCTGGGCCCATGCGGGGAGTAAAACAAGCTACCCATCAGCGTACTCTCCATAATCGGAAACCCATACTGAGGGTGCAGCTGTGGATAATCGATAAGCATAAGGTCAGTCGTGGGCGTATGGGGACGATAGGCATTAGTGGAGTCGTACTGGGGTGGAGGCATCGTTTGCTGGAAACTCGATGGACTGCTATGCAATTGTGCGGCAGAAGATGATGCCCCTGGAGTGTCATATCATGGTCTCGGACCGCGCTGCATCGACTGCCTCTGGCTCTGCCTCTAGCTCTGGGTCTGGCTCGCTCGCCGGCTCCTGCGTGGGCGGTTTTGGGGTTGCTGGGGAAGCCCTGCTTCGCGCTCGGCCTGAGTAAGGATATGTGGCATCCCTTTGTTCCTATACCACTGGTCATAATTGAAAGCGACCGAATGACCCCCTACCATAATTTGTTGGAGAAACTCTGGCGTCTGTTAAATCGGTGAGCCCAAAGCGCTATCCAGCTAGCGTGGTGCTCGGCCCAGTCAACCTCCGTCTTCCCCTGGCGCGTAAGATTGTGGAAGGAGTCCATATTTTGCGGAGGGGGTGGAACATTTTGGACGTACCCGAACTGTCGCAGTACCCTATCCGTAGAATGCCACACGCAAATTTCGTAGTTCAGCAGCGGCACGACGGAAATCCAGAGGTCTCGCTCTCGCACAATATCTGGTGGAGTAATCTGGCGAATCTCCTCTGAATCGTAGGGCGTCCACACAAACTAAAAAGAATGAAAAAGTTTGTAACGGTTATATGAAATATTATTGGAAAAATAGTATGGAAAAAATCAAAATAATCGTTGAATTACCTCGTCCTCCGTCAAGGTATCGAATCTATATCTGTATTCTTTCTGGGACTCTGGCAGGCCGGTGTGGGATAGTGCGGTGGTCCACCTTTAAATAATGAAAAACATCGTTAAATAAAATAATTTAATAAAAAAATATAGTAGATTATGTAGTACCTCCGTAGAAGCGGAAATAACATAGCGGTGGGCTGCCTAAGCTGTGGTGTCAAAGTAGGCATCCGAAACCAAACCCAAGCCTGTAGGAAAAATCAGCATCCTCCCATCGATGCTCTGGAGGCGTCAACGTTTCTGCAGAGGTCTTTGATAAGAAACGCCAAGACAGCTGACCCCCAAGATTTTCGTCCAGACTCATCTAAATTTGTCAGATGACGAAGCCACATAACGTGCACTTTTGTGCGAGTTTTGTCTGGCATTAATGTCCCGCCAATAATGCGCAAGATGTGGGCTCGCGCACACCGCTGTGAAAATATAAATTTAATAAAGGCATCCTAATTAAAAAAATTGTAAGTTCATCCTAATTAAAAAAATTGTAAGTTCATCCTAAATATAGATTAAATATAGATTTAATAAATGCATCCAAAGAAATTAGTAACTTAATCCTAATTTGTAAATAAATATTTGTAATTTATCCTAAATATTTAATGTAGGCAACCTAAATATTTAATAAAGTCATAATAAATATTTAATAAAAGCATCCTAATTATGAAGTACTGATTTGTAATTGCATCCTAAATTTATTAAAAGGATCCTAAATATTTATTGAATTCATCCTAAAAAATTCATAAACCAGCCTAATGTGCAAATAAATAATTTTAATTTAATCATAAATATAATAAAATCATACTAAATATATAATAATGACATCCTAATTTTTAAATAGAAAAAATACCTGAAGTGCAACTACATCCGCATCGGGGGGAAGGGTTCCAAACTGGTCCTCCAAGTACGATAGAAAAATTTTCCCTCCGTCCCACACGTCCTCAGGGGGCAGCACGCCCATTTCTTCAGCAAATAGGGTTGGCCAATGTGTCATCGCTACAACAGTAATAACGCTGTCGTTTGTAGGCAACCCCAGAATGTAGGCAACATCCTCCAACGTGATTGTTGCCTCGCCAAATGGTAGATGAAACGTGTGCGTCTCGGGTCTCCACCGTTCTATCAGCACGCTGATCAACGACGGTCTAACCTTCACCCCCCTATATAGCGAGCTATGTGCCCAAAACCATCCCGCTCAATCCAACGCATAACAGCATCAACGAGTGCGACGGTGATACGGTTAAGGTAACATTGTAAGTTACGTTTGTATCCCTGTAAAAAAATAAATTAAAATAGTTAGTAAAAATAAAAGAATATAATTTAATTAAAAAATTTAGAAAATAAAAGGGAAAAAAATACCTCTTCATTGTTTCGCCAAAATTCACTGCAGTGACTCACTTGGTTGCGAAGCAAAGGCTCCATGTGATCTAACGATATATAAAAGTTGCTGACAAATTTTTGTAAAATTGCTATAGAACTCGCATTCTGTGGAGGTTTTTAGAGAAAAAAAACCTCCAATTTATAGAAGACCTCGCGTCTTTTGGGATGCGAGGTTAATGAACCTCGCGTTCTGTAGAACGCGATATTCATGTACCTCGCGTCCTATAGAACGCGAGGATCATTGAAAAGGCACGTCAATGAACAGACGCGTGAACTGAACGGTCAGAAGTGACCTCGCGTCCTATAGAACGCGAGGTTGTAAAGAAATCGCGTTCTACAGGACGCGAGGTCGTGGGTTTTTTTAAATGAAGAGTTTCAAGGCGGGAATCTCATTTAATATTACAATTTTTATTTATAATAATAACAATAAAAATAATAATAATAATAATAGAAATAGTAAAAATAAAAATAATAATTAAAATAATAATAATATTAATAATAACAACAATAATTATAATAACAACAATAATAATGAATGATACTAACAATAAAAATTATTAGTATGATAGTAATAATAATAACAATAATAATGATACTAATAATTATAATAATAAAAAAATACGCGTTATATTTTCATTATTAACTAAATAATAATAATAATAAGAATAATAATAATAATCATATTAATAATAATAATAATAATAACAATAATGAATCATACTAATAATTATAATAATAACAATAATGAATCATACTAAATACGCGTTATGTTTTCATTAGTAACTAAAAATGACGACATAGCGCAATATTTTGGAAGTTAGTTTGAACAAAACTTCCAAAATACGCGCTATGTTGTCATTAGTAGCTGCAAGCGAATACTGCTTACGTGAATACAGAAAAAAATTTATGTGGGTGCTCCTTGCCTCTCCAAGAGTTTGCTATTTATAGAGGGAGGTGAATATGATGACGTGGCAACCTCGCGTTCTGTAGGACGCGAGGTCATTCAAATCTCGCGTTGTACAGAACGCGAGGTCTATGAGATGTTTGTATATATATATATATATGCACGCAGATGAATTTTTGTAACCAGTTAAGTTTAGTTTAGGTCAGTTGAAAATGAGTTCGTGTAATGCTGCGTTTTTTTCCGTTGTAATTTTTATGTCCGAAATTTTGTTCCTTTATGATAGTTGGAGTTCAGTTAAAGATTTGTGTTCCGCGGGGGTACATACCTTAATATTTACCGACATATCGCAATATTTTAGAGGTTGTGTGCTGCAGTAGTGGCTTTAATGGCAGCTTCTGTAGCTGCTGTCGAGAGGATCCCCAGCTACAGTTTTGAAACGAAACGACTTTTAGGAAGCGAGGGCGGATTCAGATCGACATTCTGCCGTGGCAGCCAACATTTTCAGATGCGGCGGGTGCCGATTACATTTGTTAATGTGGATCAAAGCTGTTACCATTTCAGAAGAAATCTGATTATCGCACTCTGCTTCTTTCAGTCGGGACCTCCGATCAAATTTGCCCACCGGAGCGGCTGAATATATTGTTTCGAATTTTATAGATAATTTATGTAGTTGTCTCAATTTACTTATTAAAGCATACATGTTGAAAGTTTTGTTAAATGAAATGCGACTTAAATTTACTTATGTGTTGTTTTTCCTTTCCTATAAATACCCACGAATTCCACCATCATTTACTCATTCCAAATTCTCTCTAAACACCCAATCCTTGCTCATCTTATGGCAAAATTTAAGGCAACATTTTATTTTCTCTATACTTATTTTGAGTCAACAATCACCGGCAAAATGTCACTGAAAGATTTAATACAGTTGACAACAATCGAGGTTAGTAAACACACTGACAAACAAATTTCTTCCATAGAATGTCGAATCCCAACACCGTCAGCTAATGAAACGCACTACGTTATGAAGCTTACGAACGAAACAGACGTTCGTAACCTGTATGACTGGCTCAATTCTGTCGGAGCTAGAGACGTCGATTTCAATGTTAAGTTTGTCAACGCCGGCGAAGGTAGTACGTCTGCACCCGTAGAACCTGCTCCGAACACTAAACACGCATCGTCTTCACCGGATGTTGATGCGGCTGTGGAGGAGCTGCAACTTTTTATGTACAGGCGTAGACAAAGAAAACAACAGCTGATCGAAGAACTAAACCTAAGTTCAGACGTGTCCACTGACTACGATGATTCGGATTAACCATTAACTTATGAAATTATCTTCCAATTATGTTATATGACATCTTATTTCATCCTTTATTAATGTTCAACGGACTTCAAGTTATGTAAAACTACTACTCAATTACATTATGCACACCAGTAGTAGTAGTATTCAATTACCAGACTACAATTGTCTCAAATTTTCGAACATGTTCTCAATTACACAAACAAACAAATAGTAAATAGTACGGTTATTATAACTTCTGACAGAATATCTGAAACAAAGCAATTAAAGCGACCTCACGTTCTATATAACGCGATATTAATAGACCTCGCGTTGTATAGAACGCGAGGTACTAATATCGCGTTCTACAGAACGCGAGGTACTGGTTAACCCTGCCTCTCATCAACTCTATCCCTTACTTGTTGAAAGTTAGAGGACTGCCTCCCAGGCACACGCCATTCCTGACTTGTTCATCATTTACCTGCTTATCGGTTTTAGGTAATGGACAAGCAAAGTTACCTCTCGGAACCATTATTTGCCTTACACAACCAGATTCTCCGGGATTTCAAGGGCCAATAATTTTGCCTATATATGAAGAAGAACCATAAAACGAAAATATAAGTTTCAATTGGCAATCAATTCCTAGAATTTTCTAAGTATCAAAATTTCAAAAGTCTTTTATAAAATATTCAAATGGCCAGACGAGGCGTTACTACGCAAGTTTACTATGATGGGCAGATATTCGAGGGTACCGAACTCGGCGTCTTTTTTCACTGCGAAGATCCGGTAACGATAAAGCTTTCGAGGAGATTATCGTTCAAGAAGTTGGTCAAGGAACTGGAGGCAAAAGTCCCTGATTTCGATAATCATCGTTTGTCCGACGTGAAGTATCGGGTGCCAATATCTATAGACCCTTTATAGTACTCTGTATGCCAAATTGCAGAAAATGCTGATGTGGAAATGATGATGGAAACCCACTTCGAGTATTCAATTGGAACGCCCCTCGAGCTGTATGCATCGTTCTCCGAGTCTAATCCAGTTGTCGAAATACCAAGCTGGGGCCGGGCGAATTTCGACTTCGATCCGAATGCCAACGTTGATAGCCCGACCGCAGGTCTACGACGTGATTTTAGCCTACTCTGCCGAGACAACGAAGTTGGTGCATCGTCATCTGCTTCTCCAAGGCAGTCCTGCGTAGCTAGTATCGGGTTCGACCTGAACCAACCCCCAAACGATGAATTCGATGCACCAACAAATGCATCGTACAGTCCATACAATCCTTATACTTTTGGGGGGAGGGAACGTCGGCTCCTTACGTTGTGCACGACCATGAAGCATCATATGGCCGACACTCAATGTATGTCCCTGGCACCGACTACGGTCAACCATCTATAGGGAGACATTCTTCTTTTGGGGGTGAGGGAGCGTCGTCTTCTTACGCTATGCACGACCATGATTCCTCATATGGACGACACTCAACGTATGTCCCTAGCACGAAGTACGTTCAACCATCTATGGGAATACATTCTTCTTATGGTGATCTTGATTTTAGTCATGGAAATGAGGTTCGTGAGCGATCTCGTGAGAGGTCTCCCGCTCATCGACCCCAATCCTCACCTCGAAGGGTAATGATCGACGAAGCTCTACTATTTCAGCTCTCGGAGGATGCTTCTGACGAAGAACCGATTAGAGAACCCGGGCCAGACGGAGACGAGCTGGGGACATTCTATCCCGAACCAGAAGACTTGACAGAGTTACCAGAAGACCCAAAAGACACTACCGTTCCACCACCAGATTTGGACGAAGAACCGACTGCCACCAACTTTCCTGTAGACGCAAGACCAATTTCTATGTTCCAGCCACCATCCCACTTCACAACAGTTGATATAGATGCAATGGACATCCCTGATTTTCCCCATGACGACACAATAGATGGCCGAGTCAACCTTTCTGATGGTGAACTAAGAATTGGTATGGCGTTCTCGAACAAGGAAATTGCGGTGGCGGCAGTTAAGCAGTACAACCTTCGTCATAATGTTAAGACGACGGTGAAGAAAACCCAAGCCAGATACTACAAGGCTCACTGCGTCCAAAAGGATCAAGGCTGTAAATGGAAAATCCGTATATCAGAGTTGAAGAGGGCAGGCAACCGTTGGAAAATAACAAAACTTGAGGGGCCCCATACATGCACCATTGCTAGCCTCAACCAGGATCACAAGAACCTAGATGCAAAGTACCTCGCGGACATCTTTTCCACACTAGTGAAAACAAATCCCACTGTGTCGGTCCCCACATGTCAGGCTGCAGCTCTAGCTGTCACCGGCTTCCGTCCAGGTTATTCGAAAGCATGGTATGCAAGGAAAAAGGCCAAAGAGGAAATGTATGGCCGATGGGAGGAATCTTACAAAGAGTTGCGCCCGTGGCTTAATCTCCTGTAGAAACACATCCCCAGAATGGTTGTCAAACTTGATAGGGTTCTGGCATACGAAAATGATCGTGTCGTCCGAGGTGTTTCTCAATTCCACCGGTTATTTTGGACTTCCCCCAGTGCATCAACGCATTCAAGCACTGCAAACCGATGGTCCAAATCGACGACACATGGTTGTACGGAAGATATACATAGATCCTACTTCTAGCTATAGCACAGGATGACAATCGCAAATGCGTTCCTGTTGCATTCGCAATCGTCCCGAAGGAGGATTTGGAGTCTTGGACGTTCTTCCTTAAGAACCTACGAAAATATGTCCTTGATCATGTAATACGAAGAAGGGATGAATGGGTGTGTGTTATTTCTGATAGAGGCACAACGCTGTTGTGGGCGATTGAAAATTTGGGTGACTATTGGAAGCCTTCATACATTCACCACCGTTTTTGCTTGCGGCACATAGCCGCAAACTACCTGCTGAAATACAAGAATCGTGATGAACGTTAAATGGTGCTCGATATGGGTACGTCATTTATGTCATTTTCATTTACTATATTACTTGTTACTCGCTTCCCTTTACGACATTTTTTCATGTGTTTTTCGCCCATAACTATTCAATTGTCATCCCGTAGGCAACTCGCACTACAAACAAGAGGTGGCTGACCTACTCGAGGAACTGAGAGCGAGAAACAAAAATGGCGCAAAATACCTTGAAAAAATCCCAAAGGAAAAATGGCTTCGATCGTATGACGAGGGTAAACGTTATGGTCACATGACAACGAACTCGGCTGAGGCAGTGAACTCATCACTGAAGGGAGTGCGGCAGTTTCCTATCACTTCCATTGTCAAAGCGACCTATTATCGTTTAGCTACCCTTTTTGAAACCTTAGGCAGGCAAGCAACTGAGTACATGGCAGGTGGACACAAAGTCCATCCAGATTTCCGTACAAAACTACATATTCAATTGGGCCAATCAAGACAGATGCAAGCAACTCTCTTCTCGCGAGAAGGACACTTGTTTCGTGTTGCGGAATTTTCCAGGCAGTTGGAAGGCATTCAGCACAACGCTTACGTGGTAGATCTGAGGGAAAGAACCTGCGAGTGCGGAATTTTCCAAACTTTCAAATACCTGTGCGCACACGCCATTGCTGCTTGCACTAACCAACGAATAGAATACATGCATATGGTTGATGCAGTATACATACTCAAAACGGTGCTTAAGGTTTACGAAAAAGAGTTTCCTCCAATCGGAAATGAGGTTGATCCGAATGTTGTGGACACTGAACCGATCATACGCCCAGATCCAGCACTACTACGAGCCAAAGGACGTCCACCTTCTACAAGAATATACTGTGCCGAGGATTTGGTCGAACATCGAGAGAAAACCGGACAAAAGAAGCATTGTTCTATATGTCGAAATCCTGGGCACACAGCTCCTAAGTGTCCTAATCGCTCAGCCCCTCGTATTAATTAATTATTTTTAATTTGTATATGTGAGTTCGCACATGACAATCTAATCAATAAAGTCAGACCACTTCGATTTATACAATCCGTCATCTTATATTTTCAATCATTCAAAAAAATATGTTATGATAGTGTTTTCGAATCAACTTTAAATCAGCGTACAATGGACGAAAATTGACCGTGTCAGTGTCATACGATAGAGAATTTCCAGTACTACAACCCCAAACTCGATGTTACCTAAAAATTTAAAATTTCTACGTATGAAATTCTGCTCGAACATGCCTATCGACATTTGTTGAAATGCAACTTCATTCAAAAATGGATGATAGCATAGGGTTTTCGAAGCCATTTTAAACCATTGTAGAATGGACGGAAATTAACCATGTTGGTATCATACGATAGACAATTTCCAGTACTACGACCCCAAACTCGATGATCGCTAAAAATATACGATTTACACGCTCGAAATTGGGCTCGAACAGGCCTACCCACGCTTGTTTTCGCTTGTGGTTCAAGGCAGATTTGCACAGACCTCGCGTCCTACAGAACGCGAGGTCTGTGCTATATATTCCAGCCGCCGTTTCAATTTCTCGGGGACCTCGCGTTCTGCAGAACGCGAGGTACTGTAAAACCGTTAACACGGACAGCAATGCCACGTCGACTAAAATCGCGTTGTGTAGAACGCGATATCGTACCTCGCGTCCTACACAACGCGAGGTCTGCCGACCTGGCAAGTTTGGGGGTCATTTTGCCAAATAATAGTTTTTGGGAGCCATTTTTCCCAATAATAATTTAAAAGGGGTTTTTCACCCAAAATTGCCTATGAATTCTTATAATTTTTTCTATCGTTATTTTTTAATATATTGGAGTGAATACGTAATAATATTTGTTTAAATTTGTTTAGTTTTTTAATAAGACGCGCACTTTTACTTACATAAGTCCTTGAATTCAGATATTCTAAGTTGAATATTATCTCTCTTTTTTCTATTGAAACTACTCGTTTAATTTTTCTATTATTATTTTTTAATCCATAAAATTTATATTCAAAACATTTTTAAAAACATCAAATTTCTTGTCGTTCAATCTAATACTCACGATAATATATTATATTTATATGTATGAGATGGAGTAGTCAAAGCCTTACACTTGTCTATTTCGTCCATTTCTAACGTACAAGTCTAGCCTTGGAAAAATTATATAATGAGGCTTGTTTACCACATTAGCCATGGTCCTTATTAATGAAAATTACACATTTTACTTTTTTTTAATCATTTTTTTAATCAATAAATCATCACTAATTCTTTTACATGGTATTTGAAAAATATATATTTTTTTAAAAGTTATTATATTATTGAGTTAATTTTATAGAAAATAGTGATAAATTAAATAATTTTTATTAGATTAGACCATGACTGATGTATTAAGCTATACTTACAGGGTCGTCCCTGGGCATGGGCAATAGGGGCGCCCGCCCAGGGCCCCTACCCTACCCAGGGCCCATTTTTTTTTGAATATTTATAGTTAAGGTTTAATATTTATTATTTATTATTTAAAATTTAATTTTTTAATGATTTTTATTAGAGTTCTATTCTTAAAATTTATTTTTCCGATATTTTTTTATTAGGGGTATAATTTTTTTCAATACTTTTTATTATAGGCTCATTTTTTCGAATATTTGGAATTAGGGGCCCATTTTTTATTATTTATTGTTATTAGGGTACAAAATTTTCAATACTTGTTATTATGAGACCAATTTTTCAATATTTGTTACTAGGGGCCTATCTTTTCTAATATTTGTTATTAGAGCCTTACTCTTAAATTTTATTTTTTCTGATACTTGTTATTACGAGTCTAATTTTTTTCAAAACTTGTTATTTATAGTCTATTTCCTTAATATTTGTTATTACATGCATACTCTTAAATTTTAATTTTTCAATACTTGTTATTAGGGTTCCATTTTCCCCTATATTTGTTATTACAAGAATACTCTTAAAATTCATTTTTTTTCAAAATTTGTTAATAGAGACCCATGTTTTTATATATCACTTGTTACTAAGGGTTTAATTTCAAAATTTTTTCTAATACTCGTTATTAGGGGAAAGGGTGAGCAACACTCGACTCGAAAAACTTGATTTTTTCGACTCGACTCGTCTTGACTCGAAATTTTTTTAAAATAAAGTTTGAGTTGTAAAATAAAATTCTAATAACTCAAAATTTTAGTATTTAGTAGATAAATTTTTAAGTTCGAGTCGTAAGGACTCGTAAACTCGCATAACTTGAAATTTTTTTACTCAACTTAACTCGATCGAACACTCACCCTTAATTAGGGGCCTACTTTTTAAATTCGCCCATGAGCCACCAAAATCTCAGAAACGACTATGTTAATACTTAATATATAATTTCTCCTAACCTTGACACTTGCATACTATCAATATCTATCTAATTTCAAATAAAAATAAACACATCAAGCGGTGTCGAAACTTGGTGATACAATTTAGAAGGCCAATATAAAGTTATTAAAAAATAGAGTTTTAAATTAACTTTTTTATAAAATTTGAAAGGTTTAATTCATATATTTTTTTAAAATAGTCTAATTAAAAATTTTAAAATATTATAAGACTTAATGAAATTTTTTAAAAATTATATGAGCGATTTAATTAAGAATATTAAAAAATATGAAATTTAATATGAATTTCTAGAGAAATTTTGAGAGCAATTAAAATTTTGAAAATTTGAAGAGATTAAAACTTAAAAAAAAAAATGGGCGGGCATGGACCCCCACAGCCTTACTGTGTTCGGCGCCTGACATCAAGTAATCATAATGGAAAAGTAAATATTTTTTACTCTAGATAATTCTGGTTTTAGTAATTTGTTTTTATGGTATGTTTTTAAAAATAAAAATTGTTGAATAAATAATATCTTGTAATTACACTAAATAATTTAAAATTTTTAAATAAAAATATAGGGTATACCATTCCAGATTTTTCTAATTTTTCATCATATATTTTCTGTATATATATATGTATATATTATTTTAGTTACTAAAGTTTTCGTTAATTCTAATAAAATAAAAATTATTATTGTTGAGAAAAAAAGTTCATTGAGTTTGATACATAACATGTCTAGAAAAATTTACACAACCCTTTAAATTTAAGTTGTAAAATGTAAAACCTAAATCTATAGCCCTAATATTCTAAAACCTAAGTGTCAAATCTTACACTCTAAATTTTAACCATAAACCTTAATTTCTACACCTTACAACCTAAACTCTTAAACCACAACTTAAATATCTAAACCCTAAAATTCAAATGCTTATATAAACTAAAGGCTACACAAGCTTGTGTATCAAAGTATTTTTCTTCTTCTTATTAATATTATTATAGGAGTTAATATTGTTTTGATTAAGTAGGAATATTACATTCTCAAAGTAAATGTCGAAATTCAAAATTATAAAAGATGACGATAATATAAGTATTTTTATCACTCGACCAATTAGTAAATTTCTATAAGAATTAACATTTGACACACAAATATTGTATTTTTTTTTTACACAAACATGTCTATTTAAACTCATTAATATAAACCATAAATTTAAAACCTAAACCCTATACTAAATATCTAAATCATAAGTTAAATCCATTTGTGTACTCCATATATATAAGATCTCTTTGTTCATTTCATACACTATTAAACTGCCACTCTCCTTTCCAAAAAAAAAAATCATGTTCGCGGCGATGGAAAATCGATTCAAGATACGGATCTCTCGCATATTTCGATCCTCGTTCAGCTCCTGTCGTACACGGAACGTCTCCGACGTCGTTGAAAAAGCTGGTTTTTCGCCGTAAAGCCACAACAAGTTCCAGTTGATAGAGCCATCGTCGACGTCATCGCCGCTGCCTAAGGATTGTAAGTCCAGATGCCCCAGAGAAACTCTCCCAAGGCGTAAAGTCCCGGGTGCTGATTTTAATGGCCGCAAGTGTCCTCCTGCTTCCCCTACAACGCCTTTGAACCTCTTCTCCGACTGTAAAGATTTCAGTTTCTACCAGAAAAAAGAAGAGCTCAGCCAGAAACAAGAAGAAGAACGACGGAAAAAGGGTTCACGTTTTAAACGCAATAATATGTCGTTTAATACCATGTTTTCCAGCTCATCTTCTCATGAAAGTGTTAGTTATGGCGGCCGCGGCAGTGGGTGGCGGTGGTTTAGCAGTGAAGACGAAACTGAGACACTAATTTTCTCTTCAAGGACTCTCTCGTCGTCGGAGTCACTCCGGCAACTTCATGATAACCGGAGAAGAGCTAAGAGCAGGAATGAAGTAAAAGACATTTTTGCCGTGGTGAAAACTTCCGACGATCCCTACAATGATTTCAGGGCATCCATGGTGGAGATGATCGTTGAAAGAGAAATATTTGAAGCTAAAGAACTGGAACAGCTGTTGCAGACTTGCAGTGTTTCTTGTGGTTGAACTCTGGTCACCATCACGGGATTATTGTCGAGGTTTTTACAGATATTTGTAAGAAGCTGATCTCTAACTGGTCTTAAAATGTAGAACAACAGGAACAAGAAGAAGCAAACCGTTTCACTTTGTTTGTCTTCTGTTTTTCTTTATTCCAGTGCATGTTCTTGAGAAACTTGGCTGCAGTTGTAGTCTTTAGGGTTCTAACTCTTAATTAACGTTGTTAACAAGATAAGCTTTGATCCATGTATGTTATTTTCTAACAGTGAATCTGATTGTCTCCATGAAAGCCTGAAACTGCAGTTTGTTTTCCTAGAAAATTGAGAGAAAAAATGGTGTCAGTTCGTTCTTTTCTTATGAAGAGACAAGACTTTTTTATTTGAAATTGATTGGTCTGCAAAAGACAAAGATAACATATGTTGCCACTTAATTCAATTTTGTTCTCATTACGTAGGTAAAAAAAGACATTAGAAAAAAAAAACCCAATACATTCCACCATGTTCCCTATATCACGAATCAAAATATAATTTATAATCTTTTCAAAACTTATTTACACATCTCAAAATTAATTAAAGGAAACTTGATCCATTAGCGTATTCTGGGTCGTTTAGTAAGAAATGTAATGTTCTTTAAGTATAGTATTAAATTTAAAATTTGTGGACGTAATTTTTTTAAAAGAATTTATTTATCTAAACGAAATTTTACGTACTTACACTAAAAATTTAAAAATAAGAAAACATGAAACAATAGAGGAGTTTGGTTGGGCATTGGAGAGAATGTGAGCGCTTCACATTGTAGACGAATAAAAATATTTTGTTCTTTTTCGGTGTATTTTTTATGTCTTCACACTAAAAAATTAAATTTAGGATTTAAAATTTAGGTTTAAGCTTTAGCCCTACTTAGTTCAACAAAAAACTGAAAGGATAGTCCCACGAAAAGAAAAGCTGAACGAAAAATAAAATTCAAGTTGCTTGGTACTGAGGAAAGTTGGAAAGAAAGAAAAGTATAAGGGATGGTGTTTTCTTTCCTGCTGCAAAAAATAATTATCCGTCCAAAACTGGGCGAAAAAGACTGGGGAAAGATTAATCGATCTGATTTTGAACATAAAATTACTACATTATCCTTCATTAAATTTTAAAATTACCTTTTACTCTTTCATGATGTTACACCCGATGTATTGAAATCCCTAATTTTCTATTGTTATTACATTCTAAATTGTCAGAAGTTTAGTAGTTTATCAGTTTTCAAGAACATCTAACTTTATTTTAGAACGTATTATAGATGTACTGTGCACAAGTGAATGGAGACCCTCCATTTATATCCTCAAAGAGCTTTATTTTTTTTTTCATTTAGAACTCAATTTGAATTTAATATTAAAGAGGCACTACACCAGGCTTGTTCTTTCGTTGATAATTGCGCCGTAAAAGTTCGCGGTGTTTGTGGTAAAAAATCGCCACGATAGATTGTGTTCTTTAACGGGGTTTGATTAGGTTGTTATAAGAAAATTTTGAATGCTATGAGTTAGAATAGATCAACCGAAAGCTTGTGTGTGAAAAACTTGTATGTTTGACGGAATGATTGCTTGGTTTAAGTGCTGAAATTGTTTGACTATAAATCCAATTGTGGTTGAGTTTGTTGGAGCATTCGATTAAGACCATTTGAACCTTGTATATAATGCTCTGTTTTGTGTGCTGGAAAGATAGAGACTGTTTTGAACCTGGTTGGGGCTGAAATTACTCTGATAAGGGACATATTTTGAGTATTTGAGGGCTGCTTTATGGAAACTGGAACTTTAAAACTGTTTTATATCAAAAAGGGCAGCTTTGATTAAATTTTAGTTAACTTGAGGATTAAGAGGCTGTTATATATATAGTTTTGAAATGCTAGAGTATAAAAATAAGTCTTTAGGTGTATTGAACTATTTGATATTATGTATTGGGCTGTTTGTGTATGCATATGTATGTCTAAGCTTTTGAATTTCAGGACTATATGATACATAATTGAGTGTATACCCGGGCATTGAATAAATTAGTGTTCATGGTTGAGTAGTGGACTGTTTTTGCATCCATGTGTGTGAATAAATAGCATTCTAATATATATATAATTGAGTGTATACCAAGAAATTATAGAGGAGGCAAAGTCTAAAGCGGGAAAAGCAGTCCCAATTAGATTCCTAATGCTTTTAATTATGCATAACAGTCCCAATTTCATATTTATACAAATATATGTTTACAACAGTCCATTAACGTTCTTAATACATTCAAAAGCAGTCCATAAACACAATCTTAATTCTAATTACAAGTTCATGCATGTGAACCAATTCGGTTCCATCGTTTTATTATTCAAACGGCTATAATATATTAATTTTCAGCATGAAATTGACAAGGAAGACACAAGATTTTCATGATTCAAAACTATATCTATAAAGCATACATATGAAGAACGGCGACGGAAGCATACACTAACAACCCCAATATTCCACAAATCCACAGGCTTTAAATAAAACATGGTGAAAATATGAAGAAGAAATAAACCTACCAGTTTAGGAAAAGAAAAGAGAACGGCGACGGAAGCTTTACGCCACTACGGCCTTGGACGGTCGACGGCGAGCTGAACGACAAGAAGAACGGCGGCGTAAATGTGCAGGGACGACGGTGATAAGGGCAGCACGGCAGAGAGAATCATTAAATTAGGGATTGCACACGCAAATCGCAATCTGATTTGGAAAAATGAAAATAAAGTCTGACTATAGAACAAAACGGTGAGTTTTACCTATTGCGGCGTTTCCTATAAAAATGTCACCAAATCGAGACCTGTTGCGGCGTTTTCGCGATAAACGCCACTAAGTGTTTTTTCTACACTGGCGTTTATACAAAAATGCCCCGAACACGACACTTTTGCGGCGTTTATGAAACCAAACGCCGAGATAAGTGAGTTACTAGCGGCGTTTATTTACCAAAACGCCGCGATTTGTTGTTCTACTGCGGCGTTTGTTCTCAAAACGCCGCTAAATTTGTCAATTTGTGACGTTTTTCATTTAAACGTCGGGATAAGTCAAATAGTAACGGTGTTTGTCGTGTAAACGCCGCTATAGAACAAGACTGATGTAGTGAGGGTAACTATGTAGTTAAAACTGAAAATAGAAATACATAGAATGTTATAATAGTAAGTTAATTTTAGTTTACTTTTCTCACATAATTTTTTTTATGAAAGCTAGAGTGATTACAAGTAGTATATGTTCTAAATATACTCTCAACCATTTGACAATGAACGCTCAATCACCCTGCTGCAGCAGCTGCTGGTGCTCGAACATGTGACCTCTAGGAACAACAACCGTTCTCGCTTGTACTTAAATTTTGTCTTGTTGGTTATATTTTACATAAATTTTCTTATCTTGTATGACTTTGAGACTGAAATAAAAAATCAAACACTCATTATACATCAACATGAAAAACTAAATTAACCTTTGTTGACAATAACAAACAGTACAAGTAATTACTTAGGAAGATTTCTTGAGCTTTTGTCAAAAGATAATTAGTACCATTTCTTTAAGTTATATTTTTTTCATTTTATGGCCTACCCTTCGTATGGAATTACTTAAAAGATTATGGTGTTTGCTAATATGTTTAGTATGCGCATTGTATATGCATAAGCAAGGATTTTAAATTAGTCAGTTGTAATTGAACTTTCTGTAAATATCTTTGTGATTCCTCTTTAATTTCAAGGGTAATACTACATTTACTCACCGGGTCATCTACCTAGCTGAAGTGGCACATGATATGGTAGTTAAGATAAATATGATTGAAGAAAAAAAATTAAAATATCTTTTATCAATAAACAATTTTCAAGATTATAAATGCAATGCAATTAATACATCTTTTATTAATAAACAATCTTTAAGACAATAAATGCAATGCAATTAATACATCTTTTACCCATAAACACTTTTTTAAAAATATTCAATTATAGAATTAATTACAACAAACAAAATATTGATGATAAAATATTAGTATAATTTAAAGGATTTTGCTATTGACAGCCCTAAGGGATGTCAATTTAGGGCTGTCAATAAGAACTCTATAGATTCTTATAATTAATGATTGTTTTACTTTGTAATTAATGCTTGTTTTGCTTTGTAATGAAATCTAGTAAAATATAATTAAATACATTCTTAAAAAACTATGTTTAATTAATTTTAGGGTGTTTAATGTAATTAATACTCACTTAAAACGATTTATTGTTTATGGTTTATGGGTTTAGAGTTTAGTGTTTATGGTGTATGGTGTAGGTTTTAGGGTTTGATGTTTAGTGTTATGGTTTGGGTTTAGGGTTTGAGATTTGAGATTTATGATTTGAGGTTTAAGTTTGAGGTTTGTGTTTTTATTGTTTATGGTTTAGTGTTTAGGGTTTAGGGTTTATGGTGTATGGTTTAGGTTTTAGGGTTTGATGTTTAAGGCTATGATTTGGGTTTAGGGTTTGAGGTTTGGGATTCAGGGTTTATAATTTAAGGTTTAAGTTTGAGGTTTGGGGTTTTATTGTTTAATTAAATTAAAAAAAAAATTAAAATAATGAAACAAACTTTTTAGGAATGTGATATTCTACTATATTCCTTTAAAAAGTAAAAAAAAACATTAATTACAAGAATTTATAGTGTTCTTATTGACAGCCCTTAGGGCTGTCAATAGCATAACCCTAATTTAAAATATGCTTGATATACAAATAAATGTCTAAACTATACATATTTTTAACTTTAGGTGCCTATAGTATTTTTTGGTAAAAATAGTTGTCTAACGTTTCATTTTGTTAATTACAACAAACAAAATATTGTTTTAAGGTTGTGTTGTTAAAGAAATTTATCACTCAATCAGATTTTGACACATGATATTTATTTTTAATTTTTAATTTTCTTTTTTAAAACTTAAAAATAAAATAAATTTAAAAGAAATATAAAATTCCTCCAAAATTGTCATAAATCTCTAACCCAAAATCTCTAAAATTATCATCGTTGTCACCGTCGATAACCTCGTCGGATCTCATCACTACCGTCGCCTCTCATTTCTTCTAACCACCCATCGTGGGTTGCGGCGATGGGTGGTTGAGAAAAATAGACGGCGGCGTCCGACGAAAATAGTGATGACGTTCGACGAGGTTATCGACAATGACAACGATGACAATTTTAAGATTTAGGGTCAATGATTTGAGATAGTTTTAAAATATATTTATTTTTCATTTTAAAAAACAAAAACAAAAACATGCAGCATGTCATATTTAGATTGGATAACGAATGTTTTTAATGGTTGTTAACTGTCAATCACTTAAAATTAACAAAATGAAACTTTAGGCACATATTTTTAACAAATTTTTTTAACATATCCAAAAAAATAGAAAACTAAAAAATAATTTAGACACCTAAAGATAAAAAAATGTATAGTTTGAACATTTATTTTTTATTAAGCTTTAAAATAACTATTTTAATTTTATTTTTCGAAGCAAATTTCATTTGAAAGATAGAAGAACTCAAAACGTTAGCATTGTACAACCATAAGTAATCTAAAGGCTTGTTTTTCTTCTTCATAAAAATTGAGTTGAGATAAAGCTTAATATCTCATGGTTCATATATGAAATATTTCATTTTTAATTTGATTGAAAATAATAGTAATCTTGTTGTTTGTTTGTTGGGTTATTAAAGAGCTGAAAAATCAGTTGGAAGTTTTAAATTTAAGAGAAAGAGAAACCTAATGTCATTTATTAAATTTAACAATGTCTAAAGAAAAATACAAATTTAAAATATTAAAATCATAATGTTGATTAACATTTAGTGTTTAACAAATGTCTCAACTTAAAGAATTTAAAAAAAATAAAAATTTAAAATACTAAAATCATGATGTCAATCAAAATCTCAATGTTTAACAAATATCTTGACTTAATTAATTTTTAAAGAAAAATAAAAAATAAAACACTAAAATCATGATCCAAATATGTAAATTTAATTTATTACATACATAATTTATATGTAAAAATATTAAGACGAATAGTAAAATTAATTCATCTTAACATGTTGAAATTTATTATTTATATCTATATTATGATATTAAAATTTTGTAAAGATCAAGAGAGATAAATAATAAATAAAAGTTACATGTGTTTGAATGATTTATTTAGTGCATTTATAGTTATTTATATAAAAATAATAAATACATAATTTATTATCGTTCACTCAAACTGCCACATCAGCTGGGTACTCAGTGGGTATATAAAGATTTCTCCAATTTCAGGTAAACGTCTTTCTTTAATTCCATGCATTTAAACGAAGACGCAATAACTTACTCTTCTTAAACGTCTTTGCAGTATATGCTCGCTATAATCACTACCATGCCACATTTGAGCTATATTCTTAAAGGAATGCTTGCTTAATTTCTTCTTCAATGCAAACATGAGAGGTGAAAAATAAGGTAATGCAAATTTTAGCATTTGTTCTTAAGTTTGATTCCGAAGCTTGAGGTATTTGAGGAGTTGTTGAATATTGGTGTTACAGATCATCTCCAACTCGATGCATTCCTATTTTTAACTCAGAATCAACAGAAGGTACGAGCTTTTTTTGAAGTTCCAATGCAACTACGTAAAGACTTGCTGCTGAAAATGATGTCCGGACAAAGTAGTTATATTTTAGGAATATTATTTTGTTTTAAATCTATATATACATATACTTTTTTATATACTTAAATATTTGATAGATATGATTTTTTTGTATATTTTGATCTTACATAATTGACTTAATAAAATTTTTTTTTTGATAATACAGCAGAAATCTAATTAAGCAGGCCAACTACAGCCATCTTCAAGTACCCTTGCGTGCACCTCCTCCGGTGGAACCGGCAGCCACACATTGCCCCGGCAGTCGCCATTACACCATCGCGCAAGGAAATCCGCCACCTTGTTTCCATCGCGTCCAATATGTCGGACCTTAACTTCCCAATCTCGGCACAACAAACCAAAGATTAGATCCACAAGTGTATCTCCACACAACGCCGCCGACTCACCCTTGAGAATGCGCGTAACTTCTAAATTATCCGATTCAAGCCAAACCTTCCGAAACCCCAATCTCCAAGCATGAAGGAGGATATCGTACACCGCCCACAATTCCGACATCAACACCGAACAACTACCTATCGCACGAGCAAACCCGAACATCCACACACCATTCTCATCGCGGAGAACCCCTCCAATCGCAGCAGCCTGCTGCTGCCTCTGTACCGATCCGTCTGCGTTCGCCTTCACCCATCCGGCAGGAGGACGCTGCAACTATCCTGCACCCGTCCATTGCGCCTGCATCCGCCAATACTCAACGGTGCACTATCAAATTCCAACGCGAGCTGCCGGCACCTGGAATACAAGTCCCCGACCTCCACATAATCCACGTTCAATAGCCTACTGCAGCGATGTTTCCACAGCAGCCAACACCCGACGGCAAAGCAAGTCACCCACGAGGCGCCACCGTTCGGCATGCTTCCTTTAATCCTAAGTTTCTGTTCCAACCAATCATTCCACGCACCCGTCTCAAACGCCCCCAACCGTCCGGGCGGCACAAGCTTCGACCAAAGGTCTCGTGCAGGATGACACCTTCACAAGACGTGATCAATATCTTCATTACCTTGACGGCAAAGCTGGCACACCCCATCCGACGCGAGGTAACGGCGCAACCGTTCCACATTAGTAAGCAGACTGCCTCTCATTGCTAGCCACAAGAACACGCGGATCCGTTGCGGCAACTGTAATCCCCACAATAGCCGCCAACAAGAAGAGGAACTCCCCGTGAAATCCCCTTCAAGTCTTCTATATGCGGAACTTACCGTGAAAACCTTAGTCTCTTCCCAGCGATAGCACGGTTTGTCCACTCCATACCAAGGACGTGGAGGAGGAATAGCCGACACCTTGCTCAAAACCTCATTCGGCAGCAAGCATTCCAAGCGCCTCCAATCCCATTCCCCAAACTCATCCACCATACAAGCCACCGATATAGGTTCAGGCATATCCGGCAGATTGCAGCGGGACCACAGAGGGCCTTCCATGTCTACCCAAACGTCATACCAAAAATCAGTCCGCTCCCCATTTCGGATATTTCAACGCACACTCTCTCGAATATCCTCCCACACGCTGCTAAGACCTTGCCACAACCGTGAGCAATTACCCCGCTTAATACATAACGGCAACTAGGGGTGTTCAAAATTACCCGGCCCGATTGACCCGACCCGCTGACCCGCATACCCGATTTAAATTTTCCGGGTATTTTTTTTAAAATTACCCGAATTTTCGGGTCGGGTACCCGGCCCGTTTATTTTCCCGGGTATCCGGGTCGGGCCCGGGTCATAAAATAGCTACAAATCGGGTACCCGACTACCCGATACCCGGTATATTAAATTTTTTATTATTATTATTTTAACTAAAACTCACCGTTTTAGGTGAGTTTTTTAGTTCTGCTGTCTCTACTCTCTACCGGCAATATCTCTCCCTCGACAAAATTCAGAAAATTTTCCCCAAATCGCTCAGCCCTAAATTGAAACTGTCCCACCGCTCACTCTCAGACGCTCACGCGGCCACGCCTCTTACTCCCGTCGGCCGTCATCTCGTGAGTCGTGACGGCAGCCTCCATCGCCAGCCACACTCCTCTGACTTTGTTCGGCCGTCTCCCACTGCCCACTGCTCCACGTGCTCGTCCTTTTGCCGGTGAGAAGAGGTGCGAAAATAACACTGCAGTGTTATATCTTAAATTCTTAATTTACCGTTTATTATTGAATATGTATGCACTGTAAATCTGTTAATTTCCCCTAATTTGTTAATTTGTTAATTTCCCCTAATTTGCTAATTTGTTAATTTCCCTAATTTACTGAAATATGCTAATTTGTTAATTTCCCCTAATTTGCTAATTTGTTAATTTCCCTAATTTACTATGCACTGTAAAGTGTAAATCTGTAAAGTGTAATGTATGCACTATGCACTTCAAGTTTAGTAACTAAACTTTAGTTCACTACTTCACTGTAAATCAAGTTTAGTAACAAAAAATTAACATTAAGCCATGTAAGTTCAGGTAGAACTCAGTTATAGCCTATAGGTGCTTTTAGTTCACTAATTTACTAATTTTTCTAATTTGCTAATTTGCTAATTTCCCTAATTTGCTAATGTTCAGTATACATATTTTTTTTAATTTGTTTTTACAAAATAAAAAAATTAAAAAAATTAAAAAAAAAACAAAAAACGGGTACCCTATTACCCGAATTAGCGGGTACCCGGGTTTTGCGGGTACCCGGTTTGCGGGTACCCGGTTCCTATGGGTCGGGTATCGGGCCGACCGTTTAGTACCCGAAAATTTCGGGTACCCGGTTTTTCGGGTACCCGGAAATGAACACCCCTAACGGCAACTCCTCATTCCACCCGTATTTCCCCTTAATCACACGAACCCAGAGCTTGTTCGGTTTCATCAAAATTTCAAAACCCACCTTCATTAGAAAGACACTATTCTGTGATTCCAATTTCTTCAAGCCCATCCCGCCATTCAACAACGGTTGTTGCATAGATTCCCAATTGATAAGCGATATGTCGCGCCGCTCACCACTTCCTCCCCATACAAAAAGCCTAATGATCTTCTCCATCTCTTTACATAGGCCTTTCGGTAGCACCGCTGTTTGCATAACATATGACGGAATCGCTTGCAAGACAGCCTTTGCAAGCGTAATCCTCCCAGCTAGTGAAAGCGACTTCGCCGCCC
The DNA here is from genome assembly GCA_958450335.1 of Hibiscus tridactylites. Lineage (NCBI taxonomy): Eukaryota > Viridiplantae > Streptophyta > Magnoliopsida > Malvales > Malvaceae > Hibiscus > Hibiscus tridactylites. Next base: position 7,550,615 of record OY288288.1, read on the forward strand.
AACCTGACAAACGTTTCGCCATCTTATCGAGTAAAAACGCATATGTGGCTTTCGTTACTCTTTTGTGTAGTAACAGAACTCCTAAGTATTTCCCAAGGTCCTCAACAACTTCGAAACCCAACCGTTGTTCCACCAAGCCCCGAATTGGATCAGTACAATTTTTAGAGAAATAAACCTGAGTCTTCGCGATACTTACCCGGTGACCTGAGCATAAGCAAAACTCCTCCATCACCTCGCGGATCACACCCATTTGCCCCGCATCTGCCTCGGTAAATAGCACCAAGTCATCCGCAAAGAAAAGGTGCGAAATCCCTGGCCCATTCCTCGATAGCCTAATCGGTTTCCATAGACCTTCTTCCACTTTCGCAATGATACTATGAGCCAAGCGCTCCATACAAAGGACGAAGATATACGGCGACAATGGGTCACCTTGACGGATTCCACGTGACGGTCGAAAAGACTCCGTAACATCCCCGTTCCATAACAACTGAGTCGAGATCGAGCTCACACATTGCATAATTAACCCAATCAACTTACCCGGAATACCAATTTCGCGCAAGGTGTCTTCAATAAAGTGCCATTCTAAGCGGTCATACGCTTTTTCCAAATCCACTTTAATTGCCATAAAGCCTTTCCTCCCCACCTTATTACTCATAGTGTGTATAATCTCTTGCGCTAATAAAACATTATCAGAAATATTACGCCCGGGCACAAAGCTTACCTGGTTCTCCATTATCCACTTCGGAAGAAAAGGCTTCAACCGATTGACTATCGTTTTGGTTATAATCTTGTACAGCACTGTGCAGAGGCTGATAGGTCGAAACTGGCTAATTAACTCAGGCACATCAATCTTTGGAATAAGCACAAGCAGAGTCTGATTAATCCGGTCATCTAAAGATCCACCATCAAAGAACTCCTTAACAAAATTGAACACCGAGTCCCCAACCACATCCCACTTCTTCTGATAAAAATCCGCGTGAATTCCATCAACCCCCGGCGCTTTTAAAGGATTCATCTCAAAAATCACCTGTCGAACCTCCTCTTTGGAGACATCCGCGCACAAAGAACTCATCTCTGATTCACTAAACCGAAAGAATTTCCCAGATAGCAAACTTACAGTGCAATCATGGATCCCACCCGTAAAGAGCTGTCGGAAGTAGGCCATCGCGTGCGACTTCAATTCCTGATGATCATAGCTCCAACGATTGGCGTCTACCTTCAGTGCCTTGATGGTATTTCGCCGGCGTCGCTGAATTGTACTAACATGGAAGTACCGTGTATTACGGTCACCCTTAGCAATCCAAGCATTACGCGATTTCTGATGCCACATACTTTCTTCCTCCCTTAGGACCTGCGCAAGCTCCATCTTCAGCTCCCTTTCCAATTCTATCAGAAAATTGGAGTCTCGCTTCGACCGTGCCACTTCGATACCTTTGATGCGCGCTAAGAGTAGAGATTTTCTGCGTCCAATGTGCCCAAAAATTTCCTTATTCCATTCCTTCCCCCTTGCCTGAAAATCCAGCACGTTCTCATATATGCCTCTCCCCTCCTTCCACACATCCACAACCAACCTATGAAAATCCGGATGTTCCGCCCAAGCCGTGAGATAGCGAAACGGTCGCGTCAACTTATCCATCCCACCATCACCCACCTGTAATAAAACCGGGCTATAATCTGACTCAAGCCGTGGTAAGTGGAAAACCTCGGATACCGGAAACGCACCAAACCAATCTTCATTACACAGACACCGATCAAGCCGTTGCTTTAAATCCCCACGCTCCCAAGTAAAAATAGGTCCATGATATCCCATATCCACTAGCCCAGTATCAAAGATAAAATCCGCAAACCGCGAACAAACTCCCTGACGACTCACAGATCCACCCTCCCTTTCCAAAGAGCTCGCAATAGCGTTAAAATCACCGCCCAGGACCCAAGCCAACCCTTGCGCCGGCTCAAGAGCCTGTAATTGCTCCCACAGCTGATTCCGAACACCCCTATTCGGACTAGCATATACGAATGAAATGAAAAATGCTTGCCTCTGGCTTACATCCACACACCAACCATGTACAAACTGCGACGAGACTGCCACAATATCTAATCGCACGGAAGGTCGCCACATAACCCAAATACCCCTGAAAAGCCATTAGCCTCCACCCGATATGAAAACCCAAACCCAGAACGACGAATAAAATCATCCGCCTTCCATCCACTAATCCTAGGCTCAAACAAAGCCACAATATTCGGCTTCTTCTCATGTAACATAAAGCGAAAATAACGAAAGAAATCGGAGCTCAGTGCCCCTTGCACATTCCAAAAAATAACCTTAATCATAATAACTGATAGAGAAAAGAAGACCGAACCTAAGACGACATAGCCGTCGCCCCCACATCCTCAAACACCTAGTTTGATTGCCACGATACCGGCTCTCTCCCTGCCACCGACGCATCCCCAACTACACTGTTACCGTCTGCAGCCTCCTTAGCAACAACATTTAATTCCGACGTCATACTATTAATCCATTCGGATAACACAGGTTTCGAAGGTCCCCGCTCCTCCCGTTTCTTTGGTTTAGTCCCCTTCGCTCTCGCATTTTTAGCAGCAAGTGGATTTTTAGCCCCGCTCTTAACCCCAGTTTTCCGAGGCAACCCTTTCGAGCCACGTCCATTCGTATCGCGCAGCACTCCACACTCCTCCTTATCTACCATACGCACCACCTTATGATTACTCGCATCCAACGTCGATGGGGCCATCACTACCTCATCTTTAGAAGCAACATCAGCCACCCTAGACCCAACGTCCGCCACCCTATCATTGGATACACCCGCATCAACCAAACCATCACCCGTCGGCCTAACCGAATCCACCCTCTTATCCGATGGCCCAGCACCATCCACGAACGACGCCTCCTGCGTCGGAACCTCCACATCAATCACCATGGCCTGCTTACCCTTGCCACGAGACGGGCAATCTGGCGTTTCCGCATTCCCTTTTCCAACCACCCCCTCCAACTTGTCCCCGTCATCGGCTCTTAACACACCAAATCTATAACCCGATGTCTCTGTACGAGCTTGCTGCCCTCTTCCCCTCACGTCCGGTTTCATCCCCGCTTTAACCGGCCGACGTCGTCGATTCATAACTTGCATCCAAGGCCCGTACAAATCTTTCTCCTGTTGGCCCCCCTCGACATTCTCCGAACTAGTTATCAAATCCGCACCCTCCAACGTATGTTCTTTACCACACACTTCCTGTTGGTGGCCATACTTTCCACATGCAAAACAGATCATCGGGAGTCCCTCATACTCAATATCCTGACGAAATCCATCAATCATAACTCCCGACGGGAGAGGCTTCCCCAAATCCACCATCATAGCGAACCTAGCAAATCGACCCCGTTTCCCTTCCAAAGTATTGTAATCAATCCTCGCAACCTTACCAAGAACGTTCGCGATAGCCCGAAACATACTCTTGGTATAGTAGCGGTAGGGAAGACCTGGAAGCCGCGCCCATACTACAATTTGCTTCGGGTAGTCCTCCACTGTAGTAAACGAGCGAGACCAAGGCTGCACCGTCAGATAACATCCATAAATCACCCATGGACCTCCGGAGAGGACCTTAGCATAATCCGACTCAAGTTCAAACCGTGCCAAAAAATACTCATTATCCAAGTCCACTAACTCCATTTTCCCTACCGGCACCCACAAAGCTCTCACTCTATTCAACAGCGCACGATAGCCTATAGCCTTACCTAACAATCGAACAATCACCGAACAAGCCAATTTCGCATCAATGGACTCATGCACACGTTCAGAAAAGTCAATCTTGGGCAGCACCCCGTCGAGATCAATCATCACGTCTTCCTTCAAAAGGTCCACGTCCAATTCCTCCATCACCTCTTGGTCGGCTGCTCTCCCAGCCACCATATCCCGAAAAGAGGGTTTGCCACTCTCTCCCATCGGCAACTGATCCCCCACCAGTTGCGCAGCCCCCAATGACGATCCAGCAGCGGCATCCTGCATACAGACGTCTCCCAATGGAACACCCTCATCTCGCGCCTCAACGACAGCGCTTCTTCCCTTCTTTGGGTCCCGTTCCAACTCCTCCTCCAGCGGCGCACCAGCGCATTCCCGTGCCTGAGACGGAACATGAACGGCAGGGTCCGGTGGTCGCCCGGATACACCAGACGACGGCAGGTTCAAACCCGCAGAAGACATACTAGGGTTTCCTATCTTTGCGGTGAAAAAAACAGATTTTTATGACTTAATAAATTTTTTATTATACAATTTTTATTATCTTTTTATCTATAAAAATTTATTTATTATAATTTAATATAATTATTTTTTTAATTTAATTTATTATATGAAAAAAATATCCTCGTGTGTATAAATATATATAACAATATTTTATAATATATTTTATTTCAAATAGTTTAATAAACTTGTTATATTAAGAATTTGAAAAGTAAAGATTTTTTTAATTATTTTAAATAAATATTATCCTAATAAAAGTTAAATAATATTATAAGGGTATAAAAGTAAAATTTATCAATAAAAGAAATATAAGTATAAGGGTACAATGGTAAAGTGAATTTTCTTTCCCCCTAGGCCCTACTTTTTCATTGGCCTTGTTTGGTAAACAACGGTTTGGGCAAAAATTAGAGGTTTGACTAGTTAAATACGCTAATATTGATGTTTGGTAAATAGCGGATTGAAAGAGCGGATTGGGGTGAAAAAGCTAATTTTGAAAAAGCTCCTAATATGAGTTTTTGATATTAGAGTTGTAATGACTCTTTTACCTTTAACAATTACCAAAAAATCTTCAAATAACCTAAATTAAATAATAACATTGTTTTAATATAAATAATAACATATTAAATATTGGACTCATTTGTTGTTACTACTAATTTATATGGTGACATTTGTAAGTTAATTCTATTTTTTATTATCACATATTTATATGTGCATATAATTTTTTTAATAATTATATAAATAATAAATTAATATATAAATCTTTCAAATATGTTTAGAAAATTTATATTAAAAATAATTTTTACAAATCTAATTAATATTTATTAGATACAAAATATTCATAACTGATAAATTATTTAAACAAGTATTGAATATAATCATGTCCTTATATGTCATTTTGCTTGTTTAAATAATCAAACAACTATCAGCTATCAGTTAATTTTACCAAATACTTTTATATAATCAGCTAATACAATCCGCTAGTCAAATCAGCTAATGCAATCAGCTATCAGCTATCAGCTAATGTAATCCGCTATCATCTATCCGCTAATTGCCAAACATGACCATTGTATCAAGCAATAGGAAGAAAAGAAACTTATTTTCCTTCTAGTTTTCTATTCTCTCAACCAAACACACCGATGGAAAGAAAAATTATATTTTTCATCATTTCATTTTTTCATTACTTTAATTTTCCATCCTTCTAATTTTTCTTCCTCCCTACCAAGTAAAGTCTTAGAATTTTAAAAATTATGAGTAGAGTACTTTTTATTGTTTAAAATTTAAAATTTAAAATTAGAGTTTAAAATAAGTCAAGTGATTCTGTCCATTGCAGACAACATCTCATCTTGTTTCCATATGAGAAGGACTTTTGCATTTGGACTTGGATGTGCCCTTTATTTTTTGTTTTTCACTTCTCGTCCGTTGGGCTTGAAAGCCATGTAACAATGCAAACATTGCATAAGATCCAGAAAAGAAAAAGGAATTTTGGTAAATTTGGAAGTAGAATAAATCATGACATAATGATATCAAAACGTACAAATATATAGAGGTTTAAGATTTTATGAATTATTATTTAGGTGTTGTTTGGTAATTAGCGGATAGCCAATAATTGATAGCAGATTATATTAGTTGATTTGACTAGCGAATTTTATTAGCTGATAGCTGATAGCGGATTGCATTAGTTGATTTGACTAGTTGATTTTTATAAAAGTGTTTGGTAAAATTAACTGATAGCTGATAGTTGTTTAATTATTTAAACAAGTAAAATGATATATAAGGACATGATTATGTTCGATACTTATTTGAATAGTTTATTAATTGTTTAATATTTTATATCTATTAATATTAATTAGATTATGAAAAATAATTTTTGATATAACATTACTAAGCATATTTGAAGGATATATATATATATATATATATATATTAATTTATTAATTATATAATTATTTTTATATAATTAACCCTTAGGGCGGTCAATAGCATAACCCTTTAATTAAATATTAAATTTTAATACAAATATAAATGTGTGAGAATAAAAAGAAAAAACATAAAGTATTAGTTTACAAATGTCACAATGTAAATAGGCGAGGTTGAAGAATTAAAATAGAAATAGTTATATTAGGTTATTGGAAATTTTTTATAATTATTAAGGGTAAAATGGTCTTTATAACTCTTATGTCAAAACTTCTAATTTCAAAAAGCTCCTATTTGCAGCTTTTTCAAAATTAGAGGTTTCACTCCAAGTCGCTATTTCAATCCGCACTTTACCGAACATCTAAATTAGCGAATTTAACTGATCAAAACTTTAATTTTAACTCAAACCTTTAATTTTAGCTCAAACTTTTTTTTACCAAACATTGCCTTAATATATATTATTGAAATATTCAATTAAACAATCAGAGTTAAGAAATTGTGATGTGTTTCATTATCTATCAACATTATATATATATATATATATATATATAATACACAACAATTATAACATAAGTTGTTCTTTTAGGGAAACGATAGTTTGAATAGGTAATTTTATTGTTCGTGATCGTGGCTCATGTTCAACCTCATTTTTTTTTACCATCTTACTAATTTTAAACCCCTAAAACTCGATTCATTATTATTTTTTAATCTTAAACTCTAAATCTAAACGAATCTCTTTGTTGTTCTCTCATTGACATTACAACATGTGATCAACGAAAGTGATTGTTTTTAAATATTAAAAAATAATTTTATTTTTAATTGTATTTTATATCTATTTTACTATTCATGTTCGTTGAAACTCGAGGTTGTTCATTATAATAATAATGCTACCTTCAAAATTTAAACATAGATTTTTCATTAAGAATGCAATTTACTTTATTGCTGCAAATACAATCCACTCTACTTTTGAATGGCTAGATGCATTTGTAAGCACATAGGTTATTACCATTCTTGTTTAAAGTTGGAGGAATATTGTCTTGCAAAAAGTAGGTAGGCAGCAAAGCATGTAAGAAATTTAGGGGATAAGTTAGAGAAGAAGAAAAGATGCATATTTGACAAGTTTTAATAAAGAAGCCTTTGAATTTTGAGAAGCATGGGCATCATGGATGGACCGCAGGACCGGAAAGGGGCCGGAGGGAATAGTCATCCTTTTAAAAATTTGAAATTTATATATGATTAAAAGAAATTATATATTTTTTTAGGATAAATATTTTATACACGGGCGGTGGAAACTTTCAGTTTCCACATGCACCTTAGTTTTAGGGTATAGAGAGTTAGTTTAGGGTATAAGGTTTAGGGGTTTAGGTGTAGTTGTTTATAATTTAGGGATAGTTGTTTCAATTTAAGGTTTAGGGTTATAATTTAGGGTTTATAGGTTAAAACATAAATTCTCACTATATTACCCTAAACCCTAAATTATAACCCTAAACCTTAAATTGAAACAATTATCCCTAAATTCTAAACCCCTAAACCCTATACCCTAAACTAATACCCTATACCTTAAAACCAAGACGCTTGTGGAAACTTTCAGTTTACACCGCCTGTGTATAGGATATTAATCAATTTTTTTATTAAAAATTTATTTTCACCCTTTTAAAATCTTATAAGTTCGTACTCTTAAAATTTTATAAGTTTGTACTTACTAATAAAATTCTACCTCCATTCCTGGTGGGTATATAACCCTAGAGTAGTAGCATCTGATAAAGATTGGTTCCAACCCTAAACACGACGTGGCAGATTGGGAGTGGTTAAAGAATCTTACACTACAACTCAAGTGTCTGCATCTTTATTACACATGTTAGGCTTGTAGTTCCAGTTGGCTTGTCGGTCAATTCAATAAGTCGTTCCCCGGTCCCTATCACAGCCGCTATGTCAAGTAAGCACTACCATCCCTTTTAACCTTTTAGTTAGGGGACTGTAACAAAGTATATTCAAGGTAAATTATATACACACGCATGGCATGTCCTTCAAGTATCCTATGTATTCTGTTAGGTGATATAGAATCAGAGATGGATCGAGTGGAATGTTAATGCACTCGTATTTTTAAAAATTTGAAGCTATCATATAATTTACGTAATTTTTGTTGTTCTTTTATTTTTCAGGGTTTTGTACCGATTAATTTAGATTGATCCGTGTCACACACTTAATTTTACTAGGTGAGTCTCCCAGCAAAGATTTTCTGCATATACAATGCCTTGAACTCGAGATCTGCTTAAGCGATACCAAGTTGCTTACGACTTTGGACCAACCCATGTTGGTTAATTTATGTAATTTTTTTATTGTCCTCCCGATTCTTCAAGGTTTTGTACCGACTAATCCAAATTGACGCACATCGCATACTTGACTTTGGTGGGTGAGTTCCCTATAGGAGATTTTCTGCATACACAATACCTCGAACTCGATACCTGCTTAAGCGATATCTAGCTGCTTAGACCAATCCATATTAGTTAATTTATGCGTCATTTATTTTCTATTGACAACCCAATTTCACTCGACTTACAAATTAGTCATTAACGTGATCAAAATTGTAATTGTTTATATTTCGGTGACCAAAACATATCCTTATTAATAGTTGGGTAAACCTTCGTAGGTGCTAAGCTATAAATCTTTTAAGCTTACGTGTGTAAAAAAGACCTTGAACTTTGGAAGAACCAATTAAGTCTCTGAATTATTTTTACATCCAATTAAGCGTTTTAATCTAAATATTAAATCAATTAAATTTTCAGACCATATTAATTATTGAATCAATCTGAATATTCCCCTAAACCCTTGTATAGTTTACCCTATATACGTGTCTCTGTAATCCTAAGGTTTATTCTATGTCCACGTTCTTTTATACAAATACATGTAACATACAATAAGGGTAATTCTATTATTCGTGAATTTACATTTTGGCCACCAGATAATAAAATGTTACAAATTGGTCACTAACATTATTGAGCTTGTAATTTTATATAGTTTGAAGATCAAAACATAAACTTCCTAAAAGTCTGGTGATCTGTCATGCAGTTTATCTATACATATGTCCAATCCCCAGGTTTAAAACATTTGTGCTTGATTAGAAAATTTTAGTTCGTACAAGTAGAGACGGAGCTACATAGTAGGCTAGCTCATGGGACAAATTCCCCCAAAAGTTTTTTGCAATAAAAATATACAGGGATATTAATTTATTTAGTCTTTACTCCTTATTTTTATGACTATTTATACTATGTTTCTTAAAGATAAGAATTTGTGTATTTACACAAATTCTTATCTAAGGAAAAATCTTAACAAATTCTTACTCGGTTGGCAAGAATTTATGTAATTACACAAATTTTTACCCAATTAATAAGAATTTTAGTTCTACCGAAATTCTTATCAGCCTTACATTATAAGAATTTATGTTGATTGTATTTTAGACGGTTTTTTAGACTTTTCCATGGTTGTGTAAGACCATTGAAAAGGTAAAACGTTGGTGTCCATTGTCCAAAGACTTTGATGTCAAAGTGGCAACCATACAGTCCATAGTTCACGGTGGGTTTGGTAGGTTAAAACTCAATTCCCTTATGATTGTTAGTTGAGTGATGTGCTTTCATTCATTGGGTTATGTGTCAAAAATCCCAATTTCTACCCAAAAAGACCTTTGTGTGTACTACTATATATAATAATGTTCTCCTCTGCATTAGTTATCACCTTCTAATTTCTTAACACAAGCTAAGTAACAAAAATTAGGTTAATTACCACTTATATTGGTTAGGAGAAACTAATCAAATTACCATTGAAGAAAGATTTGTGTACCTTTATTTCAAATAAATTCAACAAAGATTAATTATATGTTTATTATCTAATAAGTATCTCCGGCACTAATGTTCTCATTCCTCGTTTATCAAATCATATTTGTAACTTTTCAGCTAAATATAGATGATAGATCAAATTGGGTTGGAAGGATTTTCTCTATAACAAATCTCTACAATACTCTATCTAAATTAGCTTATCTATGAATAGAATCAAGGGGTGAACTTTCTTAGGCTCAGGGGCTCATCTCCTGTTTTAAATTTTAAAGATTCGACATATATTAATTTAATAATAATTTAGTCTCTCTAAAAAAGTATTTAAATTAAAAATATAAAAAATTATTAAATATTTTAATCAAATAGAGGTTGAACCAAGTAAAAATGGGTTCGCGCTTCTTAAATTTTTGGCTTAAAGATCAAATTGGTCCTCAATGAAAAATAAAAAAATCAATCAAGTCCTTATGAAAATTTTGCACCCAATTTAGCCATCATAATTTAAATTACACCCAATTTGGCCTCTCCGTTAGTTTGACCGCATTGATCGTCAATGCCCTCTGACGGTCAAAATATAGAAGCACACGTACCACGTCATCAAAATCATTTTTTAAAATTCTTATAAAATCTATAAAATTATATAAAAATTCATAAAAATTAAAAATATTAAATTAATTTTTTTTCTTATTTTCATTTATTTTTTTATAAAAAAACATAAAACAATATATTTTTTCTAAAACCCCCAAAGTTTCATTTCTTTAAAAAAAACCCTCATAAATTTCTAAATCAAGCATTAGCTCCGATTTAACCACTGACGACTCCCTGTCGCAAGAAAACTCCCGTTCTCCCTCAATATTTCTTCTCACTAGCACAATCGTTTGCCACAATACCAACAACTTCCACTGTTGATTAAACTAATTTGAGGAAATGTAAGGCTAGGGTTTAGAGTTAGGATTTTGAAAATTTTGGGAATTTTGATTTTTTTGAAATTTTGGGGTTTTATAACTGAAAATATATATTTTAAGAAATTATACAATTTTAAATATTATTTCATTATAAATATTTATATTTTTTTAATAATTATTACAATTATTTTTTAAGATTTTATACATAATTTTAATTTTTTTTATACTTTTAAATATTTGTTAGATTTTTCTTGATTTTTATAAATATTTTTTTTATAATTTTAAATATTTTTCAAAAATTTTAATATTCTTTAATTTTAAATATATTGTTTTATAATTTTAAATATATAAATTTAAAATTTTTAAATGATTATTTACGATTTTGATGATGTGGCACGTCCAGAGTGTGCCACGTGTCACCATTATAATAATTAATTTTAAGTTGACGGTCAACTTAACTGAAGGGCTAAATTGATTATAATTTGAATTTTGTTGGTCTGATTAACCGTAATTTGAATTTTGAGGGCTCAATTGAGTGAAATTTTTTCATAAGGGCTTAATTCATTTTTTGATTTTTCATTGAGGGCTAGTTTGACCTTTAAGCCTAAATTTTTTGGTCTAATAATAATTTATGTCCATATAAATTTAAATATTAGACAAATTAGACAATTGCTCCATAAATTTTGAGTCTAAATAGTTAACAAATCCTTATATTTTTTAAATTTAATATTTAGACCCCTCCTAATAGTCGCTTCTAACTCTTTCCCTGGATCGAATACCAGAGTTATACCAAAAGAAATAATCCTAATGACACAAAATTTAAATAGTTTAGAAAAAAAAATAAGTGGAATTATTGATGAGAAAGGATTAGATAGACTAATTAAATAATAGTTAATTGATGACAAAGACAAAAGAGAGAGAAAGATGAATGGATGTATTAATTTTTTGTTGCTATTTGTCGAGCAACAATGAAAAGGCTGCCATATATAATATCTCACTGGAAAGAACAAAATAATTGAAGAAGTGGGGAAATAAATAGACAAAAACACTGCAAAAATTTGCAACTTTTGTGTTGTAATTTGTTTTGTTGGTACAGGTAACATAATTTGCAGAGAAAAATTGGTGCAAGTCCAGCTAGCTCCGTGACTGACGGCTTTGTTTATATTATAACAGCCGCTTCAACATTTTTTATTTGAAAATTAAAATAAAAAACGAAACGAGTACCTGATATCCGATTACTTTAATACTTAAATTTCACAGGTACCGAACTAGCGAGTACCCGAGTATAATGGGCTAAGACATGAGCCGAAAAAAAGAATCAAGTACCTAAAAAATCGGGTACCCAAAACTCGAGTACCTGACAACGAACAACCCTGCCATGTCACTCAACAGACGGTGTATAGTCTTTCTCTTCTTCTTCACCTTCATAGAAACAACAAAATGGAAAAAATTAACTTATTTCATTTACAAATGGAGTAAGAAAATAATTGTAGTTTAATCTTTAATTTTAATCAATTTTTTGGTATATTACATGTCCATTTTATGATTTATGTTTGAGATTCGCGGCTTTCTCTTCTAACAATTGTTAGTCAAATGTTTGAATCTGAATCTTCTCATCGAGAATGTAATATGTGTTGTCATTGGTCCAGTGATAAAACATTAGGTTCTTTACTTAAGATATTTAGATTCAGTTTATCCAATTAGATTTTGATCTGATTTTGAGAAACTACTGTTTATATTTGAACAAAAATTATTTGTCCTTTTCGGTGACCATTTCTATGTTTCAACACTAAAAAATTAAATTCTAAGCTCTTAATTTAAATTTTAAATCTTAAACTTTAAATTTTAAACCCTAAAAATACATTATACCTAAATTCATCGAACCCTAACCTTATACTTTGATCATAAACCCTAAACGTATTTCTTTAAAGTGATACATAAATAAGGATAAAAAAAGTACACCGGATTGTATTCTCTCATCCCCTCCCCCTCCAATTTCCAAAAGGACTATAACACACCACACCAACTCCACCATCAAAAGTAAAAGCTAAGAAAACAACTACAATATATCTTATTTCCTAAATTACTATATTATTGTAACATTAATGAGCAAGAAATCATCACAAAAGCTTCCATAAAAAATAAGCTTTTTTGGCATATATGCTTGAAGTTGACGATCATCAGCTAGGGCCCTAGCCCCCAAGTGGGGCACTCTTTTGGTGACCAAAACCACAAAACCCCAAAGCAGTTAGAAATTAAAAGGAAACCCCAAAGCAATAAAGGACCATTTCCCCTTAATTTCTATTGTTATCAACTCAAGTTTTTCAAACCCTCCATTAATGGCTCCTCCTCTATTATATTTGCATTCATAAGTAAACTTTCCCACACCATTGAATCCCTTTGTTTTTGCAGCTAAAAGAAGAAGAAAAATCAAACCAAATGCTGTTTAGAAATCCCATTCCCAACACCAAAAGGTTCTTTCAAAGAACCTTACGAAGTTTCAAGTCTTTGTTCATCGGCACCGAGGCCGAACTTTACCATAAGCTACCCAAAACATCTCCTTACGACCTCTATCCGTTCGCCACCGCTGCCGGCGTCGACATGAATCGACAAACGAGTCCCCGAGACCCCGAAAAGTTGTACACTCACTTCACTAACAATCGCAACAACAACAACAACAACAACAACAAGAAGACAATTGTTTCGTCTCCGAGGGGAGAAGGACCAAGAGAAGGAAGCAAGGGGGAAAGACGGGAGATCGGTTCGAATTCGAGCGAGAGACGAAGAGAATCGAGGAGGTCAATGGTGGCACAGAGGCTGAAGGAGCTGGAGATGATGGATATGAGCAATGCAGAACATGTTATGGACATTCAAGAGGTTCTTCATTATTATTCCCGGCTCACTTGTCCGACATATCTCGATATAGTCGACAAGTTTTTCATGGAGATGTATGCTGAAATTTTTGGACACTTCGATTCTCCGAGTTTCAAATCCGGGACGAAATATCATCGATCAGTGAGGTACTGATTCAACCATTCTTTGTGTGTGTTTTTTTTTTTTTTAATTTTAAGGCTTATATTACAAACAAGTACCTAAAATATACAAAATTTTTCATTTAGGAACCTAAAGTATTTTTTGGTCAAAATAAGTACCTAAAATATGATTTTTTTCATCTAGTTCCTAAAAGTTGACATATGATATTGATTAAAAAAAATACTTGAAGTACCTATTTTGACAAAAAATATAATTTAGGTACTCACTTTGACGAAAAATACTTTAATTGTTTATTCTGACAAAAAAAATATAATTTAAAAATTTATCTTGACCAAAATATACTTTAGGTACTTAAATGAAAAAATTGATGTACCTTAAGTGTTTATTTGTGATATAAGCCTAATTTTAATTTCCTTAATTAAAGCCATTTATAATTATGACATGATTGTGATACTGGGATATGAAATTTAACTTTTAGAAATGATTGAATCTATTGAACGGTATGAGTGGAAAATGAAGTATTTTTATTCTTAATAAATTTGGGTTCAAGCAATTTATTTGTTCAGTGTGTGTGCGTTTTTAAAAGTTTAAGAGTAAAAAATAGATATTACCATATAATTCGACTAAAATGTAAATTTTTTTTTAGAAATGAACGACCGGTTTGGTCGGGCCATAATGGAAAATTTGTTGGTTCCAACCCACATGAAGTTGGTCCGGGTTGGAAACTTGGAGGAAAGATATAATTTGTTTTCATCAATTGTTATTACTACTGTCTACTACTGCGTTGGTACGATTTTATTTGCTATATAAATTATACGAATTAAATTAGGGAGGAGCACATGTCGAGTTTTTAGTCAATTCGAATTCTACCCGAAAATCATATACTTTACTCTAATTATGATCTGATCCGATCTATAAAAATAATTTTAGAGATTTAATTGTAAAAAATTATTTTAAGGATTCATTCTAAAAAATTCATTCTTAATGATTTAATTGTAAAAAAATATAAAAAAGAGGCATTATTTAAACTATCTCTAAAAATATAGAAGAAATTATATTATTAATTTCGGGTCAAATATTTTTCACCATATATCTAAAATCAAATTTTTTTACGAAAGTACCAGACCTGATCGGGTCTGATGAAATGCCCGTCCCAAATTAAATGCATATGTTATAAATAAATTAGTTGGATTTTTTTAGATAAATTTGTATGCTATATTCCAACCCAACAAACTGTCAAAAAATTACGAAGAACTTACCTTATGTATCTAAATTAGTTGGATTTTAATATATATATATATACCATGAATTCAGAAGTTTACTAATTTCTAATTCATTATTAAATACTCACACAACGAACTCATATTTTACCAAGTTCCAACGCAACTTTATTTTCTTCCAATTTTAGTTGTTCTTAAACATACTCGAATCTATGATTTCTTAAAATAAAAATTCTACAGCGCTCGACGAGGATCGATGAGCACTACTAACGATGAGTACCGATGAGCACTATTAATTTAATTTATAAAGATTTAAAATTTAAAGCATTCAACGTATAATTATAAATTATTTATATATAAAAAAGTAAATTAATTAAAATATATTATTTTATTTTAATTTTTTTTAAACATAGATCAAAATACCTACATACCTCTAATTTTTGTTCATTTAAAATTCAAATCGCCATCGCTACTTTTTGCCGTCGCCGTCGTTACCTCCTGCATGACCGCTATTCCCCGCCGCTCCAACCCTAGCTACATATTTTGCCGTCGCACTCCCCACCGCTCCAATCCTAGCTCCATATTTTTCCCTCCATGACGCCATAACAACATTCCAATATCTTGTTCTTTTTTTAATATACATGGATTTAATCACCATCTGAATAGCGTGAGAGTATTGTGGACATTTCCCTTTTTTAATATACATGGATATAATTGCAATTTGCAAGGGCAAGGTTGGGTTCGATTCGGTTTAGATCTAATTATCCACCAATGAACCTTTCCCCTTTTATGTATTGGTGATGGTCACCGGACATGGATTTGTCGTTACTGAAATTCATTCACTAAAACAACGGCAGCAATGACGGTGGCGGCGGTTTAAATCTCAAATGAACAAAAATTAAAGTTTTGTAATTTAAGGGTAGATAGGTATTTTGATCTATGTTTAAAAGGAAATTAAAAATAATATAATACTCCCTCCGTCCCAGTAAAACTGTCACATGTTGACATTTTTCCGGTTAAATTTTTTCAACTTTGACTATAATTTATTTAAATATTTTAATTAATTAAAAATTATAAAAAATATATTTAAAAACTAGTTGATTCAAGGTTTTTAAAATATATTTTTTCATATTTTTATCATTAATAAATTTTAAATTATAAGAGGTCAAAGTTGAAAATGTTTGACCAAAAAAAAAAAATCAACATGTGACAGTTTTAGTGGGACAGAGGGAGTATATTTTAATTAATTTATCTTATGAATTTTAAATAATTTATAATTATACGTCAAATCATTTAAATTTTAAATCTTTATAAATTTAAATTAATAATGCTCATCGGTGCTCGTCGTTAATGGTACTTATCGGTGCTCGTCAAGTGGTGTAGACTCATCCTTTCTTAAATGTAACAACAATATCAATTAAATTAATTAATATAGCAAACTGAGTAAGAATCTTTAAGTATGAAAAAAATATTAGAATATTAACGATATAAATATAATAAACGAAGTTGTAAGGGTATTTCCTATAATAAATCTGTACAATCTTAATTGAGATTTTAATTTCCCAACGAATCAGATATTATTAATTCTAAAAAACTAATTTTTTTTTTCGCATTGGATGAACTTTGAAAAAAAAAACTTGTGGGCTTGAATTTCATTTTCTCCATTGATAAATGGATTTAGGGTCCAGGGCACACTCGCCCAGTCCAGTAATTCTGTGGAATATAGTTCAAGGATTTCATTTGCTTTATTTTGTTTCTCATTCTTTTCATTATTAGCATTCTTTATTTTTCATTTAAATATTGAGGAAATAAATAAATAAAAATTAAACTTAATCTTACCACACGTCCTAAACTATAAACTTTATTCTAAATTGGTCCTCAAACTTTTAATGCTCCAATTTCACCCTCAAATTACCATTTATGTCACGTCATATTATTACATAACAGTTTACGTGAAAATTAACAATTTTATAACAATTTTTTAATATGAGATATGATTAGCATATACTGATCATTTGAGGATAAAATTAGAATGTTCAAAATCTTGAGAACTAATTTAAAATAAGAGTCATAGTTTAGGGATAAAATTAAAATATTTAAAATTTTGAATATTAATTTGAAATAAAAATTATAGTTTAGAGATGTGGGATGCCTAAAAATTAAATAGAGCAAGTGAAAGGCAAAAAGGGTACAATAAACATGAGTCTGTTTAAATTTGGATTCCAAGCCTATTAATCCTTCTTAAAGTCCAATAACTAAAACCCAATACATAAATCAATCAAAAGTAACAAATAGTTTATAGCAGGCTTAAGTGTTTAAGAAGCCCTTGAACTTTTAAAGAATAAATTAATAAAAACTTTAAATATTTTTTTGCACCAAATTAAGTCCTTAAACTAAAAAATTTAAGCAATTAAGCCCTTGAATTAAGAAATTGAATCAATTAATCCCTTTGACCAATTTTGACCATTAAATCTTGACATATTTTTCTTTAGATATTACCCGCACATGATACACTACAGTTCTATCATGTTGCATTTACATATTTTTGTAAAAAAATATTTTTCTAAATTTTATAAGTTTTTTTAAATAAAATAAAATAATTCTGCAAATGTCAAGTGAAAACACTGTGACACGATGCACTGCACCAACAGATCCAAAAAAACTGTCAAGATTTAATGGTCAAAATTGATCAAAGGACTTAATTGATTAAATTTCTTGGTTCAAAGGCTTAATTGGGTGCAAAAAAAGTTTATGGGCTTAATTGATTTTTTTAAAGTTAGGGGCTTCTAACACTCTTAAGTCAAAGTATGTTCCAAGTCCTTACACTCTTTATGCATTTAGAATATAGTCTTTCTATTCTTATTTCAAGAAATTTGGTCTCTCCATTTTTCAGATTTAAAATTTAAATTCTAATTATTAACGTTGTTAAAATTCTTTTGTTAATTTTTTTAATGCGACATTTTGAAATAAAAAGTATTAACTTGGCCGTTATGTAATCAAAATATATGGCGTTGTAACGGACTTGAATTTAACAGAAGAAGTTTCATAGTTTTAACAATTGAGCTTGAATTTTTAAATCTAAAAAGTATATTGGCTAAATTCCAGATGTACAAAAAGTACAGACACTTGGAACATATTTTAACCTAATTATTATTATAATGATATAATTTCTCTCTCCATATTTTTATATAATCTTTAAATAAAAGCAACTAATAAATTAACTAAACATCTGGTGTAAACTAAAACTGAATTTCAAGACAAATCCTTTACTACTATATTATAAACTCAATTGACATAATTACATATTTATAGATCAAATTCGATCCATAAATTGTATATTTATGTAAGGACTTGTTTCTAAGAAAGCAGCAACATATTTGTCTTTTTTATTAATTTTGTTTTTAAGCTGTAAACATCATATAGTAGGGGAAAAAAGGAAGACCAATTTTCAAAAGAAAAGGAAAAAAAAGGAAGTAGTACACTACTTTTTTTTTTTTCTAAAATTATTTTTGATGTTGTTTTCATATGATTGAAATTTGAAATGAAAGAAGAGAATAAGACATTTAAGTTGAAGGAGAAATGTGATTAGAATTGAAATATTAATAATAGTTTTGTCCTTACTCAGCCACATTTGCTTTCCACGTTTTGATAACACAAAGTGTAATCGGAGCTTATTTCTTTTGGTATATGTAATTGTCATTGAGTAAATACATGTGTATATCGTCGTGCTTGGTAAGAGGCGGATATATTAATTCTACATCAAAAAAGTAAAAAAATATTTTGAAATATAAAAGTGGTGACGCTGCACATCTTATCAAACATGTCTTTTGAGAAAAAAAATAATGTCCCCACGATAATATGAATTATTCCCCCATTAAAACAATACTAACACCGTTACCTACTAATTAAATAAATAAAATTTATTCGAATGAGCGAAAAAAATACGCTAACATATTTTATCTCTTCATAAGTGGTTTTAATCTACACCATATATGTCTATAATTGATTATTTAAATTTAAAGCAACGTCATATGATAGTGATTATTAAATTCGTTTGTGGGGAATAAAACTTTATTCCCGTTGTATATAATAATGTATACATTATTTTGTCGACTATTATTTGATGTACTGACAATAAAATTTTTATATTCATAACCGGCTTTCACTATAATATTTATAGGGTTGACATATTCGAATTTAATAAAAGTCAATTAATAGTGTTATCAACTGGAATTTAATTTATAAAAAATGAAACACATAGAGGACACAAATCTTGAAAATAAAAGCATAGAGACTAAATTTCTAATTTTTAAAGAGTGCACTGTTGCGGAATACGGTCGTCGGATAGAGCAAAAACGCAACTGATAATTTAAGAAAATAACAATGAAGATAAAAGGAGACACAAATTTTACGTGAAAACCCTAAATATAGGGTAAAAACCACGAACAAAGGTAAAAAAATTTCACTATGAGAAAATAGGAATTACAACTTCTCTCAATCTAACAATGAGAAAACAATGACAATTCTCTCTTGATAAAAAAGAGAAAACAACTCTATAAAAAACTCTCTAACTTCTCTAGTATTGGGAGGATATTAGAATGATTTGGGATGATAAGAAATGGCAAATAGCTAGGCTATTTATAGTGAATTTAAGGGACCAACTTATAAATAACCTAAACTTTAGGTACTAACCCAAGTGATTAGACCATCACATTTTCAACCAAAATTGGTTGCATTTTGCAGCCTTTGAAATTTTGTTTCATATGCACCGAATTTTGCATTTAATGCACTGAATGGTGCTTGACTTTTAACAATCTCCCACTTGAAGATTTGATTGGAACAATCATATCTTCACACAATTCTTTCTACCTCGTACTTTCATGTTGCTTACGTCTCTAACAAGCCACAAGAGGACCGACACCAAGTAAACTTATCAGTGTTGATTGCTTTTGTCATGAAATCTGCTATGTTGTCATCGGTATGGATCTTCTGCATATCTATCGTCCCTTCTTCCACTTTCTCACGAATGAAGTGGTATTGGACCCGAATGTGTTTTGTTCTTGAGTGAAAAACATGATTCCTTGCAAGATGCAAGGCGCTCGGACTGTCACAAAACAAAGAGACATTCTCTTGTTTGTGCCTGAGCTCCTCCAATAACATTTTCAACCATATTGCTTCTTTACTGGCTTGTGTAGCTGCTACATATTCTGCCTCTGTTGTTGACGTAGCCACAACCAATTACAGTTTTGAAACCCAGCTTACAGCTCCAACAACAACTATAAACACATACCCAGTTGTAGATTTGCTTTTATCCAAATCTCTTGCATAGTCAGAATCGACATACCCGCTGATAAGAAAGTATGGTCCCCCGTAACATAATGCAACATTTAAGGTCCCTTTGATGTATCTCAGGATCCTTTTCACAGCATTCCAATGCTCTCTGCCTGGATTCGCCATGTACCGACTAACCACTCCCACTGCTTGTGCAATGTCTGGTCTTGTACAAATCATAGCGAACATTAATCTTCCCACTATTGGTGCATACGGTACTCGAGAGATCTCCCTCCTCTCTTCTTCACTGCTAGGACTCATACCGGAGGATAATTTAAAGTTAATAGGAAGAAGGGTAGAAATTGGCTTACAATCTTGCATGCTGAATCGTGAAAAAATCTTTTTCAAGTAATTCTTTTGTGAAAGCCAAATCTTCCTACTACTTCTATCTCGGTGAATTTGCATCCTTAGAATCTTGTTTGCTGGTCCCAAGTCCTTCATTTCAAATTCCCTAGCCATTCGTGCCTTTAATTCATCAATATGATCTTTGTTGGGGCCTGCAACCAACATGTCATCTACATACAACAGCAATATAAAAAAATCGTTTTCACCAAACCTCTTGAAGTAAGCACAAGGGTCTGCATTAAGTTTGTTGCATCCAAGGCTCATGATGAATGAGTCAAATCTCTTGTACCAACACCTTGGCGCCAGCTTTAAACTGTACAGAGATTTGTTCAACCTACAAACTAAGTTCTTCTTTTCTTTTTCTTCAAAACGTTCAGGCTGGAGCATGTAAATCTCTTCTTCAAAATCTCCATGAAGAAAAGTTGTTTTAACATCTAGCTGCTCTAGATGTAAATTCAATGTAGCACACATTGCCAGGACAACTCGAACCATTGTTAGTCGAACCACAGGAGAAAAGATATCATTGAAATCAATACCTTCTTTCTGAGCATATCCTTTGACCACCAGTCTTGCACGATACCTCTCCACTTGATCGTCACCATTTCTCTTGATTTTGAAGACCTATTTGTTACCATTTGGCTTCCTTCCTTGTGGTAGTGGCACAAGTTCCCATGTATTATTTTTATGAAGGGCTTCGATTTCTTCTTGCATTGCCGCAATCCACTGTGAAGCATCTGAGTTGTTCATTGCCTCATCGAATGATGATGGCTCACCGTCCTCTGTTAAAAGGCAGTATGCAACATTACCTTCTATACCATAATTTGAGTGCCAATTGGGGCGTCTTCTCACACGATCTGATTGACGAGTTGTTGGAGATTCAAAATTCTCTGGTTCTGGTTCTTCGAGCTCTGGTTCTGCTTCAGAACAATCTCTATGTTCAAACTCATTTTCAACATGTATCTGTGTAGTCTCTGGCTTTTCTTTATCAGTGCTATCCTCTTCTTCTTTTCTTTGCAGCTTATCTTCTACAAAAATAACATCCCTGCTGATAATCACTTTGCGGGCAGTGGGATCCCACAAGCGATACCCCTTTACTCCATCAGTATACCCCAAGAATTTACATTTTCTGGATTTTGGATCCAACTTTGAAATTTCTTGGGCATTGTACATCACGTACACAATACTTCCAAATATATGGAGGTTTGAATAATCAACTGGTTTACCAGTCCACATCTCCATCGGTGTCTTCAACTCAATTGCAGTCACCAAATAACATGCGGTATTGACTGCTTCTGCCCAGAAAGCTTTCTCTAGTCCTGCAGCTCTCAACATTGCTCGTGTTCTTTCTAACAGAGTTCTGTTCATCCGCTCCGCCACTCCATTTTGTTGAGGAGTGTATACTGTCTTTTGATGCCTTCTTTTCTGCAAAAGTTGTCAAATTCATCACTTGTATATTCACCTCCATTATCTGATCTGAAACACTTGATTTTATTTCCAGAATCAAGTTCCACCCGCGCTTTGAAAACTTTGAAGGTTGAAAACACATATGCCTTCCTCTTGATAGGATACACCCAACATCTCCTAGAGTAGTCATCAATGAACGAGACAAAATACTTTGCTCCGCCCAGGGATGTAACCGGTGCTTGCCATACATCAGAATGAACCAATTCTAGAACAACCTTGCCTCTAGAATTTGATGTGTTGAATTTTAATCGATGCTGCTTACTTGTAATACAATGTTCACACAAAGGAAGTGGTACCTTTGTTAAACCTGAAAGTAGCTTTTGCTCCATAAGGACTTTCATTCCCTGTTCTGACATATGTCCAAGTTTATGATGCCATAACATGGTAGAATCTGAACTACATGAGGCAACAGAGGCTTCTACTTCTAGCAAGGTCTCTCCCTTGAGCATGTACAAATTTGCCGCTATCTTTTCACCTTTCATCACCACAAGTGCTCCATGGAACACCTTCATGATTCATTTCCGTGTTTCAATCTTGCTTGCATTATTATCCAACAATCCGTAGGATAATAAGTTTTTCTTCAAGCCTTTCATGTGCCGCACATCTCGAACAACTTTGATTGTCCCGTCATACATCTTCAATTTGATGGTTCCAACACCAACAATCTCCAAGGCATGATCACTGCAGCTGTACACAGATCCTCATGAGATAGGTTCATAATTATAGAACCATTCTCTTCTTGAGGTCATGTGATATGTGGCTCCCGAGTTAATAAGCTATATGTCTGCAAATCTTTTTCTACCTTTCATGGTTGTTGATGCTTCACAACAGAGAACATCTCCATCATCTAAAGTGTTTGCCATATTTCCTTGAGGATTGGAGTTTTTAGGTAAACTCCAACAATATTTCTTCACGTGACCCTTCTTTCCACAGTTGTAGCACTTTAAATTCTTCTTACTCCTTGACTTTGATCTACCATGATTGTGACTGCTACTTTGGCCACGTTCTGCTGATCTTCCTCTCATCACCGTTAAGGCCTCTACTTGTTGCAGATTTCCTTGTCTATCTTCCTCGTTCTTGCGCCTATTTTCTTCTTCCAGAACAGTAGCTGCAACGTCATCGAAGACTAGATCATTGGTAAGGTTGTTGTTTGTCAAGTTGATGATGAGTTGATCATACTAATCAGGTAGACTTTGAAGCAGAAGTTCAGCACGTTCTTGTGACTCTATTTTATAGCTTAGGGATGTAATATGAGAAAATAGAGTATTCAACGTGTTTAAGTGCTCTGTCACTGAAGTAGATTCTGACATCCGAAGAGTGTACAATTTCCTCTTAAGGAAAATTTTATTGTGCAACGATTTGGCCTCGTATAATTTTGTGAGGTGATCACAAATCTCCTTGGCTGTCTTTTTCTCCTCGATGCTTGATAGTACTTCATCTGCTAATGCTAAATGAAGATCTGCAATAGCATTCTCGTCCATCTCATTCCATTTCTTGTTATCCGTAAAATCTGCCGGCCTTTCGCTGATAGCCGCTAGACATCCGTTTTTTCTTAAGATGGCCTTTATCTTCAATTTCCATAGAGAGAAATTTCTCCCATTGACCTTTTCATTATCAAATTTCGTTGCCATAGCTTCTATTTCAGATAGCTCCCACTATTTCACCTTTTGACGTGAATAGTGCCCACCACCTTAAATGAATGAGTAATATCTAACTTACTTTCTTATGATGGAGGATCCACTTTTCAGTGGCAACCAACAGAGAATACGATAAGTAGATATATGCACCCAAATTAGGCTCTGATACCAATTGTTGCAGAATACGGTCGTCGGATAGAGCAAAAACACAACTGATAATTTAAGAAAATAACAATGAAGATAAAGGAGACACAAATTTTACGTGGAAAACCCCTAAATAATATAGGGTAAAAACCACGGACAAAGGTAGAAGAATTTCACTATGAGAAAATAGGAATTACAACTTCTCTCAATCTAACAAGGAGAAAACAATGACAATTCTCTCTTGATAAAAAAGAGAAAACAACTCTATAAAAACTCTCTAACTTCTCTAGTATTGGGAGGATATTAGAATGATTTGGGATGATAATAAATGACAAATGGCTAGGCTATTTATAGTTGAATTTAAGGGACCAACTTATAAATAACCTAAACTTTAGGTACTAACCCAAGTGATTAGACCATCCCATTTTCAACCAAAATTGGTTGCATTTTGCTGCCTTTGAAATTTTGTTTCATATGCACCGAATTGTGCATTTAATGCAGTGAATGGTGCTTGACTTTTAACATGCAGGATTACAAGCAAAATTTATACACTTGGAAGCCTTGAATTGGGAACAAACA
Source organism: Hibiscus tridactylites (assembly GCA_958450335.1). Lineage (NCBI taxonomy): Eukaryota > Viridiplantae > Streptophyta > Magnoliopsida > Malvales > Malvaceae > Hibiscus > Hibiscus tridactylites. The sequence continues at coordinate 7,575,222 of OY288288.1, forward strand.
CATCAATATTATATATTTTTTAACAATGTCATCTAGATTTTATTAATGATCATGAAAGATATTACAAATACAATGCATTAAAAAGGACTAGTCCACTAAAAATCTCATACAAATGTGCAAAGAAAAGCAAACTCTTCCACGGAGATTAACATACCATCAAAACCCAGAAATATTCATGAACCTCCAACCAAAGGAGACACTTTACAAGACAAAAAAGAAGTGGTAAGTGAACCAAATTATCAGACAGATTGCTCCGCTACAGAGTTTTGATTATATCGGCTAACAAACCATCAAACGAGTGGAGATCAATTTTTTATATGACCATCGAAAGAATCAAATCATAAAGTTAACGTCGTGAAGATCTTTATACGAGCACCAACGACTGCTACGATATGTTGAAATTTTGCTAAACGACATATAAAACGAATCACAAAAGCAAATGAAAAGCATGTCACAAAGGCAGAGGAAACACGTGCCACAAGAGCAGAAATTTGTATTAAAATTTAAAAAAACAACACATGAAAAAACAAGAAAAATAATAAACACCGGTGATCGACAACCAGTACTAAGACTGATTGCCGCCACCGGTTAAGCAAAAAAAAGTTATAAAAAAAGAAGCTTGCGGTGGCTACGAAGAGAAAACTAAGTAGATTTAAAATTATATTATATTATTTTTGAATAAGAAACTTATATTGTAATTGAATTGAAACTAATGATTTATTTGATATATATGACTGTTGCATTATATATGCCATTTACCTTATATAATGCATATACAATGTATAATTGTCAGAAAATTAGATGATGATACGTTATCTAAAATTAAAATTAAATTAAATGTTTTTTTTAAATAGACAACAGATTATCGCCTGATTTAATTCCAGTACATAAAATTATACGTTATCAATACATGAAATATTAACCTACTCATTGCGGATTGTTGCATTATACCTAACAATACATTAATTTGCTGTTTTTTCTATGGAACCGTTAAAAGCCCCAGTCTCGACGGAATTCATGCAATGTTCTACCAGAAGAATTGGGAGATAGTGCGAGAGTGTTTGTGATTTTGTGAGGCAAAGTTTTAGGGGGGATCGAATTCCTATGGATGTTAACCGAACTTCTATCGTTCTTATTCCAAAGATTAAAGATTCGGAAAGCTTTGTGCATTTTCGTCCGATTAGCTTGTGCCCTGTAATTTATAAGGTCGTGACTAAATGTATCGTCAATAGGCTGAAACCAATCCTACCCACTTGGATATCTCCGACTTAGGTGAGTTTTGTGCCAGGGCGATGTATAATGGATAATGTCATTATCGCCCAAGAGGCCATACATTCAATGTGCAGAAAGAGCAGAGGTGTTGGATGGATGGCGATTATGATTGATTTGGAGAAGGCATACGATCGGTTGGATTCGGACTTCATAGCAGACACGTTACATGATTTGGGTTTGCCGACTGGGTTTCTGAGGTTAATAATGGATTGTATTACAACTGTTTCATCGTAGATTGTGTGGAATGGCGAGTTGACTGATAGCTTCAGACCTACACGAGGTATATGACAAGGCGATCTCTTATCACCCTATTATTTTGTTATCTGTATAGAGCGTCTATCTCAATTGATTAATCTAAATGTTGAGTAGGGACGTTAGTCTGAAATTCGTTTAAGTCGAAATGGTCTTGAGTTGTCTCATTTGTTTTTGCAGATGACGTGGTTTTGTTCTCGGAAGCTTCTGTGAGACAAATGGAGATAATTAGGGAAGTGTTAATGTAACCCCCTCGTCCTGGTTCGGACGCTTAACCGGTCCGAGTAGGCTACACGGGGATAGCCGAGGTGAAACCCGTTAAGGCTCCACTTCGGTTACCAACCCAAGAAAACTTTTTCATTATTATTATCTTGTCTAGATGTATTGTTAAGTCCTATGTGAGAAAGGAAACATCGGAAGAAACAAGCAAGGCAAACATCCAAACAACCAATCAAAATAGCCCATTTTAAACTTAAACTGCAGGCCGTATCGGAACACCCTTAGGGTGTTTCGATACGCCTTGACTAGGTCAACTGGCCAAAGTTAACTCGAAGAGACCGTTTCGAAACAGGGGTGGACCGTATCGAAACACCCTCAACGATCAACTTCTCATGGTCAAAGATACGAAGACTGTTTTGAAACGCCAAGACCCGTTTCGATACTTTAATTTATTGTCAAAATCTCAAATTTCTAGTGGCAAAAACGTACCAAAATGGCCCCCTTGCGTACCGAAACGCCTGGCCAAAAACAACAGGACCGTACCGAAATGGGACCAACCGTTTCGATACGCCCTCTGTCTGCAGATTAGTTTTAGCTGGTTTATGGCACAAGGCTGTCCCAAAACACAACTAAAACCTCCAACAACCAACATGCTTCACACTAAGGCAAAACCAAACACAACAAGCATACTTAGCACACTTCAAACATACAAAAGCCATACAAAGATAGGAAGCATCAACATACAACATAAGAGCATTCATAGCATTCAAGATACACGCTTCAACAAGGACATACACTTAAGCATTCAAGGTAAGCAACTTAAACATGGTTTACAATCCAAACATGGCATCAACAAGCCACACCAACAACAACATATTAAGGAGTCTAAACATGCTCCTAACACAAAGCATCTACAACTCATATCCAAAAGCTCAAGACAACAATACATATCCCATTTCTTGACTATTACACCTTATAACTTAAAAGTCCATACTTGAAAGCTAAGATAGCACCACAAACACACTTGGAGGCCCTCTCCTTGCACAAGCAACCCACGAACTACGGATCTACATTATCGAACAAAAGAGAGCGTAAGCAAAAAGCTTAGTGAGGGTAAGCTCATAAAATAAACCTCGACAATGCAGGGTCTAAGCACGAGCTCACAACCAAGGTAGAGTGCATGATCTTACCTTCGAACCACAAGAGCCAAAATATAATGATGCATGAACATAAACTCAATATTATGTCATGCTCAACAAGTCATAAACATAACATGTGGAAATACATATATCAATGTACTAACAACCACATTCCACAATCCGTATTGGCAACACATATATCAATTCATATTAGCAACTAGCTATGACTCGAATACGCGGATAATCGTTGAAACTCACATCCAACACAACCATTACCTTACGGTGGGATTACACTCATCACTGTTTCACGCGGAGGGGATTCCACTCATCCTCACGCCCCGTCGATGGGATTACACTCATCACCGACTATCATATATAAGAAGAATTTTCGGGCGAACCCGTACTCCATCTTGATGACTACCATCACCAAGACCACGCACGCATTTGACTCACGTATGCACACTAAACATCCTAATGATCGATCATTGTACCCAAGCATACTAGTGCCAATACCAAACACAATTCATAGCCTTTCACAACTCTATTTCATATTAACTTCCGGGCTTAGCACATACTCACCATGATCACCATCATGCACAATCCACAAGCATATAACAATGCATCCATGTCATGCCTCAACACACATGTATAATACAATATACATAGCCACCATAATCACAATTAAGCATGAGACATACACAACATTTAAAGATCAACCATAGTCTCTAACTAAAGCTTGGGATTAGACTACCAATCTAATCCCAACTCTAGGTGGGTCTACCAAGCCCAACCTAGTCCATATGCTTGAACCAACACTTGAAAACCATTTAAAAACATTTAAACACACACCGACTATTCCAAGCTCAACACACTAGTCGATCAAGCTTCCAACAATTCTGAATTTGTAACACCCTAAACCGAGCTTAGGAGGATGTTACAATTAAGTCATAGATTAAGCGAGTTATGTGCCAAATTAAGCTAAAAGAAATTGAATAAGTGATTTGAGTAAATTAAAACAATGTGAACTAGTCCTTCTAAACTAGTTAGGACTAGGATTTAATTGAAATAAAATAAAGTGAGGTAGCTCAATTAATAAGCAAATGATAATTAGTAAGTTAATTATAAGATTTGGGCTCAATTGAAAACAAAAAAAAGAGAGAAGCTAAATTAAGAGGATTGAAATGAAACTAAAACAAAACTAAAGTGTTGCATGCTAAACTATTAAAAGCTACTTAGTGGAAAGTCTAGGTGGCATGTATGACCCAATAGGAAGGCTTATAATGAGATAATATCTCATTAATAAAAAATAATAATAATAATGAAAGAGGATGAGAATATGGACGGTTACTCCTAGGAAGAGAGAGAGTTTGACTCTTCCTCATCGTTGTTTGTTTCTTCATCCCTCCCTTACCCCATTTTGGTGAGAACAAAAGAGAGAAGCCCTTTGATTCTTACTCCTTGATCTTGTGAGCTGAAAATCCATGGAAAAATAAAGTGTTTGAGTGAAAAATAAGATCTTGAGGAAACCTTGCTTCATCTTCCTCCCTTGGCCGAATTTAAAAGAGAATGGTGAGATATAGCTTGGGTTTAGGGACTGTTTTAACTCAATTCTTGGTTTTGTCTGTGCACGACCTTTTGTTAGTATGGTAATTACTTGATTTTATTTCATTAGGAATGCATATAATCATCTTGAATTGTTGAGATGTTGCTGCCATGTTAATAGGACAGATTGTGCATGTTGGTTTCTATGTTAGTTTAGGATTGAGAAAATGATTTGTGTCATGGATTAAGGGATATGTATACATGAAAATGGTTGCTGGAAACTTGAAGTATGGAGGCTAAAATTGTGTTTAAGTTGCTGGAAATTCATTGAGCAATTGTTGGGAATATGATAAGAACATAAACATGCATGTTGAGGTTATGTTAGTGATAATTTTAGAAGTGTAAAATGTGTCAATGGATAAGTAGGGTGTAAGCATGTAAATGGCTGCTATAAAATGGATTAAATGATGTTAATTATGTGTGTAAAATGCTGGAAAATACATAAATATAGGCTTGGGACAGAATTGATTTAGCAAAGTGTAATGCAGTAGTGGTTAGAATTTGTTTTTTGTACATTCGAGATAGGGACTGTTTCATGTGGATAAATATCTTCCATGTGTCTAGAAGGCTTGGGAAAAAACAGAACTCAATTTGGAGTTACGTAGAAAAATCTAGAAATGAATCAATTTGAGATGTCTAAGCTGTCTGAAAATGCAAGTAGGGTTGTCTTAAAAAAATACTGTATTAAATGGCTAAGTAATAAAATGCAAGCTTGTTATGATTAAATAGATAATTTCATTAGCTTTCCAATGGTATAAAGTAATCAAAAATCTGATAAACGAATTAAAAGATATGCAATTTTTAGTAAAGGGTTGATAAACTGTCTAGTATGGGACAGATTTGAATCTTGCATTTATAGTGCATATAAAAACTTAAATTGAATGATTTGAATGCATTCTAATGGATGGTTATGCATGTATGGTTTACTAGAGGACCAAAAGATTGAAGATCTTGAGGAGGAAAGATTGGTAGAGCCATCCAAGAAGAGTAATACAAGGATTGTCATCCACACTCCTTAGTACCTAGAGCTTGGAGTATTGTGAGTGTAATTTCCCTTAGGGTTAGGACCTAGGTCCTAACCATCATTTAATTTCATAATTATCATGTAATTGGACTAAATTTATATTTGGTAATAAGGGAAGAAGAGTAAATTGGTTGAAAACTTGTTTGATGCCATGAATTTGTTGCTAGATTACTAGGCTTAGGCTAGTTCATGTGCATTGCTTGGAAATGCCGAGCTAAGTTTACGGCACGCTGCTTGCTGGATGCAAGGTACATAATTGCATACATATAACATGTACCTTGAGTGATATGCTGGATTTGGATAATCACATGATACTAATGTTTGTTATACGATAGGAAGTATGATTGCCATGCCTTAGAAAATTCGGTTACATGATTTGAATGATATGAATGTTGCTATATGACATGAAGCATGATTGATATGCTTTAAAAGATTTGATTACATGAAGTTATCATATGTATTAAAAGTTTGTTACATGAAGTCAAATGTTAAACGAAAGCTAATAATGCCTTGGTTACTAGTTGGTTTAGGTAAAACGGCATGCCTTAGAGTCTAGAGCTCTTTGATACTTTAGGTATCTTTCATACGGGTACTTTGTGTGCCAAAATGTTCATACAGGTACTATGTGTGCCAATTTTCATACGGGTACATTGGTGTTGTTGGTAAAATAGGACTACAAAACCGGCTGTTAGCACCGACTGAAAATTATAACAAAAAATAGTAATATAAAATGTGAACCGTGTCGTGGTATGTTGGCCACTGCCTTAGAAACAAAACTGCCCAGAACAGTGTAGTCGCTTCATAGACAGAATCTGACTGAGAAAACAGTCTAAATTCAACACTGGAACAGGCTGTTTATATTCGAATAAATTCGAATTAAACTACACTGGATCAAAAATAAAACTATACAGAATCAAACGTTCAAATTCTAATTTAATTAAAAAAATAAATTCTGAATCCGAAACAGTTTTTCCTCAAATCCTATAAATAAGAAGAAAAATTCTTTCACATATAATCTTTTGTTCTTAAGAAAATTCCATACGAATTTTCTCCAAAAAGAATAGATACGCGCGCGTACGTGTTACCCGAACCCAATCCCGAGCCGACCAGACGGCCGCAGCGACAGCGGCGCGCGAGGACTTCCCTTATTCTTTCCCACTCAACAAGGGAGGGAGGGAGCATGGGTATAAATACCATTCACTAGCTATTTTCCCAACCAATGTGGGATATAGCTCTAGTAATACTAGAAGCATTACCAACATTCCCCCACTAATGCGAAAGAATTCATCTGTATCTCAAACACAGACCTCCTCAGACGAGCAATAGCGGAATTAGTTGCTTAAGCACTAGTGAACGTATCTTGAACTAGTATATAGTGATAATGAGCGATCCTTCTCTTAGATAAGTGAAACTAGTCTTGAACTTTCTAAGATAGGGGTAAACTCATAACACACAACTAACTCCTTCATCCACCGAAGTTCTCGATGTGTAAGATATATATACACAAGTGTATATTTGGCCATCTTACCTCAGGATTCTAGTAAATGTATTAGAAAAACGACCCAACGTTTTTCACAGAAGGTGGCTAATCCTTCTCACTTACATAGGATATTTCATCAAGTTTATCTCGATATAAACCACCCTGAAATCGGGCTATAAAATAATTAAGAACCATTTGTAATGGCTAAACCTCTTATAGACATATGGTGATTTCTTCAAGTTCATTTAAAATGAACCACCCAGTCTTGGGATAAGAAATCATTAAGAATAAATATTCAACCTCATTATCGGTGAATTCAAAATGTCCTTCTCAATAGGATCATTCAAATTTTTAATTCATTAAGAGTTTCTTGAAACTCAACCTTTTCTGGCGGTAAGTTCATCTTGTCCTTCTCAATAGGACAACACATTCATACTTGTGTTATGAACTTATTAAGAATAAGTATTCAACCATGATTCGGTAAATTCATCAAGTCTTTCTCACAAAGACCACCCAAAACCTGGGCTATGAATTTATTAAGAGTAATAGTACTCAACCTTGACATGTACATCATTCGTCATAGGGATAGGCAGTGAGAAATGTACACTATGAGTCTTTCCATGGTTTCGTTTGACCACATTGAACTTAGATAACTAAGTTGGGTATCCACCATGAATTCCTCAACCAATGGGCTTTAGACCCATCCCCCTCGACGAATCTAGAACCAATTTTCGACTTAACCCTTTGGTAAGCGGATCTGCTAGGTTTCTTTCCGACTTCACATAATCTAAAGAGAGTACTCCATTCCTTATTAAGTGTCTAACAGATTCATGCCTTATACGAATGTGTCTCTTTTTACCATTGTAAACTTGACTTTTGGCAACACAAATCGCAGCTTGTGAATCACACAACAAGGAAACAGGAGGAGTCGGAGTTCCCCACAACGGAATATCGGCTAATAAACTCCTTAGCCACTCAGCTTCTTGCCCAGCTAAGTCAAGAGCTATAAACTCTGACTCCATAGTAGAGCGAGCAATACAAGTCTGTTTTGAAGACTTCCAAGAAATTGCTGCTCCTCCCAAAGTAAATACATACCCACTCGTAGAGCTTACTTCATCACTATCAGATACCTAGTTGGCGTCACAATATCCTTCTAATGTAGCAGGAAAGCCAACAAACTCAAGTCTCCAGTCCATAGTACCCTTAAGGTACTTAAGTAAGCGTCTAAGAGCAACCCAATGCTCACCACTAGGGTTATGAGTATATCTACTGAGTCTACTAACAGCATAGGCAATATATGGTCGAGTATAGTTCATTAAGAACATCAGACTGCTAATTATTTTGGCATATTCCGTTTGAGAAACGCTACTTCCTTTATTCTTAAAGAGATGTATGCTAGAGTCATAAGGAGTTCGAACAGGGACGACATCAAAACTGTCAAATTTCTTTAACACTTTCTCGATATAGTGTGTCTGACTTAAAGAAAATCCCTTTTCAGATTTGATTACTTTGACTCATAAGATTACATCGACTTCTCCCAAGTCAGTCATCTTAAACTTAGTGGACAAGAAGCTTTTTGTTTTGTTAATGGACTCAATGTTAGTACTGAAAATCAACATGTCGTCAACATACAAGCTTATGATGACACAATCAGTACCAAACATCCTCGAATACACGCATGCATCTGAACCATTCACAACAAAACCAAAACTAAGAATAGTTTTATGAAATTTCTCATACCACTGTTTAGGAGCTTGCTTCAGGCCATAAAGTGACTTTTTAAGTCTACATACTTTGCCTTCCATACCAGGCGCCTCGAAGCCAAGAGGTTGCTCCATATAGATCTCCTCATCTAGATCCCCATTAAAAAATGCAGTATTTACATCCATTTGATGTACTTGCAACTTGTGAATGGAGGCTAGTGCAAACAATGCACGGATCGTTGAGATTTTTGTGACAGGAGAATAAGTATCAAAGAAGTCTTGACAAAATCTTTGAGTGAACCCTTTGACTACTAGCCTCGCCTTATACCTTTGGATAGAACCATCTGGTCTAAGTTTCTTTCGAAAGACCCATTTACTGTTGATGATTTTAAATCCTCTAGGCAAGTCAACTAATTCCCAAGTATGATTAGACATTATTGATTCTAGTTCATCTTTTATAGCGCTTTTTCAGTAACTAGCATCAATAGATCGTATAGCTTCTTCGTAAGTTTTAGGATCCTCATCTAACAAATAAGCTTGAGCTATAGGATCATAAAGAGTGTCTAAATCATTTATCTCAGAAATAAAAGAAGTTATGAAGTCTAGTCTAAAAGAGGTTTCAACTCTTTGTCTCTTACTTCTTCTAGGCTCAAATTCAATCTCTTGAGAAGACCTAGCAGGCACACTAGAAGAAGTGAATGGCAAGTTTTCTGTTTGTGTTTCAACATTTAATCTAGGTTTCTTGAGAGGAAAGATTTCTTCAAAGAAAACATCATCCCTAGATTCACAAATAGAGGAGTCTTGTAAAGTCATGAATCTATATGCGACACTGTTAGAAGCATAGCCTATAAACACTGCATCAACGGTCATAGGTCCAATGGTGGACTTCTTAAAGTCTGACAACCCCGCTTTGCCAGACACCCCCACACTTTCAGGTATTGTAAATTTGGGGCATACCCTTTCCATAATTCGTATGGGGTAGAATCAATTTTCTTATGAGGTACTCGGTTCTGAATATGATTAGCCGATAGAATGGCTTCCCCCCACATGTTGTCGGACAACCCAGAACTTATCAACAATGAGTTCATCATCTCTTTTAAAGTTCTGTTTTTCCTCTCGGCTATACCGTTCTGTTGAGGAAAATAAGGGGATGAAGTTTCATGTATTATGCCATTCGTCTCACAAACCTCTTTTAGAAAATTAGACCCATATTCACCACCTCTATCAGACCTAACACGTTTTATTCTCCTTTCTAACTGATTTTCAACTTCTACCTTATAAATAAGAAAGAAATTTTCAGCTTCATCTTTAGTTCTTAGGAGATAAACTTTTGTATACCTAGAGAAGTCATCTACAAAAGTTATGTAGTAGTGTTTTCCTCCTTTACTTTCAGTGTTTCTAAAGTCTGCTAGATCAGTATGAATAAGTTCTAATAGTTCAGTCTTTCTTTTAGAAACATTTTTAAAGGTAGGGTTTGCATGCTTTGCTTCTACACAAACTTCACATTTATTATAGTTTGTTATGTCTAGTTTAGGCAAAATATTCATATTCACAATTTTCTTTAGAGATTGAATATTTACGTGTCCTAATCTAGCATGCCACATATCAACAGATTCAACAATATAAGCAGAAGTGGTAGCTTTATTATTTTCATTTAAGTTGAGTTTCTATGACAAATAAACCTTCGCTTAAAAAACCTTTCCCGACATAATCACCATTACGGGAAAGTACAAGTTTATCTGCCTCAAAAACTAACTTAATGCCTGCCTTATTTAAGAGGCCACCACTGATCAAATTTCTACGTAGGGCAGACACATATAGGACATTGTTAAGGGCCAACGTTTTACCGGAAGTTAGCTTGAGTAAAACCTTGCCTTTTCTCATCACTTGAGAGCTACTGGAGTTTCCCGTGTACACACGTTGACCATTTTTCACGTCCTCGAACTCGATGAAGAACTCCTTCTTTGCACAGAAATATCGAGAAGTTCCGGTGTCCACAACCCACTCGGTGTTCTTCTCTACAAGGTTGACCTCCGAAACCACCGCGGCAATGACATCATCATCCATGTCCTCCGCCACATGCATGCGTGGTCTAGTCTCGTTTTGGCGGTCCAAACGGTGCTGACATTGGCACGCCTTGTGACCAGCTTGCCCACACACATAGCACTTTATAGTTTTCACGTCAGGCTTAGCCTTGACCGGTTTCTTGAAGTTGGTAGTCTTTTGTGGTTTGGGATTTTTGCTCTGGGGGCCTTTCTTAAAGGGCTTTTTGGACCCTGAAGCACCACTAGACTCAACTAAGTTAGATTTAAAAGATAAGTGACTAAAGTTGTTGGTAACCCTATCTTTCAAACGGTTGGCCTCCTCGATTTTCATGTGACCGATCAACTCCTGAAGTGGTATGTCCCTTTTCTTGTGCTTGAGAGAGTTGCGATAATCGGACCAGGATTTTGGCAACATCTCGATAAGGACATTTGCTTGCAGAACCTCACACATCTGCATGCCTTCCGCTATGATGTCCGAGACAAGATCCTCGTAGTCATGGACCTGGTCCATGATGGGCTTGTTGTCGGTCATCTGGAACTTCAACCACTCGCCCACGACATACTTTTTGATCCCCGCATCATCGGTGCCATATTTTGTGTCCAAGGAATCCCATATCGCCTTTGCACTCCTCTCCTTAAGGTACATGTCAAATAATTTGTTGGACATGTGACTTAGGAGATGGCCACGGACCGTCTTGTTGTCCTTGTCATATTTGGCAAAGGTGGCAGTAGCAAGGGCATCGGCGACATCATCAATCTACCCTTGGTTATCGGCAGGAACAACAATAGTAGGGGGAGCAACTGGTGGTTCGTTGAGCAGCACATAGTCGAGGTCCAATTGCTCAAAGAAAATCAAGATGCGCTGGGACCACCTTTGATAGTTGCTGCCATCCAATGCATCAAGCTTGGAAAGGTCGAGAATGAGCTTGCTTAGTAGTGCAGATGAAGAAGCCATTTTGCAGAATCAGAGACTAGTTTTGTTTCTAAATTGTTGGTAAAATAGGACTGCAAAACCGACTGTTAGCACTTACTAAAAATTATAACAAAAAAAAAAGTAATATAAAATGTGAACCGTGTCGTGGTATGTTGGCCACTGCCTTAGAAACAAAACTGCCCCGAACAGTGTAGTCGCTTCACAAGCAGAATGTCCCCCGAGGTGCACACAGACGCTCCAAGAACTGTACACTCGACTCTGGAGTGAACAACGATGGTACTACTCGAATGATACTCGAAAAATGGAGGAAACAGAGAGAATTTTTGTAGTGTTTGCAATGTGTTTTATGTATCAAATGGTGCATGCGGCAACTCTATTTATATGCTGAACATTATGTCTAAAATAGACATTTCACTGTCCAAATAATTACAGAATTAAATCTGTATAACAACAGTATTTAACATGCTGTAATACCTTCTCAATAACACTATTTTAATTTTGTAATTTAAGCTCAGTAACAGCTCTATGAACACATGAATCTGACTGAGAAAATAATCTAAATTCAACACTAGAACATGCTGTTTATATTCGAATAAATTCGAATTAAACTGCACTGGATCAAAAATAAAACTATACAGAATCAAACGTTCAGATTCGAATTTAATTCAAAAGAATAGATACGCGCGCGTACGTGTTGAAGACACGTGTTACCTGAACCCGAACCCGAACCGACCGGACGGCGGCGGCAACGGCGCGCGAGGACTTCCCTTGTTCTTTCCCACTCAACAAGGGAGGGAGGAAGCATGGGTATAAATACCCTTCCCTAGCTATTTTCCCAACCAATGTGGGATATAGCTCTAATAATACTAGAAGCATTACCAACAAGTGCCAATTTCATACGAGTACTTAGTGTACTAATACTTCATACGGGTACTTCGTGTACCAATTTGTGACTCGATTACCTAGTCCAACCGAAATACCGATGCAATAATGATTTAATAAGACTTATCAAATGAAGAATGTTTAGCATGCGAAAATATATATGAAAGCATGAGTATATATAATTGCCATGAAAATTTATGTGATTTGCCATGATATGATTATAAGTGAATGGAATGAAATGTTTACATGTGAAAATATATATGAAAGCATGAGTACATGTAATTGCCATGAAAATTTATGTGATTTGTCATGATATGATTATAAGTGAATGGAATGAAATGTTTACATGTGATTTTACTATGAAAGCATGAGTACATGTAATTGCCATGAAAATTTATGTGATTTGTCATGATATGATTATAAGTGAATGGAATGAAATGTTTACATGTGATTTTACTATGAAAGCATGACTTATGAAATTGGGTATGACATGTATAAGTTAAGTTAGTTGCTATAGCATGCATGATAATGTGAATTAGGAAGCATGCTTGTTTGAACTTGGTTTCAAATTAGTTATATTGACTTGGTTGATTTGGTGGAATTGGATTATGATAAGTATGTTAGTAGGTAAAATAAATAAGAAACATTTGAAGGTGAAAATCGATAGAGTCATATGTTCGGCTAAGTCCTGAATCAAAATCTTGTCGGTATTAAATGGATAGGTCTAGGTGTTACCTCACTAAGTACATTATGTACTTATCACTCGAATTTGTCTTCTTCCCAAAATTTCAGGTATCTTGGATTTTGAGCCATCTCAACGTTGATCTAGCTAGTTCGTCACAAGCAAGAACAAAGTATGGTATTTTGATGATGTTGCAATTCCTAGGGGTGGCATAGATGTATATACTAGTATGCATTTTGGCATTTTGGGATGTTTTGTATAAATTGGTTAAGTTTTGGCTTGTAATTAAAATAACTAATGGTAGCTTAATCATATGTTATGGCTATATGGTTGATTTGAATCATAAGGAATGGTTATATGTTATACATATGGATAATATGGTTAGCATGAGATGCAAAGATAGGTAAGAACCTTGATTAAATTGGTTAACATGAAATTGACTTGAAAATTTGTTAGAAAATGTTAGACATAAACATGTGTTAAAATGGCTTATGTAATAGTAAAATATATGTGATAAGTTAATTAGATTACGTGTGCTTGTATTTGATTACTAAATAGAATGAATATAGGAATAGATTTCGAATGAGATGGTATGTCTACTTAAGCTAAGTAATTCGAATGACTTGTATGCTTAGGGTTGATATTTTCGTTCAGGTTAAATGTATGTAGTCGGATGGCATGTGAATAAATATAGAATTCAAATGACTTATAAGATATTGGAAGTAAGAATGTATTTGTAATTGGGTTGGTAATTTTGATTGCTTAATACCATTAGGTACCTAATATGTTTAGTGGACTAGAGTAATACTATGTAAGTATAAATGGTCTTGTAATGATGAAATGAATCAATATGTTAAGCTAAGTAAGATCTTATATGAACTTAAATGGGTTAAGTTCCTTATATGCCAAGTAATATAAGTTATCAAGTTTACAAGTAAAAATTTATTAAGTTAAAATTTTAAATTGTCCTGAAATTTGACTTATCTTGGTTATTTGGATAACCAAATTTGTTAGGTCCTTATTTTGTAATTATAGAAAAGTTAAAATAAAGTCTTAAACTTTTAATAATCTTGCTTAGTTTAGTTTGGTAACACTTCTTACTCCTAAACCGGGTAAGGGGCGTTACAAAATTTGTTCCCGAGGCTTCACCAACACAAATTCTTGCTTCTAATCATCCTAACACAATCAAAACAACTTCAAATCAGTTCACAAATCAATGTAGCAAACCTGTAACACTATTCAAGCACAAAACACAAGATTTCAAGCTAAGAACAACTCCTAAAATCCTTATTCCCGAGCAGCCATGAAGCTCAGTCCAAAACCATTGATTCAAACACTTTTAACACTCTCAATGGCTTCCAAAACAACCCTTATACATAGCCTATCCATCAACCAACAAATTCCCACATAAAACGCACCCAAAACTCAACTTAAAACCCTTCAAAAACCCTCTAAAACCCAAATCCAAGAATCATCATAAAACCCTTTAAAATTCATATATGTTGGACTTTATGGTTTACAAACAACTTATCTAACAACAATAAATCAAAAGCTTAGTTAAAAATCCATAAAGCTACAACCTTTATCAAAATCTTTGAAAAAACCCAAAACCCAAAATACTTGGTTTTATTGAAAACTAAAGGTACCAACATGAAAAGGAAGGTAAGGACAAGTCAAAAATGTATTTACCTTTCAAAAATCATCCAAGATGAAGAAGAATGGTGATGGAAAAGTGATTTGGGGGGGGGGGGGGGTAAGGAGAGCTTCTTGGTCGTGGAAATGAAAATGGAGGAGAGGGGAAGAAGATGACAAAAGCTATTTTAAATAAAAGGGGTTTTAATTTGTAAGACCACTTATTTACCATAATGCCATTAATGAAATGGCTAAAATTCTCATCTCCTAAAATCCATGGTATTGGACTTAAAAGATAGGCTCAACATAGATTTTAATTATTTTGCAAACACGAAGCCCATAAAAATATTTTATTATTTTAATTATGAAATCAAAACCCGAAATATTATTTTTATATTATTTTCACCCGACCCTCAAACACGGGTGTTACAACTCTCCCCACTTAAGGAATTTCGTCTCCGAAATTACCTGACGGAAACAAGTACGGAAACTGCTCAAGCATATCAGCTTTCCTCTCCCACGTGACCTCTTCCACACCTCTATGTCTCCACAACACCTTGACCAACTCTATGGTCTTGCCACACAACACCTTGCTATCAGAAGCAAGTATCTCAACTGGTTCTTCATTGTAAGACAAATCCGGATTCAACTCTATCTCCTAAACATGCATAACATGAGACGGATCTGATCTATATCTCCTAAGCATCGACACATGAAAAATATCATGGATCTTCTCTAACACTGAAGGCAATCTCAAACGGTAAGCTACTGGCCAAATCCGCTCAACTATCTCATACAGACCAATAAACCTCGGACTCAACTTGCCTTTCCGGCCAAAACGCATTACCTTCTTCCACAGAGATACTTCCAGAAACACTTTCTCACCCACTGAAAACTCAATCTCTTTTCTCTTCAAATCTGCATAAGATTTCTGACGATCGGAAGCTGCTTTCAAACGGGCACAAATCAACTTCACTTTTTTAGTAGTCCCCTTAAGTAAATCTGGCATAGGTAACAGTTTCTGACCCGTTTCCGCCCAACAGATCAGAGTCCTACACCGTCTACCATACAAAGCCTCATAAGGAGTCATCTGTATACTAGCCTGGTAACTGTTGTTGTAAGCAAACTCAACTAAGGGTAAGTGCTTCTCTCAAGAACCCTGGAAGTCAATCACACAACAACGAAGCATATCCTCTAAAATTTGTATCACTCGCTCTGACTGTCCATCTGATTGCGGATGGTAAGAAGTACTGAAATGCAAACAACTACCTAGGGCACTATGCAAACAACTCCAGAACCTCGAAGTGAATCTCAGATCTCTGTCTGATACAATGGACTTTGAAACTCCATGAAGTCTCACAATCTCGCGAATGTACAAATTCGTCAACTTGTCTAAAGAATCTGTAGTGTTCACTGCTAAGAAGTGAGCACACTTAGTAAATATATCAACAATCACCCAAACAGAATTCTTCTTCGAAGAAGACAACGGTAACCCCGACACAAAGTCCATAATGATTCTCTCTCATTTCTATTCCGGAATCTTCAAAGGTTGTAACAAACCTGAAGGAACCTGATGTTCTGCCTTTACTCTCTGACAAACCATGCAACGGCTCACATACTCGACTACATCCTTCCTCAAACCAACCCAAAAATAATCATTCTTCAAGTCACGGTACATCTTAGTACTACCCGGATGCATAGAGAAAGGACTCGAATGTGCTTCACTCAGAATCAGATGTCTCAACTCAACATCTTCAGGTACTACAACTCTATCTCTGAAACATAACACATTTTCACTACTGAAACTATACTCGGTCGGTCTACCTTTGTCTATGTCCTGAACATGAGGAACTAAAGACACATCTTGCAACTGTTTCTCTATGATCAACTGAATCAATAAAAGGCTTCACTTGCTACTCTGTAATCAAACCACCATCATCTGATACACTCAATCTAGCAAACATAGCTCGCAACTCAACTGCAACTTTTCTGCTCAACGCATCGGCTACTACATTTGCCTTACCCGGATGGTACTCAATATTCAGATCATAGTCTTTCAACGGCTCAAGCCATCTTCTCTGTCTCAAGTTCAACTCTCTCTGAGTCATCAAATACTTCAAGCTCTTATGGTCAGTGTAAATCATGCACTTCTCACCATACAAGTAGTGACGCCAAATCTACAACGCAAACACAACTGCGGCTAACTCTATATCGTGATTAGGA
Source organism: Hibiscus tridactylites (assembly GCA_958450335.1). Taxonomy (NCBI): domain Eukaryota; kingdom Viridiplantae; phylum Streptophyta; class Magnoliopsida; order Malvales; family Malvaceae; genus Hibiscus; species Hibiscus tridactylites. Next base: position 7,592,311 of record OY288288.1, read on the forward strand.
TAGTTCTTCTCATGCACTTTCAACTGTCTCGAAGCATAAGCAACAACTCTTCTTTCTTGCATCAAAACACAACCTAAACCTATGTAGGAAGCATCACTATAGTTCACAAATTCTTTACCTGAAACTGGTTGTACCAACACTGGAGCATTCGTCAAAGCCTCTTTCAATTTCTCAAAAGCCTTCTGTCTCGCATCTGACTACTCAAACTTCACTCCTTTTTGCAACAATTTAGTCAATGGAGCAGCTACTCTAGAGAAACCATCAACAAATCTCCTATAGTAACTGGATAGTCCTAGGAAACTCCTAATCTTAGTCACTGTCTTAGGTCATTTCCACCTAACAATAGCCTCAATCTTTGTCGGATCAACACGAATACCTTCAGCTGACACAACGTGGCCAAGAAACACAACCTCTCGAATCCAGAACTCACATTTGCTCAACTTCGCATACGACTGATTACTCATCAATCTTTGTAAAACAAGTCTCAAGTGCTCATCATGCTCTTCTTCTGATCTCGAGTACACAAGAATGTCATCTATGAAAACAACTACAAATCGGTCTAGATAGTCTTTGAAAACTCTATTCATCATATCCATGAACGCTGCTGGTGCATTCGTGAGCCCAAACGGCATCACAAGGAACTCATAGTGACCATATCTAGTCCTAAAAGTTGTTTTCGGAACATCACACTCTTTTACTTTCAACTGATAGTACCCTGATCTCAAATCTATCTTCGAAAACATTGAGGCACCCCTCAACTGATCAAACAAGTCATCTATACGAGGCAAAGGATACTTGTTCTTTACTGTCAACTGATTCAACTGCTTGTAGTCAATATACATTCTCATACTGCCATCTTTCTTCTTTACAAACAACACGGGGGCACCCCGAGGCGAACTACCAGGCCTAATAAAATCACGGTCTAACAACTCCTGAAGCCGACTCTTCAACTCTTTCAACTCTTTCGGAGCCACACGATACGGAGCAATAAAAACTGGAGTAGACCCTGAAACAGTCTCAATCACAAACTCTACATCTCTGTCAGGAGGCAAACCTAGTAACTCTTTTAGAAACACATCCGGAAAATCACAAACTCTTCTGATGTCTTTCGGTCTAACCTCACTCATATTCAGATTCATCACATATGCTAAGTAAGCCCCACAACCGGAATCCATCAACCTATGAGCCTCTAAAGCTGACACAACATTCGACAAGAACTTAACATTCTCGCCTACAACAACTACCTCGTAGTCATCGGAAAGCTTCAACGCAATTCTCTTCGTCTCAAAATCTACACTAGCTCTGTACTCAACCAACCAATCCATACCCAGAATAATATCAAAACCATAGAACGGAAGCTCCATCATATCAACAGGAAACACATGACCCTGAATCTTCAATGGACACCTCCTATACATCCGTCTAACTATAACTGTCTCACCAAAGGAACTAGTCACATGCATACCTACATCTAAGATCTCAATAGGTATGTCTAACCTCTTTGCATGCTCACTCAAAATATAAGAATGCGTAGAACCCGAATCAACTAAGGAAAGCAAAGACATGGACTGCAACTCAAAATTACCTGCTATCACATCCGTGTCATTCCCTGCCTTTCTCTGAGCGTAGACTCTAGCTGGTCCACCGGCCTCTGGCTATACTGCCACAACATGAGCAAGATTCCTCGGTACCTCTATCCTAGGTGCATCAGCCCTCGGCTAGAAGTAACCACGACCGCCCCACGGCCTCTCTGATAGTCAATGGCCCTCACAGGAGCCTGTGCAAGATTCAGTGCCTGTGCCGCCTGATGCGGACACTCTCTCCTGAAGTGGTCTCTCGAACCACAGTTCCAACAAGCATGGTAGTTACCCCAACACTCTCTTGAATGTTGTCTCCCACAATGAGTGCACTCAGGCAAACGCCCTCCAGCCCTATGACCCTGGTGGCCTCTACCATGGTGACTACCGCCACGCCTATGGTCAAACTAATGTCCACCACCTCGATGCCTCTTGGCATCATCACGATCAAAGTTATTATTCCTCTTTCCAGAACTAGATCCTCCTGAACGCTTGGTCAGCCCCAAGCTATGCTCGATGTCCTTGGCCCTAGCAACCAAGACATTAAAATTAGAATAATCTGAAGCTAAGGTATACCTCTTAACTTCCTCGTGAAGCCCATATCTGAACCGGTTACAACGGTCCCTCTCAGTAGGAACCAACTCTAGAGCATACTAACTCAGTCGAATGAAACGGATCTCATAATCAGTCACTGAAGCATCTCCCTAAACAAGAGCCCTGAACTCCCGCTTCTTCTCATCTAGATATCTCGACCCCGAATACCTCTTCCAGAAAGCAGTCTCAAAGAAGTCCCAACCAATCTTGGCCTCCGGCACACCGGTAGTAATGGTGACCCACAAGGTCTAGGCATCACCCTGAAGTAATGAAATCACACAGCCAAATTTACGAGCTCCAACACATCCCATCTGAGCTAAGATACGGACTGTCTTCTCTAACCACAACTTTGATCTCTCCGGTGTAGATCCTCTGAACTCTTCAGCCCCTAGGCTACGAAGACTCTCTAACGGTAAGCTAGCATCATCACCCCTCGGATGAGCTGCAGCCCGAGCTCCGGCAACTGCGGCCTGAAACGCTCCCGCTATAGCTTGAACTAGCGGAGCCATATCTATTCCCGTAGGACCTTGGCCACCCTGACCAACCTAAGGTCCTGCTCCCTCAACTCCATCCTCGCCTCCTACTTCAGGCTGAGGAGGTGGTGGTAGTGGAGGAACTCCAACTCCAACAGCAGGCTCTTCTACATTAGCCTCTACTCCAGCCACCGGCTCATTAATAGTAGCCGCCACACGAGGTTCCTGGTGAACCATCCTTAGTCTACCTCTAGGCCTCGACATACGCGCTCACAGATAACAACTACAACACAACAACAACACACAAGGATAGGGTTAGCAAGGGCAAGGATCCAAGTGGCTCAAGTATGTTCCCTCACTTAAAAATCTTTTTTCCGATGTAATAGAAGCAATGAGACTCTACTCAACATGCTTCAAACAACATACATAGACGATCAAACAAGCATACATTAAGCATACTTGCTAAACAAGCAAACATACCTACATGGTAAGCAAACACCGTGTAATTGCAATACAAGAATTTAACTTACCTCACTTACCTACCGAAGGTCTCGGAAACCTTAAGCTCTAATACCAACAAGTGTAACCCCCTCGTCCCGGTCTGGACGCTTAACCGATCCGAGTAGGCTACAGGGGACAACTGAGGCAAAACCCGTTAAGGCTCCACTTCGGTTACCGACCAAAGAAAACTTTTTGATTATTATTATCTTGTCTAGATGTATTGTTAAGTCACATGTGAGAAAGGCAACAACGGAAGAAACAAGCGAGGTAAACTTCCAAACAACCAATCAAAACAGCCCATTTTAAACTTAAACTGCATGCCGTATCGGAACGCCCTTAGGGTGTTTTGATACGCCTTGACTAGGTCAACTGGCCAAAGTCAACCCGAGGAGACCATTTCGAAACAGGGGTGGACCATATCGAAACACCCTCAACGGTCAACTTCTTGTGGTCAACGATACGAAGACCGTTATGAAAATCCAAGACCCGTTTCGATACTTTAATTTATCGTCAAAATGTCATATTTCCAGTGGCAAAAACATACCAAAACGGCCCCCTTGCGTACCGAAACGGCTGGCTAAAAACAAAGGGACCGTACTGAAACGGGACCAATCGTTTCGATACGCTCTCTGTCTGCAGATTGGTTTTAGCTGGTTTATGGAACAAGGCTGTCCCAAAACACAACTAAAACCTCCAACAACCAACATGCTTCACACTAAGGCAAAACCAAACACAACATGCATATTTAGCACACTTCAAACATACAAAAGCCATACATAGATAGGAAGCATCAACATACAACATAAGATCATTCATAGCATTCAAGATACATGCTTCAACAAGGATATACACTTAAGCTTTCAAGGTAAGCAACTTAAACATGGTTTACAATCCAAACATGGCATCAACAAGCCATACCAACAACAACATATTAAGGAGTCTAAACATGCTCCTAAAACAAAGCATCTACAACTCACATCCAAAAGCTCAAGACAACAATACATATCCCATTGCTTGACTACTACACCTTATAACTTAAAAGTCCATACTTGAAAGCCAAGATAGCACCACAAACACACTTGGAGGCCCTCTCCTTGCACAAGCAACCCACAAACTACGGATCTGCATTGTCGAACAAAAGAGAGCGTAAGCATAAAGCTTAGTGAGGGTAAACTCATAAAACAAACCACGACAATGCAGGGTCCAAGCACGAGCTCACAACCAAGGTAAAATGCACGATCTTACCTTCGAACCACAAGAGCCAAAATATAATGATGCATGAACATAAACTCAATATTATGCCATGCTCAACAAGTCATAAACATAACATGTGGAAATACATATATCAATGTACTAACAACCACATTCCACAATCCGTATTGGCAACACATATATCAATTCATATTGGCAACTAGCTATGACTCAAATACGCGGATAACCGTTGGAACTCACATCCAACACAACCATTATCTTACGGTGGGATTATACTCATCACAGTTTCATGCAGAGGGGATTCCACTCATCCTCACGCCCCGTCGATGGGATTACACTCATCACTGACTATCATATATAAGAAGAATTTTCGGGCGAACCCGTACTCCATCTTGATGACTACCATCACCAAGACCATGCGCGCATTTGACTCACGTGTGCACACTAAACATCCTAATGATCGATCATTGTACCCAAGCATACTAGTGTCAATACCAAACACAATTCATAGCCTTTCACAACTCTATTTCATATTAACTTTCGTGCTTAGCACGTACTCACCATGATCACCATCATGCACAATCCACATGCATATAACAATGCATCCATGCCATGCCTCAACACACATGTATAACACAATATGCATAGCCACCATAATCACAATTAAGCATGAGGCATACACAACATTTAAAGATCAACCATAGTCTCTAACTAAAGCTTGGGATTAGAATACCAATCTAATCCCAACTCTAGGTGGGTCTACCAAGCCCAACCTAGTCCACATGCTTGAACCAACACTTGAAAACCATTTAAAAACATTTAACCACTCACCGACTATTCCAAGCTCAACACACTAGCCGATCAAGCTTCCAACGATTACGGATTTGTTCCTGAGGCTTCACCAACACAAATCCTTGCTTCTAATCATCCCAACACAATCAAAACAACTTCAAATCAGTTCACAAATCAATGTAGCAAACCCGGAACACTATTCAAGCACAAAACACAAGATTTCAAGCTAAGAACAACTCCCAAAATCCTTATTCCCGAGCAGCCATGAAGCTCAGTCCAAAACCATTGATTCAAACACTTTTAACACTCCCAAAGGCTTCCAAAACAACCCTTATACATAGCCTATCCATCAACCAACAAATTCCCACATAAAACACACCCAAAACTCAACTTAAAACCCTTCAAAAACCCCTCTAAAACCTAAATCCGAGAATCATCATAAAACCCTTTAAAATTCATATATGTTGGACCTTATGGTTTACAAACAACTTATCTAACAACAATAAATCAAAAGCTTAGTTAAAAATCCATAAAGCTACAACCTTTATAAAAATCTTTGAAAAACCCAAAACCCAAAATACTTGGTTTTATTGAAAACTAAAGGTACCAACATGAAGAGGAAGGTAAGGACAAGTCAAAAATGTATTTACCTTTCATAAATCACCCAAGATGAAGAAGAATGGTGATGAAATAGTGATTTGGGGGTAAGGAGAGCTTCTTGGTCGTGGAAATGAAAATGGAGGAGAGAGGAAGAAGATGACAAAAGCTATTTTAAATAAAAAGGGTTTTAATTTGTAAAACCACTTATTTACCATAATGCCATTAATGAAATGGCTAAAATCCATGGAATTGGACTTAGGAGATAGGCCCAACATAGATTTTAATTATTTTGCAAACACGAAGCCCATAAAAATATTTTATTATTTTAATTATGAAACTGAAACCAAAACTTTATTTTAATATTATTTTCACCTGACCCCCAAACCCGAGTGTTATAGTTAAATTATTTATGTGACTGCTCTGGGCATAAAGTGAGTGCTGCTAAATCTCGGGTTTTCTTCTTGAAAAATACTGATAGGGGATCCGAAATGAAATTACTGAAAGACTTGGCTTTGTTGAGGTGGAAAATCTGGGGAAATATTTTGGAATTCCCTTGTTGCACTCAAGAGTGTCTGTTGCGACTTATTATTATTTGATTGACAAAGTCCACGGTCACCTTGCATCATGGTTTGTAAGTTCTCTATATTTTGCTGGCCGTGTTACGTTAGCGAAGTCTGTGCTCCAGGCTATTCCGACATATACAATGCAAGTGACTTAGTTGCCGAAAAAAATTTGTTTGGAAATCGAGAAGCTTATTCGCGGTTTTATCTAGGGTCGTTCTGTGGAGAATAAATGTGTACACTTGGTTCGTTGGGAGGAGTTAAAGCTTCCTATTGACCGTGGGGGCTGGGTTTTCGTAACTTAGAGACGGTAAATCTTGCTTTCTTAATGAAGTTGGGATTTGCTTTGTTATGTGAGCCTGATAAATTGTGGGTCCGTTGTTTGCAGGCAAAGTATAAATGGGTTGATAATTGTCCGTAGATCATTTATCGGTGAAATTGTTCTCGTTTATGGGTGGGAATCTCTCAAATATGGGATAAAGTGCGTGAGATGACAATTTGGGTGATTAGAGACGGTCTATCAGTTGATTTTTGGCATTATACCTGGATATCGGAGCTAGACGCCCTTTAATTCATCATCACCTTGTGATGGATAATCCGGGTTCTTGTTGTGTTTGCGGATTTCGTCAATGATAGAGGTAGTTGGAATGAGGTCCTTTTGAGGAGAGTGTTACCGGAGTATTGTGTACAACATATTCTATATATTTTTCCGCCTTTCGACAATCTTGGGTTCGAATTTCACGGGATGGAAATGTGAGGCAAATCGTAATTTTACTATTAAGTCAGCATATGTTATGTTATCTCCGGTTAGTGAGGAGTATAATAGTATTTGGAAACTTGATGTACCTCAGCGGATTAGAGCGTTTCTATGGCTTTTTTCAAAGGAAAGTTTCTTACCAATGAAGAGCGGTGTAGGAGGCATTTAACCGATGATAACATGTGCTCGTTGTCTCATCAGGCGCCCGAGAGCGTGTTGCATGTGCTGCGAGAGTGTAAATATGCGCAGCGAGCCTGGTTAACACTTGTGCCGCAGGGGAAGTGGGGTGTGTTTCAAACCGATGGGTTGAGTGATTGGATTATTATGAATATTGGCGAAAATTTTGATCGAGATTATGCTGCTTGGGACGTGTTGTTCGCTGTTCTCTACTGGAAGTTGTGGGCTCACAGAAACAACCGTATTTTCGATGTGGAATGGGTTGAAAAAAATAACATTGTGCAAGAAGCTTTACACTATGTGCAGCAGCTTCGCGAAGCCACTGAAGGCAGTGATTGGGTGGTGCGCAATGTGCAGGATTTGGAGAACTTTGGGAAAATTTTGAGGTTGCCGAATCAAGGGTGGGTTAAATTGAATATTGATGGAGCAGTTGATATTTGCAATGGTAGTGCGACTATAGGCGGTGTTATTCGAGGGGACCAAGGTGAATGGTTAATTGGTTTTGCGCGTTATGTTGGCCGTTGTTCTCCCCTTGAAGCGGAATTATGGGCTACCTTGGATGGCATCTTTCATGTAAGATCTTTTGGTTTTAAGAAGGTTATCATTGAGACCGATTGTGCCGAGGCTTTTCATCTTGTTATGGGTAGTTTTGAATGTAGGAATGTTATTCCTCTTGTTGATCATATCAAATATTGTCTTCATAGTGATTGGGAGGTCTTGATTAATTTGATTAATCGTGAAGCTAATCTGGTTGTAGATAGGATGGCCGTTGAGATGCGTAGGTTGGGGAATGGTGAGATGGTGTTTACGTCGGAACCGTTGAATTTGAAACCTTGGATGACTTTGGATCTTCAGCAAGTCACGGGTATTGGTTGAGTTCTGTTTTTATTTTGGCTCTAGTGGAAGGTTTGGGGGTTTATCCCTTTGGCTTGTACTCTCGCTATTGTATTGCGCTACAATCGATTGCACTCTTTTTCCTCCATTAGGCTTAGGGATGTTTTTTAATGAGGCATGAGGTTGTAGCTTGTTCTCGTTTCAATCAAAAAACAATACATTAATTTTAATCTTGTGAGCTAATCTATAACAAAAAGTCATTTTTATAACAATTAATATCTGACTCATTGGCCGATTAATTTGGATTGAGTATTCCAAAGCCTCATCATTGGGGCAACCCTCCAAGCTAGGGGTGCTTATCGAGCGAGTCGATCGCGAGTGTAGTAGTGCTCGACTTGTGCTTGTTAAAAATTCTTGTTGCTCAACTCAACTCATTGCTCATTAAGCTCGATAAGATTTTGCTCGACTCGTGCTCGTTAAAAAATCTTATTGTTCGACTCGACTCATTGCTCGTTAAGCTTGCCAAAATTTTTTAAAAAAATATATGTAAAATCTAGTAATACTATTAGAGCTCAATATAACATATTAATTTATAAGAAAAAAAGCGTGAGGACTGAGAAGATAAATAAATGAACCCATCACGACCGAGTTAGAGATGAAGTTGATATTCGAGTGTGAGACTCCTTTTTATTTCTCAACAATCTTCGATGAACAACAAAAAAGAGAAAGTTTTCGGGCTTTTAACATTTAATTGTATTTTTTTATATGGGAACTAAAACTTTTTATTATAGATCAACTGTTAAGGTATTATTTTTCTAAATAAGGAAAGAGTAATTATTATAATTTAATTTCTTCTTAACACATCAACTTTTTAGGGTATTATACGCGTAAATTACCTAAGCCCCTATTCTTTTTGGCATAACTTTTTGGCATAATACCAAAAATACCCCTAATGTTTGATTGAATTGTATTTTGGCCCCTATTATTTTTTTGAAACAATTTAACCCTTAGCGTTTCATTTTGGGTTAAAATGACCCCTCTGCGGATGAAAACTGATAGTCAACCAACGGTAAATGACTTGAAATGACGTGGAAAATGTACATGACAATGCACGCCGCGATAACAGTGTCATATAGGCAAATATGCCGACTTTACAGATTGACACATCAGTCAAAAAAATAATTTTAAAAAATTATATAAAATATATAAAAAAATTCTTCTGATGTGTCATTCTGCCAAGTCATTTCAAGTTGTTTATAGTCAGTTGACTAACAATTTTCATATGTAGAGGGGACATTTTGATCCAAAATAAAACGTTAAGGGCTAAATTGCTTCAAAAAAGAATATGAGACAAAGTGACTATTCAGCCAAACGTTAGAGACATTTTTTTTGGCATTATGCCACATTTTTAAGGTATTTATAAATAAATAGCGAGCTGCTCGTGAACTTATCGAGTCGAGTTAGGCCTTGCTCGACTCGACTCGCTAAGATCTCGAGTCGAGCTCGAATTTTCAATCGAGTCAACTCGAGTCTAGCGTATACCGAGTTTTAATCGAGTCGAGTTCAAGTTGTTTGCGAGCTGCTAACTCAATTAGTACCTTTACGCCCAGCCCAGTTTTCTCCATTCACGACGTTATAATTTAAACCATTGTCTTTGCTTAAGAAATCTAATATATTATCCCACTAGACTAACTGATTGTTGGTACAAAACTAATTTTTAAGAAAATGAAACTACAAAGAATCTTTGTATCTCAATCCCCTCATGCTCATCCAATAGGTGGATCCCATTCCCAAACTCCTACTTTCTCATGGAAAACGAAAATGGAACCCCCAACTAGAGTTGGAAATGGAAACCTTTAAGACATGGAATCCGAAATGTTAGAAACGACTTTGTTCTTTATAATCAGTAGCTTTTTTTTCTTTCATTTTTTCTTGCCAACAAGAGGAGATTCGACTAGGATCCTACATGAGATTCCAACAATAAGGTAAGGACAACTTTGCACTAATTAGATAACAAAAGGTGGCAATATTGATGACCAAAAGAAAAATTATATTATAGGTCTCTTTCGTCACTCATTTATGATTTCAATTAATAAAATCCACCTATTTTGTTAAAAAGTGAGTGCACATTTTTCTTCCCTTTAATCAATCAGATTAGTTGAAAAAATCCGTATATGGTCTCCCCCCTACACGTTCACTTGCAATGGAAAGAGAACGACACATTTGTCTCTTTCAAACCACTTATCGTTTAGGTGTGTTTGATATACGATATCGATATGAGTATTTGTCTATTTAGTGACGGAGTGAAGATTAAATGTTTGAGAGGGGTCGAGTATTTGTCTATGTATTTGTACATGTATTTAATCACTCAGCTGAACATAATATTTCAAATTTTTTCTTTAAAAAATCAACCGTACTTAATTAAAAACTTAAAATTGGATCTAATTTTGAAATAAAAAGCAAAAGAAATAGAGCTTAAAGAGTAATTTAATCAGAAAAGTTGGAGTCTCGGCTTAATTCCATTGCTTTCAAAACTAATAGGGGCTTAAAGAGTAATTGAACCAAAAAGTTGGAGTCAATGCTTAAATTCATTGATTTTTCAAAACTAATAGGGGTTTAAAAGAACAATTAAACCATAAAAGTTGGGAGGGAACAAGCATAACTTCGTTGATTTTAAAACTAATAGGGGTTAAAGAATAATTAAACCACAAATTGTTGGGGTTATGAGTCATGACCCCTCCCATTGTCAAGGTAGCTCTGTCCATGTGGCATACCCTGAATTTCGAATCACTACGTAACAAGAAGCACATGTGTATATATGATGACAAACTGCTATAGTTGAATTGTAAACTGATTTTGACATTTCTTTGGTATTTCAAGAATAGTCTTAAATATTTTCAGATACATGAGCAAAAACTAAAAATAATTTTTTATAGAATAAAAATATATTTTATTACTTTGAACAATTTTTTTAAATTTTATTAATAAAGTATAGAAACATAATTAAAATTTATCAAATATATTATTTTCATTGTTTTGTTAAAAAATCACTATAAAAGCAACCAACTTACTAGATAGCCACTTGAAAAATCTATAAAGTACTTATGAAGGTAGAAAATGAAAGCACTGAGTGGTCACTCATGTTGCTCCTCTTGCCGGACGTAGGTGGGTATTTCTTGAACTCAATCTTAAATAATAGTTTTGTTGGAACAAACTTGAAACATTGAATCATTCATGATAAATAGAGTAGATTTAAGTTGAAAGTTCATATTAATATTAAGGGAAAATTATATATTTAGTACTCCAATTATATTTGCGTTATTATTTTGGTACCATAACTATTATTTTTGTAAAATTATACCTAACGTTACGTTTTTGTTCTATTTTTGTACCCCGGCCGTTAAAAACTAACGGAGATGATGACATGACTTGGTATAATCACAATTTTAGTCCAAAACACTTATATATATTATTGATTTATTCCAAAATTCGCCAATTTAAAACATCATCTTAATTTTGGGGTAAAATACCATCTTAATTTTAATAGGATTTTTTCTCATCTCTTTCCCACCCCTCTTATTCTCGTCGATATCTAAACCGTGGAGTTTGGGTCCTCCAATGGACTCCTGATTAGCCCCTCATTGGTCCCCAAATCTTAAAGTTTTGATTGTCCTTAGCGTGTTTTTTAGGCTTCAAAACCCAAAAAAGTGTTTGATTGGAAGAAGAAGAAAAATGAGGAATTTACAATTTTAATCAAAAATTAAAATAATATTTAAATTGATAGAATTTTAGACTAAATTGATAGATTGTATAATTTTTTGGGCTAAAACCGTTATTAACCCAAGCTACCTATTTGTATTAATTTTAAACGGCGAAAGTACCAAAACAGAATAAAACATAATGATAAGTACCATTCTACAAAAAATAATAGTTGGGTACCAAAAAATTAATACAGGCATAGATAGGGCAGTAAATATGTAGTTTTCACTAATATTAGTGCTAGCTAGTTTGGTTGGCTACTCGGCCATGCCTATCCTATATGGACAGGAGTAGGAGCTGCAAGATCACATGGCAGTATAGAAAATTAAAATGGAGATTTTGCTAAGAGGAAAGTGCAGCATATCACTTGTTTTCTTTCTTTCTGGGGAACCCCATGTAACATGTTGGAGTCCTGAGGGATGGTCTCATGATTGAAGAAAACAAGTTGCAAATGGTGGTCCTTTAGAAGTACATGCATTTGTCACAGAGTTATTATACTCCTCTTAAAAGGACATGTTTAATAGTATATGCAACGTCATTATTTTTATATCACAATATATTTTCTTTCTTTTTGAATGTAGGAGTAGAGTCCCCACCGGCCTTTCTCAAAAGCGTGATTCATAAATAGTACATTTGCCAATGACAAGAGACTCGAGAGAGATGGGAAAACGACCGAGAATCGTTCATCAGAAAATTCCTTCTCCTTCTCGGATTACGGATCATATATACAAATCAATCACCATACACTTACCTAATGCTTCTTACGAGTCACGATCTGCTATAATTGTTCTTCGCCAGCAGCCTCCCGCGCCTGCATGTCTTGGCCCTTTCATCTATGTAATAAAGTGTATGCACAAGCAAAAAGAGAAACTTATATGTACACACATATACACACACCTAGATCATGTCAGCCTATCATACCCGTCAGTGAAAGATTTGGCTTGGGAGATTGTTATTTATTACTTTTTCACTTTTGCTTTATTCCCCCTTTTTACATCCAAGAGATAAAAATAGAAACTTTCTCCATTTTTTTAGAATTTAGGGTTTAGAGAATTAGAAGTAATGTGTATTTCTAAGGTTTAAAATTTAAATTTAGTACTTAGAATTTAATTTTTTTTGTGTTGAGATGTAGAAAGGGGCACTGAGAAGGGACACTGAGAAGGGACAAAAGATTTTTGTCCAAAGTGGTAGAACCTGAAATTCAAATATAGATCACTTTCTAACATCGTGTTGAATCCCATATTTTGATTTTAAATAAAATTTGTTTAGCAGTGTTAAGGGACATTGTCTCACACTTTTATAGGCTATCATCTTAGAATTTAAGATTAGACAATGAAAGAGATAAAATCACTTAACTTCAAAATTAATGTAAATCTAAAAAGTATTTAATCAAAAATTTAAGAGATGAAGACTTAATTTGACAAGAACTCAAACTACTAGAGACTAAAATTATCATTAGGCAAAACAATTTGAGGGTCACAAACTCCTCTTGTTCCCTTAGTAGCTCCGTCCCTCCCCGACTTTACGGATGTATCCCCATATCTTAAAATCATACCTATAAATTAGTATCTTTCATGTTCACAATCCAAGTTTAGATTATGTAATTATCCCTCTCAATAATATCGTCTTCAAAACTTTAAATTTGTATTCTTTTTTTACGAGTGTAACGTGCCTTACCGCTACATTCAACTCTTATCGATAACTCATCACATATTCCGTTGCCTGTGTAATGAACTCTAGCTCCCAAGCCCTAAACCATTTCCGAGAGATGGTGATAGTTGATGAGTGGTGAATACAATGCATTGCTTGGCAAAATGGCAAATCAAAGAGTACAACAGCTCTGAGATTGTGCATTTAATCATAACAATGGGAAATGGTCCATTGGGATGGGAAAGGACAATAGAAATGAGAGGGTTACTACTATTTCCATGCATGAATTATAGGACCACGGAGCCATAAAAGCAGTTAAAATCCATCATTGCAATATTTAGTTTTAGATGGTCCAAATTCCACGGGCCGGCATGTGCATCATCAGGGATGAATCGAAAGGGTATGATCGCACTCAAATTCTCATATAATTTGAATATATATATATATATATATATATATATATATATTAATGAAACAATTTCGTACTCTTAAATTTTTGTAATTTTGCATTCCTTCGATTATATGTGAGTCGCTCCCAGTCGTTACTTGTGCGCTCTATCGTATGTGGCTCTCACATGTGCTCTGGACCATTCAAGCCGCTTATGCCATATCTACCTGGTCACGGCTGGCAAGCTGGAAATAAAATGTTAAAAAAGCCCCTAACGTTTGACGAATAATTATTTTAGTTCTTATTTTTTTAAAAAAAATTTAACCCTCAATATTTCATTTTGGGTCAAAATGACCCCCTGCGGATGAAAACTGTTAGTTAACTGACAATATATGACATGAAATGACGTAACAAACCCACATGACAGTGCACGCCGCAATAAGAATGTCATATAGACAAATATGCCGACTTTACAGAATGACACATGAGTCAAAAATAATTTTTAAAATTTGTATAAAATATAAAATATAAAATATTTTTTATTTTAACGTGTCATTCTGTTAAGTCATCTTAAATTATCTATCGTCAGTTTACCAACTGTTTTCATTCGTAAAAGGGTCATTTTAACCCAAAATAAAATTTTGAGGGTTAAAATACTTAAAAATTATCGTTTGTTGGCATTATGCCTAAAAGAAACTAATACTAAAGTCTACCTCTGTCTACCCTTTAAATATGAGAAATGTCATTGTATTATTTTAAAATTAAAAATTTAGTACACATATAGTCGAGTGTCTTCAAAATATTATTTTTCGTTCAAATCAGAAAAAAATAAGATGAAATTATATTAATGGAGAGGTTTAATTAAATTCAAAGGGCCAGCAAAGTAATAATTAGTAAGCCAATGTCGCTGGTCCTTTACCACTGGAACAACGAGGGTTCATCTTTATTACAAAGTTTTGAAATTTATAAAATATAATTAAACATTCCACCAAACAAACGTGGGAAATCAAGTAAGTATCGACATCAAAATCTTCCTTGCTACTTGTAAAATATAATTTATTAAGGTAATCTAGATTCGAGCACCAGTTCTGCACGATATATACACCTTATTAAAAAAAACTAAAAAAATTAAACAAATGCTATCATTGTATTACCCAAGAATATTAAAAAAAAATTTGTAATAAAGAGCCTTTATTTTTTCTCAAATACATTGATTGTTTTATTGTAATTCTTCCATAATATTTTTTTTTGTTTTTCCCTTGTTGCTTCGATATTTATTCGTATAATGTTGCATAAATTTTTTATAATTAGATATACTTTTTGTTATATTTATAACTAAGTAAGAGAAAATTAACAAAATACAGCAATATACATAGCACTTCACTAAACCGATCACAAGGCTCCTTCCCAGCAAGACAAGAAACGCCTATATATTTTTGTTATATTTAATTATTTCTTATCGTTGTAATTTTATATTTAAAGATCTTTTTTATATTCCGTTATTTTTTAAAAGAAAATAAAATTATATCAAATTAAAATGGCTTAAATATAGCATTGGTACCTAAACTATACACAATCTCCCAAGTTGGTACCTAAAGAATTTTTTCTCTCAAATTAGTATTTGAACTATACATTTTCTCCCAACGTGGTACCTAAAGAAATTTTCCTCCCAAGTTTTTTTTCGCTAGGCAAGAAATTTTTATTAATTTTCAGGCAGTTGCCGTTACCGGGTATGTGTGCCTCGTTAAAAACCTCCCTAGACCTAGTCGGAGGAAAAGAGTACAACACATACCCGTTAGAACAAAACCAAACCAAACCCGAGAACACCTGCAAATACACCTATCAATAACCTCCTGCAACTCGCCTGTCTACACTTGGTATTCTTTGCAGCTCAACTACTAGACAAGAGAAATATGCTAACTACTGTGAAAGAAACCAGAATAACCATAGAGTCTATCATCAAAGCGCCACCAGTAGTACGTAATTCCAATTGACTCACCACCAAGCTTTAGTTAGCATGTCTTTTCACTCCCTCCAAAGCCAGATTCGCAGCCATTTGATTACGATTCCTTTCAACATGGGGAATATTGGGAATTTTACGCGCCAAAGCATCAAAGTCTGCAAATAATTCCCAGCACTGCCAAGGCCTCGTGAGAGTGTTCTGCAGCCAGCTCAAGATCAACTTCGAGTCCGTTTCAATTTGTAGCCAAACCTGGTCTTCCCAGTCAACTTGAAGAAAGATTTTCAGAGAAATCTTTATCGCTAACAACGTCGCGGCATATTTCCCCTGAGTAGCAACTGGACCTAAGAATAAGGCTCGGATGACCCCTTTCTCTGTTCTAAGTACGCCTCCACACCCTCGATGTCCATTACTTTCGCAACAATTAACATTGAATTTTCCATACCCTTCCACTGGAGGTGCCCACGTTTGGTCTGCGCTGCCTCGGCTTGTGCCCATGATCAAAATGGTTCTTGGAGACTCCCACCAATTTTCTAAATTCTGACTCCAATCATCCCTTGTAGCTTTTATCCAAAAGAATGAGCGAAGCTTGCAAAAGAACACCAGATCATTCAACTTAGTTTTTTTGTTGTTGAACACTTTTTCGTTTGCTAAACCTGTGAAGTTAGATTTGAAACTAAACTCAAACAGGCCTTTGATATCAGATGGATTGATCCACTGTACATTCCACCATTCGCAAAATGATAGCCAAAATCTCGAGAACACTCCTGATTTTTCATGGTTCCACAGCAGCCTATCCGGGCAATCTGGATCTAAAGACATATTCTCCAGCGTTCTGTCAATCTCAGCTAACAAATTCAATTCTCTATGCAGTAGGCTTCTTGAGAAATGTCTTTCCCAAGTAATTTCGTTTAGACCATTTGAGCTCGCCATTTCCTTGACAGTTGACCCTTTTGAAATCACTAATCTACACAATCTAGGATAAAACTTTTTTAAGGGTAACGAGCAGCACCATGCATCTTCCCAAAATAGTACCACACTTGCCAACGAAACTCCTCAACATTCATCCATCTCGCAACTTCTGCCTTCTTCAAGTTGTTTGCGATTCCACGCCAGATCAGGGACATTTTCTTCAAGTTTGTGCAGTTCATATTCCAGCACCTCGGATCACCTCCATACTTCGCACAGATTGTTTTTCGCCATAAAGCTTTTTTATCCACCGCGTATCTCCACCCCCATTTGGCTAGCAACGCGAAATTCTTTGCTTGCAAATTCACTACCCCTGCTCCACCTTTACTACGAGAGAGACAAACTTGGTTCCAGCTTATTCTAGCGAGTTTCATTCTGCCATTACAATTACCCCACAAGAACCGACTTCTGATTGTTTCAATCTATGCTAACACAGTTTTTGGGACTTTTCCCATATAGTAATCAGCCCCCCTGATCTACCAACAACATTTGATACTCTAAAGTCGAAATCATCCTCATACCATAGTTTTCGAACCTCTTCAACTTGCAGGGATTGTTTTTTAGTTTCTTGAAGAAAGGCAATTTCCACACTATGCAGCCTCATTAATCTCTTGATTGTTGCCATTTTCACCAACGAACCCATGCCCCTCACGTTCCAAGTCAGTAAGATCATTCTGGGGTAGAATGGATTTTTCCAAAATCGCTATATCTTTGATCGCTTCCTTTTCTTCACCTATTATCTGAATACCCAGCTTCTTCCCCACTTTGAGTGTCCTTCTAGCTTCCTTTGTCAGTGTTTTCCATCGGGCCTTTAAATCATTTTCTGATAGAGATCTATCTTCAATGGACGTATCCCTCACTTCAAACTTCTTCTTTTTCCATGTTCTTCTTAATGCTCTATCCCTTTTTTTCTTCTCTGGTTCCGACAGGACTTGGTCTTGAATATCTCTCAACGAGCTGTATTTTTTGACTTTACGATTATCTTCAGCTAGTTCTAGGAGGTGAACCCTAAAACCATTTGATTCACCAGTGTTTGCAACCCCCTGATAGCCCGATCCCACTCTGATTTCAAGCTCAGATGAGTCAAAACCTGCCTCCTCCTTGCTGTTACCTCTCCTTGGGCCTAAACCCATATTACAGATATCTTCCATGGCCTGCTTAGTCGTTATATTAAACTCCTCCATGCCCACCTTGTGGTTGATTATCTCTTCACTTGAATTAATTCGGGGAGACCCATCTAGGCCCAACTCGTTGGGAGTCTCTCCAATTTCTTCCTGAAAACTCACTAGCAAGTCCACATTTTCATTCTCATTTCCTGAGACCTCTTTTTGGGCGCTAACGGTTTTATGCTTCTCGACATTGCTGCCATTAACTACATTGTCTGCTAGTTGATCTCTATCCCCCTTATTATCCACGCGGCTGGACTCCTCGGTTCCCTTCCCATGCGAATTCGCATTTAATGCGTCATCCATCTCTTGCCTCTTTCTCTGAGCACCTTCCTCCGATCGATCGGGATGAAAACTTTCCGACGAGCTTTCCGACGTGCTATCTTCCATGGCTGATTGAGATTTTGGCTTGATCCGCGATTCTACCTCCAAAACTTGTGTTGCGGCTGATTCTTCAGAGAACCCTAGTTCCCTTATTCTAATTTTGAAGGATAAGTTTTCGACTTCAATTAGCACCACCTCCTCAATTCTTTCTAATTGGTCTGTGCATACCAGAATTGAGAGTTTTTCGCAGTTTGTTTTGTGATTTGCATTCTCTCCCAATGCTTCAAGTGAACCCCATAATTCTGCTACTCTCTTGATAGTTGTATAGTTCCAGCAATGAAGGGGTAGCCCCATTATCTCCAGCCAAGTTGCTCTACGAGCATAACCCATACTTTCTGACCAGAAAGAAACTTCAGTAAAAATCTCTTTCAAGTACGACCAATTTAGATCCTCCAACATAGTAAACAACTCGTCATCTTCGAAGGAAATTAGAAATGTTTTCCCTCCCAATCTCGATATCTTAATCTCCCCCAAACCCCAGTTATGTAATCTTTGTGATAAGGCCCTGACTGAACAAACTGTTGCTGTCACTCCGACGAGACATCTTTTCATTTGCCACAAATCCGCCTGCTCAACATGGCCTTGAATCTTCTTTATGCTTATGTTACTAGTCTGCACCTTCCGATTTTCTTTTGCTGGACCTGTGTCTTCATTTGGTACAGACTTCTGCGCCTTCCTATCTTCTGGTATTTTCTTTCTCCAGTACACAGACCTTGCATTGAATCTTGCGAACGAGACTGAGATTTTGAATCCAAAAAAAGCTCTCCCGTGTAGCTTTTCCATTGCTCTGAACGCATCTCTTTTACTGGCAAAACGAACAAAGCCAAATCTTCTTCCTCTGCTATTCAACTTCTTAGCAATAAAGACGTCGACTATTTCCCCCTGGTTCCCAAAGACATGCCAAATCCCTTTCCAATGCATCTTCACCGGAATGTTTTCGACGTACAATGTCACTACTCCATTTGCCGCCATCGCCAGTTACAACTGGATCAGTTGGATACGTCTGCTTGTAACCTAAGTGGGGACTAATCGATAAACTTGTAGACCAGATTAGGCGAGTGCATTTAAATTCTATGTATATTGCTGGGAAAACTATTCCCAAGTTGGTACCCAAGTGGGGACTAATCCCAAGTTGGTACCCAAATTTTAATTTCATCCACTATTTTAATACTTTTATTAACAGTTTTAGTCCCCAAAACTTATGCATTCAATCAATTTAGTCATAATTCGAACTAATTCAATAAATTTAACATTTCATATTTAAAATTCCATCAATTTAATCATTTTTGTGAGAATATCAAATCAAACGAGTCCATCAGATCAAATCAAGAATTGGATAACTGAATTCTATCAACAAATTATGTTGAAACTTTTATTATACCAAGAAAGTAATATAACCTTTCTAAGAGAAGAACAAACAATTTAGGTGAATAACACATAGTAAATTGATAGAATTATTAAATATAAAGAGTTATATTTATTGAATTGTTTCAAATTAGGACCAAATTGATAGAATATATAAGTTTTGGTACCAACTTGGGATAAAGTGTCTAGTTCAAGTACCAACTTGGGAGAAAAAATTCTTTAGGTACCAAGTTGGGAGAAAGTGTATAGTTCAGGTACCAACATGGGAGAAAATTTTCTTTAGGTACCAACTTGGGAGAATGTATATAGTTTAAGTACTATATGTATATTTAAGCTAATTAAAATACATGAATAAAATCAACGGTTGGTTTAAGTGGTAAGCAGCTTGGTATCACTTAAGCAAGCCTGGAGTTCGAGTCTTTGTATATGCAGAAAATCCCTACTGAAAGATTCACCCACCAAAATCAAGTGTGCGACACAAGTCAGTCCAAATTAGTCAGAGCAAAACTTTAGAAATGGAAGAGCAACAAAAAAAATACATGAATAGAATCTCAATCTCAAATTTCAACACATTAAGACAAATAGTAGAATTTGACCGTGAATCCATAGCCTCAAGACCCTAAATTCTAACCACTATTCTTAGATTCTAATCCCTTAAACTCTAAATCCTAAACAAAATCTCTAAACCTTTAAATTAAGGCGCTTCCGAAAACTTTTCATTTCCACTGTTAATGTATTGAATATAAATCCATTATATTTTTGATGCTATTAATAAATGCGATACAAACCAACTAGTGTTGGATGCAGTGATCAGTCATATTGCACGTTTAATGAGAAAATCTAATTTTAAATTTTAAAGACAACATTGTTAAGTAAAAGAGAGTGTTGAGATATTTGATTTTGATATAACTTAAATAAAATATGTTTTTGGACTCAAACAAATTTGCAAAAATATTTTAAAAGTCTATTAACTTGAGAAATATGTTTGAAAGTTTTTTAAGGGTTTTTGACATGTTTAAAATGATTTTAAATAGCCAAAATGTCAAAAACAGGCCCTAAGTACCAGTACAGATCAACCCGTATCAGTAGGTGTATCGATACTCAGTGTAAAAATCGCCCAACGACTCTTTCTTCTTTTAGACATGTATCGATACCTTGCACGCGTACCGATACATCATGCTCTAAAAGTGCATTTAATGTTGGATATAAAGTTTCCAACGGCTCAAAATCAACTCCAAGAGAAATAAAGTTTTGTACTTAAAATTATCATATTTCTTGTAAAAAAACACTAGTAAACCAAATTGTTATATTTGCTCAAATGTTTAGGATTTTAGGTGAGAGCTTAAATGTGCAAACTTATTTGCCTTGTGAGGTTTTCTTTAATTTGCTAAATTTATTTCTTCATATAAGAGAGTTTCTTAAGATTTTAGGATTTAAGTATTAGCCGTAAGGGTTATCTCCTTGAGCACGAAAAAAAGAAAAAAGAAAGCAAATCTAGTAAATTTGAGAAAATCTTTAGTGTGGATAGCCAAGGTAGTGGAACCACTATAAATTATCGTGCTTTATTTTTTATTATTTAGTCATTCATCTACTAAAGTAAAAATCTAATTTATCTTACATTAGGTTGATCGTTTGAGCATCCCAACAGAGAGCTACGGACTCTAAACACAGATCCACATCAAATATACCGAATTTTTTTTAAAGTGATACAACAGGTATTATAAGTGCATGCAAGTGACTAGTGAGCTTTCCTCCAATACCTTTTTTTTCTTTCCTTGGCGAATAATTATTATAAATACTACAATGAAGACCCCAGCCAAGAGTTGACATGGAACAATATGGGGGGAAGAATTGCATGGAGTGTGCATAGATAATGGGTGGTCCAACTTTTTTATTATGTGTATACCAAAGCTGTTCACTATGAAAATATACTAAAAATTAATTTAAATCATTACTTGTATAACCAATGAAAAAAGGGTTATAACTTGTGCGTATAATACCACATAAGAACTTTTTTTTGGATAAGTAACATAGGAACTTTTTATCATCTTAAAAGGTAACGTATTTTCTTTTTCCTTCTTTCCCTAAACTATTATGAATCACACTTTTTGTGTTGTTTTGTTTAAATAAATAATTATATTTATGTTTCGTTCAATCGAAATGATAATTTAAGAATAATAACTATTTTTAAACAAATTTTTTTGTCCTATTTTGGCGCCTCTATTCATGTCTACACACTAAAAGATTGAGTTTAAAGTTTATGATTTAAAATTTAATGTTAGGGTTTAGGATTAAGGTGTAGTGTGTAGTGTATAATGTGTAGAGTTTAGTTTTTAAGATTTAGAATTTGTAAATGAAGATTAGAGTTTAGGGTTTAATTTTTTAACGTTAGAACATATATAGAGGATACAAAAAATAACACGTTATTGTTTCTGGTAAATGAAAATTTATTACATAAAATATCACCTTTGGCAACATATAAACTAATGATGGACCAACAAACCCTAGTCTAAAAAAATTATTTAGCTATGGAAAAACTGGGATATTTACAAGATATTCACAACGATGAAGATCAATACTTTGCTTCTAAAAAGCAAAAGCAAAAACAAAAAACCTAGAAACTAAGTGATTCCAGATTCTAACCTAGTTGACAAATACCATTTAAAGCAATGATAATATTAGGTAGTTATACTTTTATAGTTCGAATCTTTCAATGTTCGATAGTCGCATGAATACGACTAAATTCCGATTCGGACTAATAAGCCTTCCATAGAAGTGCAATATCTTCGGCTATCTTTTTAGCATCGAAAGAGGCACCCAGCAAGCCACGCTTTGTAAACCCTACGGCATACAGTCCACATTCACCTTTCCAACCATTCGGGAATGGCTCCCGAGGCATACCATCTTTCTCTGAAAACAAATCTTCATCCTAATCATGTTTTAAGTAATTTGGAAAAGTCAGCATTGATCGGTTCGATCGATTGAATCGATAGTTTAGATTTCGAGAAAATTAATATAGAATAAAAAACTCGAAAAATGAAGGGGATCGAGTATAATTACTTTTAACCATTGTGGTACATTACTTTTGTAACCCGTGGCCAAGATTATGGCATCAAAATTCTCCTTTGTCCCATCAACAAATTCCGTGGCATGGTATGTTATTCGCTTTATTCCCGGATAGACCTATATACACATTGCATAAACAAGTTAGTTTTAATTTTATTCGGTGAGTGAGTTTTGTCGTTTTTGTAGTCCTACAAGACTCGATAGAATTACCTTAATGTTTCCGCTCCTGATCTTGGCTAGTGTCCCAACATCCAGAACAGGTGTTTTGCCGGATCGGCTCTTGAGTTCGAGAGGTCCAATCTTGGGACGGCGGAGGCCGAGCTTCTCAGTGTCGCCGAGCGTGAAATGGCACATAAAAAGTAAGAGCCGGTCGACAAGGTGCACGGGAAACCACTTGAGCAACCACATGGACAATCCGAAAGTTGATCTACCTAGCATCTCATGAGGCAAGACGTGCACCTGCAATCAAAGGGCCTTTAAAAAAAAGTGCTGCTAAAGATGTAAAAGAAGTTGAGACGATAACATTAGCCCCCACACTCTCACATATGATTTTGCTTCCTCTAGGGAATATATATGCATTTATATATGGTTTTAGAATCTGAGTCGACATAATCAGGGACGGACGCATAATTTTAATTTATAAATAATAATACTTTTGCATGTGAAAGATGGTGACAATGAACATATATGTAGATATATAAATATGATATGATAATGATCATCAGGGATTTAACCGTCAATAAGATGTGCGAAACAGATGAAATCATGCTCACCGAGCCTCTAATGGCGAGTGAAGGACGAGCATCGCAGTTGCAAAGATCCAAGCTAACCTCCATGCCGGAATTCCCACAGCCGACCACCAGAACATTTTTCCCTCGAAACAATCGGCCACTTTTGTAGGCGCTCGAGTGAAGTATCGGCCCACCAAAATCATCCATTCCATCGATCTTCGGCATCACTTCCTCCGCATTCTCCCCGGTCGCCACGACCAAAAACCTCGACACGTACTCGGTTTCCTCTTGTTTCAGCTCCGATGTCTTAACCCGCCAAAACCCGCATCGCCGATCGAATTCGGCACTCACGACGGTCGTGTTGAAAACTGGTTCTATTCCAAATTGGACCCTGTACGACTCCAGATAAGCCATGAACTGTTTCTTCGTCGGATACGTTGGGAAACTATCGGGAAACGGCATGAACGGTAGTTGACAGAATTGCTTCGGAAGATGAAGGCGGAGACGGTCGTAGGTTTTCAGCTGCCACAGCGAAGCGATACAGTTTTCCCTTTCGAGGATCAAACTGGGGATGCCTCTTTGTTTGAGACAAGCCGCGGTGGCTAGACCCGACGGACCAGCACCGATGATAACAGGATACGGCACCCACATACACTTAGACACCGCAGTCGCCGCCGCCACACTCTTGTTAAAATTGTCATGGACTCTTTTCCCTTCAACTTCCTTGCTAAACTCCATGGAATAAAAAAACAAACAAAAAAAAACACAGTTTTGAAAGAATCAAAAGATAAGAGATGAGTGATTATCTGTTCTTAACACTCATACTTATACGGATTAAGGATTAGATGACATGGTTTTATCTTGTGGAGATAATATATATATCTATGAGAGAAAAATACTCAACGGATTTCCATTTCCTTTATTTTCGTAACTATAAATTGAAATTTGAAACAGTCAATATCTGGTTTGTACAGCCAAAGAGTATACTAGCTGGCTGGTGGATGATGGAATTGAACCATGGCTCGGTCGATATAAATACATGTATGAGTTGGTGAGTCAAGTACGAAATGTAATAAAATTTTCGAAATCCGATAAGAAGAAGAAGAAAGAAAGAAAGAAAGGTAAGTTGAGAGCAAAAGTTTTCGGAATATTACAAGGCACACGGATCTAGACTTCGTATTGAGTTTTAAAAAATCAAAGTTAAACGAACTAAGTAGGGTGTGGATATTTTTTCGAGTATATTCGGCGAAAGCCAATGTGTGGGGGGTGCCGGGTGTGCATTAGTTTGAAGCTTTGCTCTAATACGGTCCTACGCACACTTTGGTTCCTTTCCAAGAGAATCCGTAAAGAGCCATATACAAGTAGAACATATACAATATATATATATATATATATATATAAAAGCTCCTAAACATTGATATCTCTGATTCATTTATGTACGACTTGTATTCACGGTTTATAACGGTCTCTTTTGAAGATATCATTATTGTGCTGTGCTTTAAATCTGATTTTTTTTTCTTTGAGAGTACAATGTAAGAACAAAGTCGTATGTCTGTTGGGAGGCATGTCTTCTGTATCACCCTAAACTCGACACAGAAGTTAACGATGTCAACATTTGGTCATTGAAATGACAAATTAAAAAATTTCGAAATCAATTTAACCAGATTATTTGATGATATACAAAAATCATTTGATGTTATAAAATTATGATGATGATGATTAATACAAAAGATGGAGCTCCAATATTTTGCTATGTTTGATGTAAAACTATTTATATTTGGACCCTCCTAAAGTTTCATATAAACTCCGTCTCTAATACAATACGTTTTACTGCTATGCCTAACATTTAATAGATTATTTTGTGTTATTTTCTTACATTTGGAATGAACTCAATAACTATTCATTCGAGTTCTGTTGGCCCGTATTAAGATATATCGTTTTGTGTTTTAATTATATGAATTTAAAGAATTAATTAAATTCATCTTTCCTTCAAGTCTATGATTTTGATCGTTTAATGTTTATCCTTATTAGAAAAGATGTTAGCATGCAATATATCAAACTGACTTCGCCAAACTGCATAAATGGTCCAAAAAGAGGAAAGGTCCTTTTTTTCAACCGATGAAAATATCAAGAGAAAACAAAATAAATAGAAAAACTTATGGATGAAAAGAAATTCTAGGCTTGACATAGGAAAGAAATGTTTTTTTAATTAATAAATACTACCACATTAGGTTAGTGTAAAATCCTTCTTAATTAAGGGTGTTCATAAAATTCCAAACGGATATACCGTATCAAAAAATCAAAAAATAATTAGATTAAATAATGGATGAGTGTATCACGTGTGACGAACATTGATAAACACCACTAACGATGAACACGGATGAACACCATTAATTTTTTTTTTAAATTTAAAAATCTAAAGGACTAAAATTATAATTAAAATTATCTCTTAAAAAATAAAAATCAAATTTAATAATTACTTTATAATATTTTTTTAATAGGTTAGAATCAAATATACTCAATTTTCATATTATTGATTCTAATCTATTAAAAAGTTATAAATTGATTCCTATTTTTTTTAAGAGATTGATTTTGTTAGGGTTTAGGAAAATTGACTATATTTGATTCTAACCTATTAAAAATATTATAAAGTAACTATTAAATTTGATTTTTATTTTTTAAGAGATAATTTTAATTATAATTTTAGTCCTTTAAAATTTTAAGATATTTAAAAAATTAATGGTGTTCAACGGTGTTCATCGTTAGTGGTGTTTATCAATGTTCGTCGCCCGTCGTAGAATTTTCCTTAAATAATAGGTTACAATACCGGTAAAATTTGGTCAAAAAGGCAATTAACTGTACCGACAATATTAACAGTTAAACGGGACAATTACGATTTTTGGTTAAACGGTTAACCAAAAAAACCGATAACGAAATTAAAAATTAATTTTATAATAGTATTGAATTATTGATTATTACTAATGTTTGTTCAATTAATAATTTAATACAGTTTATGTCATACCAATTATTAATTTTATAATAACTTTCTAACTCATTCGTTTAACCCAAAAAAAATAGAAAGAACTAAAATTTTAGGGTTTAGGCACTTAAATTTCATGTGTTTTATTAAACTTGCACTGTATTTTAATTTTCCTAATTTTTGAAGACTTTTTTAATTCTCTTTGGGTTGATATTTTATAAAATAATTCACGATTAACCTAATTACCGTATCAAATAAATAAATTAACTATTTAGACAATAACTAGTTTAAACAAGACATAATAATTCACAAAATATCACTTTTTTGTTCTGATAACCGCACCAATGGTTTTGGTACAGTTAACCCGCCCGTAAACTTTCCTATTCATAACGAGGGTTTAGGGTAAATTATATAAAAACAAATATGATAAAAATTACAATTACAATAATACTCTTCATTTTCCTATTCATAGCAAATATCGATTTATGACATCAAAAAGTAAGCATTCAACAAATTGTATGCAATACATAGTGGGATGGTAAATGAGAATCAAAGCACGCCATTTCAAGGGTCAAGCCCCCGGTTTTGCTTGTCACAACAGTCCCACCATGCATTATCCTTTCAAACACGGTGAAACCATCCCATGCTAAAGGTAATGATTCTATGCTGCAGTAGAGTTACAGTATGGCTAATTTGCGGCACTAATCGAAATGTTATAAAACACGAAACTTAAAATATTACATTTTTTGTAATATTTTAAGTTAATGATAAATATCGAAACTTGACTCTGAAGTATCGATAATTGTCACTTCTAATAACATTTTAGGTTGATGTTAAGTATCGAAATTTATCTCTAACTATTGATATTTGGCGTGAGATCGCCAAACTAAAATATTATTAAAAGGTGTAACATTTTAAGTTGGTGCGTAACATTTAAGTTATGTATTTTATAACATTTCAATTGTACCAAACTGTAACCGTACCGTAACTCTACAGTATGTTAGACTCCTAAAGGTAAATCTCGCCCGTCTCCACCATATTAACATGCCCCACAGTTTTGGAGCATCCTTTACCACTCCACACCTTTGTTTATATATATATATATATATATATATAGAAGAAAACATTAAAGATATATTAATTAAGAGCTAAAAATAGCATCGTTTACAATGTCCGATCCAACACAAACAAGGATATTACAATCGAAAATAAAAGGCTCATTACAACTAAAAATTCAATGCGCTAAAGAATGTGCAATTCTATTTGCCTCTCTACTGATATGAAAAACAATGAATTCATGATAAACTTTCAAAATCTGCTTAGCTTCAGTAAGGATAATGGCTGCAAGTGAGTAGTTTGGATCACTGGATAGGAGTTTGTTGATGATGCCAATGGAATCTCCTTCGAACAAGACTTGCTCCCAGCCATTAGAAACAACCATTTTTAGACCTTCCACAAACGCAACTGCCTCCACCAGCTCAGCTGTGAAAGTCTCTTCAAGAACAGAAGCAGCTCCATCAATCATCAGCCCATACTGGTCTCTTGCAACAACACCAATAGATGTCTTGCCCGTCTCTATCACAAATGCCCCGTCCACATTTACTTTGAAGTAACCAGCTGGAGGACACGTCCATCTGCAGGATCTTTTACAAAGGGGAACTTGACCAAACGGCATGCTTTCAGCATCCTGGAAATTTGAAATAAGTAATTGAACATAGTCAATAGCAACTCTAGACGGGATTAGTACCCCTTTATGTATCTTAGCATCCCTTCTATTCCATGCATTCCACATCAACACACACAAAAAAGTATATTTCTCATAATCAAGCTTTTTGAAACATAATTCAAGCCAAGATCTAGCAGAAATCACATTATTAAAAGGAATCAAATTTGAAAGGGCACAAGCATCAAAGAGCTCTCTAACATAAGGGTAATGTCTGCAGGGATGTAACACAGATTCAGAATCAAGATTACACAAGGGGAAAGAACCAGGACCAATATTAGCAGCTTTTAATTTCTCTCCAATAAGGATGGCATCAAAACATATTCTCCAAATGAATATTTTGATCTTAGGCGGTGTTTTCATTTTCTGCAGAGCTTTCCATATGAGAGATAAACCTCTTTCAACTTGGTTGTTCCTCAAAAGCCAATCATATCCAAATTTTGTAGAAAAGACTCCTAAAGAATGGTGGTTCCATAACACAATGTCACCTTCAACTGAGGCAATAGGACATTTTAAAATAGCATCTGTATCAAAAATAGAGAAAACACTCTTAACCAAAGGCTCATTTCATCTAAGAACATCTGGAACCATAAACTCACCACATGTCAAAAAATTAACATTGCTATCAACATAAGTTCCTTGGAGAGTAACCACAGTGTCACCTCCCCACCTGCTTTGTAACAGAAAAGTAGAATTGTTTATGCCAACTCTTGAATGAAATTGATTCTTAAAAAGTTCTTTAGCTTTAAAAATGCCTCTCCAAATATAAGATGATTTATCATGGGCTTTGGCAAAGAGGAGGTCCCCAATAGGGAAGTATTTTGCAGAGAGCACCTTAAAACAAAGGGAACCTTTCATGGTTAACATCCTCTAATTCTATTTTTTAAAAATCTAGATTAAAACTTCTCAGATCTTTTAGGCCTAGACCATTATATTTCTTAGGTCTACAAAGTTTAGTCCAAACAATATGAGTCCAAACTCTTTCCCCTACTTTCCCATACCACCAAAAGGTTCTCATAGAAGAGATGATAGAATCAAGATGCAATCAGGTAGGAGAAAGCAGCTCATAGCATAAGAGGGTAAGGCTTGGGCAACAGATTTAAGAAGAACGTCTCTACCCTCAAAATAAAGGAAATTTTTGTTCCAGCTCCTCATTCTCTTATCAAGTTTTTGAAAAAGAAAACCTAAAGAACCAGTCTTGTTTTTTTCCACTATCAAAGGAAGACCAAGGTATATGCCCATACCCACTTCTTCTCTCATACCAAGAATGTTTTGTAAAGTATTTTTTTGGTTTTCACTCATTCCGTTGCTGAAATAAATATAGGATCTATCAAGGTTGACTTTTTGCCCATAAGATTCCTCATACAACCTCAAAATTTCCATCACTCTAGTAGCTTCATTGGGAAAGTTTCTAATAAACATAAGAGAGTCATCAGCATATAAAAGGTGATTAACCATAGGTCCATGGATGCTAGCTCTAAGCCCCCTGATTCTCCCAGCAAGTTGTTCTTTCAGTTATGAAGCAGACAGGCCTTGAGCACAAAGAAGAAACAAGTAGGGGGATAGTGGATCCCCATATCTAAGACCCCTGCTAAGTTTAAACATCTCAGATAACTTCTCATTTATCCTTAGATGGAAGCTCACAAAAGACACATATCTCATCACCAAATTCACCCAACCCTGGTCAAATTCCATTTTCATCATCATATCTCTCAAAAAAGTGCCACTCAATCATATTACATGCCTCTTACATATCTAGTTTTATGGCTGCCTCTTTATTTGGTCCACTCCTAGAGCTTTTCAAGTAATGTAACAGTTCATGAGCAATCATCACATTATCTGATATAAGTCTATCTTTTACAAAAGCAGATTAGTTTTCAGAGATGCATATGGGCATGACGGTTTTAAGCTTATTGACAAGAACCTTTGAGACAATCTTATAAATCACTGTGCACAAACTTATAGGCCTAAACTGCTTAATGAGGTAGGTTCATCTACTTTGGGGATAAGGACTATGACAATTTTGTTGACATCATTTAGATCCAAGTTAGCATTCAACAAATCAAGACAAGTATTGACAAAATCATTTCCTATCATAGACCAAAATTTTCTAAAAAAGGATGAAGGGTATCCATCCATACCTGGAGCTTTTGAGGGGTGAATTGAAAGAAAAGCATCTTTGACTTCCTCTATTGTGAATCCAGAGCATAAGTTGCCATTCATGGTTGGTGTGATGCATTTCTCCACGTTCTCCAGGATCAAGATTGAAACAGGTCTTCCACTGGATTAAAATAGCTCTTCAAAGAAGTTCTTAGCTATCTCAAAAATCTTCTATTCCCCATTCTGCAGAACCCCTTCATTATCAATAAGCCCCATTGATCCAATTCTTCCTTTTCCTGCCTTTAGCTCTTGCATGAAAGAAACATGTATTTCTGTCACCTTCTCTTAACCATAGGACTCTAACCGTTATTTCCAATACACTTCTTCTCTGTCTAGATTGGTTTTCAATTCTCTTTTTGCAGCCAAAAGCTCGTTGACATTCTGATCATTAATTGCAGCATTCATAATCCTTTCAATCTTGTCAAGTAAGATTTTCTTTCTTTTTGCAATAGTTCTTCTTTTATGCCTCTGCCAACCATTGAGTTTCTCCCCTATAGCACTTAATTTTGACATTGTAGATAACCCATGAGACTCCCACACTCTATTGATAGTTTCTTGCAAAAATCCTCATCTGCCCAACAGTTTTCAAACCTAAAGTGGTCACCTGCTCTATTGTAATGTCTATGCTGAGAGTCAGTATCCAGTAGCACATAATGATGATCAGAGAAAGGAGAAAACTCAGATACAACAGTGTACAAACCATATTTTCCAACCAAGGGATGCTTGCAACATATCTATCCAGTCTTTCTTTTACCATTGTCTCAGCATTAGTCCCACGGTGCCAGGTAAACCATCCCACACTTGGTTTGATATCCCATAAACATTCCTGTCCAAGACAGCCTTGAATTCCTCCATTTCAACCCTTGGCTTCCTTCTCCCACCTTCTTTCTCACTTAAGTCCACAATGTCATTCAGATCTCCCCTAACAACCAAGGTAAATCTGATTTGGGTTTAAGAGCATTCAGTAAATCCCAATCCTTCTTCTTCCTAGCTCTATAGCAAGTCTCATACATTCCTGTAAATTTGAATTTCTCCTCCCCTTTAGTAACCACAACATATATGTGAGATCTCAAGAAAGACAGCACGTCAATTTGAATATCCTCACTCCACAGCAGCATTAAACCAAGACAATCATTGCTTCTTTCCACTCCCAAGTTGCCAACCATACCAATTCTTCTTTTAACATTTTCTGCTTTTGCTTTATTCAACCTTGTGCCACAAAGGAAAATTAAACTAGGACCATTTGAAGCAACAAGTTACCCCAAAAATCAAACTGTTTCAAGGTTCCCAAGCCCTTGACAGTTCCAAATTAATCTTTTCATGGCTCTCGGCGGGGCTGAGCATCAGCTTATGCCATTAGTTCAGGGGGTTTTAGAGGGGAAAGAGCTTCAACACCCAATTCCTCAGTATTAGATATTGTAGCAGACATAGATCTTGTCTTTTTTGATCCAACAAGATTGCTAACTTCATACTTTCCTTGTACAGCACGTTTCGAACTCTTGTTTTTTGTGGCATATACCATTACATTCTTTCCTCTAGCTG
This sequence comes from Hibiscus tridactylites, assembly GCA_958450335.1. Classification (NCBI taxonomy): domain Eukaryota; kingdom Viridiplantae; phylum Streptophyta; class Magnoliopsida; order Malvales; family Malvaceae; genus Hibiscus; species Hibiscus tridactylites. The sequence goes on from OY288288.1 coordinate 7,624,231, forward strand.
AAACATTCCCAACCGTAATAGTATTATCTTCCACAATTTCACACACCTTCTTCTGTTTTTCAGATCCTGAGCTCAGGGTGTTAAAATGAACTAATCCAGGCTTAGGTGCTCCCAAAGAAGCACTTTTTAGTTTAAACATTACTTTTAGCCAGTCACCAAACTATAGTTGTTCTTCCTTAACATTCCTAGGGGCTGCAGGACAAAGGTCAAGTTCATGGCCTATAATGCCACACCAGAAACAAAACCTGGGGAGTCTTTCATATTTAACCATACACACACGAGGAGAACCATCACTGAGTTTCCCAACTAACACACATCTTCTTAGATGCTTTGAAGAATCAATCTCAACCTTGACTCGCATAAATTCTCCTAATCTCCCTTCTCCCTTTCTAAAATTAGCAGTCATACAATTCCCAAATTTATTTCCTATAGATTTCCCTACTTCCAAATCCATACCAGCTAAAGGCAGATTGTAAATCCTAATCCCAATAGGTAAGGGAAAGAAATTGTATTCAGAGGGACTGAGCTTACCGTCAAAAGCATTCATAGCCAGCAGTTCACCATTGAACGTCCAAGGGACACGATTCAGAACAAAATCCATTGCCTTAGTTTTACCAAATTTGAAGAGGAACATATTGGGGCCAAGTTTAGTGGCATCTACTAGTGGTTGTTCTCTCCATACTGTCATAAAGACATGAATCAGCATTGGGCCATCCACGATTACCGGTGAGAACAGTTTACCAACCAATCATTTCTTTGAGTCGGGTATCTCTTTCCCCAGAATCGATTCAGCTTCTTCCAAGTCTTGCATCTCCTCCTCTGTGAACTTTAACTCGCCTAAAAGTTTGGCTACTTCGTCTTCCATGGTACTCATTTTACTCAACTTCCACTTCCAACACTTTGCCAAATGAGACCTTTCAGAATCAGTAAATCCTTCACTATACCAGGAGAAACTCCAAACGGCTGCCTTTCGCGAAAACTTTCTAGGTAAGGGGAAGAAAAACCTATCAAAAACCCTTTTCAGGTTTAAATATTTTTGCTTGCTATAAGACTGAAAACTCCTTGAAATCGAGCCATTGTAAGCTGTAGGAATAAGGTTAAAATTGACTATTCTCTCCTTTAATAAAACGGTATGTTGCTGCCCTCTGAGATAATGCTCTTTATATCCCCAAAAAGTCCTCAACACCGAAGCTTCCCTTAATTCCATTCTCAGGATAAAATAGGTTATTCCCCAAACTAATGAAACGGGGCATTTTGCTGAGAATAATAATAAATCATAAAAAGAAATAATCGTTGGCCAGGTGGGCCTCATCTCTACCGTGTGTCGAGGCTGTCCCCCAACATTCCTTTTGACCACATTGAATTTCGCGCCCCACGCACGTAGGAGCCGCCAATCCGAGGTAATTGGTTCCAACGATTGTCTAACTTTCTGAGCCTGCCCCCTTCACCCAACATCCGCAAAATGTTGTACCTTATCATCTTTTTCATTATATCAGGAATTTCATCAAACACCTCTGCTTCTAAACTTAACCAGAAAACCTAAAACAAAATAAAATCCAGAAGATCATACTTAAAATCACTATCCATCCCATGTGTAAACCACCTCATCACACCTGCAACAACACCATATTCGCAAAGACCATAAAAACGTGGTCCTAGCCCTTCGCCGGAAACCACCGCAACACAAACCCCTGTTCCATATCCAAAACCATCAAACCATTTGAAAAAAACCCTCATCAACCCCCTTGCTATTCCAATTCGTGAAGAACCAGCTTCCAACCTAATCCTGTAAAACAGAAAGGAGTGAAGCAAATGTACAACATCGGCCAGTAATGTCATACTTACCCTCATCGTTCCAAACCTGACCACAAAGGAGACACGGGTTTCTAAAGCTATGATTCGGCCGTTCTACACTCACCACTCGCCGGCCAACGGGTTGCCGGTCAATCGGACAGACGCGTCGCGAAAAGAGACTTGATCGAACCTTCATCGGATCAAGAGATGAGAACACGAACGGGAAAAAATTCAGAGAGAATTTCCTCCTGTACGGATGCGCCATTCCTCGCTTCCCTGCTCTCTTTTGTAAGACTTGAAAGTTTTACACTTTTTTGGACCATTGGATGAATGTAAATGGATGATTGAGATTAACAGTAGAAAATGTGAAGATTATCATATGAAAAAAAGAGATAAGAAAATAATTTTAGACATTTATTACTCTCATCTGACGGTCCAAGTGATAATCTTCAAATTTCCTATAATTAATCTCAATCATCCATCTACCTTCATCTAATGGTCCAAAAAGTGTGTAAAACTTTCAAGTTTTACATAGGCCATGTTTGGTAAACAGCGGTTTGGGCAAAAATTAGAGGTTTGAGGTATAATTAGAGGTTTGACCAGTCAAATCCACTAATATTGATATTTGGTAAATAGCAGATTGAAAGAGCAGATTGGGGTGAAAAAGCTAATTTTGAAAAAGCTTCCAATAGGAGCTTTTTGAGATTAGAGGTTTGATATTAGAGTTGTAATGATTTTTACCCTTAACAATTACCAAAAATCTCCAATTAGGAGCTTTTTCAAAATTACCTTTTTCACCCCAATCTGCTCTTTCAACCCGCTATTTACCAAACATCAATATTAGCGGATTTGATTGGTGAAACCTCTAATTTTTGCCCAAACCGCTATTTACCAAACATGGCTTATGTAAAACTTGAAAGTTGTGCACATTTTTCGGACCATTAGATGAAGGTGGATGGATGATTGAGATTAATTGTAGGAAATTTGAAGATTAGACTTATTTGTTGTTACTACTGATTTATATGGTGACATTTGTAAGTTAATTCTATTTTTTTATTATCACATATTTATATGTGAGTATAAATTTTTTTTAATAATTATATAAATAATAACTTAATATATAAATCTTTCAAATATGTTTAGAAAATTTATTTAGAAATAATTTTTACAAATCTAATTAATATTTAGGGTAAACTACACTGGCAGTCACCCAACTATCGTTTCATTCCTATTTTAATCACCGAACTATTTTTTTTGGCAAAAACGTTACTAACGTTTACTTTTGCTCCTAATTTGGTCACCCTCCGTTAAATAATTAACGGAGCTGCTGAGCTGGAATTACTAACGGCTATATTTCAAATTTTTTACCCTTTTTTTTCCATGTCAGCACATACCCCTTCTCTTGCAATAGTAGTCTCTCTTTCGAAAAACGAAGGTGATAAAGATGCCGACGCTTAACGGTAACAACCGACGATCATCGTTTTCGTCGTCGACGACGTCGTCTTTAGCCAAACGACATGCATCGTCGTCGGAGAACGTGGGAAAAGTCACTGCTTCTTTGGCTAAAAAGAGAGTCCCTCTCACTAACATTACTAATCAAAAGCATAGCTCGAGAAGCTCTTCTTTGGTGGGTCTCAACTTCTAATTGTTTATATATTTGATTTCTTTTTTTTCTTTTTCATTGTTGCAGGATTCTTATTTTCTGATACAATGTTGAGAAATGAAAATTTATATTTTAAATTTCAAATTCGAAGGTACCAAGTTCAAACAAAATCTCAAAGGCAAGGAAGACGCAATCTGTTACAAGTGCAGGTCTCCCGGGACATGTTCTTCAGAGTTCAGTTTTGCCGCCCAAGGTTGTTGAATCTGTTCCGACGGGAAATGAAGTGGCGTTGCCTCCTCCAACAGTGCAGTGTGTCATGGAGTTTTCTCCTAGTAAATCAGAAGGTTCATCATCAGTTTCAATGGATGAGACAATGTCCACGTGTGATTCTTTCAAAAGCCCCGAAGTCGAATACATGGACAACCGTGATGTTTCAGCGGTTGGTTCCATCGAGCGAAAGACATTCGGCAATCTCTGCATTTCGGACCACGACGTTGAACCAGCAGGTCCAGGTCCAGGACCAGCACCATGTTCTATAAAAATGCGTTTGCTTCTTAGCTTTCTCTTGAAATGTACTCATTTGGTTTGTAATTGATTTTTCACTGCAGGAAAATTCTGCAATCGAGATGCTGTGGCGGATAATAAGATAATGGATGTTGATGACAATTACATGGATCCACAGCTTTGTGCAACATATGCTTGTGATATTTACAAGCACCTAATTGCATCTGAGGTATATACATTTGAAAATTTGATTAAACAAATAGACAGAGCTCAAGAAAATGTATGATGTTATTTGTTCCTCAACTTTACTGTTTTTTCAGTTGAAAAAAAGACCATCCACGGACTTCATGGATACAATTCAGAAAGACATAAATCCCAGCATGCGTGCAATACTAATTGATTGGCTTGTCGAAGTAATTTTCTGTCTATTTATGAAGTTATATATGCTCATTTAGATTCGAACACATGAGGCTAAACCGTCTTCTCGGGTGCCATCGCCTTCATCCATTAACATTTCTAGGATTCAATTTCAAATGCAGGTGGCTGAAGAGTATACAGCACATGGTGCCGGCAAATTTTTTACCCCGTTAAGCGTCGGCATCGTCGTCGGAGAACGTGGGAAAACAAAGGTAGTAAAGATTAGGTTTTAAGAGGAAAAGAAAGAGATAATGATAGAATAGAAAATAAGGGTTTCTAACCCATAAATAAAAAACAGAAAGGTAAGTCACGTGTGTGTATGTGCTGACATGGAAAAAAAAAAGGTAAAAAATTTGAAATGTAGCCGTTAGTAATTCCAGCTCAGCAGCTCCGTTAATTATTTAACGGAGGGTGACCAAATTAGGAGCAAAAGTAAACGTTAGTAACGTTTTTGCCAAAAAAAATAGTTCGGTGATTAAAATAGGAATGAAACGATAGTTGGGTGACTGCCAGTGTAGTTTACCCTAATATTTATTATATACAAAATATTCATAATTGATAAATTATTCAAACAAGTATTGAATATAATTATGTCCTTATATGTCACTTTGCTTGTTTAAATAATCAAACAGCTATCAGCTATCAGTTAATTTTATCAAACACTTTTATACAATCAGCTAATCAATCTGCTAGTCAAATCCGCTATCAGCTAATGTAATCCGCTATCAGCTAATTACCAAAAAGGACCATAGTGTAAGAAAAGCATCTCTCTCTCTCTCTCTCTCTCTCTCTCTCTCACACACACACACACACATATATAAAGATCCACTTACATTATGTAAAACTCAATTACTTTTACACCTTTTTAGACCGTTGGATGATGGTAATAAATGACTAAAATTATTTTCTTATCTTTTTTTCCAAGTAATAATCTTCACATATTCTACTTATAATCTCATTCATCCATTTCACTCATCCAATAGTCATGAATTAACGTAAAACTAATTGAATTTTACATTGTGTAAGTGAATCTAATAACCATATATATATAGGGATGAGATCCACTTACATGGTGTAAAACTCATTTAGTTTTAAACTAATCCATGACCATTGGATGGGTGAAATGGATGGATGAGATTAACAATAGAAAATGTGAAGATTATCACTTGGAAAAAAAGACAGAAATAATCTAAGCCATTTATTACCATCATCCAACGGTCCAAAAAAGGTGTAAAACTAATTGAGTTTTACATAGTGTAAGTGGATCCTAACCTATATATATGGGTTAGATTATTTTCTTGTCTTTTTTTTTCAAGTGATAATTTTCACATTTTCTATTGTTAATCTCATCCATCCATTTCACTCGACCATGAATTGGTGTGAAACTAAATGGATCCCATCCCCCTCTCTCTATATATATTCAGAATCTTGTAGATACCAATTAGATTGGTTTCTCCAAAAGTTTTTCTGATGAAGCATGCAGTGAAAGAGAGTTATCACGCTTTCCTTTTTTGCATGCTTTCCCTATCATGCTCACAAGTTATAAACTCATACTCTATATGATCCTTGATTACTTAAAGTTGACGTGCAACTCAGAACAACTTCACAGAGTCTGGATATCAACATTAAAAGTATGCTTTGTAGTGGCTAGCTTGGTGACCCCATTTGGCTTAAGTAACATTCAATGGGAGAATTTTATGACCAGGAAGCTGCTGGATAGAGAAAAAAACATGGTGGTGGATCTTAATAACGCTCTAAAAGGGGTGAAGCTATACTCGGGAGTTCATGATAGGCTTGTATGGATTCACGACAAAGCAGGGATGTTCTCGGTGAAAAATTAACCCATTTGATGGTCAATGCTGGTGTGGAAGAACAGGATTTTGAGTTTGGTAAACTATGGAAAATCAAAGTTCCTCCGAAAGTCAAAAATCTGCTGTGGATGCTGAAGCGAGAACGATTGCCGACAAAGGATATCTTGAAAAAAAGAGGGGTTCTTGATGGGGCAGATCAATGTTTGTGTTCTTGGTGCGAAATTGGTTTTGAAGACTCAAACCATCTTTTTGTTGGGTGCTGTCGGGCAAGAAGTTTTTGGAGATTGTTTTGCGCTTGGTGGCAGATTTCATGGTTCGATATCGAAAATATTAATGCCCTGTATCAGTTTTGCTTTAATATTGCTTTTTCAGGTTGGACTAGAAGCCTTTGGCTGATCTCAGTAGCAGCAATGATATGGAGTATCTGGATACTTCGAAACGAAAGGATCTTCAAAGCCAAATCGACGTCGGTTAAGGAGCTTTTGTCGCAAACAAAACTGAGAGCTCTGGTCTGGATCAAAGCTTCGAAAGATGATATGGTGACAAACTTAGAAGGTTGGTGGGAGAGCCCGTTGTCGTGTAGTTGTGCTGCTTTGTTTAATGAAATCAAAACTTGGGACCCTCCTGAGCTAGGATGGCTGAAATTCAACGTGGACGGTGCTTTTAAGGATGCGAGTGCTGGTTGCGGTGGCGTAATGCGGACAGAGGAAGGAACCATTAGAGCAATCTTTACAGGTCCGTTAGATGCGAAGGGGGTGGATTTTTCTGAAATTATGGCAATAAAAAATGCTCTTGACATTTTCATGGAGGCGGGCTGGTGCGGAAAAGCAGGATTGATCGTCGAGTCTGATTCGAGGATAGCGTTGAATTGGATTGCAAATTCGACACAACGTCCTTGGATTTGGTGGGAGTTATTCCTGGAAATCGACAAAGGCATCGAGGTAATTGGAAGAGTCAAATTTAACCATGTCTCTCGAAATTGTAATACTCTAGCCGATGGTTTAGCTAAAGATGGGCTAAATAGACAAATTATGTTTAAAGCTTGGTGGTGAAGTCACGTTGCTTTAGGAGGATTGGGGGAGTCTGTACCTTGTGAGATTGTATTGTGTCGTGGTCACATTTAGGGGGCGGGACTTCTGGTCCACAACGTAGTGTTAGGTGATGTAGTATGGCAGCATTGACATTGTAGTAGGAAAGGGATTTGGGCATGAGTATATCGCGATTAGCCGAGCTTGTGGATTGGTTTTTGTAAATACTACATTGTGTGTACTCTTTTCCTCCGATAGGTTTAGGGAGGTTTTTAACGAGGCACGCAATGTTGGTGTGGCTTATAAGTTTTAATAAATTATCTTATTTGCCGAGCAAAAAAAAGTATGATTTATAGCGATGCGTGGTTTTCTCGGAAGTGTTGTTCATTGAGACTCACTATTTGAGTTCACACAGTCGAAATATTAATACAAATATTATTTTAGGTCATGGATTTCGTCTTTCAGACATTATTAAAAGTCGTTAGACAATACTATTTATTGAGGATTTGACTATTTGTTCAACAAATAACACTTTACAAACTTCTCTCGAAATGATCAAAAGCATCTTGACACGCATAAAAAATAGTATTAATTTTTTTTAATATTATTTGGGCATTGATTTTTTTTTTCAATATTTGTTATTATCTGCAAAGTCTTCAAATTTAATTTTTTCAATACTCGTTACCATAGACCTACTCTTAATTTTTTTTCATTACTTGCCATTAGGGATGAGATTTAAATATCGGTATGCAACCACAACAACGGTCATTATAGACGGAACTGGCACCATCTAAAATTGTGACACCGACAAGCGTGTCTGTTATATCCACAATAGTGTATGTTATTAAAAAAAATCACAACCGCAATACTCGCAGTGACCGAAATAGTATTTGTTATTTCCGCAATCGCGATAAACACAATACAACCGAAAATATGATTTCAACTGTAATTATAATTTAAATCCCTAATTTAGACTCCAATTTTAAGCTCGCCCAGTGCCACCAAAAGCCGAAGGACGGCCCTGTTTGAGACCATCGGCAGTGGACATTACCAGGATGTTCCACCCCATGTGTAGCATTCAGATTCTAATATCCACTTTCTATGTATATAACTCATATTTTCCGGATACAGATAGCCAATCCTTGATTCCAACACACAGCCGGACGGCCCGGACATGTTTTCTTGTGGTAATGATTCTTCATTGTTCAGACACATGAAATCAGCTTTCCAAAACATAATGATTTGATGATAAGCTATCATTTCTAATGCCTGAATGCCACCTGATGCAAATGCACTTTGAGATTTGAAGCAAATCACATACAACAATTGGATTTCTAAACGTAATTGCTACTATTTTTTTTCGATAAAATATTATTTATTATTCAAGAAAACAGCAAGTTGCTACGATAAACATTAACTTCATGAAGTGCACCAGAAAATCCTCTAATTCAGTCGAGTTCCGTCGCACAAAATCGAAACATATTTCTAAATAAAAGAATAAACAAATAAGAAAAGTACAAGCTACAAAGGGTAATAAAACATATGCTCGACTGACATGAAAAGGGGCCAATCTTTTCAATGGTAATATTGTAGTTAAAGGTATTAAACTTTTTAAATTCAGATATTTCTTGAAAAAGGAATTTCAACTCTTATTAAGGCATAATATGCTTACATTTCAAAGGAAATATAATATGGATGGAATCCACTAAATAGTTAGGCCATTTGATTCATTTTATAGCATATATGGAGCCTTTATGGCATACTTTTGTTCCATATAGCTCCTCTAACTTTGAATATGATCCGTATGATTCCGCTTTCGTAATTATTAAATTGTATTACCCTCACGTTATGAGTGGAGGAAAATATTTTATATAAAAATATATTTGTTAAAATTTATTCAACACACAATCTTAGATGAAGTGATAAATGATTTGTATTTAAATATGTTAATCATGAGTTTAGACCCTAAGTAATGATTTTTTTATTTGTGTTTTTAAAATATTATATGATGAAATTTTGTTTTCATTTATCTAATACTACATAGTTTCTATGCACATTTATTCTCGATCTATATGATATAAATAACAAAACATTTTTAAATTTTTAAGTGCATATACTTTTGTTGCATTTCTATAACTATACATGCCCATTACATTGTGTGTTTCATTTTAAATGACAAATTATTTTTTGATTTATTAACTTGTACAAGAATGTCAACGAAGGCATTTAATTAAGGATTTATATCTAATACACTGTATGTGAAAAATTTTAGTTTCTACAAGTATCTTAGTTTTAGGGTTTAGGGACTTAGTTTAGAGTATAGGGTTTAGGTGTAGGGATTTATAATTTAGGGGTGATTGTTAGAATTTAAGGTTTAGAGGTTAGGGTAATATGTTGAGGATTTAGATTTTAACCTATAAACCCTGAATTCTAACCCTAAACACTAAATTCTATTCACAGTCCCTAAATTCTAAAATACTAAATCTAAACCCCTAAACTCTACACATTAAACTAAGTCCCTAAACCCTAAAACTAAGTCGCTTGTGGAAACTAAAAATGTTCGCCGCTAGTGTATCAAATAATTATTATTAATTAATTAAAACGTGAATTTCTTGGGGAGAATCCAATGCCTCTTCAACCTTTTTATTCGACCACCCTTTAATTCTTTTGCAGTGCTACCACTAATAATTTTTTTTAATTAATGATAGTGCACAACTGGCGCATCTGGCTTTGAACTAAATTTTTGTTTAAAAAAACACTTAATTAAGACTAGGGATGGATCGATGAATTGCATGAAGCGATTATACTCTCTGAAAATTTTAAATGTTTATATAATTTAAATATTTTTTATTTTTTTATTAATGATCTAGTTCTACACCTGCTAATATTTTTTAATTTTGTACTCATAAATTATTTATATAACTTTCTAAAAATATGTATCTCTGATATAAAATCATACGTCTGTCAATAATGAAGAGTTTAAAGTGTATATGTTGTATACATATAATATTGATAATACAAATTGTCAACTATTTTGTTGATATGTAGGGAACAATTTGGCCATATTAGACGACCAACATTCATTCCAAGTATAAATTAACATTCCGACTAATATTCTTTTGAAGTTACATTATATAATTTATCTGATAAAGTATACCAATTAGGCATGAACTTTAACATCAATTCCGACTAACATCTCTTGGTGAAGATAAAGAGCTTTCTTTTGCACTATGTGATATGCAGAATTATATTCATATCGTTTTGTTAGGTTCAATGAGACTGAAATCTGATTTTTCTTTATCTCAGTTTGAGGTATTGTTTGCAGTGACAGAAATCAAAAATAGAGGGTAAAATATAATTAACTATAAAAATGAGGGGGCCACACCCCCAAGGCTTTTAGTTCGTCTCTGATTGTTAGATAAAATATATAAAAGAAAATAAAACTTAGCTACCAAGTGTTGGGTGCAATAGTAAGACGCATTGCATTTTTAAGGAGAGAATTCAGATTTGAACTTTGGAGATAACCTTATTGAGAAGGAAAATCACTAATCCCGAACATAGAACATAAAATGAACATGAACCGTAAAGAAAAATAAAACTTAAAAAAGTAAGAACTTAAGAAATGGAGTTTTGGTTTTATGACGATATTAAGGTCTTGAGAACATGCAATTTCCAATAGAAATTCATCATACGTAAATATCATGTAGGATTTTTTAATCCATATTTTATTCTAGTTTAAATTTCATTATTTGTTATATTCTAGGTCTAAATACATTTCGACTGTTAGCTCGATCATGTTTCTTTATGGTTAAATCTAATTATGGTTATTCGGGTCGTATTATTTGTACTTGCAAATGTGATTATATTTGTAATTTTATTTGTAATTCGGGAAAAAAAGTATTTGAATTTATATTATAAAGCTTTGGGAGTAATTGTAAAAAAATACCGAATAAAGTTATATTGTTGGATAATATATCAACACTTAATTTTAAGTAATATACCAATTTGTTAAAAAATAATATACCAATATACTTTATAAGAGGTTTGGTACTTAATTTTTCAACATTTAATTTTAAAATAAAGAGATAATTTATTTTAATTTTCTTTAAAATGATAATTCACTTCAAATTTATTTATTTTAAATAAAACCAAACTTAATTATAACATTTAGATATTGTCTGATAATTCGTTGAAAATTTTAAATCAACTGAGAATAATATTTTCGATTATTTAACTTTCAATCATGATTAAAGAAACCAGCTACATATAATTTTTATATAAAAAGTGTACGATTTATTAGATAATGAGTTGCTTACACATAATGAAAAACAATCTCAATTATTTTTTTTTGCAATACTATATTGTCCTTTGGTGATTTTAGCAGGGACAGAGCTAGTATTTAAGATTGGAAGGGGGAAATTTGAAAGTGGGGACAAATTCAAAAATAAACTAATTTATAAAGAGATTTATATAAGAAGACAAAGCTGAAAAAAAAAATTCTAAAAGGTGAGGAGAGAAAATATTAGCAACTTTTTCGAGGTTTTGATTGTTAGTGAATTGCTCTAATTTACTGGATTAATGTTTGTAAGTATTTTCTTAATGACTTTTATTATAGTTAACAGTTCTTGTTAGCTAGGTTGATTAGTTAGTTGTATTTCTGTTAGTCGGTTACTTAACTTGCTATATAAGGAATCATTGTATCATTGTGTATAACACACTTTACATAAATAAAGAAAGTTTTCTTTACTTTCTCCTTCTTGGTCATGGCGGAATCAAATGATGATTTCAATAATGGCAACAACCCCTGTTATCTTCATCAATCTGATAATCCTGGTAAGGTTTTGGTCACACAGCCGCTTACCAGTGATAACTACAATACTTAGAGGCGTTCCATGTCCATGGTGTTGTCTGCCAAGAATAAAATGAGATTTGTGGATGGCTCCATCACAGCTCCTTCTGTCACGAATCAAGAACTATACAAATCTTGGACAATGGCAAATAATCTAGAGAATTCTTGGATTCTCAATTTCGTATCAAAAGATATTGCTGCTAGTTTACTTTATCATTCTTGTGTTGTTGATATATGGAAGGATCTTGAGGATAGGTTTCAACAAAACAATGTCCATCGAATTTTTCATTTGAAAAAGAGATTGAATAAGTTGGTTCAAGGTTTTTTAACCGTGAGTGCTTATTATACTCAACTAAAAATTATTTGGGATGAGCTTGCTTCTATCAAATAAGTTTGAACTTGCTCACAATGTACATTCGAAGGTATTCACAAGATAATAGAAGAGCAACAAAAATAGTTGACCATGCAATTTTTTATGGGCATGAATGAATCGTTTGCCCGTGCTCGTGGCCAAATCTTGTTAAAGGGTCATCTGCCCTCCATTACAAAGGTTTTCTTGTTGATCGTGCAAGAAGAAAGCCAATGACTCATTCATTTAAGCAATCATGTCACTGAGGCCACTTTTGCAGTGAAAGTTCATGTCAATCCAAGAAAGAATCGTCCGCAATGAAGTTATTGTAGTTTGCTAGGCCATACAAAGGATAAATGCTACAAGCTCCATGGTTACCCTCTCAGTTACAACAATCGAGCTAAGAAGCCTCATGTGAGTCTTGTCAATGTTGCCCAGAGGTTCTTTCTTAGGATTTTCAATAGAGTTTAATGTCAAATTTATTAAATGACTCGTTAACTTCAAAACAATGTAAAAAACTCATTGTCGTGCTCACTAATCAATTGCAATCAGCTTCATCTTCTGATCTTCCTTCCACTTCTGTGAATTTGGAAATGCAAGGCAAGATTACTTCCTTCATTAATAACTTCAGTTCTCTTAATAATGAAAGATGTTGGGTTATAGACTCATGGGCTTCTAGACATGTTTGTTCTTCTACGGATATGTTTGAATCTTTGTATCTTATTTAAGAGAGCAATATTCTTCTTCCTAACAAGTCTGTTGTCAAGGTGAAATATTTGAAACTGTCTGTCTTTCTCCTAAGCTGGTCCTCAAGAACGTTTTTTATGTACCAAATTTCAGTTTTAATCTTCTGGCAATCAGTTGTTTGACTCAAGATTCTACTCTTAACGTGTTGTTTGGCTCTAATCAATGCTTGATCCAGGACCTATGCCAAGTGATTGGGAAGGGTGAGTTGTATAGGGGATTACACTTGCTGTGCATACCTGCTTCTCATAATGATAGTTTACCTGTCAAAGCTCATGTAAATAGTGCAAATGTTGATTTTATTTCTTGGCACGATAGACTCGTCCATCATAGTTCTCATGTATTGAAATTGTTGAAAGATGTATTGCCTTCTTTGAATTTTAATAAAGATGACGTTTGTCATATTTGTTCTTTAGCAAAGCAACAACGCCTCCCTTTTCAATCCTCTATTACACATGTCATACAACTTTTTGACTTAATTCATTGTGATGTTTGGGACCCTTTTAAGAAATCTACTTATAACAATCAAAGATTCTTTTTAACTTTGGTGAACGATCATACTAAATCCACATGGACATATCTGATGCATCATAAATCTGAAGTGAGCAGCATTGTTCCTAGCTTCATCACAATGGTCAAAAAGTAGTTTGGGTTTGATGTTAAAGCATTTTGATCTGACAATGCCTTAGAGCTGAAGTTCACTGAATTATTTTCTAAATTGGGTATAGTTCATCAATTCTCCTATGTTGAGACTCCTCAACAGAATTCAGTAGTTGAGCGCAAGCATCGACATCTATTGGCAGTTGCAAGGGCTTTTTTCTTTCAGTCCAGGGTTCCACTATGATTTTGGGGGGAAATGTTTGCTCACTGGAACTTACCTAATAAACAAGCTACATTCTCCAGTTTTGGGCAATAAATCTCCTTATGAGCTTTTGTACAAATAGCCTCTGAATTATATGCTTCTCAAGGCTTTTGGCTATCTTTGTTTCGTGTCCACTCTTTAAGCACGCAGACAAATTCTCTGAACAAGCATTGCTTGGAATTTTTATTGGCTACTCTCCTAGTGTTAAGGGTTACAAGGTCTATGTTTTAAAGACTCGTTCGATCATCATATCACGAGACGTGATTTTTTCATGAGGGAATGCTTTCTTTTCATTCTATTTCTTCTTCTAAAACACTGTTGATTTCTTTTCCCATGTTCCTTTGCCACGTGTTTTCTCTGATGTTGTACATAATTATGCTCCTCAATATGTACAAGTTTCATCATGTGTTTCTTCTCAGAGCTTAGATACATCTGACCAGAATGATGATCAATTCCATATAAACTTCTCTACATCTTCAACTTCAGAAAACTCTATTCTTAACTCAGCTCAGAATAACATGCAGAATGAAGTTGATCCTGGTTCGGTGCCACCAATTGTTCCCTCACAACATGAGCCACTAGATGTTCCATTACCTGAAGAACCGGTGGTTCATCTTTGAAGATCGTCTCGTGCTATACAAAAGGATTCATGTCTTGATTAATATCACTTGAACATTGTCTCTTTTTACTCTTATCCTATTGAAGACTACATTTTTAATGAGAAATTATCCCTTGATTATAGTACGCTTATTGCCAACATTTCATCCTCCAAGGAACCTGTTTTTTTATCATCAAGCAGTAACTTCTTCAGGTTGGAGAGATGTCATGCATGAAGAATTACAAGCTATAGATTCCAACAAGACATGGTCAATCGTTACTTTGCCATAAGGAAAACACCCAATTGATTACAAATGGGTTTACCACATAAAATACAATGTTGGTGGCACTATCGATCGTTATAAAACTCGCTTAGTAGCGAAAGGGTTTACTCGCAATGCCTCTGGTATATCTTAACCCCAAATACGATGTGTTTTACAATTACTCGAGGATACAGGATCACTTGCTAAGAAACCAGCTGAGCTGCCTATGATACCTTCTCATAAATTGAGTTCAAATGAAGGGGATTTGTTGTCTGATCCTCAACTCTATCAAAGGTTAGTTGGTCGACTGTTGTATCTTACACATACCAGGCCAGATATTGCTTATACCGTGCATCTTTTAAGTCAATTTGTTACCTCTCCATGTTATCCTCACCTCATGGTCGTTTATCATCTTCTATCCTATGTTAAAAGGAATCTTGCTTTTGGCATGTTCTTTTCTTCAGCATCCAATTTATAGCTCAATGGCTTTGTTGATGTTGATTACAGTGCATGTCTTGACACCAAACGTTCTATCACCATATTTTGCATTTTTCTTGGTAACAACATTGCTTCTTTAAAGGCTAAGAAGCAACAAACTGTTAGCAGATCTTCATGTGAGGCTGAATACCGTGCCATAGCTACAGCAGTTTGTGAGCTCGTTTGGCTTCGTTCCTTGCTATATTCATTTCAGATTCTGGCCCCAACTGCCTCTTTATATTGTGATAATCAATCAGCTATTCATCTCACTAATAATCAAGTGTTTCATGAGCGCACCAAACATATCGAAGTTGATTGTCATTTTGTATTTTAATTCAAAACTTGATTTATGATTTTAAATGGTTTAACAATTTGTTTATTTGAAATTTTAACATGGGTCTCTCCAGTGACCCTAATGTGACTTCCTAGGATCCGTATTAACGCATAGGCGGGTCTAGGGGTTACATTTAGTTGTATTAGAGCTTAGAGTTGCGTCATTCTGGGTAGATCAGTCGATCGTCTGTCATAGGTTGTCTGGTTTGTGCATGCCTCTAGATCCTGGCCTTACTCTACTAAGCTGAGACTTTGATGTTGAATTCTTTTTCTAAAAGAACTGAATCTAAGTTTTATGTCCGCTGTAGCTCGAATCGTACTAGAAAGGAATGTATATAACATTTGTCTGTGAATTGGATAAACTTAATTGATCTAAATCTAGATAAAGAACCTGAGATGGTTTATGCATGTAAAATTGAAGATCTGAATCAGATTAAGAATAAATGTTTGATCATATCAGATAACCGATATAAGATTACATGTAAGGTAGCTCTGTGATAATGATTGTGTTTGAGAATATTCTAATGAAAATTTGATAAAAGTATTACGAATCTAAAAGAAAGGTGTCCGTGAGATTGATGAAAGTATAGATTATGTGGTGACTCTGTTATACACGAAGAAAACAGTTGACTGAACATTGCGCTGAAAGTAAGTGATATCTATTTGAAACCTTGGATTGTGTTTGTTCGGCAGGGAGTAAGTCATTTCTGGGAAAAGTGGCATGTACCGTCATATGCATCCTACTTACTGAAATCTGATGATTACATCATGATTCTGGAGGGCACTGGTTGCTGCTTTGAGTACTCGTATGAATTTCACGCACATTTGTTCGTCCGTAAATTGATGGTCAACCTAGTAGAGTAATTCAAATTCTGAAATATGTGCTTTTGGATTGTATGATTAACTTCTGTGGCGGCGAGAATGTTTTGTAGTCTTGACTGAGTATGTCTTAATAATAACAGTTACGAGACAAGTGTTCATGTGGCTCCGTATGAAGTTCTATATGGATTCATGTATTGCATTCTAATCAATTGAGTTGAGATGCATCATAGGATAGTTTTGGGTCTAATGTCAGTCCGAGTGACCGGAACGATACCAAATTGATATGTGACCATCTGAGCGTCCTGAGAAACAAGGATACCCTGATAGATAAGTTTCAGTACAAAAACGGATGAAAGAGTAGTTCTGCATTTCTCTGACCCTGGTAAATTTCGAGGTCGAAATTTCTTTTTAGGGGGGAGAGTTGTAACACCCCTAAAATTATTAAAGTTTACTTTGAGCTAAAAAGGGGAAATGGATAAAAAAAGTTGCCAACCCAGGGGTTCAAACTTGTGACCCTTGGCTTTGTAAGCCCGAGCCTTAACCGTTTGTGCTAAGGATCATTTGTGATTAGTTCTCACACCAAACTTGTTTTGAATTATGTTTAATTAGTCTGAACCAAATTTAATATAGCCATCGAGATTCGCCTGCCATCATTAATAACCAAAATATCTTATATTTTTTTTCTCTCTCCCAATCCTTTCGTATTCCCCGACCAACGTCTGATCTCCCCCACTGTTGCGTCGTGACCGTCACCTCCACCCTAGTCATGCTCGCCGCCGCACTCTGAACCCAACCTTGGTCGCCACTCGTGCCACTGATGTCCCAATCGTTAGGAATCGAAGGTATTAGGTTCGACGAACCTAGGTTTTATAACTAGTTTGTTCATCGTTGATTTCCGGCCACCTATGTCACCGTTGGGGCGCGTCAATGGTTCGATTGTGTTCAGCGTGTCGCGGGGAGCAAAACCCGACTGACCGATCGTGTGTCTAACGTCAGTAAGATGCTCATCGGATCTACGTCGCTTTCGACCGTTTCCCCTCTGTTTTGGTTAATCTCGGTATGAATTCCGACCTTTTTTGTGTTGTTGATGTATGGGTTGGACTTTTGAGCTAACGAGCTCCTATTTTTTGACAGAATCGGTGCCAACGGTGTCTCCAGTGACCGTTTCTGGCAACCACCCAGTGAAGCCAATCTGAAGGGTAAGTGAATCGGCCTGAACCCATAGTTGAATCGGTCTAATCATAACCGATCTAGCCTAATGAATCGGGTCAGGCCTATTAGTTTTAGGAAGTGGGTCAACCAGTGTAAGGCCCAATGGCCTTTAGCCTAAACTCGTGTAACCAACCCAACCCGACGCTAACTCGGTCTGAACTCGTGTCTGACCTGCTTGGCTCGACTCGATTTTGACCCGACCCGTCT
Source organism: Hibiscus tridactylites (assembly GCA_958450335.1). NCBI lineage: Eukaryota > Viridiplantae > Streptophyta > Magnoliopsida > Malvales > Malvaceae > Hibiscus > Hibiscus tridactylites. The sequence goes on from OY288288.1 coordinate 7,642,103, forward strand.
GCCCGACCCGTTGACTAAGCCAAACCGTCCGAGTCAACTCAGTGAGCTAACCCGTCTGAGTCAACTCAGTGAGTCAACTTGACATAGTTGACTCATCCGAGTTAACACAGTTGACCAGTGATGTCAGCGAGACGTCAGCGTTGACTTTGACTGCTTACATCAGCGTTGACTTTGACCTCAAAAGTCAAATTTTCCGAAAACTCCTATTTTATGTTTTTCTACGTTATGAGTCCGATTTTGAAGCCTGTTTCACAAAATTCTGACCCGAAGTCCTCCGAATATTACTTTGAACCTGAGAATTCTTATGCATTTAATTAATTGGTTAAAAGCTTGTGAATGAGGTCTGATCTGGAGATTTGTGTAATTGAAGGTACTCATAGTTCCTAGAATACGAATTGTTGAGGGATGCCAAATCCGGGTTTAAAGGTGTTCGAATGCCGTTCACAGATCGACTGATGTAGCTCGGAGTTATGGTAATACTTTACTACCTTCTGCATGTTTTTGCAACATGTTGGTATTCGATTAATGTTTGCACGACCATGTTTGAGCATATGATTATTTCCGCCTACGTCGATCAATTACGAAATAAAAATATTAATGGCCAAGACAAATATTCGAATAAGAGGTTTGATAAATCGAAAAGACTTCCGAGTTCAGTGCACGATTAATGAGTCGGTTAATCTTTAAGTCTGATTACCCCTTTTGATTAAAAAGAAATATCAAAAATTTGATTGGCGAATGACGAAAACACCCAAACCTACTAAAACAACTCATGAAGCTACACTTGATCCGATAAGACATCTGATACACTTGAAAACCTCATACTACTGAAATGTCACGGTAACAAGACTTAAACCCTCGAGTTTGTAAATTACTTGAGTCGTAAGAATTCTGAATAATTCGATGAAGATAAATGTGTGGAAAAATATTCGTATGTATGAATTGTGCAATGGGGCGAAAAAGATTGAATTGATTGAAATGACTAAAAAGGATTGAAAATTACTGATAAGACTGAGATGGGTCACAATGATCCTAGAGACGGATATTTTTCTTCGGGCATCAATCGTCCATCGACCGACATATGGGATATATCCTTGAGGTCTGAAACGAATGAATAGATGGAAGAACCGAGAAACTCCGAATAATTAAAACATTTTCGAGCAATGTAATGTCTGAAATACCCTCGAATACTAGAATGTCGGAAAATACTTCTAAGACATGAAATTAGAAATCTCAATAAAGACAAACTGATGTAATGGCTCCAAAAATGGTAAAATACGACCCGTGTCAGTTGGTCGATTCATATACGATGATGATAGTGGGAGAATACCATGTGAATGCACCGCTTGAATATATGATTAATTTCTGGTAATAAGTTCAGTGGACGATTGGTGAAGGTGAACTATTGTTGTTTTGCTCGGTAGTCAGTTTTGAGAAATGAATGGTTGAGGTGTACCATCCGGTAATATATTAAACACTATGTTAATGGGTTTCAATTAGTCAAAGGGGCTTGGAAACTTAATGAGCAACTAGAATTCCTAAATTATGTACATCGTCGTTTATACCTTGTTGGTTCAAATTACCAAATTACCTCTAAAGGTCAAAATGACCAAAATGCCCTCGTAGGCTTAAATGATTGGATCACTCTTGGTACATCTGAAATCCCAATGATTCTGATGCATCAACTTCCGATGTTGATTCGATCCGTCTTATCGGACTCCCCTATTCGTAGGGACCTCGTTCTGAAATCATTCCAAAATTGTCAAATGTCGTCGTTCTGATATCTATCAAGCACCTCTGAGAAATGAATTGGGTCATAAAGTGTGTACCATGTATCTGTAAATACCTTCTGTTCTAAACCAAGTCCATATGCTTAAAATTTGAAAGTATGACATTGTAATACGAAAGGAAAACAATGCCCTGGTTTCTGACCTCTGATATGAAAAATATATCTGATATATGATATTAAATACGAGGTAATAATAAAAAATAAAGGGAAAACTACACCGGTGGTCCCCAAACTATTGTTGTTTTCCTATTTTGGTCCCTAAACTATGTTTTTCGGCAAAACTGTCCCTTCTGTTACATAGTTCTCCTGTTTTGGTCCCCCGACGTTAAATAGCTAACGGTTTTGCTGACGTGGCATTTTTTAAATATTTTTTAATCATTTCTCTCTCCTCTTAAAAAATGCCACGTCAGCAAAACCGTTAGCTATTTAACGCCGAGGACTAAAACAGGAGAACTATGTAACAGAAGGGACGGTTTTGCCGAAAAACATAGTTTGGGGACCAAAATAGGAAAATGGTAATAGTTTGGGGACCACCGGTGTAGTTTTCCCAAAAATAAATTTGACATATGTCTTCTAGTATAAAAGTAGATCTGATATCTATTTTCTATAATACTATCTTCTGAATATAAACTGAAATCATCTGGGTATATTATCTGGGATTTGAATGAAGATCTGTAGGCTCATTCTGGACCTAAGCTCCTACGCCCAATGGGCCTAGAGTAAGTCTTTCTGTTAAGCTCTTACGCCCACGGGCCTAGGGTAAGTCTTTCTGGACCTAAGGCATTCCCTTAGGTAGGCTCTTATGCATCAGGCCTAGGGTAAGACCTTCTGTATGTAGTTCAAGGGAAATTGCATTTTGGAGTTCGGTTGGAGGGTAGTTAAGTAAATTAATAAAACTTTCTGGCCTCTTCTGAAACATACCCTAATAAATTAATATATCAAAGTTGAACTCTCAGTAAACTTACAATTCGCACTTAATGAATCACTCTGAACTCCCTAATTCAACTTCTGAAATCCGAATCTCTGCTTTAGACTCACATCTTAAGGTTCGGGTGATCAAATAAATAACAAATCTGTTACCTTCTGGTATAATGCTCCGTGTCATCGCCGTTTTTGGTCCGGGCCGAAATTGGTTGGGCCTTCATAGGCTCGTTATTGTTTAGAGTCGCCATCGGTCATTTTGGATTGGGTATGACCAAAATCCTATAGAACAGGTATGCGTCTGAACCAAAGTCAGGTTGGGCTTGAGAGTCAGATACGTGTGGGGAAGGTTATAGCACCCCTACAACGCCCAAGATTGGTACCTAAAGGGGTTGTGTTGTCTAAAAGGCTTTAAAGATATGGTTAATAGAACTATTATACACAACGAAAATATACAAATAAATCGAATAAATTAAAAAATTAAACATGTTAAAAAATGATATATAAAAAACAAATGGAAAATTAATATTTTAATTGAAGACCATAACATTAAGTCAAATCATAATTTATCTCAAATTAAGCGAATTATTAATCGAACATATTCTAAGACCAAATCACATTATTCGCATAATTTTAAGACTAATTTATAATTAAACTCAATTTTAAGTTCAATTAAATATTTAATCATCCATTTAAAATAAAGATTAATCAAATTTATTAACTAATTATGTAATTAATCATGCAATTTAATGATTTAATGAAAAGAAACTAATCCTAAAGGTCAAAAGAAACAACTAATTATAAGACCTAATTAAAAGAATTAAAATCTATAAGAGAAAATGACCTAAATGTGAAATATCTAAACCCATAAGACTTGAAACAAGGATTTCCCCCTAATCTAATGAAAAATGCAACAACTTTCCCTCCATCCAACAGTGACCATTCACATTCGTAACTATAGGAATTTTTAATGTTTTATTTTCCATTTGCTCCACAGTTTTCCATGTGCCATTAAAAGCAATCTAATCTCATTTTCCATTAATTACGTGAATTTTTTAATGGCAAATAATGGAACCTTCCTTTACTAGTATTTTAATTCAAACAAAACATTGTCGTTCGGCCTAAATTAAAAACAGGTCGTTTTAGTTCTTATTTCATTTTCAGTCATTTAACCTAAATACAAAAAAAAACTCTTCTTCTTTGATGTTTTTTATCACCGCCGCCGCCGTCGGTCTACTAGCACCGGTGATGGCAAAACAAAAAAATACCCTTTTTGGTTCGTTTTTATACCCCAAGTCCAAATCTAACATTAGGTTTAGGAAAAACTAAGTAAATCGAAGTAGATCTAGACAAAAAATCGTATTTTACCTCTCTCCAACTCTTGAATCCATCGTTGGATCGGATTATTCTCAACATATGTTGAATCTGACTGCGTTGGGAGTTCTTTCAACGTTGCGATCTTGCCAATAATACTCCGGCCACCGTGAATCAAGGTAAGAACTTGATTTCCTTATCCCCACTTTCTCAGCCTTGCCAAAATTTTTCACTAGATTTTTTGCTCTGATTTTTCTCTTTTATCTCTGTGTCCTCTAAGGTTTTCGGGGTCGGTATTTATAAGCCGAATAATAGGCTTTTTCGAGCTCTCTCACCACCGAAAATTTTGGAGGTAGTTGGGATAAACTTAGATTACATCTTGGGGCGCAAGAATCGGAGATGACTCAGACTCCTCTTGGCAATAGATCTCTTGACGCCGGCGAAAGGCAGATCTAGGGTTTTTATTTTTTGTATTTTGGATTTTTTTTCTGATTTTCTGATTTTTTTTATTTTTTTATTTTTCTGATTTTTTGTATATTTTTTTGATTTTATCACGTCCATTGGACTGGACTTGGGTTGTATATTAGGCCCTAAAAAATTGGTGTGTACAGCTGCCCCTCTTTGCTTATTGCTCGAATGAGAGGAATGGAGCAAAGACCAGAAGCAACAAATTTGTTCAGTGAGAAACAACTAGCGATAATGGCACTCCATCTTGGAGGCAAATAATGACACCCCATCTTGGAGGCAAGTTGTGACACTCCGTTTTGGAGGCAAATGGTGACATTCTTTTTTGGAAGCAAATTGTGGCACTCCATCTTGGAGGCAAATGATGGCACATCATCTTGAAGGCGAATCGTGGAATTTCATCTTGAATGCGATTAGTAGCACTTCATCTTGAAGGTGAATCATGGCACTCCATTTTGGAAGCGATTGGTGGCACTTCATCTTGAAGGCTATTGATGGCACTTCATCTTGAAGGCTATTGATGGCACTTCATCTTGAAGGTGATTGGTGGCACTTCATCTTGAAGGCGATTGGTGGCACTTCATTTTAAAGGTAATTGATGGCACTTCATCTTAAAGGCGCTTGGTGGCACTTCATTTTGAAGGCAATTGATGGCACTTCATCTTGAAAGAGATTCTTGTCAATCTGTCCTGATAAAAAATGCACATGTTTCTAATGTATTTATCTTACATATAAAATGCTCTATTATTCTAAATGCATGAAAATTGAATGTATTTTAAGTTCTGGATTTATTTTCGTTGAGATCAAAGTCCTTGTACTTTTTCTTTCTACCTCATATCATACCTCTTGAATTCATTCCTTTCCATTTATCAAAGAATGGTGTTTGTGAGCATTTTCTAGCATTATTGTGTTCTAAAATCTCTTTTTTGAGTAATGCATCGAACATCAAAACATATTGTAAACCCCATTGGGTAAAGCGACGAGTTTACCAATTAACAAAAGAATGCACAAATATCCAAATGGCAAGTACAAGGAAACGCAAGGTAGCAAGAAAATTGAAAATGTCCTCTTATTGAACGAAAATGGTTTGAGCCTTAACAGATAATAATCAAATGTCTAAGACAACAAAGGTAAAAGGGAAACAAAAACAAAAGACAAAACAAAAAAAAGGAAGAAAATGCCCCTAAATATCAATTGCGAGGACTCCATTGCTACTTCGCTCAAGGATCTTTTCTAAATATGACCTATGCCCAGTAAAGCTTGAGTTCTTGGACAACATCTAAAGACATGTAGATTTTCCCTTGATCATACTTGGACCATTCTTGAGCTTCTGACCCTGAATCTTCTATTGATTCCCATACGCCCTTTGCGCGTTTTCATCTCACTATTTACTGATAGGGTCTTCTTGAGTCTTGGTATTTCTCTTTTCTTCTTTACCAATATGGCCCTTTTGGGTTTTCGCCTCTTGGCTTTATTTCCTTTTTTACTTTTTTACCAACAAGGCCCTTTTGGGTTTTCACCTCTTGGCTTTTTTTCTATTTTTACTTTTTTACCAGCAGGGCCCTTTCGGGTTTTGACCTCTTGGTATGTCATGAATTCAAGCATAATATTTCTTCACCGAGTCAGAAATTAGAGGATTGGATAATTCATTCCCATCCATCTCGGTTAAGATTAGTGCCTCAGCGGAAAAAGCCTTTTTCACAACAAACAGCCCTTCCCAATTTGACATCCATTTTCCTCAAAAATCCCTCTACGTAGGCAACCTCTTTTTTAGAACCAAATCCCCCTTCCGAAACGTTCTTGGTCGGACTTTCTTACCGTGAGCTCGAATCATTCGCTTTTGGTACATCTGCCCATGACAAATTGCTTTCAATCTTTTTTCTTCTATCATATTCAACTGGTCATATCTAACTCGAATTCATTCAGCTTCGTCCAACTCAAGTTCCATTAAGACTCGAAGAGATGGAATCTCAACCTTAATCGGTAATATTGTCTCCGTTTCGTAAACTAAAGAATATAGAGTTGCCCCCGTAGACGTTCGCACGGATGTACAATACGCTAGCAAGGCAAAAGGTAATTTCTTATGCCAATCCTTATATGTTATTGCCATTTTCTCCACGATTCGTTTCATATTTTTATTGCCTGCTTCGACGGCCCCATTCATTTTTGGGCGATAGGGTGCTGATTTATGATGCTTTATCTTGAATTGCTCACACATTTTCTTCATCATTTGGTTGTTCAGATTTAAAGCATTGTCAGAGATAATTCTTTCTGGTTGACCATACCGACAAATGATTTCTTTTTTTAGGAACTTGCATACCATCGATCTGGTTACATTTGCATACGAAGCAGCTTCCACCCACTTGGTAAAATAATCAATCATCACAAAAATGAAACGATGTCCATTTGATGCCTTTGGCGTAATCGATCCGATCACATCCATGCCTCACGCTGCAAATGGCCACGGAGCCGTTATAACATGAAGAGGTGAAGATGCCGCATGAATTTTATCTCCATAAATCTAACATTTATGGCATCTCTGAGCGAATTTGACGCAATCTTCTACCATAGATACCCAGTAATAACCCAACCTCATAATCTGCCTAGACATACTAAGGCCATTTGCATGAATTCCACAAATTCCCTCGTGAACTTCCTCAATTATCTTTTTTGTCTCATGATTTTCTATACATCTAAGCAGCGTTTGGTCGCTCCCTTTTTGTATAGGATTTCTCCGTCAAGGACGTACCCTACAACCATTCTTCGAATTGTTCTTTTATTCACATCATTCGCCCCCTCGGGATATTTTTGATACTTGATATATTGTAAAATATCGTAATGCCAAGGGTGATCATCTACCTCATCTTCGATGGTATAACAACTGGCGGGTGAATCATAAATACTCATTTGTATGGGCATTATATCATTTTCTATATTTGCTTTAAACATAGAAGCCAAAGTTGCCAATGCATCAGCCATTTGGTTATCTTCTCGGGGAAGGTAATGGAAAGATATCTCTTCGAACTCTTTTATTAATTCAAGGACGAGTTTTTGGTATCCAATCAATTTTGCATCTTTAGTTTCCCAGTCTCCGCGAAGTTGATAAACCACTAACGACGAATCATCGTATGCTTTTAGGACTTTAATTTTTCGCTGGATTGCCACATGAAGTCCCATTATACACGCTTCATATTCTGCCATATTGTTGGTACACTCAAATTTCAGTCGACCCGTAAAAGGATAATGATTCCCTTTGGGAGACACTAAAACTGCCCCAATTCCATGCTCAAATGCATTTGAAGCTCCGTCAAAATTCATTTCCAAGGTTTCCTACCAGTTGGTTCCTCTTCACTAGCAGTTAAGCACATTAGGTCTTCATTAGGAAACTCAAAACTCAAAGGTTCATACTTAGAAGAAGCACGACTAGCTAAGAAGTCTGCAATAGCGCTAACTTTGATGGCTTTCCGATTTACGTACTCAATATCGTATTCAGAAAGTAAAATTTGCCATCGAACCATTCTTCCTGATAAGCCTGGCGATTCCATCATGTATTTTATTGGATCTAGTTTTGCAATCAACTATGTTCTATGGTATAGCATGTATTGACGAAGCCTGCAAGCCGTCCAGACTAATGCGCAACATAATTTCTCGATAGAAGAGTATCTCGATTCACAATCGGTAATTTTTTTGCTGAGGTTGTAGATAGCCCGCTCTTTTCTCCCTGTTTCATCGTGTTGGCCCAATACACAACCCATAGAGTTCTCAAATACAGCTAGATACAAAATCAAAGGCTTGCTTGATACAGGAGGAACTAATACATGAGGATTTGACAAATATTGCTTAATTTTATCAAAGGCCTCCTGACATGTTGAGTCTCATACGCTTGTATCATGTTTCTTTAAGAGTCGGAAGATGGGATCACATTTATCGGTTAACTGAGAGATGAGCCGAGAAATATAATTTAAACGTCCTAAAAAGCCTCGAATTTCCTTTTGAGTACGAGGAGGTGGAAGCTCTTGGATGGCCTTGATTTTATCAGATTCTACCTTAATACCTCGCTTGCTAACGATAAAACCCAACAATTTGCTGAAGCAATTCCAAAGGTGCATTTGGCAGGATTTAGCTTCAATTGAAATTTCCTCAAACGTTCAAAGAGTTTTCTAAGATTTGTGATGTGTTCTTCTTCTGTTCGAGACTTGAAGATCATATCATCCACATAAACTTCTATTTCTTTATGCATCATGTCATGGAACAATGTCACCATGGCCCTTCGATATGTTGCCTCTGCATTTTTCAGACCGAAAGGCATCACTTTGTAGCAAAATGTGCCCCATTCTAATACAAATGTAGTTTTCTCCATGTCGTCGGGACACATTTTGATTTGATTATAATCTGAGAAACCATCCATGAATGAGAACAGGTGATGTTTTGTTGTATTGTCTACCAACGTGTCTATATGTGGTAGAGGAAAATTATCCTTATGACTAGCACAATTAAGATCACGGTAGTCAACACACATTCGTACCTTTCCATTTTTCTTTGGTACCGGAACAATGTTAGCTACTTATTCTGGATATTTGGCCACTTGCAAAAATCCAGCATCATAATGTTTCTTTACTTCCTCTCGTATCTGAAGTAACGTTTCTAGCTTCATTCTTCTGAGCTTCTGTTGTACAGGTTTGCATTCTGGCTTTAACGGAAGTTCGTGCGTTACAATATATGTGTTTAATCCGGGCATATCTTGGTAGGTCCAGGCGAACTCATCCTTGAATTCTTGAAGTAGGGAGATGAGTTTTTCTTTTGTATCTGAAGATATAAAAGTATCGATCTTTATCTCTCTCTTGTCGTCCTGAGTTCCCAAGTTCACCGTGTCCATTGGTTCTTGGTGAGGAAGAATTTGTTTATTCTCATGCACAATTAGTCTAAGTAGATCAGGAGACAATTCATGTTCCTCATAGTTGTCGTCAGACTCATGCTCTCCTAAGCATATAGTCTATTCAAAGTCGACTTTTGAGCTCGAAGCAATATCATTCGTGCAATTGATATCTAAAGGCCTGCAAATGTGTAAGAGGAAATATATATATATATATATATATATATATATATATATATATATATATATATATATATATATATATATACAAGACACAAGAAATGGAAGTGTAGAATGTTTTAATGAAATGGAACAAGTGAACAAAAGAAAAGAATGGACAAATAATGAGACCAGATTGAAAGGGAAAATGCATTCGTTTATTGAATTGATAAACTGATGCCTAAATGGAGGCCCTTACAATAAATCTCCACTACTTTCGGGCTTAAGTAGCGGAGCAAGTTTCGAGCATTACTCTGATAAAGATTTAAAAACAATATGGAGTTCAACAGCGGTCCAGTTATTCAAGACACAACCAGGAGGACACGGGCAAATCTTTGACCGATTTGCTGCGATTTCTTCCTCTTCCCCTATAGCATTTATGCTCAGTTCTTCGAACCTCTCCGAAGGTACTAGTAGGATTTCTTTTTCCTTTTCAGAATGAATGTGTCCCCCAGACACGAAGGTTTCAGAAATATGGGGAAATACCATCAATTCCCCTTCAATACTCTGGCCAATCAGTCTGGCCCTTCTCTTTGCTCTCATTTTCAAAATTTGCGTCATCTTTTGACGTGGATTTGGCTAGAATCCAACACCACTTTGACCATATTTCATAAATGGTTGTATCGTCATATGCATCCCTTGCAAATATTTCCCAAGTCATTTTCCTGATTTGGCTCATTTCCCAACAGTGAGCCTTATTCCCATCATAGTATTCTTTGAGAGTTTGGGTTTTGGGATCTTATTTCCTTCAGCAACAAAAGTAGCATTCACGAATACGAGTGATCAAAATGTACACTCGACTGCATTTTTATCCACATTAATGTATGGAGCTTCCGTTGATGCAGATGTAATGATATCGACCTCAGCGTTAACACTTACAAGGCGCCCGTCAATTGCAAACTTAACTTTCTGGTGATGCGTTGAAGGTACTGCTTCAGCTGCGTGAATCTAAGGTCGTCCCAACAAACAATTATAAGTGGGTGTGATGTCCATAACAGTAAATTCTACGTTATACGTAGTTGGACCAATCAGAAGTGGGATGTCAATCTTCCCCACGACTTCTCTCTTGGTTCTGTCAAATGCCCTTACGGTTGTATGACAAGGTCTCATGTGAGCCTTATCCACTGGAAGCCTATTTAATGTGGTCATGGGCATGACATTCAAAGCAGATCCATTGTCGACCAGGACATGAGGTAGTATATGTCCGTTGCAATATGTAGTTATGTGCGATGCTTTAACGGACCCCGTGTAACACCCCGATTTTGGGCCTAGATGTTTTAGAGTTCGAATCGGACTGGTCGGGAACGGTTCGAATCTTAAAGGGAGATTTAGGGAACACTTAGTTCGGGATGCTTTAAAAATATGGAAAAATTCCCAAAAATCCTCATTTATTATATGAATGACTATGGTGAAAACAATTTTACAAAATTAGGTTTGGAAATACTACATTTCGGTGCAGTGACCAAATCGTAGTTTTTGCAAAAGTTAAATAGTGACTGTTTTGTAAAGGATTGAAACTTTGAATCTTTAAGGAGCTAATTTTACCAAAATGTTTTTAATTAGATTTCTCCTTATATTGGGTGATTTTAATAATGTTTTAATTAAAGGAAATAAAGATTGATTAAAGGAAAAACTATCTTTGACTTTTCATAACTACCTTGTGTCAATTTTCTCTCATATCATTTTCTCTCAATTTCATTTCAGCAAAACACATTTCCTCCATCAATTAGCCTTTGATTTTCATTCCTTTTGATGAGATTTCAATCTCATTTTGATTCCTAATCTTTTCCTCACCAAATCCTCTTGTTTTCACATTGAATTTTCAAGAAAACTTGCCCAATTCAAGGAGAAATTAGCCATTAGAGGTAAGCTTCGTCCTTCTCCTCTAATGAATAGTTCTTTACTGAAATTCCCAAGTTATCAATCCTTTGTTAATGATTTTTGAGTTGCTTTAATGTTAGAAACAAGAAATTGTATTAAAACTCAAGGTTTTTGGAGAGATCTTGATGATTTTTGTGGTTGATGTTTAGGCTCTATTTTGAGGTTGTTTTCTAATGTATTTTGGATGTTAATTTATGTTATAAATGAGGCTTTATCAAACAATCCCGAATAGGCTTGAATTCCTAAGTTTTGTATGCTAGAATAGTGGTTTTTGGGGTGGTTTTGGTGTTCTGTTATAGCTGGAGGTATAAGGACGAGTTTGTGATGGTTTTTGATGTTGATTGATGTTTAGAAATGATTAGAAGTGTTAGATCTTGGCTGGGCTTTGTTTTGGAAGAGTTTGAAGATGATTTCGGTTGTTTTTGGTGGCCGAAATGAGGTTCTTGGGTAGAGCAATGAGTTTAGGTGTGTGGCTGATGATTTCAATGCATGATGATGCATTAATCCTCTGCTCTTATGTGTTATAAATAGGGGAGACATCTTCGGACGCCTTTGGTGTTGATCCAGGAGCTTGGATAGCGTTTCGGCGAGCAAGCGAAACGTAATCAGTGAGTGCGAATGGTTTTAGAAGTCCTTGAGGGACAAAGAAACAAGGTTTGGGGATTTAGGAATGGTTTGAAACATCTTCCTAAGTCCGGAAGTAAGTATTGGTTAGATTGCTCTCATATATGTGGTGGTTGCCCCTAAAATGCTTTTACATGCTCATGGTTTGAGGTAGATAAATTCCTACTGTTTTTATGCATGATTTGTAACATGAGATGACGCTTGAAATGATTTCATGAAATAACATGTTGCATTGTTGAGTTTTGAGCTTTTGTTTTAAAGCATGGAAAATGTTATGGTTTTGAACTAAGATAAGAAATATTTGAGAAATGTTGCATGAAAAACAGTAGGTGAGATGATGATTTGGCATAATATATTGGCATGGAAAATGAGATACTTACCGGATATAATTGATCGATCAATAGGATGAGAGTGCACTATAAACTAAAAATTCGTATGTGCTCTTTGGTTTAATCCAAAGGGAGAGACCAATGATGGGCATTCCATCGGGTAGGACTTGGTGAAATACCGAACCTTTGTGGCAATGAGAGATTCTGCCATGTGAGTACGGTGATGTAAGATTCCACCGGAAATTATGTTTACTAGACAAGTGAGTACGGTGATGTGAGATTCCACCGGAAGCGTCTAGTGGGTTGAGAATGTTGTCCGTATATCCGAGTAATAATGAGATGTGAAATGCCAATATAATATATGAAATGCTTTTTTGATTCACATGTACCTATTGATGAGATGATTTATGCTATGAGAAATGCATATGAGATTTGTATATGAAATGCTTTGTTTTCACAAGCATGTGTATGGCTTTGTCATGAGATTTGCATTGGTTTAAATGCATGAGATAGAATTGAGGTACATGTGTTTTTAATGAGGTTTTGCTTTGAAATGGTTTTCAAGCATGAGATAGAATGAGCATGTTGTAGAAAAAGGCTTTTGAGAAAGTGTTTTGAGTAATGCATTATTGTGTTGGTTTTCTTTAGAGCACGCCTCACTAAGCAATTGTGCTTACGCTCTCTTTTACCAATAATACAGATAATTGAGGTGTTTTGGGCAACAAGAAGGTTAAGAACATCCAAGTAAGTGCAAAGCTCATCTATGGTGATGTTTTTATACACTTTAGTTTTGATATTTGGCAATGGGACTTCAAGATTGTATTTGGGAGATGTGTTTTGAACTCCCTGAGTTTGTGGCATGTTTGTGATGGCTTTTATGGGTTGTAAATGGTCTTAATGGCTTGTTTGGAGGTTTGATAGCTTATAATAGTTTTGTGGCTAGGAAGCATGCATATAGATTGGGTGATTATGTGTTTGATGCCATGCTCTAGCTTAAGGTCCTTAAATATGATCTTTAATGTCATAATAGGTTGTTGGTATGTTATGATGCTTTTTGAAGCATGTTTGAGTGGTTTAAAAGGTGAAAAACCAGCAATTTTTGCTGTCACAGGGTAGGGTGTATCGAAACACCCTTAACTGTTTCGAAACGGGGGCCTGTAATGGCCATAGCGTTTCGGAACGGCTGAAGGTGTTTCGAAACATTTTGGCTACTGGAGAGGTTTGTTTCGATACTGGTCTCAGAACGCACCTGAGTACCGAAACGGTCAACACCGTTTCGATACGAGTGTTTCGGTATGAAGGTTGGTGCTCCGAAACGGATGACCGTTGGATGTTGTTTTTGAATTGTTTTTAAGTTTCCATGTTTTACATTTTAGTCCTGAATGGTGTGGATGCAATTGCTTGAGTTTGGAATGTCCGTTTAAGCTGAAATTTGACAGAAAAGCATGTAATATGACTAATTACATATCTGTAAACATAAAATCTGCAAGGTCCTTATATTTTCTAAAAATTACATTTTGGTCCCTAAAAATGTATTTTGTGCAATTGAGTCCCTAAATGTTTTTCAATCGTTGTGCCTTTCTATCTTATGAATCTTGAGTATTCACATAGGCTTAATGTGCATCTAGAAAAGATTAAAAAGAAAAAAAAGGGTCGTTAATCAAGGTTGACTTTTAGGTTGACTTTAGTTTTCCCCGTGTAATTTCCGTAGTTCAGGTCAAGCGTCTAGGCTGGGCTAAGGGGGTTACACCTCGTACCTTCAAGAGGAATTTCATTCTCACTGAAAGAGATGAAACTGTTGGCATGTAGATTATTTACCAATCTACCCAAATTATCCACTGAGACATCATTTGGGACAAATGTTTGGTTCAACACTTTTAGCAAAGCATTTCTGTGGGGCTCCGAACTCAGCAACAAAGATAATACAGATATACGACCTGGTTCTTTGTGTAATTGTTCAACCACACTATATTCACTATGTTTGCTGAACTTCAGGAATTCACGTGCTTCTTCCTCTTTTACAAGTTCATTAATTTCTAGTTTTTCTCCAATCAGTGGGAACTTGTCCTTTTGCTCAACATCTCTTATCTCCACCGATTTTGCAATTTCAGGAGAGTAACATCTTCCACTTCGAGTGAAGTTCCCAACTTCATTAATTCCTACAGCCGCAATTTCAGAATCCTCTTTCCCCGTAATAGTCATGTTACAACCATAAATCTATGGCACCTGTTGATTACTCTTGTATGGGAAAGGAGAATGAGTCTCGATCACCAATCGAGGCAGAGGTTTCTCTGATTCTTTTTCGTGCGTTCTAGGCCAATTAATCACAAAAGGTCGTCTAACCTCACCACCCTTTTTGGACGATTGTCCACTGTAAAAACATCCATAAATTCTTGACTCTTTTCGAAGAACTCTATTTCTTTATTGTCTATCAATTTTTGGACAATATTTCTGAACTCATCACAATGTTGAATCTCATGATCCACATCACCATGAAATTTACAGAAATCACCCTTACTAGTCACAACAGCTCCATGGTTAGAACTCATCAATCCTCTTTCCACCATTTTCTTCTAAACCCACTTTAACGGTGATTGCACTTCAGATAAGCGTGTCTTAATCTTAAACTCACCATCTCTCATTACAGTGTTAACCTTTGGTTCCTCATGTGTTGACAGAGAGTTATTAGCGACATTAGGCCCCTCTAGTGTGTTGAATTGAAGGATATTTTGATTAATCAAGCTCTGAACCCTTCTTTTGAGAGCTGGACAATTTTTGATTGTATGACCAGGGATTCCAGCATGGAACTCACAATGTGCAGAAGGATCATACCATTTTCGGTATGGTGGTTGCAACAGTATGAGAAAGACGGGGGATATCAATCGTTCTTCTAATAATTTAGCATACAACTCTTTGTAAGAAATTGGAATAGGCGTGAAAGATTGTCTTTCTGTATTAGTCCTTGATGGCTTGGGCCCTCCTTGCGATTGTTTTTCTTGACTTGGAGAGGTTGTAGTGGGTTTCGAATATCCCGTATGATACACAAATTGTGATGATGATTGATATATGGGATATGGATGCCCATTATCTCCCACAACATTAATTTCATTCTCTTTCTTTTTAGTATATGATTTTTTTGAAGCCTCAAGATTGCTAAGTTTCCCGCTTTTAATAGCACGCTCAATTGCTCCACCTGCTATCACTAAATCATCGAAGTCTCTAGTGGTACTACCAACAAGCTTCTTATAGTATGTTGACTCCAAGGAATTAATGAAGAGGGTTGTCGTCTCTTTCTCAAGTAATGGTGGTTGGACTTGTGCAGTCATGTCCCTCCACCGTTGGGCATATTGCCGGAACGTTTCATTGTGTTTTTTTTCTTCATGTTTTGGAGTGTCAAATGATCAGGTACCATGTCCAGGACATGCTTGTATTGTTCTTTGAAAGCATGCGCTAAGTCTCTTCATGTGCTTATTTGGGCCCTATTCAACTGATTATACCATTGAATAACAGACCCAGCTAAATTGTCCTAAAAGCGATGAATTAACAATTTATCATCATTCCCGTACCCCGTCATTTTATGGCAAAACATGGTAAGGTGGGCATTAGGACAGCTCGTGCCATCAAATTTCTCGAATTCTGGCACTTTGAATTTTGGGGGTAAAATCAGATCAATGACCAAGCTCAGCTCCATTACATATGTCCCAATGAAGGCATCAGTACCTTCCATAGCTTTGATTCTTTCCTCCAAGCACTTGAACTTGTCATCATTTATACCAAAAAAGTTGTGTTGCAGTTTCTTCAATTTTTCAAACTCACCAAGGTCGTCAAAATTTGGGACTTCTAGTTTGATTGGGCTTACCCACATGTTTGCACCAGAAGCACCATGAATATTTGCTTGGTTATGGACATTTGATTATAGTCCGCCAGCAGAGAACACAAACTGAGGATGTGCTTCTTTTGATCCAAAAGGTAAAGATGATGAATCTTCCTCGTGAACTTTGTGAGTTTTTCCTTTTTCGGCACTTGTTGCTTTGGATAACAACTGTGACAGCTTATCCTCTAATTTACTTAGAAGAGTCTCTTGACTTTTTCCAATGTCATCCCTCAAGCCCTTTACATCCTTAATGACTTGTTCTTGAAAATTTTCTAGCTTCTGGAGTCTCTCTTCCATTTTTCTAGCCTTGAATCGCGTGTAGTGAAGATGGTTGCTTTGATCGTCCTTCGTTTCCAGTATCACTAATATTGAACTCCCATGGATTAGTGTTTTATTTAATGTTAATGCATATGAAACACATTGATAAATGTAATATGTAATGATGAATGCAAGAGTGAATGCAACTAGGTGTTGGTTAGAAAATTAATAGGATAGAAGAATATTTGCACAAACCAAAAAAAACTTTTATTAAATAACTGAAAAGGAAAATCTAATCCATCCACCAAAATAAGAAAAAAAAATCATCCACTAACATTCAAAGACAAAATATAGTATCCCAAAAAATAGAAAGAGAAAAAAATAAAAAAAATAAAAAATTCTCCAATCAACGTTTTTAATGACAAGAAAATAACTAAATTAACACCAAACTCGACGGTATGGCTTAGCTCGACCTCCCAACTTCTCAACTTTTCCCAAAAACTCCTTCCATTCATTTGCAAAGTGTGTCGAGGGATTGATCCAAAACTTCAACCACCCTGCTTCCTTGGCCAAATCGGTAATGTGCTCAGCTATCTTCCAGATCTGAGTGAGTGCTTCCCTCATCAAATCTTCTCTCACTTAGATATCACCACTTGCAAACCGAAGTCGTGGGTCCCACTATTCCTCGCTAAGTTTAGAACCCCTTTGAATATCATCTATCAAGTCTCTATGTTGTTGCAGTGAACTCTCTAATGTTGTTACCAACTCCTTCAAATTCTCATTTTCAACTCGCTTCTTTTCAAGCTCAATCATTGAGTCTTGTTGTTGGTAGATTTGAAGAATCCCTTGCAGAGATGCTAGATGTTCCTATAATTCTTGGTTCTGAGCGCGACTAGCCATGAGATCATTAAAGGTTGTCGTATTTGTCTGTTGGGCTGCTTGCAAACTAGCTGTAAGTTCTTCCACTCGATTTTCTTTGGCTTTCAATAACTTCATACAACGCTTCGTATCATTCTCTCGATCACGAATCTCCTGCTCCCATTCTTGTGGAGTTGTCTGCAAGTTGGCATTCCTTATCTTCTCTTGAAGTCCCATATAGTCCCCTTGTAGGTCTTTTAAATCTGCACTCGCAATGTTCAGCTGCTTCTCAAACCTCTTTGATTGATTTTTAAAATATGTAGCATTGTAGTCTAGCTCTTCGTTTTTGGCTTCTAGCTCAGCGATCCTTTTGTTCAGCGCCTTCTTCTCCTCCTCACACTTATGTCTAACAATATCAGCTTCAGTCGATATTTCTCTAAACTGTTCCTCTAAAGTTGGAGCATTCCCTTGGCTAGGTGGTGGGATGTTGCAATTTTTCCTCCTTGTCCTCCAAATTTTGTAATCCGAAGTAAGCCTTAGAGGTCCAAACCTGGCTTGATATGGGTGAGCCCAAGCTTTGGCTATCTCAAAAATTTGTTTTTTAGACTTTTCACCCTTAGAGACGAACTCACACAACCCTAATCCCCTCGTGGCTGGGAAAAACTGTAACGACCCATATTGCCTCGATACCAATAGAAGAGCATATCCAGTTGCACCCCAAATACCAAGAAGAGGGACCCAATCAAAGGCACCACACTTGTACAAGATATAATTATAGTCCAACCAATAAACCTGCCAAGTAATGTCCTCCCACCTCAGGTCTCGCAAGATTGATTCCCATTCTCCCGATGTTTTTTTTCTTTTTTTGTCTCCTCTGTTAAAAACTCCCGTAATGGTGAATATTGTGGAGTATGTACGCGTCTGGACAACTTCCTCTTGGCCCCCAAGTGATTGTGCATCCATACGATGAGGAGTTGTGCACACCCTATAAAATATACGCCTTCATGCCTTTTTAGGAAATTAAGGGATCGAAAGGTCTCCGCCAAGATAGTCGGAGCTGGATTAAGGCCTGACTCGAGCTCCCCAAATAAATCTATCACTGATTCTTCAATGTGTCCGACTACTTTAGGAAAAATGATCAAGCCATAAATCCCTAAGGCAAAGATATCAACATACTTTCTCGAATCAGGATGAGAATGGATCAATCCCCGAAGTCTATCCCAAGCGATGGCTTCGCTTCCCCCTTTACCTTGAAATTGGGCTTCCACTCATGACATGCTAGTCCTAGTCAAATTCATAAGCTTCTCTTTGTATGTCTTAGGTTGAGCCCATTTCACATAAATTTCGAACTCATACACTTTCCTTAGATGGAGCAGCGCCGCATACTCTTCTATCGTCGGGGTCATATCTTCCTCATTGATGTGAAGTAGTTGTATAAAGGGTTCCAAAATTATGCCATAGCCCGTATCAGCCCTTTATCTGCATGCACTTGCAGCAAATAGGCTATGTCTCCATATGTGTCATACAACATCTGTCTCTGATCGGTTTTCCACTGGCCCCAAATCTCCGCTAATTCTCGAGTGTCATTCTGCTTAAGCTGAAGGTGAACGTATCCTGAGAATTGTTCAATTGATCTTGCTAGTATACTATCGCCTCTCCTTCTCTGGGTATTTTTTGACCATTTTCGAACATCGTCATTTTTCTTTGATAAGCATTGAACTCTTTTGGCCATGACGAAGGATTTTCTATCAAATTAATTAAATAACCAACACTTCTTTATGATGATGATGATGATGCATGTGTACATAAACAATAAACAACCCAAAGAAATTTGATTAGTGTCGCACAAATATAACAAATAATCAGATACAAAAAAAGAGCATAATATGAAGAGTAAAAAAACAAAACAAAACATGTTCTCATATATCAATGGGTGACACATTAAGGTTTGAGTTCAGCATGCCTCTAACATGGGTGGGTTTCTACGGTTTGTTATATGAGGTTACGGTTCTAGACAGGGTACCCGAATTGTCCTCACTGACGCCTGCTAAGGCTAGTAAGGTCCCTGGTCCTCTCCCATTATAGGTTCTCAGGACCAAGTTCAACTCGAGGGGATGCACTTTCCTATGACTAAACGGAGGTTACCCTCACGAAGCCATAGATCATATGCATCCCGGAGGTGACTACTATCCCATACGGAGGTTAACCTCACGAAGGAGCAGCGTTTTGCCCCTACTTAAACGGGATCGAGCTCGGGTAGAAAGCTCATGGAATGATGCAACACAACATGTACCCCTTTTGTGTGGACTGACTCTCTTGAATAGTCCCCAGCAGAGTCGCCAAGCTGTCATAACCGTTTTTGGTCCGGGCCGAAATTGGTTGGGCCTTCATAGGCTCGTCATTGTTTGGAGTCGCCATCGGTCATTTTGGATTGGGTATGACCGAAAACCTGTAGAACTGGTTTGCGTCTGAACCAGAGTCATGTTGGGCTCGGGAGTCGGTTACATGTGGGGAAGGTTATAGCACCCCCACAACGCCCAAGATTAGAACCTAAAGGGGTAGTGTTGTCTAAAAGGCTTCAAAGATAGGGTTAATAGCACTATTATACACGACGAAAATATACAAATAAATCGAATAAATTAAAAAAATTAAACATGCTAAAATAATATATAAAAAAAACAAATGGAAAATTAATATTTTAATTGAAGATCATAACCTTAAGTCAAATCATAATTTATCTCAAATTAAGCGAATTATTAATCAAACATATTCTAAGACCAAATCACATTATTCGCACAATTTTAAGACTAATTTATAATTAAACTCAAATTTAAGTTCAATTAAATATTTAATCATCCATTTAAAAGAAAGATTAATTAAATTTATTAACTAATTATCTAATTAATCATGCAATTTAATAATCTAATGAAAAAAACTAATCCTAAAGGTCAAAAGAAACAACTAATTATAAGACCTAATTAAAAGAATTAAAATCTAAAAGAGAAAATGACCTAAATGTGAAATATCTAAACCCATAAGACTTGAAACAAGGATTTCCCCCCTAATCTAATGAAAAATGCAGCAACTTTCCCTCTATCCAACAGTGACCATTCACATTCTTAAATATAAGAATTTTTAATGTTTTATTTTTCATTTGCTCCACAATTTTCCATGTGCCATTAAAAGCAATCTAATCTCCTTTTTCATTAATTACGTGATGCTTTTAATGGGAAATGATGGAACATTCCTTTATTATTATTTTAATTCAAACAGAACATTGTCGTTTGGCCTAAATTAAAAACAGATCGTTTTAGTTCTTATTTCATTTTCAGTCCTTCAACCTAAATACAAAAAAAACTCTTCTTCTCTGATGTTTACGATCACCGCTGCCGTCGTCGGTCTACTAGCATCGGTGATGAAAAAATAAATAAATAAAATTACCCTTTTTGGTTCGTTTTTATACCCCAAGTCCAAATCTAACGTTAGGTTTAGGAAAAACCGAGTAAATCGAAGTAGATCTAGACAAAAAAAGTCGTATTTTACCTCTCTCCAACTCTTGAATTCGTCGTTGGATCGGATTATTCTCAAGATATGTTGAATCTGACTGCGTTGGGAGTTCTACCACCGTTGCGATCTTGCCAATAATACTCTGACCACCGTGAATCAAGGTAAGAACTTGATTTTCTTATCCCCACTTTCTCAGCCTTGCCAAAAATTTTCACTAGCTTTTTTGCTCTGCTTTTTCTCTTTTATCTTTGTGTCCTCTAAGGTTTTTGGGGTCGGTATTTATAGGCCGAATACCAGGGTTTTTCGATCTCTCTCACCACCGGAAATTTCGAAGGTAGTTGGGATAAACTTAGATTACATCTTGGGGCGCAAGAGTTGAAGATGACTCAGAGTCCTCTTAGCAATAGATCTCTTGACGCCGGCGAAAGGCAGATCTAGGGGTTTTATTTTTTGTATTTTGAATTTTTTTTCTGATTTTCTATTTTTTTCTATTTTTTTGTATATTTTTTTATTTTATCACGTCCATTGGACTGGACACGAGTCGTATATTAGGCCCTAAAAAATTTGGTGTGTACACTCCATTGAAATCTCGAATCGTAATTTGAGTTTACCGTTGCCCAGTTCATCATGACAGTGTTAAGCTTGCCATATACCTGCTTGTGCTTTTAGCATCCCTTGGTAGTTTGTATTACTGAGCTTTTCAAAGCTCACGTTGTTTTTACCATCGCATGTTAAAAGATCGACCATGTCGCAGCTATCAACGTCGGTATGGGAGTTTCTTCGGCTTGCTCGCAGAGTATGGTATCTGTGTAATTAGGGGGCATGTATGTCATACCTTGATTTACATTCGTGTCCGAAACTTGTTTTAGCAATTTGTATCATAGTTTCTATTTTGTAGTATAAATGTTTTTTTTAATTGTATTTTAATTCAAAACTTGATTTATGATTTTAAATGGTTTAACAATTTGTTTATTTAAAATTTTAACATGGGTCGCTCCGGCGACCCTAATGTAACTTCCTAGGATTCTTATTAACGCATAGGCAGGTCTAGGAGGGTTACAGCATGCCTTTAACTCTTTCATTCTCAAGATGGGTCTCCTAAGCATACACTCGTCTCCATCTTGAGGGGGCTATTATAGTTAACGGTTTCTGTTAGCTAAGCTGATTAGTTAGTTGTATTTCTATTAGTTGGTTACTCAACCTGCTATATAAGAAACTCTTGTATCATTGTGTATAACACACTTTACATAAAGAAAAAAAGTTTTCTTTACTTTCCTCTCGGTGTTATAATATTGAAATGTTGTACTTTTTTTTCGAGCAAAGATCATCGGCTTCTTTTTAGTCTCTTTTTATGCCCCAGCGGTAAAATATTTTAATCTTAAACTCTAACCTTAAATCATAGACTCTAATAAATACAACATACACCTAAACTCTAATTTTAAATTTTAACCCTCTAAATCTAAATTTTTAGTATGAGCATAAACAAAAATACCAAGAAAGGACAAATAATTTTTATTCGGATTTTCTTTAGAAAAATAAAGTCAGCTTCATAAGTTTTTAACTCATGAATTGGACCCGGCTCGCTGCTGAAGTTGGGCTCATTAAGGAAAACGAAGAAAACCACAACTTTGGGTCCATGCGAAATGTCTTTAGACCCAAAGTAATTATAAATTAAATATAAAATTGAATTTGGTTCAAATTGATTATATTTTGATTAAAGCTGTTTTTTTTATATATAATCATGATCATCCAACTCATTTGCTCACTATCAGTACCATAAAGATTCATTATAAGACGACTCATCTAACTTAATTTACTTAATTCATAAAATTAAGATTTAAACTAAAGACCTTATTTAAGTATTTTAACGTATCATTTCATTAGATGAGTGGATTGTTCATTACAATTTATTAATCGATGATGCATTAATAATGAAAACCATAATTTTAACAATTTCATAAAAAGAATTTAAAAAAATTTGAATAAGTGATCAAAATAATATAAATATATAATTTTTTTTATTGGAGTTACAGAAATAAAGATACAAAACTAGAACTTCTTAAATGATCACCCATCTTAGTATTACTCTCACTAAAACACGTTTAACTGTAAAATTTAATAAGATTTGGTGCATCAGTGCTAGTATGACCATATCTATGGGTATGTAAAAATATTTGATCTGATTCGATTATCAATTGATACGATCTAAAATTAAAGATATACAATTCAATTTTTTATTTTTTAAATCAGATACAAGTCACGATATTTCAAGATTCGGATTATCCGAAAATTTAAATTTTCATGGATATCAATTTTGTTTTTTTATTAATTTGATATTTATTATATCCAAAAATTAAAAAAATTCATATATGCGAATTTTGTTATATTTGACAATTTGTTACTTATTATAAAATCTAAAAATTTCATAGATACCATTGTTAAATTAGGAAAAAATACTTAAACCAAATTTTATATTCGAATAATTGGATATCTAAATATGCAATATCCATAAATCTAATTTTTTCTGATCAAATACGAATTGCTATTTTATCTATTCAAAATTTTATATATCTAATTTTTTGGATCAGATTTAATATCCGAAATTACACACCCACTTATACTTTTTAATTGTAGATTGCTTTTAAAATTTCATAATCCTTTCGTGGGTAGAAATAGAATCTTATGACAAGGCAAAAAAAACACATAAATATGTGTTTGGTCTATATAATATAAGTGCGACTAAAAAGTAATTTCCTAACCAATTTTGTAATGAAAGAATTGAAAGTAACTGAACGTGGGGCTTCTGAAACCACAAAATTGAAACATAAAATAGTGTTTGTCTAAAACGACAATTAAACCTAAATGCATGGTCCTTGTTTTGCTAAGAGAGAGAAATACTTGTCAACGCTCATCCCCACAATGACTTCTATACACGTGTCGTAACCTCTTTCCCTCCCAACTCCCGCCCACCAATCACGCTTGAACACGAGCCCTCAAAGAGAAAAGGTTGTTTGTTCGGCGGTCCACATCCAAAAGTAGAAGATTATTTTAATAATACAAATAAATAAATAAAAGAGTCTTGAGATGCCAATTGGACCCACTGCCTTTCCATTATTGACAAATAGTGGGACCCACTTTCCCTGCCCGGAAAGCCCAAAAGGAAATTGGGTCCTACGTGATCCAGCCCTCGCGTTATTCCGTCGTCATTCGGTTTCATATTTGCACTCCTTAAAATTTCTAATTTATTTTGTTTATTGACCGATTCAACTTAATTACGGTAAAGATTTATTATAAATTAAGTTGTGTTCAAATTTCAAGTATTAAGTTATATTTTATTAAAATAAATATAGTCGAATGGTGGCGTCAATTTCATTTGAAGATTTTAATTATTTTTTAAATCCTTATTAATTTCTTCTTCTTTTTTACAAAGAAAAAAATTCGATCATAACTTAGCGAATACAACCTTCATGTAACAAAGAAAGAATCTCATCTGGAGGCCATAAGAAGTGATGATAAAAAAATTGATATTAATATCTTTTAAAAATAGTTTAAATTCTCTTTTTATATATATTTTTCGCATAATATAGATATAGAAAAAGTGTTATCAAAATTTTTGGGTATCAATTAACTCCCCATTAGCCAATGTAACTCCGCTGGTGGTAACAATAACAACAATAACAATCAACTAAAAACAGTCAATAACTATTATTAATATTTTGTCTTAATCTAAATTAATTGAGATGATGTATCTAGGGAAACAAGTGGAGAAAGAGAAAATCAGACTGTGATATTTGTAATTTGGAGAATTGTGATAATGAACTTGTCGCGTTTCAACCGATTCAAAGTGAAGAGAGTGAGATCAGTAATGTGGACGCAGACGACAATCCCCTTCAGAGTGATAATGATAGTAAGGCTTTGGTGTTGCCTCAATTATGACGGAATAATGCCCTTTGGAAAGATATTCTTCAGTTGAATGATATCGTGGGATGGTTGGATAGAAAAGGAGAGATTGATTTATGTGAAACTTTAGCGGATGAGCCTATTTTGAGAAGGTGATGAGCAGTTCAGATAAGGAGATTTTATCTCTTCTTTCATAGTCGTGTAGGTTGGTTAATCGTAAAATTACTTTTGTTGATCTGACTTTTTCGAATAAGGCACAAATTATAGTTCATAATGGAGTTGTTCGCAATGTGACTGATATGTCAGATATTGTGTTGAATTTCTTATTCCCTTCCGAAAGATAGATTGCCTTTTTATACCCGAAAGAACGTAGGGTTGTTGCAGAATATATGAAAAAGTGAGAACGTGGTCGATCAAAGTCGCAAAAGAGTAAGGTAATTGTTGAGTTTTTGAGGCATTTTGTTGGCTCAAGAAGGTTTGGTATGCATTAGATACTGGTTTTCAGGTTCATAAATTAGGATGATTTTTTACATTTTGTGTTGGGTAAGAGGAGTGAAGTAGATTCAAGGACTGGTTTTTTTAGTAAGTTTGGTATGTTGGTGTGTGTGTTTACAGGGTCTGTGCGTGGCAGGGCATATTGTTTTGATACTAGCTAGTGTTTTTTTTTTTTTTATCAGTGAATAGTTTTATTAATATAAAAATAACATCAAGCTACAACCTTAAGGCCTCATTAAAAATCTCTCTAGACCCAATGGAGGAAAAGAGTACCTTAAGGAGGTAGTATTACAAAAGTTACCAGGGATGATCCTAAATTAAAACCCATTGCACGTACCAAAAGCTCTATCATCCCCTCCCAATATTATTTAAAAGCATGATTATCAAAATAATTACTTTTAAGTGATCTACATTTTCTATAAAAACCAGTTAAACCTATGAATTTAACTATTTTATTTCAATTTCACATTTTTCGATTAATGAATTTTTTAATGATTAATTATTTTTAAATAATATTTTAATAATATCATGAAGTGTTCTGATTTTCATTGGCGGTTTTGTTTGACTTTGGACTAATCAAAACGCTAATTAATCTTAATTAATTAATTAATTAGTTGGCGCTTTTGCATTTACATTCACATGGAACATGATATTAGTGGGGGAGCGACGACAACGAGCAATTCCATCGCACGTTTAAGCCACGCGCCTAGAGCGTGATGCTTGAATACTAACGGACAATTGTGAGGGACTAATTTGACCATCATAACTCAGGTGCAGTTGGGTAGGGACTAATTAGTTAATTTCATTATTATACTAAAACATCGTATTCATCGCCAACAAGGTCTAACGGAATGAAGCGTTATATCACGTAAGTAATGTTTGAAGATCTAATCTTAGCGTTATAAAAAAAGAAAATTAAGTTTGGAGGATCATCCCTATATTAGACATTTTCAAAACTTGATCTGAATCAGTCGACTAATAAGTCGAATACCAGTGATTAAACAAAGAAACATCATATCCATCTAAGATTGTAGTTAATTTAAAGTTGTATGACATCCTTCTATTTTACCAATCTTGAAAAACTAGTTATCTTGTTTTAATTTGTTAAAGTTCAGTCATCTCATTTTACAAAAAGTTAAAGTGTTAACCCAATTATTAGTAAACATATGAGTTTAAATTGTTGATTTTTTTAAATAAAAAAATGTTGCACCTAAATGATTGAACTTCATATTTTTATGATTTTTCTAGTATAATTTATTAAATTGTTAATTTTGGTGCCAGTGGTTCAATATAAAAATTTAATAGTGTTATCTAATTGGTCCAACTTCTTAATTTCAAATATTTAACTTATCGATTTTTAATTTTTTTTCAAAAATATTGAACATCATTTTAAGATGTATCTTTTAGATACGAATGGAAATTTTTTACTCTTTTTGATGTCCCTATGTGTGTCTCAACACTGAAACATATAATTTACAGTTTAAATTACAGGATTATAGTTAAAATTTAGAATTTAAGGTTATTTATAATTTAGAGTTAGGGTGTAAGATTTAACTTTTTAGTGTTAAAGCTTGCATAGGGTACCGTAAAAGGAAATAGGAATTTTGTTTGGACCCCCATAAGATGTCTTGTAGGATTGAAAGTAATTCTCTTGATATTCATTATTTTAAAATTTTAATTGATATTTTTTTATATTTTTAATTTTTTGATAATGTCCGTATACTCTCATATCATCCCATCATTAAAATAACTACAAATAGTAAAAATCCAAACTCAACGACAAATTAAACAAAAAAATTCAGAACCAAGTTGGGAAATATTGCTAAGTTCAAGGGATAAGTTATTTTACCATTTTAAATTAAAATAGTGTTGCATAAATTCAAATGCCAAAGTAAGATATACAAAAAAATATGTATAATATGTAATATTACTCTTTGCTTATTCAGGACAGAGTCAAGATTAAACTTGAAATGGGCCAAATTATTGAATTTAAAAAATAAAAAATTTATTAAATATTTAATTTAAAAATTTAAATGTAATACTTAAATTATGTAATATTTAAATTTATATAGACTTAAAATATTTTTAAATCAAAAAATTGATGGCCTAGACAAGCCAATTTTTTTAATTCCGATTAAATATTTAACAAGTCATTACATTTTTTATATGATCAAATTGCTATCAAACCAAAATTATTAGATACTTATGCTTAGCTTGGGATTAATGTTAGAAACCAGCTTTGGGGGGCCAGACGCCCATTTTGAAAAAGCTGGATTTTCTAGCTTCCATAAACGTCTGTTTAAAGGGTTACTTTTGGATTGAAATTGCTCTTTGGAGTTCAAACCGTGAGTTGTTTGGTATTGAAGTTGAGATCCAAACTGCCGTTAGAAACGCACCGCAGCAATTAAAAACAGGCTCTTAAAATGTTTAGATGGTGTTTGAAGTGTTAAAATACGAGTGCATGTTTGATATAAAAATAATTAAATTTAAAATTTTATGTGCAAAATATTTGAAATTTTGTCATGTATTAAGTTAGAATTTTATAATTTTCGTCTGATTATAAAATAGTTTTCATTAACATTATAATTAAATCATTTTATATACAAAAGCCAAAAATAAAATAGTAAGCCAAATATGCAAAATCTAAAACTAAAAGCAAAAAATCAATATATTAAAGATAGAATCCAAGATATATCATGTGACGCAACGCAACTAACTAAAAGCCATCCTCTAATAGTGAAAATGGATAAGGCGGTCGTGGACGCGCCTCCATCCACGCCGCCGCCATTTCTCCCAAGTAACCCACTTGTCTGTTCCTATCACCATACCCAGCAACACCACTCGTCCCCGACGGAGACACCACCATGCCGTTTCCAATCACCGTCGGAGCCACCATCACAGCCGGCAATTCGCTTGTTACCGTGGCGCAACCGTAGTCCATCAGTTGTATATTCTGCCCCAACAATTCTTTCCAATCCTGATCAGGCGACGGCGACGATTGATAACTCGAGGGACAAACCCCGGTTTCCGGCGACGAAATGATTCCCGGGTGACCGTCTTCATCCTCTTCGGATTTCACCGAATTGTTATTAGACATCGCGATGCTTGAAGATGGTGAATACGATGCGTTCGGCATCACCGTCAACCGCCGCTTCTTATCGGCGTTGAGCCGCCGTGCCCGTTCCTTCTCGAGCATCATACGGGGAATTAAATCGGGGTCTTCCACGACTTTGTGGAGGAACGCCATCATTTGCTGCGGCCGTCTCTCGGTGGCCTCTAAACGTTTGTTCATCCCTTGCAGCATTTGTTCCAACGATTTCTGCTCCTCTTTTAGCCGCGATATTTCCGTCACTATTTCTTCCTCGTCTAAATCCTCTGCTTTCACTTGCCCGTAAGGACTCTTATTCTGCTTCCTCCTCGCTATGTTTTTCAACAAATGCTTCTGCCCCCTTAGAAACCATTCATTCGCGAATTCCCACTTATCCGGATCCACCTTCTTGAAACCCTAAACACAACAAGCACATGAAACCATTAAAATTAATTGAGCAAATTCACTAACCGGTTAGTACAAGTAGTAAGCAATTTAACATCGCTTAAGCAAGTCTTAATTTGAGGCCTTCTGCATTTAAAAAATTGCTGTGAGACTCATTAACCAAAAATTCTATCCGAATTAATCAAAGGAAAACTCTAAAAATTGGGACGGGCAACAAAAAATTGAAAACAAATTGACTTACATAAGTATTGAGTTGGCGAACAAAGCTAGAGAAATTGTTGTGCTTGAAGTAAATAGGCAAGATCCTTTGAGAGAAATCCAAAGGGTCGACGACGATGAAACTGTTATTAGCTTTACCCCAAGTGATCAAGCTATCCGTCATCGGATCGTTGACCATCTGAAAAGTTTTAGCGACGAATGGCGCGACGATGTTAGTATTGCTGTTAGCCTCCATTTCATAAAAAGGAAGAAAACTAACCCTTTTGATTCTCTGCCACACTTCTCTTTAGAGAAGAAGGGTAATGGCTGAGCTGGGTTTGTTTGTTTCCTTAAGCACTTTAACGG
The DNA here is from genome assembly GCA_958450335.1 of Hibiscus tridactylites. NCBI lineage: Eukaryota > Viridiplantae > Streptophyta > Magnoliopsida > Malvales > Malvaceae > Hibiscus > Hibiscus tridactylites. Next base: position 7,671,467 of record OY288288.1, read on the forward strand.
TTTTTTTTTTTTTTTTTGTATGGTAGAACCGTGATATATATAGGACGGTATTGACAGATTTACAGCGACGGAAAAGGTGGTGTCGTGGCTAAAAAATCAGGACGGGTTTGATATTTCCTTTTGGGTCTCACGGGATGGGTGACCCACAGTGCTCCGGTTTTATCATCTTTTTTGTCCTGATGGGTTTAGATATTTTTTAGTGCGGTTCACGCGCGCGCGTTTCATTGGGTCTATGCTATAGAACTAGTGACGTGGTCTCCTGTGGGTTTAAACAATTGTCGCTAGAAAGACAAAGGAGCTACAAAGGAATTATATTTTTTAACATGAAGAAGAGAAGGAAACTATAGTTGGGATTAACAGCCACTTACCAAAAAGAGGCAAAGATAATCAAATAATATAAAATAAGGGGGGAATATGTGTATAAATAATTTTTATATATTTTTAATACTTTGGAAGTTGATATATATATATATATATATATATATATATATATATATATATTCATAGTAATTAAATATGTCAGTTAAATGGTCACCCCCTTGTGTCCTTGTGGCAAAAGTTGATGTTCATCATCCTTTGGGACTCGGGTTCGAGTACTAGTTATGCATGTTGTGTGTGTCGTCTTTGAAAATACTAAAAAAATTGAATAGATACTACCCTTACATCATACCAGCATATTCAAAAAAATATGTCAGTTAAATTTTATTACTAAATTATTTATTATACGTAAATTAAGGATTTATTCTTTATACTTTAGTATGATTAATTTTAATTTTATATTTTTTAAAGTTCAAAAATTATATCATGACAGAAAATAAATTAAAAATTTCTCAAAAAAAAACCCTACCTTTTCTCTCAACTTACCATTTCTCTCTTCACTGAAAAATCTTAGCATCTTTTCACAAATAAACTAAAGCATGAAAACAAAATATCTTTAACAACTCAATGAGTTCTCAAACAAACACGCACGCGCTGAGAAAAGACGAGTGGGATACAAATCCAGGAGAGAGCGGACAGTGGCTTAGATTGGGTGCCTGAGGAAAGGAATCCGGTTTACTTTCGGCTTTTTTCTTCTTCTTTCGGGTCGGGACCAGAGACAAGAGTGCTTTGCTCTCGTGCGTTGGCATAAAACCCTATTTTATTATAGAAGTGAAGGTGTTGACTCCCTATTGGTCCACGTCTCAGGCCTACCATTTTTTATTACTTTTGGATTGCTGCTTGTCCACTAGGGAGCACATTTGAATACCCCCAAATCTATGCTTGTCTCCATATATATATATATATAATCGCGGTAGAAATTTTTAGTTTTCACAAGCGCCTTTATTTTAGAGTTTAAGAATTTACTTTAGGGCTTAAGGTTTAGGGGTTTAAGTGCAAGGGTTTAGAATTTAAGGGCAAGGGTTTAGAATTTAAGGGCAATGATTAGAATTTAGAGGTTAGAGATTAGGGTTTAAGTTTTAGTGTGATATGTTGAGGATTTAGGTTTTAACCTATAAACCCTAAATTCTAACCCTAAACCATGGATTTTATTCACATTCTATAAATTCTAAACTACTAAACCTAAACCCCTAAATCCTACACCATAAATTGAGTCCCTAAACCCTAAAATTAAGGCGCTTGTAGAAACTTTTAGTTCCCACCGCTAGTATATCAAATAATTATCTTAATATATATAAAGTTAGGATTCACTTACATTGCGTAAAACACAATTACTTTAACACTTTTTTAGACAGTTGGATGATGGTTTAATTTAAAGTTAAACTATATCGATACTTATTAAATTAAAAATATCATTTTAATCATTAATTTTTTCATAGTTTAAAAATACCATTAAAATTAACAAACGGTTATAAAATGATCACCAAACGTTATAAAATAAAATAACAATTCAATTATTTTTCTTGTATGTTTTACCCTTACTTTTATTAAATGCTTTTTGCTTTGTCGTTTCCTCTACTTTTATATTTCTCTACCTAAGTCTCTATATATCAAATTTCTACACTTTTAAGATTATATATATGATGCATTGATCGAGTCTTAATTCAGTTGATAATTTTTATTATATTAAATTTAATAATTTAAATCTAAAAAATGCTCGAGCATAGATTACGTGAAATTTAAATGATTTTGAAAGGAATTTCAGAGGAGCATTACATGTAGAAAAGCAACTAGTTCTTGCCTTCCTCAAGTAATTAGCCTCTCTAAAATAGGACAATATATAGATATCAAGTAACAAACAAAGTCATGTATTGTATGTTAGAATACAATGAATGTGCAGGAACAGATTTATGATTGAACATTACGAGGGGTCAAATTATTTAAAATTGGTGACAGAGGTTGGGCCTCAAAGAATTCCGTCATTACAAATATGATGTTAGGATATCCGGATTCGAGTAGCTTCCTCTGCAAGATATGTTATTGAATAGTTAAAAAAGTATGAACATATACTATATTATAACCACTTAAGATTGTAAAAAGGGTAATTTCTTTTAATCTCTATCATTTACTATCACTATTTTTTTTGGGAATAGTTGTTTCATATCATTTCAAACTTTTACCCTTGATAGAACATTAGACCAAATTTCACTTTCATTTTGATAATTATTCTAGGTTTATGGAGTTGTTTTTCTCCAAGTTTTTTTTTTATACTTTATGGTGGTTAGGGGCGTTTAAATTTGGTGATGTTTACTTAAAGATTAATGCCACGTTTATATTATGCTTTATTATAAAACAATAACCTAAATTATACCGTTTTTATTTTAGGTGTCTATTTTTAATCAAAATAGATGCATAACGTTTTATTTTAAAAAAATGTTATCCTTCGTTGATGAGATCTTCAAGCTATTTTTTTTTCTTACACAACTCGTCATTACAAGCAAAATCGAATTGTTTTGAGATTAATTTTTAGATATGGTCCATATGGTGTCTTGATTTCACTTTCGCATAGATAAATTTCCGTAATGAAAATGTTTTTAGACATTTTTGAGATTTTTCTTTTTGTAAAAAAGAATAATAAAGACTCGTTGATCGAAATTGATGCACCGAGAATAGATGGATTCTCAAAATTAAAGTATTTGAGACTTAGAATTACTTGATTTTTCAAAAACGAACCAAATTTCGAATTTGTTTTCCTAGAAAATCTAAGTGGTGGTAAGGAAGAAGCTAGTCGAAGGCCACGTGTCACACATTCACTAGACATGTTTTTTTTTGGACAAGTGACTTGAAAATGATTACGAAATAAAATGTTAGACAATTATTTTAAGATGAAAAAAAAATTTAAGCATATAAAAGAAAATGAACGATATAAGTTAGAAACTTATTTTATAATAAAACCTTTAAATTACAAGCTTCCCTTTTGTCAACAAATTGTAGGCTTTTACGGAAAATGTGCACCCTTGATTAGGTAGGTGCAACAGTGCAAGTTCACGAATCACAATACATCAAAATTAATTACTAAAATTTACTTGCGTTAATGGAGTGTTTCTTAACATTAATCTTGAGTACAAATTTGAATAATCCATTATAAAATGAAAACATATCTTTTTATATATATTTCTATTATTCTTATAAATCAAAAAAACCAAATCGACAATTTCTATTTGGCTTTATTTGATCACTAAATTATATTATTATTCTTTACATTATCCTTAAGTCATCTTCCTTTGCTTTTCACATCCAACTAAGTATTAATGTGATACATTTGAGATATTTTGAAGCTAATTTGTGCATGTTTAAAATTCATTTTTTAATTTATTCTTTTCATATCTTGGTCATGATCTTGCCCTTTTTTGTTCTTCTTTATGCAAGCAAAGGTCCCTTGCTTGCCAAAATTTGAACTTAATGGGACCATGGGCCAACTCCCACACTTACCATAATTAGAAATGACTATATATTATATAAAGCATGTAACGATTAGATATATGCATGCCTTGGAGTATAAGTGAGGATTAGAATATTGCATTTCCCTTTTTACAAGTATTTTTATTAATTAAATAGATAAGTATTACATTCTCATACCGAGATTCTAACCCATACAAAATGAGACAATATTAGTGTTCTTAGTCATTAGGCCAATTAGTGGATCTCTCCTTTTTTTACATGTATTTCAAAATACAAGTACATACGAGTTTTAGTTTAATGATAACGTTGAGATCTTGAAAACTTGTAGGTCTCAATTATTAGAATTAAGTTTCAGAATGCGTAGGTTTAAGGGCGAAAGTAACTAACAACCAGTTCGTTTAGCATGATTGGGCTCTAGATCTTATAAGTAAGATCAAGGGTACAAATTTCAATATTGCGAATGGAGAAACTGAATTGAGAGATCCACCTCATAATAGACCTCTGCAATACACGATCTAGATTAATCATACAATAAATTGGATACTGATAAATATATATATAAAAAAAAACATCACTAAGGGATGAAATGTGCTTTGGCCCCTCGGGTAGGTAAAATTTCTATTTTAGTCTTTATAGCTATAAAATTTCCTTTGGATCCCTAGTTCCATAAAAAAATACTTTTTAGTCCCGAAATTGATAAAATTGAGATTCGTCGCCCTTATTGAATCTCACACCCAATTTGCTTCCTCTATGTGTGAGTTTTGTCTAGATTTATTTGGCATATGTCAACACCGTCTGAATTTATTATGATTTAGGTTTGAAGACATTATGATTATTGTTATACCCATAAATAATAATGGCATGAAACAAACCCACATTCTTATCAAGTCCTGTAAAGTCATATACCAAACTCCTTCAAATTATTTTTTCTTTCAATTGAACGATACAGACCAGGCTCGAAAGGTAGATGATAATGGCCTTGCATCCTGTGGGAGTGTCATACTGGATAAAGATGGTAACTGGTCGTTAAATTTCTCCAAATTGATAGGTATTTGCTCCATTTTCGAAACCGAACTGTAGGAATATTAGAAGGAATGAAGACTACATAAATGTTTACAACGTTACGCATCATTGTGGAGTTGGATAACATAGATGTGGTATGTTTACTCCGAGGCACTGAGAGAGCAACAAAATTGCAGATAATTCGGTGAAATTAACTTGCGATAGCGAGTTCAAATGTCGGATTTTCATAATCTGTCTGATTAATCTTAAATTTTGTTCATAATGATTCTGTAATTTGAGAGCGAAATTAGAGGTGTAAATGAACTAGCGTTTAATGAACCGTTTGTTTATGTTCGTTTATTAAGTTAAATAAACGAGTATGAACAAAAATTTTATGTTCGTTTAATAAACGAACACGAACTGAGGTGTGTTCGATTCGTTTATGTTCACGAATATGCTCATTTATAGGCTCGTTTATAAGCTCGTTTATATGATGAAAATGCTTGTGAATATATCTAAATACTACCTTTTGTTGTTGCTAAAGATGTTGCATAAGTTCATGTTAAAATGTAAGTTCTATTTTGTTGTTTTTGTTTTATTTATTTATTTATTTATTTATTTATTTATTTATTTATTTATTGTTAATTAAGTTAATAGTTCTGAACATATAAACGAACATATTCGCAAACGAATAAACGAACATGTTCGTGAACACTTAAACGACACACATTCGTGAACACTTAAATGAACACGAACACCTTTAAAAATAAATAAACGAACATGAACAAAATATTAAAAAAATTAAACAAATGCGAACCAAACATAAACATTTTTAAAAATAAACAAACGAACATGAACATAATCTTATTTATTAAAACTCGGTTCATATACACCTCTAAGCGAAATAATGCTCTGATTGTTTTCTCTCTTTATTCATAAAAGAAAAATAAACCATGTATTCCGTTTGATATTTGATTTATTCGTAGGTTTGGTTTTTATTTTTTGGGATAATATCGATAAGCTCTAATTATTATCTATTTAATAAAAATATGTTTTATTTAAATTTAACACGTATCAAAATATCTCGTTTTGATTTTTTTTCCTCAGCAGATTTGATCCACTTGTTACCTCTATTTTTCACATTTTTGAAGGAAACAACTATAAAAGACAATGGGCTTAGGTTTTTAATAAGTGTTATATTTTGATACATATGTTGTGTTAAAAAATTACACAATAAAGTTTATAGTTTAAATTTCTAAACTTATAAACCCTAAACCAAAATATAAATCTCTAAACCCGAAAATTGAAAGGTTTGTGTATCAAAATATTTTTCTTTTAATAATGACTAGAGTTTAAATATTAATCGACCAATAAATCAAAGGAAAATATTCCCGCTTTGACGGTGGAAAATTTATTTTCCACAACAAAGTCTATGGTGTAAATTTTAAGAATTTAAGTTGTATGTTTATGTTGGAAATATAAGCTGCAAAATAGAACGTTAGCACTGACTGGAAAAAAACAAAAACAGAAGAACAAGTTGAACTGTGTCGTAGAAGCTGCCACTGCCTTAGAAACGAATTTGCCCCAATGTGTGTAATCGCTGCTACGAGCGAATACGTCCCTCGAGGTTAACAAGGCCTCTTCGAAGTTCGTACACCCGAACTCGAAGTGAAATATGGTGGAAAACAGAAAGAAAGTTGTGAGAGTGTGTTTGTATTACTGTTTCTGGAATTGGATGCAAATGAAGCATGCAAGACATGCTATTTATAGGCTAAAAATGAAAGACAAAATTGTCCATTCATTATCTCAACATCCATAATATTTAATTCGAATTATGGTATTTTATTACCATCAATCAGCTGTTATAACAGGTGTTATAACTCAGTTATAACTCTGTTATAAAGCCTGTATTTATGCCCGTAATTGGCAGAATTAAATATCTGAATTAAGTTGTAATTCTGTCCAGGTACAATCTCTATATACAGATTAAAATATTACTGTTTTGATTCTGATTAATACAAAATTTGAAACAACTAAAATAGTTGTTATCCTCTGTTAATACAGAATTTCAAACGTCAACAAATAGCCTACAAATAGATCAATTTTTAGAAATAATTCTTTCACTATTTCATCCTCAGAGAAAAATTCTTTACGAATTTTAAACACGTGTTACCACGAGTCGAGACGGATGGCGGCGGCGGCGCGCGAGACTAGCTCTTGTTCTCTATCACTCAACAAGGGAGGGGAAGATAAAGGCTATAAATACCCTTCACATGTTAGTTTCCCACTCAATGTGGGATTCTTTCTTTTGCATTACTAACATTCCCCCACTAATGCGAAAGAATTCTCTTACACTCAAAAGCAATCTTCCAAAAGGATCATCGATGAAATTAGATGCTTAAGCACTAGTGAACGAATCTTGAACTAGTACATAGTGATAATAAGCAATTCTTCTCTTAGATAAGTGAAACTAGTCTTGAATTTTCTAAGATAAGAGTAAACTTATAACACACACCTAATTCTTTTATCATTCATCCACCGAAGTCCTCGATGCATAAGATATATATACAAATGTATATTTAGCCATCTTACCTCAGGATTGTAGTAAGTGTTTTAGAAAAACAGCCCAAGGTTTTTCATAGAAGGTAGCTAACTCTTCTCACTTACATAGGTTATTTCATCTGGTTTTTCTCAATAAAACCATCCAAAAAGGACTATGAAATAATTAAGAACTATTACAATAGCTCAACCTCTCAAGATTTATGGTGATTTGCTTCAAGTTCATTTTAAACGAACTACCCAACAATTGGGCTAAGAAATCATTAAGAATATATACTCAACCTCATTATCGGTGAATTCAATATGTCCTTCTTAATAGGATCATTCAAACTTTGAATTCATTAAGAGTTTCTTGAAACTCAACCTTTTCTGGCGGTAAGTTCATCTTGTCCTTCTCAATAGAACAACACATTCAGACTTGTGTTATGAACTTATTAAGAATAAGTATTCAACCATGATTCGGTAAATTCATCAAGTCTTTCTCACTAAGACCACCCAAAACCTGGGCTATGAATTTATTAAGAGTAGTAGTACTCAACTTGGTCATGTACATTATTCGTCATAGGGATAGATAGTGAGAAATGTACACTATGAGTCTTTCCATGGTTTCGTTTGACCACATTGAACATAGATAACTAAGTTGGGTATCCACCATGAATTCATCAACCAATGGGCTTTAAACCCATCCCCCTCGACGAATCTAGGACCAGTTTCCGATTTAACCCTTTGGTAAGCGAATCTTCTAGGTTCCTTTCTGACTTCACATACTGTAGAGAGAGTACTTCATTCCTTATTAAATGTCTCATTGATTCATGTCTTATACGAATGTGCCTTTTCTTACCATTGTAAGCTTGGTTCTTAGCAACACATATCGCAACTTGTGAATCACATAATAAGGAAACTAGAGGACTCGGTTTTCCCCACAACGGAATTTTCAGCTAAAATATTTCTGAGCCACTCGGCTTTTTGCCAAGCTAAGTCAAGAGCTATGAACTCTGACTCCATAGTAAAACGAGCAATGTAAGTCTGTTTAGTAGACTTCCAGGAGATTGCTTCTCCACCCAAAATAAAAACATATCCACTCGTAGAGCATACTTTGTCACTATTAGAAACCCAGTTGGCGTCACAATATCCTTCTAAAATAGAAGGAAAGCCAACAAAATTAAGTTTCCAATCCATAGTGCCCCTAAGGTATTTAAGTAAGCGTCTAAGAGCAATCCAATGTTCACTACTCGGGTTGTGAGTATATCTACTAAGTCTGCTCACATCATAGGAAATATCTGGTCGAGTATAATATTTTAAGAACATTAGACTCCCAATTATTTTAGCATATTCAGTTTGGGAAACACTACTTCCTTTATTCTTAAAAAGATGAATGCTATAGTCATATGGGGTTCGTACAGGGACAACATCAAAACTGTCAAACTTCTTTAACACTTTCTCAATGTAGTGCGTTTGACCTAAAGAAAATCCCTTTTCAGTTTTAGTAACTTTGACTCCTATGATTACATCTACCTCTCCCAAATCAGTCATCTCAAATTTAGTGGATAAGAAATGTTTAGTTTTGTTAATGGACTCAATGTTGGTGCTAAAAATCAACATGTCGTCAACATACAAACTTATGATGACACAATATACACCAAACATCTTCGAATACACGCATGCATCCGAACCATTCACAACAAAACCAAAACTAAGAATAATTTTATAAAATTTCTCATATCACTGTTTAGGAGCTTGTTTCAGGCCGTAAAGAGACTTTTTTAGTCTACATACTTTACCTTCCATACCAGACGCCTCGAAACCAAGAGGTTTCTCCATATAGATCTCCTCATCTAGGTCTCCATTTAAGAATGCAGTCTTTACATCCATTTGATGTATTTGCAACTTGTGAATGGAGGCTAGTGCAAGCAATGCACAGATCTTTGAGATTTTGGTTACATGAGAATATGTATCAAAAAAGTCTATTCCAAATTTTTGAGTGAACCCTTTGACTACTAGCCTTGCCTTATATCTCTGAATAGAACCATTTGGTCTGCGTTTCTTTCGAAAGACCCATTTATTGTTGATAGTCTTAAATCCTCTAGGCAAGTCAACTAATTCCCAAGTATGATTAAACATTATTTATTCTAGTTCATCTTTTATATCGCTTTTCCAAAAACTAGCATCAATAGATCGTATAGCTTCTTCATATGTTTTAGGATCCTCATCTAACAAAAAATCTTGAGCTATAGGATCAGAAAGGGTGTCATAATCATTCATCTCAGAAATAAAAGAAGTTATGAAATCTGGTCCAAAAGAGGTTTCAACTCTTTGTCTCTTACTTCTTCTAGGCTCAAATTCTATCTCTTGAGAAGACCTAGTATGCACACTAGAAGAAGTGGATGTCAAGTTTTCTATTTGTGTTTCAACTCAGTTTAATATATGATTAGCCGATAGAATGGCTTCCCCCCCACATGTTGTCGGACAACCCAGAACTTATCAACAATGAGTTCATCATCTCTTTTAAAGTTCTGTTTTTCCTCTCGGCTATACCGTTCTGTTGAGGAAAATAGGGGGCTGAAGTTTCATGGATTATGCCATTCATCTCACAAACCTCTTTTAGAAAATTAGATCCATATTCACCACCTCTATCAGACCTAACACATTTTATTCTCCTATCTAACTGATTTTCTACTTCTGCCTTATAAATAAGGAAGAAGTTTTCAGCTTCATCTTTAGTTCTTAGGAGATAAACTTTTGTATATCTAGAGTAATCATCTACAAAAGTTATGTAGTAGTGTTTTCCTCCTTTACTTTCAGAGTTTCTAAAGTTTGCTAGATCAGTATGTATAAGTTCTAATAGTTCATTCTTTCTCTTAAAAACAGTTTTAAAGGTAGGTTTAGCATGCTTTGCTTCTACACAAACTTCCTTTTTTTAAAAGTTTGTTATGTCTAGTTTAGGCAAAATATTCATATTCATCATTTTCTTTAAAGATTGAATATTTACGTGTCCTAATCTAGCATGCCACATATCAACATATTCAACAACATAAGCAGAAGTGGTAGCTTTATTCTCATTAAGTTGAGTTTCTATGACAAATAAACCCTCATTTAAAAACCCTTTCCCAACATAATCACCATTTCGGGAAAGTACACGTTTATCTGCCTCAAAAACTAACTTAATGCATGTCTTATTCAGAAGCCCACCACTTATCAAATTTCTACGCAAGGTAGGTACATACAGAACATTATTCAAAGCTAAAGTTTTACCGAATGTCAATTCGAGTAAAACCTTGCCTTTGCCTAGCACTTGAGAGCTGCTAGAGTTCCTCATGTACACACGTTCACCGCTGCTCCCATCCTCGAACTCGGTGAAAAACTTCTTCATTGCATAAAAATGTCGGGATGCACTAGTGTCCACCACCCATTCAGAATTGTTTTCCACCAAATTTGTTTCGGAAACCACCGCGGCAATGATATCATCATTCATGTCCTCGACCACGTGTAGATGTGGTTTATGCTCATTCTAGCGATCTAAGCAGTGTAGGCACTGGTACGCTTTGTGACCAACCTGTCCACATACATAGCACTTGAAGGATTTCTTGTCTGGCTTGGTCTTTGGTGGCTTCTTGAAGTTGGTGCTTTTTTTAGGTCTCGTCTTTTGATTTTGAACACCCTTTTTCACGGTCTTTTTGAATTTAGACCCTGAAGCACCACTAGATTCAACCAAGTTAGAATTAAAAGATAATTGACTAAAGCTATTAGTAACCTTATCTTTCAATCGGTTGGCCTCTTCAATTTTCATGTGCCCCACCAACTATTGAAGCGAAATGTCTCTCTTTTTATGCTTGAGAGAAATTTGGTAGTCAAACCAAGACTCTGGAAGTTTTTCAATTAGGACGTTTGCTTGCAAAACTTCACACATTTGCATCCCTTCGGCTATAATATCAGACACAAGATTCTCGCAGTCGTGCACTTGATCCATGATCGGCTTGGCATCGGCCATCTGGAATTTTAACCACTCGCCCACCACGTATTTCTTGATACCCGCGTCGTCGTAACCATACTTCTTTTCCAGCGAGTCCTAAATCACCTTTGCACTCATCTCCTTAAGATACATGTCGAATAACTTGTTGGACATGTGACTAAGAAGATTGCCACGAATGATCTTGTTATCCTTCCCGTACTTGCGAAGGATGGCGACTGCTTCATCTGAGACTTTCTCGGTGGTTTCATCACCAACACCGTTAATAACAATTGCACTGCTGATGGTGGCACGGAAGGTGATTGCTCGAGCAGAACATAGTCGAGATCGAGTTGCTCGAAGAAGATGAGAATTCGCTGGGACAACCTACGGTAGTTGTTACCATCAAGTGCATCAAGCTTGGACAGATCAGGAATCAGCTTGCTGAGAGGGTGCGACATGTTTGCATATTGAAATTCATTTCTAAATTGTTGGAAATATAAGCTGCAAAACAAAACGTTAGCACTGACTGAAAAAAACAAAAATAGAAGAACAAGCTGAATCGTGTCATAGAAGCTGACACTGCCTTAGAAACGAATTTGCCTTAATGTGTGTAGTCCCAGCTACGGGCGAATACATCCCTTGAGGTTAACACGGTCTCTTCGAAGTCCGTACACCCGAACTCGAAGTGGACGATGGTGGAAAACAAGAAGAAAGCTGTGAGAGTGTGTTTGTATTACTGTTTCTGGAATTGGATGCAATTGAAGCATGCAAGGCATGCTATTTATAGGCTAAAAATGAAGGACAAAATTATCCATTCATTATCTCAACAACCATAATATTTAATCCGAATTACGGTATTTTATTACCATTAATCAGCTGTTATAACAGGTGTTATAACTCAGTTATAACTCTGTTATAAATCATGTATTTATGCCCGTAACTGGCAGAATTAAACAGCTGAATTAAGTTGTAATTCTGTCCAGGTACAATCTCTATATTCAGATTAAAATATGACTGTTTTGATTCTGATTATTACAGAATTCGAAATAGTTAAAATAGTTGTTATCCTATGTTAATACAGAATTTCAAACGTCAACAAACAACCTATAAATAGATCCATTTTTAGAAATAATTCTTTCATTGTTTCATCCTCAGAGAAAAATTCTTTACAAATTTTAGACATGTGTTACCACGAGCCGAGACGAACGACGGTGGCGGCGGAGCGCGAGACTAGACCTTGTTCTCTATCACTCAACAAGTGAGGGGAAGATGAAGGCAATAAATACCCTTCACATGTTAGTTTCCCACTCAATGTGGGATTCTTTCTTTCGCATTACTAACATTCCCCCACTAATGCGAAAGAATTCTCTTACACTCAAAAGCAATCTTCCAAAATGATCATCAGTGAAATTATATGCTTAAGCACTAGTGAACGAATCTTGAACTAGTACATAGTGATAATAAGCAATTCTTCTCTTAGATAAGTGAAACTAGTCTTGAACTTTCTAAGATAAGAGTAAACTTATAACACACGCCTAATCCCTTTATCCTTCATCCACTGAAGTCCTCGATGCGTAAGATATATATACAAATGTATATTTAGCCATCTTACCTCAGGATTATAGTAAGTGTTTTAGAAAAACAACCCAAGGTTTTTCATAGAAGGCGGCTAACTCTTCTCACTTACATAGGTTATTTCATCTGGTTTTTCTTAATAAAACTATCCAAAAGGACTATGAAATAATTAAGAACTATTACAATAGCTCAACCTCTCAAGATTTATTGTGATTTGCTTCAAGTTCGTTTTAAATGAACTACCCAAATATTAGGCTAAGAAATCATTAAGAATATATATTCAACCTCATTATCGGTGAATTCAATATGTCCTTCTCAATAGGATCATTGAAACTTTGAATTCATTAAGAGTTTCTTGAAACTCAACCTTTTTCGGCGGTAAGTTCATCTTGTCCTTCTCAATAGAACAACACATTCAAACTTGTGTTATGAACTTATTAAGAATAAGTATTCAACCATGATTCGGTAAATTCATCAAGTCTTTCTCACTAAGACCACTCAAAACATGGGCTATGAATTTATTAAGAGTAGTAGTACTCAACCTGGGCATGTACATTATTCGTCATAGGGATAGGTAGTGAGAAATGTACACTATGAGTCTTTCCATAGTTTCGTTTGACCACATTGAACTTAGATAACTAAGTTGGGTATCTACCATGAATTCCTCAACCAATGGGCTTTAAACCCATTCCCCTCGACGAATCTAGGACCAGTTTCCGACTTAACCCTTTGGTAAGCAGATATGCTAGGTTCTTTTCTGACTTCACATACTATAGAGAGAGTACTTCATTCCATATTAAATGTCTCACTGATTCATGTCTTATACGAATGTGCATTTTCTTACCATTGTAAGCTTGGTTCTTGGCAACACATATCGCAGCTTGTGAATCACATAGTAAGGAAACTGGAAGAGTCGGTTTTCCCCACAACAGAATTTCAGTTAAAAGATTTCTAAGCCACGCAGCTTCTTGCCAGCTAAGTCAAGAGCTATGAACTCTGACTTCATAGTAGAACGATACAGACCAGGCTCGAAAGGTAGATGATAAAGGCCTTGCATCCTGTGGGAGTGTCATACTGGATAAAGATGGTAATTGATCGTTAAATTTCTCCAAATTGATAGGTATTTGCTCGATTTTTGAAACCGAACTGTAGGAATATTAGACGGAATGAAGACAACATAAATGTTTACAACGTTACGCATCATTGTGGAGTTGGATAACATAGATGTGGTATGTTTACTCTGAGGCACCGGGAGAGCAACAAAATTGCAGATAATTCGGCGAAATTAACTTGCGATAGCGAGTTCAAATGTCGAATTTTTCATAATCCGCCTGATTAATCTTAAATTTTGTTCATAATGACTCTATAATTTGAGACGAAATTAGAGGTGTAAATGAACAAAGCGTTTGATGAACCGTTCGTTTATGTTCGTTTATTAAGTTAAATAAACGAGTATGAACAAAAATTTTATGTTTGTTTAATAAACGAACGCGAACTGAGATGCGTTCGATTCGTTTATGTTCACGAACATGCTCATTTATAGGCTCGTTTATAAGATCGTTTATATGATGAAAATGCTTGTGAATATATCTAAATACTACTTTTTGTTGTTGCTAAAGATGTTGCATAAGTTCATGTTGAAATGTAAGTTCTATTTTGTTGTTTTTGTTTAATTAATTTATTTATTTATTGTTAATTAAGTTAATAGTTCTGAACATATAAACGAACATATTCACAAACGAATAAACGAACACGTTCGTGAACACTTAAACGACACACATTCGTGAACACTTAAACTAACACGAACACCTTTAAAAATAAATAAACGAACATGAACACAATATTAAAAAAATTAAACAAATACGAACCAAACATAAACATCTTTAAAAATAAATAAACGAACATAAACATAATCTTATTCGTTCAAACTCGGTTCATATACACCTCTAAGAGAAATAATGCTATGATTGTTTTTCTCTCTTTATTCATAAAAGAAAAATAAACCATGTATTCCGTTTGATATTTTGTAACCCCCTCATCCCGGTCTGGCCGGATGACCGGTCCGAGTGAGCCACACGGGGAAAACTGAAGCGAAACCCATTAAGGTTCCCCCTCGGTTAGCAACCCTATTTTTTTCATTTTAATCTTATCTAGAGGAGTATTGAATCCTAAGTGATCAAACAGCAGAACAACATACACGAGACTATCGAACGAACCCAAAACAACGTTTAACAGCCCAATTTTAAACTTAAACTGCAGGCGGTATCGATACTCCTAAGGAGTGTATCGATACGCCTTGACTAGGTCAGCTGGTCAAAGTCAACCCGTGGAGACCGTATCGATACACCCAAAGAGTGTATCGATACTCTCCCCAACGATCAACTTCTCGCGGTCAACGCTAAGAAGACCGTATCGATACGCAGAGGCCCGTTTCGATACCCAAACCTCCAGTGACTCTAGAGACAAAAAAGGTATCGATACGCCCCCTCGCGTATCGAAACGCGTGGCCTGAAACAAGAAGGCCGTATCGATACAGGTCCAATCGTATCGATACCCCTGCCACGGACTTACAAGTTTTAGCTGATTTAAGGCACAAAGATGCCCCTAAATCCCTCTAAAACCTCAACCAACACATTAACATCATTCCTAAGGCAAACCAACAAAACAAACATGCTTGAAAACTTAAAGCCAAAAGGCACAATTCAACACAAGGTGGTACACAAACCATACAGGCAACTTAAGCATTCAAACATGAAACAAGGCATCCATACATGGCATTCCAACAAAAGGCAATTTAGCATTTAAGGTCATACATGAAAGCTCAAAGGCCCGAATGGCACAAGATAACACATGAGAGGTTTGTACCCACAACAAGGCAACCTAAACATCTAAGGACATGTCACCACACACAAACGTTCATCAAGGCATATCATGCTTTACAAACCATAGTCAAATCATGATCATCAACACATGTAAATGAGTCATACAAGCTCATACAAAAACCCTTTCCACATTGCTAACTAATACAAAATTTAACCACCGTACTTGAGCCACAAACTTGGAAAGCCCTTCTTGCCTTGCTCCGAGCTAACACCACGCTAATGATCTGCATTGTTGAACATTGAGAGCGTGAGCTATAAGCTTAGTGAGGGTGCTCTAAAACGAAAAACATCAACAATGCAGGGTTCAAGCATGTAATCCCTAAACCTCATATCGAACATGCATGGGAAATTTCACAAGTAGACCTAGCTAGTCCTTCAAGTGGCATAGTATGGCATCTTACATCATACTAAGCATCAAGCATCAATATCAACAATCATATATCAACATCATATATCACAATATATGAACAAGTTAATTGGCCACTTTCAATTACCCGAATGTGCGGATTTAAATCTCAACAACACTTTACCTCGGTGGGATTACACTCATCGCCGGACCTTGCATGTGCGGGATTCCACCCATCGCCACATGCCCTACGGATGGGATTTCACTCATCATCCCGTAGAAATATATAAAACTTCCGGTGGAATATTACATCACCGTACTCCTCCTTGATGACTTAACGCCATCAAGGCCACGTACGTTTTGACTCAATTTGTGTGCACACTAATCCTAATGATCGATCATTTACAACCGGTAATTTATTTAGTGCCAATTTTCATAGCCACATCATATATCATCAACCACATTCCATGCTCATCACATATATACATTTCATGATATACATGCACCAATTTAACCACATTTCACAATAGCATGGATAGGCAAACACAATAGCATTTAATGGAATCAATGGCTAGAATTAACAACTTGAAATAAAGAAATGGCCTACCAAGCACATTCCACACACACACTCTATGCACACTCGAACCAAACTTTAAAACAAGTTTGAAACCACTCACCGCCCTTCTTTAGCTACCAAAGCAAAACTCCTACGAGCCCGGATTCGGTCTAAATGCTCCTTCGACGTCTCCTCTTGCTTCTAGCCAACCAAAAACACAACCAACAACCTCAATCAATGCTAATATTCAATCAACACATAACATTTGAGTTCAAACCAACTTCACCCAAATTTCCAAATCCAACTAATCCCCAAATATTTCAATTTTCGTGCTCCCTACAACACTAGCTGAAAACTCCACTTCCAATCATCCAAACGACACCCAAAAGATCCCAAATCACCCTCCTAACATACCTAAACCATCAGCCCTTCAATTTCACTCTAAAACCCACCAAAAAAACAAGTTTTGACATCCTAAAAATGGCTCTAAGAACCCACTTCAGGTTTTCAACAAAACTCAACCAAATTAACATATGTTGCACCTTTTAACATGAATAAACAAAGACTCAACTCAATTTTGCAAGACAAGATGAAATTCCCCATAAAAACCCAAACTTTAAATCAAACCCTAATTTTCAAAAGCTCATAGTTTTAAAATCTACAACCATAGATAGATAAAACATGAAGAGGAGAGTGAGAATATGATTTTACCTTTCAAAAAGACCTTGAATTGAAGAAGATATTCAATGGAATAGTAACCTTGACTTGGGAGGTTTTGAAGAGGGTTTTGACGTTGGAAAGGGGGAATGAGGGAAAGAGAAGACAATTTTCTTCTTTTATTTAAAAGTTGTCTAGCTTTTTGAAATCATTTGGGTAAAATTACAACATAGGTCCCTCCCCTTTTTACTAAAGATCAATTAGGTCCAATTTAGGTTGAATTGATTTTAATTTAATTTTATTGACTCAGACTATAAACCCGACTAACTCCTAACCCCAAAACACGGGCGTTACAACTCTCTCTCACTTAAGGAATTTCGTCCCCGAAATTACCTAACTGAAAGAGATACGAAAACTGCTTTTCCATATCCTCCTTCCTCTCCCAAGTGGCCTCGTCCACACCTCGACGTTGCCACCGCACCTTCACTAACTCAATCGATCTACCCCTCAACACCTTACTGTCGGAAGCTAAGATCTCAACCGGTTCTTCCTCAAAAGTCAAATCCGGATTCAATTCAATCTCTTCTACGGGCATAACATGTGATGGATCGGACCTATACTTACGAAGCATCGAAACATGAAACGCATCGTGTATCTTCTCTAGCTCGGATGGCAAACGCAACTGATAAGCAACCGGACCAACCCTCTTCACAATCTCATACGGTCCTATGTACCTCGGACTCAACTTCCCCTTTCGGCCAAATCTCATCACTTTCTTCCACGGAGACACTTTCAAGAACACCTTCTCACCCACTGAGAACTCAACTTCCTTCCTCTTCAAATCGGCATAGGACTTCTGCCTATCCGAAGCAGCTTTCAAACGATCACAAATCAATTTTACCTTGTCGGTTGTCCCCTTGAGCAAATCCGGCATAGGTAACAACTTCTGTCCCACTTCGGCCCAACAAACTGGAGTCCTACACTTTCGGCCATACAAGGCCTCATACGGAGCCATCTGAATGCTCGACTGAAAGCTGTTATTGTACGCAAACTCTACTAGAGGCAAATGCTTCTCCCAAGTACCCTGAAAGTCAATGATACAACAACGCAACATATCCTCTAAGATCTGAATGGCTCTCTCTGACTGACCATCTGACTGAGGATGATAAGACGTGCTGAAGTTCAAACGGGTACCCAAAGCTGTATGCAGACACTCCCAAAATCTAGAAGTAAACCGCGGATCTCTATCTGACACAATGGACTTCGGCACACCATGCAGTCTAACAATCTCACCAATGTACAAATCGGCCAATCTATCTAAAGTGTAAGTAGTGTTGACTGCCAAGAAGTGAGCACACTTCGTAAAACGATCCACTATCACCCAAACTGAGTTCTTCTTCGTAGGAGTCAAAGGCAAACCCGAAACAAAATCCATGGTGATGTTCTCCCATTTCTATTCCGGAATTCTCAACGGCTGTAACAAACCTGAAGGAACCTGATGTTCCGCCTTCACTCTCTGACACACTAAGCACTTACTCACAAAGTCGGCTACATCTCTCTTCAAGCCAACCCAAGAGTACTCATTCTTCAAATCACGGTACATCTTCGTACTTCCAGGATGCATAACAAACAGACTACTGTGGGCTTCAGTCAAAATCGTACGTCTCAAGTCACTGTCCTCCGGCACAACTATTCTATTCTTGAAACACAAAACCCCATCAGTGCTGAAACTGTAGTCTGAAGATCTACCCTCGGCTATATCTTGCACGTGAGGTGCCAAAGATCTATCTAAGAGTTGTCTCTCTCTAATCAACTGACCTAGAGTAGGTCTAACCTGAAACTCGGCTACCAAGCCACCATCTCCGGACAAACTCAATCTAGCAAACATGGCTCTCAAGTTCACGGCCATCTTCCTACTCAATGTATCAGCCACTACATTGACCTTACCCGGATGGTACTCAATGGTAAGATCATAGTCTTTTAGCAACTCTAACCACCTACGTTGTCTGAGATTCAAATCTCGCTGAGTCATAATGTATTTCAAACTCTTGTGATCGGTGTACACTATGCATTTCTCTCCGTACAAATAGTGCCTCCAAATCTTCAGAGCAAACACAACCGCAGCTAACTCTATGTCATGTGTCGGATAGTTGCGCTCGTGGGTCTTCAACTGTCTTGAGGCATAAGCCACTACCCTCTTGTCTTGCATAAGGACACATCCTAGCCCTACATAAGAAGCATCACTGAAAACTACATAGTCCTTCCCGGACTCAGGCTGAATCAAGATCGGTGCTTGGGTTAAAGCTTCTTTCAATTTCTCAAATGCTCTCTGTCTTGCATCTGTCCACTCAAACTAAACACTCTTCTGAAGTAATTGTGTCAATGGAGCGGCTAACTTAGAGAAACCCTCTACAAATCTTCTATAGTATCCGGCTAAGCCTAGGAAGCTACGTACCTCTATTACAGACTTCAGTTGCTTCCACTCAACAATGGCTTTAATCTTCTTCGGATCAACTCTAATCCCATCAGCTGACACTACATGTCCTAAGAAGACTACCTCTCGGATCCAGAATCCACACTTGCTGAGCTTCGCATACAACTGATGATCTAGCAAAGTCTTCAAAACTAGTCTCAAGTGTCGGTCATGGTCTTCTTCAGTTCGCGAGTACACCAAAATATCATCAATAAACTCAACTACAAACTGATCCAGATACTGATGAAAGATCCTATTCATCATGTCCATAAAAGCAGCCGGTGCATTAGTCAACCCAAAAGGCATGACTAAAAACTCATAATGACCATATCTAGTTCTAAAGGCCGTGTTCGGTACATCAACTTCTCTTACCTTTAGTTGGTAGTAACCCGATCTCAAATCAATCTTCGAAAAGACCGATGCTCCCCTCAACTGATCAAACAAGTCATCAATTCTAGGCAACGGATATTTATTCTTCACTGTCAACTGATTTAACTGTCTGTAATCTATACACATTCTCATGCTTCCATCTTTCTTCTTCACAAACAAAACTGGTGCACCCCAAGGTGAAGAACTAGGCCTAATAAAACCTCTATCTATCAATTCTTGCAACTGAGTCTTCAACTCTTTCAATTCTTTCGGTGCCATGCGATACGGAGCAATCGAAATAGGAGCTGAATCAGAATAAGTCTCAATGGTGAACTCTACCTCTCTGTCCGGTGGTAACCCTAGCAACTCTTCCGGAAACACACTAGGAAAGTCACATATTGTCCGGATGTCCTGAGGTCTAACCTCACTCATGTTAGGGTTCATCACATACGCCAAGTATGCTTCACACCCCAACTCAACTAATCTCTTAGCCTCTAATACTGAAACCACATTGGACAATAACTTCACGTTCTCACCCACCACTACAATCTCATAGTCATCTGTGAGCCTCAAAGAAATCCGTTTAGTCTCAAAATCTATCCTAGCTCTATGCTCCGTGAGCCAGTCCATACCCAGAATCACATCGAAACCATAGAAAGGAAGCTCCATCATATCCACTGGAAACACATGCCCCTGAACCATTAACGGACACCTTCGGTACATCTTCCTAACTACTACCGTGTCCCCAAAGGAACTAGTAACATTAACTCCTATCTCTAACATTTCACAAGGCAAATTCAAAGATTGCGCATGCTCACTCAATATGTAGGAATGTGTAGACCCAGAGTCAATCAAAGAAAGCAAACCCAAAGACTGTATCGAGAAGTTACCTGCGATCACATCGTTGTCATGCTGATCCCCACGCTGAGCGTAAACTCTGGCCTGACCTCCGCCCTCTGGCTGAACTGCAACTACATATGCTATATTCCTCTGACCATCGTTCCTCGGCTGGAAGTTACCTCTACCGCGCCCGCGGCCTCTCTGAAAGTCATTGGCTCTAGCAGGAGCCTGAGCTAGTGCCTGTCCCACCTGATGTGGACAGTCACGCCTAATGTGGTCTCTAGCCCCACAACTCTAACAAGAATGAAAATTTCCCCAACACTCACCGGTGTGGTTCCTCCCGCAAGTAGCACATGTGGGCAACTTCCCACCAGCTCTCTGGCCCTGATGGCCCCTACCGTGGTTATCGCCACCACGTCTATGATTATACTGATGTTTGTTGTCCCGATGCCTCTTGGCATCACCTCTATCAAAGTTGATGGACCTCTTACCCGAACTAGATCCACCAGACCGCATGGTCAAACTCAAACTGTGCTCTAAGTCCTTGGCCCTCGCGACCAAGACATCAAAATTAGTATAGTCTGAAGCTAGAGTATACGTCTTGATCTCTTCACTCAGCCCATAACGGAAACGGTTACAAGTGATCTCTTCCACCTCAGTAGGAACAAGCTCAGGTGCATACTGACTCAGTCTGACAAATCTAATCTCATAATCTGTCACGGACATACTCCCCTGAAGCAATGCCATAAACTCCCTCTTCCTCTCATTGAGGTATCGCGGACCCAAATACTTCTTACGGAAAGTTGTCTCAAAGAACTCCCAAGTGATCTCGGCCTCATCCATACCCGTAGTAATGGTGACCCACCAAGTGTAGGCAACACCCTGAAGCAAAGACTCAACACATCTCAACTTGCGCTCACCAGTACACCACATCTGAGCAAGAATACGGACAGTCTTCTCAAACCATAACTCGGACCTCTCCGGTGTGGCCCCTCTAAACTCTTCGGCCCCTAAACCACGGAGCCTCTCTAACGGCAAACCAATGCCCTCACCCTGATGGTGTGCTGCTGCTTGACCCCCAGCTACTGCAGCCTGAAATGCCCCGGCTATTGCCTGAACCAACAGAGCTAAGTCTATCCCGGCCGGCCCTTGGCCACCTTGGCCTCCTTGAGGTCCCTCTCCTTCGGCCCCGGCCTCGCCTCCTACTCCAGGTGGAGGAGGTGGTGGTGGTGGAGGTGGTGGAGGAGCTCCAACTCCAACCACAGGCTCTCCCACTTGAGCCTCAACCCTAACTACTGGCTCAACTCCTAGAGCCGCTGCCCGTGGTTCCTGTCGAACCATCCTAGGCCTCCCACGTGGTCTCATGATACAGCTAGCAAGGTATAAACTACAACAAGAAACAAATAAGGATTAAGTTAGTCAAAGCAAGGGTCCAATAGTGCTCAAGTACTCCTTTTACCAAAAATCTCTTTTAAATTAAGTAGTAGTAGCAATGGGCACACACTCCACACCAGACACAACAACGCATGCTTCAAAACATCATACGAACAGTCAAACATCAAGATTTCATGGCAAGACATGCATCGAACAATACAATTACTTAACACATCAAGCTTACCTCACTTACCTGCCCGAGGTCTCGGTAACCTCAGGCTCTGATACCAACAAATGTAACCCCCTCATCCTGGTCTGGCCGGATGACCAGTCCGAGTGAGCCACACGGGGAAAACCGAAGCGAAACCCGTTAAGGTTCCCCCTCGGTTAGCAACCCTATTTTTTTCATTTTAATTTTGTCTAGAGGAGTATTGAATCCTAAGTGATCAAACAACGGAACAACATACACGAGACAATCGAACGAACCCAAAACAACGTTTAATAGCCCAATTTTAAACTTAACTGCAGGCGGTATCGATACTCCTAAGGAGTGTATCGATACGCCTTGACTAGGTCAGCTGGTCAAAGTCAACCCGTGGAGACCGTATCGATACACCCAAAGAGTGTATCGATACTCTCCCCAACGGTCAACTTCTCGCGGTCAACGCTAAGAAGACCGTATCGATACGCCAGAGGCCCGTTTCGATACCCAAACCTCCAGTGACTCTAGAGACAAAAAAGGTATCGATACGCCCCCTCGCATATCAAAACGCGTGGCCTGAAACAAGAAGGTCGTATCGATACGGGTCCAATCGTATCGATACCCCTGCCACGAACTTACAAGTTTTAGCTGATTTAAGGCACAAGGATGCCCATAATCCCTCTAAAACCTCAACCAACACACTAACATCATTCCTAAGGCAAACCAACATAACAAACATGCTTGAAAACTTAAAGCCAAAAGGCACAATTCAACACAAGGTGGTACACAAACCATACAAGCAACTTAAGCATTCAAACATGAAATAAGGCATCCATACATGGCATTCCAACAAAAGGCAATTTAGCATTTAAGGTCATACATGAAAGCTCAAAGGCCCGAATGGCACAAGATAACACATGAGAGGTTTGCACCCACAACAAGGCAACCTAAACATCTAAGGACATGTCACCACACACAAACGTTCATCAAGGCATATCATGCTTTACAAACCATAGTCAAATCATGATCATCAACACATGTAAATGAGTCATACAAGATCATACAAAAACCCTTGCCACATTGCTAACTAATACAAAATTTAACCACCGTACTTGAGCCACAAACTTGGAAAGCCCTTCTTGCCTTGCTCCGAGCTAACACCACGCTAATAATCTGCATTGTTGAACATTGAGAGCGTAAGCTATAAGCTTAGTGATGGTGCTCTAAAACGAAAAACATCAACAATGCAGGGTTCAAGCATGTAATCTCTAAACCTCATATCAAACATGCATGGGCAATTTCACAAGTAGACCTAGCTAGTCCTTCAAGTGGCATAATATGACATCTTACATCATACTAAGCATCAAGCATCAATATTAACAATCATATATTAACATCATATATCACAATATATGAACAAGTTAATTGGCCACTTTCAATTACCCGGATGTGCGGATTTAAATCTCAACAACACTTTACCTCGGTGGGATTACACTCATCACCGGACCTTGCATGTGCGGGATTCCACTCATCGCCACATGCCCTACAGATGGGATTCCACTCATCATCCCGTAGAAATATATAAAACTTCTGGTGGAATATTACATCACCGTACTCCTCCTTGATGACTTAACGCCATCAAGGCCACGTACGTTTTGACTCAATTTGTATGCACACTAATCCTAATGATCGATCATTTACAACCGGTAATTTATTTAGTGCCAATTTTCATAGCCACATCATATATCATCAACCACATTCCATGCTCATCACATATATACATTTCATGATATACATGCACCAATTTAACCACATTTCACAATAGCATAGATAGGCAAACACAATAGCATTTAATGGAATCAATGGCTAGAATTAACAACTTGAAATAAAGAAATGGCCTACCAAGCACATTCCATACACACACTCTACACACACTCGAACCAAACTTTAAAACAAGTTTAAAACCACTCACCACCCTTCCTTAGCTACCAAAGCAAAACTCCTACGAGCCCGGATTCGGTCCAAATGCTCCTTCGACGTCTCCTCTTGCTTCTAGCCAACCAAAAACACAACCAACAACCTCAATCAATGCTAATATTCAATCAACACATAACCTTTGAGTTCAAACCAACTTCACCCAAATTTTCAAATCCAACTAATCCCCAAATATTTCAATTTTCGTGCTCCCTACAACACTAGCTGAAAACTCCACTTCCAATCATCCAAACGACACCCAAAAGATCCCAAATCACCCTCCTAACATACCTAAACCATCAGCCCTTCAATTTCACTCTAAAACCCACCAAAAAAACAAGTTTTGACATCCTAAAAATGGCTCTAAGAACCCACTTCAGGTTTTCAACAAAACTCTTCCAAATTAACATATGTTGCACCTTTTAACATGAATAAACAAAGACCCAACTCAATTTTGCAAGACAAGATGAAAATCCCCATAAAAACCCAAACTTTAAATCAAACCCTAATTTTCAAAAGCTCATAGTTTTAAAATCTACAACCATAGATAGATAAAGGATGAAGAGGAGAGTGAGAATATGATTTTAGCTTTCAAAAAGACCTTGAATTGAAGAAGATATTCAATGGAATAGTAACCTTGACTTGGGAGGTTTTGAAGAGGGTTTTGACGTTGGAAAGGGGGAATGAGGGAAAGAGAAGACAATTTTCTTCTTTTATTTAAAAGTTGTCTAGCTTTTTGAAATCATTTGGGTAAAATTACAACATAGGTCCCTCCCCTTTTTACTAAAGCTCAATTAGGTCCAATTTAGGTTGAATTGATTTTAATTTAATTTTATTGACTCGAACTATAAACCCGACTAACTCCTAACCCCAAAACACGGGCGTTACATATTTGATTTATTCGTAGGTTTGGTTTTTATTTTTTGGGATAATATCAATAAGCTCTAATTATTATCTATTTAATAAAAATATGTTTTATTTAAATTTAACACGTATCAAAATATCTCGTTTTGATTTTTTTTCTCAGCAAATTTATCCACTTGTTACCTCTGTTTTTCACATTTTTGAAGGGAAACAACTATAAAAGACAATGGGCTTAGGTTTTTAATAAGTGTTATATTTTGATATATAAGTTGTGTTAAAAAAATTACACGATGAAGTTTATGGTTTAAATTTCTAAACCTCTAAACCATAAACCACAATATAAATCTCTAAACCCGAAAATTGAAAGGTTTGTGTATCAAAATATTTTTCTTTTAATAATGACTAGAGTTTAAATATTAATCGACCAATAAATCAAAGGAAAAATATTCCCGCTTTGACGGTGGAAAATTTATTTTCCACAACAAAGTCTATGGTGTAAATTTTAAGAATTTAAGTTGTATGTTTATGTTGGAAATATAAGCTGCAAAACAGAACGTTAGCATTGACTGGAAAAAAATAAAAACAAAAGAACAAGTTGAACCGTGTCGTAGAAGCTGCCACTGCCTTAGAAACAAATTTGCCCTGATGTGTGTAATCGCTGCTACGGGCGAATACGTCCCCCGAGGTTAACACGGTCCTTTGAAGTTCGTACACCCGAACTCGAAGTGGACGATGGTGGAAAACAGAAAGAAAGCTGTGAGAGTGTGTTTGTGTTACTGTTTCTGGAATTGGATGCAAATGAAGCATGCAAGGCATATTATTTATAGGCTAAAAATGAAGGACAAAATTGTCCATTCATTATTTCAACAACCATAATATTTAATCCGAATTATGGTATTTTATTACCATCAATCAGCTGTTATAGCAGGTGTTATAACTCAGTTATAACTTTGTTATAAAGCCTGTATTTATGCTCGTAACTGGCAGAATTAAACAGCTGAATTAAGCTGTAATTCTGTCTAGGTACAATCTCTATATTCAAATTAAAATATGACTGTTTTGATTCTGATTAATACAGAATTCGAAACAGCTAAAACATATGTTACCCTCTATTAATACAGAATTTCAAACGTCAACAAACAACCTATAAATAGATCCATTTTCAGAAATAATTCTTTCACTGTTTTATCCTTAGAGAAAAATTCTTTACGAATTTTAGGCACGTGTTACCACGAGCCACGAGCCGAGACGGGCGGCGGCGGCGCGTGAGACTAGCTCTTGTTCTCTATCACTCAACAAGGGAGGGGAAGATGAAGGCTATAAATACCCTTCACATGTTAGTTTGCCACTCAATGTGGGATTCTTTCTTTTGCATTACTAACATTCCCCCACTAATGCGAAAGAATTCTCTTACACTCAAAAGCAATCTTCCAAAAGGATCATCAATGAAATTAGATGCTTAAGCACTAGTGAACGAATCTTGAACTAGTACATAGTGATAATAAGCAATTCTTCTCTTAGATAAGTGAAACTAGTCTTGAACTTTCTAAGATAAGAGTAAACTTATAACACACACCTAATTCCTTTATCCTTTATCCACAAAAGTCCTCGATGCGTAAGATATATATACAAATGTATATTTAGCCATCTTACCTCAGGATTGTAGTAAGTGTTTTAGAAAAACAGCTCGAGGTTTTTCATAGAAGGCGGCTAACTCTTCTAACTTACATAGGTTATTTCATCTGGTTTTTTCTCAATAAAACCATCCAAAAAGGACTATGAAATAATTAAGAACTATTACAATAGCTCAACCTCTCAAGATTTATGGTGATTTGCTTCAAGTTCGTTTTAAACGAACTGCCCAACAATTAGGCTAAGAAATCATTAAGATTATATATTCAACCTTATTATCGGTGAATTCAATATGTCATTCTCAATAGGATCATTCAAACTTTGAATTCATTAAGAGTTTCTTGAAACTCAACATTTTCTAGCGGTAAGTTCATCTTGTCATTCTCAATAGAATAACACATTCAGACTTGTGCTATGAACTTATTAAGAATAAGTATTCAACCATGATTCGGTAAATTCATCAAGTCTTTCTCACTAAGACCACCCAAAACCTGGGCTATGAATTTATTAAGAGTAGTAGTACTCAACCTGGGCATGTACATTATTCGTCATAGGGATATGTAGTGAGAAATGTACACTATGAGTCTTTCCATAGTTTCGTTTGACCACATTGAACTTAGATAATTAAATTGGGTATCCACCATGAATTCCTCAACCAATGAGCTTTAAACTCATTCCCCTCGACGAATTTAAGACCAGTTTCCGACTTAATCCTTTGGTAAGTGGATCTGCTAGGTTCCTTTCCGACTTCACATACTCTAGAGAGAGTACTCCATTCCTTATTAAATGTCTCACTGATTCATGTCTTATACGAATGTGCCTTTTCTTATCATTGTAAACTTGGTTCTTGGCAACACATATCGCAACTTGTGAATCACATAGTAAGGAAACTGGAAGAGTCGATTTTTCCCACAACGAAATTTCAGCTAAAAGATTTCTGAGCCACTCGACTTCTTGCCCAGCTAAGTCAAGAGCTATGAACTCTGACTCCATAGTAAAACGAGGAATGCAAGTCTGTTTAGAAGACTTCCAGGAGATTGTTGCTCCACCCAAAGTAAAAACATATCCACTCGTAGAGCTTACTTCATCACTATTAGAAACCAGTTGGTGTCATAATATCCTTCTAAAACAGAAGGAAAGCCAACAAAATTAAGTTTCCAATGTTCACTACTCGGGTTGTGAGTATATCTACTAAGTATGCTCACAACATAGACAATATCTGGTCGAGTATAGTTCATTAAGAATATTAGGCCCCCAATTATTTTAACATATTCAGTTTGGGAAACACCACTTCCTTTATTCTTTAAAGGATGAATGCAAGAGTCATATGGGGTTCGTATAGGAACAACATCAAAACTGTCAAACTTTTTTAACACTTTTTTAATGTAGTGCCCGAGCCCGAGACGGACGGCGACGTGCGTGCGAGACTAGCCCTTGTTCTCTATCATTCAACAAGGGAGGGGAAGATGAAGGCTATAAATACTGTTCACATGTTAGTTTCTCACTCAAAGTGGGATTCTTTCTTTTGCATTACTAACAGTTTATAATTTAAATCTAAGTGTTAAAGATTAGGGTTTCAAATCTAACGGTTAAAATTTTAATTTTTAAAATATAATCAACCATGCTCGTGGAAAAAAAATTCCACCGCCAATACATAGAAAAATTACCCTGAATCAAATATGTGTCATGTTGGATTGCTTTAAATAATTAAATAAAAGAGATTCAGATCTACTAATTAGTCAAGTGATTAAAAATACTCATATTGTCCTATCTTGCATAAGTTTCAATCCCGAAAAATATAATATTTTTATATTTAATAAAAAATAACTAAATAAGGACAGGTGTTTTTGATAAAAAAAAATAAGGACAGGTGTTCGGGCGATGTTAATTTTGCCCTACTTTTCTTTTGGTATGTCCACGTGACAATAAACACATTCATCAATCTCCCCCCCCCCCCCCCCCCCCCCCCTTTTTCGTTGGATATGGACACATCATAAAACACTTACAATTTCCATCTGGCCCCGTTGGGTTTTGCCACTATGATTTGCTGTACTTGAATAAAATACATCCAAAAATAGTACTTTGATCTACGACACCAAAGCTCAGAAAAAGTGGAAAACAATTCAGCTTTCCAAAAATAGTACTTTTTTACAATAAAAATAGTACTTTTTGTGTGGATTATATTCTTAAAACCCCTTTCTTATTCCCATTGATTTTCAAACAAATTGTCACCCATGTGATTAATTATTACTTCGATGAAGTCCATTGAAATCTTGTATGAAATATTATTAAAATATTCGAGTTTACATTCAGAATCAATCATTATATGCATTAGAATTAAAATGTATCCAAAAGACTTAAATTTGATAAATCAAAATTCTTAAAATCCCGAACTTATCATTAAGTCAAGACCTCATAGATCATATTAAACTTTTATTTTAATAATTAATAAAATTGAATGCCTAATAACTTTGACTATTAAAAAATGTCAAAAGTATACACAGAAGCCTAAAAGACTTCATTTTAAGTTCAAATATCATGCAAGAATTTAATTAATTTCTCATGTTATTTTTCTGTGTAAACATTACCATTGGTCACTAACTTATTCTCGTTTTTCTTATTCTTGTCACTAAACTATTATTTTATACAAAATCATCACTAATGTTACTTATTTTTCATGTTTTTATCATCAATCTATTATTTTCTTTATTTTGGTCACGAAACTATTTCTTTTTCCGTGAGTCTAATAAATTGCATGTAAAGTGAAAACCAAGGTCAGAATGTCATCAACAGTCTTATTTGGACTTCCATGTAAGTTAATAAATAATTGTGTTAAGAAGTTGTTGAAAGGGGTCCATAAAAGCGGTGTTTTCTCAATTGTCATATGAGTAGAGACTAGAGAGGGAAGCGTGGGAAATGTCTTGAGATTTGGACACATCTGATTGGGCGCGGTGGGCATTGTACTATTGTCCCCTTGTCCAATTGGTAAGGTTTGGACCCACCTCATAATGACTGCTCTTTCCAAACAGGGTTTTGATGTTGATTTGTGATGATTCATAGGGAATTGGGGTTAGGGTTTCATTGGAGGGGTATAAATAATTGACCCTAAAACAATGACACTTGGAGACATTGATAGGTAATGTGTCCATTCTTAATGTATGAAACCATACCACTTTCACTTCATGCTATTGCCCTACCAATTTGTGCTTCTTTCAATCTCCCTTCTCTTTAGTTTTTGGTTATCATCAGGAGGTAGTTCTGTTGTGCGGCAGCTAAAAAACAGTTAAAAAATGGTGCAATCGGTTACCAAAACATATAACATTTTAGGTTAGGCATAAATAACAGTTTAAGTTGCAATTTAAATTATTGTAAATTTTAATAACATATCGTGTTACAACTCATTTAATATTTTTTAACCTAAATTATGCTCTCTCTTTTTTAGATTTTCTCTCCATGTTGAAGATCATTAGTATTTGTAATCTAATTGCCAATTTTTGTTTTCTTTCTTTCTCGTGTATTTTCAACATTTTTCTGTTGGTATTCCAAAGATCAAGACTTGAATTTCATTGGTATTGTTTTTCTTTCTTGAATTGGTATAATAACAACAACAACAAACCGACATAAACTGAAACATGGCTTTTTTTAATATTTTTTTGTATAATTACATAGTAGTATTAGCCCCAGCTTATAGCAGCGGCACCTTATGCGCCTACCCAAGCCCCATAAAAAATTCGAATGTGTAAAAATTTAGTGGCGAAAATGTAATTTTTAAAAAAAATTATGTTAAATTGAAAAACTTAAAAATGATAGACTTATCTATCTATTTGACCAATTTTTTTAAATTCCAAGATGCGAATTTATTGAAAACTGACAAATAATTAATTGCCTTAAAAAACTAATGACCTAAAAAAATTTAATTCTAATATATTCTATTCCTATTTAATATCTATTACTTAAATATATTTTAAATTAATAGTTCAAACAGATAAAAAATATTTTTATTCTATAAAAGCTTAATTTTTTAGCTTTCGCTTAGGGCTCCGAAAATATTTGAGACAACCCTGAATAGTATATATTATATACTCTTAATTCTTTGAAGACGCATTCACACCGTGCAATAAAACTTGCTCTCTTTTTCGCTGTGCAAGCCAATGATATATAAGAATGGATTGAAAATGTTAAAATTCAAACCTAAATTTAGTGAGATCTTAGTGACAATAACATGAATCGCCTACACTAGATTGCATAATAGGAGATTGTCAAATTTACTTTTGTTTTAGGGAAAACTACAAGGTTTGAGAAAAGGGGGGGGGGGGGGGGGGGGGGGAATGGGTTTCTAATGAACCGGGCCACCTTCATAAAAAGAGCCCGGATTGCCGTGGTTCGATCCACAGCTCAGTTAATAATGGGAGTATTAACTGCGAAGCAAGTCTTAATTAGATTGATATAATTAGTCTTAGAACATTTAAGAAGATATGTAATTAGTCTTGTAACATTTAAGAATATGCTTATTGAATAAAACCATAATAGCTCTGTTTGATAAAGAGTGATTTGGGCAAAAATTAAAAATTTTAAGTATAATTAGAGGTTTGACCAGTCAAATCTGTTAATATTGTTGTTTGGTGAACAACGGATTGAAAGAGTGGATTGAGTTGAAACCGCTAATTTTAAAAAAGCTCCTAATATGAGCTTTTTGAGATCAGAGGTTTGATATTAGAGTTGTAAAAACTCTTTTACCCTTACCAGTTACCAAAAATCTCCAAATAACCTAAATTAAATATTTTCTCACCCTATTTATAGGTTATCCTATTTATTTTTTCTTTTTATTATCACATATTTATATGTGTATTTAAATTAATTAATTAAATCATATTAAAATAATTATATAAATAATAAATTAATATATAAATCATTCGAATATGTTTAGAAAAATTATATTAAAAATAATTTTTATAAATCTAATTAATATTAATTAGATACAAAATATTGATAACTAATAAACTATTCAAACAAGTATTGAATATAATCATGTCCTTATATATCATTTTGCTTGTTTAAATAATCTAATAGTTATCAACAACTATCAGTTAATTTTACTAAACACGTATATACAATCAGCCAATACAATCTGCTAGTCAAATAAGCTAATGCAATCAGCTATCAGCTAATGTAATCTGCTATCAGCTATCCGCTAATTGCCAAACAGAGTCAATAGATTCTCATGCTGAGATTTGAAACTATACTTATTGAAACACTATTAATCACGTGTTGATCTTTGATCTAAGGGTTTGAGACAATTTGGATGATTGTTATTTGTTTGTTAAACTTTGACATGATAATTAAGTAAATTTATATAATATATATTTAATTTTTATTATTTAAATATTTTATTAATTTAAGCTTAATTTACTTTAGTTCAATAAATTTAACTATTCAATCACATAAATAAATAATGGTGTAGAAAAAACTCGAACTTGAATCATTTAACCTATTATTTGGTATTCACTTTTCTTAAAAAATATTATGGGCGGCTAGAAGCAACAAAAGAACCTGGCCTTAAATTCATTTATAAATATGATAATTATTTCATATACAAGTAATAGAAGTAAAAAAAAAAGTTTACAAGTGCTTTAGTTTTAAGGTTTAGAGGGTTAAGTTTAGTGGTTTAAAATTAATGGGTTGTGGTTTAATTTTAGGTTTTATAAGTTAAAACCTGAATCATTAACCATATTACCCTAAACTCTAAACCTAACATCTAAATATGAAAATTTTAATCATAAACCCTAAATTCTAACTACAACCCCTAAATTAATAACACTTAAAATTTAAATTACTAACTTTCATACCCTAAATTCTGACTAAAACCCCAAAATTAAGAGACTTATAGAAATTTTTTGTTCCACCGCCTGTGTTGAATATTAATCCAAATAAATGTAGATAAACATAAAGATAATTTAAAATTCATATTTTGAATTAATCGGATTTGAAGTTTTGAACAAACTATAATGATATTGATACTACACATAAACCCGAATCAGCTGGACGCTTACGAGGGAGATTTAAAAGGTTGAAAACCGATAAGAAAAAGGGTAAACTATAATGTAGGTCATTCAATTATAGGTAAGATTATATTTAGGTCACCAATTATTAAAAGTTATATTTGAGTCACTCAATTATGGTTAATGTTACATTTGGGTCACCCATTTATTAAAGGTTACATTTAGGTCACTTAATTAGTTAATTATTAGCAAGGTTACATTTGGTAAACCCTTCATTTTTTAAAAAAATATATCCATTTGTGCATTATACTAATTAATGATTTCAAATGAAGTATTTTAGTGTTAACGAGGGTATATAAGTGATTTAGAAGAAAAAATGACTAGATTGATGTATTTTTTTAATATATGAAGGGTGACTCAAATATAACATTACCCATAATTTAGTGATTTAAGTGTAATTTTTAATAATTGAGTGACTCAAACATAATCTTACTCATAATTATGCAATTAGATGTAATCTTACTCATATTTGATTGACATTTGTTGTAGTTTATTCCTAAGAAAAACACATTTGAAAAAGGTTCCCCTTCCCGCTCAAAATCATAAGCCCCAAAATCTTGATTTTTTCTACTAAAATTGAAGAAACAAAGGCCAAGCAGGAACACACGGAACCAAACCCCAAAAAACCTCCAGATTAGAAGAACAAAATGGCGCAAGAAGCAAGGCTTAATCTCCGAATGCAAAAGGAGCTGAAGCTTCTCCTCAACGACCCGCCTCACGGCGCTTCCTTCCCTTTTCTCTCCTCACAATCCGATCTCTCTTCCATCGACTCCCGTAATTTCAATTCTCTCCTGATTTACGCTAAAAATGTTGCAAAGATAGTTCTGTTTTTCGATTAATTAACCGAAATCTAAAATCCGGATTTGTTTTGTTTTTTCAGAAATAGAAGGTCCGGAAGAAACTGTATATAGCAAAGGAATCTTCAAGATCAAGATTCAGATACCTGAAAGGTATATAGCTAATTAAGTTGCAGAATGAATTCAGTTCTTCTTTCTCTTTTTGTATGAAGGGATTATTGGTTTTTTCCCCTTCCATTAAGGTATCCGCTTCAGCCTCCGATCGTGACCTTTGCGACGCCTATCTATCACCCGAACATCGATAATGGAGGTCGGATTTGCCTCGACATTCTCAATCTTCCTCCCAAGGTATATTTTGTTCAGTCCATGTAAATTTTGTAGTGGTTCCAAGTATAAGATAAAGGAATGGTGTTTTGATAAGGGGATGCTCAATATTTTTTCCAAGTTATTTTATATGTTTGGGGGACAATTCTAATGTCATATTTTCGTAATATGTTACTCAAACTCGAGTGTAAATTTTGCACATGAGTATGGTTAGATTTTTTTCCATATATGTAGAGTGTAGAGTATCCTTAGAGGTCATGTTTTCATGTTTGATTATTGGACACTAGTATTTCATGAAAAATGAATAGTCCAAGCAATGTAGGAGGATGCCAAGCAACATAAGAGTTGAAGTAACATAGGAGGATGCCATAAATTTTAGGTTAAACTATACCAGATACCACTAAACTTAAAGTTCAGTGCTAAAATAGTATCGATTTTTAGTTTAGTGGTATAATCGATACTAAACTTAAAGTTCAATGGTATCTGGTGTAGTTTACCCTAAAATTTATACTAAAAAACCACATTTGCCTCATTGATTCCCTATTTCACTTCCAAAATGGAAGCTTTGATTCTTTGAAGCATATGATATATGGCATAATGAGTATGGTTCTCGTCCGAGCAGGGAGCATGGCAACCGTCATTGAACATTTCAACAGTACTTACAAGTGTAAGGCTATTGCTCAGTGAACCAAATCCTGATGATGGCCTAATGTGTGAAGCAGTAAGTATATTTTCTCTCCGGAATCCAAACGGACTGTGTTAGGCTGATGAACTGAAATTCTTTTTCCCTCCTTGCTTTTGATATGTTTATGAATTTGCAGAGTAGGGAATACAAATATAATAGGCAAGCTTTTGACCATAAAGCGCGATCCATGACCGAGAAATATGCCAAGGCTGGAGCTGGAGAAAGCAGTTGCAACAATAAATGCATTGAAACTAGAACAGATTCAACGATGGTATTAGTTAGGATATTAGTAGTTGGTTTGCTTGGTTTTTATGTTTTCTTTGTATTGTATTCTTTTTTCTTCATACTTCTTTCGATTGCAGGTCGAAGTTCAAGGATTGGTCCAGGAACCAAACCATGGTGCTCTGGAGTTTAATCCTAGCCATAAAAGATCACATGGCATTAGCCAGAAGTTATCACTCGAGTCTGCTAGCTCAAACAAGAAAAAAGTTGCTGATCAGAAGATGCCTAATCACAACACTTCTCTCTCGGTATCGATAACTCAGATGGAAAGTAAACGAAAACGAGAGAAGGAAAATGATGTGCTGAACGAATACAGCTTGAACCATGAGAAAATTAACGGAAAGGGACCGAAATCATCTCCGAAAATGTCTGATCACTGCGAGGATGACTTTGATAACAAGGAGAATGTGGACCCAAATTACTCATCATCGCTCTGCCAACATGAAGCTTCCTCAGGCAATCAACATGACCAGGATGAAGATGGTAAGTCAGGAAACAGCAGCACAAAAAGCAGCTCAAAGCTTCATCAAGGCCAGAAACAACCATTTGGGTCTATGGAACTGATGCAGACACATGAGAATGTCGAAAGAACCGAGAACATCTCTGCGAATAAAAACCCGGAGAAGATTACTTCAGTAGGTAAGAAACTTTCACTGGGACTGAAGGGCTCATCACATAGACCAAAGGCGAGTAACAAAGAGAATGTGATGCCGGTTCATAACTTGTCACATTCAAAGCCCCAAACTCCTGGAAAAAACGGGCTCGGTCGTAAGCTATCTCTACTTCCTTCAACTCAACAATTGCAACAGAACCAGCAGCAGCAATCTAATCAAGTTGTTCAAAGTATGCAAAATTATGTGGAGGTAAAGAAGAAAGTGGAAGAAGAATGTTCAATATCTGAAAAGGCAGTAGTGCTAGATAGTGAAGAAAGCGAGGGGGAAGGACAGACTGCTACATTGAGGACGAGAAGGCCACTAGCAACACGGAAGCGGCTTTGGAAGTGGAGGGTTTAAGTCTTGAATCAAATTAGTTATAATTCCCATTTCCCAACCCATCACCATTTGTCTAGGTTCTTTGGTATATAACACGGTTCATGGATGTAATGAACCGAGCAAACATTTTGTAACGGTGAGACTCTAAACATTTAATTAGGTTTGATTTTACGTTTCTCGATTTAATGTACAAATAATAGTATTAATCAAACTAAACTCAACCGACAATTATAAAATTCTTAAAAGATTTTATATCTTGACTATTGGTGTGTTTATATTGAGCTAGTATAATTTTTTGTTTGTTTAAATTATCTTGTATCAAAATGATGAGTCATTCTTTTTTTTATATCATATTTTGTAGGTGTAATGTGCATGCTTCCGGTGTCGACTCAAACTGTAAGTATTCCAGGTAATCTGCAGTTATGTTTAAGGTTATCTTGTTAGCCTCTACATGATGAAAAAGGTCGGCAGCCGGCAGGGTTAGACGATGAGTAAACATTGTTTTCATTTGTTGCTAGTTTCCACTTGCCACCAGTGCTTGACCTCGCTTTTCTCCAGCTACCAAGTCCCAACATTTTCATAGTACCCTGTAATAATAAACACTACATGGAAGGTTAGGTCTGAATGTCAGCTGGTCCGAAGATTGACAGTTAGAGAACTCAAAACAAAATGCCCCAATCCTTCTTTGACTCCCCCTCTTCCAAGTTCCCCGTTTCCACCACTTTTCCAGGCTCCCCATGGTATGTTCTCCCTTTCCTTGTCCATCTCTTATTCCATCATTTTCCGTATCTTCATAACATCTACATACATTAACATACATGCATACATAGATAAGTTTGACAGTATACTCTATTCCCTTCTTTGTTGCAGTCTCTTGCACCCCTAATGTTCCGGTCTCTACTACGGCTGTTGATATCGTTAATCACCGAGCCGACAGCCTCAGTCACAACGTTGCTGTATTACAGTGATCATCTGCCCCAAAACATCATATGGGAAAGGCTGGTTCGACATGAAATGTTAGACCGGGAAAATTACTTGTTCCATTTTCTCATCAACTTCTTGAGATGTCTTTGCTAAGACCATTACCACTCAAGCTGCTAGGCAAGCCAAGGCAAGGTTTCAAGCCACTCTTTTTCCCTTCCATGGATAACTGTAATTGTTCATCTTTGGTGATTGAGTATTTCTATTTTTGTATGTGAAAGAAAAATTAAAATTGAGTAGTAATGACACTTTCGGTTCGGACATTCCGAACCGATTTTACGAACTCGGTCAGATTTGGAATGGACAGATGCTGAGACAAACATATCAAAGGTTGAAAATAAGAAAGGGGCAGCCAACAAACCCAGAAAATAGAAACCATTTGCAAAAGTCTTGTGAATTTCCATGGAGTAAACTTTACTCTATTGTTGTTTTAATTATGATAAGGTAGTAGATGGTGACAATTGCCACAACCAACCCATTTAAGCTGCTTTGTTTAAAAGTGAAATCCATCAAATTTATTTTTTTAGATAAATTATTGCACCATATATTCTGTACTTTTAAAATGATTCTAAAACTTTTAAATGTTCTAATTTCATTTTGAAACTACGATCCTTATTTCAAATTGGTCCTAAACTTTTAACACTCCAATTCATCCCTAAAGTACGGGTATCCTTCTAATTGGATGTTCTAGTTTCATATCAAAATATTAGTATATGTTAATAATATTTTATGTTAATAAAATTGTTATAAAGGGTATTAACTAAGTTTAGGGATCATTTTAAAATGAATGATAATTTAAGGATAAAATTAAAATATTTAAAAGTTTAAGAATTAATTTAAAATAAAAGCATTGATTTAGGGAAATTAGAACTAAGTTCAAAAATAGGTAATAAAATATAAAATGTTGATAGTATTTTAGTTTGGTGTAATTTGTAAAGCTGTTGGTGATGGAACCCATGTCCTTTATCCACTAACTACTACATGTTCAAGTCAATCTGAACTCACTTTTTAATATATTTGTGAAGAAAAAACTCACTTTTTAATATCATTTAAATTATAAGGCTTAACTATAAAATATGTGTTTAAACTACTAGAGGCGGATGATAATGGGGCACTGGCCCTTTAAACTTTTGAAATTATATTATTTAGTCTTTAATATTTTAAATTTTTTTAATTTAGCCCCTTCAAAAATTTAAAATATTTTTATTATATTTTATTTTTATAAATATTTTTAATTAAGTACCTTCCTTAAAATTCTAAAAAAGTTCTCTTAAAGTATTATTTTTTTAAAAATTTAGTCGACTCCAAATTTTTTTAAAAAAATTAAATTAAACCCATCAAAATATTTAAAAATTTTAATTTAAACATTTAAATATTTTAAAATTTTTAAGTAGGCCCCTCAAACTCCGACCCAAGATCCGCCCCTGTAAACTATACTTTATTTTTTATAATAGGTGCCTAAACTAAACTCAACAAGTGCCCCAGTGAAAAAATGAATGATATTCATCCCATAAGACACGAGTACCTATTTCAACTAAAAAATAATTTAAACAACTTATTACAAAAAA
Organism: Hibiscus tridactylites; assembly: GCA_958450335.1. Lineage (NCBI taxonomy): Eukaryota > Viridiplantae > Streptophyta > Magnoliopsida > Malvales > Malvaceae > Hibiscus > Hibiscus tridactylites. The sequence continues at coordinate 7,710,249 of OY288288.1, forward strand.
AACATAATTTGAGCAATAAGCCAAAATATAAACATACCATCTTTTTAAATACATATTAAAATTTGATTAGAAATCTCTTGTAAAAATAACTACATAAAATTAAAATTATAATCTCATAAATTGTTAATAGTTATTTAAATGATGAAAATGAATATTTTAATATAACTTAGTGATTATTTGTGAATTTTTTCTTAACCTTTTAAACTTATTTAGTCATATAAGTCTAAAATAAATTCAGTTAAGACCGTCAGTAACGACCGGTTTGATTTTCATTGTACGCTGACAAATCGGAAATTTTGTCTAAAGACTAAAGAGTCACCCAAAAGAATTCACCAGCATTAATTAATAAACCTTAATTATGCGGTCCAGCTCATCAGATTCCCCTATTAACGATTCCCTCAACATGTGAGTGGAGTTGAACAAAACTCAAATTCAACGTGGTAAACTTGATACGAGACTCGAAACTCGAACAAAAATAAAAAATTAACCTGAAAATTGATTCGAAACCCGAAATAAATCGAATCGAATTTAGTTGACCGGATGGACCCAAACCGAATAGACCCGATTAATAGAAACAAAGAAAGATAAAATATGAACAGCCGCACAAGTCACTAAAATGTCAAATATATTGACTTTATAAAGTCATATATAGGGTGTAAAAACTTGACCAACCTAAAAATTTGATTAAAATCGACTGATCTCTCATTGAACCGAAAACAACCGAGAAAATTAACTGACCCGAAATGACCCGAAACACAATAGACCTGAACTAAAACCGAACCGAAACGAAACAGAAATCGAATCTGAACCGAAAATATCAAACCCGAAATAACCGAAACCGAAATGATTCGAACCGAACCCGAACCGATTGACCCGTTTGCCACCTCTAGTTAGAAACAACCGAATCTTTTGACTTGATTTGGCGCAAAAAAAAAATTGACTTGCTTCAAATTGATTTGTAATTTTATAAACTAAAATAGAAATTTGAATAACTTAAAATTTTTAGTAATTGATATATTAATTTTTAATTCGAATTGAGTCTCTCAATTCTGCCTCATATATATATATACTGTATATACCACATATAAAAAATATATATGTATCTATGTGAATATAAAAATAAATTTAAATTGGAATCAATTTCTATTATAACGTTGTAAATAATTGCGGTTAAATTTATACAGAAATTCAAAAACTCAACTCAAATTAAAAAATGTTAAATAAAATTTGAGTTTTAAAATATAACTCATAAACTCGACTAACTCAAAAATTATTTTACTTGAGTAGATTAAATGAACACTCACCCCTACGTGTGAGAAAAGGAAACACTCCAATCCCACCGTTCATCACCGCCACCCACTGCCCTCATCCATCGATCACGATCTATCAAACCTACCCCTTTATCCGCACCGAATCAAAATACATTTTAGTTTCCTAGAATACCCTCCCAACGTTTAAATAATCGACCGGTTGAGAGTCGCAGTCATTAAATGGAAACAGGAAGGGCATGATCGTAAAACCAACCATGTGCCCATGATTTTAGCTCCCTGCTGGAAGAAAAAAACCTGTAAATGAGTGTTTCTTAAAAAAAAGAAGGAAAATTGTCTGAGAAACGGCACTGAAGAAAGCTTTAAGCAAAGAGCCTTTTCTCGTCTTCTTTAATGGCAGATCTATCGTTTTATTGATTCGCATTTTGAGTTAACGGCCTTCGTTTTGGAGCTAGCTGAGTTGAATCGTTCTGCCGAGTTGAATAAGGAAGTGATCGGAGATGCTGGACGGAATCTTAGGCCGTGGTTTTGCCTCCAAATGGTTTTTATTTTCTCTTCGAATAAATGCATTGTTTCTTTTTTCATTTTTTGGAAAATCAAATCGACGAGAATTGTTTTCTCTTTCCTTTTTCCTTGCAGTAAGTCGTTGATAAAACTGATAAAGAGTCGGATCGAGGTGATAAGGAGGAAGAAGACTGCGACGCTTAAGTTTTTGAAGAAAGATGTAGCTGATCTGCTCGCTAATGGCCTCGATATTAATGCTTACGGCAGGGTAATTTCTCTTTAGAATTATTGTTTCTATTTTTAATCATTTTAGTCCAGTGTTTTTTTTAAATAAAAAATATAGAATGATTAATGGCGGAACACTAAGGTTTCGAGTTTGTGTATGTATTTTTGTGCTGACTTTTTTGAATATTTGAAAAATGTTGAGCTTTGTTTTGAAATAAAATAACTACATTTTTTTTCTGGACGTAAAATTAAAAGTGAATGTTAACTTTTTGCGAGGTTGAAACAGGTGGAAGGATATATTGCTGAATTGGTCCTTTCATCTTGCTACGATTTTGTCGAGAAATGCTGCGATTTCGTGTCGAAGCATGTTTCACTTCTGCAAAAACTGAGGTTTGTGAAGCTGCATTTTTATTACTTTCTGGTATAAATTAGAATTTAGGCTTCCTTTGGTAGGGAGTATGAAAAATTAGTTAATCAAACGGTTAAGATTCAATTCTTACTTTGAATCTTAACCATTTGATTAACTAGTTTTCCATTCCATGGGCGCTCCTTTATATATTAATATCTTCATCGAATGCACTGAACTGATGGATAAGGTTGTCTAATTTTGTGTTTAATACAATGTTATTTCTATTTATTATACATTAACTAATCTTAAAAAGTATCCTAAGGCGACTCGACAGTGAAGTCCAACTATTAATAGAAACTGTAACTTTCAAGACTGGCTAAATGTATATTCCCAGACATATTTTCAGGAAGTACTTATGAGTTACTTCTCTTTCATTTGAACCTGTGGCTGACTTGTTTTAATCTGTGACTGCTGCATCTCGAATTGTGATCGCCTTTTCCTGCGTTTAGTGTATACATGACTAGCCGGTGGTCTCTCATTTAGGCTTTTTTATTGCCATATATCTTTGGAAATATCAGGATTAAGGGGGTATTGACAATTCTCTTATGGGTAGTGCCATCTCTTTTGCAGTTTGTTGGCAATAACGTTAAACTGACATGCTAATGTATGCTCCTGTGAGCCATATTCTGCTGCAACCTGTAATAGTGCCCGTATATTACAAGTTACATATAGTTCTAGCATGTGGTTGATGTAGATGGTAATTACATAGGGAATGTTAAATGCGAGATTTAGTTGTCATTCTTCTTTCTGGATTACTTCCTCATTTTTCTCCTTCTTTCTGAATATAGTAACCCATTTCTATGTTGCCGATGACAAGAGGAAAAGAGTTGCTTATTTTCTTCAATCAATTCACATTTTGCAGAGATTGCCCTGAAGATTGCAGGGAAGCTGTCTCATCTCTAATGTTTGCAGCTGCAAGATTCTCTGATTTGCCAGAGTTGCGTGATCTTAGGCAAATATTTCATGAAAGATACGGAAATTCCCTGGAATTATTTGTCAATAAACAGGTAATTTCCGTCGATCTGTTCCGAAAAGAGATTACTTTATGGTTGTCGGTGCTTTTCTTTGACCAACATTTTAAAATTTGATGATAGCTTGTCGAGAATTCGGCTTCAAATTCTTTCACAATGGAGAAGAAAGTCAAGGTGATGCATGATGTAGCATCTGAGTTTTCCATAAAATGGGACTCCGAAGCTTTCAAGCGAAGAATGTCTAAACCTGCCATGGTTCCACAGGTGCACTTCTGTTTGATCTTTGCTTTTTTTTTTTTCTTCCGTATTCTCGTTGAGCTTATTCATATGGTGTCCTCACACTAAAACTCTTAAATCTTTGGCATGGTAATACAGGACCAACCTAAAACACATGGCTCTTTCCCCGTCAGTGGTTATAATCATAAATCAAACGATGGAAGAAATGCTGATCCACGAGAGGAAAAATTTAAAGTTTCATCTAAGGAAAAACACGAAGTGGATAATGCTGGGCACAGATTTGGCAACTCCAAGGAGGGTAATGCCTCAAAAAGGGATGAGATCGTCCTTCCGACTAAACAGGAATTTGTTGTTGATGGTTACCATCTGCATCATGGTGGGGAGCAAGGTACTGCACGGAAGGAGACTCGTGACCTTCCATTACGGCAAAAACAAGAAGTATCTGCTGGTAAGCTTGATTATTGGAACGGGAAGGATGATGTTGCCTTGAAAACAGCAAGATTAAGCAGTTCTTCGCATGGGAAAAGAATGGAAAGAGCTGATGATGGAGCCAAACTAGAAGATGGTAGGCAGAACGGCACACCTAGAAGAGATAATCAAAATGCTCTACCCGAGAGAAAGCCAGAGCAAAGTCCTAGTTATGCAGATCCTTGGTCAAAGAGTCGTGACAAAGACCAGTCCGCTGCTGATAACTATGGTCACCAGTACGGTTTTCCAAATTCAACAAGAAAGACTCATGAGGAAGATGAACCGAAATGGAAGTCCCACTTTAATAGTAGCATTCCCCCTCCTTATGTTAAACCCAGTACCAAACCAAAGGATCGCAGGCATGATGACGCTGATGCGGGGTCTTCACTTACTGCTTCTGACTGCAATGGGGTCTCTGCTGATCGATCAACTCATGACAGGGCATATGCGGTTAATAGGACCGATAAGTACCGAGAAGGGTTACATCAACCTGATAAAGAGGGTCAGATAATTCCACCTCCTACCGTGAATAGTCATGATGGTGATGGTGAGAAGGATTATTACTATAATCATGATGGAAGTGATGCTCCTATACCAAGACGGAAATCATCTAGAAGGCGACATAAATCATCTTCTGGTCATACTGAAGTCGATAATGCCGAAGATGTTGAATCTGCAAGGAGTAGAAGACCAAGAAGCAGGAGAAAAGAGGACTCAAGACGAGGTCTGCAAATTTTATTTGATGATGAGCAGCACAAAAACGACGAGGAGGAAAGGATAATCGACAAACTGTTGATACATTACAGTAAGAAGCCACCCTCTGGTGCAGAGGGAATGGTAAGAAGAAAGTCTAAAAGTCGTCATGCACATCATAGCGGAAGTGATACGCGTGATTGTGAAGCTCCTCGGAAAGCAAGCAGGGATAGAACTGACGATGATACATCCGAGTGCGTTTCACGTCCAGTCCGATCAGTATCTCTCCCTCCTGCACAAACTGCTGAACCAGAGGGAACCAAGGTGTATGCCCGTGCTGCCTCCTTTCAGCCTGATAGGTCGAATGCGGCCCAGCATGTGCATCCGAAGTTACCGGATTATGATGATTTGGCAGCGCACTTTGCGGCAATGAAAGGGAGATAGAGCTTTAATTTAACCACACTGAATTATTCTTTTTTCATCTTTTCAATTTGAATGCGTTGGCATCAATTTTAAAACTATACCCATATGTGGGTAAAGATTGTTTTAGCTTATGTATAATATGGTGAAGAGCATTATTCTTAGACTTTTGCTTCAACTTCATTTCGGGATGGTAAAATAATGCGTCTCTGTCGAGTCCTTAACTGATAAAGGCGGGTTTTTTGGGGGTTATGAAAAAATAAAGCTGGGGCAGTTTTGAGTTTAGGGTGAATATTCTTTAAGTCAACTTGTTATATTTATATATATTTATCATATTTTTATATATTATATTTAATATTTTTATTTTTTTTGGGTGGATCAGGTTTAATTAAGGTTTTGATTAAAAGAATAGGGTTTGATTGAGGATGGGATATGTTTTTATTATGTCGACACCAGTCGAGTCGTGATACATATATTAGAGTTGAGATAGGGCTAGCCGGATGGTTTAAAATTTGGGTCGTGTCGAGACAACCAAATACATGCCTCGTTGTCATGCTATTCTTTGACTTTTGCTTCAACTTCTTCATTTGTTTTTCTTCTTCATTTGTTTTTCTTCTCATTTATGATATACTATATAAGGTAAACTATCTATTTGGTATTTTACTTATTCATTTTTTTTTTATTTTAGCACCCAACTAATTTGTTTTGGTGAAATAGTATTTAATGTTACGTTTTGTTTTTATTTTAGTAATATATCTAAAAATTAACAATAAATTGACGTGAAAAAATATCACATTAGTTTTACCATTAAATTTTAATGGTGAAATACTAAAATAAAAATAAAACGTATCATTTTATTAGTTGGATGACAAAAAAAAAAATAAACGATATACTAAATAGATAGTTTACCCTATTTTTCATTACTCTATTCCGATATTTTTTTGTCATCCACCACCAATGGCCAAAAACTCGTAGGTCACCTTAACATTAGGCTAATCTTAGGTCTCCCGGTAATACCAGTAGCTGGTACCTACGGAATTTGTTATGATACAGTTACTAAATTTGTTATAGTAATTGTAAGACACATGGTAGTTACTGAAAAGCTTATCATGGTAGTAAATTTTGTAGCTACCTCATCTCGTAAAGGATTACCCTATATTTTACAAAACGCGTAAGGAATTTCGTACCTACAACATATCGCACCATACCTACCTAATTCGGTACACATTATATAGTAAAAAAGGTAACTACCAAATTTTTTACCTCATGTGTCCTAATCTTAAACCAACCCAACTTCTGGTAAAGAATTTTGTAACTACCTCATCTCTTAAATGATTACCATATATGTTAAAAAACGCGTAAGGAATTTCGTACCTACAACATATCGCACCCTACCTACCTAATTCGGTACACAATAGATAGTAAATAAGGTAACTACCGAATTTGTTACCCCATGTGTCCTAATCTTAAACCAACCTAACTTATGGTAAGGAATTTTGTAGCTACCTCATCTCTTAAAGAATTACCCTATATGTTACAAAACGCGTAAGGAATTTCGTACCTACAACATATCGCACCCTACCTACCTAATTCGGCACACAATAGATAGTAAAGAAGGTAACTACCGAATTTGTTACCCCATATGTCCTAATCTTAAACCAACCCAACTTATGGTAATGAATTGTGTAGCTACCTTATCTCTTAAAGAATTACTGTAGAACTAATGTTTTGATATAATAATTGAAAAATGTTTTGGACTGATTTAAAAAGTATTTAAAACATTTCCAAAGTCCAAACAACTTGAAATTATGTTTAGGGAAGTTTTTAAAAGAGTTTTACATGTTTTTCAAAGCCAAACTTTACAAAATTGTCCAGGCGTTTCGAAACACCTTAGGGCTTTTCGATACGAGGGATTCTAGTAGCAAAAACGTTTCGATACGAGTATCAAAACGGGCTTTCCCTGGATAAGGATTTTGCCCAGCGTTTCAAAACGGGCCATGCCGTTTCTATACGCCTACGTGGCATTGACCACAACGATCATAAACCCCAGCAGCTATTTTCCCAACTAACTTTTAAATGCAGACGTTTCGATACGGGTCTAGACGTTTCGATACGTGTTCCGAAACGGCTAGGGGGCGTTCCAATATGGGTGCCCTGACAGACTGCAACGACTCTTTCTACTTAGAGAGCGTTTCGAAACGGGTTCGAGCGTTTCGAAACGGGGAGCTGCAGAACTGCATTTATGGTGGGAATTAAATTCCTCAACGGCTCTAATTTGATCCCAACGGCTAGTAACGGCTACAAACTCAATTGAGAGTATAAAAGGGACCTCCAAGCATCAAGTAAAGGCTAATGCTCATATTGTCAAACAATAAAATGATCAAATATTGTCTTAGTGCTTAAATTGTCAATTCTTGTATAGACAAACACTAGTGAGCCTAAATTGTCAAATTTGGTCAAGTGTTTCAGGTTTTGGGTGAGTGCTTAATTGTGCAAACAAACACCTATTAGAGGGTTTTAAGTTTGCTTCGTGTTTCTCTTTGTAAGAGAGAGTTTCAATCAAGGCTTTGGGTAGAAAGCTTGATTGTGTATAAAGGTTACCCCCTAAGCCTAGAAAAGGGGACGAATCAATAGTGGATTGATTTGAAATCCTTAGTGGGGAGCTAAGGTAGTGGATGTAGACCTTGGTTAGAAGGTTGAACCACTATAAATCATTGTGTTACATTTCAATTTAGCTTCCACAACCCTTCCACCCAAAAATTCACCTCTCCACCACTTGGTGAGCAACACCGGTTGAACGAATCGAGCCCCACACAACTCAACAATTGGTATCAGAGCTTGAATCAATCGAAGAGGATTCATACCCTATTGAGAAGATCCGGCAAGCTCGATCACTATTTCATCAACCAGCTCAAATTTCACAATCAATCGACAAACCGCCTTTCTTTGACGGAACCCACTATGCCCATTGGAAGACAAAGATGAAGTTCTTCATCAAATCAAAAGATTACAAGCTATGAGATATAGTTGAAGACGGTCCGTTCGTGCCTCAAAGAAGCAAAGCGGAATGGAGTGCCGACGATCGTAAGAAGATGGAGCTTAATTGCAAAGCCTTGCACATCTTGTTTTGTGCATTTGGCCCAACCATCTATGAGAAGATGTCTTCTTGTGAGAGTGCCAAGGAGGTATGGGACAAGCTTGAAGTCACATACGAGGGAACCGATGAAGTCAAGGAGACCAAGATTGGGCTCCTAACCTTAGAGTATGAGAATTTCAAAATGGATCCGGAAGAGAACATCGAGAAGATGTTCGATAGGTTCTCCACTATCACCAATGGTCTCAAAGGCCATGGAGAAGCTATCCTAGAGGAAAAGCCTGTTCGAAAGCTCATCTACTCACTTCCCGAGTCTTGGGACTCAAAGAGGACCGCCATCATCGAAGTCAAGAATTTGAAGACTTTGAAGCTTGATGAACTCATGGGGTCACTCCTTACTCATCAAATCATGAAGAAGAACAAAGAAGATGAGAAGAAGAGGGAAGAAATTAGAGCTATGGGAGAGAAGAAAATCAAAGGGCTTGGCATTAATGCAAGTGCCATGGCTCTCAAATCCTCCACTTGTCATCATGTCTACTCAAGTGAAGAGGAGGATGAAGATGAAGAGATAGTTCATCTCTTCAAGAAGTGTGCCCCGTTCATGAAGAAAGCCTTGAGAGAGCTTGAACGAGAACCCAAGAGAAAGGGAAGGGCAAGCACTTCAAGCCATAAGAAGAAGGCACATGTGGCTACTTGGAGTGATGAGGACTCCACCGACGATGAACAAGCCAACCTTTGCCTTATGGCCATCGAAGAAGATTCAAGGGTAACTTCTAATTCATCTACTTCATGTTCTTATTCTTTTGATGAATTACAAGATGCCTATGATGATTTGGTTTTAGAGTTTAAAAATCACAATTTGAAAAACAATAAATTGATTTCAAAGTTAAAAATTCAAAATGATTTGATTTCTAAAACCAAACTTGAACTTGAAGCAAAACTCGAAGAGTTTGAATTAAAATGTTTTGATTTACAAAATTTGTTTCAAAAAGTTCAAGAAGAAAAAGATTTGATTTCCAAAGAGTTTGAAAAGAAAAACAATTTTGGAAAATCAAATTTTTATGTAAGACAATCTAGTGCCCCTAAATTTGTAAAAGGAAAATGTTTTAGAAGTGTTTGGGTCCCAAAAGGACTAACCGCTTCAATTGAAAAGGATGACATTGAAAAATAGATTCCTAAGGGGACTAAAATTTGTGCTACTAATGTTCATGGACCCAAAGCAATTTGGATACCAAAAATTACTTGATTGTCTTTTGCTAGGTGTGATGGAGATGTTCAACAAGTCAAACATTGAGGGGGAGCTCCATGCACACAAGGAAGAACACTTGAAGAAGGAAGGCTTCACATCCTCCCTTGGGTTCAAGTGTTGGTAAAAATTCTAGTTGTTTTTGATTTCATTTGTTTATTTTAGTTTAAATTCAACTAGATGATCATATATGTTGGACTAACATTTTTGATGATGCTTTGAGTAAGGGGGAGCCATTTTAAAACCAAATTCTTATTTTTGTCAATTTTTACCTCTATTGTTATTTTGAACTTAATGTTTTAAATTCTTTTTGATATAACAAAAAGGAGGAGAAATGGTTTGAAAAATTGAATTTTCAAATGTATAAGGGGGAGCTTTATTTGATTTCATATCTTCAATCTCTTATTCACATTTTTAAAGTTAAAGGGGGAGAATCCCAAACAATTTTTCAAGTGAGTTTTATTATATCAAAAAGGGGAGATTGTAGAACTAATGTTTTGATATAATAATTGAAAAATATTTTGGACTGATTTAAAAAGTATTTAAAACATTTTCAAAGTCCAAACAACTTGAAATTATGTTTAGGGAAGTTTTTAAAAGGGTTTTACATGTTTTTTAAAGCCAAACTTTACAAAACTGTCCAGGCGTTTCGAAACACCTTAGAGCGTTTCGATACGGGGGATTCCAGTAGCAAAAACGTTTCGATACGAGTATCGAAACGGGCTTTCCCTGGATAAGGATTTTGCCCAGCGTTTCAAAACGGGCCATGCCGTTTCGATACGCCTACGTGGCATTGACCACAACGGTCATAAACCCCAACAACTATTTTCCCAACTAACTTTTAAATGCAGGCGTTTCGATACGAGTCTAGACGTTTCGATACGTGTTCCAAAACGGCTAGGGGACGTTCCGATACGGGTGCCCTGACAGACTGCAACGACTCTTTCTACTTAGAGAGCGTTTCGAAACGGGTTCGAGCGTTTCGAAACGGGGAGCTGCAGAACTGCATTTATGGTGGGAATTAAAGTCCTCAACGGCTCCAATTTGATCCCAACGGCTAGTAACGGCTACAAACTCAATTGGGAGTATAAAAGGGACCTCCAAGCATCAAGTAAAGGCTAATGCTCATATTGTCAAACAATAAATGATCAAATATTGTCTTAGTGCTTAAAATGTCAATTCTTTTATAGACAAACACTAGTGAGCCTAAATTGTCAAATTTGCTCAAGTGTTTTAGGTTTTGGGTGAGTGCTTAATTGTGCAAACAAACACCTATTAGAGGGTTTTAAGTTTGCTTCTTGTTTCTCTTTGTAAGAGAGAGTTTCAATCAAGGCTTTGGGTAGAAAGCTTGATTGTGTATAAGGGTTACCTCCTAAGCTTAGAAAAGGGGACGAATCAATAGTGGATTGATTGGAAATCCTTAGTGGGGAGCTAAGGTAGTGGATGTAGACCTTGGTTAGAAGGTTGAACCACTATAAATCATTGTGTCACATTTCAATTTAGCTTCCACAACCCTTCCACCCAAAAATTCACCTCTCCACCACTTGGTGAGCAACATCGGTTGAACGAATCGAGCCCCACACAACTCAACAATTACCATATATATTACAAAACGCGTTAGGAATTTCGTACCTACAACATATCTCACTATTCTTACCTAATTCATTACATAATATATAGTAAAGAAGGTAACTACCGAAATTGTTACCCTATGTGTCCTAATCTTAAACCAACCCAACTTATGGTAAGGAATTTTGTACCTACCTCATCTCTTAAAGGATTACTCTATATGTTGCAAAACGCGTAAGGAATTTCGTACCTACAACATATCGAACCCTACCTACCTAATTCGGTACACATTATATAGTAAAAAAGGTAACTACCAAATTTTGTACCTCATGTGTCCTAATCTTAAACCAACCCAACTTATGTTAAAGAATTTTATAGCTACCTCATCTCTTAAAGGATTACTCTATATGTTACAAAACGCGTTAAAAATTTTGTACCTACAACATATCTCACAATACCTACCTAATTTGTTATATAATATATAGTAAATAAGGTAACTAATGAATTTGTTATCCCATGTGTCCTAAACTTAAACCAACCTAACTTATAATAAGGAATTTTGTAGCTAACTCATCTTTAAAGGATTGCCTTATATGTTACAAAACGCTTAAGAAAATTTGTACCTACAACATATCTCACCTTACCTACCTAATTCGTTACACAATATATAGTAAAGAAGGTAACTACCAAATTTGTTACCCCATGTGTCCTAATCTTAAACCAACTCAACTATTTAAGCATATTGATACTGTTCATGGGTTTCAGTATTAATTTGTTATTCTGTTTCTTGAAAAATTTTAAAGCATTTTGACAACAAAATATTAGAAGTGGTGGTGAAACATATGGAAATAAACAAGACGCTATCATATCTTACAAAATATAATATCATTACAAACAAAAAACATGCGTCATTACACGAGATTAGGTGATGAAACTAACATAACAAGCAAAAAGTTTAAAGTACTAAAAGTATCAAACTAGTATTAGCACAAGTCATAACAACTAACAAAGTGTTTGTTGCAAAACATTAAATCCAACATAACAAACATATTTAAACATCGGACTCCGGTGGTAGGGTAATCAAGTGTGGAGAGGGAGCAACTGCCTGAACCGACAATGTGTCAAACCGACCAACAACAACAGAACGAAGTTCTTCCAGTTGAGTTTGCATGGCCAATTGTTGACGGTGAATATCGGTCAGTCTTCCATCAAACTGATATTGCATAACTCCAACTTATGACACAGATCGCGACGAATTTCACGCGATTTTAATCCAAGTAAGCTCCCAAACTCAAGTTCTACAACTACACCATCCATCTTTTTACTCTTCATTTATTCAAATAAATTCGACAACTTCTTTATGCTACACCTTGTGGGTGCTTCCTACAAACATACAATTATCTACATCAACATTAGCGATCTATAAAATACTAACAATTTTTATTAAAACTATTGCAACTCTTACCTTCTTAACCTTCTTAACAGTAGCCATATCTTCGCCTTTTAATTTTGCTTCTATATATGCTTTCTTCTGCTGCAAGTGCAGTTTGATATACGACCTTTTTTCTTCAGCACTCATTTTCCTCCACTTCCTTCCCAATATTTTTCGCACCTATATCATTCAAAATATATTACAATTTTGCTTTATATACACATTACTGAAAAATTAAAAAAACACATTCAACTATTAAAAATTTCACACTTACCTCATTAGTCATTTTCTTCTTCTCACCCTTTCTCCCTTTGTATTCATTTATACTATACATACATCCATTCAAATATATCATATTTAAACTTCAATCTAACAAATTAACTAACTTTAAATATTCAATACAAATTAAACTTTAACTTACTAAAAGTTCATAAACCCAAACACATGTTTACGGGCCTTAGCCACCTCAACCGTCACCGTCTCATCCTTCGCACCTTCTACATCCATTTTTTTGCTTCCTCCTTGCCTACACACCTACGAACAAAACACAACATTTTATTAATGGTTATCATACCGTATTATTTATTAATATGTCTCCCTTTGTGTTAAACAAATATTTTTTTTTACATATGTGACATTTCTAACGATTAGTACTGGTATTACTTATAAATATCGATACCGTTTACCTGTTCGATGTCTTTCAGTTTATTCCAAAATCTGTACTACTACTACAATATCGATATTTCTATCTATTAGTATGATATGACTTACCCATACCGATATTATTTCACTATTCGATGTCATTCAAATTAATTCAATATCTATACTACTGCTGCAATACCGATATTTTATCCTATTAGTATCGATATCACATGTCAATACCGATACCATTTTTTCATTTTGTGCCATTCCAAATACTCTCAGCATCGGTATCTGAAGAACAGTACCGATGCTACTTTCCTAGAACCGTGTCCCAACCTTCGCATTCGTAACAAAAATCACCAAATTTAATTCTTACACTATGAAAATTGATGCGTTTCGGTATAATAAGTAAACCCTATTAAACTCCTTATCTTAATCCCTCAAAATCATTTTTAAACCTTCACTTTTTTCAAAACCCTAATAATTTTTCATACACACTTTTCATCTCCAATTTAACTAACACGAAATCTTAAATATTATTAACCTGAATTTAAGAGATAACAACAGCCCAACCAACGATTTTCGCCTGTAGGATGAACTAAAATACCAAACGATGGGGGGAGAGAGTTTTCGAAAATTTTCATGAGGGAGGGAGGGGGAAAATCAGTTTTTTTCTCTCGAAATTTTGAGTTCAATACCGATGCTACTCCAATATGAGACACTTATACGAAATAGGAAAACCGGTTTACCGATTTCACCGAGTCATTATTTTTTTTCTTTTATTCTCCCATCCAACGGTTGAATTTATTTTGCTTTAAATCTAATGATAATACCGATGCGACCTAATATTAACCTAAGATTAAAATACCTAACGTTAGAATCACCCCGAAAACTGAGAAGGGAAATTGGGCACTGTAATCTATTGGTGTTCGACCATGACACTTTTGCATCTTTTAACTGTTTTAAGTCTTTTGTAGCCAGAGAAAAGCCATGATGATGCATCAAGCTTATGTTGCAGTCACTGAAACGACGACACTGACCATCTCAAAAATAAGGGCGGATCTAATGTACGGTATATTTAGGGTGCGGTTAAAAAACGGCAAGTTTCGAAATTTGTCTTCGAATTGAAAATGTTAAATTTTTTAATAACATTTCCAATTGATTTTTTGAGTCTATACTTTGTCTCAAACTGAAAATTTATCAATATATATACTTACAAAATAAGTATCGATACTTGCAAAAAAAAAAAAACTAAAAAAAACTATCGTAAATATTATCAAGAAGTCTAACATTTTCAGTTCGATGACAAATTTTAAAACTTACCGTCTTTTAACCGCATCCTAGACTTAGTCAAAAACAACTTAAAGACTTCATATTATAATATAGTCCTTATATTATATGTAAGTTACGAATTTAATTCATTATTCTAATTTAATCGATTTTGGTTTATATTTTTTTCGATTTTAAGATGTTAATCCTAATCCAAACGATAGCTATTGAATTTGTTCAGTAAAATTATATCGTTAGTCTATATACTATGTACAAGTCTTAGATTTAATTCATGTTCTCAATTTGATCATTTTTCCATGTAATTTAATTGTATCATCCTTGTAATATATATATTAAAAATCTAAAAAATTAAAAATTACAAAATTAAAATTGATCAAAGGCTAAGTTCTCTCATCAAACACTTGGGGTCAACTATCACATAATTATTTCAGATTAATCAAGATTTTGAGTTCAAGACCTTAGTAATATAGTAAGGTTAAATACCTGATGTGAGAGTGTTTTTGATTTATGTACAATACAGCAACCAGTGGTAGAATTTTACCATTCCAATTTTCTTGTCTGAACTAAAAGCACTCTTTTGTTTCCCGCCAAAATAAAGCTTTTCTTACCCTTTAACTACTGTCCCTCTTTCATTCTTATCAACACACGAGAAATTATATATATGGTTGATTCATTTTCAATCACGTTATTCATGGGACAAATTAATAAAATGTATCTATTTTATTAATTTTTTCATATCATTTTTTACTAAGTGAATATTTACTTGATAAAAATTATTTTTAAATTTGATTTACAGTAAATAAATATGAGTAAAGATTCACTTAGTAAAAAGATGAGATGAAAAAATTAATGAAATAAATGCATTTTATTGATTGGTCTCATGGATGACGTGATATAATTTCTATATCAACACATACAAGGAGACACAAAATTATTAGATGGGTTTGGCTCATCACGTCATACACGGTCTCATCCAATAATATTTTTTCATGTTATTTTAAGGTAAATCTTCACCTTTTTCTTACATGTAATTAAGGCGCGAGTAGTTACTTGGAAGTTACGCTGAAATAGATGAATATTATGGATGGACCATAGATGACGTGGTGAGCCGGATCCATCTAATAATTTATCTGAAAAAACAGTGAAAACAATGAAAGGGGCATCCAAAGTGAATGAAAGTCGTCTGCTCCTTAATTATGCTCTTTTGGTGCCCTACTTTTAAAAAGGTGGATTTAGAGTTTAGGGTTTAAATTATGGTTTATGGTTTGAGTTTAGAGAATTAGGAGTAGGGTGTATTTTTAAAGTTTAAGATTTAAGATATAAAATTTATGGTTAAAATTTTAATTTTAATTTTTTAATATTTTTAATGTAGGACATAGAAATGGCAGGTTTTTTCTTCATACAGAGTAATCATGGCTGCAATACTAGTAATGGTGGTAACCCTCGCCATTGTTCTAGCTCTAATCTTAGTGTTGCTAGTCGAGCTTTATTGCTCCCTCCTACTCCGCCGCCGCTGTAGTTAGCTCAAGCACTCTACCGCCGTCCCAACTGACACAATGGCCCCCACCATCACCGAATCAACAACCAATCCCTTATGTAACTTCTATGCACAATGAGTACTTCATGCACCTAGGAACTTCCTCTTCCCTGCAACAACACTCCCAGAAAAGGTTAAAAACGACAACAAGCTCACTTTTCTTCACATCAAACTCCACTGTCGGGAATCAAACACGAGGCCTCGCCGGATTGGGATATTGTCTCTGGCATCTCTATCTTCTTCCTCTGCATCTTCTCCTAACAATGGTAATGAAATCTCGATTCAAGCTTGCAGTGGCAGTTCGAGTTCCGGGGTGGGGGATTTGGTTTACATATCGAATCCAGTTTATAATAATGACGGTGCACCGAACACATCGCCTTCGCGTTTAGAGAACGGTGGTTCTTCGGGAGATGATGAGCAAGAAATTTGGGTTGGTTTGGAATCTATTCACCTCCTTCGATTACACTTCCATTGAGTTCGATGAAGAAGCTTTCCGACTCCGGCACAACTTTGTTCTATTCCTCTTAGAGATGTTTCGGGTAGTGAATCAAACTGTAATAATGATCTTTCATCGTCTTCATCAGGCTCTCCATGCACTTCGCCTTCATGGTGATCTTAGCGAGAGATTTAAATTTACAGTTGTATTATCGCAGTTCCGGATATAACAAATTTTATTGCGATTATTGCAGTTATTGTGATAATAAAAAACATATTGTCACGGTCTGTTTGCGTGATAGGCAAGACCGTGACGAGATGCTTGCTGGTCGTGCTTAAGTCGGGATGTGAGATAGCAATAAGGGTGTAGTACGTGCCGTACAGCCGTTCAGTCATGGGGACGGGCGTGCTGGTTAGGCACCACACTGGTCGGGAGCTGTCCCCGTTTCCCTGATGAGCCCATAGGAGGGCGAAACCAGTAAGCATCGGAATGGAAAAGGCTGAGCCACGGGCTTATGGGAGCCCTGGGTTGCCGCACGGGAGAGTTGTCCCTGCGTGAAGACTCTGACCCCGTGACAGATGGTATCAGAGCAGGACTGTGTGCTAGCTGTGAGCTTACCAAGCGCTCCATGTGCTGCGTAGCGAGTCAAAGTGGACGAGCGTGTGTCTCGCACCCGAGTGAAGGGGTTTTTGCAAGTGGGTCCTCTATAAAGAGATTGAGACGAGGTCGGGTAGGCAGGAAGCCGCAGCGAAAGTTCGCAAAGCACTCGCAGAACCTCGGTGAAGAGGGCGAGTAGGCAGGGAATTGCACACTAGATCTGGGCTAGTTCCTCATAGAAGAGGGAACGAGTTTTCTCCCCATGCACGAGAGCGTGCATGAATTGAGTGAGGGAGATTGTCAGGGTCCGTTTGCGTCATAGGAAAGACCGTGACGAGATGCTTCCTGGTCGTGCTTAAGTCGGGTTGTGGGATAGCAATAAGGGTGTAGTATGTGCCGTACAGCCGTTCAGTCCTGGGGACGGGCGTGCTGGTTAGGCACCACACTGGTCGGGAGCTGTCCTCGCTTCCCTGATGAGCCCATGGGAGGGCAAAACCAGTAAGCATCGGAATAGAAAAGGCTGAGCCCCGAGCTTATGGGAGCCCTGAGTTGCCGCACGGGGGAGTTGTCCCTGCGTGAAGACTCTGACCCCGTGACAATATGTTATTAAGAATACAACAGACAAGCGTGCCATTGATAACTGGAATTCCTAGGTTTTTCTCATTGTGTTTTTCTTTTTACTTTGCAGAAATGTTTTGTTGGACTCATTTGTTTTAGTGTTTCTGCAAAGTTGTTTGACTGCACAAAATGAAACCTTTTTCTCTGGGTTTGTGTTTATGCGGGACTTTCTGCATACAACCTCAAATCTTACACTTTTCTTAAGCAATATCAAACTGCCCACCACTTGAACCAATTGCCGTTAGTAATACATATAAGGCTTTTCATCTTATGGTTTAAATTCAAGATTCATAACTTGTGTTAAATAATCAAAGTTATTTCTTTGAGTAACCCCTATTATACTTGATATCTTTGTATTCGAAAAACTCCAGAGAGGAGCATTACTGAAGACCAGAGTATCAAAGTTCTGTTGGATCTCGAGAACCGACGTTAAAAGCTACAACGCTCCACCCACGTGACCGAACTGCTAAGCCTTGTAATTTGGAGTTAAACCAATATCTATTGACTATTAATAACTGACACTAGGTCTGTATCTGTACACCATCTCATCGACAACATGCAAATAGAGAGATAGGGGACAGAAGGACATGAGATAACATCTCTCCTCTCCTCTTTTTCCTTGTTTCGACCATCATATTGTCTACAGAAAATAATCGAGGTAAACTGTCTGAAACCATCAGCAACCCCTTATTCATTTGGAGTTCCCTGATCATCTTACGCAATAAGTGTGCACTTTGAAGGTGGCAACTATTGAAGTTTGTTAGTAAGATGTTAGGAGGTTAGCATGTAGTTAAGGTTGTTAAGCTGACTGTTAACCTAATCCTATGTAGGTTAACATGCATCGTACATGCATGAAGCTTAATAGAGCTCTTGTATTTTTGTATATAAGCAAGATCACTTTGTATACATAATGATATGAATGGAAATTAGTTTCCTAAACAATTATCTTCTTTAAAGATCATTCCAATATGGTATCATTCGCCGGAAGAGCTTGATCTTGTAACGAGTTCTCAAGCTTTCTTTTTCGTTTTCCTGGAGATCTTCCGCTTGCTTTTTTTTCAAATTCTGGTTCTTGTTCTTGGTGTTACTATGTTTACAAACAAGAAGATTAGTGTTGTTCTAGACGAGATGAATTACCTTCTTTGGAAACAGCAGGTGCTGTTAACTGTTAGAAGTCATAAGCTTGAGAAGCTTTTGACTGGCAAAGTGACGATTCCTCCTGAAACAATTACTGGTGCTGATGGTACGTCTTTTCCAAATGATGCATATGAGGATTATGTTGCTCAAGACAGTGCGTTGGCCTCGTGGTTGCTTTCCACGGTGAGTTCACATCTTCTTGCTCAGTTTGTTGGAGCTGAAATAGCTGTTGGAGTTTGGAAAACGGTTCAAGAATTCTTTTTGAATCGTTCAACCACTTCTGTAATGGGTCTTCACTATAAGCTCAGGTCCTTTAAGAAAGGGGAGGAATCTATGTGTGTCTATCTGACGTAGATTAAAGAAGTGTGTGATGCCTTGGTTTCTTGCAACAGTGCTATTTCAGATGTTGAGCAAATTGCAAGCATTCTGAATGGTTTGCCCAAAGATTACCAGCCTTTTGTTGTTGTTATTACGTCCAGTAAAGAATTAGTTTCTGTTGATCGTGTGAGATCTTTGCTTATTGATGCAGAAGCTCAGATTGTAGGTTTTCATGCTCAAAGCAATCTTGATTTGCCTTTTAGTGCAAATATAGCTCATGCTGCTGGTGGTGCTTTCAATACATCTCGTGGTCAGACTGCAGTTCGTGGTCCTAATTCTCGTGGTGGTTATGGCTACAAAGGTTATAATGGAGGTGGTCGAATGAATGGTAGAGGCCGTGGTGGTCGAGCTAAAATTCAGTGTCAAATTTGTGGGAAGATTGGCCATTTGGCTAATCGTTGTTGGTACAGATTCGATGAGGATTTTCAGGCTGATGGTGATCAAGAAGGTCAGGCTTCTGGGCACGTACAACTGGGTATGTTTGATGAATCAGAGGAGGCCAATGAGGTGCAAGATTCTCCTCAAATTAATGTAGCATCAGCCTTTAAAAATTCTTGGGTAATTGACTCTGGTGCAACACACCATGTGACTCCAGATTCTGCTAATCTCCTAAGATCATCGAGTTATAATGGTCCAGGTAAGATAGTTGTTGGAAATGGTGTTAAATTAGATATTGATCGCCTGGGACATTCTGCTTTTCTTTCATCTTCTTCATCTCGCAAATTGTTTTTATCTAATTTGTTACATGTACCATGTGTCACTAAGAACCTTCTCTCGGTCTCTAAGTTTGCTAGAGACAATGGTGTGTTCTTTGAGTTCCATGCCTCGTCGTGCTTGGTTCGTGATGAAGGCTCAAGAGAAGTGCTTCTTCAAGGCTTTGAACGAGATGGGCTGTATCAGTTTGCTGCTGACTTGGTTTCTCCCTCTGCTGATGCTGGTTGTAATGTTGCTCGAGTTGACAATGGATCTGTGAATAAAGTTGGTAGTAGCTATGAGCTGTGGCATAGACGTCTTGGGCATCCAACTCATGAATGTCTCATGCAAGTTTGTAATGAAACAAGTGTAAAGTTTTCTTCAAATTTCAATAAAACAGATTTACCTCTATGTGTTGCCTGTCGAATTGGGAAGAGTCATAAGCTTCCTTTTTCTTCTTCTACAACAGTTTATAGTCAACCTTTTCAATTGGTCTTTTCTGATCTTTGGGGGCCAGCACACATTTCATCGAATGGCTTTAAATATTATATTACGTTTGTTGATGCCTTTACGAGACACACATGGTTGTACATGTTAAGGGACAAGAGTCAGGCAGTGCAAGCTTTTGAGCTATTTTCTAAGTTGGTACAGAATCAATTTGGTGCGAGTATAAAAGAGTTTCAGTCCGACTGGGGTGGTGAGTATAGGTCTTTGTCGAGATTGCTGGCTAAGGAAGGCATTAGACATCGAGTGTCTTGTCCACACACCTCGGAGCAAAATGGGACAGTCGAGCGTAAGCACAAGCATATTGTTAAACTAGCCTTGGTTTTGTTGGCACATTCATCATTGCCCCTTCAATTTTGGTCGTTTGCTGTGTGCACAACAGTGCACCTTATAAACAGATTGCCTACTCGAGTATTGGCAAACAAGTCACCATATGAATGCTTGTATTTGAAGAAACCTGATTACACTGACTTAAAAGTTTTTGGCTGCAGATGTTTTCCACACTTAAGGTTGTTTCAAAAGCATAAGCTTGCTTTTCGATCACAAGAGTGCACGTTTCTAGGTTACAGATGTCAACACAAAGGATATTTGTGTTTAGCTTCAGGTGGAAAAGTTTATATATCAAGGCATGTGGTTTTTGATGAATCATATTTCCCTTTTACAGATAAGAATAGTGGAAATTGTGCTCCAGTGTTGCAGAAAATGCGATCCTGTGCTTTGCCCATTATAACACCTACAAGTGGTGATGGTGGGAATCGAACTCGTGTTGGAGTTGCTCAACCTTCAGTTTCGCTTTTAGGAAATTCTGATCCTGGTCCTGCTGAGTCACCAGTGGTTTCACTTGTACATTCTGAGCATGAAGTTGAACAAGTACAACTTGGTGTTGTAATTCAGGAGCCAGGAGTTGATGATCATGGTGTATTATCGCATGGATCACAAGTGGTTTTAAATGATTCAGAACATGAAGCTAGTGTTCAGGAAGATAATGTGCCTGGTGATGTTGTTACACCATCACATGAAATATCACATGAGATAAAACAGCAGGTGCCAGATACTTTAGAACCAGATGGTTTGGAACAGGGAGAGTATGGTCTTGGTGGTCTTGATGCTTCGAATAATGAGAATGAGGTCTTGAATAATCCAGTTATGACTGGGACAACTTCTCAAGGAACTGGTCATTCTATGGTAACTAGGAGCAAGAATGGGATTTTCAAACCAAAGTTGTTCAGTGTTGACAAAGCTGTAGATGAGGTTGAGCCTTTGAATATTCAGGAAGCACTGCAATCTTTTGAGTGGGTGAATCATGTTCAAGCCGAGTTGCATGCATTAAACAATAATGGCACATGGTCTTTGGTCAAGCTACCTGAGGGTCAATCCACAGTTGGATGCAAGTGGGTGTTTCGACTCAAACGTAATCCTAATGGTACGGTTGCTAAACACAAAGCAAGGTTAGTTGCAAAAGGTTTTTCTCAAATACCTGGCCAAGATTTTCGAAATACCTTCAGTCCAGTTGTTAGAATGACCACTGTAAATGTTGTGTTATCTCTTGCTGTGTCAAATGATTGGGTTTTGAGGCAGGTTGATATCAACAATGCCTTTTTAAATGGTGATCTTGATGAAAGTGTGTACATGGATCAGCCACCAGGGTTCGAAAAGGTTGCATCAGATGGGTCTAGGTGGGTTTGTAAGCTTTAACAAGCTCTTTATGGGCTTAGGCAGGCTCCTCGTAACTGGCACATGAAACTCAAGAACTTTCTACTTGAGATTGGCTTTGTGGAATCAAAAGCAGATGCTTCCCTATTCTTGCTCAAGCATGGATCTGGGTATACCTACTTGTTAGTATATGTAGATGATATTGTATTGACAGGGCATTCAGAGGTTGAAGTGGAACGAGTGATTGGTTTGCTTAGTGAAAGATTTGCATTGAAGGATCTTGGTCAACTGGGTTTTTTCCTTGGTCTAGAAGTTGTTCGAGGAAATGGATGCTTAGTGTTGAATCAGCAAAAATACTTGCGTGATCTTCTTATTAGAGCTAATATGGACAAAGCTAATGCTGTGCCAACACCTATGGTGAGTAATGTTGTATTGGACAAAGTGTCAGGGAGTCCTATTGATGATGCGAAGAACTATAGGAGCATTGTAAGAACACTCTTATATGCTTGTCACACTAGGCCAGATATAGCCTTCAGTGTAAACAAGCTGGCTCAGTTCATGCATGAGCCCAGGGAACATCATTTAGTTGCTGTCAAACGTGTTTTGCGATATATCAGTGGCGCCTTAGACTATGGTCTTGTGTACAAAAAGTTTGCTACACATGCTTGCAGTATTGCAGCCTTTGCTGATGCGGATTGGGGAGTAAATGCCTGTGATCGAAGGTCAGTATCGGGGTGCTGTGTTTATCTTGGAGACAATTTGGTTTCGTGGAGCTCAAGAAAGCAGAAGACTGTTGCCAGATCCACAACAGAGGCAGAATATAGGAGCATTGCTGATGTTACAATTAAGGTTAGTTGGATTGCATCTCTACTTGAAGAAATGGGATTTGTAAAGATCAAAGTCCCTAAAGTTTGGAATGATAACACAAGTGCCATTGCTATTAGTGAGAATCCTGTTTATCATTCTCGTATAAAACATGTGGATCTTGATATCCACTTTGTTCGTGAGAGAGTTGCAGCTGGGAAGATTCGGGTTGGCTACATTCCAGCTACATGTCAGGTTGCAGATGGGTTAACTAAGCCGTTAACTAGGTCATACTTTGATGAATTCAGATTGCGTTTACAAGTGATGCCTAGGTCTGCTATTTTAATTTTGAGCAGAGATAAACAATGCAAAGGAAATGTTGATATGTTTGAAGATGGTTCAACAGACTTATAAGAGTAGGGAGGATGTTGAAGTCTGTTAGTAAGCTGTTAGGAGGTTAGCATGTAGTTAAGGTTGTTAAGCTGACTGTTAACCTAATCCTATGTAGGTTAACATGCATCGTACATGCATGGAGCTTAATAGAGCTCTTGTATTTTTGTATATAAGCAAGATCACTCTGTATACATAATGATATGAATGGAAATTAGTTTCCTAAACAATTATCTTCTTTAAAGATCATTCCAATAGCAACAAAGGATTTTTGTTTGAGCATTGTAGACACAACAAATATACTTGAATGTGAATTAGACCACAGTGGCAAAACACAAAACTTGGATGTCAATGACACGAATTACATACAACTTATACAGAGTTCACATGGATCAGGATCAACAAAAGAGCCTTCCTCTGAATTCTTGTTGTCTGCAGTGCAATTTCATTCCCGCTGGGCTGAGAAAATGGTGCGAGAATAAGAAACAAGTTTAGAGGAGTGCCTTTGAATTGACATCAACAAAAGGTCTACAAACAAGCTAATGCAAAATGAGCAAAGTAGATTGCTCGGAACTTAAGTTAAATTCATGTTCGAAAAGCTTCGTTCCTATGGTTGAAGAGCTTCGAATTGCATCAAATACGAAGAAAACGGATTACAAAATACGGTATTACCTATTTGGTAGAAAAGTTCATTGACATTATGTGCATCAGTGCTTGCAGATGTTCCAAGGAAATTCAAGCCATTTTCTGTAGCATATATCTCACCTTCCCCTGTTCGGACATACGAGGTCCGAGGTCTTGTGTGCTAATAAGGGCTTACCATGACTGGAACTAAACTAAAGGGAACAACACAAAGCTACATGAATGCTAATAGGACTCCAAGAATCAGCGTAAAAGGCTTCCAAAAAAATGTCTCTAATATGTAATTAAATAGTTACTTTAACTTCTATTCTTGTTTAAGTAATTTAATCATTAATATTTTATTTTGAGTCAAAATGATCCATATGTGGTTAAAAATTGTTAGTTAACTAATGATAAACAATATGAAATGACTTGACCGAATGATACGTTTGTAGAAAAAATAATTTTATGTTTATATAATTTTATAAAATTATTTTTTGACTGATGTGATATTATTTCAAGATGTCATCTTTGTCTATATGACACTGCCATGTAAGTTTGGCACGTCATTTCTAGTCATTTACCATTAGTTAACTAACAATTTTCATTCGTATAAGAGTCATTTTGACTCAAAATGAAATATTGAGAATTAAATTACTTTAAAAAATAAAATAAAATAATAACTATTCAACCAAATGTTTGTGCTATTTGTAATACCCGTATTTTATCCGGATACTCGAATATATTATATTTTCACTATAAATAAAACCCAAGATATATACATAAATAAATAAATGTTAAAGGTAGTCCAAAATACCAAAATCCATTACATATTGTCCAATTTACATATAAATACTCTACAGCCCATTTACAAAGCCCAAATCTTTTATATTACAACCTTCCCGCCCAAATTACATGTTAGCTGGCTCACACAAACACAAAACCCAGTTTGTGTTTTTAATTCCCGCCCAAACATAGAGGTCGTAGACACGTGGCACTACCACATTCACCCGAGAGCTCTCACATGAATCGCTACTCGTCTAGAGCCAACTGGCTTCGCCAACAAATACTATGACGTCATCCACCTGCTGGATATAAAAGGAAGAGAGCGAGTTAGTGGGAAACAAGAAGTTAATGCGCAATAATTACGGAAATTATAAAAAGAGAGAAAGTTACCTAGAGAAGAGGAAAAGTCGCCAGGAACCTCGGAGAAGACGATCGGTTGCTCGCCAGAGTCGATCAAACATGTCGGGAAGGTAAAATTTCTTCTCCGTTTCATTTCCACTGCAAACAAAACAATAAAAAATTAGATTCGAGCTAAAAATTACAAAAAATAGTCTCTAAGAAAACCTAAATCTAAACTCGAAAACGGCCTAAAATCGGAGTCAATAGAATAGATTTTTTTCCTTTCTAGTCTTAAATCTAAGCAAATGACCGGGTTTAATCCTAGATCTAAACGCAAAAAAAAAATTAAAAGGGGGAGTCACTTATCTTGCTGCCACCGGCCTTCGGAGTGTCATCGGAGAGTTTTAAACAATGTGAGAACAGAAGAGAGTTTAATTTTGGTTGTCAGTGATTCATCGAAGTTGAAAATAGTGTTTCGGGTAGGTAGTTTAGGTAGGCAAAGACGGGGATCCGGTTGGATTGGGCTAGATTTAGGATAATAGGGTTCGAAATTAGAGAAAATATAGTTTTTTTGGTAGTTAGGGTTTCGGTAAATGGCGGCGGACGGTGGTGTGCGGTGGCCAGAAATCGCCCCGCGGTGTTCGGAGCTCACACCGCGGTGGTTGGGAATCGCCAAATGGTGGTCAATTTTCGCTTTTGAGAGTGTTTCGTGAGAGAGTGAGTTGAGGGCGAGTTGAAAAAGCAGAAAATGATAGAGTGAGGCTGGGTTAGAGGGTTATATAAATGAGGGGAAACATCGTCATTTTGGGAACGGGTCAATACGACCCGCGTACTTTTGAAATGGGTATGGATACAAGGTCGCAACCCGAAAGTCAGTTCAGGCCGTTTAGGGTCGGATTGTTTGTCTAAGTCGCCCAGTTTGGGCCGATTTATGAGATTTGGGCTAGTTTGGGGGTTGGAGTCAGAACTCTCAGCGGATTTAGGTTTGGGTTTCCCAGTTTATCTTGTTTTACATTTTGGTCACTATTAATTTGTAATTCAACATTTATACTTTAATAACAATTCAATTTAGTCATTTTTCCTTTAATTAGTTAGTTTATTTTAATTGCAATTGTTTCTTTTGAAATTTATATGAATTCTTGCATAATTTTAAAGTTGTGTAGTATATTTTCCTAGAGGATTTAATCACATGATTTAGAGTTAATTAGAAGCTTTAGTATAGGTTACTTGATCCTAATTAAATAAGAAAAGAAACATTGTAGAAAATAAATTAACATTAAAATCAAGTTTGAATGTCTAAGTTTGGTTAGAATCACATTGAAGGGTGATGTTAACCAATGGATATCCAAACTAAGATTTTAATAGTCCATTTCAACCTAGAAAATGGTATTCACTTAATTAAATTAAAAATAGGATAAACAATTAGTGTCACCCTAAATTAGTAATATTATTACTTTTGGACCCGTTAAAGGTAGTGTCCAGATTATTTAGATGTTACCAATTATGTCCAAAAATTAATAATATTCTTAGATTTCTAATTAATCTAATTAATGAAGCCTAATTAGGGTTTACTTAAAATAAACAATACAGTAATTGGACATGCATTAAACCTTTTGTGTTGAGATAAATTTTGAATATAAATTGAAGTGTTCTAATGCAATTGGACGTTTCATAACTTATATTTGTCCAAAATGTATTTTCTTACAAGAGGATATTCGCATTTGGAGCGAAATCCATTTTACATTTAAAAGACTTAATTAAATTCAAATTAATGATCAAAATGCCAAAATGCCACGTGGAATTAATGAGGTGTCGATAACGGGTGTTTGTAGGGGGTGCTAACCCTTCTCTATACGTAACCAACTCCCGAACCCAAATTTTATTAAAAGAATCTGTGGTCCACTTTTCATGGTGTCTGGTCTACCAAAGTGACTAGTGACGACTCCAAAACGATTTTTTTAAGAAAATAAAGGAAATTTGATTAAAAATGGGAAACTCCCTAATTTCAAGATCAAATTAAATGAGAAACCTCAATTTCCAAAACCCTAATCGCCAGGTTGTTTTTCCACAAACGAATCTCAAAAGCGGTCGCGACAGCTTGGCGACTCTGTTGGGGATAAAATTGAGAGGCAGGCCTTTTAATTAATTCTACATGACATTTTGGCATTTCGAACATTAATCTAAATTTAATTCTTTCTAAAGAATTGTTGGATGGATTTCCAGAAAAATGGGGAAAGCTTTTGTGTATGATATATCTGTCATTCATGCATAAACACTCGACCCAGGTCTTTTCACCATTAAGTGGGAGTAAGACAATATCCGACGTGATGCTCTCCAGCTCCGAGTTCAGATTTTTGTCTTCTTCCGGTATACTAACCTTATGCGACGTGGGGCCAATGCCTCCGTTATAAGGGACCTATACTACCGAATCAATGTCTTATTGTCGCAGTAGACAGTAACGATAGTTCGGAAACCAAGAGTCTAGAACAAAGCCCACATTCAATTTTAGAAGCCCACCTCGTTGAGCCAGACAGGGACCTAGGATAGAGTGTTGCCGGTTTAAATATTTTTCTCTAGTTATTTTCTTACTTAATTAAATTGTTTTATTTATCAGTAATTTAATTTTTGCTTACACAATTAATTTACCATATTGACTCGTTTCTTTTGTTTTTCATTTTTGCACCGCATCTTCATTGCATAGAGGTATTGGTTCAAAAGCGGTTATCATTAGAAGACGATCATGAGAGATAAGGGGAATCGTAATCCGATAGAGGAGACTACAAATATGAGGCAGTGTTCAGGACAAGTCAAAGAAGAAATTAAAGGCAGTTAATCTAAGTATCATATATCTGATGTTGACAAAAATGAGGTGCAAGAACTGAAAAGACAAATCGCTGAAATGATGACTATGATGACAGTTATGGCCAAAGAAAAAGGGCACACTGAACTGAAAGAAGAACTGAACAAAAACCAGAACATGTATAAACGATCAGGTCCGAGCATCGTTACAATCCGCATTAATAAATCAAGTGGAGGTAAAAGTAGGATAGACTTTGAAAACGTAATGATGGGCCCGGAAGAAGCCCGAGTAGAAAGAAATGGAGGGACTTTAAACTCAATCCCGATGAAATATGCAAATCTTCTCCCGCTTTTGGAAGAAAAGAAATTTTTGAGCCCAATCTGGTCTAAGCCAAAGAATTTTCTTATTCGGGAGGTTACAACAACATAATATGTGATTATCACTAAGAAAGTTCAGATCACATTACCGAGGATTGTGAAGATTTGAGGAAAAATGTTGAAAACCTTATCAGGGTAGGTATATTGAGTTTTGAAGACGAAATGCCCAAATTTCTTAGAAGCCCGACAATTAATAGAACACCTGGAAATGTAAAGATGAAAGAAAATTTAAGTCCATCAGAATCAATTTAGTGTCCAAGACAAGGTTCGAACTTCAGTATCCCTTCAGCAGATTGCCAAAAGACAAGAGATTACAAGTTTCATTTTGACCCAATCCCTATTTCATACAAAGAACTATATCCTCAGTTGCTGAAAGCCCGATTGGTGACCCCGCAATTTGTCACAAATTTGCAACCTCCGTATCCGAAACGGTATGACGCCAAGGCTCACTGTGAATATCATGATGGAACTCATGGGCATTTTATTGAAAATTGCATCACCTTTAAACGACAGGTTCAATTTCTTTTGGAGCACGAAAAATGGAAATTTGAGACAGAAAATCGTCCTGATTCAATGACTGAATGGGAGACGCGAGATCAAAAGCCTCAGAAAGAGGGGTATCATTTCGAATATTAGGTTCAAATAAGGAAGTTAAGGTAGGAGAAGGATAATCTAGATGAAGAGTTAAAAAAGTATACAATTTGATTATCAAAAAATTTGTTCGATACTCAAAAATGTTGGTTTGGGTGTGACTCTGGAACAGTCGAAGAAACGAATCAAAGAGCTGAAGCATGAAGCTGAGTACTGGAAAAAGAATTTTAAAGCAAGTGAGAATCGAGTCAACACACTCTTGTGTGATCTGTAGGCAATCGTAATTCAACGTAATGCCGTTATAGATGAGTTAAAAGTTAGCGAAGCTAAACGCGAGTTGATAAAGATGTACATGCAAATGTCTGAGGATACTGCTATCAAGCTGAAGGCCGGTCAAGTTGAAAATGAAACACTAAGGAAGAAGGTAGATGAGTACCTCAATCTCACACTAAAGTACAAGGATCTTATGGAGGATATTAAGGAAGACTGTCAAGAAAGTGATGAGAAGTGGCATGTTCAATTTTAGAGATCGAGAATGAAGATAAGAGAAATGGACAATGACATGAAAAATGCTGTTACCCAAGCACGAGAAGTTGCTCAACAAGTGGCGGACTTAGTAGATGTAGCAATGGAACTGAGTTAGAACATTGAACCAGCACTAGATCATGGAGGGAAGTGAACTTGGCTCTTAGGGGAAGTTGAGAAGTTGGGAGTTAGAGCTCACCAATATTTGTAGAATCTAATATCAGATGTATTGAATCCTTTTATTTGAATGAAAGTAGTTCTATGAAAATCACTCTTGAATCGATACATCCTACATTCATGCATTGCATATTTATCAGCATAACATTATTATTTTATAATCATTGCATTAACATTCATGATCTAAGCGGTCGGGTTGCAATGGCAGCAATCTAGAAAACAGTGGAAGTTTGAAAATCTAATATCATGGATGAAGATGTGGTGGGAATTGAACAAGATCAAGAAGGGTTACAAGAGCGGATGATCGAGCCTCAGCAAAATGTGAAGAACCACATTGTTACATCATGTTTAACCATGTACCCTTGGGCATCTAACCCGAATGCAGAGAAAGGTTTTGTGAAGCCTACCATCCCAGGATCAAGACTCGAGCAGTTGAAAGGTAGATATGCAAGGCTTGGGGAGAATATCGAGGTCGGAAAAGATGTTGGTAATCTTAAATTTGATGCAAGAGAATTCTGCTTAGTCCCTAGTCTGGTTATTCCACCTGAATTCAAAATCCCCAATTTTGAGAAGTATGACGGTTCAAGTTGTCCTAAGATTCATTTGGAAATGTTCTACAGAAGAATGGAAGGCATTTGGATGATGATAAATTGTTGATCCACTATTTCCATGATAGCCTGATTGGACCTGCATTTTTGGCCAAAGCATTTTTGGGGCAATACAAGTATGTTATAGACTTGGCTCTAGGGATGAGCATTTTACCCGGACCCGACCGAGTCGGATTTTTTAATGAAAAAATCGGGTTCGAGTCGGGTCGGGTTTTTGCTAAAGGTATACTCGGGTCAGGTTCAGGTTTAGGGTGGAAAATATCCGACCTAACCCGACCCAGGACTAATAGTGTAATTTTCCCCTAAATTTTTTAGGAATATTTATAATAATACCCCTATATATATATTTTATAATTAAGTCCTTAAAATTGAATTTTTATTTATAATTTAGTCCTTTAAATTATAATTTTTACAATTAAGTCCCTTAAAATTATTATTTTTTACAATTAGGTCCCTAAAATTAATTTATTTTATATAGTTCAGGTCAGGTTGGGTCGGATTTAATATATTTATTTTCAGGTCGGGTCGGGTGCGGGCTTAGGGTGTTTATTTTCGGGTCGGGTCCGTGTGGGCCAAAAATCCGACCCTACCCGACCCGTGCCCATCCCTACTTGGCTCCAGATCGCCAACTCCTGCAGAACATAAGTATGAAGGTCAACGAAAGCTTTAAAGACTACGCACTAAGATGGCGAGGATTAGATGCTCAAGTACAACCTCTCATGATAGAAGAAGAAATATCTCTCATATTTCATCAAACACTTCCATCTCCTTTCTTCGAGAGAATGCTTGCGAATTCAAGGGACAATTTTAGTGATCTCATGGTGATTGGAGAAGCAATTGAAATAGGTATCCGACAAGGGAAAATTGAACCTAGATCTGAAAGTCGCACTGATCAAGAAAAGAAGCAAGAGAAAGAGGTGAGTGAATGTAATGTTCAAAGTTCCTGGAACTGCAAGAGAAAAATGCCAGTTGATTCATTAGAACGACCACAGAAATTTCCTCGAGCAAGTGCAAATATGGAAATATTCGGAGTATCCATTTCAGACTTATTTCCTTACCTCGTTGAAGGACAATATATCACTCCAAGGCCAATGAAGGTCGTGCCAAAGCCATCTGCCCATAATTATGATCTAGACATCATTTGTGATTTTCACATAGGGGCATCAAGACACGCTACCAAGAGGTGTAGGCCTTTAATGGAAGAGACTAAGAAACTAGTTAATAATAGAGTCCTAAGACGGGAACTAGTTCAAAAATGGGAGATAAGAGGAATAAAGCAAGTTCTTATACCAACCGATGAATCTGAGAACCAGGATGAATGCTTCTAAGACTGTCTAGAGTTCTAAAGAGCATATCTTACTCATTTCTGTGCAATGACTATTTCTGATGTAATACAAGGGAATAATTTGCTACTTATGGCCTGAAAGTAGTTGAGATCATTTTCTAGGGGTATATGTGATGTTTGATGGTTTTCATTTCAATGGAGATTTTCATTAAAAAAATTATGAATACATGCATATCTCTTCTTACCCTTGTAGGCCCCTAGATGCTAATTGCAAGATGCGATACTGATTCTGGTACAAAGATTGATTGGATGTTGTGAAGACAATGAAGTGAGATTTATTTACTGGTCTACTCAGGTCAGCAAAGTAAGAAAAGGCCAGATTACATCACTTTTGATGATGTTCAATGAAAAATCCTTGAAATTCATAAACAGTGAAGCGGACTAGCGATTTTAACCAAGTTAAGTTGCTTGAAATTGAAGTTCTAAGTGTGGTCTTCTATACCCTAAAATACACAATAAGAGCGAGAAAGAAAATGAGAAGAAAATGAGAGGAAAACGAAAAAGTGGGAAAAAAGAAAAATGGGAAAAGAAAAAGTGGAAAAAAGAAAAAGAAAAGAAAAAAAGAAGAAAAAGTGAAAAAGAAAGAAAGTGAAAAAGAAAATAGAGAAAACGAAAGAAAAAAAGGGAGGAGTGAGGTAATGAACTATTGAATAAATAAGTCTCGGAACATCCTGATGGAGCTGTAGGGGATGTCGACGAATCTAATAAGGAGCTACACTCCACATGTCCAATACCCAAGCGTTAGAGATGTATCTTTGAAGGTATGTGTATAATAATATATAATAATAGCTAATAAGAATCAGAAGCACACACATGCGCTTGTAGAATTCTATTCTTAGAATGATATATTTGCAATCTACTGGTTAAATAAGTCCGGAAAGCTTGAACACATTTATGAATGGAAAATGGATGAAGAGAACAGAAAATGAGTTGTTTTCTGATTGGATCGAGCAACGCAGTAATCATAAGGTATGAACCGAGTGATTTGTAAGAAATCTCATAACCTCAGACATCGCTACAACATTCATGAGTAATGCTACCTATGGGAGGGTTGAATCTAAAACGCTCTTGCACTTGATATCCATGGCATCCTATTCTATTTTTCTCGCTTTATATTAAGACCTTAATTTTCTGGGTCATGTAAGGCATTCTTCATTGAAATATTAATCAATAAACTGACTTTTTTTTTCAAAACAAAAAAATCCTTGTATTGCTTCAGAGATGAACTTCAGAATATAAGATTGAGGATACAAATGATTAATCTGGTATGGTAAAGACATGACTGAGTGTGAAATGCTCATATGTTCGACGGTCTTCTTATCAGAAAGATGAATCACCCATCATGGGTCGTAATGAGGATAATGACAAGAATACATATATCAGAAAGATAAAGGACCTGAAGTTTATCTTTACCTTGGTTTTTTGATTAGGTCTATAGAACGAGCTTGAAGAAGGTACATGGACTTCGATAAATATCGGGAACTTGAAGAAAGTGTTAGAATCGATTCATAAATTAATATGAAATCTAAACCCAAGATTTATCATGCCAAATCATCAAGAACAATACACCGAATAAACTAAATGCGGAAGCGTACCTGAATTAATCGATAGATTAAAAATATTGAATCCTTTGATGAAGATCGCCTAGAATCAATTCATAAATTAATATGAAATCTAAACCCAAGATTTATCATGCCAAATCATCAAGAACAATAAACCGAATAAACTAAATGCGGAAGCGTACCTGAATTAATCGATAGATTAAAAATCTTGAATCCTTTGATGAAGATCGCCTAAAAGGTGGTTGTGATCTTCCAAGAAGATAGGTTAGCCCTTGCCGTAAAAACTCTCTGACGGGGACAAGAGTAATACAAGTTAACCTATTTCTTGGGGACCACTACCTCTTTATATAGTTGATTATTAAATCAACTATTAAATATTTATAACTCTGCCCCTCATTGAATTATAAATATATCTTATGGTATCTACACTTTTATTTCCATGACACTTTAATACCTATGACACGCTTAACTTAATTGGTCACTTTATTTTGTGTCATACTTTATAATAGCAACATACATTTTTACATATGTGCCCACAATTGAGGATTTTAATCCAACAGAAAGTACATGGAAATCGAGAAAGTTTAGATACTTGGAGATAGTGCAAAGACTTAAAGCAAGTTTTACCATGAAGTTATGGTTGATCTTTGAAATTAAAGTATGAACTTGATAAAAGTTAAGGGTTTTAAAGAAATTTTAAAGACTAAAAAGTTTAGGGGCTTGAGGCATTGGTTCACCCTAAATGATGAAAGAGGGGCAAAATTTACATGATGGGGTAAGAAACAAAGAGATCAAGGGCATCATGCACTGTGAAGATGAGATTTTCGGGGCATGAGGGTCTAATTCAGAATAGACAAGAGAGGACGCAGAGCTTGCAAGAATTCGATCACTAAAAAGGTCAGAATTTTTTCAAGAAGGAAATGATCCCAGCCACGAAGTTCTGGGGTAAATGTTGTCAGAGCCTGGAGACAATAAGAGCTTTAGACATTTCTCAAGAAGGTCAAGCTGATCAAGAGCTGATGAAAACAATTTAAAGAGATAAGAAGAAGAAAATGAACTCGACAACAAATTCTGGGGCAAAGTTTGTCAGAATACGATGATAATGAGAGCTACAGATGAAACTCAAGAAGATTAAGCTAAGTCAAATTTGAGAAGAGCGGTCTAAAGAGATGAAGTACCGTTTTTGTAGAAACAGAAAGCTCAAGGAAGAGGCGGAGAGAATTAGAGCATGTCCAAGTGGTTTTCAGTTGACACAATTTATGCATCATAAGTCAGACATCCATAAGATAGAAGCATTCTAACTCATACATTCAAAGCATTTCTATACATTTTGACAGGAATTTACCAGGAATGAGAGAGATTCCAATCTACGACATCAAAATTGGAAAGTAGATCACATCAAAGATTTCAATCCGTTTGATTAGGCGGATGACAATAAAGATTTCAATCCGTTTGAAGAGACGGGTCTCAATAAAGATTTCAATCTGTTTGAAGAAACGGATCTTAGTAAAGGGTTCAGCCCGTTTGAAGAGACGGATTTCAACAAAGAGTTCAAGCCGTTTGAAGAGACGGATCTCAACAAGGTTTTCAATTCGTTTGAAGAGGTGAATTTTAACAAAGTTTACATGTCCATTTACAGAGACGTATTTTAACAAGATTTTCTGATTGTATGTACAAGACAGATAGTGCATTATAATCCTAAATCCTTCGGGTCATCAATAAGTCATTCGGGCATGATGTTAAATCCTTCGGGTCATCAGTAAGTCCTTTGGGCCATCACCTTTGGGACTGATGTGGTTGTTTGCACAAGAAAGGAAGTGCATTACAAATCTAAATCCTTCGGGTCATCAATAAGCTCTTCAGGCATGATGTTAAGTCCTTCGGGCCATCGCCTTCAGGAGTGATGTGGTTGTTTGCACAGGAAATGAAGTGCATTACAAATCTAAATCCTTCGGGTCATCAATAATTCATTTGGGCATGATGTTAAGTTCTTCGGGCCATCACCTTCGGGAGTGATGTGGTTGTTTGCACAAGAAAGGAAGTGTATTACAAATCTAAATCCTTCGGGTCATCAATAAGTCCTTCGGGCATGATGATAAGTCCTTCGGGCCATCACCCTCGGGAGTGATGCGATTGTTTGCACAAGACAGATAGTGCAATTCAATTTTAAAGCCTTCGGGTCGTCAGCAAGCCCTTCGGGCATGATGTTAAGTCCTTTTAGACCGACACTTCCAAAAATGATGAGAACTTTTTGGATGGTGTCACAATAAGACAGTTGGACGGTTGGGGGCATGGTATTGACATAGATATTGATCCTCTGGGGCCTCCGTTTAAAATAAGGAAAAAGAAAGGAGAGAAGAGGAAAAATGTTTCATGCTGCCATGAGGGAAGCACGAGAAAGATCAACCTTAGGGTCAAATAAGGAAGGTGCACAGTCACATATAGTAAAAAGAGATGGACTTATATAGAAAGAAACAAGAGACTTGATATGAGCTTCAGATTGAAAGATTGAGATG
Organism: Hibiscus tridactylites; assembly: GCA_958450335.1. Taxonomy (NCBI): domain Eukaryota; kingdom Viridiplantae; phylum Streptophyta; class Magnoliopsida; order Malvales; family Malvaceae; genus Hibiscus; species Hibiscus tridactylites. The sequence continues at coordinate 7,745,711 of OY288288.1, forward strand.
TCTTTGACAAAAAGACAGTGACTCTAAAGATCTTAGTGCTTCAAAATAGGAATTGAATATGTTTCATACTACTATAATTTGAATTCTTATTAACTGGTGATAGTTCTTTTTCGCAGGTTACAGTTTTTTCCTAGAAGCGGATCCCAAGTCATTCTATTTACACGGGCATAAATATACCGTTTGTAGAGACGGATCTCAAGATATTCTGTTTACAAAGATGAACTTCAAGACATTCCGTTTACAGAGGCGGGCCTTAAAGACATATCGTTTACAGAGGCGGACCTTAAAGACATACTGTTTACAGAGACGAATCTCAAGACACTCCATTTATAGAGGCGGAGACATTTCGTTTACAGAGACGAATCTCAGTAAAGATTTCAACATGCTTGAAGAAGTAGATCTCAACAATTCGTTTGAAGAGGTGGATCCCAGCAAAGATATTAACCTCTTGGGTTACCAGTTAAAAAAAGAGAGAATGGAAAATAAGATGGATCGACTTTGAGCTCAAATGAAGAAGATTCGTAGTTTAACTGGTCATGCAATTTCCGAGTGTAGAAAGAGATAGACCAATAAAGAAAGCAACAAGAGATCTTATACATGATTCAGATTGAAAGATCAAGACATCATAAGCAGAAAAACAATGATTTTAAAGATTCATGTGCTTTAAGTAGAAAATTGAAGATATCTCATATTATACCAAGGAGAATCCTTATTAATTAATGATATTTCTTTTTGCATGAATGGTGAGCTCTTAATGAGAAGAGTTCTCCAGCAAAGAAGAACTCCTAATGAAGAGTTCGCCCAGCAAAGAAATGATTCCTAATGATAAGAGTCCGCCCTAACAAAGACAGAATTTCAAATGAGAAGAGTTCACTCAGCAAAGACAGAACTCCTAATGAGAAGAGTTCACCTTTTGAAGAATGATGAAGTTCCTAATGAGAAGAGCTTTCTTATTCGATGCCTTTGCAGAGAGGCAAATCCATGTTTTCCAGAAGAATGAAGAACTTCTAATGAGAATAGTTCGCCTTTTGAAATAAGAAAGTTCCTAATGAGAAGAGCTTGCTTATTCGGTGCCTTTACAGAAATGTGGACCAACAAAGAGTGAGGAATGAAGCATTTCATAATAAGAAGAACATCTTCATACCTCGAAAAATGAAGAATTTCAAGGATCAATATCAGACCTTAGAAGATGAAGAATTTCATAATGAGAAGAACAACTTCGGACTCTACGGTTTGACAAAAGATTGAAGAATTTCATAATAAGAAGAACAGCTTCAAACTTCGATGGTCAGACGGTTCAAACAAAATCCGTGTCTTTTCAGTCTTTACCCTATTCATGTTCCATAACAATGAGCAAAGAGGGGTAGCTGTAATACCTGTATTTTATCCGGGTACTTGTATATATTATATTTTCACTATAAATAAAACCCAAGATATATACATAAATAAATAAATGTTAAAGGTAGTCCAAAATACCAAAACCCATTACATATTGTCCAATTTACATATAAATACTCTACAACCCATTTGCAAAGCCCAAGTCTTTTATATTACAACCTTCCCGGCCATATTACATGTTAGCTGGCCCAAACAAACACAAAACCTGGTTTGTGTTTCTAATTCTCGCCCAAACAGATAGGCCACGGACACGTGGCAATACCCCATTCGCCCGAGAGCTCTCACACGGATCACTACTTGTCTGGAGCCAGCTGGCTTCGCCAGCAAATACCATGACGTCATCCACCTGCCAAATATAAAAGGAAAAGAGAAAGTTAGTGGAAAACAAGAAGTTAATGCACAATAATTACGGGAATTAAAAAGAGAGGGAGCGTTACCTAGAGAAGAGGAAAAGTCACCGAGAACCTCGAAGGAGACGATCGGTTGCTCACCGGAGTCGATCAAACACGCCGGGAAGGTAAAATTCCTTCTCCGTTTCATTTCCCCTGTAAACAAAACAATAAAAAATTAGATTGGAGCTAAAAATTACAAAAAAAAATAATACCAAGAAAACCTAAATCTAAACTCGAAAATGGCCTAAAATCGGAGTCAGCAGAATAGATTTTTTTCCTTTCTAGTTTCGAATCTAAGCAAATGATCGAGTTTAATCCTAGATCTAAACACAAAAAATGAAAAAAGAAAAATGAAAGGGAGAGTCACTTATCTTGCTGACATCGGCCGTCGGAGTGTCATCGGAGAGTTTTAGACACTATGAGAACCGAAGAGAGTCTGGTTTTGGTTGCTGGTTATTTGTCGGAGTTGAAAATAAGGTTTCGGGTAGGTAGTTTAGGTGGGCGAAGACGGGTGATATGATCGGATCGGGCTAGATTTAGGATAATAGGGTTTGAAATTAGGGAGAATGGAGTTTTTTTGGGTAGTTAGGGTTTTGGTGGATGGCGGTGTGTGGTGGCCGGAAATCGCCCCGTAGTGGCCGGAAATCGCACCACAGTGGCTGGAAATCGCCCCGTGGTGGCCGGGAATCGCCAAATGGTGGCCGGTTTTTGCTTTTGAGAGTGTTTCGGGAGAGAGTGAGTTGAGGGCGAGTTGGAAAAGTAGAAAATGACTGAGTGAGGCCGGGTTAGGGGGTTATATAGATGATGGGCAACGGTGTCGTTTTGGGAACGGGTCAATATGACTTGCATACTTTTGAAACGGGTATAAATACGGGGCCACAACCTGACTCGCAACCCGGGAGTCGGTTCAGGCCCTTTAAAGGCGGGCCGTTTGGGCTGAGTCGCCTAGTTTGGGCCGGTTTAGTGGGATTTGGGCGAATTTAGGGGTTTGGGTCAAAACTCTCAGTGGATTTAGGGTTGGGTTTCCCAATTCATCCCGTTTTACATTTTGGTCACTATTAATTTGTAATTCAGCCTTTATACTTTAATAACATTTCAATCTAGTCCCTTTTCCTTTAATTAGTTAGTTTATTTTAATTGCAATTGTTTCTTTTGAAATTTATATGAATGCTTGCATAATTTTAAAGCCATGTAGTACATTTGCCTAGAGGATTTAATCACATAATTAAGAGTTAACTAGAAGCTTTAGTATATGTTACTTGATCTTAATTAAATAAGAAAAAAAACATTGTAGAAAATAAATAAACATTAAAATCAAGTTTGAATGTCTAAGATTGGTTAGTATCACATTGAAGAGTGATTTTAACCAATAAATATCCAAACTAAGATTTTAATAGTCCATTTCAACCTAGAAAATGGTATTCACTTAATTAAATTAAATAAAAATTAAAAAATAGGATAAACAATTAGTGTCACCCTAAATCAGGAATATTATTACTTTTGGACCCATTAAAGGTAGTGTCCAGATTATTTGGATGTTACCTATTATGTCCAAAAATTAATAATATTCTTAGATTTCTAATTAATCTAATTAATGAAGCCTAATTATGGTTTACTTAAAATGAACAAGACAATAATTGGACATGCATTAAACCTTTTGTGTTGAGATACATTTTGAATATATTGAAGTGCCCTTATGCAATTGGACGTTTCATAACTTATATTCGTCTAAAATGTATTTTCTTACAAAAGGATATTCTCATTTGGAGCGAAATCCATTTTACAATTAAAACACTTAATTAAATTCAAATTAATGTTCGAAATGCTAAAATGCCACGTGGAATTAATGAGGTGCCGATAACGGACGTTTGTAGGGGGTGCTAATTCTTCCCTACACGTAACCGACTTCCGAACCCAAATTTTATTAAAAGAATCTTTGGTCCGCTTTTTATGGTTTCCTGTCTACCAAAGTGATCGGTGGCGACTCCAAAACGATTTTTAAGAAAATTTGATTAAAATGAAAAAACCCTAATTTCAAAATCAAATTAAATGAGAAAGTCTGATTTCTAAAACCCTAATCGTCAGGCTATTTTTCCACAAACGGATCTCAAAAACGGTCGCGACAGTATTTTTTTGACTTTATGTCTTTTTAATACTCATAGATTTCTAATAGCTTAACTATAAGTGCCCAATCTATGTCTTCTTTTTGCAATAGGTTTTAAAGTATTTTTTGACTGAAATAAGTGCCTAAATTTTTATTTTTAACTTGTTTTAAAGTCAACTGAAACACCTACTTTGGCAAAAAAAAATATGATAGCTATTTCAACCAAACAACTTTAGGCACTTATTATAGGGGAAAAAACATAGTTTAGACACACATTTTGTTGTTGAACCATTTCTAATCTCCCACCCATAATTATAATCTGAAAGGTCCATAGTCTACTCCAACCTTTACTTCCCTTAAAGGAAAGTGTTGGGTTTTTCGACTGAAACCGAATTCAAACTTATCAATTGTTTAAAAGGTTAGAAATAGTTATAACAATCAATTTGTCTAGTAGATTAAAACGTTAGATTTTGTGAACAAGATTAAAGATTTAAAGTGTTGGGAGGATTACTTTTATATTGACTATTATAAAACCTAATCTGAATTATATAATTAATGACTAAGAGACTAACCGCTAAGAAAAAGTTAGATGCAGCTTAATTTATTATTTTTGAATATAATCAAATGCCGCTCCTAAATCCCCAAAAGATTTCAGAGCAACCGAAAAGAAGAATAAAGCTCAATTTTATATTTATAGTAAGCGGTTGCCATATTACATACCAATTCCCAAGGTAACATCACCTCACATGCCCAACAGTGTTTCGATTGATTATAATGTCTAACCAGAAATTCACTGAAACAAACACCCGATTCTGTCATAATCACATCATGTGCAGGTGAGTACAACACAGTGACTAAAAGACGACAAGTTTTAAATTTTGTTTTCAAATTAAAAATGTTAAATTTTTTTATAATATTTTCGGTTGATTTTTTAAGTTTTTTGCAAATATCGATATTTATTTTACAAGTTTTGATATTTTATCTCAAAATAAAAATTTATCAAAAAAATATTATAAATATTAATACTTGTAAAAAAATTATCAAAAAAATTATCAAGAAATTTAACATTTTCAGTCCAAAAATATATTTTAAAAATTATCATTTTTATACGCACTTTAAAATATGCCTCACCCCATACCTAACTAACAAATGCGCGTTCATTTCAACAAACAGAAGACAAAATATGAAGAAGGTGAGGTCCAAACCCCCCAATTATAGCAACAGTCCCAACCGGCCAGGCATCATCAAAATTGTCCTCCTACAATACCATATACGTAACGCCCCCGGCACCCCCCCCCCCCCCCCCCCCCCTAACTATCAAACATCAAAAAAGATTTTATACATAAAAATGAAATTACGTGACAATAAATGCTTGAATGGAAAAAGGACCAACCTTGAGATTAGAGATGGTTGATGTCAAAAGTGTGAGACATCGATCAAGGTGGTGGAAATAAGATCAAGAAAATAGTTGGGGATGATTTGTAGTAGTTCACCCATTTTGGAATAAGTAGAGAGCCAAAGATGGTGATATTGAGTGAAATAGAGTGAGTTTGCCGAAAATAAGGTGAGAGGTGTTTGCTTGCTTGTCCTCTTCAGCTTAGTGGTAATATTGTTTTGATGGGATAGAAACATGCCTAGTGATAGCTATTGATGGGTCGGCAGGATTAGGTCTAACTTTCAGTCAATAAACTTTTTAACTTTGTCATGTGAGTTAGCAGAGTAGTTGGGTCAGACAAACTTGATTTCTGTCATACCGAAAGTAATCTGAAGGTGAAAGCTTCAGAGGCCATAATGCTTCGTATGCAGAAGTGTGGTGCGAAAACTGAGGGTTATAGGTAAGGGTGTTCATGGTTAACCGTTGGTTAACCATTAAGAATGAGTTTCTAATTTTCTATGCAATCTTAAATACATTTTCTATGCATTTTCCCTCTAATTACATTAAGAACATATAATTTTTGCACTAAGAACATAAGTTATATGTTAACCGTTATAGTATTTTGGTTAACCGCGAACACCCCTAATTATAGGGGCATATGAGTCTCTCCAGAGACAATACCGAGTTTAGCCTTATGAATTTTAAAAATATTGGCGGAGGTACAACATAGATTTATATTGTAGTATCATCACATTTTTATTTGTGTTGTTTTATTATGGTCAGAGACGGAGCTATTAAACTCCTAGGAAGAGTTGATGCCCCCATTCTTACCTTTTAAAATTTATGTTTTGCCTCTCTATTCCTAAATCCTGCTCCGTCTTTGATTATGGTTATAGACATAACAAATATTATTACGGTCACTTAAAGTATTCTGATCATGAATTTTTTAATAATAAATGTTATTATGGACAAAACAGTTGTGAGTATCATAGTTCTCGACGATACCAAAATTATTATATAACATCCGTTATAAAAATATTAAAAAAGACAGAAAATTTTTATTCACGTCTCCAAGAAGTAAAGGAATGAGGAAGAGATTTTTGGTGTTAGAGATGAATCCTAAGCCCATACGGTGCCTCAACCTGATGCTAGCTTTTTTTACTGATGGATGGGTCGCTTTCGTATTTGGTCTTGAAAATAGGAATCTAATCCCAGGGGTTACTAACCCTATATCTCATATCTGCACTACCGTGGTTAAGACAAATAAAAAAGAATCACACCGTAATGGAACCAATGGTTTTGTTATCCAAAGTTTCAACTCCCACGAGCGACAGCGTTCCAGTTTTCTTACCCATCTTGTCCTATATAACCATGGCCTAATCGCTTCTTCAAGTTTGCCCCTTCTCTCTTTCTCTGCCAAAATAAAAAACATGGCTTCCCGTGGGAATATTGCAGTTAACACCACCTCCCCCAAAGGCAGCAGCAGCAGCAGCAACGCCGGTTCAGGCAAAGGAGGGCAGTGTTTGTGCTCACCGACGACCCACCAGGGCTCGTTTCGATGCAAGTTTCATCGGTCAACCTCGTCGTCCTGGAAGATGAAGCGATCCAAATCCATGCCTGCCGATAATAGTTCAGTCACTTCGTTTTCTCCCAAATCTGTCGAATCTACATAAACCTTAAATATAAACATTAAAAAAGCAATACCATATATATATATATATATAAAGTGTGATGGGGTTTTTGTATTTGCTTGGTTTTTCTTATCTGGTCTGGTAAAGCTATCTATTTCAGGCCATGTATATCTGTGTAATCGATCTTCAAAGTTTAACTCTTTAATCAGCACTTTGTTCTTAATACTCTGATCTGATGAAGAAAAAGATTTTGTCTTTTTACCGTAAGTTTCTTAAGCAAGTTTAAGGTTCGAATTTTAGTAACGTGAATAGTAGAAATTGAGTTAGAATGATCATTTTAATATTAGATCTTTCTAAAACTCGATCTAAATTAATCGACTAATAAATTAGATACAAATAGTTAAACAAAAATATAATATTTTTACCTACTCTCTCACGGGTTCCAGCTACAAAGATAAGAAGTTTCTAAAGAAATTAAGATTATATATCTCATTCTCATTAACATATTTTTCTTAAAAGATAAGACACCTTTATCCACATAAAACTGTGTGGATTTGATTATTGAATTCTTTTTTCTGGACTGGAATGGGATGAGATTGGGGTGGATTTTGAATTGTCTGCAATGGTTTTTGTCATGTTTGAAATTGTGTTCTGTAATAATAATAATAATAATAATAATAATAATAATATTATTTTAGTTTGGGTATTTTAATTTTCCAGCAAGTTTGATGCTAACAAGTGAGTGGGCCTTTAATAAAGACAGTTTTATTTTGGATAAACTACATTAATGATCATCAAACTTTTAGAATACTTTCATTTTGGTCACCGAACTTTCAAAACTTTCATTAGAGTCACCTAATTTTTATTTCACTTTCATTTTAGTCACTCTCATTACCTTATGTTACTAGTTCGTTTTAATTTTTGGAGAAAATGATTTTATTATTAAATAGCTGTAAATGTATTAATTTTATAGGATTTTAATCAGAAAAATGAAAACTAACAGACCACATCATTATTTTTTAATGAAAAAATAATATGAGGGACCAAAATGAAAGCAAAATAAAAGTACAATGATCCCAACAAAAGTGTCCTAAATATTTCATGATCAAAATGATAGCGTCCAAAAGTTTAATGATCATTTGTATAGTTTACCCTCTTATTTTTTTGCCATTTATAAAGACAATTGAAGAGTATTGCAAACCGTTTGAGTTCGACTGGTGGTTGCGTGCCTTATGTGGTACTCTGTCTTTTTTTTTTTTTTAGGGATTTTGATCATAATAAATTTTAGATAAAAATTTAATCAAAACTAAAAATATTTCATGTATGGGTGAAATAAGAATTTAGATAAATTAAAATTTTAATTTTTATAATTGCATTAAAGTTTTTATTGACATATAATGAATTTAATTAAAAAGAATATTTTATACATTAGCGTTGAAAATATAAAATTTTCACAAGTATTTTAGTTTTAGGGTTTAAGGATCTAGTTAAATATGTATGGTTTAGAATTAGGAGTTTATAATTTAGGTTTTGTGGTTAGAATTAGGGTTTAGGATAATATGTTTAGATGTTTAAGTTTTAACCTATAAATCTAAATTCTAACCATAACACTTAAACTATAAAATCCTAAACTGAATTCATAAACCCTAAAATTAAGACAATTATGAAATTTTTTTATTTCCATCGCTAGTGCATGTTATAATTACCCTTAATTAAATAATATTATAATTAACTTATGACTTATTTTTTAAAAAATAATTAGATACATTCACTAGATTTATTATGACTTAGGGTTATAGAAGAGGATTTTTTTTTTTGAAAAATTCAATTAGATATTTTGTGATTTTTACATTTAATTGAGTCACCCAACTGAAAATTTTAACTAAATATATTTTTAACTATTGTTAACTATTAAGTATACTGATGTGTTAGTTAACCTATGATAACATCAATAACTCTATTGGCGTCAAGGGCGGATTTTGGTAACAAAATTAGAGACGGCCTACTTAAATTTTTTAAATATTTAGATATTTAAATTAAAAATTTTAAAAAGTTTAATTTAAAATTTTAAAAAAATAAGATCTAACTAAATTTTAAAAAATAACTTAATGAAAACTTTTAAAAATATTAAGGAGGGTACTTAAATAAAAACATTCAAACAATTTAAAACACAATAAAATCAATAACCAAAATAAATTTATTTTAAAAAAATCAATAAAATCCTCCGACTGAAAAATTAACCAAAGTATAGCCTGAATTATGAGATTTAATAATAATAAAAACACTGCGATAAAACGGCAACGTAGTACACGAAAGAAGCGTCCACTCCTTACTTTTGTTCGCATCTAATAAAAAACCTCTGCAAAAATCGACGACTATTAGCAGAAGCAAAAATGTCGAAACAGGGTTTACGAGAATCGTCCGTACCCTACACCCGTCTCCCTCCAAACTCTAACCACCAAAACGTCATCGTTTTACCCGTCTATTACCACCGCCCTTACGATAACTTCCCTTGTCTCCGCCGTTGCATCGCGCTCACCGCCGTCCTCCTCCTCTTCTCCGCTGCCGTATTCTTCCTTTACCCTTCCGATCCAGCTCTCGAGCTCGCCCGACTCCAACTCAACCACGTAGGAGTCAACACGTCGCCCAAACTCACCCTCGACCTCTCTTTTTCTTTGACCATCAAGGTCCGTAACAGGGATTTCTTTTCTTTGGACTACGATAAGCTCGTCGTTTCTGTTGGGTATAGAGGGAGGGAACTCGGAGTGGTGAGCTCGACAGGAGGGCGCGTGAGAGCAAGAGGGAGCTCGTACGTGAACGCCACGCTCGATTTGGACGGGCTTGAGGTTATTCATGATGTGATTTATTTACTTTCCGATTGGGCTAAAGGGGTTATTCCCTTTGATACGAATACTAAAGTTGATGGAGATCTCGGCCTTTTTCTCTTCAATATTCCCCTCAAGGTGAACCCTTTATTTATTTATTTCCCCTCGAATTTGGTTCTGCAAATCTGCATCCAATTTGATGGTTTATTAGGTTTGAAGAGTATAATTTGAAAGAACCCTGTATAAATCCCAGAAAAAGTCTAAAGTTTCACGATTGAATTGAACATTATAGTTGTTCAATGGCTTGTATACAAATAAGTATATAAAGTATATCAACTTTTTCATTTAGGTACCTAAAGTATGTATTTTAGTACCTAGATAAAAAAAAAAGATAGTAACTTTAGTTGCTTAGATGAAAAAAGTGGTATACTTTATATACTTATATGCGATATAAGCCTTGTTTAATAACATGTTTGTGGGTTCACCAGAATCATTGGACAGATTTTTTTCAAGTTACAGTTATGTTCTAAATTCAGTCACATCTTACTAATGGATTATTTATAGAAAAAAGGGTAATGCTTGTTACTGCACTACCCTGTTTGTGGGGGTTGAGTTGTCAACTTTGTTTCATTTCTAATGATTTGGTTTTGATGTTGTTCCTTTGATTTGAATGGATTTATGCTGTTTTTAACTCGATATTCTGTCGTTGTAACTAATATCTCTACAAAATAGCAGTCTACAAGAAGCTGAAGCCAGGATAAATCCTTTAAATTTAGTTGGCTGCGTAGGTGGTTGGTAAAAGAATTGGATGGTTGTTGTACTTGTTAGAGCTACGTGACTAAAGGTATAAGCATGAGTACGGAGTGCCTAAAGTTTAGGCCATACCTCTGAAATTCATGTACTCAATTTAGTTTAATCGTAAATATATGAAGCCACTTATGTTTTGGTGAACAGAAGAAGCAGAAATTCTGTAAAGTAAAAAAATTCCTTTCCTTTTGGAGGAGGCAGTGACTTTTGTAGTTTGGTTGTTGAGATAGTTTGTTCTAATTAGTTATGCCAAGCTGGTGTATGAAAGTCTTGAAATGATCGAGCTGTGGAACTAAGTTCAATAATTTAATGATATGATGCTATATTTGGCCCAAATTGCAAGGCTGTGGTAAACAAGTTGGTTGATAGGTTGACCAGAAGTAATGCTAAGGATTAGTGCTGCCATGCTTCCAATTCCTTTTTATTATTGCTGTCCTTTTTTTATGATTCGTGAGCCTCAGTCTATAGATACAATTGATGTTTATAATAGCACAATCCTGACCAGCAGGACTTTTAACATTCTTATTGGAAATCTTTTCGTAAGTGTTATACATATAGCTTTGGTATGCCTTGAATATTTAGTTGGAAATACTAAACTTTTAAGCACCCAAAAATGTGTATTAGTAGAGAATGGAGATGGTCAATTACCCCCCCCCCCCCCCCCCCGCCTTCTTATGTTGTTCTGAGAATCGTGGTTTGGTGATTTTGTACACGTTAATGTTTGCTTATTTACAGGAATTCTTCACTCTGACTTTTGTAGTTGTTTTAAATAATTCTCCTCACCGAATGAGAATGCTCAGTGCTTCAACCATATTTGATTTTGGTATCTATGATGTTTCAGGCAAAAGTAGCATGTGTGGTGTATGTGAATACAGATAAGCAGACAATTGTTCGTCGGGACTGCTATGCTAAGGTGAGCAATCAACTTTTTGTTATTCCTCTTCTGCCAATGTTAATCTTCTAGACGTGTAAATTACAGTGCTAGGAGATGCTAACTTGAAGGATGTACCACGAGACATGTCGCTGTGCTGATTTTGAAGTTTGCTCTTTGACATGAATGCCAACATAAAATATAATCCGGTTGTCATAATCAATGTTGACTTGATTAGCTGGATTAAGTTTTGCTGTTGAATCATTGCCAGCCATTAGCATGGTGCAGAAAATCCATGGTTTTAGTATAATATGCCATTTTTTTTAATCTGTACCTTGCTAAAACTGGTTTTAGTTTGCTTGTCATCTATACGAAAAGTCTTTCTTCAATACTCGAATCGCCATTTTTTAAAATGAAAGATCCATTCACTGATACTCCTATAATGGCTTGTGATTTGCAGTAATGTGGTGGACAGTACACCAATATACCATTTGGACCAGTAGATGCTCTAGAAGTGGGAAACAGATTCGAATGCCGCTGTGATTCGGTTCGTCTTTGGTTATACTGTACATGTTAATGTAAATGACCATAGTTCTGTTATCAAATAAGGTACTGTAGAGTCAGGTCCCGAGAACTTTTTTGCTTGCTCAGCAAGTAAGCACATGTGTAGTTAGTTTCCTTCAAGCTGAACAAGTACAGAAGAAAATGTATTGCAGTGGCATGGAGGCCGTCAATTCTGTTCTGTTTTTCTTCAATTGGATAAGACCAACAGGCAGAAGCTGAAATACATTAAATTACAGTGATTTTTACAATTTTCTTTCAATCCACCGAGTTCTTTTGTTGTTACAGAGGAGATGATAATACCAGAGTTTGAACACTGGTCTTTGAGTTGAGTTATTGCACTAAGAAAAGGTTTGGGATTTGGGAATAAAACAAAGAAAAAAAATCTAGGAAGGGGAAGCCACATGGAATAAAATAGTTCAAACCATTGCTTCCATTATATACTACCAGGCACACACGTTCTAGGAGCAGTGGCGCAGTCATTTCTTGCCGATGAGTCGACCACCCCACACATATTCCGCATGGTGATACCTACATCGAAACGACCCGGGGTGCTTTGTAGGCGAACACAAACACTTCATCGAACCAGTGGATCCACCAGTCTCTCTAGCCACTCCGGGTGCACGATGTTCAGCAGCTGCCACCGTCGGTGCCCGCAGAACAAACCATCTCCGTTGCACCAACAGCCCCGGTTTGCTGCCACAAGGAACATCATCAGCATAACACATTTTTTTTGTTCCCCTCTCACTCTGGGTATTATTATGTATGAACAAAGCTCGTAAAGCAAAGCAAAGCATCAGTGTGCCAGCGAGATAACATATAAAGGGAAGCAAAAGTAAAAGGAACAAGGCATAAAGCAAAGCTTTTTTCCCCATGGATTCCATAAAAGCTTTTGCTTTATATCTTGAAAGCTTCAAGTGACTGGATGGTTATTCGGCTGGCCTAATAAAACGATTCTTGCCCACCAATCACCATGATTCCGGGTTCAAAAACCAGTGCTGCCACGTCCTTTTGTTGCATTTTACAAGAGTGGCCATTGAATATTAGCTTGTGTTAGACGCTGGTCTATTTGGCCTTAAGTTGCATAAAGAAAAGAGTGTGGAAAATGCAAAATGAGGAGACTTCCTAGTCTGATCCTCGTCAAAAAGTACATTTGTGGTGTTGGATTTTTCAGTAGAGGACAAACACCTTTTGACACCGCGTTCAAGCCAAAAATGGGGTGTAGTTGGGTGGAAATTAATACAGTTTGTGTTTGGGGAAAAAAGAGCAGTAGGTTAGGTTCTTGAGTAAGAATTAGGTCTTTCTGGGAATGGCGGAACTAGGTAAATTGTGAAAGGAGTCATGTCGTTGGATGTTTTATCTTAATTTCGTCTCTCAATATTCTATCGGCCTCTCTCTTGCTGTATTTGCTCCAAGTAAAAGAGGTTATTTGCCGTATTTGGTTAGCTCCTCAGGCATGCCACTGACTTGCCTTGAATCCACAATTTATATATGAGATAACTATATATTTAGTATCTTACCTAATCACGAATTATTATTTTAATACTTCATCTATTTTTTGACAAAATGACATCAAACGTTATGTTTGTTTTTATTTTGGTACTCTCGCCGTGAAAAAATCGACAACATATTGACTAATAAAGAGAAAAGCACATGTGGCATGCTGACAAGAAAAAAAAATCACATGTGGTAGGCTACTATGTCATCTTCTCTCTCCTAGACAACATATCAAATGTGCTTTTTATAATTTTAGTCGGTGTGGCATGCTGACTGGGGGAGAGAAAATGACGTTGTCATCTGTCACGTGTGATTTTTTTTCTCCTAGTCAGTTTGTCGTTAATTTTTTAACGGACGGATACAAAAATAAAAATAAAACGTAACGTTAGCTATCATTCAAGGCCAGTCTTGGGCTTTTGGTGGCCCAGTGTGAATATAAAAATCGGGCCCAAATTAAAAATATAAATTGCAGTTGCGATCATAGTTACAGTAATGTTAGGTTTTATTGTGGTTGCGAATATTATAGATGTTATTTCGATCATTGCAAGTATTGCAGTTGTGAAATCTCTTAACATCATATGCTATTGTGGACATAACCATTGTGGGTATCACGATTTCATATGGTGTCGCTACCCATGGGTGGATGTAGCATATAAATTAGGGATACATTTGTCAATTGACTCTACTTGATTTGTTGGGTATGAGGTTTTTAATGAGATAATATAGATTTTTTCATAAGAAATATTAGATTTGACCCCACTTAATTTGTTGGGAGTATGGAGTCAACAATGCTTATTCTAGTTGTATAGAAATCCTCAATATCTCATACTTCACTCGTAACCCCAATATAAGAAAATCGTGGTTCCGCCACTACCACTATTGTCATGTAACGGTCGTTGTTGCGGTTGCATACCGTTATTTAAATTAAGTCCCTAATAGCGAGTAACGAAAAAATTAATTTTAAGAATAGATACATAATAACAAGTATTGAAATTTGGGCCCCTAATAACAAAAAATTTAAAAATTAAAAAATTTAAGATCTTGCCCAAAATAACAAATATTAAAAAAAAATTGGGCCCTAATAACAAGTATTAGAAAATGTTTAATTTTAAGAGTAAGCCTCTAATAATAAATATTGAAAAAAATAAACTTCTATTAACAGATATTGAAAAAATTAGACCCTAAAATAAGTATTAAAAATTAAGTCACTAAGAACAAATACAATTCGAATAAAATTAAAAATGTGTAACCTTTTTGAGTGGGAGGCCCTGGACATGTGCCCTTGTTGCCCCTACCCAGTGCCGAGTCTAATATCATTTTGCAAAAGAAAAGATAGAATACTAAAACAGTAATGCATAAATAGGTGAAGTACTAAATATTTAGTTATCTTTTTATATTATAGCACCAAATGTATTTTGGTTCTCGTGCTTTTTTTTACTTGAATACACAAATTTTTAAGTTTATAAAAGTAAAATGTTCATTTTCCGAAAATAAGTAGAAAAAAATATTAATTTTATGAGATGAATTTAATTAAATTATGTCAAAAAAAAATCTTAACCATTGCATTTGATCACGAAAAGTGTAAAATTAGGTACCAGATTATATTAGATTTCTCTAAAACTTGAAGCCAAGCCAGCCTTGGAAGGCTATAGTCAATCTCTTATTCTTCAAGCCGCCAACCGAGTCAAAAACTTCCGATGTTCACTACGCGTTCGTAGAAATGCCAATGTCAGCTTCCACTTTCTCAACCTCTCTCACAATTTCCAGGAAATTGCCTATCCTCCTCCCCTCCCCATATAAATACCATCAAATCCCTCAAAATTTCACCACCATCTCCCTCGTAAACATACCAACTGTTAATTCAGAAGGAAAAAAAACCCAGAAATCCCTCTTGTTTTCGTATCTTTTTTAGAAAACTTTGCTGGGTTTAAATCTGTTTATTTATTTATTTGAAGATGAGTTCAATGAAGCTTAACGTTGTTCCGGCGGCCATTGGGTTCGTTGTATTAGCGCTTGTGCAGCTCAGCTACGGGCAAGCCATGGGTTCTTCGCCGGCACCTGCTCCGTCGAGTGACGGTACTGCGATTGATCAAGGAATTGCTTATTTTCTCCTCCTACTAGCCTTGGCTGTTACATACCTCCTCCATTGATTCCATTAACTACTTATCATTATTCATTTTAACATTTGATTTACTATTTTCTCCATGGATTCAGCCAGGGGATTTGCAGCAGTCTTGTATATTTTTTTGTTCTCTTTCCATCTATGTATTCTCAATGCTATTCTATTCGGTTGACATATTATATATATCAACTTTTTCAGAGAAATTATTAGACTACCCGCTCATCACCCGTAATTTCAATTTTCAGCCCATAAGGTTCATCCATATAACAAATTCTTTCTGAGCTGAAATTATAAATCTTACAAGGCTGTAAACTGGTAAAACAACTAACACAAAGGAACCCATAACTAGGCACAACCATTTGATTTGGATTCAATGGATTTCAACTTTATAAAATTTTAAACTCGAGTTCAAACTTTAAAAATAAAGTTCAGATCGATTTGATCTTTGATCATCTCTACTCATAATCTTCAACAATGCTAATTAAACAAATTTAATTAGACATATAGTCAAAAAATACTCTCAACGTTTGATTGAATAGTCATTTTGCTCATAGTCTTTTTTTAGTAATTCAACCTTCAACGTTTTATTTGGGTCAAAATGACCTATTTACGGATGAAAATTTTTCGTTAACTAACGGTAAATGACTTGAAATGACGTGACAAAACTATTTGGCAATGCACATTGACATGACATTATCATATAAACAAATGTTTCAACTTGAAAAAAAAAACGTTACATCAGTCAAAAAATAATTTTATAAACTATATAAAGTATAAAATTATTTTTTTGATGACTTATCATTTTGTCAAGTCATTTCAAACTGTTTACCGTCAGTTTTCTAACAATTTTCATTTGCAGAATGACTATTTTGACCCACAATAAAACGTTGAGAGTTGAATTGCTCCAAAAAAATAGAGGCCAAAATGAGTATTCAGTCAAACGTTAGAAACATTTTTTTAAGTTTATGCCATTTAACAATAATCGTAATTTTCTGATAATGAAATCGAACTTGAAAAATATTATGTTACCTGTGTTTTTTACATTGATTATGTGTTAGGTATCAAAATATTATATTAGTATAGTATATTTTTTATAATATCATTATATTGAAGAACCCAACAAGTGGTTTTATTATAAAAGAGGATGTCAAAAGGTTAAGAAAAAATATCCAACAAGTAATTTTATTATAAAAGAGGGTGATATTTATGTTAGGACACTCAGATTCAAATATTTGTGTGTAAGGTATGCGTGTAATGTCAAAAGGTTAAGAAAAAAATAAACATATATACTATCATGTAATCATTTGAAGATGTTATATATATTAATTTTATGTATACGGTGACACGATTATGCTTCTTAGCACATTTTTTCTCTGTCTCTTGACACGACTCTGCTTCTTAGCACGTTTCTAGCTCGCTTTGTATAATGGATCCTGCAATGTAGAACAATTTGGTTGAATTATCAATTGATGATGAGGAAGAATATGAAATTCAAGTAGAAGATACAACACGGGACTCGAGATTATCATTTGAGAATTGTTTTGTTGGACAATTTCTCACTAATAGTGTTATTCATTTTCCCTCTATGTGAACAACGATGGCTAACGTTTGGCGACCACTTGGAGGAATTTCAATTACAGAATTGGGGAGTGACGATTTCTATTTCGTTCTTACCATGTGGTAGACATTGATAGAGTGGAGGCAAGAAGGCTATGGAATTTCAATTTCCATCTCCTCATTTTGCACCGTCTTAAACCAGGGGAAGTTCCCCTATTAATTCCTCTCTATTAATTCATCATCCAATACAGCTCTGAGATATAAAGGGATTATGAGAATACATGTTGCAACTGATATACGTAAACCTTTGAAGCAAAAGAAAAAAATGGTGATTCATGGAGGTAGTAAAGTAATCTATGTGCGGTTTGAATATGAAAAACTACCGTTATTTTGTTTTATCAGAGGACGGATTGGACACAGTGAAGCTTTCTGTCTGGTACGCATGACCATAGATAAATCTGAGATTGTGTTTGCCTGGGATTTGAGTCTCCGGGCGCCAACACGACGTATGATGGCGGCTCAAGCATGCAGATGGTTGCATGATGATGATTCGGTCAAACTTCTGAATTCTAAGGCACAATCACCACAATCTCGAGATTTTAGGGGTATGTTGTCTCCTGTAACTGCTCTACTAAATGATAAGTCATGTAGGAATGATTATTCTATTAAAGGAAATTTTTCAAGAGAAACCTCTTCGGAAAAAAATATTAGGCTCGCTACATCTAATACCATACCCTTTTTTTCTCAGCCCAAACTCAACGAGGTAGTGAGACAAATTTTGATATAATTATGGCCCATGAAGAAGAAGACCAGATTGGAGAATTGTCAGATGGGTCCAAGCATCCTAGAATCAGTACCACAACTCTTGTTTCTAATAATGATTCAATTGTTGCTTCTGATAATTTATCGGTAGGTCTCGCTCAACGGGCTAGCTGAGAGCCATGAACTCTTAAGCTGGAACGTCAATAACTTGGGCAAGTCTCGGATGACAAGACGTCTAAAGAATGTACTTTGAAACGTCAATCCTTCTGTTATTTTTTAATTGAAACAAAGTTACAAAGCAATAAGATGTTGAAAGTTAGAAAGTTTTATGGTTTTCCAAATGGTATAAACGTTAGTGCACGTGGTGGAAGTGGAGTGCTTTCTTTGGGACAGAATATTAATTGCTCTGTCTCACTTCGATCTTATTCGGATTGACATATAGATGTTATTTTTTATGATGACTCAAATGGTAATTCATGGAGATGCACTGGATTCTATGGAGCACCTGAAGAGCAAAATAGAGAGGGGTCGTGAAATCTTCTTCGCCAATTAAACGATACTCCAAATTTTCCCTGGTTCGTAATTGGTGACTTTAATGAGCTCCTCTATGCTTCTAAAAAATGTGGTGGCCGGCTACGAAATTAGAGACAAATGGATAGTTTCAGGAATGCTTTGGCCGACTGTAGTTCAGATGATGTTGGTTTTTTGGTACTTGGTTTACTTGGATTGAGAAGTGGCTAGTCCTCGATGGTGGAATCCTTTTCCTCACTTTCATCTTGGTCATCTCACGCATGTTTTCTCTGATCATTGCCCACTGTTTTTGCCTACTGATGGTCAAATCAGATCCTCTGTTTGTATTTCTCATTTTTAGTTTGAAGCATCACGACTATTAGAGGATTCCTGTGAAACAAAGGTAAGAAAGTTGTGGCAAAACAGTTCTGGTATAGTATTAGATCATTTTCGAATTCTCAGTCAAGGGTTGGGGTTATGGTCCTAGCGTATTAAAAGAGAACAAAGACTAACTGTTGTAGATTTAAAGCGACGTCTTCAAACCCTTAACGATGTCTATCTGTCGAATGATACGCTTGCAGAAATTACAGATGTTAAATTAACTTTGAATTTTCAGGCTGATCAAGAGGAGTTGTACTGGGAACAGAGAGCAAGGGCAAACTGGTTAAGATTGGGGGACAAAAATACAAAGTTTTTTTCCATCGACATGCTTCTTATCGACAACACAAGAAGAAAATTCATAATATGTCTGATGGCAATGGGACTATTGTTGACTCTGATGGAGATATTTCCCAAGTCGCCACAAATTATTTAAACACCTTTTTTACCACTGGGGTATTGAGGATGCATCCGAAATCTTAGTTGGTGTGGAACCATGTATATCTGGCTCGATAAATCATGAGTTATTAGCGAACTTTACATTAGAAGAAGTTCATTGTGTTGTTCGGTCCATGAGTCCTCTAAAAGCATCGGGTGAAGACGGTCTGGGTGCAATCTTTTATCAGAGATTCTGACATATAATTGGAGAGGATGTTGGTAAATTCTACATTGATATGCTAAGGGGTAATCAATCCTTCCAGAGTTTCAACTCTACTCATATTGTTTTGATCCTTAAAGTTTAGAATGCAAATAATGTCACAATTTCGTCCAATAGCTCTTTGTAATGTTTTATATAAAATTATTTCAAAGATGTTTGCGAACAAAATGCAATCGGTTCTTCCATTTTGCATTGATGAAGCACAAGGTGCATTTTTATCGAGACGACTCATTACAGACAATATCATAGCTGCATATGAAATTTTGCATTCACTGAAGAATAAAAGAACTGGCCATAAAAGAAATTTCGCTCTAAAATTGACATGAGTAAAGCCTATGATCGAGTAGAATAGATTTTTTTTGGAAAAAATGTTGTGGTAGATGGGTTTTGCTGATAAATGGGTTAGTAAAATTATACGATGTATCTCCTCTGTTATATACTCTGTTATTATAAATGATCATGTGGGAGACAACTTCCAACCAAGTAGGGAGTTACGTCAGGGTGATCCCATTGGCCCTTACCTATTTCTTGTTTGTAGTGAGAGGTTGTAGTGAGAGGTTGTCGTCTTTGCTGCGTAGGGCCACTGCTAATTCATCAGTGGTATGAATACACATTAATAGAAGGGCTCCTCTTATTTCCCATTTACTTTTCGCGGATGACAGTCTCCTTTTAGGTGAGGCTACAACTGGAGGGACTATGTATATGCAGAGGGTGCTCCAAAAATATTCAGCTTGTTTTGGTCAGAAGATTAATTTCAAAAAATCAAGTGTGTTTTTTTAGTTCTAATGTGATTGGTAGTAATAAGTAAGATTTCTGCAGAATACTTAGAGTTACGAGTCAGAGTAGCCCAGAGAGATATTTGGGATTTCCTTCCATAGTTGACCGGAATAAAAAATTGGCATTATCGAGCTTAAAAGATAGATGTCCCAAGCAGATTCATAATCGAAGTGCTCGTGTACTATCAATGGGAGGCAAGGAAATCCTAATTAAAGCAGTTTTACAGTCAGTCCCGGTCTTTGCCATATCTTGTTTTCTTTTTTCTAAGAGCTTCTATACAGAGCTGAAATTCATCTTTTTCGCTTTTAGTGGCAAAATTCAATGGACAAAAAAATTTATTGGTGTAGGTGGGAGCATTTGTGTCAACCTAAGCATATATGTGGGTTAGGTTTCAGAGAATTAGGCAAATTTAACATTGCCTTGCTCGCCAAACAGGGTTGGCGTATTTTACAGAATCTATGTTTATTGATGTCTAGAATTTTAAAATTTAAATACTACCATACTACAGACTTTATGCACTCACCCTTGGGCTCTAACTCTTCATATATTTGGCGGAGCATCTAGAGTTCTAAGGGACTTGTTGATCTCGGTCTAAGTTGATCAGTTGGATATGAAAATTTTATTAATATATGAAATGATTATTGGTTGCCTGTGCAACCTTGCAGGAAAATTTCTACTCCAAGAATACAAGGCTTGCACAAAGTATCAAAGTTATTATCTACTTATGGACAATTTTGTAACTCTGCTCATATTTCATCAATATTCAACAATGAAGATGCTGAATCTATCATGTCTATTAGAATTCCTATCACGCCTCAACAAAACAAGCTATGTTGGGTGGGCGAACTATCTAGTATTTATTATGTACGCAATGGCTACAGATTTTTTATCTACAAATGATTTCATGACTAATTTTGTTTCATTTTATCGTGCAATTTAAAGTGTTAACTACCCATCTAAGATTAGAATTATGATATTAAAATGCACTTGAAACCATCTTCCTCACATGCAGAATCTATATGCTAAGCAGATAGTCCAATCCTCTATATGCCCTCGGTGTCATGCAGATGTAGAGAGTACTTCGCATGTTATCTATGTTTATGAGTTTGCAAAGCAAGTATGGCAGAATCTGAGATTCCATTGGCATGACACAGTATACGATTACCAATTTAATGAATGGCTACAATATATGCTACAACATTTCAGTACGCACAGATATACTGAGATTTTCATTACTATATGGGCAATTTAGTTTGCAAGAAACATATTGGTGCACGAAAATTTAATGCAAACCGTACTTGAATTGGTAAAATTCATCAATGACTACAATACTGAACTTCGGTTTACAAATGCAAGATTAGAACATGCGAATGTCCGTGCAGCTAGCCATTAGGAGCCCTCTCCAAGCTCGAAGGTGAAAATTAATGTTGACGCGAGTTTTATGTTGGTAAAATAGAACTGCAAAATCGGCCGATTAGCACTGACTGGAAATAATAACAAAAAAGGAATGAAAAATATGAACTGTGTCGTGGTATGTTGGCCACTGCCTTAGAAACAAAATTGCCCCGAACAATGTAGTCGCTTCACAGGCAGAATGTCCCCCAAGGTGAACACGGACGCTCCAAGAATCGTACACTTGACTCCGGAGTGAACAACGACGGTACTTCTCAAATGATGCTCGAACAGTGGAGGAAACATAGAGAATTTGGAACTGTTTGTTATGTGTTTGATGATACATGTAGAACTAATGTTTTGATATTATAATTGAAAAATGTTTTGGACTGATTTAAAAAGTATTTAAAACATTTCCAAAGTCCAAATAACTTGAAATTATGTTTAGGGAAGTTTTTAAAAGGGTTTTCATGTTTTTTCAAAGCCAAACTTCACAGAGCTGTCTAGGTGTTTCGAAACACCTTAGGGCGTTTCGAAACAGGGGGTTCCATTAGCAAAATCGTTTCGATACTTGTATCGAAACGGGCTTTCTGTGGACAGAATTTTTGCCCAGCATTTCGAAACGGGCTATGCCGTTTCGATACGCCTACGTGGCATTGACCACAACGGTCATAAACCCCAACGGCTATTTTCCCAACTAACTTTTAAATGCAGGCGTTTCGATACGGGCCTATAGCGTTTCGATACGGATTTCGAAACGGCAAGGGGGTGTTTCGATACGGATGCCCTGACAGACTGCAACGGCTCTTTCTACTAAAAGAGCGTTTCGAAACGGCTTCGAGCGTTTCGAAACGGGGAGCTGCAGAACTGTATTTATGGTGGGAATTAAAGTCCTCAACGGCTCCAATATGATCCCAACGGCTAGTAACGGCTACAAACTCATTTGGGAGTATAAAAGGGACCTCCAAGCATCAAGAGAAGGCTAATGCTCATATTGTCAAACATCAAATGATCAAAGATTGTCTTAGAACTTAAATTGTCATTTATTATATAGACAAACACTAGTGAGCCAAAATTGTCAAATTTGCTCAAGTGTTTTAGGTTTTGGGTGAGTGCTTAATTGTGCAAATAAACACCTATTAGAGGGATTTGTGTTTGCTTTATTTATTTCTTTGTAAAGAGGGTTTCAATCAAGGCTTTGGGTAGAAAGCTTGATTGGTTGTAAGGGTTTCCTCCTAAGCCTAGAAAAGGGGACGAATCAATAGTGGATTGATTGAGAAATCCTTAGTGGGGAGCTAAGGTAGTGGATGTAGACTTTGGTTAGAAGGTTGAACCACTATAATTCATTGTGTCAATTTACTTTTTAGCTTCCTCAACCCTTCCACCCAAAAATCCATCTCTCCACCACTTGGTGAGCTAAATTGGTTGATCGAATCGAGCCCCTAAAAACTCAACAATACAAATGGTGCATGTAGCACCTCTATTTATAGGCTGAACAACATGGACATAATAGACATTTCACTGTCTAAATAAATACAGAATTAAATTTGTATAACAGCAAATATAAATATGCTGTAACAGCTGCAATTACAGCCTCCATAACCATACAATAAACAGTTGTTGTTACCACTTGAATTTGACTGAAAAACAGTCTAAATTCATCCACTTAACAGACTGTTTATATTCAAAATTATTCGAATAAACTGCACTGGATACAAAACGTTCGAATCAAACTGCAACATTCAGATACAAATTTAATTAAAAATAAATAAATTCTGATCTATAAATAAGAAGAAAAAATTCTTTCACAAAATCTTTTGTTTTTCTCTAAAAAGATAATATACGCACACGTACGTATCGAAGACACGTGTAGCCCGAGCCGGCCGGACAGCGGCGGCGCGCGAGGACTTTCCTGGTTCTTTCCCACTATAATTCATTGTGTCAATTTACTTTTTAGCTTCCTCAACCCTTCCACCCAAAAATCCATCTCTCCACCACTTGGTGAGCTAAATTGGTTGATCGAATCGAGCCCCTAAAAACTCAACAATACAAATGGTGCATGTAGCACCTCTATTTATAGGCTGAACAACATGGACATAATAGACATTTCACTGTCTAAATAAATACAGAATTAAATTTGTATAACAGCAAATATAAATATGCTGTAACAGCTGCAATTACAGCCTCCATAACCATACAATAAACAGTTGTTGTTACCACTTGAATTTGACTGAAAAACAGTCTAAATTCATCCACTTAACAGACTGTTTATATTCAAAATTATTCGAATAAACTGCACTGGATACAAAACGTTCGAATCAAACTGCAACATTCAGATACAAATTTAATTAAAAATAAATAAATTCTGATCTATAAATAAGAAGAAAAAATTCTTTCACAAAATCTTTTGTTTTTCTCTAAAAAGATAATATACGCACACGTACGTATCGAAGACACGTGTAGCCCGAGCCGGCCGGACAGCGGCGGCGCGCGAGGACTTTCCTGGTTCTTTCCCACTCAACAAGGGAGGGGAAGCATGGGTATAAATACCCTTCACTAACCATTTTCCCAATCAATGTGGGATATGGCCTTAGTAACAATTGAAGCATTACCAACATTTTATACCTGGCGAGAACAAATTCTATTCAGGTATAGTTATCAGGGATAATGAGGGATATATTCTAGGGGTTTCTCACCGTGCTAATCATCATGTCCGTTCGACTTTTGAAGTTGAAGCCTTTACTGTTTGTCAGGGTTTTCAATTTGGGGATGATATAGGGTGTCGTGATGTGCTTGTGGAGAGTGACTCTCAAACTGTGATACAAAAGGTACTTTCCTTTAACGATGATGCTTTAATCACTCAATCCTTAGTAGCGGAAGCTAAATCTCTCTCTCATCGATTTGATGTTGTCGATTCTTTTATGTGGGTCAAAACGAAAATCGGACACGCCTCCGTTAGTGTGTTCGGCGACAACTTTTGATAAAAGATTGATCGACCCGCCTTAGCTGGCTTCTTGGGATTTCTACGATGAACCTATGAATTTTGCCTTTATTCTCTCTTGATTTGTGATACAAATTGTTGCTCCTATGGTGTTTTTCAAGAAAAAATTATATCAGTTGAGCTTTTCATTTTATGCCTGGTTACATTACCTTTTAGTTGTTTTTATGTTGTCGTCTTTTTAGTTTCTGTTTCGAAGTTTAATTCCTTGCCAGCTGTATTTCTTCTTCATTTTAATATAAGCTCAGATGATACCCTTTTCAATATATATATATATATATATATATATATATATATATATATATATATATATATATATATATATATTATTGTCACATTCATAAGAACATGAGTTCGGACATATTATTTTTTTTAGATTTATAAATAAAGTGAGATATGAATAATTTAGACATCATTTTAAAAAAAATATAACTAGAACATAACTAAAATTAATTCTTGATAAATCTGAATAAACTTTATCTATGTGCCGTTTTCTACACAATGAGCCTCGAAACTTAAATTTTAAAGATTTTATGATCTCAGTCTTCAAAAATTCGTTACCTATAAAAAGTTTAAATGAAAAAAAGTATTCTAATACATTGGATATTATATTGATTTTTTTTACTTTCTTAAATTATCAAAAAAGTTAACTTTGGAGATAAATTAATTCAAAAAAAAAACTCGCTTTTTTAAAACATAAATATTTTTAACATTTTTTCTGTAAAATTGCAAATTTTATTTTTAAATATATCAAATATACTATTAAATGGTGATTTTATTAATTTAAAATGAAAAATTAAATAATTTGATCTTATCCAATATCCATAATCTATGTAAAATCATAATCCATAATAATAATAATAATTTTGAATTTATTAAAATATTTAATTTTATTCTGTTCACAAATAGTGAAATTGCCCTAGTTCATGATAACCAAATAGGAGCCAATAAGATCCTCCCACGTAGCTCCTTAATGGTATCCTACGTAGGCAAGTCCTCCTCCATGTCCCCTTGCCCTTTGCCTCCTTTTCTTTCTGCCTTCGACTCACTCACCGTCATTGTCATTTCTCTATTTTTTTTTTCCATTTTTTATTTTATTTTCATTTTTATTTCCATCGCATTAATCTTCTTCTCGATCAAACTCTTCCACATTTTTGTTGGTTAATGCACCAAACTTTTCTTCTTCTTTTTTAACCACGTGATTGCTTTGCCTCATTTCAATTTCATCATCTTCTTCTTCCCTTATATCTGTTGGCTTTATTGAAACAGCGGCAAAAAAGAGAGAGGGGGAAAACCCAGTAAAAAAGCGAATCGGTTTGGGTATGTTTTGGTGTTTTTGTTTCTTTACTGCCTTGTTTATGGCAATCGGTTTGTGGGTATTGATTTTTATGCTGTTTAATGTGGATTTTTTGTGGTTATGGGGTTAGTTTTTGGGTGATCGTTTGGTTTTTGAGTGCAAAGATTGATATTATTGGTTTGATCAGGTTGTTGTTTAGAGCCGATGCTGAAATTTGTTGAAGTTTTGAACTTTTTTCAGAAAATGAACATGATTTATATGGATGATATGTATATTTGTTTGGAACTGATTTGGATTCAGTTTTGAGTAATTGGGTTTTTCTCCCCCTAGTAATGGATCAATGTGAAATGTGAATTTTTAGTTTTTAATTATGATGATCAGAGTGGGTTTCGCTGCTTGGATGAATCTGATATTGAAGTGCATTCGTACTTTGATGTTGGTTTGCACTTCGTTTTCGATTTTATAAGCATGCAATTTAACTATGGTTGTGTATAACCCGAGGGCTGATGTATAATTGTTGAAGTGGAATTCTTTAGGCTGCAATAGAATGAAATTGATTATGAATTTTACTAGCATATGATATGAATTCACATTTTGTGGGGTGGTTGTTTCTTATTTGTTAATGCTAAACAGTATGACTATCCATTTAAATAAGTGTTAGTTCCTTTTTGCGGGTGTGATATATTATGGTGGGAGATTTGGAGATTTTAGCTCAAAGATGTATTGATGATTTGGTAAAATATCACGAATAGTGGTTTGATAGGATGAGGTTTCTTTTTTTGCATGGGAAAAGAATGGAAGATATGAGAGGTGGAACACGACGATCAAAGAGGATCAATGATAACCAGGAAATCCCTGCTGCCGTAGCTCCAACCGCTCGACGTGGCACTGGTAATAACCTTTTCGGTTTTGTCTTTAAATCTTTTGTGTTTGAATAAATCAAATTTACCAGCTGTTTATTTGTATAATATGAATCGTTGTTCAGCTACTAGAGGTAGAGGTAGAGGTAGAGGGCGCAGAGCAACGAATCAGGATGACAATGCCAAGCTTGTTGGCCCTGGTGCCTGTGGCAGGGGTGGCACAGGAATAAATTTGCCTGTGAGGCCCATAGTTGAGAAAACTGCAGAAAGACTGGTTGCTGCCGAGGAAGAAGGAAGCACTAGTCCCCTTCCTGAAAGGGTATGAATGTTTTCTGTTATTAATCTGAATTCTGAGCTCAATAATTTGCTTTTGTTGTAATGAATGATGATGGATGAGAGTCTCATGTTTGTGGACGGGGATGTCAAACTGTTTTAAGTAAATGACCAGACTGGTCTAAGCAACAGCTTAATTGTTCCAACTTCCCCTAATAAAGAAAAAGATGAGGCATATATAAATTTGTTTCTGGTTATGCATGATGTGATAAGTATTTTATGCTCAAATCTGACTGTTTCACTTATATTTTTCATCTTCAATTTTCATGTGCCGAACTTTTTCATGTGATTCATGCTAGTATTCTATCTGCTTCTCCTTTGGCAGGTACAGCTTGGAAACTCTCCTGTGTACAAGTTAGATAGAAAGCTGGGTAAAGGGGGTTTTGGACAGGTTTATGTTGGAAGAAGGATCTCTGGTGGCCTAGGGTGCACTGGAGCAGATGCCTTTGAGGTTTTCTTTCACTTGAAACTCCTCTGGACCTGAACAAAATTCACTAGAAGTTGGTTCTGTTGCTAATATTATTATCCTGCTTCAATTTGCAGGTTGCTTTGAAACTTGAGCATCGAAATGGTAAGGGATGCAGTTCTGGACCTCCTTATGAGTGGCAAGTGTACAAGTATGCCAGATTTCATTCGTGCTGCCATTTGAACTTCCAAATTTTCATTTGTGCAGTCATTTGAACTTCCAAATTCTATTGCCTAATATAATTTTCTATCTCATGTATCATTCAGCGATCTTAATGGTTGTTATGGACTTCCTTTGGTTTATTACAAAGGTCAACTGGGAGGCTACTACATCCTTGTCAGTTACTTTAGTAAAGAATTTCTAATCCACTGTTTTATTTTGGAAAAAGAAAAAGAAACTGAGAGTCCTTATTGATGTTTCTATGAATTTTTGAATCTAGATCATGGATATCCTAGGTCCAA
Organism: Hibiscus tridactylites; assembly: GCA_958450335.1. Lineage (NCBI taxonomy): Eukaryota > Viridiplantae > Streptophyta > Magnoliopsida > Malvales > Malvaceae > Hibiscus > Hibiscus tridactylites. The sequence continues at coordinate 7,773,743 of OY288288.1, forward strand.
GCTTATGGGATGTTTGGAACTCAAACAACCAGATGTAAGAATTGTTATTTTCTTGTTTTTCTTCTCTTTGGGTATTATCCTTGGTTTTCCTAGAATTCTATGCTGTGAATTTTTGAACTAAGGCTTTGTTGTTGCTATATGTTGTTTTGGTTTTTTGGTATAGGCTGACAGAAGAGATGGTCGCTTGTATAGCAGTGGAGGCAATATCAATTCTTGAGCAGCTTCATCAGAAGGGGTACTTTGAAATTGTTGCAGTTAGATTATCTCCCTCACTTCTTTTAGTTTCTGTTGTATTTTGTTCACATTTCTTTTCTCCACTTCAGTTTTGTACATGGAGATGTTAAGCCCGAGAACTTTTTGCTTGGTCAGCCTGGGACCTCAAATGAGAAGAAATTGTATCTTATTGATCTTGGTTTGGGTATAGCGGCTTTCCCTTTTTACGTGTTAGAGATGCTTTGGTATTATATTTTATTTTGGAGTGGCCTAAAATTCTTGGTTCTTTTCAGCTTCGAGATGGAAGGAAACAGTTTCTGGACATCATGTTGATTATGACCAAAAGCCTGATGTGTTTAGGTAATGGGCTCCAAGTACCGGGGCTGCTTATTTATATATTCTAAAGCATATATTTTTATAGACTTTATTTATCAAGTAGCAAGCACAATTTTGCTGCCTAGTTGCTTGTTCATACGTCAGACTGAATAAGGAAAGGTTTGGACGTTTGGATTGCCATTTTAAAATGTTTATTATTTTGTTCGTTTTAGGGGAACTGTACGTTATGCTAGTGTACACGCACATTTGGGTAGGACTGGGAGTCGAAGGGATGACCTTGAGTCATTGGCTTATACACTAATATTTCTACTTAGAGGAAAACTTCCCTGGCAAGGTTACATTGTAAGTTTAGTCAACTTTTTCATTTTGTATTTCCAATGAGAATAGCTTAATTGCTCTCTCCTGTCATTAATGTTTTGTGATTTGGTTTGACATGGGACTGCAGGGTGAGAACAAAGGGTTTCTTGTTTGTAAGAAAAAGATGGCAACTTCTCCTGAGATGCTTTGTTACTTGTGCCCTCCACCTTTTCGACAGTTTCTTGAGATTGTGACAAATATGAAATTTGATGAAGAGCCAAATTACTCGAAGCTCATTTCGCTTTTTCATAATAGCATAGATTTCAATTCACCAATATGTCCTATCCTAATTGATGGTGCTATTAAGGTTGTCTTACCTGAGATTTTAACTTGTGCTGATATCTTTTCTTAAACAAGAAGTTCATTTTTTAAAAGAATTTGTTGATAAATTTTAATGTATCAGGTGGGTCAAAAAAGGGGAAGAATAGTCGTTGATTTGGAAGATGGTGAGCCGCTTAAGAAGAAAATCCGACTAGGATCACCTGCTTGTCAGTGGATCTCAGTCTATAATTCCAGACAACCTTCAATGAAGCAGAGGTGAAAATTTGCTTCTAAGTCTAAGATTTTGTTTTTGGCATAAGATTTTCTTGGATTGTATCTACGTTTGTGTGATGGGCTGCCTCATATGATTCACAGATAATTTGAATGGAAACTTGATAGAGAAACTCCATTAAATAGCCAGCCAAACCCCTCTGCCGCACCCCACACCCCCCCCCCCAAAAAAAAAAAATTAAATAAATAAAGGGATGAAAAAGGAGGGCACATAGCCAGCCATGGCTGCTTCTTTTCAAAATATGCAGCTCTTGCCATTTTTTGTATTAGATTCTTCTTTGTTATAAAAAAATCACAATACTCTTTTCAGATATCACTACAATGTTATGGATTCAAGACTCTACCAGCATGTGGAGAAGGGGAAGGAAGATGGCTTGTACATTAGCTGTGTAGCTTCATCATTGAATCTGTGGGCCATTGTTATGGATGCGGGGACAGGTTTCACATCTCAGGTTTATGAGTTATCGCCTATCTTTTTGCATAAGGTAGAAATTACGTGTTCTCAGTTATCAGCTTTTCGGTTTCATCTAATTAGACAAGTCATAGGAAGTTTATTCTTTACTGATGATATGATCAGGAGTGGATAATGGAACAGTGGGACAAGAATTACTACATCACTGCAGTTGCTGGTGCTAGCAATGGCGGTGCACTCGTTGTTATGTCAAAGGGTAAATTTGTATTTGCCTTATTGTTTTCCCCCCAAGTACTATGTTCACCAGATAAATTATCCAACAGGATGGGTTTTTTCATGAGAGTTTAAGTTCACATGTTTAGTGTTGTCGGTTATGCCAAACTGATATGGCAGTCATGGCTATCATGTTGATCAATCACTTCCTGTGAACTTAATTTGGCGGTTGATATTAATGCTGATATTGCTTTCTTCTAAAGGTACACCCTACACGCAACAGTCCTATAAAGTTTGTGATGTATTTCCTTTCAAATGGATTAATAAGAAGTGGAAAGAAGGCTTTTCTGTGACCTCAATGACCACTGCTGGCAACAAGTGGGGCATTGTCATGTCCCGTAATGCGGGCTATCCTAGTCAGGTTGTCCAATTCCAGACTAATAATACACTCAATTATATGATACTGTAGCTATCACTTATTGTCTTTTGGTATTTGTTAACTAGGTGGTTGAACTCGATTTCCTTTATCCAAGTGAGGGGATTCATAGGAGATGGGAAAAAGGATATCGGATTACATCAGCAGCTGCTACTGATGACCAAGCTGCATTCATACTTAGTGCATCCAAGAGAAAATCACAAGACGTGATGCAAGAAACTTTGCGCACATCTGCTTTTCCTAGTACCCACGTAAAGGTAATCTAATTTTGCCGGATTTTTCTTCCTCAAGGATGTGTGATATTATATATAGTTCTATCTCTATTTTTTATGCTTGAAGCGGCCTCGGTGATCTGTGTTTTATTATCCATTACACTCGAAACTTGAGAATTTTTATCCATCTCATAACTAGCAATACCATTTATTGAATAGTGTCCTCTAGGCTCTAGCTTATAAATGACTAGAATGGTTCAATTTACACAAGGCTGTATATTTTTCATGTATTTTACCTTTTGAATAAAGAGAAATATGTTTGCCAAGCTTAACCTTGGAGTTCCAAATTATACCTTTTCTTTATCCCATACCAGCCTATGATTCTTGCTATTATCTGTTTTTCAGGATAAATGGTTAAAAAATTTGTATATTTCATCCATATGCTATGGAAGGACAGTTTCATGATGTTTGGTATTTAGAAGAAGAAACTACAGATACAAGTTGAAGGCAGGTAAATTATTCCGGTCTAGTCATGTGTTGCCAATTTAATCGTCATCCGGTTCGTGTTGAAATTAAGAACGTTTAATGAATCCAGTAAGGATTCCATTTCATTTTGCCTACCAATCCTGCTACTATTTTTTCATGTTTGTCAATCAAAAGTTCTTTCCATCTTATCATGATTTTACTTTCATCCTTGGTTATCAGTTATCAATTAGGCTAAGAATGTGCATCTCTTTATTTCGACCACTAACTAGGCTTTAAGTTGTGTCTTGACACATGCGGGTCAGTTTACATGTTCGACATTTTAAACCTGCATTAATATTTTGCTATGCAAACAAACTTACTTTAAAGTTCACATTTTCCGTCGTCATTCGAATAGATATTTGCTTGTCACTTGCCATTCTGGAGTCTATACCGAAACGCGTTTGGAGTTGCCGAGATGATGCTCTTTTGCAATGGCAGTCATCATCGCCTCGTAGCTTGAACCGGGCAGAGTAAGTATGATATTTTCTTGCTACAATGCAAGGCTTTTGAAAGCCTGCCAAGTTTGTAAATGCCCTAAAAGCATTGAGGAAATGTAAAAATCTTACTTAGTATAGTTTCTAAGCCTAAAACTTGGGGGTTGTAATATGTAAAACCAAAGCAAGTTTAAGGTAAGGATGGACTTGTAATTTTGCCTCATCACACTGAAATTCATCAACTATTCCCACCTTCTCAATGCCCAATATTCTTTGTTTACCATTATTTGTTTGTAGTTCATCTCATTCCATTGTCCTCTTTCTCTTGTTTGATCTTGGTTAATATAATTAAGTTCTGTTTAAATTATGTATTCGGCAGACATTTACAGATTTTCAAAATATATATTTTTATAATTTTTATTTTTAAAAAATAGACTTTTTAAATAAAATAAAGAATTTTGAAAACTTCAAGTGACAATAATATGAGATGAATCAACGGTCAATGTTGGTCAAGAGAGTTTAATTAATTTTATTGGTTCAAGAGTTTAATTAGAAATTTTTAAAGTCAAAAGGTTTCTTATTTTTTTAACGATATGTTGGTTGAATTTTATTAGAAATTAAAATCGAGAAACAGTTAAAAAAATTTGTAGCATAAAAACAAACACAACGAATCTATATTAAAAAATTAAAAAATAAAAACATCAAACCAGTAAAAATATGTTTAGTGATTTGTAAAATAGTGATAAAGATAAAACACCATAGAAATAGAAAATAAGATTTTTTGTTGGCAACAAACTATAAAAGAAAATTAAACTACTGAAAACTACCGACAATTCGCAGACTAGAGTCGAACGTATTTACAAATACAAATCTACCACAATGATAAATAGTGACGTGTCATAAGGCAGAAGCGTGTCACAAGGTAAAAAATGTGCTACAAAACAGATAAAAATTAAAAAATATATATATAATAAAAATACTAACTTAATATAAGAAAAAAAAATTATTGGCGACAACGACCAATATTAAAATGGGTAAACTACTGTGCAGGTCACTTATGTTTAACGAGTGTACAGAGTTAGTCACCACTTTTGAAAAGTGCATATTAGTAGTCCTTCACGTTTTCGATGTGTAAATAGTTGGTCACTCCGCCGTTAGACTCTGTTAGTCTCTAACGGATTGCTGATGTGGCTGACTTAATTTAATTAAATATCCACGTGTATTTCCACGTGGATATAAAACGTCTCTGAAATACTCCCATCATCCTCGCCAACATGTTCCATATAGATTCTGCTAAGTTCCAGTCGAATATAGACCATGGCCTGTAAAGCATTTCCCCTTTTCACCAATGGAGGTGGAGCCTGTAGAGCATCTCCCCTTTTCACCTCATCGACACCTGCGTATAGCTTTACCATCTCAAAGTATACTGTACAAACTTCAAATGGAAAAGCTCTGGATTTCTTGTCAAGAATCCCACAAGCAATTCCAAACCACTTCATCGAGTCATCGAGATTTCCCAGACGAAACAGAGCCTTACCCATGGAAACAGACGCCAGAGCTCGATCCTCGCTATCTTCCTCCGTCTTCTCGAAATGGCCTCATTGTGCTTCCCCGACGCAATCTGCTTATCGGCAGCTTCGATTTCTGCACGGAGGGACTTGGAACCAACACCCCAATTCTTCAAGAGTTCGTCCCAATTCAGGTAACACAAAGCCTCATCGTGACTCACATACTCCTCCGTCTCCATTGCACGCTGCATTGCCATGATATCCTCGACACGGGCGAGACCCTTCATCTTTATCGACTCAATGATATTAGCAGCCGTTCCAAGACACTCTCGGCTGTGATCATCAAATGTGTTTAAAGCATGATAATAATAACCCATCAACTGAAAAGCCAAGACAAGTGGTATTGAAAATTCATTATATTCACGCAATAACTTGAGTGCTTTCTCGGCAAAAGGGGAAAACGTTCTGGGTTCTACACCTTCTCGTTCGAGCTTCCGCCCAATTTTCAACGACGCTATCCCCAGCTCTCTCTTATTGAAAGAGCCTTCCATAGCCTCCATATCTTTGAACAATCTGATCATCTCTTCAGTAGTTTCAGCAGACTCGAAAGCTTCCGCGAGGTCAGATTTCTCTCTCAGTTTCGAGGACGATCGGGATGAATTTTTCGCAGGGGAACCGTCATTGCGAGATGGGTTTGTGAAGAATCGGCGGGGGTTGAAGGTTGAGCCATGCGATTTGGCGGCGGATTGAAGCAGACGAGGACTGGTTGAGTGAACCGGTGAATATGGCAATGTTGATGGAGAATGGTAATCGGAGATGTTAGACCTCGATCGGAGAGGAGCGGCGGCGCTAAATCCACGGCGGTTCAAATTTGAAAAAAGCAAAAGTGGAACCTTCTTCATCTTCAAATTTCTCATGTTTTCTGGGGATTTTGGCTCTTTGGAGTTTGGAGTGGGATTTTTCAATCTTCGACGGTAATTTCTAGCAAAGTTCGAAGAGTAAAACCCTAGTTCCTAGCAATCAGGATTTACCATGGTTCAAATGTTGGCGAGGATAATGGGAGTATTCCAGAGACGTTTTATATCCACGTGGAAATACACGTGTATATTGAATTAAATTAAGTCTGCCACATCAGCAATCCGTTAGGGAACTAACGGAGTCTAACGGCGGAGTGACCAACTATTTACACATCGTAAACGTGAAGGACTACTAATATGCACTTTTCAAAAGTGGTGACTAACTCTGTACACTCGTTAAACATAAGTGACCTGCACAGTAGTTTACCCTATTAAAATTGACATATCACCGAAAATAAAAAATAAACAAAAAAAGAAAAGAAAATTAGACTAGATTAGACTTTTGAAAAATAAAAAGGATAGGAGCAGGGATAGGTGTTGGGTTTTATGGTGCTCGATTTCCTTCAACCGTTCTAGTTCACCAATTGTGGAGAAGTTGGATTATTGGGTGTTTTAGTGGGAGGTGAAAAAATAGGCAAATGACACAAGGAATTATAGTGGTTCAACCTTCTATTGAATTTTGTCCCATTTTCTCGGCTTAGGAAGGAACCGTTACAACGATTAAGCTAACTACCCTTAGCTTAATCAAACACTCTTAGTGGTGTAAATGAACAGAGCGTTCGACGAACCGTTTGTATAACGTTCGTTTATGTTCGTTTATTAAGCTAAATAAACGAGTATGAACAAAAATTTTATGTTCGTTTAATAAACAAACGAACACGAACAAAGGTGTGTTCAGCTCGTTTATGTTCACGAACAAGCTCGTTTATAAGCTCGTTTATGTTCACGAACAAGCTCGTTTATGCGCTCATGTATAGGCTCGTTTATAAGCTCGTTTATAGTCTCGTTTATAAGCTTGTTTATAGGGTCGTTTGCATGCTTGTTTATAAGCTCGTTTATAGAATGAAAATGTTTGTGGATGTATCTAAATACTACTTTTTGTTGTTGCTAAGGATATTATATTAAGTTCATGTTTAAATGTAAGTTCTAATTTGTTGCTTTTTATTTATTTATTGTTAATTTAGTTAACATTTCTTAAAATATAAACAAACATGTTCGCGAACGAATAAATGAGCACATTCGTGAACACTTAAATGAACACATTCACGAATACTTAAATGAACTTGTTCATGAACACTTAAATGAACATGTTCGTGAACACTTAAACGAACACGTTCGTGAACACTAAACAAACGAACATGAACACCTTCAAAAATAAATAAACGAACACGGACACAATATTAAAAATTTAAACGAACACAAACTGAACATTAACACCTTTAAAATTAAACAAACGAACACGAACATAGGCTTGTTCGTTCAAGCTCAGTTCATTTACACCTCTAAACACTCTCTTACAAAAGAAATTCTTAAGCAAACTTGAAATTCCTCTAATAGGTATTTGTTTGCACTATAAAGCTCTCACCAAAAACCTAAACACTTGAGCAAATTTAACAATATTAAGCTCACAAGTATTGTCTATACAAGAAATTGACAATTTAAGCTCTAAGACAATATTTTGATCATAGTGTTGTTGACAATTGAAGCATTAGTCTTCTCTTGATGCTTGGAGGTCCTTTCCTTTTATACTCTCAATTAAGTTTGTTGCAGTTGAGGACCGTTGTAGTTGTTTTGGAGTCGTTAGAGACTTTATTTCCCACCATAAATGTTGTTATGCAGGCGTCCGTTTCGAAACAATCGAACCAGTTTCAGAACGGCCTTCTTCGGAACTAGCCGTTAAAGTCTAATGCAGCAAGCCGTTTCGAAACGCCTCTGACCGTTTCGAAACACTCTTGATCCGTATCGAAACGGTAGCACCCCGTTTCGGAACGTATGACAGTTGAGTTGCAATTTAAAAAGATGCTGAGAAAATAGCCGTTGGGGAGGTTTTGACCGTTGAGCGTATCGAAACACCAAAAGAGTGTTTCGAAACGAAGACCCTTCGTATCGAAACGGGCAAGCCCTGTTTCGGTACGAGTTTTGACAGTTTCGAAATGTTTCGATACAGGCCCCCTATTTCGAAACGGTTACCTTGAAAATTTTGGTTTGGTTACTTAAAAACAATTTAAAACTTGCCAAAACCATTTAAAATATCCACAGATTTATTTTTAAATTGTTTAGACTTAAAAGTACTTTTAAAATCTTTTCAATTTAATCTAAAATTATTTTTCAATTATTATATAAAAACATTAGTTCCTCAATATAGTTTTTACAAAGAAAAAGTAAGGAAAACTAGAAATATCTATGTTTCTTAGTCTTTTAAGTCTAAAGAAAATTAATCATATATATATATATAATTTAATTGGGTGAGTTGATTGATATTTGGGTATTTAGTTTCACATTTAGATTATGTTAATTAATTATTTCAAAAAAAAAAAAGAAAAAAGATTATGTTAATTAATTGGAAAGTGGAATTAATTGTTTGGATAATTCAAGTGGGTTTATGTTTTAATTTTTGGGTTGGATTTATACTGAGTTATGTTGGATAATTCAGTATTTGGATATTGACTTAGCTATTGTTATGGGTGTGGAGTTTATTTTTTAATTAAAAATAGGATGAGTCTATCACGTGCGACGAATATTGATGAACACCATTAACGATGAACACCGATGAACTCCATTAATTTTTTTAAAAATTTTAAAAATTTAAAGGACTAAAATTATAATTAAAATTATCTCTTAAAAAATAAAAATTAAATTTATAGATAAGCTCTCGTTCGGGTTCAATTCATTGCAGGGTGAAATCACCAAAGAACTGGGTAATTGTTTAAATATTCTGTATTTGGATCTCGGAAACAATCCTTTCACCGGTTCGTTTCCAGATATATCATCTCTCAACAAATCACATTCTCTTGACTTGAACGGAAGTGGATTTCTCGGCGTTTTCCCATGGAAATCGCTTCAAAACATGACGAATCTTGCTGTTCTAAGCCTCGGGGACAATCCTTTCGATCGAGCTCCGTTCCCTGATCAGATTTTAAAGCTAAAGAAACTGAATTGGCTTTACTTGGCGAATTGCAGCATGGAGGGGAAGATTCCACCCGCCATTGGAGACCTCACTGAGCTTATAGAATTGGAGCTTCAATACAATTATTTGTCCGGTGAAATCCCGACATAGATCGAAAAGCTTCACAAGCTATGGCAGCTCGAGCTTTACAACAACGGATTGACCGGAAAACTCCCTGTCGGATTGCGAAACCTTACGAAGCTCGAATTTTTTAATGCCTCGGCGAACAATCTTGAAGGAGATATTGCAGTAGTGGGGTCTATGACAAACCTGATCAGCCTGCAACTCTTTGAGAACCGGTTTTTGTGCGAGTTCAAGAAACTGGTGAGCCTGTCTCTCTACACAAATTTGTTGTCGGGTCCTTTGCCTCAAAAACTAGGTTCTTGGGCTGAATTCAACTACATCGATATATTAGAGAATTTCTTGACCGGTCCGATTCCGCCCGACATGTGCAAGAAAGGTACCACGAGAGCTCTTCTTATGCTTCAGAACAAGTTCTCCGGTGAAATTTCGGCGAGTTGCAGCACCTTGAAGCGGTTCAGAGTTAGTAACAACTCGCTATACGGTATTGTTCCGGCGGGAATATGGGGATTACCGGTAGTGGATATAATTGATATTTCCTACAATCAACTTGAAGGCACAATTACATCTGATATCAAGAACGCGAAGCAAATAGGGATACTGTCGGCTGAACACAATTGGTTATCAGGTGAATTGCCTGAAGAGATTTCGGAAGCTAAATCTTTGATTAGAATTGAGCTAAACGACAACCGATTTTCAGGGAAAATCCCACATGGAATCGGGGAACTTAAAAGATTGAGCAACCTTAACTTGCAGAACAACAGGTTGTCCGGTTCAATACCAGATTCACTAGGTTCTTGTGTTTCCATCAATGGCATAAACATGGCTGATAATGTTCTTTCCGGCAAAATACCATCATGTTTAAGATTTTTGCCAACGTTGAACTCTCTGAATTTTTTCGGAAATCAGCTTTTCGAAAAAATTCCAGAGAGTTTGTCGTTGCTCAAGTTGAACCTTGTTGATCTATCTTACAATAAATTAACTGGTCCTATACCAAAGTCTTTCTCCAGTGAAGCATATAATGGTAGCTTTACTGGAAATCCGGGCCTTTGCAGTTCTAGTATAAGAACTTTCAAGCAATGTCTATTCAGAATATTTCAAGAGATAATTTTAATAGATTATTGATAATAATTAAATTTGATTTTTAATTTTTTAAGAGATAATTTTAATTATAATTTTAGTCCTACAGATTTTTAAAATTTAAAAAAAAAATTAATGGTGTTCATCGGTGTTCATCGTTAGTGGTGTTCATCAATGTTCGTCGCCCGTTCTAGAATTTTCCTTAAAAATAATATATTTATTCAGTTTAGATATTCGAAGTCCTTACTTTCACAACTAAAATAGGAATGAACAATTTACCGACTCGGTCGGGATAAAAATTTTTATTAAAATTTTGAGTTTGGGTCAGGTCGGGTTTTTATTAAGTGTGAGGTTGGGTCAGGTTTTAGTTTATGGTGGAAGAAAATCGACCCGACCTGAAACTAAAAATGTAATTTTTCTTTATATTTTTTAGAAATATTTGTAATAATATCCCCTATATATATTTTTATAATAAGGTCCTTGAAATTAAATTTTTTATTTACAATTTAGTCTCTAAAATTATTGTTTTTACAATTAGGTCCCTAAAATAATTTTTTTAAATAAATCAGGTCGGAATCGGGTTTAGGCATATAAATTTTGGGTTGGGTCGGGTCAATTTTTTTAAAGAATGTGGTTAGCTTGGATTCGGTTTTAAGATAATTATTTTTGGAGTGAGTTCAGGTAGGCCAAAAACCAACTCGTGTCTATCCCTAAACTAAAACAAGAGCCTAAGTTAGGTAAAAGTAAGTACTAAAACAGTACCATATTTTAACCCAATGTTCCAAGAAATCAATTGGATTAATATATATTTTGGCATCTAAACTGAAGGTTAGCTAGGGGTGATTATCGAGCGAGTCGATCGCGAGTTGGGCAGTGCTCGACTCGTGCTCGTTAAAAAAATTTGTTGCTCGACCCGTTGCTCGTTAAGCTCCGTAAAATTGTGCTCGACTCATGCTCGTTAAAAAAACTGTTGCTCAACTCGACTCATTACTCGTTAAGCTCACCAAAAAAATTACCTTATTTTTAACTAAAAGTAAAATTTAATAATACTATATGAGGTTTAGTACTAACATAAATTAATAAATTTAACAAAAAAACATCAAAAGAATGTGTAAGACACTTCCAAAGTCTAAATTCGAACTAACAATCCACAAATTAACAAAACTATTATATTAAAACTAAAGCAACAATCCACAAGTACATCAAACTAAAGTAAAATATTTTAAAAAATTAACGAGTTGCTCGCGAACTTATCGAGTCGAGTTAGACTTTACTTAAGTCAGCTCGTTAAGGTCTCGAATCGAGTTTAAGTTCGAGTCGAATCAATTCGAGTTAAGCATTTACCGAGTTTTAACCGAGTCGAGTTCGAGCAGCTCACGAGTTGCTCAACTCGTTAAGCACCCCCTAGGTATCTAATTAGTTTCTAAACTTTGTATAAACTTATTAAACTTTTGAACTTAGCCTTAAATGCTGGTCCTAAACTTTTTTTGAATTCATTTCGTCAATAAACTTAGCCTTAAGTACTTCATTGATGCTTAAACTTTGAAACCGTGGTATACATTAATCTAAAAAATTAACTTTTTTTAAAAAAATTATTGATCTGTCACATCTAGTCTATCTATTTTCATATTCTGAGGTTTATTTTTAAAAACACATGACTTCAATCGATTGGTTGGAAATGGCATGTCACTAAAATTTTAAATTAATGTATGTGAGAGCTTTTAAGTTTAGTACACAATAAATACCAAATAAGTCTAAAAAAATTCAGGTATCATGTACTTAAAGGCTAAGGTCAGATATTTATCTTTAAAGACCATGTCATTCAGTGATTAAAATTTTAGCAGAGTTAAAATTTTGAATTAATGTATGTGATGATTTTCGAATTCAGAATGAATTAGGAAACAAATCAAATTCAGCTAAATATCTCAATATGAATTTGAATAACAATTAAATATCTAAAATCAAGTTTGAGGGTATTGCCTTTATCAATTTATTGGCCAAAAAATCTGAAGATTTTTAAGATCTAAATTAAATTATTTTTTTCCAAAAAAAATTTCTAAATATAAATTTATTGATGCTTATAATTCAATCAACATAGTTGGTCTAAGTGGCAAGCAATTTGGTATAATTTAAGCAAGTCTCGAGTTTGAGGTCTTGTATATGCATGAAATCTTCGTTGAGAAATTCACATACCAAAATTATGTATACAACGCGGGTCAATCCAAATTAGTTAAAAATATTTTTTTTTTTTACTTTTGTTCCCCTACATAATTAATAAATTAATTTATTTCTAAATTTTTTCATTTTAAACATTTATGTTTTGACTCAATCTTAAATCCCGACTTAGTACGAAAGGGCAACAAAAATAAATTAACTTATAATTCTATAAGTCATAGTTTATCCCTACTAGTCCTTAGTTTCGCTGGCGAAGTTGTACCACTTAAAAAGACATTCAAATCTTCCAGAAGGACATGGCCTCCAAATCTGAACCTGTTCTTTTCAAAATCTCTTGTATAAATGAGTGGGACACTATGGGTAGTGGCCAGTGGGTACAACAGTTGTTTTCCGCGTTAAATTGAGAAAATGATGAAATTAATATATTTAAATTCAAAAAAAATATTAACAACGTCATGTTGGTTTAGTAAGATGAAACATCCGTTTGATTTAAAAAATATTTTTTGTTTTTGTTTTTTATTTTTATTTTCGGAAAATAATTTTTATTTTCAGTTTTTTTAAAAAAAACATGTTTGGTTAATAGAGATGGAAACTTGTTTATAAAAATAAAAATAGTGAAAATGTATTTGGTACTAGCTTTTTAAAATAGAAATAAAAAAATAATTATTAAATAATTAAAATAAAATATAGTTAGAAAAATATTAGTATAATAATACATAAATAATATATGAGAAAATAAATAAAATTTTAAAAAATGGCATTAGAAAGATTCAAACCCGTGTTAAAATTAAAAAACTATTGTTTTCATATATTCTATTTTCTTAAAACAATTTTAATAAAAACAATAAAATATATTTTCTATGTTTTCAAATTTTCACTTATTTTTGTTTTCATTTTCTAAAAATTATTTTCTAATTTTTCAACTAAACATGTTTTCTTCATTGTTTTCCATTTTCTTGGAAAATAAAAACGAAAACAATCCTCATTCTCTAGAACCAAACGGCCTTAAATCTCTTAAGTAAGATAAGTGGTTCGAATATTGTTACTGTGAATGGAACAATTTGGTTTAGTAGAATTACTCCTATAATAAGTCTCTGCAATATCAGATCGAAATTAATCAGTCAATGAGTTGAATGCATTTAGTTAAATAAAAAAAATGAAAATCATTTTACACATTGAGGATGAAAAAGTATATTTCACAAATAATATTGTATGATTATCTTATGTTATTTAATTATATTAAAATTTGAAAACGAACAAACAAATAGATCAAATAAAAATTAGTATACTTAAAGTAATTAATAACTTTTTAAATTTAACTGCAACTATCTTACCAATAATATTTTTATTGATAAAAATGTTTATAGTGTTGTAAATAAAATAAAGAAGAACAAGAATAAGAATAAGATGAACAAAGAGATGAGAGAAAGAGGGAGATTTGTATTATTCTCAAATGTAGAATTGTATACAATGCCTTCAATGAATCATCTATTTATAGGCATAAGAAGTACATAATACATTAAACTCTAATTCATGGAGATAATATTCCTAATAATAAATAAATCAAACTCCTTTGATAAAGTTCTAATCATGATAGACATTCACATAGATAAATATTCATAACACTCCCCCTTGGATGTCTATGAAGATAATGTGCCTCGTTAAAACCTTACTAAGATAAAAACTCAGTGGGAGAAAAAAAATTCTTTAGTGAAGGAAAAAGAGTACACACATCTTTGATACGCATAACTTGTTGCCTCATTAAAAACCTTACCAGGAAAACTCATTGGGACAAAACCTCGGTTAAGGGAAAAAGAGTGCAACGCGTATTTACTCCCTCTCATGAAAACATCACAGAAGATCTTTGAATCTTCATAATTTAATCTTGAATATCATTTTTCTAAAGATCGCGAGGGATGAAACTTTGGAGTAATATGTTCCATGATGTATCAACTTTCAAACTGAGATATACATCTTGCTTTATCTTCACACAAGATAGCTTTTATCATATCTTGTAAAAGTAAATCCACATATCTTTTGGATATGTTGGGTCAATAATCTTAGCCAAACACATTTTTTTTGGCTTGCCTCGTGCATAACAATTATTTCTACGACATTTGAGGAGGCATCAACGAATGTTTGAAGATCTAAATGTAATGATCTTTGTATATTCATAGATATTTCTTAACCAACTAATATATAGTGCTTCAAGACCAAGAAAAGATATAATTATCTTTATTCACATCCAACAATCTTACAACTATTGGGATACTCAATAGATATGCTCTATTCATATTGAATCTTCTTTAAGATTCTTTCAGCTTATGTCTATTCATAGAAAAAAGAAATATATAAAAATACTCGATCTTCAGGTCGAGATAAACTTGATGTCAAGATTCAAGTACTTGTATTGAAAGTACTTCACGAGTTTCCAATTTGAAGCTCTTTAGGAGTTCTAAAATTATCATAATGGATCTTGATCCAAACTCCTTTATAAAATACATAAGGAAATCTGATCATTCTTATAGTATTTTCTCAATTAGTATTCACTAAGGCGATTATACCAAATGCGCCAAAAATATTCATGAGACATGTTTAAATAAATTTCCTCAGAAATTTCCAAATGCTTATAGCATTTTAGATCCTTCAAAGATAAATATGGATCCACAAATAATTAGACGCATGTAAAATTTTCAAAACTGTCAAAGTAATTGCATCCACCATGAAGTAATTAAAACTTTTCATAAATCACAGTTTAAGTCGTATTTACGACTACTTATTTGTGCCTCACTTGCATTACACCTTTAGGTGTTTGGACTGGTGGTCCAAATACTTCTATTTTAGAAGTTCAAAGCGTCTTTCAACATTGGCCAATTCAATATCTATACTTCTGGATAGATTTTATAAAAGATCCTCGATTTCTTTTTTTACTTCTATAGAGGTATTTTATGTAAAATCGTTGTCGACAACTTTCCAATATTCTAGTTCCATTCTCGTAATGACATAACTCATCGAGATCTCTTCAAGATTTCAATCTTTATTCCAGGTACCTGAAACTCTTCAAGAGTTTTATTATTTGTTATGTCTTGGGTCTCTTCAGGAGCACCCGCCTCCAATATATGACCATCTCATATTACTTTCTATTTACGGGAGTTTTGATCATTGGAACCATTTCAACTATCATGCTTCAGGCATGATTTACATTATCTCGCCCTAACATGTACTTTAAACTTAGAGCATTTCAGCTGGTATATGAGACTTAATTACTCTCATTGGGTCAGTAAATATGTCTGGCAGTTGACATGTAATAACATGAATTATCTTATGAACTTCTAGTTCATATACGAGGATCTAGAAAATGATAATTCATTTTCCTCTATCCAGCTGATTATTATCTCCCCCTGATGTTGAGAAAAATCATGTCATAAATGATTCTCCAATTAATGTTTAAGAATTTAAACATAAAAGGAGACTCGTACTCAATATATATTCTCAACCCTTTTATTTACCCATTTTGTGCGTTGTGGTGGAGCAATTCATATCGCACATTCAAAAATCACAAAATGGGAAATGTATGGTTTCTGACCAAAAACCAATCATAACGGGGAGTTTATTATAACTCGTTGGCTTGATGCGTATAAGTGTTGCTATATGGAAACACCATATAAATAATAACTCTTTTGTTCTCATAGTTTAGCTATTAAATAGGAGGCATCCAATTGAAATTTTGCTAAACTATATTTTTCATAATCAATAGGCTTTGTAACAACTGATATAGCCTAAAATATAAATCCACTAGCTTTTCAAGACGAATAGTCTAACTGCATAATCTGAATATTTTTAGAATCAATCTCACAAACTTCTGGTTGTAAGTCGATAAAACAATGTAGATGCATCTACTAAAATCATATAAAACTTTCCACATTTGTGGATATATGGGCCCATATTTCGTTCAGATATGCAAGACATACAGTCTCAACTTCAATACAAGAACTTTAAGTTCTAATTCTTTTGGTAAGTGGGATCATATATATCCTTTGAGAACAAACAACACAAGAACTTCAGGTTCTTTTAGTAAGTAGAATTTAATCAATTCCTTTAAGCAACACAAGAACTTCATGTTCTTTAATAAGTGGAATTTAATTCATTCCTTTGAGAATAAGCACCACAAGAACTACAGGTTCTTTTAATATATGTGCATGTAAATCTCAATAATTTCTGCACCATTGATCAAGATGGTCTAACCGATCATGCCAACTATATATATATGTGTGCATATATCTCTGAATTTGTAAACTCCTTGTTTACCATAACATGTAATTCAATCTCACTCGTACATGTCTAGTACGACCATTAAAATTGTTCCTTTAAATAGGAATATATTTAGCTCTTTCGGAGCTTTCAATTGAAATTATCTTTTGGTAGTAATATATAGCTCTTCTAGAGCTTTCAACTGACTTTTTGGCTACCAAAACTTATATCAATATTGGCTTATTTCAAATGCCAATTGATAACATATGTTATCTATAATTCCCAAAGGGATAGTTTGCGAACTCATATTGCTCTCTTTATGACTTTGACGAGTATAACGCACTGTGAATATGGAATAAAGTTCCATTTGACAATAACATATTTGCTCAACCAGAGCCTTTTGTGATATTAGTACTTCCGGATATAGTACTCACATTATTCCCTTGCATTTTAATCGAGAAATGCATAATTGTGCACCTTTCAAAATGTGCTTTGTTTCATTTACTTCAAGTAATGAAAATAAGTACTTTGTATCATTCACTTCGAGGAATGAAAAATATAAAATATAGCACATCATATCAAGTCGATTATCTATCAGAGATAAACTTTCAAGTGCTCTTCCGAAGTATTGATATTTTAGTACTTTGAGAAATACTACTCATATTTTCCCTTGCATTTAAATGGGAAAATTATTTCTTATGCTTAAGTACAATATGAGTACTTGCATTATCTGCTAGGCATAAATAGCCACAATTCTAGGCATAAATAGCCACAATTCTAGGCATAAATAGCCACAATTCATTGTATAATCATATTCTTCAAATAATAAATTAACATAAAATGTAAATAAATAATATATGAAATAAATAAACATAAAGAAAACTAACATAAATAAATAATAAATAAAACGAATTAACATAAAAATAAAATAAAATAAATCAATTATTCCTATTAGAGGTTATAAGGGAAATAAAATAAATGGTAAATTATTCCCTTCAAAGGTTATGAGAAAATTAACAATATCCAATTGAGTTGGATCAATAACGCCATAAACAAATTTTGTTTATATTTTATTTCATTTATCATTCATGATTATGGATAAAGTCCATAATACTTTGGCGTTTGACAAGTACGAAATCAATGGTTTATAACATCACATTGGTAAAAGGATTTCACTTCCTTAGAATGATCTTTATCACTCTTTTCATCCTTATAACTTTGCTATCAGCGGGTAGAAGTATTCTTCATACGACTATATTTTTCATGTGTATATTCATAGTCTCGACCACGATCACTACTTTTAATGTGATTTTTTATTCATTCCATAATATAATCTCACATTCACTTCAAGGAATGGAGTAGAGCCAGTGGGCCTTTAAAACCTTTTTCACATATCCTTATCATAGAGAACAAAGATTTAATCCTCGTACGCGGCATTGTTAAACCTGTCCACAAGGTCCTTTAAAAACCTCCTTTGAGACCAGTAGCCTCGCAGAACGGGATGTCCAGCCAATTATACTTGGATTATATCGAAATTATGTCTCTAATTGAACAATGATTTACCATGTTTGCATTCACTTCAGGGAATGAAACAGATCAATAATTGCATGGAATAAACATCATGCTTGCATTCACTTCAGGGAATGCCCCATCATTGATAATTGCATGGAATAAACATCATGCTTGCATTCACTTCAGGGAATGCCCCATCATTGATAATCGCATGGAATAAAAATCATGCTTTGCATTCACTTCAAGGAATGCCTCCCATAAAACTTTTTAGATCAAGAAGAATTTTCGTAACTTGAAATTGGGAGAAGTCTATGGTCGAGTTTTTCGACAAAGAAGAAAAATTGCTTTCGAGCAACTATAGACTTTATAACAATCTTTTTATAGATTGAAATTCACCATGATTTATCGCACATTAAAATCATAATTTAAAGAATAAAAAAAATAAAATAAGAATTTACCGATATTAGTTTTCCTCTCGAGGAAAATGGAGACGTAGCAAATGACCAAAACATCTTCTCATAATGTCGTGTCTCTTTCCAAGTCATTTAAATACATGTAAAACTCAATACATGGTTAAAATATCAATATCATGAAATAAAATAATATAAACACATATTGATATTAATACAAAGTTTAACCATTGTGTCAAAAATAAACATATATGAAACCATAATAATAAGATCTATATGTATGGGCTGAATTGAATATATTAGAAATCAGAGGATCTATGTCATAATTCTCTCTTTAAAAAAACTAAACCAACAAAGGTGTTTCATTAATGTACAGATCTTTGTTACTAAAAAAAAACCTTAAACCTAGAGTACGTATTTTAATTAATTTATATGAAAAACTACCATAGTTCTACGTACATAACTTTGTTATTCATAATTATAAAGTATAGTCAGTAAATCGAACATGCTTTACATGCACCATCATCAAACTTCATGAATTTACAAATATACAAACACAAATAATAATAATTAAGTATGAAAAGCATAAGCAGTTGAGTACCAAATATGAAAACCCGCAAATACTTTCGCTTAACAAACCTTAATCGATTCCATCATTCCCTCTTCGTCTCTGTCGATTCGTCTTTTGGTTTGTGAGAAGCCACAAATTTATCTCTTTCCAATGTTCGAATAAAATCAAACATACTTCCAAGATTTTCAAAAAAAAATTAAAACAAAGTTAAAATATAAAGAGAAAGACAATCGGTAACTAAAAAAATAAGGAGAGAAAAAAAAAACTTATCTTTGGTTTATTCTATAATCGAATTCTTCCCGGTAACTTCTTTTGAATTATAACGATGAAGACCTCAGTTGATTAGAGTCTCGTGCTGATAACGTGTTGTAAATAAAATAAAGAAGAACAAGAATAAGAATAAGATGAACAAAGAGATGAGAGAAAGAGGGAGATTTGTATTATTCTCAAATATAGAATTGTATACAATGCCTTCAATGAATCATCTATTTATAGGCATAAGAAGTACATAATACATTAAACTCTAATTCATGGAGATAATATTCCTAATAATAAATAAATCAAACTCCTTTAATAAAGTTCTAATCATGATAGACATCCACATAGATAAATATTCATAACATATAGATACTATTCATATGAAATATTTTATTTCACACAAATCATAAATTTAATTTTAATAAATATTTATTATCAAATGTTCATTAATTCAACCATTCAATTCATTTGACTTCAACTTTTCCTCAGGAAAGATTTGTTTGAACAATCAATTCTCATTTTACGAAAAGGGGTATTGACCGAGGAAAAATTATTCAAAGTTCTTTTTAACGTACAATTTTGGATGGAATCCTCTCTCTTTTATGCACTACTATTTCTGAGTTTAGGATTTAATGTTAGAGTTGTAGTTAGGGCTTAGAAAATTTGAGATATGGTGTATTTTTAGGGTTTAAAATGTGAAAATCAAGATTATGATTTAGAATTTAAATTTAAGTAATTTTTAGTGTGGTGCATAGAAGAGGTCGTGATTAGGGGCAAAATATTTTTACCCTACAATTTTAGGATAAAAATCTTTTGTCCTTTTCGGTGCCCCTACTTGTGCCCCAACACTAAAAAATACTACAAAATTAATTCCAAGCTCTAACCCTAAATTCTAAATCCTAAACCATACACCATGTACCCTAAAAATACACTCAACCCTAAATTTCCTAAACTCTAACCATAAACTCTAACCTAAAACCCTAAACTCTAGACTCTTAACCTAATTTTGAGCATATGGGCATAAGTAGGAGCACCGAAAAATAACAGAGGATTTCCATCCCAATTTTGCTATACTATTTAAATTTATATTTACTCATATGTATAAGGGACAAAATTTCTATGTCCCTTTTCTGTACTCCTCTATACCTAATATTAAAAAAATAAATTTTAAGGCTTAATCTTAAATTATAAACCTAAATCCAAACCATAAACCTTAAAATACAATATGTCTTTAATTCCCTAAACCCTAATATTAATTTCAAACCCTAAATTTATTTTTTTTAGTGTAAGGGAATTCTATTCATATAATAGTATATTTAACATTTTAAAATATTCAATCACATATTCTCGTATACATTACATCGATAATAATATTTTTTTAGTATAATATATGTTTATTTTATTATTTATATTCGAAATTTATGATTTTTCTCCTAATAATTTCCCCTCTAAGATTGAAATCTAAATTTTTTCATTCGAAAATAATATATCGTGTTATTGCACCCAACCATGGTTGCTATATCGATAAAAATATTAATGGAACAATACTCAGGCCTGTATATATTCATCTAAAGTTATTTTCTCATAAAATTCCCGTGGGTGGTGGAATAACAGACACGTTGATGGCCTGGTTACCTTCGTGGTGGCGTTCCGCCGGCTAGTGATAGTAGACCAAATACTTCTCTTTTTTATTCTTCTTTAATTTGGAAGGAAATAAATAAATAAAAGACTTGTTTGTCTGAAATAAATTAGTATAAAACACACAATAATTCACTTAATTATAAGTTTAATAATAAATATATATATATATATATATATTTAAAAAGTGATAATTTAATCACTTAATTAAAATTTCATGATAAATATATTATTCTACTGTTAAAATTAAAATATAAACCAGTATAATAATATTTTTAATCCTTAAAACTTATACATTATATCAATTTAATCATAAGTCAATAAATTTAATCATTCATATTTAAAAATTTTGACACTACACTCTCTTAACACGTTCTCTGACCACTTGTCGCACTTTATGTTATCATCCTTAGCTTAATAATCAATAGATGTAATAGCTCGATGTTCACGTTCGTGCAGTACTATAAATGATACGCAAATGGTGCAAGTATACACGTCGAACGAGTAATAAAGTGATGAGTGAGTATCGTCTCCATAGGGATTGGAGGTGAACACAGTTTTCGTATCCAAATTGTTATAGTGACCAAATTGTAATGTTGAGTATTCTGAGGCAGAATGAAGGATGAGAAAAATGTTGTAGCGAAACAAGCAAACAGAGAATAGATAATCAAATGACAGATAGGTCCTCTCTCGGATACAAAGCTCTTTATGGAATGGCTGGCTAGCTCCTGAAGGATAATTCTCTGAAGCCTCTTAACACTACTAACGAATCCTAGTTCTTTCCACTATGCTCGACGAGATTTACTAAGGCTGCTTCTAAATTATCTCTAGCAAGAAGACTGTGAAACTAAAATGCTACATCAGTACTTCTCGACGTAAACTCTAAACACTTTACTCTCTTAATCTCCATCCTTCTTAGCCGTTTAAACCCATCACTTACCTCTAAGGCAGGTTAAAGTCCTTCCCCTTGGTGGTTACTTCATTGTTTATGGGATCTAAGGCTAGCTCTCTCGTTCACTCCCCCAAGCTAATGCTAAAGCAATGACCCTCTCTCAAAAGTTATCACACGCTACTCTAACTGTCACTATTAGCTAAGGCTTGCTTCCTCAATTGCTACCCCCATCTATGCCTAGGGAATGACCATCATTCGAATGCATCATAAGGAATGACATGTCTCTCGAGGCACTAACATCCCTAATCTCTTACAACCCTAGGTTGTTCCTAAGGCAAGGCAAACTCTCGAATGCGCTTAAGGTAGGGGCTATATCTCAAAGCACTTACAACCCTAAGCTCTTACAGCTTTAGGAAATTACGCACACCATAAACAAAGCATAGATTAAGAAAGAACAGTAAACATTAACATGAAATTAAGAAAATCAACAGATTATTAACCAACAGAACCCAAACCATCTAAAACAGTTCATGGCTGGGCGATAATCAAACGTATTATCGTCATGTAACCCTCTAGATAAATAAATGCTATAGCAAAAAGGAAAGATAAACTCCAGTTCGTCGGTGGACTGTCATGACTGCCTTAGGCTCACCGCCTCGGAAGAGGGCGGTGAGGCCACGCCTCGAGCTTTCCGATGAATGACACCAAGTCTGGTCAACGATGAAGTGTTTCTCCCCTTTGTTGTGCTTCCTCTTGCACAATTTCTCCTTTTTCTCTTCACCTTCCACTCTCCTTTTTTGAAGAGATGAAACTTTTATATAGTAGGGGGTCTTCTAGAGTTTTGGTGCCTTGGTATCTCCTTGGGGATCCCAAAGAATATTCTCCGACAAGCTCTATCCACCAGGGGACAAAGAGGACGGTTTGCAGATGAAGTGCGGCTGCTACATAAAGTTGTTTGACAGTGTCAGGCGTCCCCTGCACCTCACGTGCTTGTACTTTCGTGCGCCAGCTAGCCTTCTTTCTCCTCCTTTGCTATAGCATTTTGTTCTTTGTTTCTTCTTTCGCATTCTGCTCTGTTATCCTACACACAAACAACCAAAAATTACTTTTCACGCAACACCAACTCCATACGAGCAATAAATTAAAAAGCACCCATAATATACTAAAAATGCAACCTACATGCAATGTAATGTACTTAAAAATAGGCAATTGCTATAACAAAGAAGCATAAATATAGAGGTTATAGCGTAGCTATCAAACCCCCAAACTTAAGCTATTGTGGGGGTGTTTCTTGTCGACATTGTAGGGACGTTCGTCAGTTGGCTTTGTGGGCACAAGGGTTTTGTGCTCCTTGTCGGTGTCTGCATGCTCATGCATGCTTTTACGCTTGACTTTGTTTGTAGTGCTTTGGATGTACGGCCTTTGACCTTTTAAATGAATTAGATCTATCTTTGAACAAAAAAACCAAACCTAGAAGATGAGATTATTTATTTATTTACTTTCCCCTCTAGATTTTAACAGTAACTAGACCACTAAATAGTCAGTTAAATCAAATTAATAAAATAAATAAAAAATTTGCAGTTTTTTGGATTAATTTATTTGGTTTAAAACTTCTATTGAATTTGGTTAGCAGTTTTGGATATTGAAACCAAATAATTTTCTTAAAGTAAGAAATTGTATGTATATGTTTAATTAATTTAATCTAAATATGAAATTGGATATCCAAATGTGAAATAACTCAATCCAATTATTTAATTAAATGCATATAAATGTTTTAAATTTAACAATAATATTTTGTTATTTTATAAAAAACCTTAAAATGGTTTATGGTTATTTCAGTTCAGTTTCAGTTCAATTCCAATTTAACAGTTATCAATTGATTTCGATTTAATTTTCGGAGTTAATTGCACCACGTGTCCCAAACTACGATCCTCATTCTAAATTGATTCTCAAACTTTTAAACATTCTAATTTCATCCTCAAACTATGACATTCATTCTAAATTGGTCCTCAAACTTTTGAGCATTCCGGTTTCATCCTCAAACTGTGACTCTCATTCTAAACCGGTCCTCAATCTTTTAGAATGTTCTAATTTCATACCCAACTTATTAGTATATATTAATCATATCTTATGTTAATAAAACCGTTATAGAAATTGTTAATTGTCACGAAACACATTTGTGTATTATGTAATAATATGATGTGACACAAACGATAATTTGATGATGAAATTGAAATATTCAAAAGGTTTGTGGACCAATTTAGAACGAGAGTCATAGTTTGTGGATGAAAATGAAACATTTAAAAGTTTGGAGAATAATTTAAAATGAGAGTAATAGTTTAGGGATGAAACTGAAAAATTTAAAACTTTAGGGACCAATTTTAAATGATAATCCTAGTTTAAGGACGTATTATACAATTAAGTCTAATTTTTGAAACAAAATTTACATCACTTGTGAGAGAAAATTTATGCTTTAGTTTTTACAATATAAAATGTCACAAATTGAAGAGACAGAGAAAAAAAATTATAATGCCAAAATTTAAAAAAAATGTCATAATGTTGTGAATAAAATAAAGAAGAACAATAATAAGAACAAAGAACAAGAATGGAAGAACAAAGAGATGAGAGAAAGATAGAAATTTATATTATTCTCAATACTCAAGTGTATACAATGCCTTCATTAGATCATCTATTTATAGGCATAAGAAGTACATAATACATTAAACTCTAATTAATGAAGATAATATTTCTAATGATAATGTAAATCAAATCTCCTTGATAAAGTCCTTATCATTATAGACACCCACATAGATAAATATTCATAACACTCCCCCTTGGATGTCTATGAAGATAATGTGTCTCGTTAAAATCTTACTAAGATAAAAATCCAGTGGGAAAAATTTTCTTTAGTGAAGGAAAAAGAGTACACACATCTTTGATACGCATAACATGTTGCCTCATTAAAAACTTTACTAGAAAAACCCATTGGGATAAAAACCTCGGTTAAGGGAAAAAGAGTGCAACGCGTATTTACTCCCTATCATGAAAACATCATAGAAGATCTTTAAATCTTCATAATTCAATCTTGAATATTATTTTTCTAAAGATCGTGAGGGATGAAACTTTGGAGTAACATGTTCCATGATGTATCCACTTTCAAACTGAGATATACATCTTGCATTATCTTCATACAAGATAGCTTTTATCATATCTTGTAAAACTAAATCTACATATCTTTTGGATACTTTGGGTCAATGGTCTTAGCCAAACACATTTTTGGCTTGCCTCGTGCATAACAATTATTTCTACGACATTTGAGGAGGCATCAACGAATGCTTGAAGATCTAAATGTAATGATCTTTGTATATCCATGGATATTGCTTGACCAACTAATATATGATGCTTCAAAACCAAGAAAATATATAATTATCTTTATTTACATCTAACAATCTTACAATAGATATGCTTTATCTATATTGAATCTTCTTTAAGATTCTTTCAACTTATGCCTATTCATAGACAAAAACGCATATTTAAGTGCTCGATCTTTAGGTCGAGACAAAACCACATCTCAAGATTCTTTTTCTCAAATCATTTCCTTAAATAACCAAATGCTTTGAAAGCTCTTCAGGAGTTCTAATAATATAATGAATCTTGATTCAAATCCCTTTATAAAATACATAAAGAAATCTTATCATTCTTATAGTATTTCCTCAATTAATACTCACTAAGGCGATTATATCAAATGCGCCAAAATATTCAATGAGACATGTCTAAATAATTTTTCTAAAAAATTTCCAAATGCTTTTAGCATTTTAAATTCTTTAAGGAAAAATAGGGATCCATAAATAATTAGACGCGTGTAATATATTTCATACTGCCAAAGTAATTGCATCCACCATATAGTAATTAAAACTCTTCATAAATCATAATTCAAGTCGAATTTACGACTACTTATTTGTGCCTCACTTGCATTACACCTTTAGGTGTTTTGACTGTTGGTCCAAATACTTCTCTTTTAGAAGTTCAAAGCGTCTTTCTATATTGGCCAATTCAATATCTATACTTCTTGATAGATTTTTATACAAGATTCTCGTTTTCTTTCTTTATTTCTATAGAAGTATTCTATTTAAAACTATTTGTAAAATCGTTGTTGAAAACTTTTCAATTTTATGGTTCCATTCTCGTAGTGACATAGCTCATCGAGATCTCTTCAAGATTTCAATCTTTATTTCAGGTACCTGAAACTCTTCAAGAGTTTTATTATTAGTTATGTCTTGGGTCTCTTCAGGAGCACCCGCCTCCAATATATGATCATCTTATAATACTTTCCATTTACGAGAATTTTGATCATTGGAACCATTTCAACTATCATGCTTCAAGCATGATTTACATTCTCTCGCTCTAACATGTAATTTAAACTTAGAGCATTTCAGCTGGTATATGAGACTTAGTTACTCTCATTGGGTTAGTAAATATGTCTGGCAGTTGACATGTAATAACATGAATTATCTTATAAACTTATGGTTCATATACGAGGATCTAGATAATGATAATTCATTTTCCTTTATCCAGCTGATTATTATCGCCCATGATGTTGAGAAAATCATGTCATAAATGATTCTCCAATTAATGTTTAAGAGTTTAAACATAAAAGGAGACTCGTACTCAATATATATTCTCAACTCTTTTTATTTACCCATTTGTGCATTGTGGTGGAGCAATTCATATCGCACATTCAAAAATTATAAAATGGGAAATGTATGGCTTCTGACCAAAAACCAATCATAACGGGGAGTTTATTGTAACTCGTTGGCTTGATGCGTATAAGTGTTGCTATATAGAAACACTATATAAATAATAATTCTTTTGTTCTCATAGTTTAGCTATTAAATAGGAGGCATCCAATTGAAATTTTGCTAAACTATATTTTTCATAATCAATAGGCTTTGTAACAACTGATGTAGCCTAAAATATAAACCCACTAGCTTTTCAAGACGAACAATCTAACTGCATAATCTGAATCTTTTTATAACCAATCTCACAAACTTCTGGTTGTAAGTTGATAAAACAATGTAGATGCATCTACTAAAATCATATAAAACTTTCGACATTTGTGAATAAATGGGCCCATATTTTATTCATATGTGCAAGACATGCAGTCTCAATTTTAGTACAAGAACTTCAAGTTCTTTTGCTAAGTGAGATCTTAATCATTTCTTTTGAGAACAAGCAACACAAGAACTTCATGTTCTTTTAGTAAATAGAATTTAATCAATTCCTTTGAGAACAAGCATCACAAGAACTTCAGGTTCTTTTCATAAATGTGCATATAAATCTCAATAGCTTTCGCATCATTATTGATCATGATGGTCTAACCGATCATGCCAACTATATACAAGTGTGTATATACATTTCTGAATTTGGTAAACTAGAAAATGTGATTTAATTTCACTCGTACACGTCTAGTACAACCATCAAAATTGTTCCTTTAAATAGGAATATTTAGCTCTTTCGAAACTTTCAATAGAAATTATCTTTTGGTAGCAATATATAGCTCTTATAGAACTTTCAAATGATGTTTTGGCTACTAAAACTTATATCTACATTGGCTTTTTTTCAAATGCCAATTGATAACATATGTTATCTATAATTCCAAAAGAATATTTTGCGAACTCATATTGCTCTCTTAAAATTTCCACTTCTAGTGGTGACGATATTATTACCATTAGCGGTGATTATTACAATATTCGCAATTATACACTTTTTATAATGTGCTTTCTCTCAAGAACTTATTGATCTTCTGGAGCATCAATGCTTTTAGTACTTTGAGATATAGTACTCACATTTTTTCTTTGCATTTGAATAGAAAAATATATCTTATGCTTCTGCTAAGCATAAATCGTCACCATAAATTATATTTGATAAATAATCATGTTAAACAAAATAAATAAATATGACAATATATAAATATTAACATGAATATAAATATAAAATGTAAATAATTAATGTATAAAGTAAATAAACATAAAGCAAAATAAATAAAAAGATAATTAATTCTCTTCAGAGTTATGAGAAAAATTAGAAGATGATTTATTCCATTCGAGGGTTATAAGGAAATCAACAACGTCCAAATGAATTGGACTAACAATGTTCAAATAAGTTGGACCAATATCATCTTTGTCATTTTTTGCAAACAAAATTTGTTTTTATTTTCTTTCCTTTATCATTCAATCATTGTTGATTTTTCCAACGTACGATAAGTACGAGACCAATGATTTATAACATCACATTGGTAATAAAAAGATTTCACTTTCTTAGAATGATCTTTATCACTTTTGTCATCCTTATAACCTCACTACCAGTGGATAGAAGTATTCTTAAAATGACCATAATGTCTATATCCATGCCTCGACCATGACCACAACTTCTAATGTGGCTTTTATTCTTTCTATAATATAATCTCACATTCACTTCAGGGAATGGAGTAGAGCTAGTGTGCCTTTGAAACATTTTTCATGATATTGTGTCTGAGAGTAATATTATTTGTCGTGAAAAGTAGAGTATGTTTTTATTAACATATTCTTATCATAGAGAACAAAGATTTAATCCTCGTACGCGTCATTGTTAAACCAGCCCACAAGGTCCTTTAAAACCTCATTTGAGACCAGTAGCCTCGCAAAACGGGATGTCCAGTCAATATACTTGGATTATATCGAAATTATGTCTCTAATTGAATAATGATTTACCATATTTGCATTCATTTCAAGGAATGAAACAATTTCAATAATCGCATGGAATAAACGTCATGCTTGCATTCACTTCAGGGAATGCCCCATCATTGATAATCGCATGGAATAAACATCATGCTTTGCATTCACTTCAGGGAATGCCCCATCATTGATAATCGCATGGAATAAACATCATGTTTTGCATTCACTTCAGAGAATGCCTCCCATAAAACTTTTTGGATCAAGATAAATTTTCGTAACTTGAAATTGGGAGAATTCTATGGTCGAATTTTTCGACGAAGAAATATTTCTTTCGAGCAAATATAGACTTTATAACAATCTTTTTATAGATTGAAATTCTCCATGATTTATCGCACATTAAAATCATAATTTAAAGAGAGAAAAAATAAAGTTTACCAATAATAATTTTCCTCTCGAGGACAATGGATACATAACAAATGACCGAAACAACTTCTCATAATTTCTTTACGTCACGTCTCTTTCCAAGCCATTTAAGCATATCATGTAAAACTTAAAATATGGTTAAATAAAATATAAAAAAAATATTCACCATATTATATATCATGAATCAATAAAAATATACTTATATGTAAATATACTCAAGATAATCATGTAAAACTTATATGAATCCATAAAAAATATACGTCACATCTCTTTCCAAGTCATTTAAGCATATCATGTAATACTTAAAATATGGTTAAATAAAAAAATATTCACCATATTATATATCATGAATCCATAAGAAATATACTTATATGTAAATATACTCAAGATAATCATCTTCTCCCCAATGATCCCTTTGATATGGATTTAGGTCGCTTGAGAGATCAATTCTTTGAGCAAGATTGGATTCGATGCGATTAAGCATGCTTCCATTCTTTTCAAAAAAAAATATAAAGAGACAGACAATCACTAGCTAAAAAATGAGAGAAAAAAAACATATCTTTAGTTTCATTCTACAATCGAATTCATTCTTTTCGGTAACTTTTTTTAGATTCAAACGATGAAGAACTCAGTTGATTAGAGTCTCGTGCTGATAACGTATTGTGAATAAAATAAAGAAGAACAATAATAAAAACAAAGAGCAAGAATGGAAGAACAAAGAGATGAGAGGAAGAGTGAGATTTATATTATTCTCAATACTCAAGTGTATACAATGACTTCATTAGATCATCTATTTATAGGCATAAGAAGTACATAATACATTAAACTCTAATTAATGAAGATAATATTTCTAATGATAATGTAAATCAAATCTCCTTGATAAAGTCCTTATCATTATAGACATCCACATATATAGATAAATATTCATAACACATAAAATAATTTTCTTAAGTTGATGAAGATTAATTATAGTATTAATTTCTTCTTTGAAGGACTATTAATACAATTTTAAAATATGATAAAAAAAATTTAACACATAAGTCTGTTTATTTGCACGGTAAAATTTAAATTTTAAATACAAATCTTGATTTTTAAACCCTTAAATTTTAAATTCTAAATTAAATCTTTTAACACCTAAAAATAAAATATTTATGTAAAATAAAATTTTCTGTTAAAGTAATCTATATTTTAAAATAGTATTACTTTTTATATAAAATGTAAATAATATTTTTGTTCAAATTATTTTGGATGTCAAATGTGACTCCGCCTATGACAAGTTGAATACAATATTATAAAATTTGTGTTGCTTTTATTCATGAAAGAATCAATGGACCGTTGGAGTGTTGTGACTTTTGCCCTTTATTTTAAGTTAATAAATTATTGTTTCACATCAGCTGTTACGTACATTTCTGGAATTTTATGGAGTATGTTTTTCCCGATGCAAGACATTTGGACTTTTCTATTTGCCCATCCAATGGTCCGTTTAGGTCCTTCTATTTTAGTAATATTTTTATTTCAACTCTTTTATTTTCTTTTCAATCAGTTTGGTACCTTAACTTTTTTGAAACTAGAGCCGAATTTCTTTTAAAAAAATAAAATGTAAAACAAAACACACCCCAAATATAAAGAGATATCTGGAGGCTATATTCGCCAGAAACTTATTAAAAATAATGTGAAAATCCAAAAAGAGTGAAGAAAAATAAAACTTTTCCTTTAACACGATATTTTATTTTCTTTAGAAATCCAACAACTATCATTAAAATCTACTTATCTCCATCTAACTAGACTCTCATGTAGTGATGTGGGGAGATGATAAGTAAACAGTTTTGTAGATATGCACTGCTAATGATTCTGATTACGTCAACAAATTACTACAAAATGGCATCTAACCATTACTAGACTGTTGACCTTCCTGATCATTGATGTACGCAACAATAGCTATACCAATGTAAAAGTACCACAAAGGAGATAGAAGAGAAGTGTGTCACAAAATAGAGAAAAGCGTGTTATTTGACAAAAGAAATTGTTCCACAAAAGCATATGAAACAACACAACAATAAGCGTAAAAATAAGGAATTTAAGATAATAAAAATTCTTATTAAAAATTAAAATTAAAAGTAAGAAAGATAACCAATTATCGAAAACTAACGGAAAACTAATGTTACCACCAACACCATAAAAAAATTAAAAAGAATGAAAGTAGAGAAAAAAAAACATTTGGTACCTCAATTTTTATCAGCCTAAACCATTAAAATAATATCATATGATATAATCAGAATTTATTAGTGACACTTTTTAGCAAACTAAAAAATAATTAAAAATTTAAATAATATAGTAAAAATATATATAAATCCAGACAAATTACTAAAAGAAATCAGACTTTATGTTTTCGAAATTATTTCTCCAAACAAAAATTTTAATTTATTTCTAAAAAATTATGTTTTTTTATATTTTTTGTGTATTTTTACTATTTTAATTTCTTTTTAAAATTTTATTTTATTTTTACAACGGCAAAATTTATTTGCACCACATCATCCCTTTTAAAGGAAAACATCCATAAAACTAACAATTTAAAATAAAATTAAAAGTCAAACTGATTGAAAAAAAAATATAAGGACTGAAGTAGAATTTTCACTAAAATTAGAGTTACAAACTTAAAACATTTGGATTTTTCTAGTTGCCCCATTTAATGGTTCGTTGACTATTGAAAATGGATTTTTGAGAAAAGGACTCTTAGCCAAAATTTTATTATTTATTTCATTAATTAATTATTAAGATAATAAACATAAATAAAATAATGACTACTTGCCAACTAATTTTCTGCCGAATGTCGGTATTTTTTTTACATATTTTATAAGATTTAAACATTCGAGAGAAAAATATCGAAATTGCCGGAGTAGTTACAACCTAAGTGGTAAGCTTGTTTATATTCACACACTAAAAGTTAGATTTCTTCTCCTAGTAATTTCACTTATTCTCCAAATTAATTTTATTTTGAGATAATTTTTTTAATTTAATTTACACAATTTACGGTATTCGAACATTTGATATTGTTTAAGTGATATAGTGTCTAGTCCGACTAGATTAATTGGTTGTTAATAAATTAATTTTATTTTTAACTAATTTAAGTTTTGTTTGAGATTTGGAATAATTTTGATAAAATATTTTGTATGAAAAATAAGATTGAAAAAATCAGGTCATTCCATAATGATTTAAATAACATAAAATATATAAAAGTATAATTTGATAAATTAAAAAGGAATAAATATTTAAAAAATCATATAAACCCGACCTAAAACAAGTTTGAGTTAGCAATTTACAAATACTGAAGTGTTTTCACAAACTTTTAGTCTCATACTTTAGATTAGATTAAAGTTTAATAACTTTCTTCTATTTGATACAAAGTTTTTATTATTAAGATTTTTTCTTGTCTATAAATCAAAAAGATATTAAACGTTTAAATATTGATTCTACATTTCTTTATATTTTATGTAATAACATGTCAACCAAACTAAATTTAATCGACCAATTAAGAAGAATTTAAATATAGACTCGTTGAATATCCGAAATCGAGACGCACATAGAGTAAAATATGTGATACAATTATTAAAAATCGGCTTAAATGAAAAACCAACTCTTAAACTGTACTCTTTGTTTGCTTTTAACCCTTAAACTATTTTTGGTCAAAATAAGTACTTAAACTATTAGTTATGGTCACTTTAAGCCTAATAGTTATCTAAGTAAAAATAATTATTTTGGTCAATAAGATGGTGACACATCACAAAGATTTTTTGACCAATAGATAGTTTAGGGACTAAAAGCAAAAAAATATGACATAGTTTAGGTACTTATTTTGACCAAAAATAGTTTAAGAACTTAAAATACCAAAAGTAATAGTTTATGGACTTAAAACGACCAAAAATAATAATTTAAGTACTCATTTTAACAAAATAATAGTTTAAAGGCTAAAAGAAAAAAAGACATAATTAAAGTACTGGTTTTTCATTTAAGCCAAAATCTAACAAAGTAAAGTTTGGACCATGTGCGTTATATTAGACGGTTTAAAATTCCCTTCTCTTCTGGTCTATATTTGAAATTTGAAAACTCTTTCCTTTGGCATTAAATAAAATATTGAAAATAAAATCTATTAAGATCACCCCTAAGTATTGTATTTGTTATTTTATTTTTAATTCTATAGTGCTTTAATAGTGAAAGTAGAAGTCTGTTTGAGTATATGTCAATTTTATTGTTGATGATGTTTTTAATAAAAAATAGTAAAAATAATAAGAAAAATCAGAAAAATAAGAAAAGGAGTATCTAAAAAAAATAGCCGCCACAGCCCACAGGCAACCGAGATGATAAAAGGGCCTATTCCTTCATTTACGTAACACCAGACTGCCAGAGAAAATAGAGATGGCGAATCACAGCAACGGAAATTCCAACCACACTGCACCTTCCCTCAAGATTCCGCCGATTAAATTCACTAAGCACTTCATCAATGGCAACTTCGTCGATTCTATTTCAGGTTTCTTTCTTTTCCGTCAAACACTTTTTTCTCTCGCGGTCGTCGTTTTCTGGGCTTTATGATTTCGCGTTTGCCTGTTTGGATGAGAAATATGAGGGATTGTATTGTTTCTGTCGTCTTTATTTACCAGGGAAAACGTTCGGCACAATTGATCCAAGAACAGGGGAAGTGATAACAAAAGTTTCACTCGGCGATGCGGAGGATATTGATTTGGCCGTTAAGGCTGCGCGTCACGCCTTCGACCATGGCCCTTGGCCTCGCATGTCCGGCTCGGTAAGTTTCACTATTCACGTTTTCGTCAGTAAAATCTATCGAAATTCGATAATCATATTCTGTTTGATTATTTCAAAACTAAATCGCATTAGAACTCTTATAAAAACAAATCGTTTTTTTTCATTCACACAAATTCAAATTTAGGATTTTGCTTGAAAATTTTGAACTGTTTACCATTTGAATTCGATCTGACTTGTACTTTCCAGAATTAGAAACATGTTTTTTTTACTTTATTATCAATTAATACGATCACTGTTAAAATAGTATCTTAAAAACTCAGTGGTTAGACTAATAATTCGTTTTCTGGCCATGTTTTTTTTAGTTTATTATTATTAAATAATAATGTTGTGAACGAAAAAAATAAGTTGAGAGGGTCGTCCGTAAAATTAGATCTTGATTAATCGGTCTATGAATCAAAAATTAGTTGTTAAATTTTTTAAGCCTATGGGTGGGTTAGCGTTTTCTTGGGCACCTGGCAGGCAGTGTACAAATTTACAGGGTGGCGTTGGTATTCCGAGGCTTCACGTGGCACTACATGGCTTATAAAACAACGCCACCAAAGGACAAAATTGCACAACCCCGAATAATTGAGTCGTTAAGCACGCAGTTATCTCCATTAATTAATATTCTGCGATTAAAATAGTTTGTTTATCTATACGCATCTCAAGTCAACTGAAATCAAAATGATTTATCCAAATATTCTGGGATGATTATATTATATTTTTTCGGATTGCTCTCTTGATTTCTCGGAGTTTTGTATTGATTAATTTAAACCAATATAAGTTACACATTATATTTTGGTAGGTGGGTGTCTTATTGAAGTTTTCTACGTACACAAAAGTTTCGAACTAAAAACCTATTAAGTGATGTCAAATTACTTACAACTTGAATTAATATACAATTTTCATTTTTTTTTACGTGAAAGTATATTCTTATCAACGATAAAATCAGAAAATTAAAATAGTGTCGTAATTTAAAATACTGTCAAAATTTTAAAAAGTAGTGCAAGTATTCTATTAAAATAGCTTTATGTTTATATTTTATATTTTTATATAACATTTATATATTTTTTTAAAAATAGATATCAATTAATACCTCAATCCAGACCCTAACTTCTCCAATGTTCTTGTCCGAAAAAAAAACCCTATCCAAAAACATGTTTTCATAAATAGAAAAAGGCTTTTTCTAACTTATGCATATATACATAAGATAAATGTCATTTAAGAGCTTACATTAAATATAAGATTCTATTTAAAAAATTATAATCATTTAATATATTATAAAACTCTAAAAGATTCTATTGAAAAAAAATTCTCATTTAATGTATTAGGGTTTAACATTTATGGTTTAGTGTTTTAGGGTTTTAGATTTACTAATACATTGAATGAGTGTTTTTCCATTAGAATCTTTTAAATTTTTGTAACACATTAAATGATTGTATTTTTTTAAATAAAATTTTATATTTAATGCAAGCTCTTAATGACTCTTAACTTATATACATAAGTTAGACAAACTAATAAAAAAACATGGTTTAGTGTTACATCTTTTAGTAAACAAAAAATAAGTTACGAGGCAAGTGGTGGTAATAGCTTACTTAGCTTTTTATCAAACTAAATTGGGCTAGCGATAGTAGTGTTAAGTTTTTTAAACAAGATCAGAAATAAATATTTTAATGATATGAATAGAAAAAAATAAGTTGAGAATCTTTTTTATATTGGACTTGTATAATATTTAAACATCCCCAAATGAACCGGACATGATAATTATTCTAAGAAAAACTTGTGTAGATTTTAAGTTAGTAATCATTATGTTCAAGTTGGGTTTTTTTTTTTGAAATAATGTTCAAGTAGGTATTTTATATGAAAATAAATTTGTCTGGTAGAAAAAAAAACTCAGAATATATTTTGATGAAAAGCACATATCAAAATGTATCGACTATATGTATATATGTCATACCAGTTGATGTAACACAGTACATATAGAGATTTGCAGTTTGGTACTGAACTAGTACATTCTTTTCTTATTCATACTTTAAATCCTGATTTCTTAGGAGCGAGGAAGGATCATGAATAAGTTTGCAGACCTAATCGAAGAAAACGCAGAAGAATTAGCCGCATTGGATGCCGTTAATGGAGGCAAGCTGTTTACTCTCTGCAAGGTGATCGACATCCCTACAGCATTGAAGACACTGCGCTACAACGCCGGTGCGGCCGACAAGATTCACGGAACGGTACTAAAACTGTCCAAGGGACTTCATGGCTACACACTCAGGGAACCTATTGGAGTTGTAGGAAGCATAATCCCTTGGAACTTCCCCACTATCATGTTCTTCATGAAGACCGCCCCAGCATTAGCCGCTGGCTGCACCATTGTCCTCAAGCCCGCCGAGCAGACTCCGCTTTCCGCTCTTTATTGCGCTCACCTTGCCAAGCTGGTACTCATTAATCAATGTTAAAACAGGGTTTTAAGATTTGCCTAATAGGCTCGGTTTTGTTGATTTGTTTTGTTGAAATTTGAAAACAGGCTGGTGTCCCTGATGGAGTGCTCAATGTTGTGAACGGATATGGAGGGACCGCTGGAGCTGCCATTAGCTCCCATATGGACATTGACAAAGTGAGATTTCGATTTCGTGTTTTTTTCATACGAAGTTCGCAGCGATTAAGGCATTAGCTTATTACCTTGTTCTGTCTTTCAGGTGACTTTTACGGGGTCTACCGAAGTCGGACGCAAGATAATGACAGCAGCAGCAGCAAGTAATCTGAAGCCGGTGTCGCTTGAATTGGGAGGAAAATCTCCTCTGTTAATATTTGATGATGCTGATATCGACCAGGCTGCAGATATTGCTTTCAGAGGCATGTTTTTCAACAAAGTAAGTTATTTTTACGATCGGACCTCCTTGATCCAGCATTGACATTGCGATTAGAAGTACTAAAACCGCCGTAATACGATACGTTTCGCAGGGAGAAGTTTGCGTGGCTAGTTCTCGTGTTTATGTTCAAGAAGGTATCTATGAAAAAGTCGAGAAGAAATTGGTAGAGAAGGCAAAAGCAACAGTGGTTGGCGACCCTTTTGACCCCAAAGTTCATCAAGGACCCCAAGTAAGCTAAGATAGATTTTTATACAGCCTTTGAAACACTGGAATTTTATGATTAATGCAGTGTTCCTCCCTATGGTGTTTTAGATTAACAAGGCACAATTCGAGAGGATCCTATCTTACATTGAACATGGGAAGAGAGAAGGAGCAACCTTGTTAACCGGGGGCAAGCATGTCGGTGAGAAGGGATACTACATCGAGCCGACGATATTCGCCGATGTCAAGGTAAGACAACCTTAAAACAATGTTGTCATTGGAGCTTTGGTTTTGGATTTATAATCCAATGATGTTGTAACAGGACGACATGATCATAGCGAAAGAAGAAATATTCGGACCCGTGATGTCGTTGATGAAGTTCAAGTAAGTTGTGTTTCAATATTAGAGTACAATTGTTTTGTTGATGATGAACCAAGTAGTGATATTCCGAGAAAATTGTCTCCCCTAGGACTATGGAAGAAGCAATCAAAAGAGCAAACAACACAACTTATGGCCTGGCAGCTGGGATTGTAACCAAGAATCTGAACGTGGCGAACACGGTGTCGAGATCGATCCGTGCCGGCATCATTTGGATCAATTGCTACACCGCGTTCGATGTGGATTGTCCTTACGGCGGATACAAGATGAGTGGATTCGGAAGGGATTATGGTTTGGATGCCCTGAATCAGTATCTTCAAGTGAAATCCGTTGTCACCCCCATTATAGATTCTCCCTGGCACTAAGCCTGTACAAGTAAATTAGTAGCCGTTATGGGATTTTATGAGCATAGACAATGCTTTTGTTATATAGGTACATCAGCCAACAATATGTTTTGATCACTCGAACCCTGGTTGGTTTTATAATAATATCTCACTTCTCTCGATTCAAAGCTTCGATTTTAGGGTCTGTTTGTTTCCCTGTAATTGGTTTTCCTGAAAACATTTTCATAACTTTTCGCTGTTTGGTTGATGGAAAATGAAAAAGTCAACGGAAAACCAACTACAGTCAATGGAAAACATACCCTATTTTAGTGTAAAATGACTTACCCATTGATTTTCGGTAAGTCGTTTTCCTTCCTCCCATTCTCTCTACAAATACTAACATAAACCATAAACTTTAAAACCTAAACCCTAAATATTAACATAAAAACTAAACCCTAAATACTAACATAAAAACTAAACTATAAACCCTAAACCTTAAACCCTAAACATTAAAAACCCTAACCCTAAACCTTAAACCATAAACATTAAACCCTAAACCCCAAACATTAACCAATAAATATTAAACCCTAAACATTAAAAACCATAACCCTAAACCTTAAATCCTAAACCCTAAACCTTAAACCCCAGACATTAACCAATAAATATTAAACCCTAAACATTAAAAACCCTAACCCTAAACCTTAAACCCTAAACATTAAATCTTAAACCCTAAACCCCAAACATTAACCAATGAATATTAAACCCTAAACATTAAAACCCTAAACCCTAAATATTAAACCATAAACACTAACATACCCCTAAACCATAAACATTGATCCATAAACACAAAACCCTAAATGATATATCATAAACACAAAACCCTAAAACAAAATCTTAAACCATAAATGTTAAACCATAAACACTAAATGCTAACATAAACACTAACATAAACCTTAAACCCTAAATGTTAAACCATATATATTAAACCCCAAACACTAACATAAACCCTTACCCTAAACACTAACCCATAAAACATAAATGCTAACATAAACACTAAACCATAAACAATAAACACTAACATAAACACTAAACCATAAACAATAAACACCAACATAAACCATAATCCCTAAATACTAATATAAACAATAAACCCTAAAACCTAAACACTAACCTAAACACTAAACCTTAACATAAACCCTAAACTTTAAATGTTAAACCTTAAACACTAACATAAACCCTAAACAATAAACATTAACCCCTAAACCCTAAATGTTAACATAAATACTAAACCTTAAACACTAAGCACAAACATAAACCTTAAACTCTAAATGATAACATAAACCCTAAACACTAAAAGCTAAACACTAAACCATAAACACTAACATAACCCTAAGCCATAAATGATAAACCCTAAACACTAACCATAGACTCTAAATGCTACCATAAACCCTAATCTTTAAACCCTAAATGTTACCATAAAACCTTAAATCCTAAACACCAACCTAAACCCTAAATCTATACCTTAAATACTAATCTCTAAATGCTACCATAAACACTAAATACTAGTCTAAACCATAAACCATAAATGATATCCTAAACCCTAAACCCTAAACACTAACATAAACATTAAACCATGTTTTGATTGGAACTTGTTTTTACCATTATCGATGCTTGTTTGTGGATTGTTCATGAAATTTTTAGGAAACTCTACCAAACAATGTAAAATGAATTGTACAACATCATCCAAACACCGGAAAATGGTTTCTGCAATTAGTTTTCCAATAACTGTAGTTCATTTTCCAGAATTCATTTTTCGGAAACAGTTTTCAGTGAAACAAACAGACCCTTAGTGTAAATTTGTGGTTTTTGAAGAATAAATTGTATAGTCGACTTAATCGGTCATTTTTCTTTTAAAAACAATTAAATCACTCTTCTTTTAAAATTAATAACTTCATTATTTAATAATAAATTTAGGATTATTTTTCTTCTAAAACTGATATTTTAATTACTCAGTTATAGATTTATGAACAAATATATCACTCATTAAAATTTTATGACGGACAAATCATGTTATTGTTTCAATTCAATAACTTCATATAATAATTTTAATCTTGAACTTGTGCATTTTAATAATGGGTAAACTACATAAATGGTCACCAAATTTTTAGAGTAGATTTATTTTGGTTACCGTACTTTTAAAATATTTGATAAGGTCACCCATTTTTTATTTCAAATTCGATACGGTCCCTCCCGTGAGAAGTTGGTGTTTGTTTTCGTTTTTTCTTAATAAAAAATAGGTAAACTACACAAACCATCACTCGACCTTCTTCTCACACCTATTTTGGTCACTAGAGTTTTACAATTTTTAATTTAATAACCTAACTTTCAAATTGTTTATATATTTGGCCACTCTCAAATGACATGGTTATATAAATAGAAAATTTTGATTAATCCTTAAAAATTTTGAGTATGATTTTTTTTACTTTGCTTATTAAGTTTACTATATTTGATATTTTAATAAGCTAAGTAAAAAAATATTACTCGAATCAAATATTCCAATTAATCGTTCAATCGATTTATCTGATTTAATCGGTACAATATAAGATCGAGAATTAAATAATCTGAATTTAGCAATTAACCAAAATAATTTTATAAGGATTAATCGAATCCAATTTTGGTACAAATTTTTAAAATACATTATTTCAATTCGGTTACGGTTCACAGTTGTAAGAAAAAATGATTAACCGATCTTATCTATTATATACAATATTTCTAAATTTTATACATTACAATATATTATAGTCTAGTGATTTTGATACCCTTTGATTTTTTTTAGTTTTGGCTCTGGGTAGGATAATAAGTGTGAACTTTCAATTCTTGACTTTTTAGTTGTTTTTACACTTTTATTACAACCGAAAAATTATTAAATTTATCATATTATCATATTTGATATTTTAATAAACAAAATAAAAAAATCATTTCTAGAATCAAATAGGTCGGTTAACTGGTTAATCGATTATCTGATTTAACTGGTACAATATAAGATCAAAAATTGAATAATCTGCATTTACCAATTAACCAAAATATTCTTTAAGGATTAATAAAAAATTTCTATTTGTATAAACATGTCATTTGAGAGTGGTCAAATATGAACAATTCAAAAGTTAAATTATTAAACTAAAAATTTTAAAACTCTAGTGACCAAAATAGATGTGAGAAAAAAGTTGAGTGATGATTGGTGTAGTTTACTCATTTTTATCAAAGAAAAACGAAAAATGAAAGGTAACAGGAAGGAACATATTGAAAACGAACAAAAAGATTGGTGACTATATTAAAATCGAATTAAAATTTGAGTGACCTTTTCAAATATTTTAAAAGTAAAGTGATCAAAATAAATTTACCCTAAAAATTCAGTGATCATTTATGTAGTTTACCCTTTAATAATTTAAACTTGAAATAATTACAATTCTCAAAACTTA
This sequence comes from Hibiscus tridactylites, assembly GCA_958450335.1. Classification (NCBI taxonomy): domain Eukaryota; kingdom Viridiplantae; phylum Streptophyta; class Magnoliopsida; order Malvales; family Malvaceae; genus Hibiscus; species Hibiscus tridactylites. The sequence continues at coordinate 7,815,016 of OY288288.1, forward strand.
TTTATTATATTAATTTCAATTCCAGTTTAAATAATTCAATAAATTTAATCTTTATATTTAAATTTTTATTTATCATGAATATTTTAATATAATTAATTTTGTGTAAGATTAATTTTAAAGTAATGTAGTTTATGTTTGAATTTTTTTTTTAATTTTTTCTTTTTACTTTTACCTTATCTCTCCCATAATCACGCTTAAAGTTTAAAATTAATTTTAAATTTTTAAATCCAAACATGTGAGTACAATGTCATCAAAACACACACTTAAATTTTTAAGGGGACAATGTCTTAATAAAAAGCGAATCTTTTCCTTTTGCTTAAAGTTTATTCTATTTAAGTCATCCAATTATAAAAAAAAAAAATCTAGCCACATATATTTTAAATTTTCAGGGGTATAATAACCCTCTTCAATCCCTCATGATTAAATTGTTAGTTTTAAAATGGCGTCCTGGTTACTGATTGAAATTTTGAGACACCATTAAAATAGGATTAATTGCACGATAAGTCCTCAAGTTAATGAGGACAAATCATTACACTTTGGCTCATTTCATGAGAATCTAAACAACACAACACATATGTTCAAGAAACACTGGAAAACACATTAACAACACCCTGCAATAGCTCTACGGAATCATTTCTTGCCTCTTAATTTAACCCCGAGAACCCTTTCCATCTTGGCCAACACGGCCTGGTTCGGCACCGCCTTCCCGTTCTCGTACTCCTGAACCACCTTCAGCTGCTCGTTTATCTGCTTCGCCAACTCCGCCTGGCTCATCTTCTTCTCCAACCGTGCCTTCTGTATCGCTTGCCTCACATCCGTCGGGACCCGGTCCAGAGCCGCCGGTTCCTCTGCTTCGTCGAGCTTCCTGGCGTAGATCACCGGTCCCGCGGCTTTCTTGTTGGATCCGGCGTCGAATTTCTTGATCGTCTGGACCGCCGCACCCGACCGCAGCGCTTGGTTGACGGCCTTGGGATCGCGGAGATCCTGAGACTTGGGCTTCGACTTGTGGAGCACGACTGGCTCCCAGTCCTGACTCACGGCTCCACCGAATCGGCTCGGCATTGTTGAGGATGATGACGTGACCGGAAAACTGCTTCGATCGAACAAATTGAGACAGATTGTTATGGTGAAGAAAAGATCATGAATGGGGAGTTTATATAGTGGTTTTGGGTCTGGAATGTTCTTCCGGTTTTTGATATCTGGAAGGTTCTTTGCTATTTGACATGGCAATTGTTTATCCGTTCTTTATTGATGACGTGGGTAATACAGGAACACGGTAACTAGCGTGACGCCCAAGCCAAAATGAGTAAAAAATATGTAAAATACACGTACGATTACTCAACTTTGGTAAAAAATAAAATAAAATGGTAATTAAATTTTCAAAAATCATAAAGCGACAATTAAATTTTATATTTTAAAATAAAATAATAACAAGAACATTAAACTCCGTTAACCCTTAACGAAAATATGATTGTATATGCCACATTACTCTCTTTTTCCCACCTCATATTTAAAAAATATTTTTAATTAATCCTTTAAAAATAAAAAAAAACACAAATAATTTTAAAAACCCAAAACATTCAATTGAGAAAATCAAATCTCCTCCCAAACAACCCAAAGTATTTGTCGATTGAGAAAATCAAATTCTCCATACATAATTCAATCTTGCAGCCAACCCAAAATAATCCCACAAAAAAAGACAAAGGGGGCTATTCTCAGTTACTTTCCTTCGGTGGCGCATATTTTCACTCGCCACAAATGGGTCAATTCTCTTCCGCCGCTTTACACCGAGAAACCTCCCTCACCTTCCTATCATCTTCTGTTTTCTTTTCTAGCGAGGAATTTCTCGATGAGATCGTAGCAAATCGAGATTACACCGCTGAAATTTTCGACCAGTGTTTGGCTTATATTTTTCAGTTCTTCGACCCTGACGATCGGAATCGGTGTTCCCTTGTCTGCAAGCGGTGGTTTCGCGTCGACGGTTAGAGCCGCCACCACCTATCTCTCAACGCCCAATCTGAAATAATTTTTTCTCTGCCTTCTTTTTTACGCGCCGACGAGTGTCTGGGAGGGGATTTGGTTTCATCAATCGACTACTTTGAGTTTTTGAAATTATTTGTGTTTTTTATTTTTTAAAGGGGTGATTCAAAATAATTTATTTATTTATTTTTAAATGTGATGTGGAAATGAGTATATTATTTTTAAATATGAGGTGGGAAAAAGACGGTAATGTGGCATATACAGTCATATTCTGTTAATGGTTAACGGGGTTTAACGCCCCGATTACCATTTTATTTCAAAATATAAAGTTTAATTACCATTTTGTGATTTTTGAAAGTTTGGTTTTTATTTTATTTTTTACCAAAGTTCAGTGACCGTCTGTGTACTTTACCTTTAAAAACATTAGTTTAGAGTTTAAAGTTTATCGGCGTAATTTATAAAATTAAGATTTATGATTAGAATTTAAATTTAAATTTTAAAGATTAAATATGTAAGTTTGTATAATTTTTTATGGTTAAATCGAGTTAGGATGGGCTTAAATTCGGTGCCTTCGGTCACACACTCTTATGGAGTCAAACTCTCTACTTTCACGTTACTATGTTTCAATATTTGCATAAGAAAAATTAGCGGATAAGACGTTAATTTACTTAAGTAAAATTAAAGATTTAAATTTTGATATTGTGAGTGAAGTAAAATAGGCTAAGAGTGTCGACCCATAATAAATCATAGGATGAGTCTACCACGTGCGACGAACACCGATGAACACCACTAATGATGAACACCGATGAACACCATTAAATTAATTAATAAAAATTTAAAATTTCAAGGATCCATCATACAATTAATAATTGTTTTTAAAAATTCAATTAAATTATTTTTTATATATATTAAAAATTTAATTTTTTTAATAAGGGTAAACTATATATTTAGTACCTCACACATTTCCGTATTTCTATTGAACCCTCATTATTTAAATATTATTTTAATTTGACCCTATTCTTTATAAAAAATAATTTAACCCTTAACTGTCAACCTAAAACCCTAAACTATTAAACCTTAAACCTTTAAACTCTTAAACCTATACCCTAAACCATATACCATTAAAAATAATTTCACCATCATCGATTCAATTCAATTGAATAAATTGTTGAATTCTCCTAAAAAAATTCGAACTGGTTTCGGCATTTTACTCTCATCATCAAAACTGATTGTGATATTTTAGTAGAATGGTTTCGTCGTCCCTCTTCTCCCCCCTCAATTTTTAGGCAGATAATAGAAAGTTGTGTAGGGTTATGCTCAAACTTCGTTTGAAAAATTCACTCAATTTCGAAGGAGGCAAACAAAACAGCCGATAAATTAGTCAAAGCGGGTATTTTCAAATTGGTTCCACTGCATTGGGTGAGCAATTCGAACGCTGGTTTTCGCAGGAACTGATCGAAAGCCTGGGCTCGCTTCCGATGGTTGTTACTGGTTGCCGCTATTATTGCAAGTGGCTGCCCTGCATTTCTGATTCTGGGTTGTGTTTGTCCGTGTTCCTCAACTTTTAACAATAGTAGGTTTCATTAGCAAAGTTGTTGCTTAGTGATTTTTCTAAAGTCTTTGGGTTTCTTCTGGGTTAATGGTTTGTTCAGTGTTGTATAACATGGATTCATCGCACTTTTTTTCTCCAATTAGGTCTAGGGAGATTTTTTAACGAGACATGGATCCATGTGTCATTTTTCTCAATCTTAATAAAATCTTAATTTTCAAAAAAAAAATTAATTGAATTTTTTAAGAGAATTTAACAATTCATTGAATTGAATCGATGATGGTGAAATTATTTTTAATGGTATATGGTTTAGGGTATAGATTTAAGAGTTTAAGGGTTTAAGGTTTAATAGTTTAGGGTTTTAGGTTGAGGGTTAAGGGTTAAATTATTTTTTTTATAAAGAATAGGGTCAAATTGAAATAATATTTAAATAATGAGGGTTAAATAGAAATACGTAAATAGCTGAGGTACTAAATATATAATTTACTCTTATTAAAAAAATAAAATTTTAATATATAAAAAATAATAATTTAATTGAATTTTTAAAAATAATTATTAATTGTATGATGGGTCCTTAAAATTTTAAATCTTTATTAATTAATTTAATAGTGTTCATCGGTGTTCATCATTAGTGGTGTTCATCGGTATTCGTCGCACGTTGTAGAATTTTCCTAAATCATATACAATGCTCGATTTAGATAATCAGTCAATAGATTAAATATCAGTAATTATACTAAAAAAGTTCGATCTATATTAATCTATCAATAGATTAAATTAAAAATAAATTAATTATCATTAAATTTAATTTAAAAGAATAAAATTTTTATTGGTTTCAATTTTCAAATAATTTAATGAAATAAACCGTAAAATATCTCGTGGATTAAATTCTCATATTATAAATGATAGGCTAAAAAATCACTTACGCAATAAACATCTGTTTATTGAGCTTTAAGCTCGCTCTTAGGCTGAGATATTCGACTTAATTTCATGGATAAAAACAACAAAAGAATGCCGATTCCAAACACTTCAATATTCAATTACATTGAAAAGTTACAAATTTTGAACTGCAAAATCATACAACACCAGGGGGAGAAAATGATGAAATTCATTAAGCAACACAGATCACTCGATCGAAAATAAAACAAAACATCATATCTGCACAAAAATACAAGAGTAAAAGATCCCCACAAGCTTACACTGCAGTACCATTTGCTCTCTTCTTGAGAAGTAAATTTAGCCATAGATACTGATTTAACTCTGTGTGTGAACTCCCGATTGGAAACAATTAAAACCAGTAGCCAGTTTTAGAGAACCAATTGACATCTGATTATAATCGGAGGCACTAATGTCTCAGATATAAGCTATCAGCATCCAATATATCAAGAAAACTTAAAGCCAAACAATTTGATCACTTACTGTATTCCACTGCAGGTGGTGCAAACAAATGTCCAGAAACTTGTGCAAACATATTGTGGCCCCTGTTCAGCTGACAAGTTAGCAACTAGAAAAACACTGCGACAAAGGTAAAAAACACTCCAAAAGTTGCACAAAATCACATTCAATTTAGCATAAGGAAAATCCTGCAAAAACATAGTATTTCAACTGCAAAATTACCGGAAGCAACATTTAAAGGGGATAGTCAAACAATTAAAACTTCCCAAAAGGATGAAAAGTAATGATCCAGAAATCATGAAAACTTTAATCAGGTTTTCTATTTGTAAAAAATCAATAAAGTATGTAACATCCGAGTTTGGGATCGGGTGGAAATAATATTAAAATAATGTTTCGGGTTTCAGTTTCATAATTAAAATAATAAAATATTTTAATGGGCTTCGTGTTTGCAAAATAATTAAAAACTATGTTGGGCCTATCTTCTAAGTCCAATTCCATGGATTTTAGGAGATGAGAATTTTAGTCATTCATTAATGTCATTATGGTAAATAAGTGGTCTTCCAAATTATAAACCCATTTTTATTTTAAATGAGCTTATTCATCATCTTCTTCCCCCTTCTTTTTCAAATCTCACGACATGAGAGCTCTCTCTCTCTAAGGGTTACTATTCAATCATCTCCCTTGCTCTTTGTTGGTGATTTTTGAAAGGTAAATACGTTTTTTACTCGTTCTCCTTTCCCTCTACAAGATAGTACCTTTAGTTTTCATTATTGTTCATGATTTTGAGATTTGAAGTTTTAGGTTTTTGAGTAAAAATGAGAACTTTATTGTCTTTAACTTAACCTATTGATTTATTAATGTTATGTGAGATGTTTACACCAAAATAGGTCCAACATATATGATTTTTAAAGGGTTTTATAAAGATTCCCGGATTTGAGTTTTGATGGGTTTTTGGAAGGGTTTTAAGTTGAGTTTTGGGTGTGTTTGATGTTGAAAATTGAGGGCTGATGGTTGTATGTTGGTTGAGGGTTGTTTTGGAAGCTTTTAGGAGTGTTAAAAGTGTTTGAATCAATGCTTTGGGACTAAGTTTCATGGCTGCTCGGGATTGAGGTTTTGGGAATTGTTCTTAACTTGAAATCTTGTGTTTTGTGCTTGAACAGTGTTTCAGGTTTGCTACTTTGATTTGTGAACTAATTTGAGGTTTTTTTGATTGTGTTGAGATGATTAGAAGCAAGATTTTGTGTTGGTGAAGCCTCGGGAACAAAACCGGAATCGTTGGAGGCTTGATCGGCTAGTGTGGTTGAGCTTGGAATTGTCGGTGAGTGGTTAAAAGTTTTTAAATGGTTTTCAAGTGTTGGTTCGAGCATGTGAACTAGGTTGGGCTTGGTAGACCCACCTAGAGTTGGGATTAGAGTGGTAGCCTAATCCCAAGCTTTAGTTGGAGACCTTGGTTGATCTTTAAATTGTTGATTTATGCCTCATGTTTAATTGTGATTATGGTGGTTATGTATATGTTGTTATACATGTATGTTGAGGCATGGTTTGATACATTGTTATATGTATGTTGAGGCATGGTTTGATGCATTGTTATATGCATGTTGATGATAGGTATGATGGGGATATACATATGTATGAAATATTATGTGATATTTGTATTAATGATATACATGTAGTGTTGACATGTGAAATGATATTATGAGGTGGTTGCATGATCCGAGGATCATGGTGAGTACATACTAGGCATGGAAATGTGGTTTGTGCATGACGGTAAGTCATGGTGAGTACGTGCTAAGCACGAAAATTGATATGTAATGGTGTTGTGAAAGGTTGTGAAATGCATTAGTATTGGCACTAGTATGCTTGGGGTACAATGATCGATCATTAGGATGTTTAGTGTGCACACGTGAGTCAAAATGTGCGCGTGGTCTTGATGACGGTATTCATCAAGATGGAGTACGGGTTCGCCCGGAAATCTTCTTATATATGTTAGTCGGTGATGAGTGGAATCCCATCGACGGGCGTGAGGATGAGTGGAATCCCCTCCGCGTGAATGGTGATGAGTGTAATCCCACCATAAGGTAATGGTTGTGTTGTTGGATGTGAGTTCCAACGGTTATCCGCGTATTCAAGTCATAGCTAGGTGCCAATACGGATTGTGAATTAAGTTGCTTATATGTTGAATATATATGTTTCCATATATGGTGGTTATAGACTTGTTGTGTATGACATGGTTTGGATAATATGTTCATGCATCATCTATTTATGGCTCATGTGGATCGAAGGTAAGATCATGCATTCTACCTTGGTTGTAAGCTCGTGCTTGGACCCTGCATTGTCGAGGTTTGTTTTATGAGCTTACCCTCACTAAGCTTTTATGCTTACGCTCCTTTTTGTTCGACAATGCAGATCAGTAGCTTGTGGGTGGCGAGGGCAAGGAAGGACCTCTAAGTGTCGCTTTGGTTAGCTCAAGTATGAACTTTAAATTGAAAGATTGTAATAGTCAAGCAATGAGATTTAAATGATTTGGAGTCATGTTGATGTTGGTGTGGCTCGTTGATGCCATGTCTTATTTTGTAAACCATGTCTAAATGTTTATCTTGAAAGCTTATGCGTATGTTGGTCTTGTGCCTTTTTTATAGATGCTCTTATGTATGATTGTCTAAGCATGCAAATCTTGATTGCTATGTGTGATTCCTATGTTGTTTTGATGGTCCTTTGATTGTATGATCTTTGTATGTTTTAAGTGTGTTGAGCATGCTTGTGGTATTGGTGTTGCTTTAGGGTATTGTTTGATGGTTGTTGGAGGTTTTAACTTGTGTTTTGGGACAGCCATGTACCATAAACCAGCTAAGACCAGTTTGCAGACAGAGGGCGTATCGAAACGGTTGGTCCCGTTTCGATACGGTCCTTTTGTTTTTGGCCAGGCGTTTCGATACGCTAAGGGAACATTTTGGTACGATTTTGCCACTGGGAATCTGAGAATTTGCCGATAAATTGAGGTACCGAAACGAGTCTTGGTGTTTCGTAACAGTCAATATGTCGTTGACCACGAGAAGTTGACCGTTGGGGGGTGTTTCGGAACGGTTGGCCACCATTTCGATACGGTCCTCTCGTGTTGACTTAGGCCCGTTGACCCAATCAAGGCGTTTCGATACACTTCCTGGGTGTTTCGAAACGGCATGTTTAATAAGCTAAAAATAGGCTGTTTTGTTGGGCTGTTGGGTTGTTTACCTCGTTTGTTTTTTCTGCTGTTGTTTTTCTCACATAGAATTTAATAATGCATCTAAATAAGATAATAATAATAATGAAAAAGTTTTCTTGGGTCGATAACCGAAGTGGAGCCTTAACGGGTTTCGCCTCGGTTATCCCCGTGTAGCCCACTCGGATCGGTCAAGCGTCCGGACCGGGGCGAGGGGGTTACAAAGTATTCGAAGACATTCAACCTATCTCACTGGACATAAGTACCAACCTTAACACGCCCTGATTATTTTCCATCTCTTTCCAAAATTCAATGGTTAATCTTCCATCAATGCCGGGATATAAATATATAAGTATCAATAATATACCATAAATCACAAATGAACCACATGCATTATTGATTTCACTAAGATCACTGTTGCCAGCTAGCAATCAATTCTATCACTTCCAAGATGCGTCTTCTAAACATTCACCATGCTTCATCTTGAGGGGGATATTAGATATTCATCACGTGTCTTACACGTGTTTTTTGTATCAGGTTGTTAAGTTAGTTATTAGGGTTTTAACACTGAATATTTGCAGCTTCACCACCTTTGTAATCATCGATTCTTTTACCTAAATAAAGATTCATTTCATTCCATTTCTTGATTACCAATTGTTATATGGTATCAGTTGAAATTGCTTCCGCTTCTTTCATTTTGTTTCTCTTCTTCCATTTCTTTTGCAATCATGGTTAATGTTGTTGAAGTTGACGCAACAGTTCTGATAATGGCAACAACCCTTACTATATTCATCAGTCCGACAATCCCGGTATGGTGTTGGTCACTCAGCCTTTGGCTAATGACAATTATAGCAGCTGGAAACATCCGATGCTTATGGCTCTTTCTGCCAAGAATAAGATTGGCTTTGTGGACGACTTTATTCCCTCACCGACATCTTCTTCTCCGTTGTTCAACATCTGGACACGTGCAAATAATTTGGTGAATTCATGGATCTTGAATTTCGTCTCGAAGGATATTGCAGCTAGTTTGCTTTATCATTCAACTGCTGCGGAAATTTGGAAGGATCTTGAAGATCGCTTTCAACAAAATAATGGTCCTCGAGTTTTCAGTTTAAAGAAGAAGTTGGTTGATCTTGCTCAGGGTTCTTTGTCCATAAGCACATATTACACCCAACTTAAGGCCATTTGGGATGAGTTGGTGTCTATTAAACTGTCTTGCACTTGTTTCCAGTGTACATGTGGAGGTCTTCAAAAAGTTCTTGATGAACAGCAAAGAGAATTGGTTATACAATTCTTGATGTGTTTAAACGATTCCTTTGCACATGTTCGTGGTCAGATTCTGCTTATGGAGCCTATGCCTTCCATATCCAAAGCCTTTTCTCTTCTCATTCAAGAAGAATTTTACCTATTTTGCTTTCAAATAATTCTGTTGTTAAAGTGAATTTTGTTGGTTCCATTCGTTTATATCCTAAGATTGTTCTTCATAATGTTCTTTTTGTGCTTGAATTCATGTTTAATTTATTGGCTGTTAGTTGGTTACTTTACAATTCTGACATTACTGTTGTATTTTCTGGTAATTCTTGTGTAATTTAGGACCAACAGGACGTGATTGGGAAAGTTAATTTTTTCAAGGATTATACTTGCTTAAATCAACCATTGCTACTGTGAATATTTCTGTTTCTTCCCATGTTGACAATATGTAAAATCCTACTCTTGTTACGAATTGCTGGCATAGCAAACTTGGTCATCCAAGTGCTCATGTATTGCATTTGTTAAAGGGTGTTTTGCCAAATGTTCATATTAATAAAAGAGATCTTTGTTTCATTTGTCCCTTAGCCAAACAACAACGTTTACCATTTCCTGTTTCTGTATCCAAATCCAAACTTCCTTTTAAATTAATTCGTTGTGATGTCTGAGGGCCTTTCAAAACTGCTACTTTACATAACCAGAGATATTTCTTGACTTTAGTTGATGATTTTTTAAGGATTACATGAACTTACTTGTTGCAGAAGAAATCTGATGTTCTCTCTATTATTCCTTAGTTTCTTGTTATGGTAAAGAGGCAATTTGGTTATAACATTAAAGTGTTTCGATCTGACAATGCACATGAGCTGAAATTCACTAAATTGTTTGCAAAACTTGGCATTGTTCATCAATTCTCATGTGTAGAAAGTCCTCAACAAAACTCTGTTGTTGAACACAAATGTAACCCCCTAGACCCGCCTATGCGTTACAACGGATCCTAGAAAGTCACATTAGGGTCACAAGAGCCACCCACAATAAAATACACATAAAACATTTTTTTTCAAACACTTATTAAATTGTAACGGTAACCTTTGTTTAACATACCCTTTCCTGAAATCTTTTAAACATATAACAAGATTAAAAAAAATGTTTTACATACACTATCATAAAATAATACATAACATGCATGCCCACTAACTATGTCGGTACCGTACTCCAAAAGCAACATCGAGAGAACTCCAACGTTGTTGTCGTTCATCGAGCCATGTTAGGTTTCTATTAACCTGCGGTGGTAAAAACAGCGTGAGCTTCAAAAAACTCAACAATACAGAACTACCAATGGATGCTATAAGTAACATGTAGATATATGGTAGGCATAACACTGTCATAATGTTTCGGGGAACAATAGGCTCCAAAAATACGGTCAGATATTTCAAAGAAGCGGTATACATGAAGATAATAGAATTGCACTTTACTCAATCACTGAGTATCCTGCTAGGAATATATAGACTAAAGAGTTGGACAAGATATGGATTGCGATAGTTAAATCAGAGGCTTAGTGTGTGTTCCAACAGTGCAAAGTTAACACATACAAAGTAACGGTGTGGTGAACGCTATTTCACGGTTATATGATTTTAACGATAAGGTTCATTTTAGATTTTCTATCTACCCTCCAACCAAACTCCGGTATGCAGTTCCCCAGAACTGCAACTATCACGAGCATTAACCCAGGCCCATTGGGCGTAGGTGCCAGCCTAAGGGGATACCTTAGGTACGGTAAGGAATTACCCTAGCCGAAGCATAGGAACCTGAAACGGTAAGGAATTACCAGCCTGATCAGTGCTGAACCTACGGTAACTTTATACTCTATCCCAAAATATCCCGGTAACAGTATAGGTAGTGACAATAGTATTCGGTAGTAATCAGTGATAGTCGATAATGATCGATAATAATAATATTCGGTAGCAATCATTGTTAATCAGTAATAACAATGAATATAAAGTAAACTTTAGTTTTCGATTAAATGATAACTAGCGAGCATATACATTTTTATTTTATTTCTTTTTTCTCTTTCTTTCTTTTTTTTGTTCAGATACATAGGTATATTTCGGTTTGATAAAATCCATATTTCGTATCGAAAGACAGCCTAGGGTTCAGGACGGTAGAATATTTATGTGCACTTGGAACACACTAAAAGGAACCATTTATTTCTCAGAGATACTTGGTATTTACAAGGAGAGATGAAACACTGAACTTTTGACAATTCTGAACCGATTTCAAAAACGATGTCCCTATCTCAAGGGGGCCTCGTAATCAATTTCTTCGATCAAGCATTCGAAAATTGATACGATATGATCGGTTAGGATCTCAAATATGTCAAGATTGTTCTGATCATTTGACCAATAAGGGCATTTTGGTCATTTAACACTTCGAGGCAGTTCCATAATCTGATCCCGGGGGATAGGTCAATGATTTGTCGCGCTGAAGATTTTCGACGGTTTACTAGGCTTCAAAGGCCATTCCACTATACTCATCTCGCTGATACATTACTTTTCCAAGCATTCAAATCGGTGCACTTTCCCTGTGTTCACTATTTAATTCTGACTGTGTTATACATCTTTATGAATCGCTGTCACATTATCTCGAAACATGCCTCGAGAGGTTGAACATGCATTTATGCCAATTTGGGTATCAAGAAATGATTGACACACTTAACCCAAACTTCAACCCATTTGAATATTGCAATCACTTGCGTGCGATCAAAAGTTCAAGATTTCGAAGCTTTTACTTATCTCAGTCGAGAGGGCATCCCAATTATTTAAAGTGCAGTCGTTCACGCTCTTTCGGGCCTTTTGAACCACTTAATCATCTTAATCACTAGTTTATATCTCGTCATATGGTTAATTCGGTAGTTTCGAGTGCCCAGTGGCATCTTAGTCTCTTTTAGCCAATTTGTACATATTGGTATTTTCAATTCTTTCAATTATTTCAGTCTTTTCGATCATTTTCCAACCATCCATTATTTCCAAAACACGAGGATAGGCTCATCATCTCTGTTAATTTAGAAATTCCAATGCCTAAGCACATTTTGGTCATTTGATGACTCGATTGTATCAGTATTTTCAATTCTTCTACTCGATTCAGCCATTAATAGCAATTATGTATCTTCTGATAGTTTGATTGATCCGAACATATAAATAGTTTCCCCCACAAATTTATCTTCAGAGGTTTATTCAGGATTTACGCTAAATCCGAGTGCTTATCTTTCTTGAATGCCCAAGTCTTACTATCGAATCTCTCTGAGTAATTCGAGACTTTTAGATGAATCAACTGTTTTACCGGATTTAGTGTAGGTTTCAACACCATTTTCATTATCAGGGGTATTTCTGTCATTTTCACATCAAAGGCATTTTCGTAATTATATACTCCAATATTTCTGTCGTTTGACAAATTTACATTATTAATCGAGTTTGGAGATTGATTGCCTCGTTAATTATTTGTTGGATTCCAGATTCTTTGATTTATCATCTTTCTCATTCGATTATTCCAAACTTATCAATAACGTCATACATTTTCATATCCGGTTAGACTTAAGCAGAATTAACGGTACTCATCATCATATGTGTGCATGCGTTAACCAAATACTAACATGTTCACGAGCATACAAGAGGTACCAGTGTATTACCTTGAATCCTTGCTATATAGGTCGACTGTGGTACTCCATTCGATCAAACTCGAACCCAAATTCAACGTCCTTTACTTCTCGGATACGAAGACACATGAATACCTTCAATTAAATATAATCCATAATCAATCCTTAATTCGATCAAATAACTCTTAAATTAAAAAAACTAAACACAAGCTTTTTCGGGTTCAAAGTCCAATTCGGAGGCTTTTAGGTTAGAATTTCGTGAAATGGGCTTTAAAATCAGACTCAGAACGTCGAAAAACATAAAATAGGGCTTTTCGAGAAAAGTTGACTTTTTGGTCAAAGTCAACGCTGACGTTAGCGGTCAAAGTCAACGCTGACGTCAGCAGGTCAACGGGCTGAGGTCAACTGAGTTGACTCGACTGACTCACTGTGCTGACTCGAGCTGAGTTGACTTAGCGGTTGACTCGGACTGAGTTGACTCGACAAACGGGTTTGGGTCGGGTACGAGTACAAGTCAAACTCGGGTTGGGCCGGTTCAGACCGGGTTGGGCCAGTTCACTCACCCTAAAACTTCTGGTGGTCGGACGGTGGCCGGAATGGTCGCCGGAGACCTTATAAGCCTCGATTTCGCCAGAAAAACAGAGAGGAAAGCATTGTTAGTTCGACCCATACGATACATGTTGAAATAAAATCGGAATCAAGCTAGAAATTACCTTAAACAGAACCGAGAAGGTCGGAGTCAACGATGCTCCAATGAAAACCTTCCCGGCGTCGGACAAATGATCGGCCGGTTGGGTTTTGCTCGCCACTACACAGGGAGCTCAGATCCGGCGGTCATGCGACAAGGTGACAGCGGAGGTGGCCGGAAAACACGGAAAATCAGGATGCGAGGTGAGGGTTCTCGTCGAACCTTTGTCGCAACTTTCACGGTAGACGACGGTGAACTACGGCGAGTGGTGGCCATAGGCATGATCGAAAGAGGGTAGCAGTTCTGTAACACCCGTGTTTTGGGCCTAGGAGTTAACCGGGTTTATAGTTCGAGTCAAATAAAATTTAATTAAAACAATTCAACCTAAAATGTGGTGTAATTGAGCTTTAGTAAAAAGGGAAGGACTTATGTTGTAAATTACCCAAAATTTTTTGAAAAGGATGACAACTTTCAAAGTTGTCATCTTCTCCCCCTTTTTCAATATTTCCCAACGTGAAGCACTCTCCCCCTTTCCCCAAACCCTCTCAAATATTCAAGTTACTATTCCATCAATTTTCCACTTGATTTCAACACCATTTTGAAAGGTAAACATGTTTTCTTAATCTCCTCTTTATTTCCTATCAACCCATAGTCTTAGATTTCAAAGTTATAGAGTTTTGAAAATTAGGGTTTATATCAAAGTTTGGGTTTTTAAGGGGTTTTTCAATTGGTTTTGATAAATTGTGTTGGGGCTTTGTTTAATCACGTTGAAATACACGTTATATGTAAATTTGGTTGAATTTTGGTAAAAATCCGAAGTGAGCTCTTATACCCATTTTTGAGTTGTCAAAAACACCATTTTTGGTGGGTTTTTGGTTGAAAACAAAGGGCTGATGGTTAGGGTAGGTTAGGAGGGTGATTTGGGACATTTTGGAGGTCATTTGGGTGTTTGAAAATAGAGATTTCAGCAAGGATATTGGGAAGCACGAAAATTGAGTTTTTGGGGATTATGTGGATTGGAAAATTGTGGAATTTGGCTTGTGTTTGTTGAGTGAGATGATGATTGGGTTTTAGCATTGAATTGTGGTGTAATAAGTGTGTTTTGTTTGGCTAGAAGCAAGAGGAAGCGTTGAAGAGGCTTTGGGACCGAATCCGGGTTCGTAGGAGAATTGTTTCGATTTGCTAAGGAAGGGCGGTGAGTGGTTTCAACTTGTTTTAAGTTTGGTTCGAGTATGTGTAGTGGGTGTGTGTGAAGTGTGCTTGGTAGGCCACTTATAGTTAATTCAAGTTGTTGATTTAACCATTGATATCCATGAATGCATTTATGCTTGCTTAACTATGCTACTGTGATTGTGGTTGATTGGTGTAAGTTTATCTTGATATACATCTATGAGATTGAGCATGAATGGTGGTTGATGATATATATATAATGTGGTTATGATAATTGACACTAAAATAATTACTGGTTGTAAATGATCGATCATTAGGATAGTGTGCACACAAATTGAGTCAAAACGTACGTGGCCTTGATGGCGTTAAGTCATCAAGGAGGAGTACGGTGATGTAACATTCCACCGGAAGCTTTTTATACATTTCTACGGGATGATGAGTGGAATCCCATCCGTAGGGCATGTGGCGATGAGTGGAATCCTGCACATGCAAGGTCCGGTGATGAGTGTAATCCCACCGAGGTAAAGTGTTGTTGAGGTTTAAATCCGCACAATCGGGGTAATTAAAGTGGCCAATTAACTTGTTCATACATTGTGGTATGTGATGATGATATATGTTGGTGATATATGGTGTTGCTATATGATGTTGATATTGATAATTGAGCTTGGTAGGATCGAGAAACCATATATGCCACTTGAAAGACTAGCTAGGTCTACTCAATTATATGCAATTGTAGGTTGTATGTGAGATTAGGATTTACATGCTTGAACCCTGCATTGTTGATGTTTTTTGTTTTAGAGCACCCTCACTAAGCTATTAGCTTACGCTCTCAATGTTCAACAATGCAGATCATTAGCATGGTGTTAGCTCGAGGCAAGGCAAGAAGGGCTTTCCAAGTTTGTGGCTCAAGTACGGTTATCGATTTTTGTATTAGCTAGCAATGTGGCAAGGGTTTTGTATGAGCTTTATATTACTCATTGATATATTGATGTTTTGGATTGTAAAACATGTAATACTATGATGAATGTTGGTGTGTGATGGCATGCTTTAGATGCTTAGGTTGCCTGGTGTATGAGTGCAAACCTCTTGTGTTGAATTGTGCCATTTGGGCCCTTTGAGCTTTCATGTATGACCTTAAATGTTGAATTTGCTCTTTTGTTGAAATGTCATGTTCGAATGCCTTGACTCATGTTGATTGCTACCTATGGCTCATGTATGATTGCTTAAATGTTAGTATGTGCAAGTCTTATGAGTGTTAATTCATGCCTTTGGTCCTTCGTAAGCTCTTATGTATGTCTATGCATGATCTTAGTGTTCTTTTTCCCTAGGAAGTCTTTAGAGTTGAGCAGTAAGTGATCCCCTGCACAATGGTTTCGAAACCATGGGTAAGGTTTCGAAACTTTTGCAGAAATCTGGGCTTCCAGACCTTACTGCCAGCATAAGTTTCGAAACCTTTGAGGAAGGTTTCGAAACCTTTGCAACATCTGGGATTCCAGACCTCACTGCCGGCCTAAGTTTCGAAACCTTTGAGGAAGGTTTCGAAACCATGGAAGAGGGTTTCGAAACCATAGGTAAGGTTTCGAAACCTTTGCAGAAATCTGGGTTCCAGACCTTACTGCCAGTCTAAGTTTCGAAACCATTTGAGGAGGTTTCGAAACCTTTGTTTAAAACTACACTGTTTGATCCTTGTTGGCCTTTTTAAAGAGAAAAACCCATAGGTATTAAGATGCCTTTAGTCAAGATTAAAATGTGGCTGTTTGAATGTGGTTTGGGGTTCGAATGTGACAAGATTAAAATGAAAAAAAATATAGGGTTGCTAGCCGAGGGGGAACCCTTTGGGTTTCGCTTCGGTTTTCCCCGTGTGGCCCACTCGGACCGGTCATCCGGCCAGACCGGGACGAGGGGGGTTACATTTGTTGGTATCAGAGCCTGAGGTTACCGAGACCTCGGGCAGGTAAGTGAGGTAAGCTTAATGTGTTAAATGATTGTGTTGTTCGATGCATGCCTTGCCATGAATTTTTGATATTTGAATGTTCGCATGATGTTTGAAGCATGAATTGTTGTGTCTGGTGTAGAGTGTGTGCCCATTGCTACTATTACTTAATTGAATTTTTTTTTTGATAAAAGGAGTACTTGAGCACCATTGGACCCTTGCTTTGACTAACGTAATCCCTATTTGTTTGTTGTTGTAGTTATTTCCTTGCTAGCTGTACCATGAGACCACGTGGGAGGCCTAGGATGGTTCGACCGGAACCACGGGCAGAGGCTCCGAGAGCTGAGCCAGTAGTGAGAGTTGAGGCTCAAGTGGGAGAGCCTGTGGTTGGAGTTGGAGCTCCTCCACCACCTCCACCACCACCACCTCCTCCACCTGGAGTAGGAGGTGAGGTCGGGGCCGAAGGAGAGGGACCACAAGGAGGTCAAGGTGGCCAAGGACCGGCCGGGATAGACTTAGCTCTGTTGGTTTAGGCGATAGCCGGGGCATTTCAGGCTGCAGTAGCTGGAGGTCAGGCAGCTCATCATCAGGGTGAGGGCACCGGGTTACCTTTAGAGAGACTTCGAGGCCTTGGGGCCGAAGAGTTCAGAGGTGCTACTCCAGAGCGATCAGAGCTATGGTTTGAGAAGACTGTTCGTATTCTTGCTCAGATGGGATGTACTGGTGAGCGCAAGTTGGGATGTGTTGAGTCTCTGCTTCAGGGTGATGCCTACACTTGGCGGGTCACCATTACTACGGGTATGGATGATGCTGAGATCACTTGGGAGTTCTTTGAGACAGCTTTCCGGAAGAAGTATTTGGGTCCGCGATACCTCGATGAGAGGAAGAGGGAGTTTATGGCATTGCTTCAGGGGAGTATGTTCGTGACCGATTATGAGATCCGATTTGTCAGATTGAGTCAGTATGCACCTGAGCTTGTACCTACTGAGGTGGAGCGTTGTAACCGCTTCCGTTATGGGCTGAGTGAAGAGATCAAGACGTATACTCTAGCTTCAGATTACACTGATTTCGATGTCTTGGTCGCGAGGGCCAATGACTTAGAGCACAGTTTGAGTTTGACCAGGCGGTTAGGTGGATCTAGTTCGGGTAAGAGGTCCAGCAACTTTGATAGAGGTGATGCCAAGAGGCATCGGGACAACAGACATCATTTTGATCATAGGCGTGGTGGCGGTAACCACGGTAGGGGCCATCAGGGTCAGAGAGCTGGTGGGAAGTTGCCCACATGTGCTACTTGCGGGAGGAACCACTCCGACGAGTGTTGGGGAAATTTTCATTCTTGTTGGAGTTGTGGGGCTAGAGACCACATTAGGCGTGACTGTCCACATCAGGTGGGACAGGCACCAGCTCAGGCTCCTGCTAGAGCCAATGACTTTCAGAGAGGCCGCGAGCGCGGTAGAGGTAACTTCCAGCCGAGGAACGATGGTCAGAGGAACATAGCACATGTAGTTGCGGTTCAGCCAGAGGACGGAGGACAGGCCAGAGTTTATGCTCAGCGGGGAGATCAGCATGACACCGATGTGATCGCAGGTAACTTCTCGATACAGTCTTTGGGTTTGCTTTCTTTGATTGACTCTGGGTCTACACATTCCTACATATTGAGTGAGCATGCACAGTCCTTGAATTTGCCATGTGAGATGTTAGAGGTAGGAGTTAGTGTTACTAGTTCCTTTGGGGACACGGTAGTAGTTAGGAAGATGTACCGAAGGTGTCCGTTGATGGTTCAGGGGCATGTGTTTCCAGTAGATATGATGGAGCTTCCTTTCTATGGTTTCGATGTGATTCTGGGTATGGACTGGCTCACGGAGCATAGAGCTAGGATAGATTTTGAAACTAAACGGATTTCTTTGAGGCTCACAGATGACTATGAGATTGTAGTGGTGGGTGAGAACGTGAAGTTCTTGTCCAATGTGGTTATAGTATTAGAGGCTAAGAGATTGGTTGATTTGGGGTGTGAAGAATACTTAGCGTATGTGATGAACCCTAACATGAGTGAGGTTAGACCTCAGGACATCCGGACAGTATGTGATTTTCCTAGCGTGTTTCCGGAAGAATTGCCAGGGTTACCACCGGATAGAGAGGTAGAGTTCAGCATTGAGACTTATTCTGATTCGGCTCCTGTTTCGATTGCTCCGTATCGCATGGCACCGAAAGAATTGAAAGAGTTGAAGACTCAGTTGCAAGAATTGACAGACATAGGTTTTATTCGACCTAGTTCTTCACCTTGGGGTGCACCAGTTTTATTTGTGAAGAAGAAAGATGGAAGCATGAGAATGTGTATAGATTATAGGCAGTTAAACCAGTTGACAGTGAATAATAAATATTCGTTGCCTAGAATTGATGACTTGTTTGATCAGTTGAGAGGAGCATCGGTCTTTTCGAAGATTCATTTGAGATCGGGTTATTACCAGCTAAAGGTAAGAGAGGTTGATGTACCGAAGACGACCTTTAGGACTAGGTACTGTCATTATGAGTTTGTAGTCATGCCATTTGGGTTGACTAATGCACCGGCTGCTTTCATAGACATGATGAATAGGATCTTTCATCAGTATCTAGATCAGTTTGTGGTTGTATTTATAGATGACATCTTGGTGTACTCGCGAACTGAAAAAGACCATGACCGACACTTGAGACTTGTTTTGAAGACTTTGCTAGATCATCAGTTGTATGCGAAGCTCAGCAAGTGTGAATTCTGGATCCGAGAGGTAGTCTTCTTAGGGCATGTAGTGTCAGCCGATGGGATTAGAGTTGATCCGAAGAAGATTGAAGCCATTGTTGAGTGGAAGCAACCAAAGTCTGTGACAGAGGTACGTAGCTTCCTAGGCTTAGCCGGATACTATAGGAGGTTTGTAGAGGGTTTCTCTAAGTTAGCCGCTCCATTGACACAGTTACTTCAGAAGAGTGTTCAGTTTGAGTGGACAGATGCAAGACAGAGAGCCTTTGAGAAATTGAAAGAAGCTTTGACCCAAGCACCGATCTTGATTCAGCCTGAGTCCGGGAAGGACTATATAGTCTACAGTGATGCTTCTTATGTAGGGCTAGGATGTGTTCTTATGCAAGACCGAAGAGTGGTGGCTTATACCTCAAGACAGTTGAAGACTCATGAGCGCAACTATCCGACCCATGACATAGAGTTAGTTGCAGTTGTGTTTGATCTAAAGATTTGGAGGCACTATTTGTACGGTGAGAGGTGCACAGTGTACACCGATCACAAGAGTTTGAAATACATTATGACTCAGCAAGATTTGAATCTCAGACAGTGCAGATGGTTAGAGTTGCTAAAGGACTATGATCTTACTATTGAGTACCATCCGGGTAAGGCCAATGTAGTGGCCGATGCATTGAGTAGGAAGATGGCTGTGGACTTGAGAGCTATGTTTGCTAGATTGAGTTTGTCCGGAGATGGTGGCTTGATAGCCGAGCTTCAGGTTCGACCTACTCTAGGTCAGTTGATTCGAGAGAAACAGCTCTTAGATAGATCTTTGGCACCTCACGTGCAAGATATAGCCGAGGGTAGATCTTCAGATTACAGTTTCAACACTGATGGGGTCTTGTGTTTCAAGGATAGAATAGTTGTGCCAGAAGACAGTGACTTGAGACGTACGATCTTGACTGAGGCCCACAGTAGTCCATTTGCTATGCATCCTGGAAGTACGAAGATGTACCAAGACTTGAAGAATGAGTACTTTTGGGTTGGCTTGAAGAGAGATGTAGCCGACTTTGTGAGTAAGTGCTTAGTGTGTCAGAGAGTGAAGGCGGAACATCAGGTTCCCTCAGGTTTGTTACAGCCGTTGAGAATTCCAGAATGAAAGTGGGAGAACATCACCATGGATTTTGTTTCGGGTTTGCCTTTGACTCCTACGAAGAAGAACTCAGTTTGGGTGATAGTAGATCGTTTTACGAAGTGTGCTCACTTCTTGGCAGTCAACACTACTTACACCTTAGATAGATTGGCCGATTTGTACATTGGTGAGATTGTTAGACTGCATGGTGTGCCGAAGTCCATCGTGTCAGATAGAGACCCGCGGTTTACTTCTAGATTTTGGGAGTGTCTGCATACAGCCTTGGGTACCCGTTTGAACTTCAGCACTTCTTATCATCCTCAGTCAGATGGTCAGTCAGAGAGGGTTATTCAGATCTTAGAGGATATGCTGCGTTGTTGTATCATTGACTTTCAGGGTACTTGGGAGAAGCATTTGCCTCTCGTAGAGTTTGCGTACAATAACAGCTTTCAGTCGAGCATTCATATGGCTCCGTATGAGGCCTTGTATGGCCGGAAGTGTAGAACTCCAGTGTGTTGGGCCGAGGTAGGACAGAAATTGTTACCTATGCCGGATTTGCTTAAGGGGACAACCGACAAGGTAAAATTGATTTGTGACCGTTTGAAGGCTGCTTCGGATAGGCAGAAGTCCTATGCCGATTTGAAGAGGAAGGAAGTTGAATACTCAGTGGGTGAGAAGGTATTCTTGAAAGTATCTCCGTGGAAGAAAGTGATGAGATTTGGCCGAAAGGGGAAGTTGAGTCCGAGGTACATAGGACCGTATGAGATTGTGAAGAGGGTTGGTCATGTTGCTTATCAGTTGCGTTTGTCGTCCGAGCTTGAGAAGATACATGATGTGTTCCATGTTTCGATGCTTAGTAAGTATAGGTCCGATCCATCACATGTTATGCCCGTAGAAGAGATTGAATTGAATCCGGATTTGACTTACGAGGAAGAACCAGTGGAGATCTTAGCTTCTGACAGTAAAGTGTTGAGGGGTAGATTGATTGAGTTAGTAAAGGTGCGGTGGCAACGTAGAGGTGCGGACGAGGCCACTTGGGAGAGGAAGGAGGATATGGAAAAGCAGTTTCCGTATCCCTTTCAGTCAGGTAATTTCGGGGACGAAATTTCCTTAAGTGGGAGAAAGTTGTAACACCCGTGTTTTGGGCCTAGGAGTTAACCGAGTTTATAGTTCGAGTCAAATAAAATTTAATTAAAACAATTCAACCTAAAATGTGGTGTAATTGAGCTTTAGTAAAAAGGGAAGGACTTATGTTGTAAATTACCCAAAAAATTTTAAAAAGGATGACAACTTTCAAAGTTGTCATCTTCTCCCCCTTTTTCAATATTTCCCAACGTGAAACACTCTCCCCCTTTCCCCAAACCCTCTCAAATATTTAAGTTACTATTCCATCAATTTTCCACTTGATTTCAACACCATTTTGAAAGGTAAACATGTTTTCTTAATCTCCTCTTTATTTCCTATCAACCCATAGTCTTAGATTTCAAAGTTATAGAGTTTTGAAAATTAGGGTTTATATCAAAGTTTGGGTTTTTAAGGGGTTTTTCAATTGGTTTTGATAAATTGTGTTGGGGCTTTGTTTAATCACGTTGAAATACACGTTATATGTAAATTTGGTTGAATTTTGGTAAAAATCCGAAGTGAGCTCTTATACCCATTTTTGAGTTGTCAAAAACACCATTTTTGGTGGGTTTTTGGTTGAAAACAAAGGGCTGATGGTTAGGGTAGGTTAGGAGGGTGATTTGGGACATTTTGGAGGTCATTTGGGTGTTTGAAAATAGAGATTTCAGCAAGAATATTGGGAAGCACGAAAATTGAGTTTTTGGGGATTATGTGGATTGGAAAATTGTGGAATTTGGCTTGTGTTTGTTGAGTGAGATGATGATTGGGTTTTAGCATTGAATTGTGGTGTAATAAGTGTGTTTTGTTTGGCTAGAAGCAAGAGGAAGCGTTGAAGAGGCTTTGGGACCGAATCCGGGTTCGTAAGAGGATTGTTTCGATTTGCTAAGGAAGGGCGGTGAGTGGTTTCAACTTGTTTTAAGTTTGGTTCGAGTATGTGTAGTGGTGTGTGTGAAGTGTGCTTGGTAGGCCACTTATAGTTAATTCAAGTTGTTGATTTAACCATTGATATCCATGAATGCATTTATGCTTGCTTAACTATGCTACTGTGATTGTGGTTGATTGGTGTAAGTTTATCTTGATATACATCTATGAGATTGAGCATGAATGGTGGTTGATGATATATATATAATGTGGTTATGATAATTGGCACTAAAATAATTATCGGTTGTAAATGATCGATCATTAGGATAGTGTGCACACAAATTGAGTCAAAACGTACGTGGCCTTGATGGCGTTAAGTCATCAAGGAGGAGAACGGTGATGTAACATTCCACCGGAAGCTTTTTATACATTTCTACGGGATGATGAGTGGAATCCCATCCGTAGGGCATGTGGCGATGAGTGGAATCCCGCACATGTAAGGTCCGATGATGAGTGTAATCCCACCGAGGTAAAGTGTTGTTGAGGTTTAAATCCGCACAATCGGGGTAATTAAAGTGGCCAATTAACTTGTTCATACATTGTGATATGTGATGATGATATATGTTGGTGATATATGGTGTTGCTATATGATGTTGAAATTGATAATTGAGCTTGTAACACCCCCTTCCCGGCCTGGTAGAGAACCGGGTCAAAGGGCGTTACTGACAAACAGAACGGTGAACGGAACGATAAATTCTAATCAATATTCTTAAGCCTTTTTGATCTTAGAAACATTATTAAACAATAAAACAAATCTAATTATTCTAATACGAACAATGTGTATTCAATTAGGACCAATTTATAACTTTTACAAATTTAGGGACTAAAACGTAAATTTTACCAACTATAGGTCCTTAGCCGAAATTCATATTATTAAACTGTAATTAAGCTTACTAATTATTAGCTTGCAAAAATTCGTTATCAACCAAGGTCGTTTACCTAACCGATTAAACGATACAATATTTTAGGGACCCTTTCGTAATTTGTCTAAAACTATTTTTATTCGAACTAACAAAGTATCTTAAACACTTAAAAATTTATACAAAACATAGGTAACGCATACACAATAGTAGGGCCACAAGACTAGTATAATTACTTTAACTACTTTGCCACCATACTAGGAGTTCATAAGGACAAACACATTACTCTTTACTTGTGGTGACTTGCCGATCTTCCAACTGATCCCGATCTCGATCCGATACTTTCCTTAACCTGAAATGTTATGCAAATGAATGCATTAGACTTACATAGTCTAAGTGAGGTAGCCAATAACAATGAATGAGCATGTTATATAATGCTGCATACTTTCAAAAATGATCATAATGCTAATTATGCACTAACATGGCATACTTCATATTCATAACAAAGCATAATATCATATCATGACCATAACATGACATAACGTATCAAATACATATTATATTGGTACCATTGGATACGCGGATTCCCTGTATACCATATCATGAATCATAAATGAGCCGTAGCTCCATGTATCCCTTACACTGCCATCCTTTTATCTCCCACATATAGGCCGTAGCCCTGGACCGTAGTCCTCCCTTACATGGTGAGCTCGAATAATCCTATGACATGCCAATTGTATCCAATGTCCATAAATACACAAATTCACATATATCCATAACTTTCATATCATACCAATTATCAAATGAGTCGTAGCTCCATGTCAAGTAATATATTATTTTCATATATGCACACATGCAACATATCATAGTCATTTTTGAGCATATCCAAATAATGCAGGGTACTTACCAGATGCAGATAAATTCATAATTAATGCAACGGGGCAGCACCGAGCCTACCCCTGACACGACTACACTCACCTTGACAGACCGGTGCTTTATTTTTATTTCTTGGACTTGACGGTTGTTCCGAATCGACTTCGTGTACTACGATAATTAATAAAACTAATTAAAATCGATAAGACAGTATCGAATAAATACAGAGATACTAATTAAATTCGATACCAAAACTTAGACCAATCAAGGATTTGGGCTTACCCCGACGTCGGCAGAGATTCGATATTACTATATCGAAAATATCGAACCACCAATCTAATATTGAGCCATTTTATCACTCGATGTATCTAAATTTCTTGAATACCTTTCTCATTTAGCCGTGAATGGCTAATGCCTCCCATGACCCTTATTTATACTTTAAATTGCCGCCCCTTAAATCCTCTAATTTCCCCCCACATCATCATGTATCGTGGCATGAAATTGGAATTGAAATTCCTTTACTTTGACCACGTGTGGCTTTTGGCCACCTTATAAGCTTGTAAAAAGCCACGCAATGGCTTACTCACCCTTTAAGTGGCTGTGTAATGCCCTTGGCCGTGGCATTTGCTTGGGGCATAAAGCCCTTAGGGGGTGGCCACGTGTAGTGATTTCATGCCACCTTGCGCCACTTAATTTCCCAGGTGGGAATTCATGGTGGAATTCCTTCATTTTGAAGGAATCTGACCGTGGGTTCCACATCCTTTTTTTTAATAATAATAATAATAATAATAATAATAATAATAATAATTAACTAACTGTTTAATCTATTTGGGTACCAAATCGAACCAACCTTTAATCGAAACGAAAATATTCGATTGCTGGAACTTGTCCCCGAAATTATAAATTGACCCGAATATTCTAATAAGATCGAATAACTTATAAAATCGATATAAAATACTCGGTCATCGGAACCTAATTTCGACTAGACCGGTTTTTGGGATGTGACAACTCTCTCCCCCTTAAAAAGAATTCGTCCTCGAATTCTTACCTGTAGCTTCGGATTGTTCATCCGTGCACTCTTCGAGATCAGAATCTTCTAGAGATGAAGAATTCACCTTTCCTAATCTTTCTGGCCAAGATCGCCTTGCACTAACACGTCGACGTTTCTCGAAAAATTTCTTAGGACAATCTCGAGCGAGATGGTCCATCTTGCTACAATCGAAACAAGCTTCGGTTCCCTTTTTACATCGTCCTATCGGATGATTATCTTGGCAAAAGCTACAAAGAAATCTTTCTTGTTTCGGCTCATTTGGTTTCTTGACTGAATCCGACATCACTTAGGAACGAGGATACTTTAAGAAAAAATGCTTATTTCACACTCTTGAAACAGAGGTGGGTTTTGGTCTTACTATTGCTGAGGATAACTATCCATATAGAATGAAAATTTTTGTCTTTTTCCCACCTTTCTAAGAATCACAAATTCTTTTAAGGCTTTGCAAAGCTTATCCTTTCACCTCTTCATATTCACCTGACACTTGCACTTTCTAATAGCATTCAACATCTTAGGTTTCAACACATAGGGTGAGTCATCATCCTCTAATTTCAAGCTATTCTTCTTGTTATTTCTTATTCAAAATCTGGTACCTGTATCAATACACTCTGACCAGTATTGATACGGTTAAGCACAAATCCAAAATTCAGTTAAAAGTTGTTAAACTGTTCCGATACTCTCATACTTGTTTCGGTACGTTTTTATAGGTCGTTTCGATACGTATCCTTTCCCGTATCGATACGCCCAGCCCATAGTTCATTCTTTCTATTCTATAGATAGGTCCCTAACCAGGCTTACTTAAACAGGATTTCTTATCAACATATATAGACATAAGGATTAAAATTCTTACCCGAAATAGTGTCGAGATCATCTTCTGAGTCCTTCCCTGAATGTGAAACATTCGTGCAGAAGCTTTTGATTCGGTCCACTTGTTACTTTCGACGTCCCCGATCCTCCCGGCTTTCCGAAGGATCCTTAATTTGACCCCTTGCCTCGAGAAGGGTTGGTCGTCACTGGAACATGCTTGTTAGGATTCTCTGGACAATCTCAAATGAGATGACCTATCTTTCCGCAGAAGAAACATGCACTGGTTTTCTTGCGACATTGTCCTTCATGTCGTCGTTGACAAAAATTGCACTTAGAAATTCTCATGTATTGATTTCTTTTCAGACTTATTAAATTTACTAACTTTCCGAGCTCTATTCGCTACTTCCGTAGCTTTGACTCTATTTACGAGATCTTGGAAATTTGTAATGCACCATGCTGTAAACATGGGGCGTAACTCATCGTTGAGTCCTTCGATAAACATCCGACATTTTTCTTCCTCTTTCTTAATAAAGTTAGCACCATATCTGCAACACTTGCAAAAATCGTGGATATAATGTTCAATCGGTCGTCCTCCTTGCTTAAGATGAAGGAAGATATTTTGCCTTTCGGCAAGGTAGAATCCACTTATGTACTTATTACGGAACTCTTTCAAGAAAAATTCCAAACTCACGGTTTCCTCGGAGATGGTAAGGACAGTAGTCTCCCACCACTATAAGGCTTCATCAGCAAGCAACACAAGAGCGTATTCAAGCTTATGTTCACCCGAACATCATAATTGCTTATCAAAAATCCTTAAAGTATTGTCTAAACAATACTCAGCTATTTCGGGATTATCTTCGTCCCGGCCAGTAAAGGTGTAAGCTCGGTATTGCGATAAATTATCGATTGGGGCTCGAAGAGGTTGCGCAACAGGTGGTGTAGGTTGCATGACTTGACTAGCCTTTAACACATTCATAAATTGCTGAAACATATCAGCCATGTTCTGATAACATTCTGCCTGAGCTGTAGGAGCTTCAGGCTCTACACCTCGAGCAGGAGGGTTCTGAGGGTTCGGAGGATTTCTTCCTTGAACTTCCTCGCCATGAGTCGAGGAGTTAACAACAGACTCGTTATTACAAGCTTCGTTAGTTCGAGACATATATATATTATAAAAGAGATCGGATCAGTTGACAAGTCACAATACTTAACGGATTAACTCCTAGGTGGCAAAGTAACTTAACACACAATACAAACATACTTAAGTTTAGTCCAGAACCGACTAAACTCTAGCTCTGATACCACAAATGTAACACCCCCTTCCCGGCCTGGTAGAGAACCGGGTCAAAGGGCGTTACTGACAAACAGAACGGTGAACGGAACGATAAATTCTAATCAATATTCTTAAGCCTTTTTGATCTTAGAAACATTATTAAACAATAAAACAAATCTAATTATTCTAATACGAACAATGTGTATTCAATTAGGACCAATTTATAACTTTTACAAATTTAGGGACTAAAACGTAAATTTTACCAACTATAGGTCCTTAGCCGAAATTCATATTATTAAACTGTAATTAAGCTTACTAATTATTAGCTTGCAAAAATTCGTTATCAACCAAGGTCGTTTACCTAACCGATTAAACGATACAATATTTTAGGGACCCTTTCGTAATTTGTCTAAAACTATTTTTATTCGAACTAACAAAGTATCTTAAACACTTAAAAATTTATACAAAACATAGGTAACGCATACACAATAGTAGGGCCACAAGACTAGTATAATTACTTTAACTACTTTGCCACCATACTAGGAGTTCATAAGGACAAACACATTACTCTTTACTTGTGGTGACTTGCCGATCTTCCAACTGATCCCGATCTCGATCCGATACTTTCCTTAACCTGAAATGTTATGCAAATGAATGCATTAGACTTACATAGTCTAAGTGAGGTAGCCAATAACAATGAATGAGCATGTTATGTAATGCTGCATACTTTCAAAAATGATCATAATGCTAATTATGCACTAACATGGCATACTTCATATTCATAACAAAGCATAATATCATATCATGACCATAACATGACATAACGTATCAAACACATATTATATTGGTACCATTGGATACGCGGATTCCCTGTACACCATATCATGAATCATAAATGAGCCGTAGCTCTGAGCCGTAGCTCCATGTATCCCTTACACTGCCATCCTTTTATCTCCCACATATAGGCCGTAGCCCTGGACCGTAGTCCTCCTTTACATGGTGAGCTCGAATAATCCTATGGCATGCCAATTGTATCCAATGTCCATAAATACACAAATTCACATATATCCATAACTTTCATATCATACCAATTATCAAATGAGTCGTAGCTCCATGTCAAGTAATATATTATTTTCATATATGCACACATGCAACATATCGTAGTCATTTTTGAGCATATCCAAATAATGCAGGGTACTTACCAGATGCAGATAAATTCATAATTAATGCAACGGGGCAGCACCGAGCCTACCCCTGACACGACTACACTCACCTTGACAGACCGGTGCTTTATTTTTATTTCTTGGACTTGACGGTTGTTCCGAATCGACTTCGTGTACTACGATAATTAATAAAACTAATTAAAATCGATAAGACAATATCGAATAAATACAGAGATACTAATTAAATTCGATACCAAAACTTAGACCAATCAAGGATTTGGGCTTACCCCGACGTCGGCAGAGATTCGATATTACTATATCGAAAATATTGAACCACCAATCTAATATTGAGCCACTTTATCACTCGATGTATCTAAATTTCTTGAATACCTTTCTCATTTAGCCGTGAATGGCTAATGCCTCCCATGACCCTTATTTATACTTTAAATTGCCGCCCCTTAAATCCTCTAATTTTCCCCCACATCATCATGTATCGTGGCATGAAATTGGAATTGAAATTCCTTTACTTTGACCACGTGTGGCTTTTGGCCACCTTATAAGCTTGTAAAAAGCCACGCAATGGCTTACTCACCCTTTAAGTGGCTGTGTAATGCCCTTGGCCGTGGCATTTGCTTGGGGCATAAAGCCCTTAGGGGGTGGCCACGTGTAGTGATTTCATGCCACCTTGCGCCACTTAATTTCCCAGGTGGGAATTCATGGTGGAATTCCTTCATTTTGAAGGAATCTGACCGTGGGTTCCACATCCTTTTTTTAATAATAATAATAATAATAATAATAATAATAATTAACTAACTGTTTAATCTATTTGGGTACCAAATCGAACCAACCTTTAATCGAAACGAAAATATTCGATTGCTGGAACTTGTCCCCGAAATTATAAATTGACCCGAATATTCTAATAAGATCGAATAACTTATAAAATCGATATAAAATACTCGGTCATCGGAACCTAATTTCGACTAGACCGGTTTTTGGGATGTGACAGAGCTTGGTAGGATCGAGAAACCATATATGCCACTTGAAAGACTAGCTAGGTCTACTCAATTATATGCAATTGTAGGTTGTATGTGAGATTAGGATTTACATGCTTGAACCCTGCATTGTTGATGTTTTTCGTTTTAGAGCACCCTCACTAAGCTATTAGCTTACGCTCTCAATGTTCAACAATGCAGATCATTAGCGTGGTGTTAGCTCGAGGCAAGGCAAGAAGGGCTTTCCAAGTTTGTGGCTCAAGTACGGTTATCGATTTTTGTATTAGCTAGCAATGTGGCAAGGGTTTTGTATGAGCTTTATATGACTCATTGATATATTGATGTTTTGGATTGTAAAGCATGTAATACTATGATGAATGTTGGTGTGTGATGGCATGCTTTAGATGCTTAGGTTGCCTGGTGTATGAGTGCAAACCTCTTGTGTTGAATTGTGCCATTTGGGCCCTTTGAGCTTTCATGTATGACCTTAAATGTTGAATTTGCTCTTTTGTTGAAATGTCATGTTCGAATGCCTTGACTCATGTTGATTGCTACCTATGGCTCATGTATGATTGCTTAAATGTTAGTATGTGCAAGTCTTATGAGTGTTAATTCATGCCTTTGGTCCTTCGTAAGCTCTTATGTATGTCTATGCATGATCTTAGTGTTCTTTTTCCCTAGGAAGTCTTTAGAGTTGAGCAGTAAGTGATCCCCTGCACAATGGTTTCGAAACCATGGGTAAGGTTTCGAAACCTTTGCAGAAATCTGGGCTTCCAGACCTCACTGCCAGCCTAAGTTTCGAAACCTTTGAGGAAGGTTTCGAAACCTTTGCAACATCTGGGATTCCAGACCTCATTGTCGGCCTAAGTTTCGAAACCTTTGAGGAAGGTTTCGAAACCATGGAAGAGGGTTTCGAAACTATGGGTAAGGTTTCGAAACCTTTGCAGAAATCTGGGTTCCAGACCTTACTGCCAGTCTAAGTTTCGAAACCATTTGAGGAGGTTTCGAAACCTTTGTTTAAAACTGCACTGTTTGATCCTTGTTGGCCTTTTTAAAGAGAAAAACCCATAGGTATTAAGATGCCTTTAGTCAAGATTAAAATTTGGCTGTTTGAATGTGGTTTGGGGTTCGAATGTGACAAGATTAAAATGAAAAAAAATATAGGGTTGCTAACCGAGGGGGAACCCTTTGGGTTTCGCTTCGGTTTTTCCCGTGTGGCCCACTCGGACCGGTCATCCGGCTAGACCGGGACGAGGGGGGTTACAGGTTCGATTGGTGGTAACGGTGGCGGCCACGGACCGGTGGTGGCACATATCGGGGTTGGAGAATTCGAACGGTCTTCCACCATTTTCACACGAACGATAAGCTGCAACGGAGGTTGGGTGGTCGGGTTTTGATGGCGATGGTGCGACGGTGACGATAGCTTGGGCGGTGCACGCCACCGGCGAGCGGTGGAGTTGACCGGCCAAGCCAAAATCTAGAAACTCGCAACCTTTTTTTTTGGTGTTCTCACAAACGTGATGCAAATGGGATTTAGGGGGTTGCTAGAGAGTCAGATCAAAATTATTAAATTTTGGTTTAATCACCGAATATAGTTTAAAATTTAATTTGAGTAAGGTATAACTAGAAAACAACTTAGCTCAGATGGTTAAGCCTTTTTCTCACAAGGCCAAGGGGCACGGGTTTGAAACCCCTTGGCAACCTCTCTTTTCAACCATTTTATTTTTTTTCTTTCTTTTTTTTTTCAGGGTGTTACAGCAAACATCAACACCTTCTTACTGTAGCTCGTGCTTTATTATTTTAGTCAAAGGTTCCTATCCATTTTTGAGGAGAATGTATTCTCACAACTATGTATCTCATTAATAGGCTGCCCTCCCAAGTCTTCAAAATGAGTCACCTTACGAGTTATTTTTTTCTACGCTACCAGATTATGTTCAACTTAAAACTTTTGGCTATTTATGCTTTGTTTCTACATTGAAAGCTCATAGAACCAAGTTTGAAGAAAAGGCGTTACTTGGCGTCTTTATAAGCTATGCTCCTGGAGTTAAGGGTTACAAAGTTTACATTTTGAAGACTCGCTCGATTGTTATTTCTCGTGATGTGATTTTTCATGAGACATTCTTCCCCTTTCATTCCATTTCTTCTTCCACTGCCTCTGTTGATCCTTTTTCTAACATTACTTTGCCCCTTAGCATTCATAATTCTGAGTATACTATTGATCTTCATAATGACCTTCATACTACTGATAGTATTTCTGAAAGTGTTCATAATGATAATGTTACTGCTGCTCATGATGAATATGTTTAAAATGAAAATGAAGTTTTACAACCTGAACATGATTCTTTACTTGGAGATGCAGAAATTGTTGTTTCGAATGTTTTGCCCATGCATGGACATGAGCATAATCTTGAAAACATGCACACACATGAACATGAACATATGCATATGCATGACAATTTACCTGATCCTATGGCTGAAAATATACATGACTCTGTGCATCATACTATACATGAACATGTGTCTGAGAACACAATTGAATCTTTGCATATGCCTGCTCCTGTTAGAAGATCAAATAGACTCATTCAAAAGCCTTCTTATTTGCAACAGTACTATTGCAATAATGCTATATCCTCTTGCACGTATCCTATTGAGAATCACATTTCCTCTTCTCTTTTATCTTCTGACTACATTGCTTTTGTTTCCAATATTTCTTCCTCTCATGAACCATCATTTTATCATCAGGCAGTAAAATTCCCTGAATGGAGGGCAACTATGGTTGATGAACTACATGCTATAGAAACTTTACAAACCTTGTCTGTCGTGCCTCTTCTTGAAGGAAAAATTCCAATTGAATGCAAGTGGGTTTACATGATTAAACATAATTATGATGGCTCTATCGACAAATACAAAGCTCGTTTAGTTGCGAAAGGGTTTACACAAATTGAAGGTGTGAATTATACTGATACCTTTTCTCCTGTTGCAAAATTAACCTCGTTCAAAGTCATCCTTGCTTTAGCTGCTAAAAATAATTAGCATCTCATTCAACTTGATGTGAACAATGTCTTCCTCAATGGTTCCCTTGATGAAGAGGTGCACATGAAGCTTCCTCTTGGCTATAGTTCTTATGGGAAAGATTCTAACATGATGTGAAAATTAAATAAATTCATATACGGATTAAAATAAGCTTCCAGGCAATGGTTCACTACATTTTCAGCTGTAGTTTTGCGTTTTGGCTTCATTCAATCTCCATCTGATCATTCCCTTTTTGTTAAAGGCTTTGGAGACACCTTGGTTTGTTTGCTTGTTTATGTCGATGACATAATCATTGGTGGCAAAGATCCTGAACTTGTGGCACAAGCACAAAAATATCTTTAGCAACATTTTAAGCTCAAAGAGTTGGGGCCTTTAAAATACTTTCTCGGCTTCGAAGTAGCTCGCAATGATAAAGGCATTTCCTTATCACAACGTCACTATGCACTACATTTGTTGCAAGATACAGGATTCATGGATAAAAACTTATCTCTTTGCCTATTGTTTGTCCTCACAAACTAAGCAAAATTGATGGAGAATTGTTGGATGATCCACAGTTGTACAAAAGACTAGTGAGAGGTTGCTTTATCTTACTCACACACGCCCTGACATCACTTATACAGTTCATTTACTTAGTCAATTTGTCTCTGCCCCTCGGAAGCCTCATCTTTTGGTTGCACATCATTTGTTATCCTACATCAAACAAGCATCTGGTCTTGAAATGTTCTTCTCTTATACTTCTAGTTTACAACTCAGTGCTTTTGTCGATTCAGACTATTCCTCGTGCCCAGATACAAGGCGCTCTACCACTGGTTATTGCACGTTTCTTGGTGACAATCTCATTTCTCGGAAATCAAAGAAATATCACACTGTAAGTCGATTTTCTTGTGAAGCCGAATATAGGGCAATGGCTTATGCTACATGCGAATTAGTATGGCTTACTGCCCTCTTAAACTCCTTCCAAGTATCAGTCTCGCAAGTTGCTCTCTACTGTGACAACCAATATGCCATCTTTCTCGCTTCAAATCAAGTATTCAATGAACGCACCAAACACATCGAGGTGGATTGCCATTACATCCGAGAGAAGATAAATGATGGTTTTTTAAAATTGTTCCATGTGAAATCTTTCAACCAACTTGTTGATATATTCACAAAGGCAATTTATTCACCAGCCTTCAATTCTATCACTTTCAAGATGCGTCTTCTAAACATTCACCAGGCTTCATCTTGAGGGAGGATATTAGATATACATCACGTGTCTTACACGTGTCTTTTGTATCAGGTTGTTAAATTAGTTATTAAGGTTTTAACACTATATATTTGCAGCTTCACCACCTTTGTAATCATCGATTCTTTTATCTAAATAAAGATTCATTTCATTCCATTTCTTTATTACCAATTGTTATAAGCAACACAAATTAATCGTTTCTAATATTTTACAACTAAACTGATTGAACACAAAAAAATCCCCGAACTAAAGAAAAGCAACAGATCTGAACAATCAAAGCACCAATGCACCGTAACAACAGAAAACATTACAAATACATTAAGAAAAAAAGAAAATATTTGGAACTCCAGAAAAGTAGAGCGATAAAAGGAAAAAAAAGAAGAAGAGAAAGAACTGACCGGGAATTAATGGATTCCGATCCAACGCCTACAAGATTATGTTATGAAAAATAACAGAGCAATAAAGCTTGATTCAATATAAATATATACCACAAAAATGGTATTTAAGAAAGAATTTAGGACTATGATTATAAAATGGAATGGTTAAGGGGGTGCTGCGATAGTTTAAAAAATTGTATAATGATACATTTAGTAATTTTATTTATAGATTTAATCAATTTAATACTAATGTGAAAAAAATTAGTTCTCAATATTTTCACATTTTATCAATAATTTAATAATGATAGAATATGTAAATATTGATAAAAATAGTTTAGTATTGATACAACTAATTTAGGACCAAATTGATAGAATATATAAATAGTATTAACTTTTTTAATTATGATTTAATTGATTGAATTTATAAATATAGATGACTAATTGTATTATTATATAAATTTTCTTAATTATTATGCATTATACATATTTAACGATTCAGTGACCATTCTGTGATAAAAAATTTAAAATTTTTATTTTGTAATATTTAAAAGTTGAATGATGAAATTAAATATTTTAAAATAATTTAATGATCATTTATAAAGTTTATGTTAAAAATATATAAATAAGCTTTATCCGCGTGGGATTGCAGGCTTTTCTTTTTAAATAATTTTTGTCTTTTACAATGATGGAAAATAATTAATATCATATTTAAAATATAAATCGATGATCGGTTCCGGTAAAAAAAAGTGTTCATTTGTTTAGAAGATACAAATTCTAGTAATTTGTTTGCATGGAACACTCTATTTCAAAGGACTAAACTGTAAAAAAATATTATCATATAATTTTTTATGACAACTATTAAAATAAAAGATATAATATTAAATATGATTTTATCAAAAATAATATTTAGTTATCAAAATAGAAACACAAAAATAAACGAAGTATTGGCTTTGTTTGGTAAAGAGGGGTTTGGGCAAAAATTAGAGGTTTGAACTATAATTAGAGGTTTGACAAGTCAAATCTGCTAATATTGTTGTTTGGTGAATAGCGAATTGAAAGAGCGGATTGGGGTGAAACCGCTAATTTTGAAAAGGCTCATAATAGGAGACTTTTGAGATTAGAGGTTTGATATTAGAGTTGTAAAGACTCTTTTACCCTTACTAGTTACCAAAAATTTTAAATTAACCCAAATTAAATATTTTCTCACCCTATTTATAAGCTAATTCTATTTACTTTTTTCTTTTTATTGTCGCATATTTATACGTGTATTTAAATTTATTAATTAATTAAATTATATTAAAATAATTATATAAATAATAAATTAATATATAAATCATTCGAATATGTTTAGAAAAATTATATTAAAAATAATTTTATAGATCTAATTAATATTAATTAGATACAAAATATTGATAACTAATAAACTATTCAAACAAATATTGAATATAATCATGTTCTTATATGTCATTTTGTTTGTTTAAATAATCTAACTATCAGCTATCAGTTAATTTTATCAAACACTTCTATACAATCAGCTAATACAATCCGCTAGTCAAATCAGCTAATGTAATCCGCTATTAGCTAATGTAATCCGCTATCCGTTATCAGCTATCCGTTAATTGTCAAACAGGGCCATTGAATACATACTTATTTTTTTACAATTAAGCATAAAACAAAGGGTAAATTACGCAATTCATCACTAAACTTTGCTCTTTGACTTATTTTGGCCACAGAACTTTCAAAACGATCAATTTACTTACCAAATTTCATACATTGATCTATTTTGGACACTCCATCATTAATTTATTAATGTCGTTATGACGTGTTATAAATAAATAATAAAAGGGTAAACTACACAGATGACCACTGAACTATGAGTTTGGTGTCAAAATGACCACTATATTATTTTTTGGCGCAAATGCACCACACAACTATTTAAATGGTTCCATTTGGTGTCAAAGTTGATGGAACTGTTAAAAAAATTGGTATAATTACACATTTGGTCCTCTATATTTATACAATATATCAAATTTAGTCCTAATTTTAATCTAATAAAATAAATTAATAATTAATTTCCCCCTCCAATCAGGTGGTGACACGTGTTACTTGTGATATCGCGCGCAAGTTTGCCACTGAGCTAAACATATACTTGTGATATGCAATACTAATAATAATATATGTGTTATACATATGGAGAAAGAAAAAACAAACAATATACTCGCTACAAAGACTCCCACCAAGAGGAGAAGAGAGCAGTGATGATCACATGGTGTTTCGGTGGCAAGCAAGTAGCTATTACCGGATCATGGAACGATTGGAAGACCATGTACTGCAATCTATGTTTGAAGTTTCATTCTTTAGCTTTAGCAGTTTCTTTTCACAGTCTAAATTGCAGAGCTTTATTTCTCCTCCTTTCAGAGAACCCTTGCACTCTTTGGATAAAGATTTCATTATCATGAAGATGCTCCCATGTGGTGTTTACCACTACCATTTCATTGTTGATGATCTAAGGAGATATGCTCTGAACTTACCGTGTGAATTCGATGCGTCCGGAAATGCTTATAACCTTCTGGATTTGCAAGTATTTTCAAGCTTATTTTTACACTCAAATCGTAGATTTGTATAACGATATGATAAGCCATTCACATGTTTAAGTAGAGACGGTCTAATGATGCAGTACCTTATTCATTGCTATAATATCAGAATTAAAATTGAGACAGTCTCTTGGCATGTTGTAACATGAGTTTGTTCAAGAAGCTCCCGAAAGCCTCTTAGAGTTCAAACCTCCTCCTTCCCCTATATGGAGCTATAACAATCAATTGCTAAACAATGGTGATTTCAGCAAACATGTTTGTTTTTTCTTTCTCCATATGTATAACACATATATTATTATTAGTATTGCATATCACAAGTATATGTTTGGTTCAGTGGCAAACTTGTGCGCGATATCACAAGTAACACGTGTCACCACCTGATTGGAGGGGGAAATTAATACACGATGTGTTCCATGTTTCGATGCTTCGTAAGTATAGGTCCGATCCATCACATGTTATGCCCGTAGAAGAGATTGAATTGAATCTGGATTTGACTTATGAGGAAGAGCCAGTGGAGATCTTAGCTTCTGACAGTAAAGTGTTGAGGGGTAGATCGATTGAGTTAGTAAAGGTGCGGTGGCAACGTCGAGGTGTGGACGAGGCCACTTGGGAGAGGAAGGAGGATATGGAAAAGCAGTTTCCGTATCTCTTTCAGTCAGGTAATTTCGAGGACGAAATTCCTTAAGTGGGAGAGAGTTGTAACGCCCGTGTTTTGGGGTTAGGAGTTAGTCGGGTTTGTAGTCCGAGTTAATAAAATTAATTAAAATCAATTCAACCTTAAATTGGATCTAATTGAGCTTTAGTAAAAAGGGGAGGGACCAATGTTGTAATTTGACCCAAAACTTTTAAAAAGCAAGACAACTTTATAGAAAAAGTTGTCTTCTCTTTCCCATCCCCCTTTCCAAACGTTGGAAACCATTTCCACCATCTTCAAAACCTCTTCAAACTTTGTTTACTATTTCATTGTGTATCTCCTTCAATTCAAGGTCTTTTTCAAAGGTAAGGATGTTTTCTTACTCTCCTCTTCACCCTTTATCTATCCATGGTTTTAGATTTTAAAGATATGAGATTTTGAAAATTAGGGTTTGATTTAAAGTTTGGGGTTTTAAGGGGTTTTTCATCTTGTCTTGATAAATGAAGCTGGGTATTAGTTTATTCATGTTAAAATGCTCATTATATGTTAATTTGGTTGAGTTTTGTTGAAAACCCGAAGTGGGTTCTTGGAGCCATTTTTAGGAGGTCAAAACTTGACTTTTTGGTGGGTTTTAGAGTGAAATTGAAGGGCTGGTGGTTTAGGTATGTTAGGAGGGTGATTTGGGACCTTTTGGGGGTCATTTAGGTGTTTGGAAATGGAAATTTCAGCAAGGTTTTAGGGGAGCACGAAAATTGGTATTTTGGGTGATTATGTGGATTGGGAATTTGTTGAAGTTGGCTTATACATGTGATGTGAGATGGTGATTGAGTTTTAGCATTGAATTGTGATGTAATGAATGTATTTTGTTTGGCTAGAAGCAAGAGGAAGCGTTGGAGAGGCATTGGGACCGAATCCGGGTTCGTAGGAGAATTGTTTCGGTTGCTAAGGAAGGGCGGTGAGTGGTTTCAAACTTGTTTTAAAGTTTAGTTCGAGCGTGTGTAGAGTGTGTGTGTGGAATGTGCTTGGTAGGCCATTTCCTTATTTCAAGATGTTAATTCTAGCCTTTGATTTCATTAAATACTATTGTGCTTACCTATCTATGCTCTTGTGATTGTGGTTAATTGGTGCATGTATATCATGATATGTATATATGTGATGAGCATAAGTTGTGGTTGATGATATATGACGTGGTTATGGAAATTGGCACTAAATAAATTATCGGTTGTAAATGATCGATCATTAGGATTAGTGTGCACACAAATTGAGTCAAAACGTACGTGGCCTTGATGGCGTTAAGTCATCAAGGAGGAGTACGGTGATGTAATATTCCACCGGAAGCTTTTTATATATTTCTACGGGATGATGAGTGGAATCCCATCCGTAGGGCATGTGGCGATGAGTGGAATCCCGCACATGCAAGGCCTGGTGATGAGTGTAATCCCACCGAGGTAAAGTGTTGTTGAGATTTAAATCCGCACATCCGGGTAATTAATAGTGGTCAATTAAACTTGATCATGTGTTGTGATACATGATTGTGATATATGGTGTTGTTACATGATGTTGATACTGATGATTGAGCTTGGTAGATTATGAGAAACCATATTATGCCACTTGAAAGACTAGCTAGGTTTACTTGATTATATGCCATTGTAGGTTGTATGTGAGATTAGGATTTACATGCTTGAACCCTGCATTGTTGATGTTTTTCGTTTTAGAGCACCCTCACTAAGCTTATAGCTTACGCTCTCAATGTTCAACAATGCAGATCATTAGCGTGGTGTTAGCTCGGAGGAAGGCAAGAAGGGCTTTCCAAGTTTTGTGGCTCAAGTACGGTTATCAATTTTGTATTAGTTAGCAATGTGGCAAGGGTTTTTGTATGAGCTATGTATGACTCGTTTAAATGTGGATGTTTGGTTTGAATATGGTTTGTAAAGCATGTGATGCTATGATGAATGTTGGTGTGTGGTGGCATGCTTTAGATGTTTAGGTTGCCTTATTGGTAAATCCAAACCTCTTATATGTTGTCTTGTGCCTTCTAAGGCCTTTTGAGCTTTCATGTATGCACATTATTGCCTAAATTGCTCTTTTGTTGGAATGCTATGTATGGATGCTTTGTCTCATGTTTGAATGCTTCCTTTGGCTTAAGTATGATTGCTTAAATGTTTGTATGTGCTTAGGAGAGTCTAAAAATGCATTTAGAGTCGTGTTTGGGGTCATTAAGTTGGAAATTGTGGAGTTGCAGTGCAGGGCGTATCGGTACGCCTAAGGGCCGTATCGATACGGTCTTGCCTATAGAGCTCAGTTTTGGCTGGGCGTATCGATACACGGGGGCGTATCGATACGGTTTTTGGTCATTGGAATTTTGAGAAATTGGGGAGTTTTTGGCGTATCGATACGGTGATGGGGTGTATCGGTACGGGTTTATCTCGTTGACCGCGAGATCTTGACTAAAGAGGGCGTATCGATACGCTCAAGGGCTGTATCGATACGGTCTTCTTCGAGTTGACTGTTTGGGTTGACCAAGTCAAGGTGTATCGATACCCTTGATTGGTGTATCGATACGACCTGCCCTGTAAGCTTAAATGGACTGTTTGTGCATGTCCGTGGTTCGAATGTGATTTCCTTTGATTGTTTCCCGCTGTCGTGATCACTTAGGACTTAACAATCCTCTAGATAAGATTAAAATGGAAGAAAAAAATAGGGTTGCTAACCGAGGGGAAACCTTAACGGGTTTTGCTTCAGTTTTCCCCGTGTGGCTCACTCGGACCGGTCATCCGGCCAGACCGGGACGAGGGGGTTACAGGTATATACAACATTGAAGGAAGGTAAATTATAAATAATAATTTTAAAAATAAGATATAATGTTTTTTTGCGAAAAACCAACCAAATATATAAGTTAGGAGCCGAAAATGGCATCGTCCAATACATCAATTTCAATACAACTAGGAACATCGAAAACAAAATAGAAAGGCTCATTACAATCTAAAATTCAGTGAGCAAGGGTATGTGCAACACAGTTTGCCTTTCGGTTAACATGAATGATCTTAAAACCATGATTGCTGTGGATGAGTTGTTTTGCTTCTGTGAGGAAAAGACCAGCTATCGATCTGTCTTCAACCTGGGAGACCAGTCTATTAAGCACGCCAATAGAATCACACTCAAACTACACTTGATTTCAGCCATTGAGTGCAGCCATCTTCAAGCCCTCCAAGAGTGTCGTTACTTCAGTGAGCTCAACAATGAAGGTACCATGGGGGACACTTGCTTGGCCATCGATCATATGCCTAAAATGGTCACGAGCAACCACTCCAATAGATGCTTTCCTATAATCAGCAAAGAAAGCTTCATCCACATTAACTTTGAAGACACCTTCCAGGGGCAACACCACCTTTCAGATCTATTACAAGAAGTGCCAACACCAGGTAATTTCCAAGAAGATTGACAATCAGAGATAAGCATTTGGACATATTCAACAGTGGCTCTAACAGGTATAAAGATCCCTTTATGGACAAGGGTGTTCCTCCTATTCCACACATTCCACAGTAAGACACATATAAACATAAAAAGATCAGGATCCAGGCGCCTCAAACACAAATCTAACCATTGTCTACAATCAAGCACATTGAAAGCAGGCGGTTTTCTGAAAAGATCACAGTAATCAAAAATCTTTATAACAGCAGGGCAATCCTTGCAAGCATGCATTAAGGACTCTCCAGCAACACCACAATGAGGGCAAAGACCAGGTCCAATAAGGGCTGCAGCTATTTTCTCCCATGTAGAAAGAGCATTAAAACAAAGCCTCCATGTAAAAATTTTTATTTTTGGAATTATATTCATTTTCTGCAAAGTTTTTCATAAAGGGGAGATATCCCTCTCCACATTCCTACTCCTTTGAATCCAGTCATAAGTAGACCTGGTTGAATAAGATCCTGAAGAGTGATGATCCCAATGTATGGCATCTTCTTGAACTGGGGAAATTGGACATTTTAGAATCAAATCAGCATCAACCCCAGGAAAACACTTCTAACTTTAGCTTCATCCCACTTTGGTTCTTCAGGAATCATATACTCCCCACAAGAAACAGGTTGAATAGCACCATCAAAGTAAGATCCTTGCAGATCCACAACCTTATCACTGGCCCACCTGTTTTGGAACATGAGGCTTTTACTATCAACCCCAATTCTATAATAAAACTGGTCTTTTAGAATCTCCTTGGATTTAAAAACACATCTCCAGATGAAGGAAGGCGTGTCATGTGGTTTGGCACTTAAAACATCTCCATCTGAAAAATACTTAGCTGAGAGAACTTTGAAACACAGAGACTCCTTATTTACAATTAACCTCCAGATTTGCTTTCCAGGTAGTGCCAGATTAAAAACCCTCAAATCCTTAAGACCAAGACCTTCATACCTTTTTGGCCTACAAAGCTTGCTCCAAGCAACATGTGTCCAACCCCTACTGCCTGCCTTTCCTGATCACCAGAAATTTCTCATTGATGAGATAATTGGATCAATAATGCAGTCTAATAACAGAAAACTCCCCATTACATAGGTAGGGAGAGCTTGTGCCACTGATTTCAGTAAAACCTCTCTTCCTCCATAAGAGAGAAGGTTCTTTGTCCATCCACCAATCCTTTTATCAATATTCTTGAAAAGAAAACCTAGGGAATCTGTCTTATTCTTTCCAACAATCAAAGGAAGCCCCAAATACACTCTCATATCAACCTCTTCTCTCATTTCAAGCACATCCTTCAGGGCAGCTTTATGTTCATCTTTCATCCCATTGCTAAAATAGATGTATGATTTGTCCAGATTAACTTTTTGTCCTGAGGCAGTTTCATAAATTCCCAGAATTTTCCTAACTCTTGAAGCTTCTTCCACTGAATTCCTAATAAAAAGAAGGCAATCATCTGCATAGAGGAGGTGGTTCACACGAGGGCCATGCATACTGGTCTTCAAGCCTTTAATCTTCCATAAAGATTTTTCTTTAAGTAGCAAGGCAGATAAACCTTGTGCAACAAGTAAGAACATGTAAGGGGACAAAGGGTCCCCTTGTCTTAGCCCTCTCTCTGGTTTAAAATCTTTAGAGAACTTCTCATTAATTCTAAGGCAAAACTTCACAGTGGTGACACATCTCATGATTAAATCAACCCATTTACTGTCAAATCTCATTTTAAGCATAATATCATGGATAAAACCCCATTCAACCCTATCATATGTTTTCTCCATGTCAAGTTTTACAGCTGCCCCCTTATTTGGACCACTTCTAGCCCCTTTCAGAAAATGAAGCATCTCATGGGCTATAAATACATTGTCAGAGATTAACCTATCTTTCTTCTTACTACCATCATTCTCTTATGTTTCTGCCATCCATGAAGCCTATCTCCAATAGCCTTGAGTCTGCTAATTGTGGAAGAGTCTGGTAAATTTCAACAGTTCTTAACAGTTTCAGCACAAGCTTCATCTTCTGCCCAGCAGTTCTCAAACCTAAATTGGTCCACTAATCTCTTTCCTCTTCCAGTATTTGGTTCAGTATCCAACAGAAGGTAGTGATGATCAGAGAAAGGAGAGTGTTCAGAGAGCACATGCCCTCTACCATAGAGCTGTAGCCAGGCTATACTAGCAACAAACATGTCTAGCCTCTCTTTAACTAAGTTTTTAGGATTAGTTTCACTATGCCAGGTGAACCATCCAACATCTGGTTTGATGTCCCACAATCCATTCCTAAGCAAAGCTTCCCTAAACTCCTCTATTTCCACCCTAGGCTTCCTTCTACCCCCTTCTTTTTCAAAAAGATCAAGAATATTATTGAGGTCACCTCCCAACAACCAAGGCAGGTCAGACTTGGTTCTGAGAACATCCAACATGTCCCAATCCTCTTTCTTTTTAGGTCTGTGACAGGTACCATACATCCCTGTGAACCTAAAACAGCTTCCATCTTTTGAGATTACAACATCAATATGGGATTTTGAAAAGGATAACAAAAATACTTGGATGTCTTCTGTCCACCGTAGCATTAATCCTAGGCCATCTTCATTTCTTTCAACT
The DNA here is from genome assembly GCA_958450335.1 of Hibiscus tridactylites. NCBI lineage: Eukaryota > Viridiplantae > Streptophyta > Magnoliopsida > Malvales > Malvaceae > Hibiscus > Hibiscus tridactylites. The sequence continues at coordinate 7,858,632 of OY288288.1, forward strand.
ACCAGATTGCCAACCATATTTAACATTCTTCTTACATCTTCTTCCTTTATTAAGTCTTGTATCACAGAGAAACACCAGACTGGGAGACTTTGAAGCCACAAGTTGCTTCAGGAATTGGACTGTCCCAGGGTTCCCAAGCCCTTGGCAGTTCTAACTTAAGATTTTCATGGTTCTCGGCGGGGCTGAGCTTCAGCCTCCACCGTTGGTTTTGGAATTTTCAGGGGTGAAAGAGCCTCAACACCAACTTCCATAGTGTTGGAGACTGCAGCAGACATGGACCTTGTCTTCTTTGGTCTCATCGGGTTGCTCACTTCAAATTTACCTTGTAAGACTCTCTTGGAACTTCTATTTTTTGTTGCAGAAACCATCACATTCCTTCCCCTAGGAGAGACATTACTCATAGCTATAGCATTCTCTTCAACCACTTCATTTGCCTTCTTAAATTTACCAATGTTCAAACCTCCACTCGAAAAGTGAACCAGACCAGGCTTTGGTGCACCTTGAGCCACACTTCTTGACTTGAAAACTACTCTTAACCAGTCTCCATATTGAAGCTGTCCATTCGTCCAATTTTCAGGTAAACCAGGGCACAGTTCAAGAACATGGCCTATGATCCCACACCAAAAGCAGAACTTTGGTAACCTCTCGTAATTAGCCCAACATATTCTTGGAGACCCATCACACTTTTTCCCAAACATCACACATCTTCAAAGGGGTTTTGAGATGTCAATCTCTACTCTAACTCTCATATACTGACCCAATCTCCCCTCACCTTTTCTGAAATCAGCCATTAAACATTCCCCAAACTTACTTCCCAGAAATTTACCAATTTCCACAGTCATTCCCACAAGAGGTAAGTCATATATACGAATCCAAATCGGCAACACAGAGAAGTTGTATTCTGAGGGACTGAGCTTACCGTCGAAAGGTTGTAAGGCAAGCAGTTCTCCATTGAAAGTTCAAGGGACACGCTCCAGAACAAAGTCTCTGTCCTCCAGCTTTTGGAACTTGAATAAAAACAGATTTGGCCCCAGCTCTGATGCATCTTCCAAAGGTTGGCTCTTTCAGACAGCAAGAAAGACTCGAATGAGCATGGCCCCATCAACAATGGCAGGTGAAACCAATCGCCCAACTAACCACTTTTCAGAACCCGGGACCTCCTATTTCAGCAGCGTTTCCGATTCATCCAAATCTTGCATCTCTTCTTTAGAAAACTTCAGATCACTCATGAGTCTAGCTACTTCCTCCTCCATTGAGTTTGTCATCTTCTTTAGTAGAAACAAGCACCAAGTAAAACCAGAGACCTTCGATTCAAAAAACCCCTCACAATACCAGAGGAACGGCTCGAAAATGTCCTTTCCTCTTCTAAAATGGTCCTTCGAAGAACGGCACAAAACCCTGGTCTCGAAAAAGGGAATTTTTTTGGGAAAACCCCAAAATATCCTGCTCCATATAAAAACGTATAACATTCGAAAAGGGGTAAAAGTGACAAATCCCTCTTTTAATAAAACGGGGCGTTTCACGCTCGAGTAAAACCCCAATAGACCTGAGAGAGCCGTTGGAGGAACGGGCCCCACCTCTGTGACAGCGCAGAAATGTTCCCCGACATTCTCTCTGCGCGCAATTAATTCCGTGCTCCTCGAATGTTGGCGCTGCAATTCCTGACGAGACCAACCTCGTAATGAATTTTTAATTTCTTCCTACTTCTTCACTGAATGTACATCTAACTTGTTCTTTTTTCTTCTTTACTAAATATACCTTCACGTTTCCCTTTATTTTGAATGTTAGAAAAGTTATCAGGATTAAGGATTTTAATTTCTTAAAGGTAGAAAGGATTTTAAATTAGAAGTATAATTTTATGTATCAATTTTTTAAATGATTAAAGTCTTAAGTGGCTAAAAATCATTAAAAAAATCATGTCATCCTAAAAACAACTGAGTTAATAGTGGAATGATCAAAATATGTTAAAAATTAAAATTTAGTGCGTAAATTAATCGTTTTAAAAGTTTAATAACTAAAATAGCTCAAAAATAAAATTTAGTGATAATTTGTTTAATTTACCCTAAAACAAAATACTTACTAAATATTTTTCCTAAAATTTCCACGCACATTAAACACCGATGAATCCCTTCCCAAAAAATAAAGGCTATGATCCAACGGTTGTAAACGTCCAACGATTTTGATTTGATCAACTTCTTTTATTTCCAACAAACCCTAAAATCATAAAAAAATAACCTTACGTATGAAAAACAATCAATCACGCGCTGCCACGGCAGTGATTAAATCACACTCACCAAATAGTACAAAAAGGAAAGGAAATCCTCTTGCACGTACTTTATTTTTCCTGCGCTGCCAGAAGTCAAGCACCCAATCCGGCCTTTTCAATTCAACCAACAAATCAAACGCGCTATCACTTAGCGCGTGAATCTCCCCACCCATCAAAACTCAAAACGTTAGCAACTCGTACAAGCTTCTGTCTTCAAAAATCAAAATCCAACTAACACTCTTTTTATTTTCTCATTGTCTTCTTCCTTTGGATTCAAAGGGAATATTTTCTGGGGGGTTTTGGCTTCGTTAAAAACCCTAAATTCCTCCCCCAATCATCGTTATACGAAGGTACTATGTTTCCTCCTAGATTTTCTTTTCTCCTTTTTGTGATTTTTTTTAATTTTCTCAGATCCGTCTTCGTTTGAGTTTTTGGCTCTTTTTTGTTTCCTTTTGGTTCTTTGAAATCTAGTTCATTTATTCTCCGTGTACGCATATCGGCTTTAAATTTACGATCTTTTATTTATCCTACATTTGATCTTTCCTTGTTTTTGAATTATTATTCTGTTTTTATTTGATTTTTTATCCTGTTAACTTATTGTTAAATTCACAGGCATTGTTTTTATTTTGCTACTCAAACGGCCTTTTCATCTTGAATTTTGTTTCTGTTCTTATTTTATTCTCTTTCTACTGAGTGTTTCATGTTGTAAAGCAATCAATTTTTTGTTTTTAGTTTTCTTAATGGAGCTTTCAAATGTGGTGGAAATGCTTAAATCTCTTTTGTTGGGTCTGGAAAGCTGGAAAGTTCCTTTTTTTTTTAGTCAATGGATTCTGTTTTAATTAAAAGATGTAAATTTGTTTTTGGAGTGGATTTTTTAATTGTTTGTTTGCTATTTATTGTAGTCTAATTTTGGTTTGACTATGTGTTGCACTGCGGATAAAGTAATTGGAAGCGTAAATTTAAATAAAGAATGAAAATTTCTTCCACACTTTATTGCTCTTTTATTATTATTTTTTTTTGGGGGGGGGGGGGGGGGGTCATTCATGATTGATGAGGAGATTCGGATTCTGCTTTTCTCTCTCTCGGGATCTAAGGGATTAGTCTAACATTGATAATTCACTGGTATGCTAAATGTTAAAGTTGATTAATTTTGACAGGGGGAGAGCTAAGCTTTGGGAGTTTCAACATTTAAATTATGGATTTAGAAGATAAATATCTTGCTTAAGGTATAATCTTCATGTTTTCTCTTCTGTTTATTCTATAACTTTATGTTTTCATTTCTTTATCTGTTGCTTATCTAACCCGTGTTCTTATAAGAGATTTTTTTGTTGAAGATGAGCAATAAGATAGTTATGTCACTTTAGCTTCACTTTGTTTTGTTTTTATTGTTATTGAAGTACTGAAGTAACTGGTTCTTGACCTTGAGAAAAGATGCTTTAAGTATATTGGATTAGAAGGCTATATAAAGTGTTTATTCGACCTTAATGATGGAGGCCGATGAAATGGCCTGTATGCAATTGAAAACACTGAGAACCATCTTCAAAATATATGCAATCCCTGCCATTCTCTCTGGCTTCCTGTTTTCCATTTTTCTTTTAGGCAAATTCTGGCATGGGTGCGTCTTGCAGGGTGAATACTGGATATGATTAACCTATCTGGTTATTTTGGTAAAATTTATCATATATTTATGTATATATATATATTAAGTTACAGTGGATGGTATCATGTTCAGTCACTTGATTTTGCTTCTTCCCAATAATTCCGTGAAATTTAAACCTCTTTACATCTCTTTTTTGTTTAATTTAAAGTTTGATGGTATACATATGTACAAGGAATTTGTTATCACTGGTGCTTACAAGTAATATGGTTACAGTTATAATGCACTATTGATAGAGTTTTCTAAGATGATTGTGAATTTTATGATTGATCACTAATCAAGTTACTAATCTGACACTTTTGATAATTCAAACTTGTTTGAACCACTCCATTTAAATCTGGTCCAAATAGATTTATTTTTTATTTCCTTTATGGAGCTTATAAAATATAAGACTCTTGAATCCTAATTGTATTGGATAACTTAACTCGGATTGCTTTGAAATACTCTGCTGCAGCCTGCTTCATGGATGCACTTCCGAAGTGAAATTCTTGCAATTTGTTTCCTTTTCTTTCCGTTGTAAAGAAGGATCCCGTATCTATCAGGTATCTCTTGCCAATTTTTATTTGGAGTAGATGATTTGCCACTCTTTTTCTTTAATTTATGATACAATTAAATTTTATGCAATTTTTTTCTTTCAATAATGTTTTTGTTTAACAAACCTGTTCCTTTTGTTGTCAATTTTGTTTCATATGTTTTACGGTCTGCACAAACCATTCAAAATTCTAGGAACATCTGCTTCCCTTGAATGCAATCTTATATTCTTATTTAAAGTACCTACTTTTCTTTCTTTAGTTACATTGAAGGATGACCTTACGCCCAAGATCTGATATGCTCCAGTCACATTGCAGATAATTATAGCATGGGTCCCAAATATCTGAATTTGGATTATTTGTCTGAGAAGTCTTTTGTAAAAGAATGGACCAGAAATTTTTGCTTTCATAACTTTTATTTCTCATTTAATTTTTGAGTAGAAATAGGATGCATTGCGTCTCATCATGGATAAATATATTTATGTGCTAATTCTCGATGAAAATTGTAGGAGTAAATAAAACTAGATCATTCAACAGCCTAATCTGGACTGATTTCATTTTCCTTATTGTTCCTTTTGTTTCTAGTTATTTTAGTCTTCAAATTTTGGTACTGTTGGCATTGTTTAGAATTCAGATACAAAGTTACAAACTACTTTAATTTGCATAGCGTGTCTAGTTTTGTTTGTATTGATGTTAATATGTTCTTTCATCTTCTTTTTCAATTTTTTGCAGTTTGACTTAATGAAATCTTGCGGTTAAATTCTATCTCGATATTTGTCTTTTGAGAGCTAATTAGCAGCTTTCAATAGCAAATTTAGATAATGAGTTAAAGACTCCTACTTTTATCATGACATTTTCCAATAACCCGAGTCTTTAGAAAGAGCTCATTTGTGAGAGTTATATATGTTTAGGGGTTGAGAATAGGATCAAAAAGTATATAATCAAATGGTACCCACAAATCTCAGGCTACTTAATATTGAAAAGGGGGACTCATAATGGGGGTTCGCCATGAGGAAGATGAAGTTATATTTCATGCCTGTTGACTTGGAACAACAAAGTTCAGCTTTCGCTGCATAATTTATCCGCTATTAGTACTTTTTTCTTCTATAGACTGTCTTTGCAAATTACAATATATAGTATCTTTTTTCCTTACCTTAAAACCTTTGTTTTAGTTTTTACCAAGTCTTTTCCATCTCACCAATTGCTTTCTCACGTTTCTTTTATCTGTACAGTTTCTGGCTTACAAAGTCTTTCTTCAAGTGTGCAAAGCACCTGAGAGAAAAATGGCCATTTAGATGATGCTTCGAGAAGTCCAGGACTCCCACAAGAGTTACTGAAATCTGGTCCAAGAAAGGAGCTTATTCGAACCTATTCTGATAAAGACAAGAAAATTTTGGCTTCCTCAAAGAGCAAAATGACTGAAGCTTTAAAGTTGTGTAACAAACCAATCAAGAAGTCAGAGTTAAGAAAGGCCTCATCCACTGCCAACAGTCAGCCTTCCTCTAGGAAGCAAACTAGAAAAGGGGAGAACCCTATGAGGGTGCTTCTAGCTTCTGAGCGGCCTTTAGATAATGGATTGTCTAACTCATGGACCTGTAAAAATTCTGCTTGCAGAGCTGTTCTGTCCATAGATGACACATTTTGCAAGAGATGCTCATGTTGTATCTGTCACTTATTTGATGACAACAAGGATCCCAGTCTTTGGTTGGTATGCACCTCTGAGTCTGGTGAGGGGGATTTTTGTGGGTTGTCTTGCCATATTGAGTGTGCGCTTCAACGTGAAAAGGTGGGGGTTGTTGATCTTGGCCAATTAATGCAGCTGGATGGTAGCTATTGTTGTGCTTCATGTGGTAAAGTTTCAGGTATAATTGGGTAAGTAACTGGCTTGAAGTTCATGCCCCATTCAATTCACTGGGCCCTAGCCTTACAATCTGCTTTTACTTGCATGGAAGTTGTACGAGACATGTTTCAAGTGATCGACATCTTAATTTATTTTGAAACTGATTCAACTTGATGAATTAGGTTCTAGAGAATATGCTACATACTTGTTATTTCAGCATGGGCTAACAGGATTGTGTGATTTTTTTGCTTCTGGCAGATGTTGGAAGAAGCAGCTAAGTATTGCTAAGGATGCTCGCCGCCTGGATGTACTTTGTTATAGAATATACTTGAGTTACAGACTCCTAGATAAGACTTCTTGCTTTAAAGAATTGCACGAGTTTGTGAAAGATGCAAAGGCCAAACTAGAAACAGAAGTGGGTCCTGTGAATGGGGTTTCTGCCAAAATGGAACGGGGAATTGTCAGCAGGCTTTTTGTTGCTGGTGATATACATAAACTATGCTCTCTTGCAATTGAAAAAGCAGATGAATGGCTGACAACCCTTAACACTAACCCAAAGTGCCAAGGTTAGAACATGTAGTGGCTTCTTCTATTTCTTATTAGTTATTTTGAAGTTAGTTATATGAGTAACGGTTTTTTTTTTCATATATGGGCAGATTCACGTCCTGCTGCTTGCAGGTTTCTATTTGAAGAAGTAACGTCGTCATCTGTCGTAATTATTCTAATTGAACTGTCTACTGCTTCATCTGATGAGATTGAGGGCTATAAGCTCTGGTATTTCAATAGTAGAGACAAGACACATACAAAAGAACCTATCTGTGTCTTTCCAATAACTCAGAGAAGGATTTCAATAGCTAATCTGCAGCCCTGCACCGAGTATACCTTTCGTATTGTTTCTTATACCGAAGCCGGTGACTTGGGTCATTCTGAAGCTAAATGCTTTACCAAGAGTGTAGAGATAGTTCACAAGAATCCTACTCCAACTGTTGTCATGAATCGCCAGAAAGATAATGCCCTTACTGAAGGAAGTTCTTCAGGTTCAAAGGAGCTCACAGCAGATGGTTCATCTATATTTAAGGTTCGAGACCTTGGAAAGATCATGCGTCTTGCTTGCGCTCAAGAGCAAGGCTGCCTTGAAGGGTTTTGCAGCACTGATATAGACAAAGGCCGTGGAGCAAGCGAAATTGTCAAACCTGAAACTCGAGAACATGATCATGTGCCATCTGTTTCACGTGAGCTTGACTTAAATGTTCTCTCCTTCCCTGATCTTAACGAAGAACTTACACCTCCATTTGAATCCTCCAGGGATGAAGACAATGGTTGCACTTTAGGACAGGCTGTGGAGGCAGATGATGATGTTGCTTCACATGAAATGGAAAAGAATGGATTAGCAAGATCACATGGTAGTGGGGATTCCCAGACCTGGACTAATGGACCAACTGGGGAAGTGCCTGCCGTCGATTCCCATACAGAGTTGTGCAGGAAAAGAGCAGCCAACTCAAATGAAGAGGCACATGACTGTGATAGCACTCTAATAAATGGGTCACCATTTCGAATCTCCAATTATTCAACTTCCTTGGATGAGAATTTTGAGTCCTGTGTGAAGATAATCAGATGGCTAGAATGTGAGGGTCATATTAACCAGGAATTCAGATTGAAACTACTAACATGGTTTAGCTTGAGGTCAACGGAGCAGGAACGTAGGGTTGTCAACACATACATTCAAACCCTGATTGACGATCCAAGTAGCTTGGCAGGGCAGTTGGTTGATTCATTTTCAGATATCATATCTAGCAAGAGGCCACGTAATGGATTCTGTAGTAAGCTGTGGCACTAATTTACTGCTGGGCATTCTAAACTACAGGATTCCAAAGATAGTTATTCTTTTTCTTGCGATAAACTTACATCTCTGATTGTTCCACCAACTTTGTATAGCCATTTTTTCTTAATCACTTTCTAAAGGTGATTCTTTGCATCACCGACTTAGATTGTGCGGATGAAAGATTTGGCTCGCTTATTGCTGGCATGATTCCCACTTTAGTTAAAGCGGAACCTTGGACGTACAGAAGGCTGTCTGTTTTGAAGCATTTTTCATTTCTTAAAACATCCTAGTTACTTTTGAAGCAGTAGACCATTAATCACGGGAGAATATTTATGTATGGATGCTTTTATTTTTGCCTTCTTTAATCGAAGAAGGTTATTCTGGAATTTTATTTGGCTATGTATTTGTTCTCAAATTTTAGCAAGACCTTGGGTTTTCGCACCTTACTCTTTGCTGATTTGGTGTTTCTGTTGATGTATGCTGTCATTGACGATCTGATGGTATGCAGCACTGAGAAATTTTCTTTTGGACCTTTGGTAGTTCAATGCAACAGCGCATGGGTGGACAACTTGAAAACCATGTACTTTCTCATCTGAAAAGATCAGATTTTGAACCATTTATTTTGTCGTGCGGACAACTGAAGGTCTGAAACATACATGAGGCTCAACCGCAGCTGTTTGCTAGCTTCGTGTTGGAAACAGAAAAAAAAGTTTTATCTTTTCTTTGCTCTTGCTTACAAAATGTCTTCAATGGAACTACCAGCCTGCTTCTTTCACCCATAATTCGCCTCAGTCGAAGCAAGCAGTAATACTTCATAACTTATCCGAATCCCAACCCAGGAAGACTCGACTCTTACTCTCTATACTCCTTTGTTATAAAATCGAAAATGTGCAGTAGTTTTTTTCTTCTGTTACAAGTCAGTGTGATTTTTAGAGCTGAAAACATTGTCAGGAAGTATAATAATCTCTAATTTTGATTCCTTCTAAATACTTGTTTTTTTTCTAAAAGTACAATCTTTTATGTATCAAGAACCCTTCTGCATGTTAGATAAATATGCACACAAGCCTTTATTTGATCTTTCCATAGGTTTTAATCTTACTGAGGTAGTAAGACTCTTATATGGGAACTTTTATGACTTAATATATTATCGATCTTTGATTCGTCTCTTTTCGAACAAATTCTTTTATGTTCTATTAAGTGTCAAAACAATATGCGTTAAATCTGTTGGAGATCGTTGTCCGGTTTATAGTTGATTGCTCTTAACTTTGGCAGCTTTCTGCTTGTGGTGATGGTGGATTGCCTCGAGCGATGGACGCTCCATTTTAGAACCCTGGAGTATACGTCAAGCAACGGTGTGCCGAGATTCACCAGCAAGGTACTCACATGCCCCTTTTCCTTCTGATATTCCCCCCCAATGTGTGGTGAATGACCTTTTCTTGTTGATAATGATGATAACATCGTAGCCGGTTGCGTTGTTTTCTCAGGGAAAAAAATATGAGCACCACTAGAGAAAAAAAAAACCTTGTACTTTCTTGTTTGCCTTACAAATCATTTGCCACCATATGAGTTTTGGGTTTGTTAGTTTGCTGCTTTTGTCATTTATCACAGAATTCCACAAAACAAATTGGGGAGTGTGTATGACCAGAAGTAGAGAAAAACCATACTCAAATCCAAATACTTTTGTAGGTACCTGAAATGTTGTTTTTCTAGCAAATCTAGATGATATTATAGCGTTTGACTATTGATTAAAGCAAAAAATTGTTACTTTCTAGCAAGAAAAAATGACCTAGACAAGTCCTACTTCGTGTATGTGCAGTTTCCATATGTATGTGTGTGTGTGTGTGTATATATATATATATATATATATATGGTAGGATCCGTTTACACGGTGTAAGAGTTTTGAAGTTTTACATGTTTTAAATGGATGACTGAGATTAATAGTATTTAAGGTGTGCTTGATATATTTGACCCCTTTTATGATTCTGTAATGTATTTTCTTTTATGTTACGATCGTATTTAAGGTGTTTATATTCGTAATTTTGTGCATGTTGATATCACTTGTGACAACATGTGCTTAGTTTTAGTTTATGTTCCTCAACCAACTTCTGTCCAATCATGCTCCAAAACAAAACAAGAGGAATGTCTGCATTCTCCTATGAGCCCTAGTGTGGTGACATCTGCTACGGTTATATGAATTCCGATTATATCTGGACTCGAGCCAAGTCGAATAAGGGACGAAGCTCTTCCAACATTGTTTTTACCTTACTTAAGAGACATCGAGCTCTTTACAACTTTACCTACGTAGATACAAATATGGTACATTAAAGAAAAGTAAGATTTTAGCAAGTTGAATAATCTGCTGCAATAAATAGCAGTCTTTAAAGGAGAAAAAATAACTATTGAACCAAGCTTTATTCCAATTGGTCAATGGAGCTACGAGTTTGATTCCCAGTATCTTTGTAGAAAAAGAAACAGGGGGCAATAAATGAGAGTTAGGCATATGCATTTAAAAAGACAGTTGAATGTCATCGGGCATTAAACAACGTTAGGAACCGTCTTTTTAATGTTCAAAAGCTACATGTTCTTTATTTTATTTAATCCACGAGTCGATTTTATATCGAATATTGTAAAAGTCTATTATGAAGAGACTTTCCAATCTTAAGGGGCAATTGATCAAAAAAAAAAATGGACCAACTTGAAAAGGTTGTAAAGTTGAGTCAATTTATATATTAAACTTTTTACCTCTTGGTTTAAAATATGTCTTTTTCCATAATAAATGCTTCATCTTTTAATGTAGAGAGATCCAATGAATACTTTGGTGGTTGCCAATTGGGAATTTGTTTTTGCTATCCGGCTTCAAGTGGTGATAGCCTCTTCTTTGACATATATGGGAAATATTATTATATTGTCCAAATTCAGCACGTTATATGTGGTTTTGTAACCCCCTCGTCCCGGTCTGGCCGGATGACCGGTCCGAGTGAGCTACACGGGGAAAACCGAGTGAAAACTCCCTAAGGAACTCTTCCTCGGTTAGCAACCCTATATTTTTTTTTTCCATTTTAATCTTGTCTAGATGAAAATTACATCCTAAGTGATCATACAGCGGAACGGTATTTACAAAGCAGTCAAACGAACCCAAACTAACATTTAAAAGCCCATTTTTAAAGTTAAACTGCAGGCGGTATCGATACCCTTAGGGGGGTATCGATACCCCTTGACTAGGTCAACAGGGTTTGGTCAACCTGAGGAGACAGTATCGATACCTCCCTCAAAGGTATCGATACCCTTTCCAAGAGTTGACTTCCCACGGTCAAAGATAAGACAACGGTATCGATACCCTCGAGGCCGGTATCGATACCGAAATCGACAGTGGCTCCAGTGGCCAAAAAGGTATCGATACTCTCCCTCGAGTATCGATACACGAGGCCTGAAACCAAAGGGCAGTATCGATACCAGACCAACGGTATCGATACCTCAGCTACGAAAAGGCAGGTTTGAGCTGATTTAAGGCACAAGGAGGCCCCTAAATCCCCCTCAAACCTCAACCAACACACTAACATCAATCCTAAGGCAAAATCAAACATATAAGCATGCTCTAACATGAAATCGGTGGCACAATCCATCACAAGATGATACACAAATCATGCAATTAACTTAGCATCCAAACATAAGCAAGGCATACATACTTGGCATTCCAACAAAGGCAATTAGGCATACAAGTCATACATGGATCTCAAGGGTCTTAAAAGGCATAAGGTAAGCATACGAAGTTTGACCCTCTCTAACAAGGCAACCTAAACACCAATAGACATGCCAACACACGCAACATCCATCATAGCATATCATGCATTACAAACCACAACCAATTCAAACATCGCATTAGGCTTTAACAACAATAAACCAACACATAGGAGTCTAGATACAAGCTCCTAAGACACGTAGCATTTCCCATTGCTAGACTATTACATTACTTAATCAAATCATACTTGAGCAAACTACCACACGCTTGGACGCCCTCATCTTGCTCCTTGCTAACTCCAAGCTAAAGATCTGCATTGTCGGAAAAAGGAGAGCGTAAGCATAAAGCTTAGTGAGCAGAGCTCTAAAACATAACTACGACAATGCAGGGTTCAAAGCTTTCTTTAAACTAAAGGTCAACACATACAAATCATCCTACAACCTAATCCTTCTACTAACATACAAGTTCAACCAAAGGTCATCAACATAGGCATTTGTCATGGCATTACAGTTCATGGTATGCATAAAGGCATGATCCTAAATTAAGGCAAAACCATAGGAGGAAAGATATAGTGAGATACACATGAACAACACATGGTATGCACAAGCATAACCAAACACACACGGTGGGACTACACATCACCGTTTCGACTAGTAGTTTTCCAATGGGACTACACATCAAAGTACTCTTCTACTAGTCACTACCGGTGGGACTACACATCACCAGAGTCTTATA